>CAWUFW010001115.1:0-1287669 GCA_963921515.1 Calotriton arnoldi
CAGAATTTGCACCAGGGCTTCTTTTGGCCTTTTCCCTTGTTGGATTGTGACTCCCCACCAGATGCAGATTTTTGGGGCCCTTGTGAAGACTTCTGGTCTTTTGACTTATCCCCACCTTTCTCAGAGCCCTTAGGATCTTGCTTCTTGGTGTCACCCCTTGGTTCTGGGGTTTCTGCCTCACCCTGGTTCTGACCCATTTGTCTGCCCTCTTTCCCAATTCTTGGAGAGAGGTCAGATCAGAGTCCACCAGGTACTGATGCAACAACTGGTTCTGGCAATTATTAAGGATCTGTTCTCTCATGATCAGATTATACAATCCCTTGAAATCAGTAACCCTACTGCCAACTAGCCAACCCTCTAGAGCCTTGGTTGCACAATCAACAAAGTCAGTCCAGTCCTGAGTCTGTGCCTTCTGGGTGTCTCTGAACTTCAACCTGTACTGCTCAGTGGTTAAGCCAAACCCGTCTATTAGTGCACACGTCAGGACTTCATAATCATCAGCATCCTCTTCTCTAACAGTGAGGAGCTTGTCTCTACCTTTATCTGAAAAGGAGAGCCACAAGATTGCTGCCCACTGTTTTTGGGGGACCTACTGTACTCTACAGGCCCTCTCCATAGCAGTTATCCACTTGTGGATATCAGCCCCACTCTGGTAGGGAGGAACAACCTTGCTCAGGTTCCTATGGTCTGGAATAAATTCTCTGCCTCTAGGGACACTGTTGCTGCCACCAAGGGGTTCTAACCCCTCTCTTCTAGAAGCTCTCTGGATCTCCAGGGCTTCTCTATCCAGAGCCAACTGCTTGGTTCTGAGGGCAACTCGTGCTTCCTCATACTGGAGTAGTTTGCACATTCTTTCAGAGGAGGTCTCTCTTATGGGAAAGTATGACTTCCTCTGATGGACAAATTCTCTGCCAGAGTGATAGGAGTGGTCAGATTCCCTGGAAGGGGACCTGTGCCTGTCATCCACTCTGTCAGTTCTCTTAGGGAGAATTCCTCTGTCCTTTTCAGGCCCTTTGGAGCCTGGCCCTTCAATCACAGAGTCCTGGTCATTCTGATTTTCATCATCTGACCCATACACTGTAATTGACCCACCCACTGATTCAGATCCATTAGCTCCTAGGGCCAATCTAAGATCATCTGCTGTCAGCAGATCTTTCAGGTGTAGGGTTGAGGTACTCTGTCCTAGCCTCAGGTGTCTTTCAACACACATGGCTCTCAAGTCAGAGAAAGCCATGTCCTTATACTGAGGCTGGGTGGACCCACTGGCTCCACCTTTTAAGGACATTCTAGTGTTGTGCAGTGTTGTACTACCTACACTAGTTTGTGGCCTACTGATCCTAGCTTGAGCTGTAGAAAGGGTGTGCTATCCCTTGGCACACAGCTCTAAGTTCAGTAGAACTTATTGATACTAAGCTTGACTTTATATGTACCTTAAGTACCTATAGTGGTTTTCAGTTAGTAATTCAAATAGAGATTTTCTGGTAAAACAATAGCAAGCTGGAATCCCACACGCTGCCCACCAATGTGAGAAGTTGGCCTGGTATATGCTGTTCACTAATTAAAGTGGACACCTTGCACCAGTACAAATCGACTCTTATGGTAGATAGGTTTAAGACAACCTTTATAGAAAGCTATCCTAGTGGTAGCTGTGGAGAGCAGCCTTCAGGCTAAGTCTTGAAGGAATGTAAAGCAGCTTGTTTTACCACACAATCTCTTGAATCACCAAAAGAAAAGACACCACACAGGTATATATATCAAATATATATGTATTTATTAATAAACACTCTCTACTAATCTCTTTATGAGATTAGAAGTCAGGAACATATGTACAAGTCAATTGTTATCAAAAATAAGTTAGCACAGTAAATATCACAATCTTATCTTCGCTAGACCGGGGTCTAGGGCACATAGAATTGAGGGACCCCCAGAGAACCACCCAGGTAGTTGTAGGAGACCCACAGGGGACGGACGCGGTGTTCAGACACTAGTGCGAGTCCTGTACGAGTCTATGTAAGCGGACGCGATTGAGTTATCAATGTTACAGGCCCCTGGCGTGTTCGAGGCGAACACACCGATCGGTCAGTACGAGTCGAAGGACACGGTTACTGGTAGATTTACTAGGGAGCTGGACGCGGTGTGTCTAACACAGCCGCGAACCCTGTACGAGTCAGTGCGAGAATCGCACGGGGAGAATAGGAGTTTTAGGATACTTCTGGTGAACCTACAAGCAAGTCACTTACAGGGTAAGTAGTTCTAGGGCCTACACCCACAGGAGCACCGTAGTGCTGGAGTTACCTCACCCAGGGAAGCCGGGTGCACAGGTGTCCTTTGGTGTCGGGTCGCGGCGTCGTTTTCAATGGCTAACCAAGAAGACTTGCTGCTTGTGATGGTTTGAAGAAGTGTCCGGTGGAATCCAAGCCTGGATTCGGTGGAAGGATGACCTGAAATCAGAGGGGACAGTGTTCAAAGTCACTTGGCAGTGACTCGGGGCAAGGAAGATGAATGCCCACCGCCGTCGCAGGATTCAGGTCGTTCACGGTTGCCTTGACTCTTCAGCCACGAGGTCCAGGAGGCGTCGACGATGACCAGGAGCTGGATTCAGCGTGTCCCACAATGTCTGCAGCTTACTGTGGTGTCAGCAACTCGATTGGAGCCAACAGGCCTTGGTAACAGCAAGTCTTGTGTAAAGTGTGAAAAGGCAATGGCGCAGACCAGCAAGGTCTGAGGGACTCACCCAGCACAGGTAAGTCAGGGCAGGCCTGGAGCAACCAGGGGAGCCCTTTGGTTTCTTTAGAAAGTCTTCTGGGGACCCACGAGCCGGCTGGCAAGGGATCGCAAAGACGCCTCGGGTGGATTCACTCACAGGGGCCCATGGTCACTCGGGACACGGTAGGCCTCTGATCTTAGAAGGGCTTCCTGCTGGAAGCTGGGACCACACGTGATCCAAAGCACAGGTTCTTAGAACGTTGTGGCGGGGTTGCACTTGACAATAGTGCATGGTACCCAGGGGTCACAGTTCCTCGTCACTCGTGGGGTCCACTGGCCTCAGCTTCGCTGGGGACTCACGATGGCCTTGGAGAAGTCAGGAAATCCACTTCTTGGGCTGCAGGGACTTCGGACTCTAGCGGGAGCGGCGTAGTTTGCGACCGTCGTTTGTAGTTTTTGGTGCCTGCCAAGCAGGGGAGTCACTCCTTGACTCCAAGGGAGATTCTTCTGTCTTCCAAAGGTAGTGGAACGTCGAAGGGCCAGGATTCTTCTTCAGAGCGTCATCCAGGGAAATCTAACTTACAAGTTCAAGGGCTCCCTATCTTATACTGTAAAGAAGGGAGGGACTAGCTCTATGACCCCACCTATGGGAGGGTCAGGGGAGTGGGGGGCTACACCCACTTCCCTTTGTCCAGTTTTGCGCCAGAGCAGGGGCAGGTAGCCCCTGAGCCGGTTTGAACTGGCATATGCACAGAGGAGCCTTCTGCTCCCCCAGTGCAGGACTTCAAAGCACTCTAAGAGTGCACCCACCCCCAATACACTAAACCCTGTCTGGGAGGTGGTTACACCTCCCTGTGACAGGATACCTTTTGTTGGGCTCCCTCCACTGTGAGTTTCGGTCATCAGCAGGAGGGCAGCCCCGTGTCTGTGACTGGTGGCATCCATTTTGTGATGCCAGGGCTCTTCAGGATTCTACCGTGTTTCCACAGTGGGTACATGTCTATCCCTCTAGAAGGGTGGAATGCTACCCCCGCCGCCAGGACTGGTGGGGGGGTAGTATTCCAAGGTGTTTGACACCAAACACGACATGTTTCGATGCAGCCATTCCAAAGTTAGCATTTTACCGCGAGGATATAATGCACTTAAAAGTATATGGTTTAACCGCATCCACAAACAGCACCAGAGACTGGACTCTGAGGGCTGCAGAGGGGCCCTGCTCCGGCAGAGGCACCCCTCACATAGAAGCCAAGCACCCTGCCCTCAGGATTGATAGGGCCTGCCTTAGGGGTGACTGATAGGGTTATATGTGTGTGTGTGATAAATATAGGGAACCTATATCTCGGTGAGGAGTGCTAGCACCACCTCACCCAGGCTGCAGTAGCAGGCCTGTGGTGTCAGAGTTAGCCTGCTTCCCAGGGGTGGCATAATACATGCTTCAGCCCCTGGTAGGCCTGTGAAGTACCTATGCCCTTGGCACCTAAGGTACCATATACTAGGGACTCATAAGGCACCACAGCATCCAATCACTAGTGCACCTAGAGTGCACTCCAAATCGTTTAGAGAGAACAGAGAGGCTGGGGCCCTGATTGGCAGGGACCCAGCCTGACTATAGCCAGAAACCAGTGAAACATCAGAAAAAAAGTGGGGGCAACATAAGAGGCAGATCCTACTCTCCTACAGCAGATGACTGACGTGACACTCCCATACCCAGGCTGATGTGAGCAGAGCCTTCAGTGTGTTGTAGTTGTTGACTCACTGACCGAGTGTTCTGCTGACATGTTTGAGTCATGCACAGACAAGGTTTGGCACAGCGGACCTTCCACAGGAGTGGAGTGCCCTCATGGTAGTGTGTAATCCCGTGACATTGCCTGGGCCCGTGTTGTGTGTTGTGTAAGCATGTCTGTGTGTGTTCCCTTCCCTTTTCCTACACAGGCTGTGTCCCTACGGATGTTCCTGTTTGTGATGCTTGCTGAGTTGTCCTGTGTTCATCCACCATCTTGGACCTGGTTTCTCCGTGATGTGGGTGCATGGCAAACTAATGTTCATGAGGTTGTCATCCCTAGTTGTCTTTGTTGTCAGGGCTGGGGATGTGGGCAAACGCAGATGGGACACAGTCAGGATTCCCCTTGGCACTTGTTGGTTACACAAGACATGTAATTTACAGTTTGGGGTAGCTTTCAGTGATTGTGACACGTTGTGTGTGTGACTGCTGCCACTCCTCAGGGTCAGAGCTGCAATGTTGGAAGTTGTCTACGTGTGTTCTTTGTGGGTCACCTTGGCTTCTTCATTGGTGTGTGACTGTGGCCGGGATCCCATTGATTGGGGTAGATTTCACGTCATGCCCATGTACCGCGTACTGTGCAGTGTGTCAGACATTCACGAGTCTTGTTGACTGGCCATGTGTGATGGGTTTCTGCACCTTAGTTCCCACCACCACCCCTGGGATTGTCATGGGTGCATGTGCAATGTCACCAGTCCATGTGAGCTTCACTGCTGCACATTGGTGGAGTTCGAGGTGTGTGGTGTAATGTTGAGTGTGTGCAAATGTGAGTTGTTGCACGGCTAGACCCCTACCTCCATATTGGCCTTGGCTGACAGGCCGTGCTGATTGATTTGTGCTTGTGTAGGTGTGATGGTAGTTTGTTGCTCAGGACATATGGCTGTGGTTCATGGTGTGAACAACATCTACCGTTGTCATCACAGTGGGATTATCATGCAGGCTAGTGTCACCACAATGTGGGGTCCCTGGGGGTAGTGCTGTGGTGGGTCTGTCTCTTGCTGTGTTAGTTGCTGTTCCTACAAGCTTGTGTGACATGTGTAATTTGGGCTTCCTCTCATCTAACAATGCCTGATTTTCCACATAGGGGAATCCAATCCATGAGTTACTTTTGTATGGCACTGTATACACATCTGTGTAATTGGAATTCAGGCCTCCTCATGTGTTGTCTGGTTGCCTGGGGACACTGGCACACTCCCCATCACCTGTTGTGTTTGATATGCAGTGTGAGGCTGCCTGTTTGTGTTTGTGCATCTGCACCACTGCATTGGCATATCTTTAGTGTGCCATTGGCTGTATGTTGTTTGGAGGATTTCCCCTGCTTTCCCTGAGACTCCTAGGTCATCAGTCAGCACAATAATCATGGTTTGTATGTCCCATTGCTGCCATGGTATGGTATTTTTTCACCTCACATCTACAGTCTCCACAGGATATCTACATTTGTGTGTCCATTAGTGCAGATATGTGGGTCTGCATTATGATGGTCACTTCTGTCATTGTGTAATTGATAAATGGAGACAATGTCAGCCCCCATGGGTGATGTTTGTCTGCACATGGCCAAAGGTATGTTTTATTTGCACTGCACTGTTTGCCTCACCCAATCTATGTTGCTATGGGACACAACCACTACTTTGCCACTGATGTGTTTGTTGTTGTGTGACCAGGAATCATCCATGCTGTTTGGCAGTTGCAGCTTTTTCCATGACAACACTTACCTTTTGGTCACTGTGATGATGGGGCTTTAGACCCCATTGCCACAATGTTCAAAATGTGCTTCAGCTATGGACCCCACACTTACCTTTTGGTCACTGTGATGATGGGGGTTTAGACCCCATTGCCACAATGGTCAAAACTGTGCTTCAGCTATGGACCCCACACTTACCTTTTGGTCACTGTGATGATGGGGGTTTAGACCCCATTCCCACAGTGGTCATGGTCTGCTTGCATTGTGGAGGCCACACACATTTATGTGTGACACATGTGATAGGGGGTCACATTGTATGTTCAATGTCATGTTCAGTGTTGTAGGCATTTGACACAGACTACACACTCTTGTCATGATGTTGGGGGGATGTCTTTTGCT
Source organism: Calotriton arnoldi (assembly GCA_963921515.1). Lineage (NCBI taxonomy): Eukaryota > Metazoa > Chordata > Amphibia > Caudata > Salamandridae > Calotriton > Calotriton arnoldi. The sequence continues at coordinate 6,567 of CAWUFW010001115.1, forward strand.
GACATTCCTTATGTTGGAGTATGCTGGTTGTGTCATGCATTACCCGTCCTATGGTTGGGGATGGTAGTAGTGGTAGGCATCCAGGCCCACATGAGTAGTGGTGGTGGTAGTGACAGGCATCCAGGCCCACATGAGTAGGGGTGGTGGTAGTGACAGGCATCCAGGCCCACATGAGTAGGGGTAGTGGTAGTGGTAGGCATCCATCCCCCTATGAGTGGGGATGGTAGTAGTGACAGGCATCCAGGCCCACATGAGTAGGGGGTGGTAGTGGTAGGCATCCATCCCCCTATGAGTGGGGATGGTAGTAGTGACAGGCATCCAGGCCCACATGAGATGGGGTGGTGGTAGTGGTAGGCATCCAGCCCCCCATGAGTAGGGGTAGTGGTAGTGGTAGGCATCCATCCCCCTATGAGTGGGGATGGTAGTAGTGACAGGCATCAAGGCCCACATGAGTAGGGGTGGTGGTAGTGGTAGGCATCCAGGCCCACATGAGTAGGGGTGGTGGTAGTGGTAGGCATCCAGGCCCCCATGAGTAGGGGTGGTGGTGGTGGTAGGCATCCATCCCCCTATGAGTGGGGATGGTAGTAGTGACAGGCATCCAGGCCCACATGAGTAGGGGTGGTGGTAGTGGTAGGCATCCAGCCCCCATGAGTACGGGTGGTGGTAGTGGTAGGCATCCATCCCCCTATGAGTGGGGATGGTAGTAGTGACAGGCATCCAGGCCCACATGAGTAGGGGTGGTGGTAGTGGTAGGCATCCAGCCCCCATGAGTAGGGGTAGTGGTAGTGGTAGGCATCCATCCCCCTATGAGTTGGGATGGTAGTAGTGACAGGCATCCAGGCCCACATGAGTAGGGGTGGTGGTAGTGGTAGGCATCCAGCCCCCATGAGTAGGGGTAGTGGTAGTGGTAGGCATCCTCCCCCTATGAGTTGGGATGGTAGTAGTGACAGGCATCCAGCCCACATAAGTAGGGGTGGTGGTAGTGGTAGGCATCCAGCCCCCCATGAGTAGGGGTAGTGGTAGTGGTAGGCATCCATCCCCCTATGAGTGGGGATGGTAGTAGTGACAGGCATCCAGGCCCACATGAGTAGGGGTGGTGGTAGTGGTAGGCATACAGGCCCACATGAGTAGGGGTGGTGGTAGTGGTAGGCATCCAGGCCCACATGAGTAGGGGTGGTGGTAGTGGTAGGCATCCAGGCCCCCATGAGTAGGGGTGGTGGTAGTGGTAGGCATCCATCCCCCTATGAGTGGGGATGGTAGTAGTGACAGGCATCCAGGCCCCCATGAGTAGGGGTGGTGGTAGTGGTAGGCATCCAAGCCCCCATGAGTAGGGGTGGTGGTAGTGGTAGGCATCCATCCCCCTATGAGTGGGGATGGTAGTAGTGGTAGGCATCCAGGCCCACATGAGTAGTGGTGGTGGTAGTGACAGGCATCCAGGCCCACATGAGTAGGGGTGGTGGTAGTGACAGGCATCCAGGCCCACATGAGTAGGGGTAGTGGTAGTGGTAGGCATCCATCCCCCTATGAGTGGGGATGGTAGTAGTGACAGGCATCCAGGCCCCATGAGTAGGGGTGGTAGTGGTAGGCATCCATCCCCCTATGAGTGGGGATGGTAGTAGTGACAGGCATCCAGGCCCACATGAGTAGGGGTGGTGGTAGTGGTAGGCATCCAGCCCCCATGAGTAGGGGTAGTGGTAGTGGTAGGCATCCATCCCCCTATGAGTGGGGATGGTAGTAGTGACAGGCATCAAGGCCCACATGAGTAGGGGTGGTGGTAGTGGTAGGCATCCAGGCCCACATGAGTAGGGGTGGTGGTAGTGGTAGGCATCCAGGCCCCCATGAGTAGGGGTGGTGGTGGTGGTAGGCATCCATCCCCCTATGAGTGGGGATGGTAGTAGTGACAGGCATCCAGGCCCACATGAGTAGGGGTGGTGGTAGTGGTAGGCATCCAGCCCCCCATGAGTACGGGTGGTGGTAGTGGTAGGCATCCATCCCCCTATGAGTGGGGATGGTAGTAGTGACAGGCATCCAGGCCCACATGAGTAGGGGTGGTGGTAGTGGTAGGCATCCAGCCCCCCATGAGTAGGGGTAGTGGTAGTGGTAGGCATCCATCCCCCTATGAGTGGGGATGGTAGTAGTGACAGGCATCAAGGCCCACATGAGTAGGGGTGGTGGTAGTGGTAGGCATCCAGGCCCACATGAGTAGGGGTGGTGGTAGTGGTAGGCATCCAGGCCCCCATGAGTAGGGGTGGTGGTGGTGGTAGGCATCCATCCCCCTATGAGTGGGGATGGTAGTAGTGACAGGCATCCAGGCCCACATGAGTAGGGGTGGTGGTAGTGGTAGGCATCCAGCCCCCATGAGTACGGGTGGTGGTAGTGGTAGGCATCCATCCCCCTATGAGTGGGGATGGTAGTAGTGACAGGCATCCAGGCCCACATGAGTAGGGGTGGTGGTAGTGGTAGGCATCCAGCCCCCCATGAGTAGGGGTAGTGGTAGTGGTAGGCATCCATCCCCCTATGAGTTGGGATGGTAGTAGTGACAGGCATCCAGGCCCACATGAGTAGGGGTGGTGGTAGTGGTAGGCATCCAGCCCCCCATGAGTAGGGGTAGTGGTAGTGGTAGGCATCCTCCCCCTATGAGTTGGGATGGTAGTAGTGACAGGCATCCAGGCCCACATAAGTAGGGGTGGTGGTAGTGGTAGGCATCCAGCCCCCCATGAGTAGGGGTAGTGGTAGTGGTAGGCATTCATCCCCCTATGAGTGGGGATGGTAGTAGTGACAGGCATCCAGGCCCACATGAGTAGGGGTGGTGGTAGTGGTAGGCATACAGGCCCACATGAGTAGGGGTGGTGGTAGTGGTAGGCATCCAGGCCCACATGAGTAGGGGTGGTGGTAGTGGTAGGCATCCAGGCCCCCATGAGTAGGGGTGGTGGTAGTGGTAGGCATCCAGGCCCCCATGAGTAGGGGTAGTGGTAGCGGTAGGCATCCATCCCCCTATGAGTGGGGATGGTAGTAGTGACAGGCATCCAGGCCCACATGAGTAGAGGTGGTGGTAGTGGTAGGCATCCAGGCCCACATGAGTAGGGGTGGTGGTAGTGGTAGGCATCCAGGCCCACATGAGTAGGGGTGGTGGTAGTGGTAGGCATCCAGGCCCCCATGAGTAGGGGTGGCGGTAGTGGTAGGCATCCATCCCCCTATGAGTGGGGATGGTAGTAGTGACAGGCATCCAGGCCCCCATGAGTAGGGGTGGTGGTAGTGGTAGGCATCCAGGCCCCCATGAGTAGGGGTGGTGGTAGTGGTAGGCATCCATCCCCCTATGAGTGGGGATGGTAGTAGTGACTGGCATCCAGGCCCACATGAGTAGGGGTGGTGGTAGTGGTAGGCATCCAGCCCCCCATGAGAAGGGGTAGTGGTAGGCATCCATCCCCCTATGAGTGGGGATGGTAGTAGTGACAGGCATCCAGGCCCACATGAGTAGGGGTGGTGGTAGTGGTAGGCATCCAGGCCCACATGAGTAGGGGTGGTGGTAGTGGTAGGCATCCAGGCCCCCATGAGTAGGGGTGGTGGTAGTGGTAGGCATCCATCCCCCTATGAGTGGGGATGGTAGTAGTGACAGGCATCAGGCCCACATGAGATGGGGTGGTGGTAGTGGTAGCCATCAGGCCCCTATGGGTGTGTATGGCATTGGTGATAGCCATCCCGCCCCTATGGTTCTGCTGTTGCTAGTGTACGTCATTTCTGCATCCCTATGTGTGTGTGACATATGTCGGGTATGTGTCGTTTGTTTGTGTAGTGGGTGTCTGACTTACCGTCTGCGCCGTACGCGTCCGTACCGGTTCTGGTAATAGATGTAGAGTATTGGTAGGACCTGCGCGATGGGATTCATGGTTGGGTCGTCTCGTTCGGGTTTCTCGTGGCTTCGACTCGTACTCGTCGCTGGCTTGTTCGTCTCGTAGCCGTGGATCGTCTTGTGGCACGAATCGGAGCTTATGTGCAGCTCTCCCGGATGCTCTGACGTGCCAGACGTAGCGACGGGTTCGGCGCGTACGGAATGCGCATCGTACTAGTCCGGCCGGAAGGTGCTGTATATTTACTTCCGTGCGACTCCAATCGGCGTTTACGGATCCGGCTCGGGCGGGGAACAGGAGCTGGAATGGGTACGTACGGCTCGCTCGGAATCTGAGCAGTTATGCGCATCGTACTTGCTCGTTCGGACGACTGTTCGAATTGGTCGGGAAACACGCGTTCGGCTTGTATTTTTTCCGGACGAATGGTGTTAGGTGCGCTTCCGGCCGAGATCGGAATCAACTCCTAAGTATGCATGACTGCTTGGCCGGCTGTCCTGGGCCGGCCAAACAGTCATGCGTACTTATCATGCTGTAATACACTGCCTGGGTGGAGAACATGCCAAGGCTCCCAGTCCACATCTAAGAGCTGAACCACTGCGCTCAGACCAATCACAATGCTATTGCTGCGGTGTGATTGGCTTAGGGGAGCCTTTGTGCTTCTGGGACTTTTCAGCAACAACGGAGGCGGCCACGAGGAGGTACAGTTTTATTTTTTTTAACATTATGCCCAGCCAGCCGCTACTGCAACTTACATATGGTATTGGTATGGTACAAATATACATGTTATGTTATGTTATGTTATGTTGCTGTACTTGCTGAACTTACTTCGGTTTGCATTTATCCTGGATTGATTTGTAATCCAAATAAAACCTGTTAACCATAATTGGTGATTCCTGGTCCTTATTGTGGAGTAACATTGGCTTCACAAGTTATAAATGTGTTGTTCATGTCTTCTCCCTTTCAATACTTCATGTCAACCAACAAAGGTCCATTTGCCCAATGGGGATAAACCTTTGACAACTTGGCTAATAGATTACATTTAAGACCCAGTGCTCTTTCAGATGGTAACATTGTTGGATGGTTGGTTACTGAAGCAAAGCAAGTTGGAATATCTCCTGTAGAAATTCTAGACTTCCCAACCCAGTCCTAGCCATTAAAGCCCATGTATCAAATCTGAGGATCAGAGAAGTTCCATTGGTTCAGAAAAGAGTTGCAACTGTGTAAGAGTGAGTATTATTAGGGTCACACATATTGTGTACATCAAGCTTGTGATATTTGCGATGTTTGTGCTGTATGATGAGATTATATTTTAGTTGTGGTATAGATGTGAATTCACTTAATGCTGATCAGTTGAAGTTGTTATTGGGCTGGATGTAGCCTAATATCCCGGGATAAAGATATAAGTGTGGAATACATTGTGTTGTAATTTTTCTGCTAAGATATGTGATGCTACTTGTGAGGTACCATCGGCTGCAAAATTGAGATAGGGACATATACCTTTGTGTGAGAGTAAGGTGGGATTGGTGTAGTGGATCCTGTTGTGCAAAGGAGAAACTGCACTGATCTGGATGGTTCCCCGCTAGTGGAGGTTTCACTCGAGTGTTTATCTGAGAAGGTTGGAAACTGTCCCTCCAGACCACTTCTTATGTGCTTGAATACTTTGATTTTTTAGTATAGCAGACAAAAGTTATTTTTTTAAATCATTTATCGTTTTGTTTTGTGCTTGTTTAGTGATGAGAAAGGGTGCATTCTTGAAAATTGGAAAGAAGGGTGAACATTGCAAGGAATGAGAAGTATGTTATAGTGTACTATGCTGAGATTGGATGGTTGGCATTAGTGCCACACTGTTAATGCTTGACTACCTCACAGAGTGCCGCACTAAGATTGGTTGTTGAAACTGAACGAGAACTCTGGGTAAAGAAATTATTACCTTGTTTAAAACAAAAATTCCACTTATGATTGTCGATATTATTGTTGAAAAATGAAATGTTTTTGGGCTACTCGAGATTTGATTAGTGAAGATGTGAGAGTCCCTGTTCAAGAAGGAGAAGAGGTGCCACCAGTAGACATGGCAGGTCAATATACGGCCATAAATATGGGGCTCCACACGTGAATTTGGCTGTGTCAATGGCATAAGATCACTGAAAAAGAAGGTGCTTTGATGTTTCTATGCTGTGGCACATTTATTTTGAGAATCATTGAAAATATGAGAAGGGTATTAAACGAGATGAAGTCACCTCCTAGACTCACACAGTGTGAGTCACTCAATGCATGGGAGCATGCAGCTCGTGTCAAAGAAAAGGTGAAGTAGCAGGTTAGAGTCAGAAAGGCAGTAGGTAGCTGTACTGAAGCTAGGTGGGATGCAGAACAAGAAAAATAGAAAGTTGACATAATTGAGGGAGCTAGGTTATACCCTGCATTGATGAGCGTGGAAACTCAGAAACAGAAAGAGAAAAGCAAAAAGGAGGATAAAGTAGAGAATGCAGAGGGATCAGGCGAAGATAGTGATAGTGATTCTAGTGATGACTTAATGGATGTGTTATTGTCAACACATCCACTGCCTTATAAAGTGACCTAATCTCAGGAAATGAGTAGTGCTGTTATCGGTGGAGACTCAGAAGGAGCCACTGCCCCATTGAATACATGTCAGGACTCAATGGGTGAGAGTTCAGGGATTTGTGCCCCTATTAACTCTACTAATTCTAATGCCTCAGATGCAACAACTGTCCCAGTTACTAATTTGTCCCACCGTTCCTCTATAGAAATCTGAGTTGTCAGCAGCTACAAGATTAAGCCTGGGCGTAGTTCGCGAAGTAGTGCTACGCGAAGCTACGTAAAGTGCAGTTCGCACTACGCGAGCTACGCGTAGCACTACGCGAACTGCGTAGTGCACTGTTCGCAATGATTGCACAGTGCCGGATGCTTGTCCGCACTGTGCAATCATTGAAAACGGCATCTTGCACAGTGCGAGCTGTCTTTTACTGCCGCTCGAGTAGATTTTTACTCGAGCGGCAGCTTTCTCAACGCGGACTGGTAGTTTCTCATCGCGAGCGGTCACGAGCATACGCGACCACTCGCAATGAGAAACCTGACCTCCCCGCTTTGAAAATCTCGCCGGGAGGTTTATTTTCCACGCTCGCGATCGGCAACTTGATGTTGCTGATCGCGAACGAGGAAAAAGTCTCGCAGGGATGTCATTTTGCTTGCTCGCGGTCGCCAACTTGACGTTGAGGACCGCTAGCAAGCAAAAAATGACCGCTGCACTACGCTACGCTACGCTACGCGTGTTTGCACTGTGCTACGTGCAATTCGCGTTGTGCGAAGTAGCGCAAACTTCGCAAACTACGCGAGCGTAGCGTAGTGCTTTGCCCAGGGTTATACAAGATATGATTTGACGGTTTCTACTGGAGTAAATACGACAAATACTGTTCCTATTGCCTCTGGATGGAGAGGTACCAGAAGAACCCCTTTCGTCTCGAATATGGTGACTTCACCAAATGTCACTCCTGTACCATCAGCAATGAATCAGACAGAATGCACCCCTGTAGAGGACAAACTCAGAGGTCACAAAATTCTCACCTGTCCATTTGGAAGTCACCTCAGTGTATTTCAAGTAGTAGTCCCTGGAAAGAGATAATGTCCCATTCTTCTGGAGTCCATAATGGTGTAAACTCATGGGAATTGGGTGATTTGATTAGGTTTTTTAGAAGGTCCCCACTAGAAGGTAAGGGTTCAGGAATACGCAGAGAACTCCAGTCTCCAGGAAGGAAGACTGCAGTGAATGTGGTCAAACTAAAATTAGAATTAGATGAGATGCTATTAGGAAATCTTAATCTTTCCCGACTAAGGGGGTGATTAGCATAGCGGGCGGATCGCCACCGCCCGTATGGCGGTGGTGATCCGCCTGCCAAAAGTCACCGCCTGCATGACTTTTCCCCCCGGCCACATTAAGATGGCGGGGGGGACCCCGGCGGACGGGAAGACCGTCCGCCGGTCGACCAGTCGGCCGGGCGGAAAAGGGGATATATGTGGCGGTGTCTGCTAGACACTGCCATCCATATTAGACTGGGAGCGGGAAGCAGCCTTTCTGTGGTGGCGTTGCCGCCACGGAAAGGCATGCGTATTTTGCTTCCGGGGGCCCAGTGCGGGCCCCCAGGGTATTGGGAGGGTGGGGGGTGCACATGGGGGGAACCTATGGTACCCCCATGCATTGTCATGGACATGGTGGCAGGCACCTAGCGGTGCCTGTCACCTTGTGCATGACGATGCACACAGTGCATTCCCAGCATTGTGGCGGGCGGTGCTGTGAGCACCGCCCGCCACAATGCTGGGAATGGAGGTGGCAGTGGCATCCTAATCGCCGGTGCGGGACCGCCGCACCACTGGCGGCCGGTCCCAGCACTGCTAGGGTGGCGGGCAGACGAAAGTCCGCCCGTCATCCTAATAGGCACCTTAATACGTAGTAATAGAATGAACTCATATACATGTTCAAAGATGTTACTAAGCATGCAGGACGAGCTCACGATAAGCTGTCTGAATTTGCTTGAGCATATGATTTCCATTTAGGTAGGACCAAATCCTTACAGAAATGTTACCCTAGATGTTTTGATGAAAATTATATAACCAGTATGAGGATGTCAGGAATGAAAGTGCAAATTAGAGAATTAATTGGTAGCATCCAGAAATGGAGTTAATAAGACAAATGGAAAGGCAGTTGGGCCAAGAAGAAAGATCGGAAGAAAGCAAAGAGATCCGCCTTCATCTTTGCTTCAAATTTTCTAATGAGAGAAGTGCCTGGTGGAGGTTATGTTCATGTACTGTGGATTAGGAGTGATCTTGCGCTATTTACAAATGATTTCCCCAATTTGAGAGACAAGCGAGTGGAGTGGTAAATCCAGGTTGATCGATTTTTGAAGATCTCAAAGGAATTGCGGATGGATTTGAGCACCCTTTTTGACTTTATGGTACCAACTGAATTGTGGGCCCAATGTAAAGGGACTATCCAGTGGCCAGAGAAGGAGCTACAGAGAAATCTGATCTACAGAAGGTCACAGTATCCCGATTGGCCTGAGTACTGGAATTGATGTGGCCACACTAAAGAAATATAATCCATGTCATTATTGTAACACGCTAGGGCACTAGAAGCGGGAATGTCATCTTAATCCCAACAGAATAATGAATGAGAATCAAGTTCAAAATTCAGGGTTCGTACAGACACAGGTTAACAAACCTGTGCAACCACAAAATGTGCAGAGACAAAGGATGTAAGGTCCTAATGTACAACAAGTTCCTCAACAAAGCGGAAAGGTCCCAGATTTAATCCTAGTCCCACATTTGAATCAAAATTCCTTGCAGAGCCAAAATCTGTTTCAGCAATTTTCTGTGTTTGACTCACTTGAGGGCTACGGCTCTGATTTTTCATAATGACAGTGCCTGAGGTAGGAGGAAGATTGTGTGCTTGGCGCAGTCTTAGATGTAAACCAGAGTGGTCCATTCATGGAAGGTGAGATAAAAGGCCACCCCATGTTATTTTTGACCGATCATGGTGCTACCCATTACACTATTAGAACTCCAGTAGTTCCAAACATACCCCTGTTGGGAAAAAGAATCCAAGTTGTAGAAGCTGCAAATAAACAAATGACAAACTCAGTAACATGAGAAGTCCTTTGAAGAGAGCCACAAGTTTGTGATATGTGATTCTAGTCCTGTAAATCTTTTAGGATGCAATTTGCTGTGTAAACTAAATTGCAACATTTATTGCACGCCGAAAGGTACGGCGTTTCAGACTCATGATGAAGATGATAATTTCAAATTGATGACTCAAGGGCCAAACACTGGACTGTACACTTTGATGACAAGTGATGATTTACCATCAGATCTCAGAGATGCGGTGAAGCCGGAAGTCTGGGACTTCTCAAGAAAGGACTTTTCAAATGGATGAATACAATGTCAATGTGTACTATAATGTGTGCAGGTCCGACAACGGCAATATCAATAAAAGCAATGTCAACATATGCCATAACTGTTACCCTCCCAACAATGGCCGTACATATAAATGTAATATCAATGAAAGCTATGAACTGTGCCCGTGCAACAACATCAACATCGGTAGAAACAATGTCAATGTAAGTGATGTTCCATGTCTGTATAACGATACCAATACTAGTGGAGATTATGTCAATGTACACCCTGATCAAACTATCAATATCAATAAATGTACACAATGACAACTGTATGTACAATACTGAGGGTGTCCGTGAAAGTGATATCAATTGGCTGCCACAATATTTAAGAGAGCTCTAAAAATCTCACATCATTGCTGTCGGATTCACCCAGGAAGACCTTCCCAAAAACTCTGAGTAAGAGATACATGGTTAGACAGGCCCTGCGACACCAATCCACGGTTATCGAGTGACAAGTCACATGAGCGGCCTCGTTTAACCCAAAGACAACCGTGTGCACAGGTAAATCCTGATCGAACCCACAAATAGAAAGTTACACCACAAACAGTTCTGAGGAAATTGGCCCCAATAAAACCCGTTTGCCCAAAGGCATGCCTTAACACAGAGCTAGATGCCACATGTATATAGAAACACTCAGCCAATCAGGACACGACATACACACCCCACTTAGTGATCACACACCCCCATTTGATATCTGGCCCACACTAGCTCCCCCCGAGGTCAAGACCCATCTGTGTCCTTATCAGATGATCAAAAGATTGTATTTATGACTGAGATGCTTTCTTAGGAAAGTAAAACCATTTTAGTGTACCTCACAAGATGTATAAATTGTAGGTCGAAACCTTGTACACTTAGATAATTTCTTCAGACGCATCTCCGTTGACTCTTTCTGGGTCACTGCATTTAATTAAACCACCTTGTTCCTGTTTTGCCAAACGCCTCTTGTCTTTTCATTAATTTAAGGTAAATTCATATCCGAGCAACAGGACATAGGACTTTGAGGAGTTGAGCCTGTCTGTATAAGTGTTAAAAATACTGCTGAGTACCCAAGAACTCCTCAGGACAATTTGACTCCTGAAACGATTGCTGGGATTACACTGGTGATTAAATCAATGATACAACAAGGCATTTTGAAAGAGATAATGGGGAGTCCATGTAACTGATCCATCATAGGCCTGCAGAATCCTAGTGGTAACTAGTGGATAGTGCATGACCTGTGAAAGATTAATAACATAATAACATTGTTGTTCTCTGTTGTCTTGTGGTGCCGAATCCAGCTGTGATTCTATTTCAGAATTGATCTGAGGCTGAGTAGTTTAATTTGATTGATTTGTGCCAGGCCTTTTTCTGTATACACTTTCTTGAGGACAGCCAGTACATCTTCGCTTTTAGGTCCAGAACCATGTTCTGGCATGGTTCTGAGTCCCACAAGGTATACAGAGAGTCCCTCAATCTTTAATCAGGTGCTTAAAAAGAACCTTGAGTCCCTAATGATGCCCTGTCACTCTGTCCTAGTGCAGTATATAGGTGATCTGCTAGTTGCATGACATACCCAGGAAGCATATAAGAAACATAGCATTGCTAAACGACTTGACTGGGAATGGACATTGTGCTGCATATTTATAATAAACTGGCGGACCGCGGTGTATGTGGTGCACCCCTGCATTTCCCCTAGCGCTGGCACTGAATCTAGCTGCCTAGCTTCAATGCAGGCACACTTGCACCATAGCGCAAGGGGGCCTGTGTTGCAGGGAATGATTGTTCATGTGCAAAAAGGTGTCCCTTCCTGCACATAAACAATCCATAATGGCAATTTGTAACTTCTATGTGTGCTGATTTGTGCAGCACACATAGAAGTTGCAACTCGTCATTTTTAAATGACTGTTTATGTGCAGGAAGGGAAACGTTCCTGCACATGAACAATCACTAATGGCGATTTGCTCTTTCTACGTGTGTGTAGAATGCAGCACACATACAAACTGCAAAAACGAGGAGAAATTAATAATTTATCCTCATTTCCTTTGGTTAATACAAGGTTTTCAATGGTCTTATTTTTGGCGCTGGCCCATATTTATGCCACCCTTGTGTTATGGCAGAACGCCCACCACAACACCCACTGCCCACCCCTTTCACCCTAAGTGCTGCGTGAAAAGGGGCCTTATTTACACGGATCTGTGTTAAGCCACATGGAGTGGCTTCGTAAGTGGATATAATATCGACTTTTTAAATATCGACATGCTTAAATATCGACAGTACTAAATATCGATGTTAAGTATATTGATGTAATATTGATTTTTTGTGTTGTAAAAAATATCGATGTATGAAATATCGACTGTAAAAATATTGTTATGTTATAATATCATTATAGTAATTTTTTTTGTTATATGTTTGTTTTTGTTATAATATTAGGTAATTAATGTTATAAAAAATTTAAATTGTATTTTAATTTTTAGGAGTGGGATGTTGGGTTTTTAGGGGATAAGGGTGGGGAGTGTTTTAAAAAAGTAGCTTTAAAAATTTTTTTTTTTTTTAAATTTATCAGTTTCATTTTAAATTGTTGTTTTAGGAGCGGAATGTTGGGTTTATAGGGGATAAGGGTGGGGAGTGTTTTATAAAAGTAGTTTTCAAAATAATGTTTTTTTAAAATTTTATACATTTTATTTAAAATTGTTGTTTAGGAGCGGGATGTTGGGTTTATAGGGGATAAGGGTGGGGAGTGTTTTAAATAAATTTTATTAAAATGTTAACATTTTGTCAATTTAATTTTAAAATGTTGTTTTAGGAGCAGGATGTTGTGTTTATAGGGGATAAGGGTGGGAAGTGTTTTAAAATATTTTTAATATTTAATAAATTATAAAAATTATTTAAAAATTTGAAAAAAATGTTTTTGGGAGTGTTATATTGTGTTTATTGTGAATAAAGGTGTGGAATTTAGTATATTTTGTAATAAATATTAATTAAACATTTTAAAAACATATTTTTATAAGACATATTTTTTTTTTTTTTGGGTTGATAGGGGATATGTTTGATTATTTTGTTTTCTAAATTGTTGTATTATAAATTTGAAATATTTAAAAATTTTAAATTTTACTAATTTTAATATTTAAGAGATATTTGTGTTACTAAATAATTATATATGTGAAATTGCAAATAATATATATTTTTAAAATAATTTCCAAATATTAAAAAAATTCATAATTAGGTTTTAAAATTATATATAAAAATATGTTTTATGTTTCATAATCATTAACAAATTAAATGTATATGGAAAATAAAGTATTTTTATTTTTTTTATAATAAATTATAATATTTTTAATTTTTATTTTTTATGAATATGATTTATAAATTGGATTCTGATTAACTGATTTACATATTGTAAGATTTTATAATTGTGAATCTAAAATAAAATATGTTTAATGTACAGCACCTTCCCTGATGTAATAATAATTGGAGTGGGAATAGTTAATTATATATCTTTATTGTCCAGCATCTTCCCTGATTTAATAGTAATTGGAGTGGGGATAGTAAATGATATATATTTAGAGTCCAGCACATTCCCTTATTTAATATTAACTGGAGTGGGAATAGTAAATTACATATCCTTAGTGTCCAGCACCTTCCCTGATTTAATATTAACTGGAGTGGGAATAGTAAATTACATATCCTTAGTGTCCAGCACCTTCCCTGATTTAATACTAACTGGAGTTGGAATAGTTAATTACATATCCTTAGTGTCCAGCACCTTCTTTGATTTAATACTAACTGAAGTGAGAATAGTAAATTATATATGTTTAGTGTCCAGCACCTTCCCTGACTTAATACTAACTGGAGTGGGAATAGTAAATTATATATGTTTAGTGTCCAGCACCTTCTTTGATTTAATACTAACTGGAGTGGGAATAGTTAATTATATATCTTTAGTGTCCAGCACCATTCCTGATTTAATAGTAAATGGAGTGGGAATAGTAAATTATATATGTTTAGTGTCCAGCACCTTCCCTGACATAATACTAACTGGAGTGGGAATAGTAAATTATATATGTTTAGTGTCCAGCACCTTCCCTGACATAATACTAACTGGAGTGGGAATAGTAAATTATATATGTGTAGTGTCCAGCACCTTCCCTGATTTAATAGTAACTGGAGTGGGAATAGTGTATTATATATGTTTAATGTCCAGCACCTTCCCTTATTTAATACTAAGGGGCCGATTCCGATTCGGGCCGGAAAATGTACCGACCGACTCGGTACGGGAATTAAGTCCGACCGACACGGACCGGCGCTGCCCGAACCGGGTAGTACGATGAAATGCATGTGAATCACGACCGACTCGTACGGAACTCAAGCCGAACGACCGACCCGGACAGAAACAAGCTATCCGGCCGGGAAACCACTCTAATCGAACCGACCGACACGCACCAGGAATGAACCCGAACGAAACGTACCCGCAAACTCCGACCCGCGCAGTACGATGCAATGCGTGCAAAATCAGACCGATTCGCACGGAGCTCAAGCCGTACGACCGACACGCATACAAAAGCCAGCCGAACCAACACAATACTCCGCGACCGACGCGTACGCCGCACATGAAACCTAGCTGAAACACAGCGGGAACGACTCGGAGAAGCGCGCACGAGACAACTGCAGCGTCCTACTCGGTCAGAAGAACGTCTCCTACATGCACAAAAATCACAAAGGAAAAAATTCAAAAAAAGAGGGCCAAACAAGCAATGACAAAGTCAATAAATACAGGGGGAAAAAAAAAATGGAACAAGGACACACCCCCAACTCCACCTATATAAAGGCCACAAATCCCTACCATGATCCTTTGCAAATTCCACTGACCTGCCAGCACAGAACACCATCAGACAGCAACCACAGACACACTCACAGCTCATCCAACACACAAGCCACACACCTCAACAAATAGCACCCTCACACACACCCAGCAAAACCTACACTCACCTACCCTCACTTGCACACACACACACATCAATCACCACCACCACCCATCACCATGCCCCCAAAGAAGAATCATAAGTTCCTAGATAGTGAATTGGAAGTCCTGGTAGACGAGATCCTGAGGGTAGAGCCACAGTTGTTTGGCACATTGGTCCAACAGACCCCCATGGCGCAGAAAACCAAGATGTGGGAGAGGATCGTCGACAGGGTCAACGCACAATCACCATGTTTGCGCACAAAGGAAGACATCCAGAACAGGTGGTATGATGTGCGCAGGAGGGTCAGGGACCTACTGAAGAAGGATTACATCCTGAGCCAGCACACCGGCAGTAGCCCACCTGCCAAACCACTATACCTCAGGCCCTGGGAGGAGAAGGTGCGGGCCATCCTACCACCAGTGAGCATATATGGACTACAAACATCCCAGAGCCTGGTGAGTACACAACAAATATACACAATATGGTGTGACAATACACACACATCACTGTCAAGGGGATAGTTAAACCATGCACTCTTAGCAAATCCACAGCAACCAAAAGATAATCATCCCAAGATGTGAATGCCAGTCAGACAAATGCAATACCTGCCATCTCATAGTGACATGTAACTGTGTCATGACATGTACAAACCTAACAACAAATAGAGCAAGGCAGTGGCACAAATATAACCAACAAACACTGTCTGATATTTTGCCACCACTAGAACACCACCTCACAGGGAAGCTCACTGAAAGGAAGGAATTCTGTGTATGCTGGTGAAGTCAGTGTAGCCAATAGCATGATGGGAGTTGTAGTCACAGCTCAACATCCCCCACCCACATGGCCCAGCAAGCTCACACTGAACCATGCACACCTCACAGGGAGTGAAAAGCCACTTCAAAGAGGTCTGACACTGGCCTCAGCTGTGGGGAGCACAAGGCCCTGCTGGGAACTGGGCACCAACAAACAACAGGACCACATTGTCAGCCATCTTGCCATTGCTGTCACACTCACACACAGTGAAGTCCACTCAAAAGGAAGGAAGTATGGGCATGCTGGGAAGGTGGGTGTAGGCAATAGCATGATGGGAGTGGTAGTCACAGATATTGGTCACCCTCACAATTGGCCCATCAACACCACTCTGAACCATGCTCACATCACAGGGAGTGGAAAAGGACTGACAAGATGGCAGACACTGGGTACTGCTGTGGGGAGCACAAGGCCCTGCTGGGAACTGTGCAACAACCAACAGCAGGACACCACTGCCTGACATCCTGAAAGCCAACTTGCACTCCCTGCAAAGGAAGCACGTTCCATGGTGGGATATCTGTCTGGGTGGGAAGGAGGACTGACAGCACTGACCATAGTTACAAGCAGCTCTCCTCACACACCCCCTCAACACTAACTCCACATAACCCACCTGGGAGAATGCAATGCCCCACACTCTAATTGAAGATCCCACAAAGAACCACAGCCCTGGGTTATGCTGTGTGAAGCACAGGGACACTCTTGGGACTTGTAGCCAAACAACCGCCAGGACAACACTGTCAGCCATCCTGTCAGCACAGGCACACTACCCCACAGGGAAGCAGAGTCAAAAGAAAGGAAGTATGGGCATGCTGGGAAGGGGGGTGTAGGTAATAGCATGATGGGAGTGGTAGTCACAGCTCAACATCCCCCACCCACATGGTCCAGCAAGCTCACACTGAACCATGCACACCTCACAGGGAGTGAAAAGCCACTTCAAAGGTGTCTGACACTGGCCTCAGCTGTTGGGAGCACAAGGCCCTGCTGGGAACTGGGCACCAACAAACAGGACCACACTGTCAGCCATCTTACCATTGCTGTCACACTCACACACAGTGAAGTCCACTCAAAAGGAAGGAAGTATGGGCATGCTGGGAAGGGGGTGCAGGCAATAGCATGATGGGAGTGGTAGTCACAGCTCAACATCCCCCACCCACATGGCCCAGCAAGCTCACACTGAAGCATGCACACCTCACAGGGAGTGAAAAGCCACTTCAAAGATGTCTGACACTGGCCTCAGCTGTGGGGAGCACAAGGCCCTGCTGGGAACTGGGCACCAACAAACAACAGGACCACACTGTCAGCCATCTTACCATTGCTGTCACACTCACACACAGTGAAGTCCACTCAAAAGGAAGGAAGTATGGGCATGCTGGGAAGGGGGTGCAGGCAATAGCATGATGGGAGTGGTAGTCACAGCTCAACATCCCCCACCCCCATGGCCCAGCAAGCTCACACTGAAGCATGCACACCTCACAGGGAGTGAAAAGCCACTTCAAAGATGTCTGACACTGGCCTCAGCTGTGGGAAGCACAAGGCCCTGCTGGGAACTGGGCACCAACAAACAACAGGACCACACTTTCAGCCATCTTACCATTGCTATCACACTCACACACAGTGAAGTCCACTCAAAAGGAAGGAAGTATGGGCATGCTGGGAAGGGGGTGCAGGCAATAGCATGATGGGAGTGGTAGTCACAGCTCAACATCCCCCACCCACATGGCCCAGCAAGCTCACACTGAAGCATGCACACCTCACAGG
The DNA here is from genome assembly GCA_963921515.1 of Calotriton arnoldi. Taxonomy (NCBI): domain Eukaryota; kingdom Metazoa; phylum Chordata; class Amphibia; order Caudata; family Salamandridae; genus Calotriton; species Calotriton arnoldi. The sequence goes on from CAWUFW010001115.1 coordinate 23,886, forward strand.
GAGTGAAAAGCCACTTCAAAGATGTCTGACACTGGCCTCAGCTGTGGGGAGCACAAGGCCCTGCTGGGAACTGGGCACCAACAAACAACAGGACCACACTGTCAGCCATCTTACCATTGCTGTCACACTCACACACAGTGAAGTCCACTCAAAAGGAAGGAAGTATGGGCATGCTGGGAAGGGGGTGCAGGCAATAGCATGATGGGAGTGGTAGTCACAGCTCAACATCCCCCACCCCCATGGCCCAGCAAGCTCACACTGAAGCATGCACACCTCACAGGGAGTGAAAAGCCACTTCAAAGATGTCTGACACTGGCCTCAGCTGTGGGAAGCACAAGGCCCTGCTGGGAACTGGGCACCAACAAACAACAGGACCACACTTTCAGCCATCTTACCGTTGCTATCACACTCACACACAGTGAAGTCCACTCAAAAGGAAGGAAGTATGGGCATGCTGGGAAGGGGGGTGCAGGCAATAGCATGATGGGAGTGGTAGTCACAGCTCAACATCCCCCACCCACATGGCCCAGCAAGCTCACACTGAAGCATGCACACCTCACAAGGAGTGAAAAGCCACTTCAAAGATGTCTGACACTGGCCTCAGCTGTGGGAAGCACAAGGCCCTGCTGGGAACTGGGCACCAACAAACAACAGGACCACACTGTCAGCCATCTTACCATTGCTGTCACACTCACACACAGTGAAGTCCACTCAAAAGGAAGGAAGTATGGGCATGCTGGGAAGGTGGGTGTAGGCAATAGCATGATGGAAGTTGTAGTCACAGATATTGGTCACCCTCACAATTGGCCCATCAACACCACTCTGAACCATGCTCACATCGCAGGGAGTGGAAAAGGACTGACAAGATGGCTGACACTGGGTACTGCTGTGGGGAGCACAAGGCCCTGCTGGGAACTGTGCAACAACCAACAGCAGGACACCACTGCCTGACATCCTGAAAGCCAACTTGCACTCCCTGCAATGGAAGCACGTTCCATGGTGGGATATCTGGCTGGGTGGGAAGGAGGACTGACAGCACTGACCATAGTTACAAGCAGCTCTCCTCACACACCCCCTCAACACTAACTCCACATAACCCACCTGGGAGAATGCAATGCCCCACACTCTAATTGAAGATCCCACAAAGAACCACCACCCTGGGTTATGCTGTGTGCAGCACAGGGACACTCTTGGGACTTATAGCCAAACAACCGCCAGGACAACACTGTCAGCCATCCTGTCAGCACAGGCACACTACCCCACAGGGAAGCAGAGTCAAAAGGAAGGAAGTATGGGCATGCTGGGAAGGGGGGTGTAGGCAATAGCATGATGGGAGTGGTAGTCACAGCTCAACATCCCCCACCCACATGGCCCAGCAAGCTCACACTGAAGCATGCCCACCTCACAGGGAGTGAAAAGCCATATCAAAGATGTCTGACAATGGTGCTCTGTTGTGTGGAGTACCAGGCCCTGCTGGGACATGTGCACCAACCAACAGCAGGACACCACTGAATGACATCCTGAGAGTCAACCTGAACCCACTGCAAGGGTGGCATGCTTCATGGTGGGATAACTGGGCTAGGTGGAGAAGGAGGGCCGGATGTCCACCAAATACAACCAATGCACACACCTCTACATTCACATTGAAATGCCTCAGGTTTGCAGGACAATGTGCTACACCAATATCAACCTCTTACTGTGACAACTTAGGACTATGCAATGTACAGGCCCGCATCCAGAGGTACAGTCACAACTGTCAGGTGTGTGAACCATTGATGCCTGTAGAAATATAACATACATTGTGTGTCTCTTCCAAAAACAGGTGATGATGGGGACACAGCAGCAGGCGAGGAGGAGTCCCTGTCCCAGGCTCCGGGGGACACTGAGCCCACTGGTGTGGAACAGCCTCTGCCCTCCTTGGATGGCGAAGACCTACCTGGCCCCTCCAGCGTGAATCATCATGCAGCACCAGCAGGACCAACATCTGCACCCCCTGCACCCACTGCTCCAACAACTGCCAACACACAGACCACCCCCGCTGACACGGACAGACCAAGGACCACCAATGACAACAGCACAGGGACCCTGGCCCAACGTCGAGCTACGGACAACGAGCCCAGTAACAACCCCCAAGGGGGCCTAGGTTCACCTGGGCGTAACACCTCAGGTCCCGCACGTGTCGCCAGGGGTGGTGGGAGGGGTGGTAGACATAGGTCGTTGTTTGCAGAGGGTTCTGGACTGCATGATGACCCACAACTGGCACGCATTGCTGAGGCGTACCAGAATAGCACCGGAGAGGTCAGCCAGGTAGTGGGAATCCTCAAGGACATTCAACAGCAGCAGGCTGCACATCATGCCCGCTTGGACTCCCACATGTCCCGTGTAGAGACACACATGTCCCGTGTGGAGACACACATGTCTGGCATGGAGTCCAAGTGGGACACATTGGAAGAACTGACAGCGGTGCATAGGGACATATTGACATGCCTCCGCCAGATTAGCACCAACATGGCCACACCTCCCTGTGTGCCAACAACATCTGGTGCTGCAACAACTGCATCTGCCACAGGGAGGGAAGAGGACTCTGGTGGAGAGTCCCCTGCACCGCAGCAGCCTGCACGTGAGGGTCCCCCCCCAAAGAAGAGGGGTCGTCCGAGGAAGGAAAACTGAGAGGTCGATGGCCATGTACATCCCCCAGGAAGCCAACACCTGTTCTGGAAATTCACCCTGTCGAATGCAACACAACTCTCCCACATGACATGGGGAGTTCAAGTTGGACTAATGTATCAGATGACTGTGGACTTCACTCAGGACATTTCTGCTACCAAGACTTGCAACTCATCTGGGAACTTTGGATCACAATCCCAATTGACAGCACCCACCATCCTGTGCACTATACTCACACATGTATGTAAATAAAATCACTAATACACCATACTTGCCTCTGTTGTGATTCCAACGTGGTTACTGTCATGGGGATGATGATCAGCTAAATTACACTGTGTATGCTAACTGCTACAGCAAGTACAACACCGTCATGTGAGTCATGGTGACGTGACACATATGAGGGAGACACACCACTAGGGCTACACAACACAGAGACACCAGGGCCATCGGACTCATCGCCTACACTGATGTTGCCAGGAAATACTGTGGAATGCATAGACACCACACCTATTCAGAGTCTGTGTCAACTAGCCCACAGGTGCAGTAAGCAAATGTCAGTCAGATGTGTGACCACAGACAACGCACATCCCAAAGTGAAGCACAGGTTTATTACACATTTGCAACATGTTGTTTCCACTACAAATGCAAGGTAATCCCACGGCCACACAGTCAAAAAGTGCAGAAGATATAAAGTCCAGGGGTGTGTGACACATCACCTGTAGGGAAACGACTGCTGCCACCCTGAAAGCTGAATCATGGTGTCGGGGGATCCAAGTTGACCAAACAACTCTGTATGCACCCTGTGAAGGACAGACATGACACACAGTCAAAACCACTGAAGAACAGGACAGAACTGCAATACACATGCCCAATACATGTCACAAGATAACTACACAAAACCAAGTTAGCATGTCAACACTGTTGGGGAGTACAGAATACCTGTAAGGACACATCGCTGCACGCATCCAGTCAAGTAGCACATGGCCACACTCAAACAGCACCAGAGCACCACCCACACATATCATGCAAACTCACATCATTGACATGACAACTCTCTGGATACTCACATTCAGCTGAAGAAGTTGGTGATGAGCTGTGTGCGGACATCACCATCATCATCATCACTGGCATCGTGGCCCAGGCCAGGATCCTCCACAGGTGGTGGACGTTGGTCATCGTCATCCAGGATGAGAGGCAACTCCTTCCGCACTGCCAGGTTGTGTAGCATGCAGCAGACGATGACAATCTTGCACAACTTTGCTGGGGCATATGGGAGGGCCCCTCCTGTCTTGTCCAGGCAGCGGAAGCGGCTCTTCAGGAGTCCAAATGTCCGCTCGATCACTCTCCTGGTCCGACCATGTGCCTCATTGTAGCGCATCTGGGCTGGTGTCACAGGGTTCCTGAGGGGTGTCAACAACCATGGCATGTTGGGGTATCCGGAGTCACCTACAGACAGACAATTGCACATTAGCTGAGTTGGAAAAGTGGGCGGAATACAACATAGCAGAACACACACAATGGTACAAAGTCAGTACACACCGACAAGCCAGGCACGCTGGTTCTGCATCTGTGACATCATCCTCGGGATGCGACTACTCCTCATCACGTAGGCATCGTGTGCCGAACCAGGGAAACGGGCACACACATGTGTGATGCTCATATCTGCAAGACATACCACCAGAGCATTGATCGAATGGTAATGTTTCCGGTTCCGGTATGCCTGCTCATGTGCCTGTGGTGGTACCAAAGCCACATGTGTCCCATCAATGGAGCCAATGACATGTGGCATTCTCCCCAGGGCATAGAAGTCACTCTTGACGTCAGTGAGTTGTTGACGTGTAGGGAAATAGATGTAATGGTTCAGGCATCTCAACATTGCCTCCAAAACATCGCGTAGCACACGGCTGAACATAGTCTGTGACATCCCACCAGCAGTCGCCACAGTGTGTTGAAAGGTACCGGTGGCAAAGAAGTGTAGGGCTGCCATCACCTTCACCTTGGGGGTCAGCGCTGTAGGTTACGGCCGGTCAGGTTGCAAATGTGGTGCCAAGCGCACTGCCAAATCCTCAATCAGCTGCCTGGTGAAGCAGTACCGTCGGATGCTGTCACGTTCCACCATCGTTGCCAGGTCAGGGAATGGTCTATGGACAGCTGGAGCCCTGCAGTGCATAGGTGAAGAAAGAAAGATTGTCAGTCACCCCACATATGTGCCATTCACCATACTCAATTTCACATGATACATCATTACAAGACACAAGTACTTGATGTGTGTGCCGTTCTGTTCGGACATATCTGGCACCTACATGGCCATCATCTAACATCTCATAACAACATGTGTTGACAACAGGTTCCAGGTTGTGCTATGGGAAACCATTAGGCTGTGTCACAGTACCCATTTACTGCTGTCACGTTCCACACACACACCACAGTGGCATGTTTGGACAGATGCGCCACAGGCATCACAGCTCATTGACAGGTAGATTCCCAGTGACCCTGTCTTGCCACATGGACACTGGCATGACATGGCGTATCATGTACACGTCAGAAAAACAAACATGACTCCCACAGGTAGTGGCCCCTGTTGCCTCCGCAGGACAGACATGGACGTCAGTGACACACACACGCACAACATCAAAGTCCATGCACAAACAACGTTGATGTGTAGACTGTCTCCCATTGTGCACATGGAATCAGAGACATCGGAAACACAACATGCACACAGACTGTGGAGGGCCATCACTATTGTGGCAATGGGTCACCCTGTGACGTACATGCCTTCCCACATGGGACCCTGGGGGTATGTGACATGTCATGCACATACACAACCTGGAAATGTGACCATGCCACATGCTCCAAAATGAACAGTTGCACATCACAGTGGTCATGTGCACAACACACAAAGGACCCTGTCCCCATGAACACGTGCACAGCCTGGGTGTGGCTGCCCCCAAGTGCCACCCCAAAAACCACATGTTTACCCCCATACACAGAAAAGGTAATGCAGCCTTACATGCCTTAGGATACAGTGTGGACTGGGTGTGGTGTTGTAGGTGTGCCCCTGAGTCCCTGGCAAGTGTATGTGGCTGGCATACATTCACCAGTGACAAGCATGGTGACATATGCGAGTGACCTGTACAGGGACGCGTTGTACAGCAATGGACCGATCGGTGTGCCCGCACGGCCCATTGCATCTGTTGTGAGCGGGTACGCGTTGTACAGCAATGGACCGATCGGTGTGCCCGCACGGCCCATTGCATCGGTAGTGAACGGGTACGTGTTGTACAGCAATGGACCGATCGGTGTGCCCGCACGGCCCATTGCATCGGTAGTGAGCGGGTACGCGTTGTATCCCGGAATACGCGTTGTACAGCAATGGACCGATCGGTGTGCCCGCACGGCCCATTGCATCGGTAGTGAGCGGGTACGCGTTGTACAGCAATGGACCGATCGGTGTGCCCGCACGGCCCATTGCATCGGTAGTGAACAGGTACGCGTTGTACAGCAATGGACCGATCGGTGTGCCCGCACGGCCCATTGCATCGGTAGTGAGCGGGTACGCGTTGTATCCCGGAATACGCATTGTACAGCAATGGACCGATCGGTGTGCCCGCACGGCCCATTGCATCGGTAGTGAGCGGGTACGCGTTGCATCCCGGAATACGCGTTGTACAGCAATGGACCGATCGTTGCGCACGCATTGGCTGGGGCCTGGCATGGCAACGGACGCGTTTTCGAAGCCTCAACGAGTCTGATGCAGTGAATTCAGTTGGCCAGCCACAACAATGTTGCAAATTCATGGGTGTCATGAAGTTTAACTTTTGAAGGATGCTGTGGGCGTGTATTAGTGGTGCAATTCCATGGATTGGCCAGATTCAGAAGATGCAAACGACTTGGACCTATCACTTTGGACACATGGGACAGTATCTGCCTCTGCAGCACACATATAATGCTGGCTGTTCCCCTGAGGGCTCACTTGCCTGCACTACATGCTCCAGGACGACATCTGCCACCAACACTGCTGCTGTCTCTGCATCCTCTGGCTACTGCAATGGCACGTACTGTGGAGAGAGCCCCAGCCTTCAGCCTTGAGGAGAACCAGGCCCTGCTGGACAGCCTCCTTCCACAGTACAGCAAGCTGTATGGGACACCAGGGGAGCAGGTGAGTGTGCTGTCCACTGGGACCCCCTCCTCCACAACAAGAGTATATGCAAACGAGGAACCAAAGGTACTGGCGCCAGAGGGAGCACCAGTAATTAATTTGTCAAATAGAGAACTAAAAGAGATAGAAATTAGAGTCCTTAGTAAAGGTTTTAGCTTTATTCCTTCAACAGGTATTAATAAATATCAAATGGAGAAGGATTTACGAGCCTTCTTTAAAAAAATAAGATTAAAAAGGTTTTTTGAGGGTCGTCCAGTGAGAGATAATAATAATAAATCTGGTCTTAAACCCAAATCTAATTTTACCCCTACATTGGCTATGGTTGGCATGAACCATGAGATTTTCGAGAGAGCTGTTGAAAGCGGCATACAAAAGATTTTATCTGAAAATCCAAGACAATTTGAGAAGAATATGAGTAAAGAAGAGAAGATATCCCTTAAGTCTCTAAAAGATGATTTACTGCTGACTATTAAGCCAGCAGATAAGGGTGAGTTTTAATACCCCTGATTATGAATACAAAATGCAGGAAATGCTGAATGTAAGGGAACACTATGAACCTGTGTCTAGAAGTGTATTGGCCACTCTAACAAGGAATTGTCTTATGCTTCTCACTGAGGCTAAGGACAAAGAATGGATCTGTGAGGAGGAATTTAAATTCTTGAATAATGTAAATCCTAGGATTCCTGCCTTATACGGCCTACCTAAAATACATAAAAATTATGACAACCCTCCAATGAGACCGATAGTTAGTAGTATAGATGCATTGACAGAACCCTTAAGCAAATATGTTGATCGATTCTTGCGACCGATAGTAATGGGCTTGAGGTCATATGTTAGAGATTCATCACATATGATCTCTATGCTAGAAGGTAAGCCTTTTTGTGGAGAGACTCAGGGGCCAATTCCGATCTCGGCCGGTAGGGCTCCGAATCGGATTCGGCTTTACCGGATCCGATTCGGAGCCCTGTTTCCCGACCGAATCGTACGCGGGACCGGCCGAGCGAGTACGATGCAAGCGCCCGCGAAATCGCCGACCGACTCGTACGCGGCTTCAACACGCTCCGACCGACTCACACGGACCCGACTCGCACCGCGCAATGGAGACGTTCCCCGGCCGGGTAAGTACGATGCGCGCTGCGAGCAGTCCGACCGAGCCGCGCACTCCGGCTCGAAAGAGCAGTCGGAGCCATACTTTGGGGGTCCGTGTCGGACCCCCCTGTACGCGTAGCCATGCGAGTCGCACACAGGGGGGACCCACGGGTCCCCCCTACCTGTGCGTGTACGGCGCGAGTCGCTTCGCCGCGTACACGCTGTAGGGGGCGCCCTTGTCCGCCTCGCACCCATTGAGTCAATGGGAGCCCACGTACGCATTGTACGACAGGCTCCCATTGACTTCAATGGGAGTCCGACCGATTCGAGTCCGATGGCATACGTGCGCATCGTACTCGTTCGGTCGGGCTCCACGGGTCCGATTCGGTCGGAAATCTCTCCGGGTCCGGCTCGGTCAGAGAGATTTCTGGCCCGAATCGGAATCGGCCCCAAAGTGTCTATTGACCCTGGACATTGAGTCTCTCTACACGAATATTCCACAGAGAGATACTGTGGAGGTTGTTCGCAGGGCCATTGAGGAAGCAGACCTGGATGGGGTAGAGAAGAGTTTTATAGTGGAATGTGCCAAGATTGTCTTAATGAATAATATATTTTTGTTTAAAGACCAGCTATATAAACAAAAGAAGGGCACCAGCATGGGGGCTACCTGTGCGCCGAGTTTAGCGTGCCTTTATGTAGGGGAGTTCGAAAATAAACATATTTATAACGAACTTGCACCATTTTTTGAGAATGTAGCGGGCTGGTACCGCTACATTGATGACATCTTTTTCATTTGGGATGGCAATGAAGATCAGTTAGAGGAGTTTTTACTTTGGCTAAATATGGGGGATCCCAATCTCAAATTCACGTCTCAATATAGTAGGTCAAAAGTGGACTTTTTAGATATTTCTATTAAAAACGAGGAGGGTATTTTGGTGGTGGAACTGTATACAAAACCTATGGCTAAAAACACCTTGCTACATTATTCGAGTTTCCACCCCAAATCCCAAAGGGATAATATCCCGTTCAGCCAATTTCTCCGTCTCCGGAGAAATTATTCTAATATTAATGATTTTGACAAACATGCTGTAAATATGAAGAAGAAGTTTAAAGAGAGAGGCTACCCTAATAAATTAATCTCGCACTCATACAAGCGTGCGAGATTCTACAATAGAGATGCTATGTTTAATAAAACTGGTGACAAGAGAAAAGAACTGGATAAGGTGGTCTTTGTGAGTAATTTCTCACACATTAGTAATAAAATTAAGAATGTAATAAACAGTAATTGGCATATCATAAATAATGATGAAGAGAAGAAGTTAGAGAAACCCATTTTTGCTTTTAAAAGGAATAAAAATCAAAAGAATGAGCTAGTATATACCTATAGAGAAAGCCAAGGAAATATACAAAGTACATTAGATAAAAAACCTGCATTAGGGAATGTAAAATGTGGCACATGTAATGTTTGCGCATTATGTATAGAATTAAGAAGTCTGGAACACAATGGGTGCCATGTTGTCTCAAGATCACTTAATAATTGTAGGAGTAAGAATATAGTTTATTTTCTGAGATGTCCTTGCGGTAAGGGCTATATAGGAGAGACTGGTAGGGAGCTGCGTATTAGACTTCAAGAACATCGTTCTGCTATTAGAACAAAGAAGGCCAATGCTCCCTTAGTTGCTCACTATACTGAAATGGGCCATAATAATTTGGATATTGAATGGTTTATATTGGAGAAAATCTGGATAGGGGCACGTGGAGGTAATATGGAACATAAACGGAAAGCTAGGGAACAATGGTACATCTCATGGTTTAATACAGTTCGTAATGGTCTTAATTCCAAGGAAGAGTGGGATCATCTTATAGGGTGAATTATATTATATATTTTCTCCCTACAATATATTCTCTTCTTGTAATTTCAATTATTTTTATCTCCTTTGGATTGAATACTGACCTACATTGCGGTACATATTAGTGGTTAGGCTTGCGGCCACATTATAGTTAGGGTGATTTTTCTGGATGTCATTCGACATTTAGGGATATCGTCTTTGAAATATTGAAATATCACTACATGTATCTGAGGATGTTTTATAAGAATTAGTTTGGTTGGTAGGTACTTTAATATTCACAGACGCGGTGTTGGACATGATATTGTTCAAACATTGTTTGAATCAGGCCAAGATGGCTGCCCTTATGGACAGAGTTGGGCGCATAGTATATAGGGATTGTGATTATAATATTGTAACGTTCCCTTATAATTAAAGATAGTTAGCAATTTCGTTTTCTTGTATTTCTATAATAAAACTGAAATACGGTTGAAGATTTGAAGGACTCCAGCCATTTTTTATGAATAATTTTTTTTAACAGAATACATTGATCTTTCTAAGTGGCCAATGAGAATATATAGGATTACGGCATGGGCAGGCATCAGGTTCTGCCTCTATGAGACAATATTCTCTATATATTGCTTATTTCGTTTTGGGTACCCTTTGGTAACTCTATAGTGATTGAATGAGGTACATTAAGTCCCTTTTGATTTAACATAGAGTAAGGGAAGGCTAAGATGGCCGCCATGGTTGTATAACTTTTGGTTGCATTTCGTAAGGAAATGCAGCTGTATTTTATCACGACTAATTAGTCGAGGGAAAGGCACATAAAAGAACGGAGGTTTCCGGGGTGGTTCAGTGTCTTTTAACCACGGAGCCGTTACCAGAGATGAGGCCAGCACGTTTGGACTACAGGTACGATATAGGAATAGTGTTTGTATTTGTTTTATTCCTCTCGTTAGTTTGCTAGTGGAGTTTTTTTGAAATCCTTCTTGGGTTTCCTAAACATTTCAAGAGCTCAAGTGCATTAATACTGTGTTTCGGCATTGCGCTTTTGAGCAGAACTATGTATATTATCGCTACATTAGGGAATGAGATTAGAGTTATCGTTATGGTTTATGTCTAGACTATATAGTATTTATAGTTAGTTGCATGGTGTTTATTTCACCAATATGAAAGTGTCTGAAGAGCCGCTTGGCAGTTTAAAGCCGGTTTTTGTTCAAACTACCGGAACATGTGCAGAAAGGGGTTTATTTACTGTGCGATATAAATAAACTGATTATTTGTTTATGATAATATTCTAAAGGGGTGAGATGAGTCGGCTTTCATGCAGAGTATAAACGTCTGAAGAATAGCGTTGTTGCCTATGAAAAAATTCCTTCTAAATCAGGCATCTTATTGCTTTAGTCCGGGCAATACATCATTTAGAGTTAGTTGCATGGCACCTATTTCCTCCTTCGTGTTAGTGTTTGACTAGCTGCGGGGCTATGAATAGCCAGGTTTACTAATTATTATCGGAATATGAGTAGCGGAGGGGTTTAAATAGATTATGAGTATATGCTAGTATTTAAAAGTTGAGGTATTAGTCTCTCCTTTTTTTATATATATTATAAACGTCTGAAGAATAGCAATGTTGCCTAAATGTAAATGATTTTAATTAGGCGTATTATTACCCTGGTGGTTAATAGTGGGGTCTTTGACATGAAGGACCATGAATAGTTAGGTTGAAACGGAACAATTTAGTATTATAATCCTTTGTCCTTTTAGTAACTAAAGTAAAGCCTGTATTGAATAATCGGCATAGAACATATGGACTGAAGACTACTACTATCCTAAGAAGCTTGGTGCTCAATTTAAATATAAAGGTAACATGACATAGCCTGAGTTTTACTATACTAAACTGTAGAACTATATGAGTTATTAAAGCCTCCATTTCTTTACAGGGGTACGTATCCCTTATAGACCTATTCCAGGATATATCAGGATTGTCTGTTGGCAGATTGATTGGCCAGTTTTTACGGCCTGAGAGGGAGAGACATTTGTCCTCTGACATTATTGTTGCAAGGTGTTTAACCTGCAATTCTTCTGGAGTTGGTGTGCTTCATAAATACAGGTAGAGATATATTGTTATCTAACACTAATATTGATATAGATGAGTGAGATATTAATGTATGGGTGATTTAACAATACAACTACTGTGTATAGATATGTCTTTCTTAGCTGTATGAATGAATTGCTGTTTGGGTCACCAGGATAGAAACACTATTGCTGATTTATTTACCCCCGATTTAGGGGAGATATTTGCGAATGGCATTTTGTCTAATGTGTTTAGATGTTTTTTTAAACTTATTGGGATTAGAGATAGATCACTGACTATAGCAGTTATGTTTTAATGTCTTTCTTTTAAAGCATACACTCTCAATGGGCTAACTGTCTGTTTTTTATGGCTATTTTATTATTGAATATAGATCAAATAGTTTACATGGGAGACGAGAATTCCTGTCCTGAGGAAGGTGGTTCTTAATCAGTAACATCCACCGAAACGCGTTGACGCAAGACAAAGAAGGCAGACTAGAGACTGTGGAGACATTTGTTTATCGAAATAATTGAGTACACAGAATAATAATTGTATAGAAAACAAATGATCCGGGTTTTATGTTTCTGCCTTCATCTTTGACAAAAGAGCATTTTTTCTTGCAAGTTCTCCCGAGTGTGTTATTTGTGTATAGAATGTGGTTTTTAACTTTTTAACTATTGTTTTTATTTTTATGTACAATATGGGATTATTTACTGTATATGATGAATTGCAATGATATCTTTTTAATCAAAATAAATGTTTGTATTTTCTGAACACTTGGCCTATTGAGGGTGTTAGTGTTTTGTTCTGGTGATTGAGTGATTTTGCTGCTAGTCATTGATTGAGTGTTTGATAACCAGTATTTGCCGAAAGGGGGATTTTTTCTGATTTTTGACTAGCAAGACTTACAGTGTGCACACCACTGGCTAGCATGCTCACTGAGTAGTTCTCCCCCCCCCCCAAGTGTGTAGTCACATGCACTGAACAGGTACAGTGCAGTAACAGTGCATTCCAACAAGGTTTACTTCCCATGCAATGATACCATGTAGTAACTGCTGGCAAACTGTTCATAGCCATCGTTGCACTGCCTGTGTACATCATATGCCCCTGTGATTGAGACATGTATATCCAACTGTGTGATGCACGGATATGTTGCATGTGTAGTAATGGCCTTTTCACTTTGTCATCCTCACAGGTTGATGGCCACCATAAGCAGGAAATCTGGCTGACCATCGCCCGGGCAGTAAGATCCGTGGGGGTCTACAAGCGCCGGATCCGCAACTGCCAGAAGAGGTGGCAGGACCTTCGTGGCTGGACCCGGAGGATCGCAAGGGTCCAGCTGAAGCTGTCACCTCCTCGCAGGAGGGGCGGACACCGGACCCTGACCCCCACATGCTCCGGATCCTGGCGGTGGTCTTCCCTGACCTGGATGGGCAGCTGAAGGACAGACAGCAGCAAGGAGGGGGTGAGTCCATGTCTGCACTGTGAACTTTGTCTGACATGCTATGTGCCCTCCTTTGGCCTGGTTAAACTTCCACAGTACATCAGTCTTGTGGTCCAGGACCCATGTCCCTCAATTGTGACATGCCCACTCCTCATCTGATACGCAGGTGTGGTCCTTACAGTCAGGAAATTGTGTCACTTGGGTACTGTGTCCTTGCATTTTGCTTCGCTCAAGGTGGGGGACAGCATTTGTTCCAGTGACTTTGTGGTGTGCTTCATGGGTGGGTCAATTGCTCACACAATGCCTAAGTCCTGACATGTAATCTGGGTGTAACTTTGATATGTGGTCCACTTGCTGATCTGAATCACCACATGTCCCTGGGGTATTTGGCACACCCCCATGCTGCGGGTGGGAACAATGTTTGGGCCTCAGGAGTATGTATATCAAGTGTGTCACACATGCTTAGCCACCTGCCTACTGTCCAGGGCTCATCCCTCCTTCAGGTGGAGCAGGACAGTCATGCCTACTCCAGGGCATACAATACACTCTGTACTCCCACTCCCGTGTATCAGCTGACATGTTGTGATCAGTGAAATGTTCCCTCAGGTGTCTGCCTCTGTGTCATTGTGCTGTGGCTTCGTTGTCAGGACTACTGGGATGTTAATCGGTTAGGGCTCAGCATGCCATCTGAGAAGTGACCATGAGAGACGATACTTCTGTGACTTATAGGTGTTTGATCACTTGACTGTGCACACAGGTGTATGTGACTGTGAATTTCAGGCAGATGTTTTTCATTCACAGCTGACTGTGAGGTGCTCAGGTTCAGAGAGTTGTGTTTCATGTCTCCCATATGTCCAATTGGTATGACGTGGACAAATAAGAGTTCAGATGATGTGGTTTGTGGGGTATGGACATGTGCACTTGTCAGCTACATAACTTGCATTCACCATGTCCTAGGATTGTGACACAGTGCAGACTGTTGTTGGCTGGCTGCCATGCCCATGTGACTGGAGACAGTGATGTATGACTTTGCAGGCATGCCTGTGCCATGGCATTGAACTTCCTAAGAGTGATCCTGCAGGGGAGTGACATGTGCAACATGCACCCCATTGTGGCATTGACTATCCGGACATGGGTACATCATGGTGTCTGGTGCTGGTATGCATCACATGCATTTCTAATTAGACTCTGGCCATCCCTTTATCCGGACACCTGTACTGACTCAGTGGCAAGAGATGTGATGTGTGCATGTTCACATACTTCACCGTGTTCTCTGCAATGTCCAACAAATGTGTAGGTGGTGCATGTGTCCACACTGGGGTATTACCATCAGACAGGCACCAGACCGATGGGTGCAAGGGCAGGAGGGGTGTGAGTTCCATGGTTGACCATCAGACTGACAATTGGCTTCTCCTAATCTGTGTGAGGACTTTTGACAATGTTCAACTAAGGATGCCAGGGCTTGCTCTGTAATGTGCTGTACTTACTGTGGTGTGTGCGGTCAGTGCAGGTGACTGATGTTTGTCTGCTTCCCTAATTGTTTGCAGATACATCCACGGCCACAGGAGGGGACAGCTCCACGGACCAGGAGGAGCTTTAGAGCCAGACTGGGTCAACAGCCGACGAGTGGTCGGAGGGAGCCCGTGGCACGGAGGGCGAGGGGAGCCACACCGAGGAGTCCTCAGCACCATCCACCTCAGCTGAGGACCACAGCAGCTCGAAGGATGACTCCCTTGTGGAGGCGGGTGTCAGCAGCCACCACACCCCAGCTAGTCTGTCTGGCCCCGCCACCACCACCACCACCACCCTCCTATTGGCTCCCATTCCAGAGATCCGTGGAGGCTCCCGTGTTCGGGAGCGTGTCTCCTTCGTGCCAGGCACCGCACCCCCTGCCCCTGTGTCCCCTGCTGCCCTGAGTGAGGAGTCTGTGTACCTACTATGGCAGCTCCATGTAGGGCAGACAGCAATGTTGAGTGTCCTCCATGCACACACCACTCTGTTGACACAGCTGGTGTCATTCATGGAGGGCATCTCGACGGGTATGTCTGCCCTACAGAGGAGCAATGAGTCCATGGACTCCTCCCTGACGGCAGCAGTGTCCCTCCTCCAACAGTCCCTTACCCCTCCTACCTATTCCCCATCCACACTTCCTGGCACCCTACCTGTCCCAAGCACATGCACACCTGCACGATCACCCAAACACACAGACACGAGCAGCACAGAAACACCCAAAACAAAGGCAAGATGTGCACACAAGCATCCTCAGGGGACTGATACCACACCCACAGGGGATGGGGAACAGACACACACACAGGCATCCACAGTCACTCCGCAGTCCTCCAAATCCTCTCCCTCCAAGACCCCTTCCCTTGCCTCCCCTGCAACCCCACCTACACAGAAGCTCTTCCTCTGTGACCTCGGCCTCTTCCCCTCCGATCCTGCTGATCCAGCATACAGGGGGAAGAGGAAGTCCACCCACACAGAGGGGAGTGCCCCTCGCCCCCAGACACCCTCCCCCAGGCGCAGACAGACGGGGGCCCCCACCCGCAAGTCCCCCCGGTCCCGGAAGAGCAAGACCCCGCCACCGCCCTGCAAGTCAAGCACACAGTCTCCTTCCTCCATCCCTCAGGCCCCCACAACACAGGTTCCCCCACCACACCCTGCCCCGGGTTCCCCCACCCACAGATACACCATCCCCAAAATGATCCGGCCTTCTCCACCTCCCACTTGCACTTCCAGCACCACACCCCCCGCTGCACATGTTAGTGCCACTGGTGTGGAGACCGTGTCCTCCCCCTCTGTCCTGCCCACCTTACCTGAACCCCATTCTACTCCCTGGAGATGGGCACTGCAGTGGAGTCCACTAACACCCCGTCTGACTTGGGCACTGCAGTGGGGAACCTGTCATCTCCATCTGGCCAGCCCACTGGAGTTGTGCCGGCACCCACACCATCCGACTCATGCCCCCCAGTTGTGCCGGCACACACCATGTCAGACACCTCCACTGCAGTTGTCAGTGACTCTCCAGCACCAGCCACCCCTTCCCTGCCTCCTTCTGTTGAGCCCTGATCCTGTCCCTGCGGTGCCTGGCCTGGCCTGCCCCCCCGTATACCCCTCCGAGGGGAATGTCCCTGCTCCATATCAGTGCAGGCAAGCAGAGGGTGACATCTGCCACTGTCACCCTGTTTGGACTTGATTCATGGACTGGACATTGGCCTTTGTGTTTTTTCTGGACTTTAATTTTCAATATAACATATGCTGATTAAAGCTACTTTCAGTTCTCTAGTGGTTTTGCTTCAGATGTACATGATGTTGATGATGCTAACCATGCCCTTGCTGCAGTGATGTTGATTTTTGATGTCAGGTAAATAAAGTGTTACTGTGCAGGACCCCATGTGGTCCAGGGGGAATGTGTCCTATCCTGGTGTGTAGCCATGTCATCCTTTGCAGCAATATGAGGGTGTCATGTTTTCCATATTTGCAAATGGGATTCCCTACCTGTTTTTTCAATATCACATCTGTGGCTTACACCCCTGCACATCAAATGTGCTTGCCATTGTTCAATTGGTCTATTTCCCTGACCGTGTGACCATCTCCACTGGACATGCATGTTTGGGCATCAATGGGGAAGGACTCATCTGTGGTATCAGTGCAACTTGCTATACATGTGTATTTGATCGGTGCAGATGATTTGGGTGACAATGCCATGACCAGGCTGATGTGACGTGAACCTTCATTTTGTGCTAATTGTTGACTGAGTGACCAAGTGTTCTGCTGACATGATAGTGCCCTGCAGAGTCAACGTATGGCACAGCTTTTCTTACACAGGAGTGGATTCCCCTCATGGCAGTGTGTAATTCTGTGACATTGCCTGAGCCCAAGGTGTGTGTTGTGTGAGCATGTCTGTGTGTGTTCACTTCCATTTTGCTACGCAGGCTGGGGGCCCTAGTGATGTTCCTGTTTGTGATGCTTGCTGAGTTGAGCAATGTTCCCCCCCAGATCTTCTCCCTGGGTGCTCTGTGATGTGGGTGCATGGCACATTACTGGTGATCAGGGGGTCATCCATAGGTGTGTTTGCTGTCAGGGCTGAGTTTGTGGGCAAACGCAGATGAGACACAGTCAGGATTCCCCTTGGCACTTGTTGGTTACACAAGTCATGTAATTTACAGTTTGCGTTAGCTTCCAGTGATTGTGACACGTTGTGTGTGTGACTGCTGCCACTCCTCAGGGTCAGAGCTGCAATGTTGGAAGTTGTCTATGTGTGTTGTTTGTGGGTGAGCTTGCCATCTTCATTGGTGTGTGACTGTGTCCGGGATCCCATTGGTTGGTGTGGATTTGACGTCATACCCATGTACAGCGTACTGTGCAGTGTGTGAGACATTCACAAGTCTTGTTGACTACCCATGTGTGATGGGTATCTCCGCCTTAGTTCCCCCACCACCCCTGGGATTGTCATGGGTGCATGTGCAATGTCACCAGTCCATGTGAGCTTCACTGCTGCACATTGGTGGAGATCAAGGTGTGTGGTGTTGAGTGTGTGCAAATGAGAGTTGTTGCATGGCTAGACCCCTACCTCCATGTTGGCCTTGGCTGACAGGCCATGCTGTTTTATTTGTGCTTGTGTAGGTGTGATGGTAGTTAGTTGCTCAGGACACATGACTGTGGTTCACAGTGTGTACGACATCTACCTTTGTCATCAAAGTGGGATTATCATGCAGGCCAGTGTCACCACAATGTGGGGTCCCTGGGGGTAGTGCTGTGGTGGGTCTGTCTCTTGCTGTGTTAGTTGCTGTTCCTACAAGCTTGTGTGACATTTGTAATTTGGGCTCCCTCATCTAACAATGCCTGATTGCCCACATAGGGGAATCCGATCCATGAGTTACTTTTGTGTGGCACTGTGTTGACATCTGTGTAATGGGGATTCAGGCCTCCTTGTGTGTTGTGTGTTTGCCTGGGGACACTGGCACACCACCCCCTCACCTGTAGTGTTTGAGATGCAGTGTGAGTCTGCCTGTTTGTGTTTGTGCATTTGCACCACTGCATTGGCATATCTTTAGTGTGCCATTGGCTGTATGTTGTTTGGTGGCTTACCCCTGCTGTCCCTGGGACTCCTAGGTCATCAGTCAGCACAATGATCATGGTTTGTATGTCCCATTGCTGCCATGGTATGGTATTTGTTCACCTGACATCTACAGTCTCCACAGGATATCTACATGTGTGTGTCCATTGGTGCAGATATGTGGATCTGCATTGTGATGGTCACTTCTGTCATTGTGTTATTTGTGAATGTTGACAATGTGAGCCCCCATGGGTGATGTTTGTCTGCACAAAGCCAAAGCGATGTTTCATTTGCACTGCACTGTTTGCCTCACCCAATCTCTGTTGCTATGGGACACAAGCACTACTATGCCACTGATGTGTTTGTTGTTGTGTGACCAGGAATAATCCATGCAGTTTGGCATTTGCAGCTTTTACCATGACTACACTTACATTTTGGTCACTGTGGTGATGGGGCTTTAGACCCCATTGCCACAATGTTCAACATGTGCTTCAGCTATGGAACCCACACTTACCTTTTGGTCACTGTGATGATGGGGGTTTAGGCCCCATTGCCACAATGTTCAACATGTGCTTCAGCTATGGAACCCACACTTACCTTTTGGTCACTGTGATGATGGGGCTTTAGGCCCCATTGCCACAATGTTCAAAATGTGCTTCAGCTATGGAACCCACACTTACCTTTTGGTCACTGTGATGATGGGGGTTTAGGCCCCATTGCCACACTGTTCAAAATGTGCTTCAGCTATGGACCCCACACTTACATTTTGGTCACTGTGATGATGGGGCTTTAGGCCCCATTGCCACAATGTTCAAAATGTGCTTCAGCTATGGAACCCACACTTACCTTTTGGTCACTGTGATGATGGGGTGTTCGACCCCATTGCCACAGTGGTCATGGTCGGCTTGCATTGTGGAGGCCACACACATTTATGTGTGACACATGTGATAGGGGGTCACATTGTATGTTCAATGTCATGTTCAGTGTTGTAGGCATTTGACACAGACTACACACGCTTGTCATGGTGTTGGGGGGGATGTAATTTTCAGGCATTCCTTATGTTGGAGTATGCTGGTTGTGTCATGCATTACCTGTCCTATGAGTGGGGGTGGTGTTAGTGGTAGGCATCCATCCCCCTATGAGTGGGGATGGTAGTAGTGACAGGCATCCAGGCCCCCATGAGTAGGGGTGGTGGTAGTGCTAGGCATCCATCCCGCAATGAGTGGGGATGGTAGTAGTGACAGGCATCCAGGCACCCCTGAGTAGGGGTGGTGGTAGTGGCAGGCATCCAGGCCCCCATTAGTAGGGGTGGTGGTAGTGACAGGCATCCAGGCCCCCCTGAGTAGGGGTGGTGGTAGTGGCAGGCATCCAGCCCCCATTAGTAGGGGTGGTGGTAGTGGTAGGCATCCAGGCCCCCTGAGTAGGGGTGGTGGTAGTGGCAGGCATCCAGCACCCCTGAGTAGGGGTGGTGGTAGTGGCAGGCATCCAGCCCCCATTAGTAGGGGTGGTGGTAGTGGTAGGCATCCAGCCCCCCCTGAGTAGGGGTGGTGGTAGTGACAGGCATCCAGGCCCCCATTAGTAGGGGTGGTGGTAGTGGTAGGCATCCAGCCCCCCCTGAGTAGGGGTAGTGGTGGTGACAGGCATCCAGGCCCCCCTGAGTAGGGGTGGTGGTAGTGGCAGGTATCTAGCCCCCCATGAGTAGGGGTGGTGGTAGTGGCAGGCATCTAGCCCCCCATGAGTAGGGGTGGTATTAGTGGTAGGCATCCATCCACCTATGAGTGGGGATGGTAGTAGTGACAGGCATCCAGGCCCCCCTGAGTAGGGGTAGTGGTAGTGGCAGGCATCCAGCCCCCCATTAGTAGGGGTGGTGGTAGTGACAGGCATCCAGGCCCCCCTGAGAAGGGGTGGTGGTAGTGACAGGCATCCAGCCCCCCATTAGTAGGGGTGGTGGTAGTGGTAGGCATCCAGGCCCCCCTGAGTAGGGGTGGTGGTAGTGGCAGGCATCCAGGCCCCCTGAGTAGGGGTGGTGGTAGTGGTAGGCATCCATCCCCCTATGGGTGTGTATGGCATTGGTGATGGCCATCCCGCCCCTATGGTTCTGCTGTTCCTAGTGTACGTCATTTGTGCATCCCTATGTGTGTGTGACATATTTCGGGTATGTGTCGTTTGTTAGTGTTGTTGGTGTTTGACTTACCGTCTGCGCCGTACGCGTCCGTGCCGGTCCCGGTAACAGATGTAGAGTATTGGTAGGACCTGCGGGATGGGATTCATGCTTGGGTCGTCTCGTTCGGGTTTCTCATGTCTTCGAATCGTACTCGTCGCAGGCCTGTTCGTCTCGTAGCCGTGGATCGTCTTGCGGCGCGAAACGGAGCTTATGTACGGCTCGCCCGGATGCTCAAACGTGCTGGACGTAGCGACGGGTTCGGCGCGTACGGAAGGCGCATCGTACTCGTCCGGCCGGAAGGTGCTGTGTATTTGCTTCCGTGCGACTCGAATCGGCGTTTACGGATCCGCCTCGGGCGGGGAACAGGAGCTGAAATGGGTAAGTACGGCTCGCTCGGAATCTGGGCTGTTATGCGCATCGTACTTGTTCGTTCGGACGAGTGTTCGAATCGGTCGGGAAACACGCATTCGGCTGGGTTTTTTTCCGGACGAATACTGTTAGGTGCGCTTCCGGCCGAGATCGGAATCGACCCCTAAGTGGAGTTGGAATAGTAAATTATATATGTTTAGTGTCCAGCACCTTCTCTGATTTAATACTAAGTGGAGTGGGAATAGTAAATAATATATGTTTAGCGTCCAGCACCTACCCTGATTTAATATTAACTGGAGTGGGAATAGTAAATTATATATGTTTAGTGTCCAGTACCTTCTCTGATTTAATACTAACTAGAGTGGGAATAGTAAATTATATATGTTTAGTGTCCAGCATCTACCCTGATTTAATACTAAGTGGAGTGGGAATAGTTAATTATATAGCTTTAGTGTCCAGCACTTTCCCTGATTTAATACTAACTGGAGTGGGAATAATAAATTATATATGTTTAGTGTCAGCACCTTCCCTGATTTAATACTAATTGGAGTGGGAATAGTAAATTAAATCTCTTTAGTGTCCAGCACCTTCCTGACTTAATATAAATTGTATTGGGAATAGTAAATTATATATATTGATAGTTTTATAAACTAAATAAATTAATATAGTGTGTAGTGGGAATGTGTATAAATAATAACATAGGTTAAAATGATAAAACAATATATATATATTTATTAAAGACATTATTTTATACAGTATATTGATTTAAAATACATTTTTTAATACAAAATGAAACATTAAATTAATAATAAAAAATGAGACATGTTATTTTTTAATTGATATGTTTTATTATTGTCAAACATTTGGAGGGTCATTACGATGGCGGACGGAAAAACAACCGACCGCCATGGTAGCGGAAAATCACCGTCTGCAGGTACCGCGGAAACCCCGCTGACCCTATTAGGATCAACCGCCAAAATATTCCGTCCGCGGCGGTAGGAGGCATCTAAAAAACACCCGTAGAGGGCAGAGAAAGTGAAAATGCAACCGCGACGGGCCGTAACATAGCGGAAACACATCAACCTGCCGCCAGACATTCGGAATGACCGCCAATGAGATTATGATATCCCCGATGTCACAGCGGTACGTTCCGCTATCTCCGTCCGCTGCGGTCGCTAACAGTAATGAATGTGAGATGCGGCGGAAGCCCTGCAGCACAGCCATCGCTGCGGATGCTCCGCAAAAAAAATGGCGGCCAAGTAAAAAAAATAAACAAAAGGCCAGCAAATGCACACAGGCAACTAGCCCTGCCCCCAAAATAACCTGAAACCTCCCAATGACACACCCCCATGGCAAATTCAAATATACAAATCACAGGACAACCCACACAGCACACCTGACTGCATTACACCATCTTGACACACCCACATAGCTGAGCATAAAACTAGGCCCTTCCCTGACCACAATCCTTTGCACTACTCCAAACCTGAAGGAACACAACCCTGCAGCACATTGGATAGGCAAAACACCACACATCTCACCAGCACAACAACACACACACACACACACCACCTACACCACCCTCACAACTGCACCCCAAAACATCAGCACAGCACACACCATGGCACATCACAAAATGCCAGCATTCACTGACACTGAGTTGACAGTAATTGTAGATGAGATAATCAGAGTAGAACCACAACTCTTTGGCAACATGGTCCAACAGACACCATTAGCCACAAGGACAACCATGTGGGCAAGGATAGTGGGCAAGGTCAATGCAGGAGGGAATGTGCCCCGCAACAAGAATGAAATCATGAGGCGGTGGCATGACCTGAAGAGTGTTGTCAAGAAGAGGAGGGCCAAGAACCGTGAGCTGGCTGAGGCGACTGGTGGAGGCCCTCCCATCCCACCAAAACCGTTCACTGCGTGGAAGGAGAAGGTGCTTGCCATACTGCATCCAGAGAGTCTTGAAGGAATACCCGAGGGAGTGGAGGCTGGTAAGTACCAGCTAATGTATACCATGAGACTGCCATGTACTGTCTTGCACAACTACAAAGATACACACCTCTGCACCCCAAAAACACACACAGGTCAGACTGATTTTACATCCACACCACCTCAAACATCACAAAGGTAGACCACATCTACTGTGTTGTATGTGTCCAGGCAAACAGCACTACAACTCCCACCAGGTCCCCTGTCCCACAGCTGAGCAGGATGGACTACTCCCCCCACCCACAACCATGTGGCAGTCATTGTGTGCCTCACCCTCACCTAACAGGTAGGTAGCCATCTTTACAGGGAGGTGTCCTTGGAATAGGGAGGCCTGCACCACAACTCCCACCAGGCACACCCTGCCCCATCCCTCAGCATGAAGGAGCACTCCCTCCCACCCAGAAGCATGCCTCAGCCATTGTGTGCTTTACCATCACCTAACAGGTAGGTAGCCATCTTCACAGGGAGGTGTCTTTGGAATAGGGAGGCCAGCACTACAACTCCCACCAGGCCCCCTTGGCCCATAGCTGAGCAGGATGGACTACTCACCCCACCCACAACCATGTGGCAGTCATTGTGTGCTTCACCCTCACCTAACAGGTAGGTAGCCATCTTTACAGGGAGGTGTCTTTGGAATAGGGAGGCCAGCACTACAACTCCCACCAGGCCCCCTTGGCCCACAGCTGAGCAGTATGGACTACTCCCCCCACCCACAACCATGTGGCAGTCATTGTGTGCCTCACCCCCACCTAAAAGGTAGGTAGCCATCTTTACAGGGAGGTGTCTTTGGAATAGGGAGGCCAGCACTAAAACTCCCACCAGGCCCCCTTGGCCCACAGCTGAGCAGGACGGACTACTCCCCCCACCCACAACCATGTGGCAGTCATTGTGTGCCTCACCCCCACCTAACAGGTAGGTAGCCATCTTTACAGGGATGTGTCTTTGGAATAGGGAGGCCAGCACTACAACTCCCACCAGGCCCCTTGGCCCACAGCTGAGCAGGATGGACTACTCCCCCCACCCACAACCATGTGGCAGTCATTGTGTGCCTCACCCTCAACTAACAGGTAGGTAGCCATCTTTACAGGGAGGTGTCCTTGGAATAGGGAGGCCTGCACCACAACTCCCACCAGGCACACCCTGCCCCATCCCTCAGCATGAAGGAGCACTCCCTCCCACCCAGAAGCATGCCTCAGCCATTGTGTGCTTCACCCTCACCTAACAGGTAGGTAGCCATCTTCACAGGGAGGTGTCTTTGGAATAGGGAGGCCAGCACTACAACTCCCACCAGGCCCCCTTGGCCCAAAGCTGAGCAGGATGGACTACTCCCCCCACCCACAACCATGTGGCAGTCATTGTGTGCCTCACCCCCACCTAACAGGTAGGTAGCCGTCTTTACAGGGAGGAGTCTTTGGAATAGGGAGGCCAGCACTACAACTCCCACCAGGCCCCCTTGGCCCACAGCTGAGCAGGATGGACTACTCCCCCCACCCACAACCATGTGGCAGTCATTGTGTGCTTCACCCTCACCTAACAGGTAGGTAGCCATCTTTACAGGGAGGTGTCTTTGGAATAGGGAAGCCAGCACTACAACTCCCACCAGGCCCCCTAAGCCCACAGCTGAGCAGGATGGACTACTTCCCCCACCCACAACCATGTGGCAGACATTGTGTGCCTCACCCTCACCTAACAGGTAGGTAGCCATCTTTACAGGGAGGTGTCCTTGGAATAGGGAGGCCTGCACCACAACTCCCACCAAGCACACCCTGCCCCATCCCTCAGCATGAAGGAGCACTCCCTCCCACCCAGAAGCATGCCTCAGCCATTGTGTGCTTCACCCTCACCTAACAGGTAGGTAGACATCTTCACAGGGAGGTGTCTTTGGAATAGGGAGGCCAGCACTACAACTCCCACCAGGCCCCCTTGGCCCACAGCTGAGCAGGATGGACTACTCCCCCCACCCACAACCATGTGGCAGTCATTGTGTGCCTCACCCCCACCTAACAGGTAGGTAGCCGTCTTTACAGGGAGGAGTCTTTGGAATAGGGAGGCCAGCACTACAACTCCCACCAGGCCCCCTTGGCCCACAGCTGAGCAGGATGGACTACTCCCCCTACCCACAACCATGTGGCAGTCATTGTGTGCTTCACCCTCACCTAACAGGTAGGTAGCCATCTTTACAGGGAGGTGTCTTTGGAATAGGGAATCCAGCACTACAACTCCCACCAGGCCCCCTAGGCCCACAGCTGAGCAGGATGGACTACTCCTCCCACCCACAACCATGTGGCAGTCATTGTGTGCCTCACCCTCACCTAACAGGTAGGTAGCCATCTTTACAGGGAGGTGTCCTTGGAATAGGGAGGCCTGCACCACAACGCCCACCAGGCACACCCTGCCCCATCCCTCAGCATGAAGGAGCACTCCATCCCACCCAGAAGCATGCCTCAGCCATTGTGTGCTTTACCCTCACCTAACAGGTAGGTAGCCATCTTCACAGGGAGGTGTTTTTGGAATAGGGAGGCCAGCACTACAACTCCCACCAGGTCCCCTTGGCCCACAGCTGAGCAGGATGGACTACTCCCCCCACCCACAAACATGTGGCAGTCATTGTGTGCCTCACCCCCACCTAACAGGTAGGTAGCCATCTTTACAGGGAGGTGTCTTTAGAATAGGGAGGCCAGCATTACAACTCCCACCAGGCCCCCTTGGCCCACAGCTGAGCAGGATGGACTACTCCCCCCACCCACAACCATGTGGCAGTCATTGTGTGCCTCACCCTCACCTAACAGGTAGGTAGCCATCTTTACAGGGAGGTGTCCTTGGAATAGGGAGGCCTGCACCACAACTCCCACCAGGAACACCCTGCCCCATCCCTCAGCATGAAGGAGCACTCCATCCCACCCAGAAGCATGCCTCAGCCATTGTGTGCTTCACCCTCACCTAACAGGTAGGTAGCCATCTTCACAGGGAGGTGTCTTAGGAATAGGGAGGCCAGCACTACAACTCCCACCAGGCCCCCTTGGCCCATAGCTGAGCAGGATGGACTACTCCCCCCACCCACAACCATGTGGCAGTCATTGTGTGCCTCACCCCCACCTAACAGGTAGGTAGGCTAACAGGTAGGTAGCCATCTGCGAGGTGTACCTCGCAGAAATGAGTAGAAGGAGGCGCTTAAGGGGAAGACGTCGTTTATTACAGGTAAGTCATATGTAGACCCCATCCAGCAGCAAGCCAGGAGCAACTGCCACAAGACATTCGAGCAGTGCTTGGCAACCAACCCCACGTTCCAGGTTCTGGAACTAGTAGCAGCTTACAAAGCATTTACCATGCCCAGCTTAAGAACACTTGAGAACACAACATCACCTCCCCCTTTATAAACAAAACTGAACATTATACATCACAGAAACCTTTGATAAAAACAAGCAAACGATGAAAGCTTACACGTCTCAATCTTGGAGACGAAGAGGGACCCGTTTCAACCGTACAGGCCTCGAACTGCATCCAGATAATTGAAGATCACTTTCTCCTGAACATGGAGAAACGTCCTTAAAAGAAGTTGTCCCACATTTAACAACCCTTTCCAAATTCCAAATTTTGTGATCACTCGTCCTCACCGCATTTTTAAACACCTTGACCACCTGAAATGGTTGACTGTATTTAGATATACCAGAAGTTTTCTTTGGTAACCTGATCTTGACCTAGTCACCAACAGCAACAACTGTACTTTTCACAGCCTTCCTTAGATCGTAGCTAATTTTCCTTTTCATCATACCAGTACGTTCCTTGTCCTTCCACCCATCCACACAATCAAACTTCTCATCCACCAAAGCTCTTTTGCCGGAGATCCATCCTGGAGTTATCTCCACATTCGCTATCCTCCCTTTAAAAAGGTGAAAAGGAGTCACCCCCGTAGAGGAGTGTGGAGTGAAACGATACTCTCTCACTTTTTTTTTTACTGCCGCCTCCCAGCACACGCCACACGACCTTGCTTGCTGTATAGCTTCCTTGAGGACGCGGTTAAACCTCTCAACTACGCCGTTACTTTGTGGATGATAAAGAGAGGTTGTTTTGTGCTTAATGCCCCTCGCAGACAAAAATTCCTCCACCGAATGGGAAGTAAACTGTACCCCGTTGTCGGATAGCACAGTCGAAGGAAACCCTTCACGCTCAAATAGCTCATCTAGGAAATTGATAACAACATCAGATTCAACCGAATTAACAATCTTTATCTCTGGCCACCATGAAAACATGTCAATACACACAAGGAGATAACGAGTCTGTGACTTCAGATTAATGGGACCTAAAATGTCTAAGGAGATGTCAGACCACGGGGAAACAGCTAGTTCTCTCACCACCATTGGTTGAGTTCTGCATTTGTAAGCCTTATCACAATTGGCGCACTCAGCACACTCACGCACTAGTCTCTCTATTGAAACATCCATGGCGGGCCCCAAAACCCTTCTCTGACTCTTTCCTTAGTCTTTGCTATACCCATGTGTGAAGCGTGGGCACTCCCCACCAACTTTTCTCTCAGGGCCAGTGGGGGAATGAGCTTGCTCCCACGCATAAGCACGCCATCAACAACAGCCAAATCTTCTTTGACATGCCAAAAACCTCTCAAGTCGACCTTGCAGTCTTTCTTTTCGCACCACCCGTCCTTCACCATTACAATCACCTTTTGCAAGACCACATCATCCAGAAGGTGCTCTTTCCATTCAGACTCTGAAACGACACCTTCACTAATTGTACAAACGTTGACATCTTCTTCCAAATCTTCACCTCCAAAATTGTTAAACTCTTCAACAAGGTCAACTTCATTACCCCCCAACCTTGACAAGCAATCTGCTAGAACATTGTTGGAACCAGGTATATACAAAAGATCAAAATCAAATTCTTGCAGCGCTACCACCCATTTTCGAATTCTGTGTGACACAAAATCTATTCCCTTCTTTGTGAACACCTCTTTGAGAGGTTTATGATCTGATAAAATAGTGAACTTCTTCCCCCACAAACATTTTCGTAACTTGCGTACAGCCCAAAACACAGCCAACGCCTCCTTCTCAATTACAGAGTAGTTACACTCTGCACCCCTTAAAGGTCTGCTGACGAACAAAATCGTCTTTTCTACACCACCTGTTTTCTGTAAAAGCACAGCTCCTAAACCAGTGGCGCTTGCGTCAATCATAAGAGTAGAAGGTTTGGATGGGTCAAAACTACTGAGGAAGGTGGCACGATTGAGTTAATCTTTTATACCGATGAACTCCTTCTCACAGTCCTCCGACCATGAAAACTCTGACCCTTTCTTCAACAACAGTGTCATAGAAGAAGTCTTTCCTGCAAAGTCTTGAATGAACTTGTGGTAAAACTCCGCCATACCCAAAAATTTAATGAGCTCATCTTTACAGGAAGGAGAACGCAGGCCAAGAATACAATTCACTAGAGACTGCTTAGGCCTAATTCCTTCACCTGAGACAGTGTGCCCAAGATATTCAATTTCTAGCACATTAAATCTGCATTTATCGGCCCGTAAAGTCAGACCAGCTTTCTCTAGCTTACTCAAGACTGCTCTCAATCTCAGATTATGTTCGCCTGCATCACCTCCGAAAACTAGCACATCGTCTTGGTAGACCTTCACCCCACCCAGGTCTCTGAGAATGCCTTCCATCACCCTCTGAAACACAGACGCTGCAGAGATAAGGCCAAAAGGCATCCTCAGAAACCTAAAGGTGCCAAACGGTGTGACAAATGCAGTGTAGTCTTGGGAAGAAGAATGCAGCTTCACCTGGTGATATGCGGAGCTTAGATCTAGCGAGGAGAAGTGCCTGGCCCCTTCCAGGGAACACAACATCTCAGCTATGTTGGGCAATGGGAAATGATCCACAACTACTGATCTGTTGAGTTCTCTCAAGTCCACGCAGAGACGTGCCTCTCCGTTGGCCTTCCGTGCCATGACAACCAGAGAGACCCACTCTGTCGCTTCCACCTCTTCAATCACACCCTTAGCAAGTAGTTTGTCTAATTCCTTTTTCATATTATCTCTCACTAGTAGAGGTACAGATCTGACTTTAGCAACCTTGGGAACGACATTCTCTTTTAGTTTTATCTTGTGTACATAATCCTTACAACATCCTAACTCATTCGCAAACACAGCAGGAAATTCCTTAACCAAATCATTTTCAAAGCTATTGACCACTTTTACAGAGGTAACTTCTTTTAGACGGACTTGCGGAACTTCGTTGGGATCTAGAAAAACGTTAAGGTCCCTTTGGTGAAGCCAACTAATGAGAGAGTCCCCTTTCATAGATACATAAATCTTTCCAGAAACCACTCTCCCTTTGTAATTTATCACACCCCAAAAGTACCCAAACAGATCTATCGGAACCCCTCCATAACCTTTGGGCCTAATGTCGGGTTTCTCAAGAGCAACCTTGCCATGTAGGTGCTTAACATAGAACACCTTTGGAACCAACGTAATTTTAGCCCCCGAGTCAAACAGCATATTGACTACCGCATCGTTTATCATAACATCTTCATAGGGACCATCAGGTTCCATTCCCTTGACTTGACTAATTACAAACTCATCAGAGTCATATACATCAAAGTCGACTTCTTTCACAGACTTGTTGACATTAAAGTTACCAGAGTTGCAACATTTTGAAACATGACCCTTCTTCCCACAGAGTTTGCACGATGCTTTCCTTCCCGGGCAATTTTTGTAATCTGCCATGTGACCTGAGTCCCCACACCTATAGCACTTCCCATAGAATTGTTTCCTAGCCCATGGTTTTTGGTTGGCTTTATGATTGTCATAGGTGAACCTCTGAGGTTGAATATATTGCCTTTGATCAACATGACCCTTAGGTTTAATTGACTTCTCCGCCACAACTTTAACATCACTTTGATCACCTTTCACCAGACTTGTGTCTTTCTTTATAGTGTCAATACACGCTTTAGAGTGTTCATGACTCTTGGCTATAGTGATGACTTCATGCAGCGAGGGATTATCTTTCTGCCAAAGAGAATCCCTTGTCTTATCTTGCGCACACCCTAACATAAACTGATCCCTGAGACGTTCCTCCAGGTTTGCCCCAAAGCTGCAAGTTGACGCCAACTTGCGTAAAGTTGTGACGTATTGCTCAACGGATTCATCTTCTCTTTGCATCCTCCTTCCAAAGTTCCATCGCTCTAGCACAGTGCTGACTTTGGGTAGATAGTGAAGGTCAAGTTTTTTAAGACAAATTTCATACTCATTGAGGGAGGCTGCTTCACTATCCGCGAGGTCTGGAAGGTGTTCAAATACTTCCTGTCCCTCAGACCCTAAACAATGCATAAGAAGAGAAGATTTCCTCTCGGCACTTAGAGAGGTCCCACATACACGTGCGTAGTGATTGAAGACCTTTTTCCATTTCTGCCACAAGATGGGAGGGACACCTGGCGAAGAAAGGAAAAACGGGGGTGCCGGAACATTCTGCATTATAGAAGGCTTAAATATAGGGTTCTTAACACTAGTGAATTGTTTGTGTCAATTGCCTGTGTGAACCAACAAATATGTTAAGAAACATACGCGTTACCACATTAACCCAAACAATTTTTAAGGAGAGAACCATGTGCATACACCAGCGTACAATTGAAAACTAGTGCACAAATTGTGGAGAAAAGAACGAAGCTGTGTGCATCAGCGTGTGGTAATCATCTGTGCACTGCCATTTGTGGATAACTGCACTCGTACATGGACTTAAATCAACATTTTGGACAGGATTACCCAGAGACAGAGGAAGAGGCTGTGCGCATCAGCGCGACATAAATTATTTAAAGGCATCGAAGAAAGCTGTGCGCATCAGCGCGTTGCCAACAGCTGTGTGAAATGATGCGCTGAATGAGGGCCGTGCGCACCGGCGTAGAAAGCTGTGCGCATCAGCGCGTTGCCAGCAGCTGTGTGAAATGATGCGCTGAAGGAGAACCGTGCGCACAGGCGTATTTTGTTGCTAGGTAACGTGGCACCGACTTGCAACCATGAGATTTCAAAGAAAATGGACGCACGCACGCAGCGTTCCTGTGCGTCACATTGCGTCGTTGAAGGTCAGGCAGGACAGGCTGGGGAGGCGCGCGCCTGCACGCGATTCACCGCAACACAGCACGAGAGAGATCTCTCGTGAAAATGGAGGAAACTGCCACCACCACGGGACGGAATGAACTGTCACCAGCACGGCCCCGGTTTTATGCAGACTACAGGAGAAAGAGGCTGCAATGACCGGTAGGAGTCCTCCTTCCCCACCTTTGCTCCTTACTTGACTTGGGTTGGCTGTACTCCTTGCTTGACTCCTTGCTTGGCAAAGCGGGTGGTGAAGAGTTGTTCCGGTTGCCTTTCCTTCGTTTTAAGACGGTGAATTAGTCCGTGAAAAATTCTATAGAGCTCCGTATGATTGTCGGTCGCTTCAGTTGTGCTTTTGTCTCCGTGAACGTACGGAAGTGCTGTTGGGGTCTATCCTTTTGAAGTTGCGTGAGTTGTAGGTCGTCGCCAAAATGAAGAGGTGTACCTCGCAGAAATGAGTAGAAGGAGGCGCTTAAGGGGAAGACGTCGTTTATTACAGGTAAGTCATATGTAGACCCCATCCAGCAGCAAGCCAGGAGCAACTGCCACAAGACATTCGAGCAGTGCTTGGCAACCAACCCCACATTCCAGGTTCTGGAACTAGTAGCAGCCTACAAAGCATTTACCATGCCCAGCTTAAGAACACTTGAGAACACCACAACTACTCCCCCCACCCACAACCATGTGGCAGTCATTGTGTGCCTCACCCCCACCTAACAGGTAGGTAGCCATCTTTACAGGGAGGTGTCTTTGGAATAGGGAGGCCAGCACTACAACTCCCACTAGGCCCCCGAGGTCCACAGCTGAGCAGGATGGACTACTCCCCCCACCCACAACCATGTGGCAGTCATTGTGTGCTTCACCCTCACCTAACAGGTAGGTAGCCATCTTTACAGGGAGGTGTCTTTGGAATAGGGAGGCCAGCACTACAACTCCCACCAGGCCCCCTTGGCCCACAGCTGAGCAGGATGGACTACTCCCCCCACCCACAACCATGTGGCAGTCATTGTGTGCCTCACCGTCACCTAACAGGTAGGTAGCCATCTTTACAGGGAGGTGTACTTGGAATAGGGAGGCCTGCACCACAACTCCCACCAGGCACACCCTGCCCCATCCCTCAGCATGAAGGAGCACTCACTCCCACCCAGAAGCATGCCTCAGCCATTGTGTGCTTCACCCTCACCTAACAGGTAGGTAGCCATATTCACAGGGAGGTGTCTTTGGAATAGGGAGGCCAGCACTACAACTCCCACCAGGCCCCCTTGGCCCACAGCTGAGCAGGATGGACCACTCCCCCCACCCACAACCATGTGGCAGTCATTGTGTGCCTCACCCCCGCCTAACAGGTAGGTATCCATCTTTACAGGGAGGTGTCTTTGGAATAGGGAGGCCAGCACTACAACTCCCACCAGGCCCCCTTGGCCCACAGCTGAGCAGGATGGACTACTCCCCCCACCCACAACCATGGGGCAGTCATTGTGTGCCTCACCCCCACCTAACAGGTAGGTAGCCATCTTTACAGGGATGTGTCTTTGGAATAGGGAGGCCAGCACTTCAACTCCCACCAGGCCCCCTTGGCCCACAGCTGAGCAGGATGGACTACTCCCCCCACCCACAACCATGTGGCAGTCATTGTGTGCTTCAACCTCACCTAACAGGTAGGTAGCCATCTTCACAGGGAGGTGTCTTTGGAATAGGGAGGCCTGCACCACAACTCCCACCAGGCACACCCTGCCCCATCCCTCAGCATGAAGGAGCACTCCCTCCCACCCAGAAGCATGTGTTAGGAAGTCCACCCATAAGATGCCAACTGTACAGGTAAGCAGCCAGTGCATGCACCCCACCATTCTTCAACGAAAGCATTGAGCTAATGCAAACACAATGCCACACCTCACAACAAAACGCACCCCAATTACATACCATTTGATAGAAAGCAGACAGCGATGCGTATGTAACTGTGACAGAAACAGAACTGTGACTCAACTAAACCCATGTGTAAGCAAATCAGGGACCAAATATGCTCTGCACAGAGTGACATGCGCAAATTCCATGGCTGCTGAGCATGAAGGACTCTAGTAACAATAAAAAGGCATGGTCTGTCGAGCAAATAAATAGAAGCACAGAACATTACAAAGGTATGCATGAGATAACAATGTGATAATGTCTAGTACATGTGCATATGTAACAACTGTCGGGAAGAGTAATCATCCTTGATGCATCACATCAAGTTGCATGGCAGCCAGTTGTCAGATGACAACTCATCAGTCCCATACAAAGAGTGTCAAGTTGGCCCTGGCATCCCATGACTTGTCACACCATGGAACAAGATGTATGTACCTCCACATCATGTCATGACGAACAACACTGTGCAGACATTCAACTCATGAAATACATAACTGTGTGTTGCATAACATGTAAATAAGAGACATCAAACACAGCAAGGCATATGGCTGTAAGTCAATGACCATGTACCCTCTGTTCCACAGGTGACCAACAACTGACTGCAGACAACAACAACCTCAACTTGCAGAACGAGTCTCCTCCCCCGGAACATGGACACTCGGATGCGGAGTCCCTGGATTCTTTGGACGAGGAGCTCCAAGCCGGCCCATCTGGTGTGCCAGGGCGCAACCGGTCACATGACCCCATCGCACCCCCACCATCAGCAACAACAACAATGCTGACCCCTGCTGGAACGACCTGTGCCGCCACCACCACCACCACCACCACCACCACCACCACTACCACCTTTGCCTGCAACATTCGCCCAGCCACAGAGGATGCCCAGCCCACACCAACAACTGTCGAGGGCAGGCATGTGGCCAGAGTGGTGAGGCAACAGGCCAGTGATAGCAGGGCAGGTGGGAGGACAAGTGGGACTCCAACAACACCGGACACTGTGACCGAAGCCCTGGCTAACATCACCAGAGTCGTGGGTGCCTATGAACGAACACAGGCACAAATGAGCCAGGGCCACGAAGATGCCCTGGAGCTCCAACGTCTGCTGAGGTCCATGGACAACCGTATGGGACAAATTGTGGACCTCATGGGCAAGTTAGTGGCGGTACTGAGGGATAGGCCAGTGCCACATCACACACCTCTACCTCCCCCGTTGTCCCACAGGATGACAGTTCATCATCCACCCCTGCGGGCACGGAGAGGGGTGACTCCTCAGACCCCAACGGCCCAACAGATGATGCCCCCCCTGCCAAAAGAAGGAGGGGCCGTCCAAAGAAAAACTTGGGACTCACCCGTGGCAAAGCACCTGCCAAACGCCAGTCGAGGAGCCAGCCATGATGGCAACACTCTTCACCCTGCCATTGACTTTGAACACTGTCCTTACCCACACTGCCGTGGTAATGGCATCCGTCTGTTGGAGTGTGTCGCCACATCAATGTGGTGCCTACCTGATTGTCTCATCTACCATCACTGCCAACTCCTAGATTCACCATTCACACTTATGTAAATATCCACTTCCCTCTCACATATACCCATTGACAATAAAGAACAATAACGCACCAATGGATTTGAGTCTGCTCCATCTTTATCACTGTATGTGCAATGTTTACCATGGTTACAATGTCACAGTAGCATGGAACTGCTGTAGGCAAGGAGAGGCAGAAGGGACCTAGCAAAAGACAACAGAACAAAAGTCACTAGTCAGGTTGTGGCATCACAGCCATCACACAACACATGTCCTCAACGTACAACAACATGCACACATTACAATGTGCAACTGTACCAACATAGACATCCTGTAGCTGTGCCAAACTACCCTGTATCCAACACATAGGCAGCCAGCACTGAGTCAACAACAGGATGCACTCACAAAGATCACATAGACCTCCACCCAAACAACTACATCAACAGACAATGGACCAGTTGTACATCGTCACCCACCTTCAAGTGAAGTAGCGGTTGATGAGCTGCTGACGCTAGTCGACACCTTCCTCCTCACCACTATCCTCGTCACTGGACATTTGTGGGTTCGCAGGTGGGGGCCTCGGCTGGTCATCATCGTCCAGGATCAGGGGGATTTGTTTCCGTAAGGCCAGGTTGTGCAACATGCAGCATGCAACCACTATCTGACACACCTTTTTGGGTGAGTACATGAGTGCCCCTCCGGTCCGGTCCAGGCAGCGAAATCTCGATTTTAGGAGATGTTAGAAGGTGGTTCTGACACTATGGGCCGCCCAGATTTTTCACTTTTTGAGCACCTATGTGTTGAGCTTTTACTGTGGGAGAGCCTCATAAATTGGGACTCATCCACAGTGAACTCATGATGAAAGAGACTGCATGTGGATTTTACTGGTGTCCCCCTGGCTTGACTAGGCCGCTGCGCAGCAGCTGGAGTACGGGGCACTGGGCTGGTTACATGCAGACACCTGTGTACATGCGTGTGCACACGTGTAGGGGCTGCGCAGGGGAGATTCCTGGCGTGCGCAGTCCAGGAGCAGCTACAAAGTGAATGGTGTGGAAGGACTTATGCAGAATTGGGTGGTGACATGGAATAGGCTTTATACACTGGGAAGAAACAGGCCAGGGAAAGTCAGTGTGTTTGACTGTGTTTTTCACTTCATTATTCCCCTATGGGGAAGTGGAGCCCATGGGCTAGTGTCACTTTCCTAAGGCCTACAGATTCCAGACACGCACTAAAGTCCACTGTAACGGGTGTGAGAAGAAGTATTCTGCAGAGTCCAAAGTCACATTTGTACTGCTTTTGGGTCATCCAGAAATGTCACATTTCTCTGAGTCAGTCATAACCAGGGCCAGGCTGAGGGCTGACCTCAGCTGGCTGGATTGATAACCTTTTTTTCCACAAGCTAAGGCCTCCTCTTCACGAAGAGAAGATGGTTGGGGCTACAGGCCCATCCATCAGCAGCTATCACTGGTGCCAGGCACCAAGCTGCACCAAGGAGGGAAGGGCTCTTGTTTCAGAGACCATGTGGCCAGAGACCCTGGAGGACGCCATTTTGAACCAGCCCAGAGGCTGGACAAGAAGGAGGGAGCAGGGGCAGGGAAGTGATGTGTCGCTGTTTGATAGGACCAACAGAGACTTCCTGCCAGCCCCCTACTCAACTTTTAAAAAGTGCTTGCACAGGAAGAGAAGCTCTCTCTGGGGTGTGGTCTGCTGAGGCGGAAGGTGCTGGAGCCTGGCAATGGGCAGTTGGAAGGAGGAACCCCCTGACTGCCCCCCAGGGCCCTAACAGCACCAGAAGAAGAGCCCAGGACCGGTGTGCAGAAGCAGGGGCCTCTGCGCAGGGAGAAGAGAGGCCCAGGAGGAGAGCCAGGCGAAAGGCTGGTGCAGGGAGCCAGTGAAGACAGCTCCCTGCTGAATCCCCCCCTCTCAGAGACCCGGAGGGCAATGGAGAGTGCTCCCAGTGGCTGGGGGTCGCCACCAGGAGCAAGAAGACGCGAAAATGGGGCAGATCAGACCCCCAGGGGCTGAGATATGGCCCCCGGAAGGTAGGCGACCTTTGACCCCTAAGAAGACCGACGACGAAGCACGTGGGGCTCCGCCGCCGGTCTCAGAGATGCCCCCGGGGTGGGTCAGGTCCCAGGGGCTGCCCCCCTAAGAGAAGTAAAGCCGGGGGGCGCCGTCGCGCTCCCCCCGTGAAGGTGCCCTGCAGGGGGACCAGGAGCCCACCCTGGCCCCCACCGAAGATGGAGACGGGGAGCGCCGTCGCGTCCCCGCGAAGTTGTGCCCAGGGGCCCGGGACCCCATCCCCGGGCCCCGAAGAAGTAAAGTCGGGGGAGCGCCGTCGCTCCCCCCGCGAAAATGAGCCCGAGGGGCCCGGGACTCCATCCCCGGGCCCCGAAGCAAAGTCGGGGAGCGCCGTTGCGCTCCCCACGAAGATGCCCCCCGTGAGGAGGAAGGGGCCCGGGAGCCCATCCCCGGGCCCCGAAGCAAAGTCGGGGAGCACCGTCACGCTCCCCGCGAAGATGCCCCCCGCGAGGAGGAGGGGGCCCGGGACCCGGGCCCCGAAGAAACCAGGATGGAGGGGGGCGCCGTCGCGCCCCCCCGAAGATGTCCAGGGGCCGGGGACCCCATCCCCGGGCCCTGAAGAATGGGGGAAGGCCGGGGGAGTGCCGCCGCACTCCCCCGCGGTCCAGCCGGACCGGAGGACGGGGACGCGTCTGCCCACTGGAGCGGGCAGACCAGAACTGCTCGGCCGGCTCCCGCGGCCGCACACGTGGGTGCCGGCCGCGCGGGGAGCCGGCGGGGCAGCCGGGGGTGGGCTCCCCAGGCTGGGCTCCCCAGGCTGCCCTCCAAGCAGAGAGGCCGTCGCGGGTCCCGGGTGGGACCGGGGCCCGCTGAAGACGCTTTGGGCATTGCGGGGCCCGGGTGGGACGGGCCCCCGCAAAAATAAGCCGAGCGGCCGGGGGTGGGCTCCCCGAGACATCCCCCTCACCTGGGGTTCCGGGTGGGACCGCGCCCCCCACCGAGGAAGGAGCGAGGCGCCAGCGCGATCGCGGCTCTCCCCGGCACAGCGGGAGAGCCGCTCATCTATTATGCGAAGACAAGGAGATGAAGCGCCCCATAATGCCTTGCAAGGCATGAGGAAAACATTGTTTTGGTGCTTGTGGTGGCCCCAGGAGAACGGGGTCCCCGCCAAATTTGTGCACAGGTGCAGGGGGAGCTGCTTGAGAAGCGCAGTCTCCCCCGCCAGCCCGAAGAGGAGTCCCTCCACAAGTCACATGGGGACTTGAATAGAATAACCCCTCAAGGGCTCAGCTTGCATTTAACACCTTTTAGGCTGTAACTTTTGTTCTACAGCTGAGGTTGTATTGAGAAGCGCTTCACGGAGTGAAAGGCTGAGTTGGGGATGTCTGGAGAAGAGCATCTCCTGGAGGTGAAGAGGTGTAATTGCACCAGAACTGCATTTACTAACGGTTATTTCTTTTTAGAGGGACTGAAGGTCACATGTGTAATGTGCAGTACCTGTCTAAGGTGATGTCATAAGCAAAGTGGGGTTATGTTGCCAGACATTCCTGCTAGGGTGTCTGGCTGTATATGCGTAATCCTGTGATTTCATCTGTGATGCCTTTAGGGGCTGTAATTGCAATGCATTCTAATGATCCACAAATGTGCCGAGTACTGTCATTCTAAAGTGTGCTTAAACATGTATTCTTGCTGCTGCGCTGAAGTGAGGAACAACCCAGACTGTTAGCCCTGAATATGTAGGGGTGCATACTGTGTGGTCAATATAAGATGTTCAGTCAGGGTTATGTGTCACTAGGGCAGGTGAACCTATTTTTAATGCGTGTTGAGGTAATGGGGTGGGTCGCCACTGGGATGGTGCCAGTGTGCCAGGCCCTCGCTCCAGGTTATTTTCAACTACCGGCATTGGGGGGCAAGATCATGTGCATGCATGGGAGTGGTGGTACTAGACCCCACCCCCCCCTGCGGGAGGGGTGGAGATGTTATGCAATGTCACAAAGTAATTCCAACAGTTTATGTATATTTGTAAATTGGTGCATAGTATTGAGTAGTGTGTGTGTTTAATAAATGTACTCTTACTTTTATAAAGCAAAGTACAGACTGGACAATCAATTATTGAGTGTTATTTCTGCGCACCTGCAAATGGCGATTACTAGCCCACACCACCTCCCTTGAGTAAGCCTCAGACTGCTCTGCAACGCTACCCTCTGAGAGTCAGGCGCTACAATTGGGTGTTTGGTTCCCAGTGAAGGACAAATGTAGTCATGTTATTTGTGCAGGCCTCACAGATGCTGCCTCATTTTCCAACAGGAGACCAAAGGTTCGCTCCACCACCCGACGTGTTCTACCATGGGCATTGTTGTAGTGGACATCAGACGGTGTCCTAGGATTGCGTAGTGGGCTCAGCAACCACGGTCTGTTTGGATATGCAGAATCACCTAGGTGTGAAATAAACATAACGATTCAGTAATACAACTGTGGCAGAGGACAGCATGGCACACACAGCACACAACTTGACTCTGCCTACTCACCCACAATCCATGCCCGCTCCGAAAGTAGATTGGCCATCAGCTGGGGCACAATGCTGTTGTGCAGGATATATTAATCATGTGCAGAGCCCGGAAACTTGGCACATACATGCGATATGATCATATCGGCGTGGCACACCACCTGCACATTGATGGAATGGGAATGTTTACGATTCCGATAGATGTGTTCCCGTGCCTGTGGTGGAACCAGGCCAACATGTGTGCAGTCAATAGCACCTACAACATTCGGGATGTGGCCAAGGGCATAAAAATCCGCCTTTACATCCGCCAAAGCCGCACGCCTTGGAAAACTGATGTATTGGTCCTTGTATCGCATCATGGCCAACAGGAAATCCCTTAGCATCATGCTGAAGGTGGGCTGAGACATCCCCCCTGCAATGCCCACTGTCTCCTGGAATGACCCACTAGCCAGGAAATGCAGT
The DNA here is from genome assembly GCA_963921515.1 of Calotriton arnoldi. NCBI lineage: Eukaryota > Metazoa > Chordata > Amphibia > Caudata > Salamandridae > Calotriton > Calotriton arnoldi. The sequence goes on from CAWUFW010001115.1 coordinate 63,244, forward strand.
GCCGCCATCACCTTTGTTTCGGTTGTCAATGCTGTTGGGTATGTCCTGCCAGCCCGCAGCTGAGGATCCAACATGGCACACAGGTCTTGGATGTTCATGCGGTCCAGACGGAATCTGCGTATCACGTCATCATCCTCAATGTTAGCCAGCAGGATGACAGGATGATACACATTACGTCGCCTCCTAGGTGAGATGAAAGGGGGCACGTCATTGCAACAGACCATGAGATGTGCACAACTCTGTACCTTCTGATTCACACAGCGCAAACATTGACTGGCATCACAATGCACCATACAGTGCAAGTCAATAGTCGTGACACATAGAGAACACATTGTATTACAGTTCTTCAGTATTACCACTATGAGAACAACAAACATGGAAACTGTGTCTGTGAATGGCGATAGTCACATTCCAGAATCTGGTGCAAACAGCACGGACAGTAAATGATACAGGACATGTGTGAAACAGAAACACTGCTGGCTTCAAAATGTCTGCTGTACGTGCCACACATTCTTGTGCAGACATGACAGGGGACACATGAACTACACAATTTATCCAGTTCTGAAGGACTCAGCATGGAATGTGAGCCAATGCTAATCCACACAAGTCTAGAGACACTCACAGACATATTCACAAGCCTGTGCCAATATCCACTGTCATCAGTAGACATGCCATACATGCTGTTACACTCAATTCTAAGTCAGTCAATGACTAATAATGAACAGCATATGCATATGCAGTCTTGACGTGAATCAAGACACAACAACACAACTGCACAATACCATCAGCAGGCACACAGATTGTCAATGTGGCACACAAAAAGTGGATAAGGTACGTGATCCAAAAGGACTGTAGACAAACTACAATCTGCACTAAAGTTGCACTATGACATGCAGAATGAAGCTAGCACTGCCCAGACACACAACTGAAGTACAACATTTGCCATGGAGCTATACTCCAGCTGCTTGGACACACAACAGTGACACAGAAACAACCTACACCACCACCCGGACAAAGCCACTCCACTACACCTAAAAGTCAGCGCATGGACATACTGAGTAAATACCGAAGACACAACAGCCTCATGCACATAACAACAGGGGATGTCATCGCACAACACAGGTACCAAAGGACAACTATCAAAAGCATCCTGAGCCACATGCCACACAGCCTGTCAGGAACAACAAAGCGGACTCTCACCATTCCTCTGCAGACAAAGATGCTGGCTGTGCATCACTTGTTGGCCTCTGATACCATTAGAACAACAAAAGTCTGAGTTAGATGGGTGCCACAGCCAGCCCTATCAAGGTATATCTCACCTGTCTTGGATGCCATCATTAGCTTGAGTCAACAGCACCATCAGTCCACCCACACAGCGCAGGACCACCTTGTGCCCCCGAAAGGCTACCACACCATAGCAGGCTTATCCACACTTGTCAGTTCAATATCACTGCACACGTGTCCTAATTGTGCGCCCTGCCAAAACTGCAAACACTTACTGCACATGAAAGCACACGCAATGCTGAACTGTCCAGGCCAATTGTGGGTCACCTTCCACTGGTCACAGATGCCATGTCAAACTTAACAGTCAGTGAGCACCACCAGCCCCACATTTGGCTACAGTCCCTCACCAAGCCAACATTCTTCATGTGGACAAGGTCAATGCACCTGTCCTTGGTGGGTACCAACGTAACACACCACACACATCAAATCCACTAGCAACACTCACAACTGTGGAAATATACATGTAACAAAATCACATATGACAGGCCGAACAACATGAGCACATACCAGACACAATGTCACAAGTAATGGTGATGACATTTGGCAGATACGGAGACAAAACATACCCAAAGGCAGGGAAACAAGTGAAAAATAATAAGGATGTACAGAATGCCAAGTGTGCCGGTGATGTAATTAACATCCTTGAGAATGTAGAGCACACACATGTCCATGTGGACATATACTGTAGGATTTGCTACTGCGAACAATTACATTACATGAAGGCAGTAACAGGTGATACCAAACAGACAACAGTGTGACACATGTGGTGAGTCATGAAAATAATGCTGAGATGTTTGTACAATCATGTACTGTATAGTGACATATTGTGTGAGACATGGACATGTGTGTAAATATTGGGATCAGATATGAAATTGGTGCCAAATTTGGGGGTCAGAAATGAAATTGGGGGCCAAATTTGGGGGTCAGATATGAAATTGGGGGCCAAATTTGGGGGTCAGATATGAAATTGGGGGCAAATTTGGGGGTCAGATATGAAATTGGGGGCCAAATTTAGGGGTCAGATATGAAATTGGGGCCAATTTGGGGGTCAGATATGAAGATGTGTGTCAATGTGGGCTCACATATGAAATTGTGTAGGTTTAATGTGCCCCGTTAGTACTTTCAGTGTGGCATTTGGTGTTAGGTATGAAATTTAGGCTGTCATTACTTACTATAGCCCATTTGATTTACATCAAGTGCCTTGATATTTTGTAAGTGACCACTGTTCGAAGTACAGATATGACCCATGACATTGACACAGCACGATGTGTCCATTGGTGCCGTAAACGTGCTCAGACAACACTGTCACGCCCATAGTCAACAATGTCATGCTGCACCCTCGCCGTAGCTACCGCATGCCACCAGCGGTGTGTCACCGCCATGGCCCAAGACACCATAGCGGGATTGATAGGCATATGCACATGTCTAATGGCGGTTGCCATGCTCCGACACCCAGATCCCGGTCACTCATAGCAATGCATGTTCCCGGAATCGCGGTAGCTACCGCATGCCACCAGCGGTGTGTCACCGCCATGGCCCAAGACACCATAGCGGGATTGATAGACATATGCACATGTCTAATGGCGGTTGCCATGCTCCGACACCCAGATCCCGGTCACTCATAGCAATGCATGTTCCTGGAATCGCGGTAGCTACCGCATGCCACCAGCGGTGTGTCACCGCCATGAACCATGCCCTTCCAGCCAATGGGAAGCGCAATCGCGTTTGCCTGATGCAAGTTTGAAAATCGCGGTAGGCGTGCTCCGTCACCGCGGGGCCGGTCATTGGATGCACTTGAAAGATGCACCACCGTGGTACCGCACGCCTGTCCCCTACGGTGTGTCACCGCCATGGACCAGGCCCTGCCAGCCAATGGGAAGCGCAATCGCGTTTGCCTGATGCAAGTTTGAAAATCGCGGTAGGCATGCTCCGCCACCGCGGGGCCGGTCATTGGATGCACTTGAAAGATGCACCACCGCGGTACCGCACGCCTGTCCCCTGCGGTTTGTCACCGCCATGGACCAGGCCCTGCCAGCCAATGGGAAGCACAATCGCGGTTGCCTGATGCAAGTTTGAAAATCTCGGTAGGCGTGCTCCGCCACCGCGGGGCCGGTCATTGGATGCACTTTAAAGATGCACCACCGCGGTACCGCACGCCTGTCCCCTGCGGTGTGTCACCGCCATGGACCAGGCCCTGCCAGCCAATGGGAAGTGCAATCGCGGTTGCCTGATGCAAGTTTGAAAATCGCGGTAGGCGTGCTCCGCCACCGCGGAGGCGGTCATTGGATGGATTTGAATGAGGCAGACCTGGAACACCAATTGCAGCAGCTTAGAACCACAGACACGAGCCCTGGGGGCTATATATGTGTGTGAGGGAGCCACACATTGCCACAGCTCACTGAGCCTGCTGCCTGAGAGCCCTCACCTGCTGCTGCCTCCAGGGACTGCTGCCTGAGACCCCTCACCTGCTGCTGCCTCCAGGGACTGCTGCCTGAGAGCCCTCACCTGCTGCTGCCTCCAAGGACTGCTGCCTGAGACCCCTCACCTGCTGCTGCCTCCAGGGACTGCTGCCTGAGACCCCTCACCTGCTGCTGCCTCCAGGGACTGCTGCCTGAGACCGCTCACCTGCTGCTGCCTCCAGGGACTGCTGCCTGAGACCCCTCACCTGCTGCTGCCTCCAGGGACTGCTGCCTGAGACCGCTCACCTGCTGCTGCCTCCAGGGACTGATGCCTGAGACCCCTCACCTGCTGCTGCCTCCAGGGACTGCTGCCTGAGACCGCTCACCTGCTGCTGCCTCCAGGGACTGCTGCCTGAGACCCCTCACCTGCTGCTGCCTCCAGGGACTGCTGCCTGACACCCGTCACCACCAACTGCCGCTGCTGCTGTCTCATGCCCACAGTGATGGCGAGGACTGAGAAGATCCATGCCACTCCCTTCACCCCCGAGGAACTGGAGGTCCTGGTGGACGAGGTGCTCACCCAGTATCCAAGGCTATATGGTGCACCTAATGTCGTGGTAAGTATCTCAGGGTGTGAGTGAGAGTGTAGGGGGGCACACACGAAGTTGATCTGCTGCAGTATGTGCGTGAGAGTGTGGGGTTGGGTCATGCACTGCCTAGCATGCTGTTTCCAGGGGGAAGGTGTGTTCAGCCTATTCCACACGTTTGCCTGCCTGCACATCCAGATGTGAGGGAAATGTGATGTCTTGTCAGACATACAGTGTGGCTGCACCTTTTCAATTCAGGAGTCAGGACAGTGATTTTCAGTCTGAATGTCTTGGTGTGTCCCTGATGTCCTTCACAGGCCCATCTGTGGCCTTAGCTAGAGTAGTTGTCCAGAGGGTAGTGAGGGCATTGTTTCTGACTCAATACGTGCCTCATCTCTAGTTCTGCACTATGCTCAGGACCTCAGTCCCCCAGGGTGACACTCTTGTTGGCCATTCACCTATGACACTGTACATTCCAACATTCTTGTGCCCAGACCCTTCCATCACCACCGGCATGTGCACATACTCGCATGTGTTGGCACTGTTTGTGTTGCCAAATAGTCCCTCCATGTAAAAGATGAGATGCCCCACGTTGGACCTCTGTGTGACCCCAAATGGCCTGCACATTCACTGCCCAATCAGACAGTGACACAACACTGAATGTACACAGTGTCAAATCTGTGCTTTTCCTCTTGACTCTCCGTCAATGAGCCATTACAGAGATGTAGATTGCACAAGACAGGCCTTGTGATGAGGGTTTGCGTTTGTGAGGTCATGTCCCTCAATGTGACATCCATGACACAGTGTGGCAGTTTAAGGGCAAGTGCTTTGAGGGCTGCGCAGTGTTGGGCACAGTGAGTATTCACAGTGACATATGTAGTGATGTCCTGCATGTCTTGGTATTCCCAGAAACTTGCAGTAGATGTGGTCAGCATACACATTTTGCTCTCTGCTGGCATCCTGCATGGCTTTGAGATAGGCATGTACTGCGTCCACCCTCATACCTGCATGCATTAATGTGTTTTTCACACATGATGATGTTTGAATGTCGCAGATTTGTTGTCTCTGCTGAAGTTATGGCTGAAGTTGGTATGAGTCTGTGTTATGCTCCTGCACTGTGAAATGGTGGTAGGTTACCCTGATTATTGCACCCTCTTGTCTCCCATGTCTGCAGCTCAAAGTCAACCAGCGCAAGGCCGTGTGGAGGGCCATTGCATGCAAGGTGCGTGCACTGGGGGTCTCCAACCGACGGCGCTCCCACTGTCACAAGATGTGGGATGACATCTGCCGGCTGAGCAGGAACGTGGCCGAGATGACACTGGGGCTGATCCCTTGGTCCGGCAGGTTGGCGCGGCGCAGCATGACACCACTAATGGCACGCATTGTAGCTGTGACGCAGCCTGAACTGGATGCACGTCTGAAGGGGCATCAGCAGCAAGCTGGTGGTGAGTATTCTGTGAGTGTGACTTTGGGTGTTGTTTGGCTGCATGTGCTCCAAGCCTGGGCCAGTGCAGGGCTGTGATGTTGCTAGTGTGATGGAATGGCATGTAAGTGGCCGCGGTGTTGGGTGCAGTTGTCATGCATTCCCCCTACATGTACCTTCCCATGTCATTGGTGTAATGGCCCTTGAGTTCATATTTGTAGTTGTGGCCTTCTGGTATCATCTTCATTGGTGTCGTCACGGACATCCCATGTCAGGGTCAAGCAGAGTGCATGATCTGAGTGTGCCATCATCAATGTGTGCATTGCCTGACGTCAGATTTGTGCTGACTACACATCTAACAACAATGTGCAACTGTAGTTGTGCCCCAAGTTACGACATGGTGGATGGCATGTGCTCATGGCCATTGTGTGCGGATATGTTGGAGTCTGTCTCTGTGTAGGACACTTCTGCTGGCTCAAGATGTGACAGTGGCAACATATTGTGAGTAGAATCTTTTACCCCCTCAGGGCCCTAGGTGTGCACAGAGGGATATGTCTGTCTGGTTAGCTGAAGCCACCAACAGGCTAATTGGCAGTGTGTCCATCACATTGGTGAATTATGCCAAGTTTGCATTATGCCACGGTAATTTCGATGTTTGGATTGAGGTTGCACAGTGTTACTGCCCATGGTGTTGTCCAACATGGATGATTGTTCATCATTAGTGATGCTTCCCTTGCTGATATTTGTAAACTTGATGCAAATGTACTGATCCGACCTCTATCTCTCTCTCATGCAGCATCTCACATGGGCACGGAAGGACAGGGGACGGACACCAGTGGTGAGGCATCAAGCACAACTGCTGCACACCAGCATAGTGACACGGATGTCACCAGCGCATCAGAGGGGGACCGAAGTCTTCTAGAGGACTCACAGCCAGAGACGCAGACCTCTACGTCATCTGATGACGGCGGTGACGCTTCTATGTTTTCTGCCGAGGGAAATGGGGACTCTGCCTCCACGTCCACCACACAGCGTTCAGTGCCCACTGTCCCTGCTACTCCCACTGTTGCTGCCCGTGTTCGCACCACAAAAAAGGGAAGAGTGTCCTTCACCCCAGGCACTGCTGCCCCTGTCACCCCTGCTGCCATCAGTGCTGAGTATGTGGACCTTTTGCACCAGCTGTGTGTTGGTCAGACAGCTCTCCTCAATGCATTCCTGGACCATGACAAAAAATTGGCACAGGTGGTGGCTTTCATGGAGGGCGTGCATTCCGACGTGGGTGGGCTACACCGGACTGTACAGTCTCTGTCCTCTGCAGTGACAGCAGCCATTCAACTTGCCCAATCCCATAGTCCAGCTCCAGTCCCTAGGCCCACCACCCTGCCAGTGGCCGCATCTGATGATAGTGACCACACACCCCAGACATCAAGGGACAGATACAGCACACGCAGCACACGGCAGCAGCAGCCCAAGCAGTCTAGGCCGCAGACACCATCCCCACAGAAAGGTAAACCCACACCAGAGCGCAGAGGCAAAAGCACTTCAGGACACACCCAGGGCAAGGATGGCAAGGAGCAGGCCTCAGGCTCACATGCCTCAGAGGCATCCCCAGCCAAGGACTCACCTGTCCCAAAAGTGTCTCCCAGAGACAAGCACACAGTTTCCGTGCCCAGTGACAAACAGGTGCCTGCTAAGGGTACACGTAAGAAGAGCTCCAAGGCAAGTTCACCCACAACATCTACTCCCACCCAGAGCCCTGTTACGCAGAGAAAGGAGGCCACTGTAGGGGGGACACCTGGTAAACAGGTGATGCAGGGGCAAAGGCAATCCGGGGCCAAGCGTCCCAAAGAATCCAGCATGTCCCCAGAGGGGGGACCAGCATCTGCACATGAGCCAGCTTTTGTGACGAGTGTGCCTGTTGTATACACCCCACTTGGCATTAATCCCAGGACAGGGAAGCCATATCAGATCCCCAAGAAGTGGAAGGGCACCCCTCCAACTTCTCCCACACACACTGGGTCTCGTGCAAGCATGAGTCCACCTCCATGTGCCACCACCCCACCTGGTCCTAGCAGCCCTCCAGCTTCCCAAACCACTGCTGGCACTACCACACCTGGACCTAGCAGCCCTCAAGCTTCCCAGAACACTGATGGCTCTACCCCAGCTGGGCCTCTCTCTCCCCGAGCCAGTACCCCAACTGGCCCCGACAGACAGCCACCTCCCAGTCATACTGCCAGCCAAGTCTGAGTGTTGGTCACCCTCACACGCATGTCTCTCCCACAGTGGTACCATGGACTGCCCATTTTTGACACCCTGAGTGTGTTGCTGACCATGGCAGGGTACTGTAACTCACATTCCCAGTGCTGGATGTCATGTACCTCACCTGCACTTTGGACTGGTCACTGGCCTTGTTGTTCACTGCTGTTTGCCCCTTGCCTGTGCAGCTTCTCATGTTCCTCACCTGCACTTTGGACTGGCCACTGGCCTTGTTGTTCACTGCTGTTTGCCCCTTGCCTGTGCAGCTTCTCATGTTCCTCACCTGCACTTTGGACTGGCCACTGGCCTTGCTGTTCACTGCTGTTTGCCCCTTGCCTGTGCAGCTTCTCATGTTCCTCACCTGCACTTTGGACTGGCCACTGGCCTTGATGTTCACTGCTGTTTGCCCCTTGCCTGTGCAGCTTCTCATGTTCCTCACCTGCACTTTGGACTGGCCACTGGCCTTGATGTTCACTGTTGTTTGCCCCTTGCCTGTGCAGCTTCTCATGTTCCTCACCTGCACTTTGGACTGGCCACTGGCCTTGCTGTTCACTGCTGTTTGCCCCTTGCCTGTGCAGCTTCTCATGTTCCTCACCTGCACTTTGGACTGGCCACTGGCCTTGCTGTTCACTGCTGTTTGCCCCTTGCCTGTGCAGCTTCTCATGTACCTCACCTGCACTTTGAAGTGGCCACTGGCCTTGCTGCTCACTGCTGTTTGCCCCTTGCCTGTGCAGCTTCTCATGTACCTCACCTGCACTTTGAAGTGGCCACTGGCCTTGCTGTTCACTGCTGTTTGCCCCTTGCCTGTGCAGCTTCTCATGTACCTCACCTGCACTTTGAAGTGGCCACTGGCCTTTCTGTTCACTGCTGTTTGCCCCTTGCCTGTGCAGCTTCTCATGTTCCTCACCTGCACTTTGGACTGGCCACTGGCCTTGCTGTTCACTGCTGTTTGCCCCTTGCCTGTGCAGCTTCTCATGTACCTCACCTGCACTTTGGACTGGTCACTGGCCTTGTTGTCAACTGATGTCCTAGACTTGCCTGTGCAGCTTCTCATGTACTTCACCTGCACTTTGGACTGGTCACTGGCCTTGCTGTTCACTGCTGTTTGCCCCTTGCCTGTGCAGCTTCTCATGTACCTCACCTGCACTTTGAAGTGGCCACTGGCCTTGCTGTTCACTGCTGTTTGCCCCTTGCCTGTGCAGCTTCTCATGTACCTCACCTGCACTTTGGACTGGCCACTGGCCTTGCTCTTGTCTGACTTTTGCTACATGACTGTGTGAAATGTAAATAAAAAGAAGATATTTACTCCGGTTGTCTGCCTTGTCAATGTCCTTGCTAAATAAAGGGTTACTGTGTGGGTATTGTTTACTGTGACACATGCTCTATTCTCCACTTCAACATTGCCAATGTCTTGTTACCTCTGATCATGTTGTTTCAACTTTTGTGTCCCAGACTTCTGCATCTGTGTGTGTTGGCTTGGTAGTATGTGTGTTTGCTGGGGACTGATTGGCTTCCTGGGTGTGTTGGTGTGTGTGTAATGTTTAGATTGTTGTTGTGTGTGTTCAAGGTGTGTCACTCATCTCTGTTTGTAACTGGTATATGTGTTGTGCGCACACAGGCTTGGTGTGCATGCAGTGCTGTGAGTTGATGTTGCCTTGTCCTTGCCTGTTGTGCATCCCCTGATGTTTGGCTGTTGTAGCATGTTGATATCTTTGCCTGTGCATGTGTTGTGACTGATGTGGCTGTGTGCAGTGTTTGTGTTGTGTCACGCAGTTGACTGTTGCTCTGTGTGTGGTGTTCTATTTTCCTGTCAGTGTGTGTGTGTTGTGGTTGTGTTTGATTCAGGTGTGTTGCCATTGTGGTGTGCCTTACTTGTGCGTCTGTCACATGGACTGAGGTCTATTGTGGTTGCAGTGCTTGTTTCATGTGCATCCTTGGTGTTTTCTCCTCTCACATTTGATGTGTCTATGGTCATGGTTGTGCATGTGCAGACATGTGGTACACTGTGACACCATTTTGAGTGGATGTGTGTTGTGGTATGTCTGTCTCTGTGTCATTGTAGGCCCAGTTTTGCCTTTTGTTCTCCGTTATTGTTTTTATTCGATGCACTTCTTATATGTGTTGTGGTATGTTGTCTGTGCGTTTTTCGTGACTGATGTGGTTGTGTACTCATGTTGTGTCTGTGCTCCCATTGGATTTGCACTGTTTAGCTGCACAGGTCTTGTCTGTTGTAGTAGTTCTGTGTGTGTGTTTTGATTGTGTTCTGTGTGTGACTGTTGTTTTTGTGCGTACAGTGATACTGCCATACCTGTGTGTGTGAGTGATGTTTGTGGATACCACCCAGGGGGTGTGTTTGATTGTCAGTGTCTTGACTGGATATTATTGGCAAGCTTCTGTGTGTTTGTCAGTGGTGTTGTGTGCTGCTGGTGTGATGGGTGTGGGGGTTGTGTGAAGGTTCATACTTGTGTTTGACTGTCATGGAGTGTTACAATGGCCCCTGTGTGTTGTGCTGCTGACATACTCCTGTGATGTATTTGGATTCAGATCTGTGGCTGATCAGGGTTGGACTTCATACCCTTCCTTTCATCCCTGTGCCTATTCATGGGTTGCCTTGCTGTCTCCCTGAGTTGTTGCAGTGAGGTGACTGTGGTTTGACTTCTCTGACTGTGACTGCCATGTGTGGATTTTTTGGCTGGGGTGGATGTGATGTGTTCCTTCCCTTGCATGTGATGTACACATTTGTGGTGTTCAGCTCCTTGCCATTCCATTTGTGTGCACCTCACTTTGAGTTGCCTATTTGTTGTCCTACATTGCTTTTGGCATGTGGTCTGTGTTTGTTGCTGTGTGTCAGTGTGGGGTATGTCTGTGTGACTTGGCAGGCTGTGTGTCCATTGGTGTGTTTGTTCATTGTCTGTGTGTGTTTAATTTGTGCTTGTACTCAGTTTACTTGCCATGAGTGTGGTGTTGTTGTGGTGTGTGTGTTCCCCTGGCACAGTGCTTGTGTGCTGTGTGTTACTCTGCAGCCACACCTCATGAGGCTGTCTCCCTAGTTGTTTGTTGTGTGGTGCAGTGTGTGTGTTCCCTGGCTGCTTTTTGGGCATGTGGAGGCACAGGGAGATCACGTGGCATGGTGTGGGTGGGCCTAGTGTGTGGAGTGTTGAGGTGTTGCCCTGTGTACTTTGGGCACTGCCCCTGCCTAGCGCTGGCCCAGCCTGCTACATTGTGTGCATTTTTTCTCGCGGATTCACCGCTGCGGTCACGTGTACTGAGCATTATTTTAGGGTCGCGGACATGGTGGCCTGGGTGTGGATGGGTGGCCTTGTGGCAGGTGGTACATGTGTGGCTACACCTGTGGTTGTGTTCCTGTCCCCACCAGGGTGTCTGGTGGGGACAGGAACCTTACATCAGCCATGGAGTTGTGGGTTGTGTTTGTGTGCAGAGTTGTGTGATCGCGTACCTGCGGCGGCGTCCGCCACAGTCCATGGCTTGCTGGAGGTGTATCATGTACAGCGCCGGGTAGACGTGTAGTGCCGGGTCCATGGCGGTCGGCTCCGGGTATCGATTGGGCGCTCCGCTGTGGTGCTTCCGTATGCTCAGAATTGCCGGTTTCTCCGCGGCGGTGGGCCTTGCTGTTTCGTGCATCCTAATTTGTACGGAGGGAGGGACGTCATTCCGCACGCCGGTGGCTCTGGATTGGTTGTCTCCGCCGCGGTGGCGGGCGCGTTTTGATGGCGGTGCACGTAGCACCGCGGCGGAACGGGCAATGGGCTGAGTTTGACCATTGTAATATGGCGGATGGGTGCACCGCTGCTCACGGGCGGAAAACAGCGTTTTCTCCCACCGCCAGCATCGCGGAGGTGCATCTGCCGGTCATTGTAATGACCCCCATAGTAATGGAAAAATAAAATTTCTTTTATTAAGTGCATATAATATAAATTGTTACACATAGAGAAAATAAATACAATCTTTATTTTTCAGACATTATATATTTGGTACATATGTATACTTTTATATATAATAATTTTGCAATTTTTAAAAAAAAACTTTTTAATACAGTAATGTACATTTTGTAACATGAAAAAATGTAGTTTTATATTGCTTTTTAAACATTTGTTTAAAAATAATATTTTTTAATAACAGTTGTTCATTTTTATTTTGTATTGTGAACATTTATTATATTGTTACATATACTGTACATTTTTAATAATATATTTGTTTTCATATGTTTTTAATACAAACAGTTGTTGACATTGTATTACATTTTTTAAACATATAATAATACTTTTTAATTAATATTATTTGTATATAAATTATAAATAATATTAATTATTACATGGATTTAGTTAATAGAAACATTTTTTATAATATGTATACATTTTTTAAACATTTATTGCATTTAGTACATATTTTTTTAAACATTGTATATAACGTATAATTATGTAATTATAATAATAAATATTATATGTTTTATAGTATTTATTATTATAATTTTACAATGAAGAAAAAATATAACACAATTTTGGAAATATAAGTTATACTTTGTAGTATTTTTACAAAATATTTTAGCAAAGTATTAATCATGTTATAACAGTTTTAAAAAAAATACATTAATCTTTATTTCTGAGGGGAGAAGCTCGGGCTATGAAGCTGCGTCGCATCGGGGAAGGTAAGTTTAGTTTTCTTTATTTAAACTATAATTTTAGTTTAATTTGAAGGTCGTTAGGTGCTAGGTAGTGTGTGTAGTTTTGGTGATTTTTATCTGTAAGTTAGGTTTTAGTGATATGTCGTCCGTTAATTTAGAGGCCTATGTTACAAATGTGTAAATATGTGAAAATATGTTTGAATAAGGTGTAAATAATGTTTGTAATAGTATTATGTTATAGTTTATGTGTATGTTTGTGTGGATGGGATTGTTCGTGTTTTTTTACAGGTTTTGGTCGTTAGAAGTGGCGGTTACGAGAAGATTGCGGTTTTTTTTTGTTAAGGAAATGTGTATTCGTTTAATCAACTAATAATTATTTTACACATCCTTAATTTTTCGCGTTTTCATGGAGCGTTTCTTTTTAAAAAACCTTTTTCGGGATTTTTATGGTTTATCGTTTATGGAGTTACGGACGGAGGATTAATTTTGAAACAGTTGGATTTTTTCATTTTTTGGGGGGATTTCTTTGGTTCTATTGGTATTATGAAATACCTGCATTTATTTACAAGAGTTGGGATTTCCTTTCTTCAGCTACAGAAACGGTAAGTAATTTTAAATATTTATTGTGGGAGGGAAATGTTAAAAAAAGTAGTGTTATTGTGTTTTATATTCTCATAAATAAAATTAATATGTCAATATATATTTTTGGTTGTTTGTAAATATATTTGACAAATTAATTATATTTGTGAAAATATAAAAATTATATTTATTTCTTTGCTTTGATTTTGGTGATGACTATTTGGATATTTTGAGGATTTGTAAGTTAAAGTAGGATATTTTGAGGATTTTTAAGTTAAAGTAGGCTTTTGGCTATTGTTTCTAGGTATTCTAGGCCTCTTGTTGTTGGATATAGTCTTACTTTATATTGTAAGTGTTCAAACATTTGTCTAGTTTGTTTGGTAAGTTTTGGGCCTATTTGTGTTACAGATTCTCCATTCTTAGTTGTTGGTAGCTCTGTTCTTTTTGGAGGGAGAGTAGGAGTTTGTGTAGAGTAGGTGGAGCTCTGCCTGTTGTTGCTTGGAAGGCATTATGCCATCCTTCAACAGCATTGTTTGTTTTAGCTTCTTTATTTAGTGTGCTGTGATATACATTCCACCATGGAATGTGGTATTTAGGTTGCCTTCTGTGTCCAGATCTGTGGAGTCTTCCCACCCAGGTATCCTCAAAATAGTCTGGAAGGGGACTTAGGGGGTCGTTAGGATGGCGGGCGGACTTGAGTCCGCCCGCCATCCCAGCGGTAACGGGACCGCCCGCCCGTCATGCGGCGGTCCCGAACCCCTAATTATGATGCGACCGCCACCGCGGCGGTCGAATCTGGCAATTTAATATTGCGGCGGGTGCTGCTGGCTGCAGCACCCGCCGCAATGTCAAATGGCCATGTTGTGCATTTCCATGCTCAACGTGGCAGGCACCAAGCAGTGCCTGCCACCATGTGCATGGAAATGGAGGGGTGTACCTTGGGTACCCCCCCAGTGCACAACTGTCCCCCCACAGAGGGGGCCCACAACAGGCCCCCAAAGCTAGTCTCCTCCTGTCTTTTTGCGGCGGGATATCCGCCGCAAAAAGACAGGCGGAAGGGCTCATCCTAATCACTACGGCGGTGCCTGCACGGCACCGTCGCAATGATGCCCTGGTTCCGGGTTCCGCAAGGTGGGTGGAAAAGGACCGCCTTGCGGGACCATGGCGGACGGACTTTCCGTCCGCCGCGGTACCAATGTGATTCCCACCGCCATCCTAATTTGGCGGTGGGTGAATCACATTGTGATGGCGGGAGGATCGCCACCGCCGGCCCGGCGGTGGCGATCCTCCCGCCATCATAATAAGCCCCTTAGTTTTTGTTCATTTTGTTGATAGTATGGACTTTCTATCAATAAGTTGTAGTGTTTGTCCACGTCAGTAACTGGGACGTAGGCCAGTGCTATAAGTTTTTTTATTTGATATGCAAAGGAGCTATTTGTTGTATATTCAACACTTAGGGGCCGATTACGATGGCGGATGGACCGTCACCGCCAGCCCGGCAGTGGCGGTCCTTCCCACATTGGACCGCGATTTTACCACTGCCAGATTACGATGGCGGTGGGATCCAGACCGCGGCGGACACAAAGACCGTCCGCCATGGAACCGCCACAGGCAATCATTCTGATTGCCTGGCAGAGCGGTCTGCATCCGTAAAATGATGGCGGTGCCTAGCAGGCACCGTCCTCCAAATTACAATGTGGTCTTCCGCCATCCTTTCCGCGGCGGGTAAACCACCATTGAAAGACTGGTGGAGATTGGTTTCGGGGGCCCGTTGCGGACCCCCAATGTGTTGGGGGGGGTGTTTGTGCACTAGAGGGTTCTCATGGAACCCCCCGACATTTCACTGCACCAAGTGGCAGGCACCGTGTGGTGCCTGCCACGTAGCACAGTGAAATGCACGACATGCATTTTTGACATAGCGGCGGGTGCTGTTGTCAGCAGCACCCGCCGCAATGTTAAGAGTGCAGGGTGCGACCACCATGGTGGCGGTCGCATCCTAATTCGGTGTGCAGAACCGCCGCAGGTATTGCAGACAGACCCGGTCGCCACCAACATGCGCCATCGTAATCGGCCCCTTAGCGTGGATTTTTGGAGGTGTCTTCAAATACATTGATTAAAATGATAGTAGCAACACTGAACTGCTGTGTGTGGGTAGGTTTTTAGTATTGCATTTATCATTGCCTGCTCAAAATCAATAATAATTTTTGGGGGAAAATAATAATTATTGGTTTCTTGTTTAATTTTAGACAGTAGTTCAATATATGTGGAGTTTTGTTTATTTGGTAATAATGCGTAGAGAATAGGGATGTTAGTATTTTGGTATAGTGCATGGACAGTATATAATTGATAGAATAGTTTGGGACATATTTTAAAAGTCCCGTCCATCTTCCAAGTTTCAGACTGTTGGAGTTTTACTAAATTATTAGCAGTTATCTTTAGATTTGTTATCATAAAGAAGAAATTGTTCTTCATTATGTGTAATTGACAGTTCTGGGGGAATTTCTACTTCTTCAA
This sequence comes from Calotriton arnoldi, assembly GCA_963921515.1. Lineage (NCBI taxonomy): Eukaryota > Metazoa > Chordata > Amphibia > Caudata > Salamandridae > Calotriton > Calotriton arnoldi. Next base: position 78,928 of record CAWUFW010001115.1, read on the forward strand.
ATGTTTTTGGGGCAGGTGTGGTGGTGGTAGTAGCTTTTTTCGTTCTAGCTATAGTTTTTTTTAGGGAAGATATTAAGGGCATTTGATATTTTGGGGAACATTTCCTTAAGTATTTCAATGGTAGTTTTTTGTGAGCTAGTGCTAGCTTCTTTTATATCGTCTAGAACATTTCTAACCTCAATTTCAGTGACGTTAGAGGGGTGGTTATGCTCCCTAACATACAGAACAGTTGTTTCCTTAGTTGTAGCCCTCCCATAACACTTATTAGAATAGTATTTACTACATTTCCAGTTTACTTTCAGTCCAGTTTGTTTTTCTTGGGTATAAACATACCAGTTGTAACATAGTAAAAACTTTCCTTTTTGTGAAGTTATGAATTGGGCGCCTTCAGTCATTGTGATATTTCAAATGCTAACAAAAATGTATATGACAATTACTAAAAATAATACTGTACTGTTTTATTTATTAATATATATACATTGTCATTTATATACTTACAATGTTGAATTTGAAGCAATTTTCAATGCTGAGGCACTTTCTTTGCTGTTTGATATCTGTTTTCTTGCTGATATTTCTGTTGGTAGAAAAAGAGTAATTTTAATAATTTTGTTCAATTGTAAACGAAGTGGGGGAAGTTGGGATATAGTTGGAATTTGGTTGGGTATTTTATGGTAATTGTTTTAATTTAATTTCGTTTAATACTTTATTTACAAGTCAATTTTTCACAATGTTCTGTAACTGTTTGGATGTTTTCAGGATTATCTGTAGAGGAGATATAAATTAAAAATATATATATTAATTATTTTATCAGTATAAATAGTCGCTTTTGAAGACTAGCAGTAGTATCAGATTATAAATGTATTTTACTTACTTTCTGGAGTAGGAAATAGAATTTTCTTTATTGAAGTCCTGTGTTCTGGCAGCAATCTGGCAGAGTTTCACCTTCTTGTTTCTTTTTGGTTTGAGGTGTAAAATAATGATTAATTTTCCTGTCTTTATATAGTGTTTAATTAATAGTTTGTTTAATTTCATTGGTTTATTTTAATAGTGTGTGTCTTTCATTGGTTGTTATTTATTGTTTTAATTGTTTTGGTGGTTGTTTTCCATATATGGAAAAAGCTAATTAAGAATCAGTTATTGGATTTTTTTTTATTTTACTGCTTTAGTCTATTAAATGTGTATTATATTGTATTTGATGTTAAATAATAAGTGCATTTTATTTAAGTATAAAATGTATATAATTATTAATAGTGTGTTTATAATATATTTTATGATGATATATTTTTATAATTTTAAAACAGGTTGTATTTGATTTATTTTGTATGCAGTGTATGTTTATTTATAAATATATATCATTTGGGTTACGTTTTGTAAGTTTTAAATGTTTTTAACATGTCGATATATTTTTTTAAACGATATTATTGCTATCTATATTGTTGTTATCAATATTTTTGACATCTTGTATATTTTTTAAATATGTTCGAAAGTTTTCATAACGATATTTTTGTGTTCGATAATAGTGATATCGATGTAAGTGTTTGATGATATTTTGGTGTCGATATTAGTGTATTTTTTTAAATAAGTATAGGATGTCGATATTAGTGTAATCTATATTTATGTGTTGATAATATGGTAGGTCGATATTGTGTGTTTCGATATTATGTCAGTGTTTAGAGTGACTTAACACCGCCTTGTAAATAAACATGGCTTAACGCTGCCTTGTAAATAAGGTGAAGGGCTTATTGCTACTAGAACGCCATAAAAAGTGATGTTCTGGTGGTGACAAGCTCTTGTAAATATGCCCCTAAGTGTCCCTGAGTAAACTGCATTAATGCCAAAGAGAAGTTCTGTATCTTGGAAATTAAATTGAGAAGGGAGCAAGGAAGGTGTCACAAGGGAGAATCTCTGCAGTTCTGAAAATGACTCCTCCTTCCACCCCGAGAGAAGTCGGGATATTTTTGAGAATGGAGGGCTACTTTTGACAAGGACACCCAACTTTTCCCTGGTGGCCAAGCCTTTACAGTGGCTGACACACAAGGATGTGTTGGATCCAGTACCATGGGGTAATGATTGTTTGGTTACCTTCCTAGAGCTGAGAGAAAGTTTCTGCCTTGCCCCAATACTAGGAATTCCTGATGATTGATATCGATATTGAATATGTTTGTAGAGCGCTTGAGTGCCCTGAGGTGTCTTGGCTCTGGCTTCTGAAAAATGAAACATATATATTGGGCAGAAATGAAGATATTAAAAAGTCTGATTTTGTGAGAAGAGCCATGTTTTTAGCTGTTTCCTAAACTGCAGGAGGGTAGATGCTGCTTTGATACTTAGAGAGAGTGTGTTCCTTAACTTAATGGTGACATCTGAAAAAGTTCCCAGGTGACTCTCTTAATTAGCTGGAACTGAGGTTTCTGCTCAGCCTATACCAGTTTAAGACTTTCCACAAACAGGAAGGGTCTGTATTATGAAGCGCTTTGTAACACAAACTGAGCACTTTAAAAAACACTCTTTTTCCCATAGGCAACCAGTCAGCTGCTCAATAGTTTGAGACACTGATGGGGCATATTTACAAGCTCCAATCGCCACAGGAACATCACTTTTTACAGCTTTTCTGTGGCGATAGGGGCTTCACACTACCTTGTAAATAAGGCACCCTTTCACGCTATGCTTAGCGTGAAAGGGGAAGGCAATGGGTGTTGCTGTGGGCGTTCCACCGCAACACCCATTGATTCTGAAGCTGCCTCCTATTCACAAGAGCAGCGTAAATAGGAGGCAGCACCAGAATTAGGACCAAGAAAAACCTGGGGGCATATTAGCAAGGGCAATATCGCCGCTTTAGCGGCACTTTTTGCCGCTAAAGCGGCGATATTTATATTGCTTTATCAGCAAACTGTCTCTAACAGCAGTTAGCGACAGTTTGCGGGCATTAGCGCCCGTTTTTTTACCGCTTTGCATGTCAGCGATATTTGTCGCTAATGACATGCAAAGTGGGCGTTCCCGACGAACAAACCTGGGAAACACTCGCTAACAGGCCTATCGCCTATTAGCAAGGTGGCCATGGCCCCAGTTAGCGACGTGAAAAGTCGCGCTAACCGGGGTCATCGCCATTTATTTAACACCTGCAATTAGCAGGTGTTAGCCATACCTAACATGGGGGGGTGGATTATGCTGATACGACCACAGGGTCGTATCAGCAAGGTGTTCTCCCTTCTCCATGCAACATTGCTGGTTTTTCTGCGATGTTGGCCCATTTCCCCCGCTATCGCTGGAATATTCATCGCCATAGCGCTAATCGTTGCTAATACAGCGTTAGCGTGGCGATATATTCCAGCGATAGCCGGCGATAAAAAAAATCACGCTAAGCAGGGTTAGCGATGATTATCGCCTCTTCTTGCTAATATGCCCCCTGGTTTTACCCTGGCGCAACGAGGAGAAATGTTTAATTTCTCCTCATTTTTGCTGTTTTCATGTGTGCTGCGTTGTGCAGCACACATGAAAAGAGCAAAAGGCCAATGATTGTTTCTGTGCAGGAAGGTCCCCCTTCCTGCACATAAACAATAATTTTTTTTAAATGCTGTTTTGCAACTTCTATGTGTGCTGCATTAAGCAGCACACATACAAGTTACAAAACAGCATTTAAAGATTGTTTATGTGCAGTGAAGGAAGTGGCCCGTTTTTGGGTCACTCGGGTCACTAATGACCACCTCTCAGCCTTCCATACCAAATGAAGAGTCGGTCAGACAGTAGAGAATACAAACCAATATCTTTTTATACAGCCACACTCCAGTCGGGTCCGTCACCAGACAAGTGGGAGAAAGCCTCTATCTAGTGAGAAAGGTACGCGCTAATAAGAACAGTCAGCTGCTCAATAGTTTGAGACACTGATGGGGCATATTTACAAGCTCCAATCGCCACAGGAACATCACTTTTTACAGCTTTTCTGTGGCGATAGGGGCTTCACACTACCTTGTAAATAAGGCACCCTTTCATGCTATGCTTAGCGTGAAAGGGGAAGGCAATGGGTGTTGCTGTGGGCGTTCCACCGCAACACGCATTGATTCTGAAGCTGCCTCCTATTTACAAGAGCAGCGTAAATAGGAGGCAGCACCAGAATTAGGACCAAGAAAAACCTGGTTTTACCCTGGCGCAACGAGGAGAAATGTTTAATTTCTCCTCATTTTTGCTGTTTTCATGTGTGCTGCATTGTGCAGCACACATGAAAAGAGCAAAAGGCCAATGATTGTTTCTGTGCAGGAAGGTCCCCCTTCCTGCACATAAACAATAATTTTTTTAAAATGCTGTTTTGCAACTTCTATGTGTGCTGCATTAAGCAGCACACATACAAGTTACAAAACAGCATTTAAAGATTGTTTATGTGCAGTGAAGGAAGTGGCCCGTTTTTGGGTCACTCGGGTCACTAATGACCACCTCTCAGCCTTCCATACCAAATGAAGAGTCGGTCAGACAGTAGAGAATACAAACCAATATCTTTTTATACAGCCACACTCCAGTCGGGTCCGTCACCAGACAAGTGGGAGAAAGCCTCTATCTAGTGAGAAAGGTACGCGCTAATAAGAACAGTCTATTCATTAGTGAAGCAAAACCCAACCTTGGAGAAATGAAACCTAGCAGAAGCCTTTTCTCAGAAATAGCAAAGGATTAGTTTTGATCATGATTTAAAATGGTGTCTTAACAGATAATGGTGCTGCGAATGCTAACTTAAATAGGATAATGCGCAAGCAGACACATTTCAATTTTAACAGCAGGAAGGGGGACCTTCCTGCACATAAACAATCTTCCCCTGGATGCAGACACCCTTGCACTATGGTGCAAGGGTGCCTGCGCTGGCGCTAGGCTGCTAAGTGTAGCACCAGCACAGGGGGAAATGCATGGATGCACCATATTCTTGTAAATATGGTGCAGCCCTGTGTTTCTGAAGTGGCAGAGTAAGGCGTTAAGCCAGGAAGGCTAACGCCTCACTCTGCCACCCCCCTTGTAAATATGCCCCTGATGAGTGTTTAGGAATTTTCATCAGCAGTTGGGCAGCAGCATTTTGAAGTGCTTGAATGTCTTTTTTGGATACCCAAAGAAAGGGCATTCCTGTAATCAATCTTAGCCAGCACTAAGGAGGTGAATGTTGTTTTCTATAGATCAAAGGGAATGAACAGTAATATCTTTTTTAATGTTCTTAGGAAAAATAAACATGCAGAAGTAGTTTGACTTATCTGCTGTGAAAGCATGAACTTGCTATCAAAAATGATCCCTAGATTTCTAACCTTAGGGACATGAGAAGGTAGGGGGACCTAATTCCTGAGGCCACCAGGTGAAATTCCAGAAAGTAGTATCTCTTCCAAACAATAGGACCCTTTGTTTTTCTGAATTTAATTTCAGACAGTTGTTACCCATCCAGCTCACAACTTCCTGCATACAAGATCTAAAATGATTTGCAACCACAGATGGATCTCCCGAGATTGAAACTACAATCTGTGTCATCTGAATAAAATGCAGTGGAGAAACCAAGCAATCTGAGGTGCCACATTATGTTAATGAAGGTCGGACTCAGGAAAGATGCCTGAGGGATCCCACAGGGCAAAATAAATGGTGTGGATGTAAAATCACCAAATGCAACCTTCTGTTCTCTGTCCACAAGAAAAATTGTCACCAGAGTAAGTGGTGATCCACCAACACCTATACTTTCTAGCTGCTTCGTAAGTACTGAGTGGGAGACAGTATCGAACTTGGCAGAAAGATCTAATAAAATCAATGCCGCTTTCCCTCCCTTGTGCATGATCATTCTAATATCTTCCACTGCTGCAACCAAGGCTGACTCTGTGCTGTGGTTTTTCCTAAAACCAAACGGCGCAGGGTCTAGGATTTCATTTGCATCCAGGAATTCTGAAAGTCCAGAGTTGAGTTGTTTTTCCAAAATTTTTGTTGGTAAAAAAAGCTATGGGCCTATAGCTTTTTACGTCCTTAGGATCCAGTAATGTTTTTTTCAATGAGGATAGAATGGCTTCTTTCTTCCAGTTAGTAGGAAAAATTTCTGTTTGAATAATTAAATTCAAAAGTATGGTAAGGTGATCTGAGATTACGTTTAAGGCAGATTGAAGAGAAGATTTAGGGCAGGGGTCTAAGAGTGAGCCAGATTTAGTGGATTTAATAAGCTGAATTACCTTCTTTTCCATCAGCAGTGGAAGCTCTAATAAAGTGTCCTGGTGAGTTTGAACATTATCTAGACCATTGCAAAGTTATTAGTACTCTGGCTAGGGGTAAACTTACCATATATTTCCTCAAACTTATCTTAGAAGAAATTAGCTAATTTATTACACATCAGTTGATCCGGTAATAACGCCTTCACCGAGTTTTTAGTCGAGTTAATTTTATCTGTAAAATATTCTGATTTCTTTTCCATAACCAGCCATTTGTATTCCAAAAGGAGTTGTTTATATTTATATTTTTCTGTCACACAATAGTTGTCCCTCCATGCCCTTTCTTAGGGGGTCATTAGGATGGCGGGCGGAAGCACATCCGCAGGGCTGGCGGGGGCGGAAAATGCCCTTTTCCACACTCTTGCAGCGGTCCTCCCGCCCGCCATATTACGATGGGCAAACATAGCCCATTTCCTGTCCGCTGCGTAGCCAGGAGAACCGCCAGATTTTTGTGCCCGTCACCGCGGCTGAGTGAGCCAATAGGGACTCACAGCCGTGGAGAATGACGTTCCGTCCGCCGTACAAATCACGATGCCGCAAACAGCCCATCACACCGCAGCGGAGAATCCACCAACCTAGAGACGGCAGAAACACGACAGCGGAGTGCAAAACCATACTCACGGTCCCCTCTACCCGGTCCAGACCGCAATGGATCCAGCCCTTCAAGCCATTCCGGTGCTGTACCTACTCCACTACCAGCAAATAATGGACCGTCGCGGACAACGCCGCAGGTACGCATTGACACAACTCCACACACAACCACAACACACAACTCCTGTCCTGATATACGGTCCCTGTCCACATCAGACACTCTGGTGGGGACAGGAACACCTCCCCAAGTGTACCCACACATGTCCCACCTGACAGGAAATCACCCCTCCGCATCAGGGTCACCAATCAATCACGAAATCACTGCAATGTCCCAGTCATGTCACCGCAGCGGTGAAGAGGTGGGAAACCATGCGCAAAATGTAGTAGGCAGGGCCGGCGCCAGGCATGGGCAGTCCACAAAGATTCACAGGGCTCCACCTCCACCCTTCCCACACTACGCTTCCCACACCCATTTGGGGCACATGCTGTGTGCTCCCCCTGTGCCCCCCCTGCACAATTCATCTCCCAGGTGTAGCCAGACCTTGCACCTCACACACTAAGGACCAGGGCACCTGTCTTGGAAGGTGGGGGTGAAGAGGAACACCCTGCTCAGAAGCTCAGGGGCTGGACAACCCTCCTCCTCACACCTATCTCCCACTCATGTGAAGCAAACTGAGCCTAACTTTAAACTGAAGACTCACACTGCATAAGAACATCCACTGAACTGTCCACACTGCCTGTCAAGTCACTCACAAACACCCCACACTGACACACAGCCACATACACACACCATAGGCCAGCAGCAATGTAGGACAATCAATGGGCCAGCCAAAAGTAAAGTGGACAGTGCTGGAAAACCATGGAGCAAGACACATAGCATCTGTACATCACATGCAAGAGAAGGAACATATCACAACACCCTTAGGTCATGGGTGGCACAGTGAGTGAAATTAAACCAAACTGACCTCTGTGCAACAACTCAGGGACACATCAAGGCAAGCCATGCATAGTCACAGGAATGATAGGACGTGGCTGAAGTCATACAGTGAGAAGCCACACATCTGTCTCAACTGACTTGACATGTGCACATCATCAGTACAACACACATGGCCCATTGTCACACTCCTTGACTGTCAAACACAACTAGGACCTTCAAACATACCCATTCTCTACCCACCTCATACCTGCAGCACTCAACACCTGTGAGAAGCACACATAAAGGCCAAAATGTTGTCCTGTGAGTGCAATGACAACCAAACACACTCCCTGTGGTGCACCCACAAACATCACACTAACACACAGGGATGCATGAACCAATGCAGACACCAAAACAATAGCCAAACACAAAGCTCACAAACAACATACACAGAGGTACAACAAGCCCACACATGTGCAGGAAAACAGTGGAAAGGCAATGTGACCCTAGACAGAACAGGAATACACAACATTGTCACTCAGGACCAATGCACAGACACCATACCTCAACACAAACAGGTGTATCATCAAAAATCTAACATGAACACCCACTGGGATCAATGGGACAATCAGCTAACACAGACACAGACACCTCAACACCCATGAAGTGGACAAGTTGCCATATTGTACCAGAAGCATGCACATGCGCAACCCTGAAAAGTGACAGGTCAAAAATAGGAGGACTAACCACCAATGTGCACTGAAAACAAGCCCAGCAACAAGAATCCCCTTGCTGCATGTGACAGACACACAAGTAATGCACACCACACCTGCAACACACATCTGAATGTATCACACAGCTAAAACAACCACTCGCACACAACATCATGCAAATAGAACATCACACACACATATCATCAGTCAGTACAAAGAGCCAACAGAGGCCAAACACTGCATACATCCACAACAAAAACACAACAGATGCACAGACCAATCCATCACAATGCAAACTCAGCTGCACATCAGAGGGATGCACAACAAGCAAGTACAAGGCAACATACACTGACAACACTGCATGCACACCAAGCAGTGTGTACACAACAACCAAAACAGTAGCACACACATCTGAGTGCCACACCATGAACTCCCACAGCACAAACATAACATCACACTCAGGAAGTGTAGCACTACCTCAGCAAACACACATACTTAGCCATCACCCACAGATGCACAACTCAGGGACATCCAGGTGCAAACAACATGACCAGAGGACTGTGCTGCCCAAACATCTGCACTGCACATGAGCAACCATGACAAACATGACAGCAAACAAGTACAAGGAAATAACACATAACTAATTTGAAAACTGTCCTGAGTAGCACATTGGTCCTGGACACGGATCAGCTTCACACAGCATAGTGTCACACTATGAAGTGGTGGGGAGGCTCACAAACTGGCAAGCCATGGGGTGGAAGTCATGAGACTGAAGTGTTGTGTACTGCAGTAGTGAACAGGTGAGCAGTGTACAGTACACAAACACATAGAGGAGTCACTCACAATGTGTAGGCATCAGAAGCACATATGGGGGATGGCATGACTCCACATACCATATACCATACTGGAGCCAAAAATGGGTCAAGTGATAGCAATGCATGAGAAAACTCACAAATATTGTCAGTGTGGCTGAGCAGTTCTGTACAGTGTGCACAAACAGTAACAAGACACATGGCTGATCAACACAGACTTGCCTGTCACACACTCTGCATACTCACAACTGGCAGCAACAACAAGTAGGTGTCCCCCAGGAGTGCAAGGACACAATAACACACTGCCCAACCTACAACTCCCACATGTGCCCACAATCTGAAACACATGGCAGAGTATTGAAACAAACAGGCACTCAGCTTCTGTGTCATACATGTGTGCAGTTGGCATTGCAGGGCACACACACATCAACACTGACAACCAAACCACCCCTACAAACTTCATGACCACACAAGTGCACACATCCAAATGTACCCATGTGACTAGGAAGACAGGCAATCACAAGATGACCATATATCAACACTGCTACTCACACATCAAGAAAGATCACACAGATATGAAGGACCCTGGCCAGCCCACAAGTAATCCTGTGGATAGAATACACTTCTGTTCTGAAATTGCATCATAACATGACATGTGGACAATTTAGCAAACCTGACCATATGATGAGTATGATAATCGTAGATCATCACAAACACCCATCATTGCACCCACAAACCTCAGAAGAAAGAAGAACTAAAGTGCCCCTCACCACTGCCAAACCCAGAAAAAGTAAAAGAAGCAATTGGCAATGTGAAGGTGGCATACAGAGCATTTGTCACATGCAACCATGCACACACCGAAAACACTTACATTTAGCAAGGACACTGACAAAGCAGACAACAGGAGCAACTGTCTTTATTACATATCACCAAGATAGGCATCAAAAGTAGACAACAGCAAGGCCAGTGGCCAGTCCATAGTTCAAAGGAGGGACATGTGAACATGAGAACCTGCACAGGGAATGGGCATCCAAAGTTACAAACAGCAAGTCCAGTGGCCAGTCCATAGTTCAAAGGAGGGACATGTGAACATGAGAACCTGCACAGGGAATGGGCATCCAAAGTTACAAACAGCAAGTCCAGTGGCCAGTCCATGGTTCAAAGGAGGGACATGTGAACATGAGAACCTGCACAGGGAATGGGCATCCAAAGTTACAAACAGCAAGGCCAGTGGCCAGTCCATGGTTCAAAGGAGGGACATGTGAACATGAGAACCTGCACAGGGAATGGGCATCCAAAGTTACAAACAGCAAAGCCAGTGGCCAGTCCATAGTTCAAAGGAGGGACATGTGAACATGAGAACCTGCACAGGGAATGTGTGACACAGTACACTGGCATGGGAATCACCACAGCTCTGAGGATACACAGATGGGCAGTCCAGGCACCGCTGTGGGAGAGACAGCTTTGGGAGGGGGACTTTGCCTCAGACTTGGCTGTCAGTAGGACTGGGAGGTGGCTGATTGTCGGGGACCGTTGGCGGACCAGACCTGGGAGAGGGAGGAGCAGCTGAGGTAGAGGCATCAGTGGCTTTGTGAGCCGGAGGGCTGCTTGGATAGGGTGGCAGCGTGGCACGGTGAGGCGGATAAATGCTGCAGTGAGACACAGTGTGTGAGGGAGAATGTGGAGGGCTGCCTTTCCACTTCTTGGGGATTCGATACTGATAAATTGTCTTGGTAGGAGTGTGAAGTGGGGCGGGTACAACAGCCTCACTCCCCACCAAAGGTGCTTCAGGTGCAGGTGTTGACCCTCCCTCTGGTGAACTGCTGGGTCTGGTGGTACACTTGGCCTGGCCTTGCCTTTTCCCCTCCATTCCCTGTTGACCAGGTGAGCCCCCCACAGTGCCCTCCTGTCCCAGCTTCACAGGGGTGTGTGTGGGAGTTGAGGTTGTGGGTGAACCTGCCTCAGAGATCCGTTTCTGCGGACTCTTTGCAGGCACCAGCTGCACAGCAGGCACAGCAACTTTTTGCCTGTCTGTGGGAGCAGGTTTTGGGACGGAAGTGTCCTTGGATTGGACTGATTTGGATGCATGTGAGCCTGAGGCCTGCTTCTTGGCTTGATGCCCCTGAGTGTCACCCGAAGGGCTTTTGGCTTTGCGTTCCTGTGTGACCTCTTTTTTTGGGGGGATGGTGTCTGCGCCCTGGCCCACTTGGAGTGCTGCTGTGTTGTGCTTCGTATGGAGTACTATGAGCCTTAGGGCTGTGGTGTGTGGTCACTCTCGTCAGATGTGGCCACTGGCAGGGTGGTTGCCAAAGGGACAGGAGCTGGACCCTGAGCCTGTGCCAGCTGAATGGCTGCCGTCACTGTGGAGGACAAAGACTGGACAGTCCTGCGTAGCTCACCCACGTCAGAATGAATGCCCTCCATGAAGGCAACTACCTGTGCCAACTTCTTGTCATGATCAAGGAAGGCATTCAGTATGGTAGTCTGACCCACACACAGGTGGTGCAAAAGCTCCACCGCCTCAACACTGAGGGCAGCAGGGGAGACAGGGGAAGGGGCAGCGGTGCCTGGGGGGAAGGACACTCTACCCTTCTGACTGCTGTGGGCACGGGCAGCACTAGTGGAACTAGCTGGGAGGGTGGGCACTGGACGATGTGCGGTGGAAGAAGAGGCAGATTTCCCACTCCCTGTGTACCCCAACATCGATGAGTCACCGCTGGCGTCAGATGACGTTGAGGTTGGTGTTTCCGGGCATGATTCATCAAGGGCACTCCGGTCCCCTCAGAGGCGCTGGCCACATCAGTGTCAGTGAGCCCATGTGTTGCCGTTGAGCAAGATGCCTCATCCCCGGTGTCCGTACCCTGTCCTTCTGTGCCCTCTGTAGATGCTCCAAGAGACAGACGTAGGTTCAGTTTAGTGCCATACTCACAAACATCATATGCAACCAAAGCAAACAACTTGAACATGATACCCCCATGTAGCACACCACCCTGTGCGGTCTGCATGTGCAAGCCTCATGCAAAAGTCAGAAGATGCATGGAAACAAGCATAGTTGGCATCAATGACCCATGTGACTTTCACACTGCCAAATAGCTGGCCCGTGCCTCCCAGTTACCTGACATCCTGATTCCTGTAAGCATACCTACATGCCTGTAAGTGAGATTGATGTACATCTCAACATGTTGTCACAGTCACATATGGAGTCACTTTAAGGGGACAACACAGATACTGACTCCAGGATGTCCTCATACCATGGCCATGAGCTACTGATGTCCACCATGTTGTGCTTTGAAGCGCAGCGACCCTTGCTGTCGGCAGATGTGTAGTTCAAACAATTCCAAAGTCAGACACTGCACACATCGACACAAGCACACTCAGATGAGGAACACAGCTGTTCACTCCCCGGTGATGTCTATGACACCCATAATGCAGCAGATGGCATGAGGCCACATCTTATCTTGCAATGTCACGGGCCATTATTTTAAACACATGAGAAAGTACATGTAGCAAAAATGCATGTCAGCTGCACTCAACACAGAGGCCACTTACAAGCCATTGCATCACTCTGGAAACCTCACAGAGCTCAACACTGGCGCAGGGTTGAGATACATGCAGTCACTCACACCCAAAGTCACCCTTCGCAGAATACTCACCCCCAACTTGCTGCTGATGGGCCCTCAAACATCCATCCAGCTCTGGCTGTGTCACAGCCAAGATGCAGGCCATTAGTGGTGTCATGCTCCTGCGTGGCACTCTTCCAGTCCGTGGGAGTAGCCCCAGCGTCATCTCTGCCACGTTTTTGCTCATCCGGCAGATGTCATCCCACCTCTTGTGACAGTGTGTGTGCCGTCGGTTGCAGACACCCTCCATAAGGCCTTACGCTGGCGGACTTTGAGCTGCAGGCATGGGAGACAAGAAGAGGCAGTTTCAAGGACACTGGGCCATGTTCCACTGTGTCTCAGAACAGGTGCATGCAAACACTCAGCACAGCTGAACAGAAAGCTTGATCAGAGGCCATACAACATGACACGTAGTACATTTGCATCAGATAATCGGATTGAAATGCATTTAGGTATGAGGGTGGACACAGGACCTGGCCATCTCACACACATGCAGAATGGCAGCACACAAAGCAATGTGAAGAAGGCCCTCATCTGTGATGCAGCATGTGAGGGAGCAAGACATACATCATCACGCCTCAATGTCCTTGGTCTGTGAGTGGCTCACTGTGTCGTAGATGTCACATCTAGGGACATGATCTTACATTGAATGAATGAAATGAAATGAAATGAAATTTGTACTTGTAAAGCGCACCCATACCCCCAAAGGGGTGTCCAGGCGCTGTACGCATACCGCTGTGGAACCCTTCCTGGCTTTTCCCTGTGAAATGTCCACTCCTGGGCACCCCCAGGGTGAAGCCAGGCATCCCAGTGCTGTTGGGGCCGTTGTGGAGATTAAGCAAGCTATTGCCCAGAGTTGCAGAGTGGGACCCATGATTAGAATAGGCACCGAGGCGAGAATTATCAGGTCCGAGGAAATTGAGCCCAAGACCCGCCGAGGCGGGAATTGAACCCTGGTCCCGGGCCAGATCTCTGCATCAGGGTCTGCCGCTCTAACCATTGAGCCACACTTCTCCACACATTCTCACACCCTTCTCACAAGGTCTGTCTTGTGCAATCATCAGGCCTAAGATAGCTCACTGAGAAACAGGGCGGCAGACAACACATATATCTCACACTGTCCATTTACTGATGGGTCCGTGTCAAATTGGGCAGTATCTGTGCAGGCCAGGGGGACTCACACTGAGGTTAAACCTGGCCCATCTGAACAATCACATGCATGTACAATATGAGAGGTCAGACAGTGCCTACACATGCAAGTCAGTCCACTTATTAAATCAATGGAAGGAGGATGTCTCAGAAGTACATCACTCTGATGTGTCATATGCGATTTTCCACCAAGAGTGTCACCCTCAGGCATTTCAGTCTTGTGCATAATGCTCACATATCCATGGTGATAATATGAAAAGTGTACACACGTCCTTCAGTACCCTCTGGACGAAACACATTTGTGATGTCCCAAATGAGCATGTGAAGAGCGAATGGACTCTGACATCCATTAGCACAGGCAATGTTTGTTCTGACTTCCACTTTCCAAACCAGCAGTGTCACTGTATGGCTGCAAAGACACGTCCCTCCCATCTTTCAATGCAGCCATGGATCTGTGGTAATAAGGCTACACACCCCATTGCCATGAAGTCAGCAAGCCAGGTAATGTATCACACAAACCTGCACTCACAGGCACATACTACTGCAGAGCAACATCATGTGAGCACTCTTTGCACTCTCCAAATTTCACTCTGAGACACTTACCATTACATCAGGAGCACCATATAGCCTCCCGTAGTGTGTAAGCACCTCGTCCACCAGGACCTCCAGCTCCTCTGTGGTGAAGGGACGGGCCCTGATGTTCTCAGTTTTTGCCATCACTGGGTCCAGGAGACAGGAACAGCAGCAGTTGGGGATGAAGAATGGCAGGCAGCAGTGTCTGGATGCAGTCGAAATGTGTGGCTCTCTCACAGACATATAGAGCACCATGGGGTTGTTTAAATGGTACTTAGCTGCTGCAATTGCTGGTCCAGGTCAGCTATTTTTCAAATGCAACCAATAACCGGCCCGCGGTAGCGGAGCACGCCTACCGCGATTTTTAAAAGTGCATTCCACTAGCGAGATTGCGGTTCCCATTGGCTGAATGGGCATGGGCAATGGCGGTGTCACACCGCGGGGCCCAGACGGTCACTACCGCAATCGAGCATCTTACAATTGTATCCAATAACCGGCCCAGAGGTAGCGGAGCACGCCTACCGCGACTTTCAAAAGTGCATTCCACTAGCGCGATTGCGGTTCCCATTGGATGAATGGGCATGGGCAATGGCGGTGTCACACCGCGGGGCCCAGGCGGTCGCTACGGCAATCGTGCATCTTACAATTGTATCCAATAACCGGCCCCGCAGTAGCGGAGCACGCCTACCGCGATTTTCAAAAGTGCATTCCACTAGCGCGATTGCGGTTCCCATTGGGTGAATGGGCATGGCAATGGCGGTGTCACACCGCAAGGCCCAGGTGGTCGCTACCGCGATTTGGCATCTTTACATTGGTGCCAATGACCGTGATTGCGGTGTCGGTGCACGCTTAGGGCACCTATGGACACATCATGCTGTAGCAATGGCAATGGGCAGTTCTCATTATTGAACACTCCACACTTACAATGAGTCATGCCACCAGATTGTTAAATTGAATGCTAGTGTGACATTCTACTCACTGATGTCTACACATGCCATGTCAGTGCACTGGAGTACATGCATTGGCATGTAGTCCCTCACATGTCACTGATGATGTTGTTGTGCATGTACACAGATCTGTTGTGTGATGGACTCCCAAATATGGGGACATGTCAATGTGTGAGATGGCTGAGCAACACACAGTGATGATGGACTGACTACTCAATGTGCCTACTTCACTGTGTAGATTGCTGAACTTATGTTGATACTTGATCTTCATGCACAAACTTTACTCATTGTGTCGTTCATGTGTGCCCTGTCCGACTCACGCAAGAAGGTGTGGCAGGTACAGCAGCTACGTAGAACACAGCGGTGTTGGTGTTTCAGACATGTGCTGTGTCAAGTACTCTCAGGGCTGGTGACACAAGATGTCGGAATGTCCCATTTCACATTCACATAGTCTGAATCTGTCTCGGGTGCACTCAGGTCATACATACTGATCACGTGCACAACTACTTGGGGTCAAGTTGTCTCTGCATGTGACTTGTGCTGTAAGCTGGTGTGTCAGGCCAGTCATCGTTGGCACTGTGTCAGTCAAAATGTCAGATGTTGGACACATTTCATGGGTGAATTGAAATGACAAGTGTCCCCTTTTATCTCATGTAGGAGGCGACCAAATGTGCACCGGCCATTCACCTTGCTGGCGGACATGGAGGATGTGGACATCATCCGTAAGTTCCGGTTGGATCGGCAAAACCTCCAAGACCTATGTGCTCATTTGGAGCCCCATCTGAGGCCTCGCAGGACATATCCAACTGCTGTGTCACCAACATGTAAGGTGATGGCGGCCCTGCATTTCTTCGCAACTGGTTCGTTCCAGTACACGGTGGCCAGCGCAGGTGGGATGTCGCAGGCAATGTTCAGCATGGTGCTACGGGATGTCCTGTCCGCTGTGATGGTATACAAAGACACTTACATCCATTTTCCACGGAGACAGGAATTGCCAGCTGTGAAGGCTGATTTCTATGACGTTGCCCACATCCCTAATGTAGTTGGTGCCATTGACTGCACCCATGTTGGACTGGTTCCACCACAGGCACGGGAGCACATCTACAGGAATAGGAAGCATACCCATTCCATTAATGTGCAGGTTGTATGCCAGGCAGATATGATCATCTCACATGTCTGTGCCAGATTCCCTGGCTCAGCCCACGACTCCTACATCCTGCATAACAGCATCGTACCACAGATGATGGTAAATCTGCATCCTGACCGTGCGTGGGTTGTAGGTGAGTTAGCTGAGTCAAGTATTGTGCGGTATGTGTGACATGCTGTCCACAGCTACAGTCATTTTACTAATTTGTACTGTGTGTCTGGCACCTAGGTGACTCTGCATATCCCAACCGGCCCTGGTTGCTGAGCCCACTGCGGAATCCCAGGACCCCGGGTGAAGTCCGCTACAATGAGGCCCATGGGAGGACACATCATCTGGTGGAGCGGACTTTTGGGCTTCTCAAGTCTCGATTTCGGTGCCTGGACAGGACCGGAGGTGCACTGATGTACTCTCCCCAAAAGGTGTGTCAGATCGTGGTAGCATGCTGCATGCTCCACAACCTTGCCCTGCGCAAAGAGATCACCCTGATCCTGGATGATGATGAGCAGCAGATGCCCCCGCCTGCAAACCCACACATGTCCAGTGACGAGGATAGTGGAGAGGAGGAAGGTGTTGACCTGCGTCACCAGCTCATCAACCGCTACTTCCCTTGAAGGTGAGTGACATTGTACAATGGTGCCATTGTATGGTGTTTTTGTAGTTGTGGCAAATGCCTAGGGGAGCTATTTGACAGCTGCCTGTTGTTGGCTCTGTGCTGAGGGCTGATGTTTCTGGGACAGGGCAGTTTTGCACAGCTACATGATGTCTATGTCGATATCGTTGCTCATTGTAATGTGTGCAGGTTTGAGTACCTTGATGACAAGTGTTGTGTAATGGGTGTGATGCCATCAACTGACAGGTGAATGTTGTTCTCTTGTGTTTTCCTATGTCCCTTCTGCCTCGCAACAATCAGTGCACCTGGTACATTGTAATCTGAGTCAAGATTGTACATCCTGTGATAAACATGGAGCTGACACGAAAACATATTTGTGCAAAGAGTGTTTATTTACAATAAGTACATGTGACAGGGAAGTGATTATTTGCAAATAGGTGGTAAGTGAATCAATGAGTTGTCAGTGATGGTAGACAAGACAATAGAGTAGTCACCACATTGATGTGGTGACACAGTCCAACAGATGCCTGCCATCAACATGGCAGTGTGGGTAAGGATAATCAACAAAGTCAATGGGAATGTGAAGAGAGGTGCCATCATGGCTGGCTCTTTGACTGGCATTTGGCTGGTGCTTTGCAACGTGATCCTCCCTTGTTTTTCCTCGGACGGCCCCTTGAGCGTTTGGCAGGGGGGGTCTCTGCTGCGGGATCAGAGGTGTCTGAGGACACATCCTGTTCCAGCTCACACGTCTCTGTGGCTGCAGGTGAGGAGGCGGAACTGTCATCCTGCGGGCCACTGGAGGGAGGTTGAGCTGTCCTTTGGGCCGCAGGCCGGTCCCTCAGGACACCCACAAGCTGGCCCAAGAGGTCCACGATTTGGCCCATGTGCGTGTCTATGGACCTCAGCAGCTGGCGGAGCTCACGCCATTCTTCCAGAGCCTGGCCCGTGTGTCCCTGGGATTGTTCGTATGCCCCAAGGACTCTGGCGATGTTGACCAGGGCTTCGGTCCCAGTGTCCTGTTGATTTTGTCGCCCAGTTGCCCTCCCACCTCCCCTGCTGTCGCGGACCTGTGGCATCACCACTCGATGCACCCGCTGACTCTCCCTGCCCTCCTCAGATTGTGGGGTGGGTATCCTCTGAGGCAGGGACAGTGTTGCAGGCAGAACTGGTGGTGGTGGTGGTGGAGGCCGTACAGGTCGTTACAGCAGTGGTCAGCGCAGTTGTTGTTGCTGAGGTGGTGGTGGTGGTGAGGACAGTGGGGGCCTGGGACCTGCTGCGCCCTGGCAGGCCAGATGGGCCAGCTTCTGTGTCCGCATCCGAGGAATTTAGGGAGTCTGCATCTGTGCCTCCATGTTCCGGGGGGGGAGACTGGCTCTGCAGGTTGGTGTTGTCATCTGCAGCAGTCAATTCTTGGTCACCTGTAGAACAGAGGAGAAATGGTCATCGAAGTGTATCCCACAAACTTGGTGTTAGATGTTTGGATGTTACATGGTATACACCACACAGTTTACATTGAGATCACTTTGTATGGCTGCACAGTACTGAGCATCATGACATGATGTGTAGGTACCTACATTACTTGTCCATGGTGTGAAATGTCAATAGATACCATGCTTCACGTACAGATTGTGTGATTACAAGGACAGGTCGTCATCTAATGACTAGCAGCACAACAACTTTTTGTGAGGCATCTTTGTTGTTTGCTCTGCATGGAAGACCTTCATTCTGGGCATGTACTAGCCATTGTTGTCTCATGCATCCCTCTGTCATATCATGTTCTTTGCTTTATTTTTGAAAATGAGCATGCTTGTTTTGTTTTCATGTGGGCCTTGATGCTCTGCCACCATGGCACTTACATATAGCATTCACTGCTGTGCATGATTGTGCCCTGAGTTACTTCAACATGTGATTTGGTGAGTCAAACTTTAATTTCTGTGACAGTTACATATGCTAAGCTGTCTGCACACTGGAAGTGGCTATTGGATCTATGCCAAGTTGGGTGGGATGTGAGGGCTGGTGTGGTCATATGGCTCCATGCTTTTTGGAGGAATGGCAGGGTGCATGCACTGTCTACCTACCTGTTCTGTGACACAGTTGAGGGGAATTGCTGACACATGTTTCTGGGTGTGGGGGAGTGCTTCATCTTGCTGAGCTGTTGGACAAGGGGGCCTGGTGGGAGTTGTAGTGCTGGCTTTCCACCCACAAACACCCCTCCCTGTTAAGATGGCTACCTACCTGTTAGGTCGAGGTGATCAATGCAATGGCTGCCACATGCCTCTGGGTGTGGGGGAGTGCTCCATCTTGCTGAGCTGTGGGACAAGGGGGCCTGGTGGGAGTTGTAGTGCTGGCTTTCCACCCACAAACACCCCTCCCTGTTAAGATGGCTACCTACCGGTTAGGTGGAGGTGATCAATGGAATGGCTGCCACATGCTTCTGGGTGTGGGGGAGTGCTCCATCTTGCTGAGCTGTGGGACAAGGGGGCCTGGTGGGAGTTGTAGTGCTGGCTGCCTGTACACATGCAACCCTGGGAATGTTGCTAGCTACCTTTGGGGTGATTCAGAGGGAGTGAATGTTAGATCTGTGAGACATGTGTTGGAGAGTGTGTGGTGCACATGGATGCATTTGGGCCTAGGAGATATAGCTTTGTGGTTATGCAAGACAGTACATAGCAGTGTGAGGGTGGACATTTGTTGTTACTTACTAGCCTCCACTCCCCCGGGTATTCCTGTGAGACTCTCTGGATGCAGTATGGCAAGCACCTTCTCCTCCCATGCGGTGAATGTTCTTGGTGGAATGGGAGGGCCACTGTCTGTCCTCTGAGCCAGCTCACGGTTCTTGTTGTTCCTTTCCATGGTGCAAGGGTGTCTGTGTTGTAGGGATCATTGTTTTTGTGTGATATTTTTTGTGCAGAATGGGACACCTTCCTGCACAAAAACAAAGAAAGGAGGCGATTTCCTCTTTCTATGTGTGCTTCAGAATGCAGCACACATAGAAAGAGGAAAAATCGAGGAGAAATAATGTTATCTCTCTTGGTTGCACCTCCCCCATTTCTCCCCTGGGGAGGCGGAGGCTTTTGATGCATTCCCAAGTTTACAGCTTGTTGCAAATCTGGGAATGTGTCAGATGTCATGGGTGTCACATGGGAACACCCACAATAAAGCGACTTGCACTGCATTGCCTGACTCCATATCTACAAGGCCATGAAAAGCCACGCAGGGTGGCTTTACGTGGCCCTGAAGAGATGGCTAAACCCTGTGCGCCACCGGAACATCACGAAAAGTGATGTTCCGGCGGCTCACAGGGCTTGTAAATAAGCCCCTATTTTTTGGGCCTGGTGGTCAATAAATAAGTTGACCAATTAAACTCTTCCCTATTGTCAATTTAGCATTTAAACATAAATGCCTCACAGTCAACTTGGTAGACATCCTCCCCCATAATTGTTAGGTGGTCTCAATAACTGATAGCAATCGCACCTACTCGTTTGTCCTTGCAGTCTACACTAAAGGAACTATACCTCTTGGCCACTGAAACTACTAGTTCTGGGTTGAAAGTCTTGTCTAATCAAGTTTCAGTTAAGAACTCTATGTCAGGTGAGCAGTTTTCCACTAAGTCGCTAAACTCATAGCAGCGCCTAACAAGGGAGTGAGCATTTAATAAAACGCATAGCAGTTCCTCACCATTTTCTGAGACTGTGAACAATGTAATTTTAAGCGATGTATTTTTATAGGAGGAAATTTTAGGTATCGCAGGAGAGTGTGTTAAATCTATTCTACATCAAAATGAACAGTGCTTACAATCTAGAAGAAGGCTATCTTTATTACAATCCAAAATATTTCAATGAGTGCTCTTACCCTCATCTTTAAGCTTCATAGGATGCTCCCTTGCATAAGATATTGAGGGAAAAAGGGCAGGTGTTCTGGCACTAGACCGCCAACCCCCAAGATGGTGCTTCGGTACATGCTCAAAAAAACGAACAAGGAGGAAGTGGTTAAAAGAAAATGAAACCCCCTCTGCACAAATAGCATGCTGCGGTGGTGGACTGGGGGACTTTAAATAGCACCAGCAAATAAAAATAAACACCAACAATTCCCCAATACAGAATTTAAAAATGTCATTCTTGTTCTTAAGATTCTTTACAGCCGCTGTAGCCTTTGAACTGGCTGCGCTTCCGTGTTCCTATCTGGCCTAAATAGGCAATTGTCCAAATGGAAAGAGCATCACTAGACCACCAAAAACATTATAGCAAAGATGTTAGGCTTTCCTGTACTGAGATAGAGGGATGCCCTCTTTCAGTGCTTTCACAGATGCATGGTAATGCAACGAGACCTGTGGCTTAATTTTCTCTTGATCCCGTAGACGCAAGACTGCTCAGATGCCTTAAAGCTGTAGCAGCAGTAGGTATCAGCACAGAACGATGTGAAAGCATTGTCCTGGGACATCCCCTTACTGTTCTTGTTCCCCATTATGTGGAAATCTTGCTGATGTTTACAGGTACTCAACACCTGACCAATAGTTGACTGAATAAATGTGAACAAATTATACTTGCTGGAGAGAATGTAACTTTCAAACGCTGTGCTTCTTTGAATCCTCCTACACTGTTAGCTTGTCCTGATAATGAAAATGATGATGGAGAAGTTTTACATGACTGTCTTGATGTCACTGAACTATGCACCAAGCCAAGACCAGATATTCAAGATAACCCAATGACAGAGTCTGATCTCATACAGTTTGTTGATGGGTCCAGCCTGAGAGATGATGGAGGAACCCAAAGAGCTGCCTATGCAGTTTGTACAGACACAGGGGTAGTGTAAGCCTCCTGGCTTCAAGGGGTGCCTTCTTCACTAGTGGCTGAATTGATCGCTCTTAGTAGACCTTGCTGTGTTTCTGAACAGCTGAGAGTGACGATTTTCCACTGATAGTATGGCTGTGGTGTCATTCATGACTTCGGTCAGTTATGGTCACAGAGGGGATTCCCAATGTCATCTGGATCCCCTGTACGGAAAGAAGTACATGTCATGAGATTGTTGGAGGAATTGCATCTGTCTACCAAAATTGCTGTTGGAAGTGCTCGGCCCAAAGAAGTGGAGATCACCATGTGACAGTTGGAAGCTGATATGTTGATGAGGTTGCACAACATTGTGCTCATTGGGCCCGAGAATGTCATGGTGAATATGTAAATGAATCTGAAGATGAGAACAATAACAATCTTTTGTTGACAACAGCTGAATATTGGGAGGAAATGAAAATGTTTCAGGAGGAAGTGCTAGAGGCAGAACAGCAGAGTTGGGTCAGAGCAGTATGAGTCAAAAGAAAAAATGAAATTTGGGTTTCAGTAGATGGAAGACCTGTATTGCCAGATAGCTTGCTGTCCCCAATGGCTAGACATTTTCATGGTCCCAACCATGTTGGAGTATGGTTGGGCAGAGTTCACGAAGTACACGCATAAAGGGGTTGTTACAAATCCTTGCAACCTAATAAGCAACATACTTTTGCATGCATTGAAATGCATACATAGTGTGTTCTCAGTGACACATTAGGTAGATTAATAAAGGAAAATAGATGGCCAAATCACAGCTCGCTACTTATATGGGACTTCAGTAAAATCAGGCTGTCTGTTGTCCCCAGTAGATCCTTTAACATATGTCATTTGTGTGTGACTTGTTGGTTTGAAATGTGAAGTCCAAGAGAGTCTAAAACCACCATAAACATTCAAGTAAAATACAATAAAAATGAGAGCCAATATACAGTTTCCAGATATGTACAATCACACTGCTCCATGTGTCGTTCTGGCACAGCCCTCCTTCCATGTACAATGTACATCTCTACCCTCGCTCAAATCTTCCCCTGTCTCGTAGATATACATTCCCCTGGTTCGCATTCATAATTCCCAGGTCGCTTGCCCAGCGGCTCACCTTGCGGCAGACAATCTATTCAGGTTGGCATTCCTCTACAGCAGCGATGTTTGCGGTACGGAGATTTCAGCTCCCTTACCCTTCCGACTTTCAGTACTAGCCTCCCTCCGGCCGTTACCTCCGCCGCAGTCACCTTTCTATTTCCATGCCTCTAGCTGTATTGCTCAGTCAGGAATCCCAAACAAGAGCAAGAGCCCTTCGAAAAGCAGCAGCAAACAAGAACCGGTTGTACCAAAAGAAGCCGAAACAGAACCGGACCGCATTCCTAGAATCTAAAATAAACAAGCAATGGCAATGCCTAGAGATATCACCTTTTATGGGGTGGGCGGTGGGGACAAATTCTGTCACACGGCAGAATCTGAGTTTTTTGCCAAACTCCAGAAACTCCACTGGCGGAGCAGAGTTCACCGCCCACCCCTGGTTGGGATGGATGCCATGGTCAGAATATTTTTAAGAACTTATTTAACCTCCTATTCAGATTGATGGCTTAAGGATTTTGTCACAGATGTGATGTGTGCCAGCAGATGAACTTAGGGAAAAAGATCACAGTGGCACAAAAACATATAGGAAGATCAGGACGGCCATTTAACAGGCTGCAGATGGACTTCATCAAGATGCCTGTGTGTAACAGGCTGAAATATGTCTTGGTGATTGTATGTATCTATGCGTTGAAGCATACCCGACCAGGAGAAATGATATCCTGACAGCAGCTAAGTTGTTGTTAAGGGAATTAATACCCAGGATTGGTTTCCCGTCTTTGCAGGAGTAAGACAGATGAACTCATTTCAATAATGAGGTCCTGAAAATGTTGCGTCTCATTCACAAGAAGTGATGCATCGCTGCGCTGCTTCAGTGAAGCTCAAAATGAGTTACAAATTGCTACGTCATTTTAAAATGCCATGGATGCACCATATTTATGGTATGGTGCACCATGGCATAAGGAAAAAACACAAGAGGGTCCCTGAATGGCTAAATATAGGGAGAGGAGGGCAGGGAACACAGCATAAATAGCAACAAAGCCTCTGCCTACACAATAATTTGTATCAAGGTAGTACATCCAAAATAGAAACAAAATTGGCCCACAAATAAATAGTTTTCAAATTTTATTATCAAAAGATATAAATCATTTTTATATGTTCAATTTTTTTAATAAAATTCATACATATCTCTTATGAAGGAGCCCCACCAACATGATTTCAAACACAAAACAAAAAGCAATTAATTAGAAAAAACATAACACAAAGACAACAATAGAACAATACACACAGACAATAATGACACAAATATATACACACAGCAATTGTGATACAATATAAACTCAATATATAAAATACATAAGTAAATCAAGGAAAAAAGCACCATGGCATAAGGGCCAGGCTACAAGAAAAAAACTGACGCTGACGCGGGCATAATGGCACAAAGAAAACTGACATTTCAGCAGGGAAAGTGTTGTAAGGCCGATTTGCATAACGTAACGTGACCCAAACCACCTTAGCGTCACTTTTCAGTGCATGAACTGTGAAAGAAGTGTAAAAATGAACGCATTTTTTTTTCAAAAATGGCACACTTCACAGAAGAAATCCATGGAGGGGGAAGAAGTGAGGAGCAGCCAGGACAACAGCCACAACAACCCCAGCACCAACAAGGATGTCCAGACAGACTCCCAGGGGAAGAAGAAGCGTAACTTTAGTGAGGAGGTGAATGATATTCTGATTGCTCAGGTGACATACCACCAAAATCATCTATTTGTCACTTCAAAATTGCCTTTAGAAAAGAAAGAGGCCATTTGGCAGTCCATATTGGCCAAGGTCAACAGTGTGGGACAGGCGAAGAGGACTGTCACTGACTTGAAAACAATGCTGGCACGACATAAAGCGCATGACGAAGGAGGCACTGGCCAAAAATGCAGCAATGCTGACCGGAGGAGGAAGCCCAGGGCCACAGGAGGAACTGCATGCCTTGGAGGAGCTGGTGGTAGCTGTCATACCAGAGGAGTTGATGGCAAGAGTTCTGGGACAGGACAGTGCAGCCCAGGAGGAACAAAAAGACCTACAGGGTAAGACGCAAAAAAAAAGAGGCAATATGGGAAAAAAGGTCATGTTGTGCAGTGCAGCTAGCTAAGTACCAGTGCTCCACTGTGTCGTGTTCAGGGCAAAGGGCATGTATGTGGGTCATGTACCATTAAGCATCACATAAAAGGTAAATCACACTGGCAGTCACATGTTGCACAGCTCACTCCAGCTCCATCATGTTTTTCCATTACATGTGTGAAGTGCAGCACCAGTCCACGCTCACCTCTGTAAACTGGCACTTGTAGTCGATTGTACAACATAAGTCACCAGAACTACAAGTCCCACTATACCAAACAAAAAACATGGAGGCCTTAGTTACAAGAAGCCTGTGATGCCGGACCCTCACTTTTAATGACACTCAGGTGGCACAGGCCTCTCAATCATATATATGAGCAACGCAAAGTCACTTTGGCTTTGCATGGCCTTATAGGTATGGATTAAGGCAAAGCAGTGCAAATCGCTGCCTTGCCTTACTCTACGTCAATGTGGCTTTGCATGGCGTCCCAGATATGGGTCTGCACTGTGAGCCTCCAGAGCGTCAAGAAAGGTCACATTCTATGGGTACACTGGGCTTGTGAATAAGCATCTGAGTGTGGGGGTGAAAGCAAGTGATGCACACCAGAGGACCATGTGTGTTGAAATAAAAGATGGTGTGTGGCCCTGGTGGGCCTCTGGTAGTGCAGCGCATTGTAGGCGCTGGCTGAGCACATTGGACTCCCACTGTGTGTGGATGGGGATACATTGTATAGGAAGGAGGTGAGAAGGCATATGTGTACATTAAGGTAGCCTGAAAAATACACAGGCGCTGCTGTGTCTGACAGTGTCGCACATGTGTCGTAGCTGAAAAGGGATGACAAAGAGGGATCTGACAAGGTATTAGGAAGAACTAGTCTGCCACCACAAAGCCCATGAGTCAGGGTTGTAAGGAGGCTGAGGTGGATGGGCACATCTGTGTGGCAAACCTGGGTAGGTGCATGTCACCAATTCCAGAACTACTATCATGTGTGGTTCAGGTTGAACGAGAGCCCTCAAAGAAAGGTTGGCACGTCAGTCAGGCATGTTATTGGTGTTGTAGGCATATGAGAGTCAATATAGGATCTGGGTTCCATCAGTGTGTGGCAGTAAGATATGTCTCTGGTCCAAAATAAGAATTGCAAGAGGAGGCATGTACTCCTACAAGTGAGGGGGCCTGGATAAAACAATGTGTGATACTCTGAAGATAAACTACTCTTGCAATGATGAATTAGGGTGAGCGTCAGTGCTAGCAATCTACATAGTTTGACTGCGTCCATCCCCCCAGAGTTGCTACCCTGTGCCCACCGTCCACAAATATGGAGTCAACTGTGTGTGTAATGAATTCACATGAGTATACAGCACTAGGAAAACCATAATAAAAACATGCACTCACACATTACTTCAGTGTATTTAGGTTGGAAGCTGTGTAGAGGTGTGCAGGAAATATGTGAAATACAGATACCCTGGCCACATGATTGCACAATTTGCATTCAAAACAGCACAACAAGACAACGTGCTGGGGTGTACTGTGTGAAAGGGAGACTGCAGGTTCATCACTAATTAATGTCCTAAGCCACATCACTTTCACAGGAGCGAAAAGCTGCATGCTGGTCTCAGGGAATGCAGGCTCCCTGGGATTAGGTGCAATGTGCATATCAGTGGTGTCAATACATTAAAATACATGGTGGCATTTTTACAAGCCCAGTGCGCCACCGGAACTTCACTTTTTATGAGGTTTCGGCCAAGTACTGGGTTTACCCATGTTTACAAGGCCAAGTAAAGCTACCCTGCGTGGCTTTTCAGGGCCTTGTAGATAGGGAGTGAGGCAATGCAGTACAAGTCGCTTTGTTGCCTCACACTATGATGGGGAGGTGTGCCATGGGTGTTATGGTGGGTGTTCCCACGTAACACCCATGGCATTTGACACATTCCCAGAATGACAACAAGCTGGAAACCTGGGAAAGCATCAAAAGCCTACGCCTACCCAGGGGAGGCGTAGGGAAGGTGCAACTAGGAGAAATAACATTATTTCTCCTCCTTTTTTCCTTACTGCACAAAAACAATTATCCCTACAATGCACACACACTTGCACCATGGTGCAAGGGTACCTGCATTGGTGTACGGCAGACATTGGTGGCTCACCGCTGTGGAAGAGGACAGGAATGCCCCGTATCTCATAGATACAGTGCATTCCTGCCCTTTTCTTTTGATGTAGGGCAGGCAGCACAGAAGAAATGCTTGCAGCGCTGCCCTATGCCAAAAACCTGTAAATGAGGCCCTGAATGTCAACCTTTTAACTCATGTGAACAAGCGACATGAATCGCCATCAAAATAAATCTTTTCAATCCCAGAGGATGTACCACCAGCTCATGACCAGCTGCATGTCCTGGATGAGGATCCTGCTGAGGATGACGGACTGCCCACCCTTGACCAAGACATCCTCAAGCAAATCCTGGACTCCATTTAAACACCATCTCCAGTCAAGGGAAGGGACAACAGCATTGTGGGGTCTCCAGAGGATCCACCTGTCACCCAAAAAATGCCACCTGCCAGCCCACCCTTAGCACTGAACTGTGACTACCCTCAAATAGACTTTCAAAATTGTGTGGAAGGAGTCCAGCGGGAGCTGGTAGATGAGGTGCCGGCGCGGATAGAGACCATTGAAATGATCGACTCCTTTGGTGCTCCACCTAGTAACACATGAATACTAACACTGGTAGGATCTCCTACAGCATGTGCTTAATGCAACCTAAGGAGATGTCATAATTGGCAAGGATGAAATAAGTAAGCACTTGCTAAAGTGCAAAACAGATTTTATTTAGCACACATTACTAATCTAAACATCTAAAAACTAAAGCCTACACTTATTATACCTATCTAAACTGTACTTAAACTAACCTAATCTAATCTAATCTTACCTACACTATCCTAACTTAAAATTAACCTAACCTACCCAACCTTAACTTATCCTACTGTACACATAAACCACAACAGACAGGTTAAACATCAACTCCACCCCCTTTATAACACTTTTGCACATGAGATTAACATAAACTACTGCTTTACACAAACTACCTAAACATTAAAACCTAAACAAATATATATGTTTTTGTATATTTTAAATGTTTTAATTGTTTTTATTTTATTTTTTTACACATACTAAACATAAATCCCCCACCCACTTAACTACCGACCCACCCATATCCCCACCTAAAAACAGATGAATAGTAAAATCTATAAAAACACTAAAACTACCCAACATACCACTATGCTAACAACTATCCTAACCTATACTAAAAATCTATACTATAAAACCAATCAAGAAGAACTGGGGAGTGCCAGAAAGTTAGAGGGAGGGCCTACATTTTACGCTCAATACGGTCCACAGTCGGCTGTAAAGTCTGCACCATTTGCATGAGGGCTGCCACCTGCAACTGCAGTCCTCCCAACTTCAAATTATGGTCTTGCTGGCCCTTCAGAAACTGCCTCTCAATCTCAGTTGGCTGCTGTGAGGTAGTGGCGACCGGCTGTAGTGCCACTGCTGGTGGGGCTGTGTAGGGTCCTGGGACTGGTCCTCGGTCCCCACCGTGGGAATCCTCTACTTGACGCCTGCTGCTTGCCCTGTCAGCAGCTTCCGGCCCTGAGGTGGCCACTTCCAGGTCCCTGCTGCCCTTGCTCTCTCAAACCTGTGCCCCCTGCGCCTGAAGGCGTTGGCATTGTGGCGTACGTGCCTGCATCTCTCCAGGCACATCCAGTATGCCTCTTCCTGCTCTGGGGTCATGAAGTCTGTTGAAGACGAAGGACAGATGAATCTGACCATGCTTATTTGCCACAATTGTCAACATTTATGCGCATTAATTACTATTATCAGCAGCTGCAGCCGGTCCATGGGGCTGAGGGGCCACCCCCCCACCTTTTGCCCCTCATGAACAGTGTCTGTCAGGCTGACCTTTGTTCAGCCTGACAGACACTGTTTATTTTTAGGTTAGGCAGCCAAGAGCCAGGCGTGCACTAAATGCTCAGGCTCCTAGCTGCCTGAGCTGAACTTTGCTGGGCTGAGGAAGTCACAGCTCCTTTGGGCGTGATCTCCTCAGCTCAGCAAAGGTCTCTGAGGCCCTCCTCTCAGTGACGAGGGGTAGCGTCACTGATTGCCTCGCACCAGAGTGCTTCAGTTTTATGCCCTGAAGCGCCCAGGGTCGAGTGTCAATCAGCTACACTTCATCACAGAGTGAGGTGGGATCAGCAGTTTCACTGACTCCATCCCACTCTGTGATGACTTTGGGACTGCTGCGTTCCCTCATTGGCTGACCTTAAGTTAGCCAATGAAGGAAGGCCGCAGTCCTAAGCCTCCTGGGACCTCTGTGGCAGAGCTGCAGGTAAATGTGTGGGTTTTTTAAATTAATGTTTGGTGCGTGCATGCGTGTATGTATGAATGTTTGGTAATGAGAGTTCTGAATGGATGTGTTTGTGTGTGCGCGCGTGTGAATACATGGCTGTGAATGTGTATATGTGCATGTGTGTCCCATTCAGCCCGCTCCCTCCTAAACATACCAGCAGCCACTGTTTAGCAGCACAAGTGCTATGGCCTGTCAACAAAAATTACATCTATGTAACGTTTCATGACCAACAATCATGAGAAGCATGTACTTCTCCTAAGATAACAAAGGTAAATAACCCAGTTTTTGACATTGTAGGTACAGGGAATGGCAATGTCTGGCCTCATTACCATGTACCTATGTGCATTGAAGACAGATTTGGATCTATGATGTTGTGTACACGTGGAATGGTACACACGGTCCATCTAGGTGCTCCCTGGGGAATGTAATGCAACATGCAAGAAGGTAAAATCTATGGTCAATCACCTATATGACATAAGTGACGTGTAGCAAGTACACGTATTGTGCCTCAGCAATGCTTCACTGCTATGGCATAT
This sequence comes from Calotriton arnoldi, assembly GCA_963921515.1. Lineage (NCBI taxonomy): Eukaryota > Metazoa > Chordata > Amphibia > Caudata > Salamandridae > Calotriton > Calotriton arnoldi. Next base: position 109,145 of record CAWUFW010001115.1, read on the forward strand.
ACACAAGGCCACACACATAGCAGTATAGATTGACTCAGTACCAGGTAGTTGAAACATAAACAGAGTGTGGCTGGCTGCCTCCAATTCAGCAGACCTGTTGGACACTGCTCTAAAAACAAGCATTGGCATAGCCAATAGGTCTCGCCGTTGGGACCATATAAGTTTTATCTATGCAGGATATTATCCTGGGTGCTGGGATGCCAGTGATTGAAGAGCTATACAACAAATAAACACAATGATGAACACATGCATATACACACAAGCATGTACACATGGACATGCGAGAAAACCACAGATGGCCATTAGCACACGTAGGTAGACAGACATGCTTGCACAGTTTCACACACACAGGCAGAAAGAACACATACAGATACACACATCAAACATACTCCATACAGCTCCTCCCATTTACACAAATACCCATGGATATGCATCTTTCCACTTATACTGTGCACGCACACAAGTTGGATATTCAAGCTCCGGATCCTCCTATCTCCTGCTATAATGACGTCTCTAAAGAAAACAAGCATTGGCATAGCCAATCGGTCTCGCCTTTGGGACCTTATAAGTGTTTAGCCATGCAGCACATTTTCCCGGGTACTGTGCCACCTGGAATTGAAGAGCTATACAATTACTTCACACTGTGTACCCTTTATAAACAGTAGCCATCTTCATCTGGTCTGAATTACCAACGAATTAAGAGACAGGTGGTACTGTAAACCAGTATGATACACTGTATACACACCTGACAATGACACAGGTTAGGTTGAAAGGTTCTACCCTCTTCTTTTACAAAATACCACTGTAAAGGAAATACATTGTGCGAGAATCTTGAATTACAACTGTAGGATGACGTCTGCACAATTTGCCAAAAGGCTAAGTAATTGGCATATACTATACTACAGATACACCGTTACATAACTTAAGAGTTGCTAGAATTTATTTATTTATTTATTTAGTGCATTTTTATAAAGCGCGGACATTACCCGAAGGTGTCAGAGGGCTGTACAATAGAACCAGCTACGTTACAAGAGTAAAGTATTAGACAATAGAACAATACAAAGATAAATAGGAGACTTAAAAGGACGGGTACACAAACACAAAATCCAACACAGCACGCAAGGGTGAGGAATGTACAAGAAAAAATACAAATTTACAATGATGAGCAAACTTCCTAGAGGGGCCTGAGAATGAAAGTATTAGTTCTCAAAGTGTCTTTGGAAGAGAAGAGATTTGAGGTCAGCTTTGAAGATCTGGGTAGAGGAGGTGGCACAGAGCAATGGGAGAAGCGAGTTCCAGATTCTCACCGCATTGCCTGAGAAGGATTGCGCCATCGATCTTTCCCTTTTGAAGGAGGGGGCTCAAGCAGAAGCTTTTCCGCATTGCGAGAAGGTCGAGATTCTCCGGACAATTTCAATTTATTCGCCAGGTAACGAGGGAGGAAGTGTGCAAGGCTTTGTGTGTGATGCAGGCAGTTTTGTAAATAGATCTTGCCTCGATCGGAAGCCATCGAAGAGAAGACAGGATAGGAGTGACGTGGTCACTTCGTTTAGACCCTGAAATGAAGCGAGCTGCTGAATGGAGGATGAATTTGAGAGGGGAGAGGTGGGATTTGGGTAGGCCCGTCAGAAGAGAATTGCAATAATCCAGTCTAGAGAGAACCAGCGATTGGACCAAGGTTTTTAAGTCTTTCTCCGGGAAGAACCGACGAATCCCCCACAGAAGGCGCAACTGGTAACGTGCGTTCTTAGCAATAGAGTTGATGTGGGAGATTAGGTTAAGTCTTTTGTCAAGTATGACACCTAGGGATTTAGCGCTGTCGACAATGATGGGTTTGTTGTTGAGTAAGTTCAGCTGATCCATCCAAGATTGAACAGGAGGAGGGGAGAGAGAGGTAGAAAGGAGGAGGAATTCAGTTTTGGCGTGATTTAGAATGAGTTGGTGAGCTAACATCCAGTTGTGAATAGAGTTGAGAGTGGAGTTGAGTAGTGAGAGATCGTGTCCGGAAGACACCTTGAGGTAGATTTGAGTGTCATCCGCATAAAGATGGTAATGGATCCCAGATTTACTTAGGAGGTTCCCTAATGGTTCCAGGTAGAGATTAAACAAAGTGGGCGCAAGGATAGAACCTTGAGGGATGCCTTGACCTACAGCCAATGGGGACGAAAGACTGTTCGCTATCTTGATCATTTGGGATCTGTCCGAGAGGAATAAGGTAAACCATTTAAGCACTGTGCCATCCAATCCCATTCTCTGATGAAGAGTGTTGAGGAGGGTGTTATGATTAACAGTGTCAAAGGCTGCAGAGAGGTCTAGAAGAATCAGAAGACACGATTCCCCAGAGTCGAGTATATGCAGCGCATCGTCAAACACTTGCAGCAGGGCTGTTTCAGTGCTGCAATTTTGGATGAAGCCAGACTGGAAAACGTCGAGGAGATTATGGTCCATAATATGTAGGGAAAGTTGTTTCGCAACACATTTTTCTGTGATTTTCGAAAGAAAAGGGAGGTTGGTGATAGGGCGGAAGTTGTTGAGGTCATTCGCATCAGCGGAGGGCTTTTTTAGAAGAGGGGTAACCTGTCCTGATTTGAGGGCAACAGGGAGGGAGCCTTGACTGAGGAAGAGATTAACTAGCCTGGTCCAGTGAGAGAGAGTATGGGTGTAGAAATCGATGGTGATGACACTAGGGATGGGGTCAGAAGAATGGTTGGAGGGTTTAGTTTCCAGGATGCATTTGAGGAGGTCATCTTCTGAGATGACGTCAAAGTTCTGCCAAGTGACTAAGGATTTCCGCTCCTCAATGGGGGTGGGGTGGGCGACCTGATCCACCAGTGCTTTGACCTTTTCATCAAAGAATATAGCAAAATCTGCTGCTTTCTTTGTGGAATCCTCAGGCTTAATGGTTAGGGGAGAGCAGTTTGGGTTTTTGATGAGATCAAAAAGTTTTTGGGGTCTGTTTTTGGCTGAGTCAAGGAGGGATCTGAAATGAGATGCTTTTTCATGGAAGATGTGGTTGTGGTATTTGGATCTTGCAGAAAGTAGAAGAGAGAGATTGGAGGTGGATGGAGATTTTCTCCAATGTTTCTCCAAGATTCTAAGGTTCTTCCTTTCATCGTAGAGAGCTTTATTGAACCAAGGTGCTGAGGGGGTAGGTCTTTTTCTTTTGCTTTGGAGTGGAGCGACATTATCGATTTCGACTGCTAGGACTGAGAGGCACTGAGAGGTGAGATCGTTGACATCCACGTTAGGGTCTGGTCTAGGAAGTGACCGCATAGCAGAATCACAAAGAGTGACAAGATCAATGTTTTTAGTGTTGCGGAACCAGGTAGTAGCTCTTTTAGGTTGGCCGAGAGATATCGCGTGCGATAGGTGAAAACGGAAGGGAAAGAGGAAGTGGTCAGACCAATCTACATGGATTGGGGGAGCAATAGTCAGCAGGTCTGCTTTGGATATAACAAGGTCCAGTATTGAGCCCTTGGAGTGTGTAGTTTCCGAGCAATTTTGGAACAGATCATTGGCTGAGAGAAAGGTGGCAAGCTTGTTGGCAGCCAAGTCTTCCAAAGAGCCCCAGTGGAGATTAAAGTCACCCAGGAAGATCTGTCTGTCACTTTGAGAGAATTGGTCACTGATGAAGTCGGTGAGTACCTCCCCAAAGGAAGAGCATTTACCGGGAGGGTGGTAGATGGCATGGAATCTGAAGGGTGAGCCGTGATGTATTTGAAGTTCTAGGGAAAGGCATTCGAATGTACGTAAGAGGGTGGTAGGGAAGACTTTAATTTGAAGGGAGTTTCTGAAGATGATAGCAACACCGCCCCCAATTTTGTCTGTTCTGTCATTTCTGAGGATAGAGTAGTCAGTGGGTACCAGAAGATCAAACAAAGTATGGGAGGAGTCGTTAAACCAGGTCTCAGTGAGGAAGAACATGTCAAGATTGTGGTGGGTGATAGTGTCATAGATTTCTAGTTTGTGTTTGATTGCAGATCTGCAGTTGTGGAGCAAACAGTGCAGCACTGACGCAACTGTTTTGGTGATGGGGGTGTTAGGGCTGTTAAGGGAGATAGGGTTAAGATTCTTGAATGAGGGTGCCCGGTAAGCAGGAGGCTGGTAAGTTCTGACAGAGGAGATGGTCTGAATAGAGAACTGCGTAGAATTATTAGGAGAGGAAGGTGGAGGGGGAGTGACGTTGGTAGTCTTGTAGCTGGCCAGTAAGTTGGTGATGTCTGCAGAGGACAGACTGTGGTTGGCTTTATTGGGGCGCGGGAGCAAGGAACTCCTCGGGAGAATATTAGGGAAGGGGGACATCTTGGCGCTTAAAAGTGAGATGGACGCTACAAGCTGGGAAATGGAAGAGATGAGAGAATCAAGCTTATTTTCCAGGGAGAGGAGGGCTGAGCAAGGAGTGTTTGGTGGCTTGATGGATAAGGGAGGGAGTGCAGGGGGTGCGGGCGGACGGGGAGGGGTGGGGGCACGGGATACGGGAGGGAGTGCAGAGGGTGGGGAAGGACGGGTAGGGATGGGGGAACGGGAGACGGGAGGGAGTGCAGAGAGTGAGGGAGGACGGGGCGGGGTGGGAGAACAGGATAAAGGAGGGAGTACAGAGGGTGAGGGAGGGAGGGGAAGAAGAGGGGAGAAGCTGTTCAATGGCGAATAGCCAGACTATTTCAATAAGATCTTGTGACTTTTAGGAAGAAATGACCAGTTAAACATATTTAAAATGTATGTCTTTCAGTCTGTGGCTTTCTAGAAACCCTTTCACCATTGAACGCACCTTAACAGAGTAGATTAGACTTCTGCTACCAATGCATTTAGATTAATTCAAGAGAATCACTGCCACAAACCCCGCCCATCGCATGACGAAGTTGATGATTTACCCGCATGGATTAAAATAATTATTGCGAGATGTTGATATCATGTTCATATCAATAACAACTTTTCATACAGAAGGAATCGTGCCCATGAATTATGCTGAAAAAGCGTGATAAGAAGCTACTTAAAACTCTACACAGTTCAGAGCCATGTCCACATGCCGTACCCGTGGATCTGTGTGTGCCCATGCTCGTTAAAGAAATGAAGGCACGTGCATGGAATAAATTACTCCGATATCGTTCTGTGGTTGCTCCCAGATTTGCATTACATGCAAAACTGTGCCTTTCTGGCGAACTTGGTCATGTGCTTAGACACAGAACGTGCACTAGTGCTAGTAACTAAGTGCAAAGAAGCGTGAATCCGTTTCCAATGGCGAGTCAAACGTGCAAAAGTGAAAACAAGCAGCGGCATGACCAAAACAACCAGCACAGCACGGACCTCATTCGCTCCAGCGGTTCATTCCTGTGCATGCCCCTGTCCACTCTGTAATAAACCCCTGGGGACAATCAAAACAGCTTCCTGATTCACTGTCTGCATTCCACTAGCACAAAACGGGACATTTTATCACTTGCACAGTGAAACCAACAGCAGCCAGAGTTCTGTGTTGCAAACCCCAGACCCGAGCCTAGGGGGTGGGGGGCGCGAAGCAGCTGCTAGTCTTTGCAGCAGGAACAAAAGGCTCATGTGCTCCGTAGTAACCCAGCTCACTTCGGCTCCAGAGAACGGAGTGTCAGCCATGACTTTATCAATGTGGGATGTTGTTGTCCCGAGCCAGGGGATTAGCTGCTGTCGCCACTCAAGCTCTTCCGTGCAACCGAGCCTGAATGATGCTCATCTCGATGTGCCTGATGCAAGACAGACACCCTGTCCTGAATTATCAGCAGCCCCGCCCTGCCCACACAGGCTCGTCCTGTGGGTGCCAGCTGCCGTGATTTGTTGTGGTACAATGAGCTGCAAGCCAGGCCCGGGGCTAAGTGGGAGTAGAATGTTACAAAACGATACTATCAGGAACAATATTTGATTTTTGCACATTAGAAGGGCGTCCGCATGATGTCTATGTTTGAAGATAATGCTATGATTACTTACCGGTAATCTCCATTACTCTTAGTCCTACTCGTCCTCGACCCAGTCATCACTAATGAGGTATTCCACTGACAGGAAACAAAACAGGAAACGCTTTTAGGCTCCACCAACCCTCCTGCCAGGGGCTATAATTACATAGCCAACAGAAAGCACTTCCTGACATACCAAGCAACAAAGGCCTGAACAGGGAGGGTGGGTGAGAAGTATGACTGGGTCAAGGACGAGTAGGACTAAGAGTAATGGGGATTACCGGTAAGTAATCATAGCATTACCTCTACGTCCCTCGTCCTCGACCCAGTCATCACTAATGAGGCATACCAAAGCAACCACACAAAAAGGCCTTTGGCACACCACACATAGAACACAGACAGAACACAAAAGCGGAGTGCAGCAAGTGAAAAACACTTTAATAAATACACAAAATCAGGTGAGGGGAACATGCCCCACAGCACGCAACACACCACAACCAAAATTGGTCCGGTTAGACAGAGCACAATTCAGACGATAATGCTTCACAAAAGTAGAATCAGAAGCCCAAGTCCCAGCCCGACAGATCTCATCAAGGGAAACCCCATGAAAAGCAGCCCAGGAAGCAGAAACACCCCTAGTGGAACGGGCCTGAACCCCAGAAAGGCAAGGCAAACCAGAGCCCTGATATGCCAGAGAAATAACAGCCTTGATCCGGCGACCCAGAGTAAGACAGGAAGCAGCCTTTCCTCGACCAGCCAGACCAAAGGTCACAAAGAGAGAGTCGGAAGAACGAAACGCCGCAGAGCGGGCACCATAAATAGACAACGCACGCTTCACATCAAGAGTGTGCAGCAACAGCGCAGCAGGAGAGGAAGGAGAAGGACAGAAAGAAGGAAGGATCAACTCCTGAGAGGAATGAAACCGAGAAAGAATCTTCGGAGCAAATCCAGGATCCAAAGAGAGGACCACTGCGTCATCCAAGAAACGCAAAAAGGAAGGAGAACAACGCAAGGCAGTGAGCTCACCCAACCACCGAGCAGAAGTAACAGCAACCAGAAAAGCCACCTTAAAAGAGAGGAACTTAAGGTCAACCGACTCCAACGGCTCAAAGGGAGAGGACTGCAGAGCACCCAGGACCAAGGAAAGATCCCAAGGAGGAACCGAAGAACGAGCAGAAGGAGAGGAGAGAGAAAAACTCCGGAACAACCGAGAAACCAACAACCCATCCGAAGACGGGAGCGAAGCCGGATCCCGGAAAGCCCGAACAGCAGCCCACTGACCTTTCAGAGTAGACAAGGCATAGAGCTTCTGAAACCCATCCAGAAAAAACTGAAGAATAGAAGCGATAGGGCAAGAGGTAGGAGACAGACCAAGCCCAGAACACCAGGAGGAGAAGGAAGCCCAATGTTTAGAGTAGGAGGACAAAGTGGGCTTCCTACGGGAGGCCTGCATCACTGTGATGAGGTGGTCAGGCAAACCCCGGACCCCAAGAGACAGCCATTCAACCTCCAGACCGCCAGGGTGAGAGGGACCAGGAAGGAGGGAGAGGGCGACCTCAGGGGAGACGGGCAGTGAGGCAGAATCCAAGGAGGACCCACCGCCAGACTCAACAACAACGAGAACCAGGACCTCCGTGGCCAGTGAGGTAAGACAGCCACCACCTGGGCCCCCAACCGCTGCACCTTCAGCAAGAAGGCCGGAATCAGAGGAATGGGGGGGGAAGGCATACAGCAACCAAGGGGGCCACTGGAGAGACAATGCCTCCACCCCCCAAGCCCCCAACTCCGGAGTCCGGGAACAAAAGAGGGGAAGCAGCGCATTGGTCCTGGAGGCAAACAAGTCCAGCTTGGGAGTCCCGAACCTCCAACAGAGCAGCTGGAAAATCCTGGGGGAGAGACACAGGGACAGAGACGACGGAAACCTGCGACTCAAGGCATCCGCCACCACATTGTCCACACCCCTGATATGCTGAGCAGCAATGGCCAGAAGATGATGCTCCGCCCAACCAGCAATCGCACAGGCCACCAGATTCAAGGAAGGACTGCAAGTACTGCCCTGGTGGTTGATGTAAGCCACAGTGACCGTGTTGTCGGACCGCACTAGGACATTGCACCCCAGAAGACGATCCTGGAAGAAACGAAGAGCACGTTCCACAGCAGACAGCTCCTTCCAATTGGAGGACCGGCGGGACTCCGACCGGATCCAACGAGCCTGAACAGCCCACTGACCCAGAGTCGCTCCCCAACCGGACGCACTGGCATCTGTTGTCAACACCACCTGAGGCGGTAGGCAAATCCACATCCCTTTGGAGAGATTGGAAGAATCCAGCCGCCACTGGAGAATGGACACAACCTCCAGAGACACAGGCACGGATACAGCATAGTCCTGAACCGGAAAAGGCACCCAATGGTGAAGATGCCACAGCAAAGGCCGAAGATGAAATCTGGCCCAGGGCACCGTGAAGACAGTCGCAGCCATATGACCCTGAACCTCGAGCCACTGAAGGAGGGGAGCCGCAGCCTGGGACAACAACCTCCTCAACAGGAACTGAAGGCACAGAAGCCGGGAATCTGGAAGGAACACCTTGCCCAGGATCGAAACGAAGACGGCCCGATGAAAGACCTGCGAGTGGCAGCAAGCAGCTGGCACTTTGGAAAGTTCCGTAGAAAACCATGGCGCTCTAGCGTACGAATGGTCAAGGGCAGGTGTTGAGACAGGACCGTAGGTGAAGGAGCCTGGAGCAGCCAATCGTCCAAGTAAGGAAACACCGACACTCCCAGGAGGTGAAGATGGGCCCCAAGGGAGCCACCACCTTGGTGAATACTCTGGGAGCGGATCGAAGACCAAACGGAAGGACACAGAACTGCCAATGATGACCCTCCAGGCAGAAGCACAGGAATTTCTGATCCTCCAGAGTCACTGGCACATGAAGATAGGCATCCTGGAGATCCAGCGTAGACATCACCCAGCCGGCCTGAATCAAAGGGATTACCCGTTGCAGGGTCTCCATCTTGAAAGGGATCTTCCGGACAAATAAGTTCAGACGCCGGAGACTGATGACAATACAAAAACCCCCGGTGACTTTCGGAACAAGAAATATGATTGAGTAGGTCCCCAGACCCCAGTCCAACCTAACCTGTGAACAGGCACAATCGCCTTCTTCAGGTGTAAAGACCGAACACCGTCCAACAATGACTGACGTAGAGACTGGTTCAAGGGCGCCGGAGTCCGTACTACGCCCGAGGGTGGAGGAAGGGACAGAAACTTGATCCGATACCCACGGTCCAGGACATCCAGCACCCACTGGTCGGAGGTCGCCAGACGCCAAGCAGGAAGGAACAACCTCAGCCTCCCACCAACCACTGGTTGACCACCAGCGTGACCGACCCCGGGGGCGACATAGTCAGGAATGCTGCGGACCTTGTCCAGCATCCTGGGGGGATTTCTTCTGGAACTTATGGGGGAAACTCTTACCAGTTCCTTTCTGGCCCCTAAAGGAAGACTTCTGAAACCGCGAAGGCTGGTGGAAGGTTTTGGCATGAGAGAAGGAAGAGTCCTTACGAGAAGGCTGACGTCGGAAGGACAAAGAATGCTTCTGCTCTTTGTACACTTTGTGAAGTTTATCTTCAAGAGCGTCCCCAAAAAGACGAGGTCCAGTAAACGGCAACCGCAATGCCATGGATCTCTGAGCGGCATCCGTATTCCAACCCTTCAGTAACAGATTCCGCCGAGTGGCAATAGAGGAACCACAGGACAAGGCAGAAACGCGTACAGAATCAAAGGCAATGTCCGAGAGGAATTCGGCCTGACGTTCCATGGATTCCAGCAGGTCTGGACAACTGCCCCCCTACGCATCGTGGAAAACAAAGTCTTAAAGTCGGTCAACAAGGATTGTGCGACATAAGCCCCATAAACACCAGAACGGATAGCAAGGTTGGAGCCTGCATAAGATTTCTTCAACGCAGAGTCAATCTTCTTATCCACACCATCACGCAGTATATTATCATCCGCCATAGAAGGACGACCCACTAAACTGGCGACAATGGAATCCACATGCACCGACTCAGGAATCGAATCCTCCATGTCCTGCAAAGGATACAGTTTGGACATATAGCGAGGCATCATGATGTGATCAGGATCCTTCCATTTCTTCAAAAGGACATCCATCACAAAGGGATGGATAGGGAGAGAAGTAGTAACAGGCTTCCGAAACTGCGGCAGAACCGCATCCTGGGAAGTGCTGGCCACAGCATCATCAGGAAACCCCATGTTCCCTCGCACATGAGAAAGAATGTCAGGCAACAATTCCTTGGAAATATATTTTTCTTTCAGATCTACCGCGCCCAAGGAAGAGTCATCAGAAGAGTCTGAGGAAGAAATGTCCGAATAGAGGTCAACACCCCCACCAGAACGACCCCCAACAGACTTCTTGGAGGACTTCAGATCTGACAAAGTCTCCAAAATCAGGCGCTTCAACCTGCCGTCATCCAACATGGCCCGCTTCACAGGAGGGGCAGAATCCCCACTGTCCACCGGAGAAGAGGAAGAGGAGACAGGAGACACATGCTTTCGTTCCTTTTGATGTTTCCCCATAATAAAACACCAAAGATAGGACCCAGAGCACGCAACCAACAGAGGCACAGGTACAGAACCACAATGTGACCCCCCCCTCAATTTAAACAGAAACAAGCCGAACACCGCCCCTCGAATCAAACCGGCATGCCAAACAGCTGAGTGCAACACGTGAAATTAAGTGGGGGGCGTGGCCAGTCAAAGCCAGAAAACTCCACCAATCACGGCCGCCGAAGGCCGAAAAGAGGCAGAGAGCCAGGAAACGCGGTCCGTCACCCACGTTCCCCACTGAGCCCAGCCCTGGCGCCCATTACCCACGAGGACGCCGGGAATAGCAGGCAAACTCGCCCGAATGCCGCAGAGCACTCTGGAGCCCAACCCAGGCGCCCCGCACCGTCCACAAGCAGCGGAGCACCCGGAGCCCAACTCGGGCGCTCCACACTGTCCAGGCGGCACCAGAAGAAATAGAAGGGAGCACCCGGAGCCCAACCAGGGCGCTCCACAATGTCCAGGTGGCACCAGAATAAGTAGAATGGAGCAACAGGAGCCCAACCCGGGTGCTCCCCAATGAAGTGCTGCACACGGAGCGTCCGGAACCCAACCCGGATGCTCACCTCTGAAAACAGAGCACCCGGAGCTCACCCCTGGCGCTCCAACCACGAAGAGCGCCTGAGGCACCCCGACCCCCAACGGGACCCAAATAACACACCGACCGGCGACGGGAACCACAGCCAGGGGAGGACTCACCAGACATCAGGACTCCAAGAAACCAGCGCAGCCCAGCAGTACCGGTAACCGAGAACCCGACGGAATCCAGGAAGCCAGGCATCCAGACTCAAGCAGCTCCCACAAAGGTCCATGAGCACCCCCAGAGCCCAGCAAAGGAGGAAACCACAGGACAATCACGAAGCAGGTAAGTGCCCAGCACCCACCCAAGCGTCCCACGTCATGTCCATCGACAGGAAACAAAACAGGAAGTGCTTTCTGTTGGCTATGTAATTATAGCCCCTGGCAGGAGGTTGGGTAGAGCCTAAAAGCGTTTCCTGTTTTGTTTCCTGTCAGTGGAATACCTCATTAGTGATGACTGGGTCGAGGACGAGGGACATAGAGGTAATGGAACGTCTTTATTTCCGCCTGAGCATCTAACAGGGTAATAGCAATGAAGTGCCCTACGAGTGGTGTAAGAGAGAAGGAAGCCTGCTCTGTGGAAAAAAGGAGCACCAGCTTCCAATCCTTCTTAGGCCACCCACACCTCCCAGCATCGTCATTCTGGCATGGAATCTGACGAAAGATTGTCAAAACCAATAGGTCTGGCCGTGGCAAGCTGGCACCATGGTTAAATGTTTAAAAAAAATTTTTACTGCAAGCATGGAAAATAAAAAGAATAAAAAAAAGAAAAAATGTCGGTGCATAAACATGGAAGCCATGTGCTTACAATAAGCATTTTAAATAAGAAAATGAACCATCGCTTAGAATTTCAGTAAAACAGTATGAGTGGTTCATAGCAGGCGCGAGAACTTTGAACATGTTCAGAAGCCCGTTTATACTTTTAATGTACATCACAGGTCGATCGAATTCCTAGTGGTGTAATAGCTCACGTATTCAGCAGTGGATTCAACTGTTTTGCTGCCATCTAATGGTAAAAACCTGTATCTAAATATCTCATGTAGTCAGGGTACCTCTCGTAACAACTAAAAACAAGCATTTGCCACGCAATAGGACTCGCATTTACGCTAGACCTATTGCATTGCAAACGGGAGGGGGGGGGGAGGCATGGACAACGGAAGTGTGGGTGGGAGGCACGGACAACAGGAGTGCGGGCGGGGGAGGGGAGAGAAGGGGGCGGGAAGGCACAGACAACGGGAGTGCGGGCGGGGCGAGAAGACACGGACAACGGGAGTGCGGGCGGGGGGAGGGGGTGAGAAGGCAGTAGGAGAACCTCATTAAAGTAAATAGTGCTCATAGTCTAAATAACTTAGCATAGCGTGTAACACTCTAAGTAAATGGGCCAGTAGCCATGGGAGGATACAAATGACAACATGGCCATAATGAGGAGGTACTAACAAGCCTATAAACCAATCCCAAGGCAGCATTTATGAAGGACAAAGACACACGCCAATGAAAAATATAGGCGGGGGAGTGGGCTGGGCTTCCCTCACATAGTGAACTACCACAGATCATCCCCAGAGCAGCGCTTACGCACTGGCTCAGGGCTCGACCTAAAGACACATTGACATACCTGGGACACTATAACATAGAGAACCTAATGAAAATCAGACAAGAGCATGTGCTCCTTGACATGCCAAATAGTCTGTCCCAACCTTCCTGTACGGATTGTTACCTAGGAGCACATCAGCTCATACTTATTCCATGTGATGAATGTGTACATGCATGCTGTAGAGCACATATTTTTTAATGCATTGAGCTGTATATTTCAGGTAATTGGTCACAAGTTGTTCAATGGAGAGAAATCCTGTGGATACAGTATGGGTAACAAAAGCATTTGGTGGAATGTGGAATGGTCTGTATGTTGACAACACAGTGCATACATGCCTATGGTACTTAACACATTGGCCTTATGTCCCTCAAAACACTACAAAGGTATGAAAATGTGTCTATTAGAGGCCATTGGAGTTATGGGGCAGGAGTCAGGCATGTAACAGCATTGTCATGTGTGGGCCAGTTGACCTGTCCCACATACACTCATACCTATTCAGTCTGCACTGGTGTAAGATTCATCACAGCCTATGTGGACCTGCGACACAAAAAGTTCCATAAATTCCCAAGTATACGCCTACAATAGTATTGTGCAGCAGACAGGCAGATAGAAGTTTATCCCTTCGATTCCATGTTCACATTGAGTTTAATCACAACCTCCTTTGTACCATCATGCCATTTTTCCAATCTCTCCTCTAGCACCCCATCTCACATGCCACTAATATGCAGTACTCTGAGGGACATGCTGGTATCCATGATGCAGGATGACAGTTTCCACATATCATGATCAATGTGGGCTAAGAGGTGATCCAAAGTAAGTCATCGGCATGGACAATGGACTTATGCACTCACTGCAACACATGGGGATATGTGACTTGCGCACTGATTATGCCATCATGAATAATGCATGTTAACAATGCCACCTCACAAATACATATGCACCATCTATAGTAGGATGAAATCATGTTTTGGTATGGTGAGCCTGCTCACATGGTCACCCAAGTCCAGTGGAGTCCAAACTTTGGCTAGAAGCTATGCTACAGGTACATGTATGGAACACCAAAAAATAGGCTGTTTGAGTGGCATGAATGTTTGACATGCCTTTTTGGTAAAATGTCCATTGTGCCCATATCACCATTAGAGGTGCGATTGACTATTGGAAGTTTGGTCTGGGATATGTGTTACACCCCAACCACACCTGTGTCCTGCTCAAATTTAGACGTTTGCAAACATACTGTATCAGGGAATTCACAGGCTATCCATGCAACATTTGTGTCACATATTTTGGGCAACATGTTGGCAGTTTCAGTCTGTAGTATGGGTGAGAGACATTAGAACTAATTACCAACAGATGGTTTTGGGGCAGGGTGTGGTGGTGAGCCTCAACAAGGCCTACCAGTGCTTAGGGGTTCTCCCTTTCTGCACAGAGTCCTCAGACCAATAGGAAGAAGTTGGCACAGAAACTGGAATAGAAAAAACAGAGTTTATTAAACCTCATGAGGTGGAGCTACATTCACACAGCACCCTTCGGTAATGCATGAAGTAGCACACTGAATGGAAGGACCTTGGTCCTTTTATACCCACACAGGGGCTCAAATGAAGGCGGTACAAACACAAATGCTGGTTTTAGGTACATATAAGGTCATACAAGAAATGCACATTCGACAAGTGGGTGGAGCTAACAGTTTCTACTTCTAGTAGACACATCCTGACATTTATAAACTCGGAACAGCTGCATGGACAGCTGCGAGCTCAACTGAGCATGTGCAAAGCAAAAGAAACTAAATATAACTCGTCTCTAGGCAGATTTCAAGAGCAGTTAACAGGAAGGTAGGACAGAGCACATGGCGAGCACATGGCAACACATGGCAACCAAAATGGCTGCCAGAAATACAAAATGGATTCCACAAAGCGGACAATTTAGCCTCTGAATACAGGATGTCTTCGGCTAATGCTTAACTTAAGTGCTGCCAAATTACAACAGATCGACCCTTTCAGCATTAGCTGAAGACATTCGTTTATCTGGGGTAATCTAAATATTCATCCCGTACATCTATTAACATTATTTCTGCCACCTCTTTATTCAACATTTGTTGGGCCTTTGTTTCAGCAACGTTCCTTTTGGCAGGTATACAAGCAGAGATGCAAATGGAGCAAAGCATTGGACCACATTGGATACATACACAGCATGTAAAAAGTATCATAATTATTACACACAGGATAGTCAGTAGCTTCCAGCCCCAAGCAGAAACAAGACTCCAAAACCATCCAGCAAAAGTCCAAGTACCAGTCTGTGAATGAATTTCTGCAGCAATCTTATGCAGTTTTGATATTGCGTCATATACTGAAGGTGAGTGATCCGGTATGAATACGCAACAGCTGCTACCGATGATGCGACATGCACCACCTCGATCTGCCAAAATCACGTCTAACACCATCCTATCTGGAGTGCTACAATCCTTGCAATCTGTAGTTCCTCTGTAATGTTCCCAAGTGCCATAGCTGTCTGATTGGTAACAGCTTCCACAACACGAGTTAATCGCCTGATCTTTCTGCTGTTTAATGCAGCACCCACAAAGAAAAATAAGCCCAAGTTGAAATCAACATATTGTTGTAGGGTAGTGTCGGTTTGGTCAACTTCATCCATACTTATTGTCCTCTTATTTCTGTTTTTGGAAATATCATTGTACAGTTTAAAATCACGGTGATATAATGCAGGTGCCAGAAACACAGGGGGCAACAGAAAAGATACATAGCAGATTCCTGACCACCCAACAGGTAATTGATAATATCCGTTATTTCCACACACAAAATACGTATTATGCGAGGCTGTGAAAGTGCTCTTATTGGCACCTTCAATGGTCAGGATTACAGTACACTCGCTCCTCCCCACTGGAATTCTTCCAACACTACAGATTCACAAATCTGCTTTAGTTTTTGTCACAGAAATCACAAAAGGTCCAATGTTCTTTATTATTCTCACATTTGTGAAGGCATATGGTGTTGAAATATTGTCCGGTTGATACTCTTCCCATTCCCATTTAGTCCCTTTGGCTTGTGGATAACCTTCTTTATTTTGATAACACACTTTATTAAGTTGAAAAATAATCCCACCTACTGAAGGCTTTCCATATGCAAACAAGAGCGCATACCAAGCTTGACAAGAACCATTGTGAGAAAATGGAAGAGGAATAAAAGGTGTTCCTCCTTTCTTTTGATGTGCAGGTATCATCCCACACACCCAACAGTTGGTAGTATTTGTAGCATTGTGAGTATGGTGCAACATCTGAATAAAGGTATTGTTTAGATAGGATTGTCGATGCTTCTGCTCATGGTAGGGAAGAGTGAAGTAGTGGTGTTCCACTGGTACTGGCGTAGTGACAACAAAAGCTGTCGAACAGGAGCCACCTTCTCGATGTACCACGTAATTGCTGCCATAGCCACCATAGCAACAACAAACCCTACAGCACAAATGATTCTTTTGTTATTCATTTCAGCAACAGTAATGATTGATCTTTCTAAAAACTTGTTGAAAACAATCGTTGGAGCTCTTCTCCTGGGCAGTCGTTGATTTCTTCACCATGGGCCAAGGCGGGTGTCACTACACTAATGCAGGGCTGATCCCCTCCCCTTGCCACATCGGCTCTCCGTTTCACTAACCCAGGGCAGTAGCTCAACCAGTCTTTTTCAAAACTGCAGATTCTTTCCTCGGTCTCAATTGATATCTGGATACTCCAGTGATCGTGTGGTCCGGGAAGACTTCCGCAGATTCGTCAGGTGAGATAGCTTGGCCTTTCTCCATCTCCAGAATCTCTCGATGGTCGGTCAACACAGCAGGTTCCACCAAGGCAGGCGACACGCGTTTGCAGTGTGTGCTGTGGATCCAATTCTTTCTGTTTGTCACTCGAACTGCTGTCCTTGTCGCAAGGAGCACCTGCTCTGGTCCTCGCCACCTCGGCTCCAAGCTGTTTGATCTGTCGAAGACCTTGACCATTACGTGATCACCAGGACGGAGTTCGTGGGCCTCACCTGTAGATCTGTCAGGAAGAGCTTCTCGAACCTGTTGATGAATAGAAACCAAACTGTCGGTTAACTGTGCCAAATAATCATTCATCAGAACACAAGGAACATCATGTATGGGGCGTGTCTTAGGAATTCCCCAAATGTTCATCGGTCTCCCAAACACCACCTCATAGGGGGTAAGACCTGATCGTGAATGTGGCACCGATCTTATGGACAACAATGCCAATGGTAGTGCATCTGGCCACTTTAGAGACGTGGAAGCCAGTATTTTCGCCAATTTTGATTTTAAAGTAGCGTTGTACCTTTCCACCAATCCTGCTGATTGCGGGTGGAAAACTGTATGGAATTTCTGTTTGATCCCTAATCCTTTCAGGACATGCTCAACAACTTGCCCAATAAAATGAGGTCCATTGTCACTCCACAAAAGTTTGCAAACACCGTATCTAGGGAAAAACTCCTTTAGAAGCACCTTTGCTGTGGTGAGAGCAGTATTATCCTTTGTAGGGTATGCCTCTATCCACTTACTGAAGGCACATACCACCACTAGGACATATTTCAGATTATTGCAGCGTTCGAGTTGGATGTAATCCATCTGCAAAACTTCAAAAGGTGCGGTTGGTGTAGCAAACCCTCCTGTAGGAGTTTGTGTCCCTTTTCCAGGATTATACTGCCAACAGATCAAACAGGACTGTACTACCCTTTTGGCTGTGCTAGCAATTTCAGGATGCTCCCAAACTTGTGTAAGCAATTTAGTTATTGCTAGAGCTCCAACATGTGCCAGCCCATGTGCCATTTGAACCATAGGTTGTAAATAGGCTGCAAGCAATTTCCACTTATTCATTTCTTTGTTACGCCAACAACCCTCATCATCTAACATTCCTTCTTTAGACCATTGCTCAAACTCTTCCACAGAAGCAGATCTCTGTATATCCAATACTTCCTCTCTAGCATCATGCCAACGCTCAGCTTGTGATTTCACTACGTACATGGATGTAGTGCTTCGCTGCATCGCAGTTTCACGGGCTACGCGGTCTGCAAAGGCATTGCCTTGTCCTATTTTGTCAGTCACTTTCTTGTGTGCGCTACACTTCATAATAGCAACTCTCTTTGGGTATGTAAGTGCAGTCAAGAGATTATGCACTAACTCTCCGTGCATTATCTGCATCCCATGGGATGTAAGAAAGGCTCTTTCCTTCCAGAGTAGGCCGAAATCATGAACCACTCCAAAAGCATAGCGGCTATCCGTGTAAATGTTCACACACAAGTCAGTGCTAAGCTCACACGCTCGTGTCAAAGCTATTAGTTCAGCTGCTTGAGCTGACTTCTGAGGTATGCGAGCTGTTTCCACTACTGTCTCAAGCGTGGTAATTGCATAAGCAGCTGAAGTCGTGCCATCTGGTAACTTCAGACAGGACCCATCAACCCACAGTTCCCCATCTACATCTGGAAGGGGCGTATCTTGCAAATCGATGCGACCCTTTGTCTGCTCCTCAGTAAGGAATATGCAATCGTGAGGCTCCTTTGACTGAGACTGAGTCGCAGGATATGGCAACAAAGTGGCTGGGTTCAGTGTCGCACATCTCTTCAAGGTAATATGAGGTGCTAGCAGTGTCAATTCGTATCCTGTCAAACGAGCACTAGTTAAGTGCTGAGTCTTAGTCTGATTCAAAAGGGCATCTACTGCATGGGGTACTAGCACCAACAGTTTGTGTGACAAAACTATCCCTTCACTCTGACGTATGGACACAGCCGTCGCTGCAACTGAACGGAAGCACCCAGGTAATGCACGAGCAACAGGATCAAGAACTGCAGAAAGGTATGCACAAGGACGCTGTTTGTCCCCGTGTGTCTGTACTAAAACTGACAATGCACATCCTTCTTTCTCATGTACATAGAGTGTAAAAGCCTTTGTGTAATCTGGTGTGCCTAACACTGGTGCAGAGCAAAGAGCTTGTCTCAACTGACAAAAAGCATTTTGACATTCATCTGTCCATGGAAGGGGATCGGAGTGTTTTTAGTTAAAAGTGCTAGCAAGGGTTTAACAATGTGTGAAAAACCCAATATCCATTGCCTGCAAAACGAAGTCAGACCAATGAATGCACAGACATCTTTCTGCGTGGAAGGTACTGGGGTGTCTAAAATTGCTTGAATGCGATCTGGTGTCAGTGCACAGCCCTCCTTAGACAGAAGGTGTCCTAAATAGGTCACCTTCGGTCTACAATACTGCAATTTCTTCCGTGATACTTTATGGTGGTGTGTAGCAAGAAAAGAAAGCAAGGACAAAGTGCATTTCTCACACTGCTCAGGTGTATCAGCTGCCAACAAGATGTCATCGACATATTGTATGAGAGCCACTCCTTTAGGCAGGGTAAAGGAATCAAGCTGTCTCTTCAATGCTTGACTGTAAATACTAGGACTCTCAGTATAGCCTTGAGGAACTCTACAAAATCTGTATGATCTATTATTCAAAGTGAAACCGAACAAATATCGGCTATCAGGATGAATAGGAATCGAGAAGAAAGCATTCTTCAGATCAATTACAGAAAATGTAGTTGCTGTTGGAGGGACCAGGGTAAGCAATGTCGTTATGTCAGATACTACAGGGTACTGTGGTACTACAATCTTGTTAACTTCTCTCAAATCGATGATAAATCTATAGATCCTAGTGTCAGTATCTTTTTTCAAAATGGGAAGAATCGGACTATTGCAAACATTGTAAGGAACTTCTTCCACAACCCCCACCTTAATTAAATCATGTACAATACGTGTGAGTGCTTCTTCTCCTTCTCGAGAAATTTTATACTGAGGCAGTCTTGGCAATAAAGCGCCCTCCTTAACACTAATATGTACTGGTGGAATAACCATTTGTCCTACATCAGTGTCCGAAGTAGCCCACAAAGTACTAGGGAGTGAGGCTAGTGCAATTTCCTCTTTAATAATACAAGATCTCTCAATCACAGGGTAGTTGTCATTCAAAATAACCCGTACTCCTTCCGGAGAACACCGTATCGTAGCCCTGAAATATTTAAGCATATCAAGACCCACAATATTGTCTGGTGTGTTTGGAGAAAGCAAAAACGGACATGGAGCAGTAAACTTATCAACATTGAATGCAAGTGGTTGTGACAATGGGCTAAGGGAAGGTGTTCCATCGAAACCTATCGATGTAATGGTTAAGCCAGACAGGGGAGCCCTTGGAACCAACTGTTTAGACAAGGCGCTACGAGTAGCTCCTGTATCAACCAGAAACTGATCAGTAGAGCCCAAAACATGTGCTGTAACATAGGGACCCCTCTGATCTACTGGAACTTCAACTGATTCCTTACCCCATCCTAGGCAATCCTATGCATAAGCAGAATCTTGAAAATTAGAGGGCACATAGTCAGACATTTGATATTGGTTCCTTCTATCAAAAGTGTTAAACCCATCCTGCCCACGTGTATTAGCATCAAACTGAGCACGATCATTCGAGCTTCCTCTAGGCCCTGGATATCCTGAACGATTTCTCATTTGTCCCCGACCACGTAGATTCTGCTGAGCACGCAGTACTGGACAATCAGAAAGCCAATGTCCAAATTTTTTGCAGTACGCACACTGATCAACAGACAAATTTGAATGAGTATAGGAAGGAAAGGACGAACCATAAGATCCACGTCCACCTCTATCATGACCTCTAGAAGGCGGACCATAAGGTTGAGCCAACATAACCTTTGTTTTCAACTCTTTAGACTTTTTGTCCTCATTACCTTTAGTTTCTAATTCTTGTCGCTCGTAATACTGAGCCATAGTTAAAAGAGAAACCGGAGAAGAGGTAGTCCATGAACTCTCGCTGGCCTTTCAGCGACTAGCTATCCCTGGCAAAAGGTTTGCTCCATATTTATCAACAAACAGATGCCTACCCGTGTCATCTATCAATGACTGGCCACTAAAATCGTGGAATGCCTCTTCAAAGCGTGTGAAAAAGTCAGAAACTGATTCATCTACCTTTTGCTTGCAAGCCCTAACACTGTCCAATCTATCTTTTTAGGGGGAATGATCGTCTTTAACTTAACTAATATAGCTGCCGGAAGATTTAAAATTAACTGACACGGTTTCTGTGCAGGTTCTCTATCTTCATCTAACCGCTCTAAATCTTTCCACAATGCTCCAAATGTCGCATTATCATCAATTTTACGCACAGTTCTCCACATATCAGGCGGTAATATTAATCCAAAAAACAAATCAATATCAGACAAAGTCATAGTACAAGAGCTAATTGCACCCTCAACTTCCTCATAAAAGGCTGCCGGATTCTTTCGCGGGTCAGGCAATGCATTTTTAAGGGCCATAACATCTGCCCTATTCCAAGGAGTGTAAACCCAATTATAAATAAAGTACCCTTTTGCATTAGTAGAAGTCTTATCATCCTCTGTCCCGTTCCTTTAGAAGGAACATATAAAGGCGCGGCTTCCCGCATGGGTTTCACATGAATTACAACATTCTTATCTGTTTCAGGAGTAGGAGGTCGTGCCATGCTGATCTGAGATGCTAGTGCAGCTGCTTCTGCTGCCTTTTTCCCCTCTCGCAAACGGGCTGCTTCAACACGCAGTTTAACCAAGCGTCTGATCGTGTCAGCCACCTGGGAGAAGACAAAAAGACCGTCACGTAATTGTTTACAATCAGCTGCTACATCATCGGGCTCCATATCTGCCGAATGCTTCCTAAATCGTTCAATAACCTCTGCAGCAAATGTATCAGTAAAATATATTTGCTCCCTTTCCTGCCATCCTTTTATACTATCTAAAAGTTCTGAAGCAGTGGTAGTACTACAAACGGCTTTACGCGCGGCAGATCTAATGTCAGATGCACGCCCAGCAGATAACATTGAGCGAGTTTCTCGAGCTTTGTCCTGGTCTGAAAAAGAGTCCTCATCTGACTCATGAGGAGCGGAAGAAAAATATACGGAGGTGGAGAACGATCTAATAACAAAAAATCATCTTGCGGTTTATTAAGGATAGGATAAAGGGGCTGCCTAACAGCGTATTGGCCAGTTACCTGTAAATGGCGTTCCCTATCTTCCCTCTCTTTAATTTTTTTCATCTCCTTGTTTTTTAACTCTAATGCTTTCGCATAAATGGTCTTTCGCTGTTCTTTGTCAGGCTTGCTCACGCTTCATTCGCTCACACACTTCTTTCTCCCACATTCGCACACAATCAAACATATCTTGCCTAGTCTTTCGTTTAAACATACATTGTTCCACATACTGAATCTTTCGCAAATCAAATGACCCATACATCGGCCAACGCAACTCAGGATCTTTACTAGTATATTTGTTCCATAACGTGCAGTACATTATAGAAGAAATACCATACTTAATATACATATCCCTATTAGGCGTTCCCTCCGGGGGCTGGTTGTGCTTCGTCAAGTCTCAAATTGGTACCACTACAAAAGCAACACATCCTACAAAGTGTGCTGAAAACAGGCATGCCAAAAAATAGTGCAAAATATGCAGTATTATAATCAAAGTAGCGCTTAAGGTACTCTTCGTACGTTGCGCTGTTCAAACAATTTTAAATAGAGAAAATTCTCCTCATTACCTGCCTATATGTATTGCAATACATATATAATTACAAAACAGATTCCAAAATTGGCCAATCATACAAACAAAGCCGCAGTAAGTGTTACTAAACTACCTTACCAATCAAAGGCATCAAACCAACAGCAAGTGCCGCAAAACAGCTCTTACCAATCAAATGGTGTCCAGGTTCCAACTGCCAAGGTCTCAAATCGACCAAATGGTCACTGCACAGCGAATCAACAGAAGAGATCTCAGTCGAGGACCGGCGCCGCCGGGATGGTCAGATCAGAAAGAAAGGAAAAACGCCGTGGGTGCCAAGACTCGGGTCTCCTCAGGCAGCGATCGCGTCCAGAAGCGAGATTCCAATCCTTCGTCTCGACCAATCCTTCGGGCATCCGAGTCGCCGATGAGCCCCATGTTGGAAGCGCCAATTTGTGGTGGTGAGCCTCAACAAGGCCTACCAGTGCTTAGGGTTCTCCCTTTCTGCACAGAGTCCTCAGACCAATAGGAAGAAGTTGGCACAGAAACTGGAATAGAAAAAACAGAGTTTATTAAACCTCATGAGGTGGAGCTACATTCACACAGCACCCTTCGGTAATGCATGAAGTAGCACACTGAATGGAAGGACCTTGGTCCTTTTATACCCACACAGGGGCTCAAATGAAGGCGGTACAAACACAAATGCTGGTTTTAGGTACATATAAGGTCATACAAGAGATGCACAGTCGACAAGTGGGTGGAGCTAACAGTTTCTACTTCTAGTAGACACATCCTGACATTTATAAACTCGGAACAGCTGCATGGACAGCTGCGAGCTCAACTGAGCATGTGCAAAGCAAAAGAAACTAAATATAACTCGTCTCTAGGCAGATTTCAAGAGCAGTTAACAGGAAGGTAGGACAGAGCACATGGCGAGCACATGTCAGCGCATGGCAACCAAAATGGCTGCCAGAAATACAAAATGGATTCCACAAAGCGGACAATTTAGCCTCTGAATACAGGATGTCTTCGGCTAATGCTTAACTTAAGTGCTGCCAAATTACAACAAGGGGATGATACATGTGCCACAAGTAGCCACACCATAGATGCCACAACAGTAGCACAGCATATTAAGAGGCATCCATCATGTGGGCATGCATAGATTGTTAATGATTACAAATGGCAATTTGTCCCTGTCATTTGCACGTGCAACTTTGTCCTACTTCTGTTGTAAATCCACATGTAAGGCGCAGCTGGTTTCCACAGAGTGATGATACCTCTTGTACATCTCACTGCGACCCATTTCAGCAAACACACACAATCCTTACAGATCACAGAACCAATAAGGTGACACTCACTAGTAATATTGGGATCATGGAATGTCGACACCCCACCAATGGTGTATGGGTTTGGTCCAATAACAGGACAAAAACATGGGACATAGCTCTGTGAATGCTGTTCATGGACACTGTGCATATGAAGCACAGTACATCGATGTCACAAATGCCTGGTATTGTCTGTACGTTGAACTTGTAGCACAAGGCACAATTGGAATGCCCTCATGATGGACATATGCATGCCATGTTGCAGTGTATTCAGATGATAGCAGGCACATCAATTTGAGGTGTACAGAGGGCAGACAAGGTGCAAGAACAGCCTAGCTTGTAACATGTTGCAAGGGTGCTAGGCGTTGATGCCTATGTAACCAGGCCAAATTGATTGACCACACTCTGCATAGTATGACAATGCTGAGGCGTTCTCAAGTTAATACGTGTACTTTACCATGCTACAAACATCAGACAGTCTCCATGCTTGTCTTATCTTCTTCACTTAACTCCTTACATGTGACCAGTGCACTATAAATGAACAATGACCAATCAAGGTCCATACAGGCTCATAAAGGTGTGATGACCTTTTGGGGGGGCAACATACACCCTGTCCAAACTGTGGCCTGATGACATGTGAGTGCACTTCCCTGCAACATACATGGCGGGTGGCCCACACAGTTCTCTTTCAGGCCAGGTGACAATACTCTATGCACAGTGAGGGATGGGCCCCACATCACCTTTGGGTCTCCCCTGCACTGCATGGTCTCTTTTGGCTATTGTAATGCCCCTGTGAACCGACCCCTGTGGCATGTTCAGTGTGTGTTAGCCCATATCAAGCCATAGTAACCTATATACATATCTGGCCCATCGAGAATGAGAAACGTTAAGAGTATTTTGCTACAGTCACACAGCTACAAGCTCATGGTATACAGGAACTTACCGACAGTCTCAGATCCTGCTCCCGGCTGAGGATATCTTCCGACCGGTGCTTGTATTGGTGGACGGTCTGCTCGACACCAAATACTCAGCTCATCTGGAACCGCATCTTCTTCCACTGGTGCCACCTCTCATGGGCAGGGTAGCCCTGGATAACCCTGCCTCCACTTCTGAGAATTTTGCGCAGTCACAGCAGGCCCACAAACTCCTACTCTGTCAGGTTCTTGGCCCTGCTCCTACCCGACATCTCCCTGGCCCCACTAGTCACCCTAAAGCCAACAACAGAAACACTATCCCTTCCCCATACCACTATAACTATTAACTCCTATTTAGACACACACCCAGTGGCGGCTAGTACAGGTAAGCTACACTACACAAAACAACACAGAAAACAATTACAAGACAAATTTCATAGCTTTGGGACACAACAGGGACAGCACAGACACCAAAGAGACCAAGAAACAGCACCAAACTCTCCAGCAAACAACAAACATCCCCAGCAGCCAGCACAGACAAAAAGACAGTAAGTGAAAGGAACTGCACACTTCCTGGTTTGCAGCATGGCTGAGCCATTACATTGTTTCCTGTGTGGATACATCACGTTTTCAATGTATAGGTCACGTTTCCTATGAAAGCGTCATTTTTTCTGATTCTTCGTTAAAGAAATAGCCAAGTCGCGAGTTACACCATGCCCAATGCATCGTTTTTGACGCTTTGGCGTTTATGCGTTTTGTGTTAAAGGATCACTTTTCCTACAAAAACATCACGTTTACTAGTAAAAAGTCACCTTTCCTAGAAAAATGTCACCTTTCCTGCTAGAGTTTCACCTTTCCTACTCAAGCATCATGCTTTGTGGCAAAGCATCACTTTTCCTACAAAAGCGCCATGTTTACAAGTAAAAAGTAAACTTTCCTAAAAAGTGTCACCTTTCCTACTCAAGCATCATGTTTTGTGGTAAAGCTGCAATTTTCCTACAAAAGCATCACGTTTACTACTGCAAATTCACCTTTCCTACTCGAACATGGGTTTTTTCTGACACATCGCTAGAGAAAAAGACAAGGTGCAAGTTACACACAACACATGACAATGCACAGTGCATTGTTTCTAACTCATTAACGTTGATGCCTGCCTTCTGACGTAAATGTAAACTTTTGTGGACTATTTCTAATTGATGAGATGTCTGTAAGTTGATGTTTCATATGACTGTGATATAAATACAAAGACTAATGGTTTCAAACATTTCTTGTCATGTTGAACCTTTATAACATGCTGGTTAATGGTCCATTCCCGAACATGTGGATCAAGTAAAGAAGTGTTGCACAATGTGTGTGCATCTGCGATTGACAGAAGCAGTATTTTGGATATCTCCACCTCCATCGGGTCCTGCTGTTGTTGGTCCCCGTCCTAGGGGACATTAGTCTGCACATGTATATTGTGCCGTATGGCACTCACCAGTATTATTTTGCACACTATTAGGGGGGAGTAGAGCAATCTACCCCCTGAAATGTCCAGACAGCGGAACCTGGCCTTGAGCAGGCCAAAGGTTCGCTCAACTATATTCCGTGTCTTACAGAGTGCCTTGTTGTGGGCCTTTTCTGGGTCAGTCTGGGGGTGTGCACATGAGGTCATTACCCATTGCTGAAACCCATATCCCTGATCAGCTGAAAGTGAAAAGAAAGGGCAACCCTTAATACTTTTGCTAATTGTTACAGATACATGCCAGGACAAGTGCACTATGTGTTGTTACAAAGTCATACAGATTTCTAACGTTGGTTTCACAGTATGTGTTAGTCATACAGTTGTCCATAGGTTAACACATGTCTCCTCCATTACTCTGTGTAATGGCAAATGCAGAGCATAGGCTGACACATTGTACACTTCTGCATCCTGACTGTCATGTGCTCCCACTACATATGTGAAGTGGCTGATTAACTGTCAAATATTTGAGCAGTTGGTTCTCCCTGTATAGGTTGGTGACATAGTAGACATGCCTTACACTGACACATGCATATGTCCATGGTCCATGGTAAACCACAGATGTTGGTTGTGGGATACATGAAATGCCTGAAGAACCATGGGAGTGGCATGTAGACACCCACACAACACCCATAGAACCCCTCCCTTGCACACAGTGATTCTACACAGCATTTGGGCCAGCAATGCATTGCTCTGTACCCTTCCACCATTCAATGGCAGCCATAGTGGCTTTGCGTGTCTTAACATGTGCATCTTGGGGCTTTGCATGATACATGTCCCATGATGCATGGTGCATGCATGAGGCACACCCCTCGTACTTATGTCCCTATCTGTATCCATAGTCACAGAGATGGGTATTATGTCTTGTATTTCTAACTGCTAGTGGGTGAGTTAGGTATTTAAGTTTTGCCTACCTACAAGTAGGCCATTCCCATATTGTCCATTCTTGAAGCACTCATTTGTGATGGAATGCCTGAATATGTATGCGTCATGCACACTCCCATGGTATTTGGCTAGCAGCTTAGTGAACAGACCCGATGGTTCCTAATGGCCTGGACATTTATGGAGTGTGTGTGCTTCTGGTTCCTGTAGAGATGGGATCTGGCTACAGGTGGAACCAGTAGCACATGTGTGCAGTACATGGCACCCAGCACGTGTGGGTACCCAGCGATGGCATAAACCCTTTTTTTGTCTCCAACTGCAGTTTGTGGGTGTTGGGGAAGAGGAGGTAGAGGGGTGTCAGATGGATGATGGCATCCAGGAAAGAGGTAAGGAATGAGGAGAAAGACGGTTGGGAGATTTCAGACACTCTGACATCTGATATCTGGAAGGACCCCAATGCCAGCATGTAGTACTACCCTGAGCTTCACCTATGGAAGGATGTTGGTAGACCTGACAGCTGTTGTTTGGAGCCTTGGCGCAATTAGGTGTAGCAGCTCTACAATGGACTCCCTCTTCAGCCGGTAATAGATGATGACCTCATCCTCCCTGAGACCTATTAGGGTAATCCACAAAAAACTCTGCCACAATATGCGGAGTTTCGCTGGTGGCAGAGTGCATAATGGTCATGCCGTTTGTGGTGATTTTGAGCGCACTATAAAATCATCCCGAACTGCACCATGCGCAGCACAAGAGGGCGCTGCTTCCTTTCTGCTGCTCGAGTAGATATTCTACTCAAGAAGTAGCTGTCTCAACGCAAACGGAAGGTTTCCCAACGTGAGTGGTTGCAACCTGCCGCTACCACTCGCATTGAGAAATGCGACTGCCCACATTGAGAAATCTCGCGAGGAGGTAGGTTTTCCTCACTTGCACTTGGCAACTTGACGTTGACAAGCACGAGTGAGGAAAAAACTCAGCTCTGTGGAGTTTTTGGGAACTCTGCGTGCTCTGCGGAGTACGTAAAACTCCGCAAACTGTGCAAACGGAGCAGAGTTTACTGCCCAGGGTTAGTGGTGAAGGGGGAGGTGAGTGGTTGGCATGGGGGATGGTGGTGGTCATCTCCTTGTGACTCCCAGCTGCAAAATGAGCACCTCCATGGTGAAATTGTGGCTATAACACTGTGCTTCTCTTTATGTGACAATGTCAATGCATCATTTCCGATACGTGGGCTTCACAGATGTTATCGGACCTCTGCGCCACTTCAGCCACTGTTGTGTCACATTGGTAAAATCTCATAAATATCCATGCGTCTGTTTTATGGTGGAAATTACAATGGAACACCTACCATGCATATTCTAATACTTACGCAAGCGGTTCCGAAGCAGGTTCCTTTTGACGCAGGACTCCAAAAAGTAACACACCCTCCAAGGTACGTCACCTTCTAAATATGGAGTACTGACAGCACCGCCAATGCGTCAACACGTTTGACATATTGGCAGCACAAGCTCATTGTAAATTAGCCCAGCTGTGTGCAACATTACAAGTGGAGCAAAGACTACATTGCACTTATCAGACTAAGGCTTTAGGCATAGTTGAGCAGCTGAACAGAGCATTGAAATCCAGATTGGTCAAGGTGTGTGCATCAACGTCTCTGAAATGGCCTGATGCTTTGCCACTTCTGTTAAAGAGTCTTCACAGCATTCCTGATCAGAGGACAGGACTGTTCCGACAAGAAATCATCATAGGTTGAGAAATGAGACTGCTTGCCAGATGACATGATTCTTGATTACCACAAAGGATTAGCTGATGTGGTGCATTCTGTGTCTCGCCAGATTGGAGCTGCTACCGTCCCACTGCATCAGGAGGGGTGCCATGACCTCAGTCTGGGCTACTTGGTACTGGTGAAGAAACACGTTCGGAAAATGTGTCTGGAAACTCAATGCAGAGGACCTTTTCAGGTCATTCACATGAACAAACACTGCTGTTAATGTGGAGGTCTACCCGAACTGGATCCAAGCTGCCCATGTTTGCATAGTGGAGTTTCCCCTTGATGATGTGACAGTGCCTCCCTGAGAAGTGCAAATCACACCCAAAAGGCAGTGAGAAGAGATTGAACAAGTTACAGATAATCAGTGAGAACCTGTAACACCACATCCTCTGGCCTGAGGGGGGTCTTGAGGAGTTGACAGCTGAGGTTGAGACAGAAGGGTCTTGGCCTGTAGCGCTGATTGAGCCAGATTCTGATCCTGATGGAGGACCTGGTTCTCTGGCAAGCCAAGTGGGAGTTGGAGAAAGTTGGCTGAGAACTCAAGAGGGAGAGAGACTAAATCTGCCTGTAGAAAGTATGCCATGAACTATCCCAGAGGACACTGAGGATTCTGATCTTAGTGACGGTGAGGACAAACTATCAAAAAGAGCAAGGGTACCCTGTCGTAGCTACTCATCCCCTGAATTGACATACTTTGTGGCAAATAACAGCGAGAGGGGATTTTGGCATTTGGAGGATAACATTGAGATTCCAATTGTACCTCCATGAATTTAGGCTTGTGGCTGTAATGTGTATTGAACTTACTTTGTCATTGAATAGACTGACACAATTTGTCACTGGCATGATTTCTAAACTGAACTTTGATCTGTGCTTCTATTAGAGACAATTAAATGGACCTTGTTAAAAAAAAAAATTAAGAAGTTTCCCTAGGCCCGAGGCTGCAGAAGGAGTGTAAGGGTGTCATATAGAAGAAGACGGAGTAGAGTTAGGGAAGACTCGCAAAGACTTTGTAATTAACTTCATCATATAATTTATGGACGTTGGTTTTCCATTTGCACAAGCGGAAACGTCGAAAGAAATCAGTTTGCTGCTATTTTCTACTCAATGTTCTGATTTTAGTGAAGTCATGGAAACTAGTAACCCTAATAGATGTAGCCTTATATTAGCAGGTGTATAGATAGCTGCAATTGTATGACTAACTGTTTTGTTTGTAGGATTATATTCCCCTACACTTGCCAATTTAGTTGAGATTAAATCCAAGACTACCCCAAGATCCCCTATTCCTACTGACAATAGTTTGCAGACATTTGATTTTAAGACACTACATGTAGATTAATCAAGAGGAGACTTCGCTACAAATGCTTAATTGAAGATCTTTTTTAAGTTGCTTTATGAATATATTGACACCATCGATGCTAAGGACTGCTATGTTCGTACGCAGTTACCTGCATCAGCTGGCGAGGGGACTACCTTTCATCACATTCCTCTTACATATGGTTATACATGTAGCCTTTTAATGAGTCTTTTATATGGAAAGGGTCATTTCCAGTATTATTTTTTGAATTATGAATTAGTGCTTTCTGTAGTCCCTTTGTTTAAAGATTTGAATCGCCACCCCAAGGCTAAAGAGATGGAAACAGCTGATAGTTTCTGTAAGCCTATTTTAATGTTAGATGCGGTTTACGCCCATAGGCACAATTTATCTTGTTCCTAAACTGATACTGAAAAGAAATGTCTAGATTTGGTAGAAGACAGGATACTCATTGGAAAACAGGGTGTGATCAAAAGGTACAGAATTCAAAGGGCTCAAGATGAGTTACAGTCAGGAGTTATGCCTGCACTAACTTGAGATTGGAAACACAAAGAAAAACTATGTGTGCGTAGAATCAAATCCGAAATTCACACAAAATATATGGGAAGGATTGATTGTGATCACTCTTTTGAATCTGAAGGAAATTGGCCATTATTCATGTGAGGTCAGGGTCCTGTTATAACTGGAGTTTAGTATGTCTGTGGGGATCATGCCTGTTTTACATTGCCCTGAGGATGTTATGGCACACGTTACTTGCCAGTAATCTTCCTGAAGATTTACCATGTAGAGCACTTAGATGATCCTTAATTAGGATCGTGAGTTAGAAGCAAAAGAAGCAGCAGTGGGTCTGAAATAGTTGGAGATATATTTGGTGCATTGCGTCCTTCTGTAGGAGTAGTTTTGAATGATCTTAAGTTTAGAAAGTTGTCCACTAAAGTTGATAAATTAACTACTAATACTGCAAATTCATTGTTACCCATGGACACTGAAATGATAGCTATAAGGTCTATGGTAATGCAGAATCGCCTTGTGTTAGACACCCTACTTGCAAAGGAGGGTGGAGTCTGTAAAATGATTGTATACCTGACAAGAGTAATGAGGTGAAGAAATACATTAAGAACAATATAGATTTAAAGGGAGATTAGAAGGAGTTAGAAGCAACAGGTGTGTGGGAAACAGTTGGAAGAGGATTTGCTGCAATAGGCAAGTGGTTTGGAAATCTTGGAAGTAGAATATTGGGTTTCCTTTTGAGACCCCTTGTGATAATCTGTCTGTTTGTAATCTTTATGGGTAGTGTATGAAAGGAAAAAGAAAGGAGCATGAAAAGAGGGGAATAAGAAGGAAGAGAAATGATGTGGAACTAAAGGAGAGTCATTGCAGGTCTTATGATGAAATGAAATACCTGGAAAACTCTAGACGAAAAATGTTAAAAACATCAGGATTTTGAGCTGATCTCATCTAATATGATTTGTATGTTGATTGTGATGGCTAATATCGCCATCAGAGATGGGACTGGAGCAGCACATTTTCGGCTCCACCCTTACACATCAAAAATACGCAATTATATTCTTGTGGCTGACATTATAATTACTGTGTGTCTTAACTTCATTAACATGTGTGATGCATTTAACGTATTAATAGACTGAAATCATTGTGGGGATTAGAGATTTATACACATATGCACTAATGTTCAGTTTAAACATGTAAGTATGTATTCTTTATTCATGCTTTTACACTTATACTTCAAGTTATATTTGCATATGTAATCATTTACTCTTTTACACATGTATTACATTTATTCTTCAAGCTACACGTGTGCTGGAATAACCTTGTATTTGAAGTGCATATTAAATGCTTAGTTAAACTTAGCCTGACCACAGGCCTCAATTGAAATACCTTTTGCTTTGCCAGCATGTTCTCTATTTTTTTGTTGATGGTGTATTATCATGATTTTCTTGAGCTAGAAAAAGGCTTATTATTTGTATTAGACTAATAATAGGGCCTGAAGGGAAGAACTTGGCAGCATGGATAATTAATGGTTGAAAGAGGCCTTAAGTTTCTTATGTAACAGGACAGAGAAATTCAATGTTGAGAACTACAGTCCCAGTTCCATGCGATGGGAAATTGAAGAGATGTTGCAGAGGCACTCGAGTAACAATGTGATTTGGCTCCTGTTGGTGTGAAAAGAGATAAGAATATTTCTGAATGTCCTGTTACTTTTGAATTAGTGCTCTCACAGTTAGAAGCAGAGCAGATTCCCTTTAGACTTTGAGAGTTGCAGACCTCTCCGCCAGCCTTCCATGGCCCCCCTCCCCAAGCCATTAATAGCCCCGGGGAGCTCACCCCCAGGGCCTATCACCTGAAGGGAGGGAGGCCGAACCCGGACATACTGGTTTCCCTAACTGCAGTAGCGTGGTCAGGGAAACCTGTGTTTGCTCTCGCTTGATGGGAGCATTTTTGAATCGCCTGCCAAGTGGGAACAAACCACAGGGGCTGTATTACACAAATGCCCCGGGGGCGCAGAGGCATTTGTGCCTGCTTTATTCGCTTCCAGGGCACTTTAGTAACACCAGAAGGGACCGTAGATGCTTGGGCGGCCACTTCTGTAATACAGATAGCGTTGGCGCACTTACAGCACCAGCGCTATCATTAGAGGGCATTCCCTCATTTGGATGGGGGCGTGACTGCAGGCAAATGAGGGAATCACTTTGCCTCTGCCCGCACCGTATTACCAATGTGGGCGTAGAGGCAAATATGTCTTTGGAAGGCGCACTAAAAAGTGCGCCACAAAGAGGTGGCGCACTTTCATTGCGCTTTCTAAATGTAGCCCTCTGAAAGGATGAAAGAGTGTCCCATGGACCCCCAGACATCCCTTGCAGGCGAGCACAGTCACTGACTACACCTGCCTGTAAGGGGATCTCTAATCCCTTTCAAAAGTGCAGGTGGGTTGCCCAGTTTAAAAAACAGTACAAAAGTTAAAATCTAAGTTAAAACTTTGTGCAAAAAATGGCAAAGGAGGCAATCAGAGCTATCACTATATGATACATTACATGACATGAGAAGATTAAAAAACGTAAAATACAGACAGTCTCATAAGCCTTTACAATCGTGTTGGGCCCCACATGTCATGTTATGCCCACATGCACCTACACGATGTTAAAGGATTTTATCATGTTCTTTTCCGGCCATAATTTGTTTGGAACGAATGTGCCACATCCACCTCAAGAATTTAGCCACCGGGATTGCGTACCTAGGTGATGGGTCAGAGCAAAGGATTTGCAGGGCTATGCTATGTGATCTTGTGCCCATGTTCTTACAAAGCTGCGC
This sequence comes from Calotriton arnoldi, assembly GCA_963921515.1. Taxonomy (NCBI): domain Eukaryota; kingdom Metazoa; phylum Chordata; class Amphibia; order Caudata; family Salamandridae; genus Calotriton; species Calotriton arnoldi. The sequence goes on from CAWUFW010001115.1 coordinate 142,441, forward strand.
CAGCCAAACTTTACCCTGGCCGGCATAGGCAGGGCAGGCAAAGAGCACGTGCAAATATGTTTCTATTTATTTGGCGCATATATGGCATCTGTTGTCCCCGGTGGAAGACCATTTGGATGTAAAGCACTTCAGGGGCAAAGATCCTGATCTAAATTGGAAATAGAGTTTTTTTGTCCAGAGGCTTTTTAATGATATTCCAATAGGGCTTGAGGCTCGGGCAAGGTTTTATCTGAAAAAAAAGCCCCGACAGTGAGGTGGGGCCATGGTACCTAAACTCTTCTTGTACAACCATTTCCCAATAGGTTTCTTTGAGGCTGTTTTTTGAATGGAACGTTGAGGTAGAAGGGGAACCCCACAGGTGTGATAAGCCCATTTTGTTAATCAGACTTTTCTGATCTTGCAGCCAGCTAATTTTGTGCGTAAGTCATTCCTTAAATGGAGGGTGGGTGTACTCTGTGGCAGACTGGTGATCGCACGCAAAAACGTTTCTCGGCGATAGTTAGCTGGGACAGGTTCTCTAGGTCCCATATCTCAGCCCCATAGAGGACTGAGCTCACCACTTTGCTGTTATAGATTTGAAGTGCAGGACTAAGGGGCTTTGTCAGAGAGGTTTTATGTTCCTTTCTAAGGGTGCCAGCTAACTGCTGATGCTTAAGTGCCATGACTTCGATATGTGGCTTCCACCTCATGTCCTTCTGCAGTTTGATGCCCAGATAAACAAAAGCATCAACCTGCTCCAGGGGGAGCCCATCCATCATCATTTGCCCCTTAAAGGATCTATGCTGGTTAAATGCCATGACCTTTGTCTTGGCGGCATTAATTTTAAGACCTCGCAGGAGACAAAAGTCTTCATAATGATGGAGGGCACGCTGCAATCTGCTCGGAGTTTTGGAGATTATCAGCGTGTCATCCGCAAACATTAGAATGGGGATTTTTCTTCCAGCTAAGACAGGTGCATCAGTGTGGGTGGCATCAAGAAAGTTAGCGACTCCATTTATGAAGAGAGAAAACAATGTGGGAGCCAACACACATCCTTGACGAACACCCTTTCGCATGGGGAAGGGATCTTTCTTATTTCCTGCCACCCCCCAATATATTCGTGCATAGCTATCCTCATGGAGGTGGGCAATCAAGGAAAGTAAATCGAGTGGCATCCCCATCTCCTTCAAGACCTCCCACAATTTGTTCCGTGAGACCAGGTCGAAAGCGGATTTGAGGTCGACAAAGGCAGCATACATGCTGCCCTTGTCGAGAATGATTATCCGCCAATATATAATATGAGCCCTAAAGCCTGCTTGGAGAGGGGTAAGAATGGTATTAGCATCAATCCAGGCCTGGACCTTGGCCAGAATGGGCCTGGCCACCACTTTCTGTATCGAATCTCCAAGGCTTATTGGCCCATAGTTGCCAGGCATGGATTTGTCTCCTTTTTTATATATGGGAATTGTCTGCGCCCCCGCCAAGTGGCCGGGATAGGTGCTCCTTGGGCTATGGCATTAGCTAGTGATAGTATATAATTGGCCAATTTCGGTCTGTCATGCAAGAAAATATCAGCACGATACAGTCTATCCCGGGAGTTCTACCACCTCTTAAAGCACTGAGTGCACCACTGACATCGGCCTTATCAAATACCCAGGGTAGGGATAGATCGGGAATGGTAATCTATCTTCTGCTTCGTCATCAGAGTATTGAGTGGCAAAGTGGGTAACCCACACATGGGGGTTGACGTGATTATCCGGGGGTTGTGCTACTCCTCCCCTGCCCCATTTAACCACGTTCCAAAACCACTTGGAGTTGTTACTGTCGCAGGCGCATTTTAATTCCTGCCATCTGTCCTCATCCCAAGATTTTTTGGCTCAATGGATAACGTTCTTATAAGTGGACCTGGCAATTCGCACTCTAGTCACAGCACCCGACTTAATTGCTTCACCGAGGGCTTTGCGGGTACATCTACATTCATGATTGTACCAGTGATGTTTTGGAATTATATCTTTCGCCCTAGCCTTGCTCGGCTTTTTGAAGTACCTATGCATTTTTAAAAATAGGAAGTTGTGCAACTGTGTAAATTCTTTGGCCTGTTCATGGTTAAGGAGGCATGTCTCCATCACTCTAACTGTGCTTTCCAACTCGCTACTTATGGTGGATATTGTTTCCGGACATGCTAGGATCTTGGGCCATTTAACTCAGCGCATATTGTTTGAGACCAAAAGATCACTAGTGATAGGTAAAGTGTCCGGTTGTGCCGGTACACTTAGGTCCCTGAATATGAAGCTTTTAGTTGAATGGCAGCCTCGGCCCAACATTTGATTAGATGTAATTCAAGAAGTGGGACACCCCAGTTCTCATCCTCCTCCCTCGCTAGGTAATTATCCTCACTATGAAGAGGTTCGTATGTTGTATTTAGATCCCCAACTACAACAGCTCCGCCTTTCCCTGGGAGGGTGTCTAAGAGCCCGCCTAAGACATTAATAGTTTCGGATCTCCGCCCCCCACTCAGGCCTTTAGCATATACATTTAGGATGGCACAAGTTTCATGTGGCCCAAGTGCCACCATAATTGCAAGGATGCCACTGCACACTGAGGGTAGAGCCCGGATCTTGAGACCTATATTCTGTCTTACCCAGATTGTGAAGCCCCCCAACGGGCAGCCCATAGCACCCTGGGTGGCTGGAGTATAATAATTTAGGTAACCAAGATGGAAAAGCAGCTCTATAGACCAGGTTTCCTGGAAGGCACATATATCAAATTTTTCTATAAAGTTATTCCAGTCAGGAACATCACCCCTATTCCTCAGCCCAGAGATATTCCAGGATAGTATTGAGATGGTGGGTGACGTTTGGCATATGTTGGTATTCAGCGCAACACTAGGGGATGTAGGTCCTGATTCCTGATCTGGCTGACTTCGGGCGCTAACGAAGGATCTTGTCTCAGTTGAAGGACTCCCTGTTGTAAATGAGGTATTGTGCTTGCTGGTATAATCTATCGATGCTGCCAGTGTACTATGCCTGGGGAGCGGGGGAAACCATCAATCTATCTCACTAAGCGTGGACTCAGTTAGTTGAGAAGTGGCAGGACTTTTAAAAGTCGATTCTCTGGTCCCGCCAAGGGGACTATATTTAAGGCGGATATTTATTTTAAAAAATGTTGTGTCCGTAAGTCATAGGCTACCAAATTCTCGACCAAGTCGTGGTGTGTTAGGGTAAGGGCAGTAGCATCTGTGTCAAGGAAGAGGGCCTTCTTGCCCTACTATATCATCCCTTATTAATGATCGGCATCCCCTCACTCGCCGGATCCAGTGAATAGATTTTTTAATCATCGACGCCTCATCCTCTATGTATAGTCTGGGTGCAGACTTGGGTACGTTGGTCAAGTATATTGTCGTTTTCGCGCTGGGGTGGTGCCACTGCCATGAGGAGGGGAATGCCTATTGACCCGAGGGGATGGGATGCTTGATAGGGGGACCTGCGCCTGTTTTGGGGCTTGAAGATTATGACGGACCACCCTATTGGGTTTATCCCCCTATAGTCTATTGGGAACATGATGATGGACTCCCTTGGCCCTCCCTTGATTTGTACTACTGCCACTACTGCCACCAATTTCTCTGTTTGTGGCCTGAGGACCCCCTGACAATGGTTGATGGTTATCCGACCCACCCAAGTCATGTACCAGGGAAATGGACGTGGATCCTAAATTATCCTTTAGTAATTGGACGTCGTTATGTACCATACTGAAGGATTTGGAGAGATGACCGACTACTGCCTTGAGTGCTTTGATTACTTCTGTCAAATTCTTGATTTGGGCTATTAACGATCTCGATGCCAGGGGCTCACTACATATGGGGTTTATGTGTGTGTCTATAGTTTCACTGAGGTGGTCAGCTTTTTTCCTGGTGCGTGGGGCAGGGCTTGTGGATGGGTGTGCCTTTCTTTTGTGTCGTCTTTTCGCCTTTGGACCCCCTTTTAGTGCCTCACTTCTTGTTTTGGTAAGCTTATCTAATGCTTCAGCCGTGTCTGAAAGTGAAGCGTAGCTATTACTGCACTGGAAGACAGAAAAGTCGTCTGCAGGTGCTTCCCCCTCTATAGCTGTGTTTTCATCCCCACTCGGGCTAGGGCTAGGGCTTGGGACGGCTGTTTGGGGTTTCCTATCTTTCACTCTGTTGCGAGATGATAAATTGCGGCCATTAAAGATACTATATATAGGAGTTTCAAGGGACTGCATACTGTTTGTTGGGGTGCAAGATGTGTTGGATTCAAGGAGGCCTTCAAATTCAGACAGGAGGTTCTCAATGCGGTCAAATACACCCGCATCCTTGTCACCCTCAATGATGTTCGTGGCCGTTTTGCTCTTCTTCGCCGTCTTTTGTTTTGCAGCTTTCGGACCCTCCTCATTAGCCTTTCACTCTCCCATTGTGGAATTAGTACACGGTGCACAGGGATATTACTTACAGAGAGGCCCAGACAGATGATGTTACTAAAATACCACTATGTAAGCAAGAAGAATGATCAACCAGTACCTTAATCCTCAGGAGAACAGCCGAAAGTTCTAAAGGTGTAAATAGTGGTAATACAAATGTCATGGGGGTGGCCCAGCCGAGCCCCCTCCGGGCTCTGACGGACGCAGACAGGCCCGCCCTTGGCCTGGGCTTTGCCCGGGTGCAGCCCTGGCATGCCCGCTCACGTCCCGTGCTGCGGGAGCTCCGAGCTCTCTTTATGCACCTCCGGGCACGAGCTGACAAACGTAGGTGCCTCCTGGCGCAAGTGCTGCTGGGGGATGGCATCCCCGGTGCTTGTGCGGCATGCAGCGGCAATAGAGGGCTCCCGTGCTGTGGGAGCCCCGAGCTCTCTTTATACACCTCCGGGCGCGGGCTGGCAAAAATCGGCGCCTCCTGGCGCAAGTGCTGCTGGGGGATGGAGTCCTGGTGCTGGTGCGGCATGCAGCGTGCAGCGGCAATACCGAGCTCTCTTTATGCACCTCCGGGCACGAGCTGACAAACGTAGGTGCCTCCTGGCGCAAGTGCTGCTGGGGGATGGCATCCCCGGTGCTTGTGCGGCATGCAGCGGCAATAGAGGGCTCCCGTGCTGTGGGAGCCCCGAGCTCTCTTTATACACCTCCGGGCGCGGGCTGGCAAAAATCGGCGCCTCCTGGCGCAAGTGCTGCTGGGGGATGGAGTCCTGGTGCTGGTGCGGCGTGCAGCGTGCAGCGGCAATACCGAGCTCTCTTTATGCACCTCTGGGCGCGGACTGACAAACGTAGTTGCCTCCTGGCGCAAGTGCTGCTGGGGGATGGAGTCCCTGGTGCTGGTGCGGCGCGCAGCTGCAATAGAGGGCTCCCTGAAAGCATTTCTCCTTGTTACTCATGCTCTGGAGAAGTGTTAGGTTTTGGGGCTGTCCCAGGTTTACATGATTTTGTAAATCTGATGCAGCGTCAAAAATCTATGGGTGTTGCCTGGGAACACCCACCGCAATGCCAATGGAACGCCTCCTTGTTATGTTAAGTTATATGTATTTGATATTGTGCACGACTCACTCCCGAAGGAGTTCCCTTGACACAGAGTAAGGCAACGCAGCGCTTTGCACTGCCTTGCCTTACTTCATACCTATGAGGCCATGTGACACAGAATGGCTTTGTGTCATCTCATAGATATGTCTGTGAGGGCAGCGCCACCGGAGTGTCAAAAAAGTGATGCTCCGGCAAAGTAGCCATCTTGTAAATGAGCCCCTTAGGGTTGGGATGTGACCCACGTCTGCGGGTCATGTTGAACCTGACTTTTGCTTTTACCCATAACCGTAACATTTTTAATTACTGTGTCTCTCCTTCCAGTATGTGACAAAAAGGGGGTGTCTCTGGTGCTTCTTCATGGGGTACCTATATCCTAAACTTAGGACATGATGACTGAACAGTGGAATGATGGAACTGGACACCATGAGCACTAGTTTGCTATGTCACTTCTGTGAGCTGTGCCCCCACATGTGTTTTTGGAGTGATACACATAGAAATGCATGCAGTGAATCTACTCTTGATACTAATTGATGTGTTTTTAATTTGTGTGTATATGTGTTTTTAATTTTGTTTTGTGTATGTGCTCATGTTTCTGTTCTTCTTTGTAGGGTCCTAATCTCTAGAAATTCACAAGGCACTAGTTTGTTTTGTTATGAAATCTCTGAAGTATGGATGTGTGTCTGAAATATGAGTGGGAATTATTATTTAAATATCAATGGATTCTGGTCCTGATGAAAGAAGGGGCCCCTTTTGGGGCAAGTAAATGGCAGTAACATGTTGACCTATCGATTTAGAAGGAAGTAGGCTCCTAATCATTGCAACTTTGATTTTAACCATCTCCAGGGTTCTCTGTAATTAAAGTAGTTTTTTTTTAGAAACTCTTGGAGATATTAAGTCTAACTTTTGGGATCCCACCACCATTACCACCCTCAACAAAAGCACTCCCTATATCACAGGGAGCCCATTCATCATTATAATCATTTTTGATGAATGAGGGAGCCATATGATGAAGCATGACTCCTAGGTTGGCGTGTGAGGGCTTACCTAACATTATTTTAACTGTGGCTACACCTTGTGGAACACATACTCTGGACAAATGAGGTGGCCATTTACCACAGATTGTTTCCTTAGGTAACAGTCCTTAGACAGTCGAGATGTTTTTTGTTCGAAAAACATAGTGACTGGGTGGGTGCAATCCACGATGGCCCACTCCCTATTATTTCACTCCACCTTCTTATGGGTTTTTTGTTGTTGTTGATTGATAACATCTCGTGCCATAAAAACAATTGAGCAGGGTAGTTGCTCAGAATTTTGGGGTTTCTTGACCTACATGCAAGAGGCATTCAATATTACATGCACTAAATTTGAAGTCAAATAACTCTCCAATATGCATGCATGTAATATTTTCCTTTAATGGTACAACCTCTAAAAACTGAGTAACATTGTAGAACATGCAACTTGTCAGATATAATTTGGTTTCATTATTCTCTTTTTTCTCTTCAATCTCTCATTTCTTTCCTACACTCTTCTTTATTTGACCACGTCTATTTTCCTGCTGGTCATGGAATCTATTTATAACTTTCATTTGAGTTTTGTGCATTGTCAATTTTTTGCCCTCAAGAAAGTACAATATTGATTGTACAAGTCGCAAAACACATGTTGGTATTTTCTTTCCCTTTTTTGGATGCTTTATGCTCAACATATATAAACAGTTCTTCAATAAACTATATTTACTTCACCATTTCATGAACTGTATGGAATATTTGAGCTCAAAATTGTCAAAATTATTTTATATTGATAGTGTTAGACGAAAAACACCGCATTTTAAGATATTCAGTAAGAATGATGATTGGGATGAGAGATAAATGTTGAGTTGAATGTAACATCTTTCAAAAAAGAAGTGAAAGTCCTTTGGATGAATGCACTTGTTGATGGCACCTACCTCCATTGACCATGCCCACTCCGCTGGTTTGTGCTCAACCCCGCTATGTGTTTGTTCCATTTATATGCTACACTATTTCCGCTTGCATATTTTTCTGCTCTGTTACCTTGCTTATCATTGTTTTCTGTTGTTTTACCTGCAACTCTGTTTGTACCTCTGTACATCTGTAAAGCGCTCTGATACCCGCTTGGGTCACGTTCGCGCTATATAAAACTTTATAAATAAACATAAAGTGTAAGTGTACATTCACCCCTTTGAGTATTTTGGCACCCAAAAATATATTTATTGTTAGCCCCCATATCGCACAAACTTTATCGAAGTGAGGGGGATGAAACACTGAGGGGTATATTCACAAGAATGTGTGATAATTACTGCAAGAGTAGCGCAACGCAACTTTCAGCATCGCAGCCAATCACGTGAAAATAACCCCGTGACAATGTGGAATTCACAACACGGCGGTAGCATGCGATAGTTGGCCGACACCGCGGCCAATGCTCGCGATACAACCACCTCGACGGAGATAAAAACACAAACCACAACGCGAAAAAAGCTGCGATGGGCCAAAGTGCGATAAGAAAACAGTGACAACCGGCGCGAGGGCAGCAATACTCACGCGCAATGCGGGAAAAAGCACAAGAACAGCATACGGAAAATGCCACAGAACAAAATACATCAACAGCGGAGTACCACGGATGCACCCTGGCCAACTGCAGAGGACAACATGCACACCACAACATCCAAGCACCGTGGAAGAACAGAACCTACAGGCACACCGCATGAAAGAGACCGGTGGCAGACAAATCAGAGCCGCAAGAGCGACACACCCACCGTGCAGCATACGCACATAAGCAGAAGTGCACCTCGACATTGACAACATCCCGATGCAAACAGCAACACCTCCACAACTGAACACAGGACACAACTGGTTCGGAAAATGTGCACAACCTGGCAAATCACATCTAAAACCCCAGGGTGCAATTGGACATCTACCACTGTCCCATGAATGCCACGGACGGTCACAATGTGACGTGCTCATGAGAAGTAAGTGTCAATGATGAAGTCCCTACGGGCCATTCCTGCCGCAGCTGCAGTGTGATGTGGGCCACCTGCCCCACCACCACCATCATCGTCTGGTACCTCTGGAACTGGGATCCATGGGGCCATGGTGCAAACACAGATGTTGTGCAACACACAACATGCAACGATCATCTTGCACACAACGTCCGGGCTGTACAGGAGCTTCCCACCAGTGCCGTCCAGGCACCTGAAACATGACTTCAACACGCCAAATGTGCGTTCAACGATGCCCCTGGTGCGTATTTGGGCTGCATTGTACTGCCGCTGGGCGGGTGTGTTCGGGTCCCGGAGGGGTGTCATCATCCAAGGGCAGAGTGGATATCCTTGATCACCTGTGACAGTGCAGGGAGAAAAGAGTCAATACTTGGTTTGGCAGGATGTGATGCCAGGCCCACCAATTCAGTGACGCCTGTGCCGGCTGTGTGTGGGGTGAGTGTAAGCCAGCCCTCAGGGAGTAGCTGGTGCTGGCAACTACACCAACAGTCATCAGGCACACAGACATGCAATGTCAGAACTACAAGGGGGATGACTCGAGTCACACAGGGCTAGTTGCCCCGGATGCACAGTGGCCGACACGGGCCCACCGCCACGGGATGCTGACCTGCGGGAGACTGGGGTAGGTGTCATGAGGGCAGAGCAGTGCCTCACATGTGTCATGGCTGCATTCCGCATCTCCACACGTTCAGCTGTTGTGTGGCTGTGGTGCCATGTGAAGTCTGTATTGGGTGCAGGGGTAGCCCAGGATGACCATGGAGTGGTGTAGTTGTGTCTGGTAGGTGGTCATGTAGTTTGACATGTCAGATGTGGTTTGGTCACATGTGCATCCCCACAGTTGTGCTTCGTGCGTTGGTGGCTGTGGGATGTGTGGTGTGTTGATTTGGTACTTACCAACGAGCAGTCCCGTTCCATATGTGCCATCCTGGAAGCGCTGGTTGATGATGGACTGTCAGAAGATGAAGGAATCATGCACACTGCCTGGGTTGTTGGCGACGACATTGGTGAAGAGTCCCCGGTGGTCCACTATTGCCTGCATATTGATGGAATGTGTGTGTTTCCTGTTGCGGTAGTGGCGTGCAGTATCCGCAGGGGGCACAAGTGGGACATGTGTGCAGTCGATTGCCCCCAACACGGCCGGGAATCCGGCTATGGCGTAGAAGCCTTGCTTAGTCTCCAGCTGTTCCTGCGCAGTGTTGGGGAAGTGAAGGTACTGGGGTATGAAGCTGATGATGGCATTCAGGACAGGTGTGATGGACTTTGATAGGGCTGGCTGTGAGACCCCTCCGACTCTGGCAGTTGTTGGTTGGAAGGTACCAGAGGCCAACAGGTGCAGCACAGCCAGCAGCTTTGTCTGCGGAGGGATGTTTGTTCTCCGCTGTGTTGGAACCATCAGCCTGTGGGCGATGTGGGTCATGATGCGTAGGATGGTTGTCCTTTTGAGCCTGTAGTGGGCAATGACTTCTGCAGGCGTTAGGTCTGTGAGAGTGGTGCGTTTTCGGTAGGTCCGCTGTCTTACTCTACGCTGCCTCTGTGGTGGTCCGGGGGGGGCGGGTTCGGGTCCTGGGGGTGGTGGCAGTCCTTGGGGTGGTGGCGGTGGGTGTTGTGGCCCTGTTGGGGCTCTGAGCTGCATGATGAGTAGCTCAATGGCGCCGTTTGTTCTTCGGGTGTGGCTGTGTGCGGGGCTCCGTTGCCTACTGCAGGTAGACGTCCGTCTTTACACCTGCTTGAGGCAGGTGTTAAATACCTGCGGCTACCGCGGCTTATCGCCTGTTTTTGGTTTGCTTTGCAGTTCTGTCAGTTCGTTGTGAAAGTGGTGTTGTTGTTTTTTCGTGTGTTTTTGCACGGGAACGCCTACTCTGCATCTCATTAGCGTTAGTTGGTGGTGTCCGCCGTGGTGTTAGACTTTGGGGCAGTTATCGCAGGAATACTGGCGTTGTCTGCAGTTTGCACCTGCTTGTGAATGGGGTGTTAAATCTATCTCCACTTTTGTTGCATTAAGGTGGAGATAAATCGGAGGAATCACTGACTAAATATCGAAGGTCACAATATCGACCTACAAAAATATCGCAGCAAAAATATCGAAGACAAGAATATCAACATCCTATCTACAATAAGGTAAGTACAAAAATATCGGAAAAAAAAATATCGATGTCAAAAATATCGTTGTTAAAAATATTGGGGGTCATTACGATGGTGGTGGGAAAAGCAAGCCGACCGCCATGGTAGCGGGAAATCACCGCCCGCCTCAACCGTGGGAAAACCGACGTCCAGATTAGGATCCACGGCGGTAGAAATCCTACCGCGGCGGAAAGGTTCCCCGAGAAACCGCCGTTCGCCTGCGGAGAAGGCCCAAACAACGTCCGCGGTGGTCGGTTTCGCAGCGGAAACAGCCCAAACGACCGCAACCACAGCGGAGACACCGCCATCGAAATTATGATATTCCCGACATTGCCGCGGTGCAGTGCGCTGTTTCCGACCGCCGCGGTCGACAACAGTGATGAATGAGTGAGACGGCGGAAGCGCCGTAGCCGAGCCACCGCTGCGGACGCTCCGTGAAAAAAATGTGGTCGCGAGAAAAACACACAACATGGCCACAAAGTGCACCAACCAAACAAAGCTTGCACCCAAAAATGACCTAACACAACCCAAAGACACACCCCCATGGGAAACTCCAAAACTACAAATCCCAGGACCACACACACACCACACCTGCTACCAATACCCCACCCTGACACACCCACAGAGACCAGTATAAATCCAGCCCCCTAACAGACCACAATCCTTTGCAAAACTCCACAACTGAAGGGACATTCACCACAGCTGACAGGAGAGGCAAATCTGCCCAACACACACACATCACCACCACTACCACCACCACTTCCACACCTGCACCTCTAACACCTTTGCACAGCACACACCATACACATCACAACCACCACTACCACTTCCAAACCTGCACCTCAAACACCTTGGCACATCACACACCATGTCACCACAGAGAATGCCCAAATTCACTGAGAGTGAGTTGAGGGTCATGGTTGATGAGATAATCAGGGTAGAACCACAATTGTTTGGTAACCAGGTCCAACAGACACCACTAGCCACAAGAACGCAAATGTGGAGAAGGATAGTAGACAAGGTAAATGCAGTAGGGACCGTGCCACGCAATAGAGATGAAATTGTGAAGAGGTGGCACGATCTGAAGGCAGTGGTCAAGAAGAAGAGAGCCAAGAACCATGAGCTGGCTCACAGGACAGGCAGTGGCCCTCCCGTTCCACTCAAAACATTCACGAATGGGAGGAGAAGGTGCTTGGCATTCTACATCCGGAGAGTCTCTCAGGAATACCCGGGGGAGTGGAGGCTGGTAAGTACAAACAAATGCCTAACATCACACAAATGTACTGTCTTGCACTACTACAAAGTAATACCTCCTAGGTTCAAATTTATTCATGTGCACAACACTCCCCCCAACACATCTCTCACAGATTCAACAGACACTCCCCCTGAAGCCCCCCAAAGGTAGCTAGCAACATCACCATGGGTACATGTGTACATGCTGCCAGCACTACAACTCCCAGCAGGCCCCCCTGTCCCACAGCTGCACAAGATGGAGCCCTCCACCCCAACCCATGTGCTACCCATAGCATTGCTCACCTTAACCTAACAGGTAGGTAGCCACCCTTACAGGGAGGTGGGTGGGTGGTTGGGAAGCCTGCACTACAACTCCCACCAGGCCCCCTTGTCCTACAGCTGTGCAAGATGGAGCCCTTCCCCCCATGTGCCACCCATAGCATTGCTCACCTTAACCTAACAGGTAGGTAGCCATCCCTACAGGGAGGTGGGTGGGTGGTTGGGAAGCCTGCACTACAACTCCCACCAGGCCCCCTTGTCCTACAGTTGCGCAAGATGGAGCCCTCCACCCCAACCATGATGGCCACCCATAGCATTGCTCACCTTAACCTAACAGGTAGGTAGCCACCCTTACAGGGAGGTGGGTGGGTGGTTGGGAAGCCTGCACTACAACTCCCACCAGGCCCCCTTGTCCTACAGCTGAACAAGATGGAGCCCTTCCCCCCCATGTGCCACCCATAGCATTGCTCACCTTAACCTAACAGTTAGGTAGCCATCCCTACAGGGAGGTGGGTGGGTGGTTGGGAAGCCTGCACTACAACTCCCACCAGGCTCCCTTGTCCTACAGCTGCACAAGATGGCGCACTCCCCACAGCCACAAGCATGTGGCAGATATTGAATGTCACTCATCAAACTTACAGGTAGGTAACCATTTCAACCGGGAGTGTTGTTTTTAATTGGTGACACAGCAGCACAACTCACAACAGGCCCCCTACTCCCACAGCTCAGCATGATGGAGCACTTGTCCCACTCATAGGCATGTGACGTCTGTGCAGCCGCACATAACACCATGCCACTTAGTCCACAGTCACCTACACAAATCATGCAAAACAGTTGTGTTGTAGTCACCATGCACAAGTCTCTGTTCAAAAATGACCCACATTGTGTCCACTGTGCCAGGCATCACACACTGCAACACTAACAACGATCATGCTGCCCTGCAGCAGTGTCTGGCAGGTTGATTGGCAAAGTGCAAATCACCCATGTCATACCACAGTGTTGCAATGTAAACAGTGGAAGTGCAGTGTACCCAAAACCTACACTGCAGCTGGAACTCACAATGCTAAACTAAGCACATCCAAAATGTCCTGCAACACACCCAGCTACCACAGTGCTGCACTGAATTGCAGAACAGCACCTTGTCTGACTAAAATTGTCAAAGGTGTCTTGTTCGGACCACCAATGTGTGTATGCATTGACAATGTTCACATCTCACACTGTCTGTCTGAACAGTGCTGGTATAGTCTGGCCCCAAAAGCACACATTGTCTGCACATGGCTGAGTACATCTTACACACACACCACTGTTGACCACAACATGTCAGTGTATGGATGCCCTGGAACAACTGCTTCACCAGTACTGTGCTCATGTTCTCAGGTCCACAAATACCATGAAACCATGACAGTGTGGAAATGTATGCTGGGTGAGATGTTCACCCTGCTGTATGTCACCACTGTGCTAGGAGCCTATACCCCTAGCCCTATTGTGCCTTCAAATGTTGGGGGAGTGAACCCCACAGCCAGATAGGTGGGACAACAGTGATGGGGGGGCTATACCCCATGCCCTAATGTGCCTTCAAATGTTGGGGGAGTGAACCCCACACCCAGATCGGTGGGACAACAGTGATGGGGGCTATACCCCATGCCCTATTGTGCCTTCAAATGTTGGGGGAGTGAACCCCACACCCAGATCGGTGGGACAACAGTGATGGGGGGCTATACCCCATGCCCAAATGTAATCTGAAATCAATGGGTACAAAAAGCCACACACACCTTCTGCTCACCACACGCACATTCCATCCAAAAATTACTACCAAGTCACATAGCCATGTCATTGCTCACCTTCACCTCAAACGGTAGGTAGCCATCTTCACAGTGAGACGGTGTAGTGTGTTTGGCTATTCGTCCCACAAAACGCAACATGCATGCTGTTCCACCCCTATGGAGAATGGGACACTACACCCCCAATAAGAATCATGTGGCAGGCAATGTATGCTACCCACTCAACTCACAGGTAGGTAACCGCATCTCATAGGTCGGGGTGTGTGGGGGTGGGAAGCTTGCACAACAACTCACACGGGCCCACCTGACCGCCAGCACACAAGACCCATTACTTCCTGACACCAACATGCATGTGTCAGTTATTGCAATGTCCACTTCAAAAGAACTGGTATGTAGACATATCATGCTGACTTGTCCCACACTGGACCAAGATGGAAGCCATCATCATACACACACAGAGAGGTCTCACAAATACAAGCAAAAAACAGCAAACACAACATATCAACAGCCACAACATACAGCCAGATATGCATTTCAAAAAACATGGTGGCATAGGACACCAGGCCTTTCAATGCACAACTGCACACCCAGATAGCATTGGCAACTATAGTGTGCACACACCTAAGAAAATGAAACTGTGACAGCAACCAAAGTGTGAAAGTCTGAAACACATGTAGATGGAACTCAGAGCACAACCATGCACACCACTACATGCCATCTGACAGTAGCAGTGGTCCAGACCACCTAGGATCTAATTAAAGCAAACTTAAGCCTGGCTGGAATTGCAAATACAGATATGTACACCACATTGAAAAGGTATGCATGAAACTACAATGTTCACTCAATGTGCAGAGTAAACCGCTGCAAGGGCTCAACAAGTGACACATACACGTAAATGGATGACATATGATTGATCAATAACTGGATGCCAACATGAGCCTGTCAATGTAAAAATTTAAATTGTGCATGTCATGTCTTGACAACTCCCAATATGGACAAGTAATGCATGTACCACAACAGCTTGTAATGCATCACTGGATGTCGGTCACTGCAAATTTGTACAGTGAACAACTGCTGGATGTACAAACAGTTGATGTAACACTGCTAACACAAGCTTTGCTGGGTGCAACACAATGACCATTTCTCATCTGACCCACAGGTGACCAAGAACTCACTGCAGAGGATGACACCAACCTGCAGAGCCAGTCCCCCCCCGGAACAGAGACAACTGGATGAGGACTCCCTGGATTCCTTGGATGAGGAGCTCCAAACTGGCCCATCTGGTGTGGCAGCCAGTCCCAGGCACCCATTGTCCCCACAACCACATCAGCTGCAGCCCATGACCATCCTCAGACAGCTGCTGTCACGGCCTGTGTGTCAACCACTACCACCACCACCACCACCAGAGCTGGCTGCAACACCCTCCCTGCCCCAGGGGTTGAGCAGCCCACTGCATCGACTGCGGAGGCCAGGGAGAGGATGCAGAGGGCCAATGTGAGGACCGGACAGGAACGTGGCAGCAATGCAGGTGGGAGGGACAGGGTCATGCAGAGGGGAACTGATCCTGGGACGGAACCCCTGGCCCACATCGACAGAGTCCTTGGGGCCTACCAACAGGCCCAGGGACGAATGGGCCGGTTAGAGGAAGATTCTCGGGAGCACCTCCTGCTGCTGAGGTCCATGGACACACGAATGGGACAGATTGAGGACCTCTTGGGGCAGCAAGTGGCGGTTCTGAGGGACAGGCCAGCGCAACATTCTACCCCTCCGCTTCCCCCTGATGGGCAGCAGGATGACACTTCATCATCCTCCCCTGCGTACACAGAGGGGGGTGAGTCCTCAGACACCACTGTTCCTGCAGCAGTGGCCCCTCCAGTCAAGCGCAAAAGGGGCCGTCCAAGGAAAGGCCAGGGGGCCTCACATGCCAAGCACCTGCCAAACGCTAGTCCCCGAGACATCTATGATGGCAGACCACTGCACCACTGCATTGACCTTTTGGACTATCCTTCACCACACTGCCATGTGAATGGCATCTATTTGTTGGACTGGGTCTCCACATCATTGTGGGGACTACTCAAGTATCTCATCTACCATGACTGTCAACTCACTTCTTCAATTCCCCCCTTCACATTTTCTCCACCCTCGCATGTCACAGTTGTAAATAAATACACCTTACACACATGTTGTTGTGTCTGCTCCTTCTTTAATACAGGATGTGCAACGTTCACCGTGTAGGACATGGTCCAGGGGAATGGAATGTAGGTAGGCAGTGAGATGCTGAAGGGACCTAGGGAAAACCACAGAACAAGAGTCACTTGAAAAGTGTGGCATCGCACACATCACACAACACTTGTCAACAAGGTACTCAGATCTACAAACTTTACACAGAGCAACAGTCACCATAGAGACATTCTGTATCACACTAACCAATCACACATACATTGGCAGGCAGCAATGAGTCAACACAAAGCTGCAGTCAGCAAGCTCACATACACCCACACAGCAACTGCAACACCATCAGACCATTTTGTCCCTTCTACATCGTCACTCACCTTCAAGTGAAGTAGCAGGTGATGAGCTGTCGACGCATGTCGACACCTTCCTCCTCTCCACTGCCCTCGTCACTTGATCCGGGTTGATTTGCAGGCGGGGGCCTTGGCTGCTCATCATCGTCATCCAGGATCAGGGGTATTGCCTTGCGAATGGCCAGGTTGTGGAGCATGCAGCATGCCACCACTATCTGACACACCTTCCCTGGCGAGTACATGAGGGTACCTCCAGTACGGTCCAGGCACCGAAATCTTGATTTTAGGAGACCAAATGTCCGTTCTATCACATGCCGTGTTCTCCCATGGGCATCATTGTATCGCACATCAGCTGGCGTGACGGGATTCCGCAATGGGCTCAGCAACCACGGGCGGTTCGGATATGCCGAGTCACCTGGGTGTGAGAAACACAGGTTAACCTTGCAGTCCCACAATGCCACACGACAGCATGTCACACACACCCCACTCTAATCCACTATGCATACTCACCCACAAGCCATGCACGCTCCGGAAGCAGATTGGCCATCAGCTGAGGAACGATGCTGCTGCGCAAGATGTGTGCATCATGGGCTGAGCCGGGAAACTTGGCACACACGTGTGAGATGATCATGTCCGCGAGGCACACCACTTGAACATTTACCGAGTGTGAATGCTTCCTATTGCGGTAAACCTGTTCACGTGCCTGTGGTGGCACAAGCCCAACATGTGTGCAATCAATTGCACCAATGACATGGGGGATATGTCCAAGGGCATAGAAATCGCCCTTCACAGCCACCAACTCAGGCCCCCTGGGGAAATGGATATATCTGTCTTTGTAGAGCATCATGGCCAACAGGACATCCCTCAGCAGCATGCTGAACATCGGCTGTGACATCCCGCCTGCACTTGCAACCGTGTGATGGAATGAGCCTGTTGCAAAGAAATGCAGGCATGCCATCACCTTAGATGTTACGGTGAAAGCTGTCGGATATGTCCGACGTGGCTGCAGGTGGGGCTCCAACATGGCACATAGGTTCTGCAGGGTTTGTCGGTCCAGCCTGAATTTGCGGATTATATCCTCATTCTCCATGTCTGCCAGGACTGTGAACGGACGATGGATATTGGGCCTCCTCCTCCTAGGACAGATCACAGTGCACAGATGTCAATGCAGAAGACCATGAAATGTGCATTACATCAATTTTTTCAACAGACACATTCCCAAGTTTTACACATTGCACCATTAACCGACAGAGCACTTCACAAGTAGGTACACATCAGGCACAATACTCGTACACCTGTCCCCTTACCAGCAGCAATTATCTGTGCACCCCTCCGGCTCATTCGCATGCACAGTGTGATATACTAACAGATATGTGTGCACACCTGTGAGTATGACCCCCAGCATATGTTACTAATTGCAATACTACCCTAACACACCATGTTGCTGTCCCTGATACACCTCCCAACACAGGTTGCACATGGCACACATCAACTACACACTGACCACCGGCTGAGCGTGGGGGACACGTGTGTGCATGTGCATTACACAATGTGACAGTTGCTGATGCCCCTAGTTCAGTAAATCAGACAACATTGTGTGTTACAATGCACACACAGACATTGACCATTATCTACATATGCTATGCAACACATTAACTGGACAGTCTACATTTCATTACACAGCACATGTGACATGTGCAAGTGTATGTGCCCATGCAATGTATTGGCGACCCATATATGGTATGTGTTGGTGACGTGGAGTGACATGTTCCTTTTGTGCATTTGCCCTCATGAGGACCCTTCAATTGTTGAGACACTGGGCACTGTACATGTTGGCCTATGCATAGAGCTGGAGGACACGTTAGGTGCAGCAAAGCTACTCCACAACTCCATTAACGCTCACTCCAGGCACTGTCTGGCACCCATATGGCGGTGCCTACCGCTTGGCCCCTGCAGACTGGCACCGCCCATATCCCAGGCACGATCGCGGTAGACACAGCCAGATATGTATGTGACAATGACGGTCACTATGCACCGCTACCCAAATCACGGTCACTCCAGGCACTGTATGGCACACATTTGGTGGTGCCTACCGCTTGGCCCCTGCGAACTGGCACCGCCCATACCCCAGGCACGATCGCGGTAGACACAGCCAGATAGGTATGTGACAATGGCGGTCACTATGCACCGCTACCCAAATCACGGTCACTCTAGGCACTGTCTGGCACACATATGGCGGTGCCTACCACTTGGCCCCTGCGGACTGGCACCTCCCATACCCCAGGCATGATCGCGGTAGACACAGCCAGATATGTATGTGACAATGGCGGTCACTATGCACCGCTACCCAAATCACGGTCACTCCAGGCACTGTCTGGCACACATATGGCGGTGCCTACCACTTGGCACCGGGACCAGGAGTGATACTTTGCTACTGTTGTTCAGGATATTCATACAGCGTGATACCAGGGTAGATCACGGCACTCGGGAGCATGCTAACAAGTACAAGTCAGAAAAAACGTAAAACAAAGATTAAATGGATGAACATGGTGTGCACTGCAAGCCCTTTTTGATGTACTACATACTTGTCTACCCTACCTGCAAGTTGCACCCACAGAGACAAACAAATGGCAAATTAATTTCGACGGATACGATCACACACGTGATATGCATATTCTTAAAATGGAAGGATTTTCGTGAATGGAGAGTTGGTTTCACACCACTGATGGACATGAAATACAATTGTTGAACGACATGTTTCCACAAAATGACATTGTTTAAATGCATTTGAATATCTGTGTTACAGCGCAATTGTTAACATCACAAGGGTGGGCGGGGCAAAGCACTTGTATGCTCGGGGAAACACGGGGTGTGGGCAAGACAGCAGACATCACCACGTTTTGGTTAAGTAAGAAGTGGTGCATTGTGGGTGATGGAATTACGAGCGTAAACCTTGTGATTGATGATTCAGGACAGGTGGTGAGAGGTTTAATCGTAAAGGAGGGGTGATGTCACATGATTTATAACAGAGGGGTGTTACGAAGCATTGTGCAGCACTGCTTGACGCAGTGAAATGTTTTGAGAAAAGGGAGAGATGTGGCAAGAAGTCTTGAAAGGTATGAGTTAATGGAGCTAAGATCAGGGACATAAATTATCGGGTAACATGAAGGAGGTTTAAGAATTTATGTAGGGTTGCGACGTAACAAGGGGGATTGTTTAAAAACCGAGGTGTTTAAAAACTGAAGTGTAAGTTGGGTTGTTGTCCAAGCAGAGGTGTGGTAACATCATGCGCTGTGTTTTAGCGGGAAAGCGTTGATAACAAGCAGGGCAATGTAATTCGTTTGTTGTAACACATTTGCTGTTTATCAAGGGGTTTGTAGCCTCGTTTTAATTGCAATATCCTTTTATTGTAGTGAACCCCTGAAGAAGGATTTTCTAAAAGTCCGAAATGCATTGGGTATAATGTGACTCGCTACCAAGGATGGATTTGTGTTTTGACGTGCTCAGAAAAAGGCTCGGATGAGCATACCTGGGACATGAGAAGCAATGAAATGCATAAGCATCTCACGTGTGAAAAAAAGCAAGATCAATAAATTAAGCATTATTAATATGCTGGAGTACTTCGATTATTTTTGCTATAAATTGAAAAAGAAAAAAAAAAAAAGATTTACTAAGTGGGACAATCCCTATCTAAAGCTGTGCACTGGGACCAGGAGTGATACTTTGCTACTGTTGTTCAGGATACACATTTGGCGGTGTCTACCGCCTGGCCCCTGCAGTGTGTCACCGCCATGGACCATGCCCTTGCAGCCAATGGGATGAACCCTCGCGGGACCCTGATGCGGATTTGAAAATCGCAGTAGGCATGCACCGCCACCGCAGAGCCTGTCACTGGAAGCATTCAAAAGATGCACCACCGCGGTAGCGCGCGCCTGGCCCCTACGGTGTGTCACCGCCATGGACATTGCCCTTGCAGCCAATGGGAAGCACCCTCGCGGGAGCCTGATGCGGATTTGAAAATCGCGGTAGGCGTGCACCACCACCGCGGAGACGGTCACTGGAAGCATTCAAAAGATGCACCACCGCGGTAGCGCGCGTCTGGCCCCTACGGTGTGTCACCGCCATGGACCATGCCCTTGCAGCCAATGGGAAGCACCCTCACGGGAGCCTGATGCGGATTTGAAAATCGCGGTAGGCGTGCACCGCCACCGTGGAGCCGGTCACTGGAAGCATTCAAAAGATGCACCACTGCGGTAGCGCGTGCCTGGCCCCTACGGTGTGTCACCGCCATGGACCATGTAGAGGGACATGTTTTGTAGTGTCAGCCATACAGTGCAGCTGCATTTTGGTGATGCAGGAGTCAGGCCAGTTATCGTTTGTGTGAATGGCTGTGTTGCTCCCAATTTACCCACTCAGTGTCAGTCCACCTGCAATGCACAGTCCCCGCCGAATGCCACATGTCCACATCACTGCATGTACAGTGTGTTCCATGTGTGTTTGGTTCACGCCTCTTCATCTAAGTACCATCTCTGCCCTGTAGATTGCACAGGAGCAGCTGTGTGAGAAGGGTGTGTGTATGACAGTTGTTATCACTCTATGTGAGTTCCAGGACACAGTGATGCTTTCACAGGGCTAGGACACTTAGGTCTGTGCAGTGTTGGACACAGTGAGTCCAACAACAATACACATGTTTTGCTATCTTCTCTATGTGTAGTTGTAAGTAACTGCAGACAGTAGCTGCGGGCAGACTACACGTTGCTTGCTGTGTTGGTATCCTGCATGTGAATGGGTTGTGGAGGTACTGTGTCCACCATCGAACATGCATGCATGTACGTCTGATTGACGAATGACATTGTACCATGTTCACAGCAATTGTTGGCTCTGTTACAGCTGTAGCTGGAGTTTTAGATGAGTCACTGTTGTGCTACTGCATTTTCTCTGTGTAGTCATTGTACACTGTGTCACTGAAACCTCACCCCTCTTGTCTCCCATGCCTGCAGCTGAAGGTCCACCAGCGTAAAGCCGTGTGGAGGGCCATTGCCTCCAGAGTGCGAGATCTGGGTGTGTCAAACCGAAGGCACACCCACTATCATAAAAGGTGGGACAACATCTGCCGGCTGAGCAAGAACGTGGCCGAGATGACGCTGGGGCTGCTCCCTCAGACTGGCAGGTTGGCTAGGCGCAGCATGACACCACTAATGGTCCGCATCCTGGCTGTCACACAACCTGAGCTGGACAGACAACTGAAGGAGCATCAGCAGCAAGTTAGGGGTGAGTATGTGTTGCAGGCTGCCTTTGGCTGGGAGTGGGTGCATGTGTCTACAGAGTGTGCAAATTGTCAGCTGTGTGACGTTGGTTGTGTGGTGCAATGTTTTGTGAGTGGCCTCTGTGCTGGGTGTATGTGCCATGCATTTGCCCAACCTGTGCTTCATGAAGTCAGTTTTAGCACTGTGCATCTTTCTTACATTTGGAGTTGTGGCCTTCAGGTACCTTCTGCTGTGGGGTAGTGTGTGAATTCAGATGGATGGGAATGCCAGTGTGCCAACTGTGAGTGCGTTTCAATGAATGTGTGCAATTACAGACCTCAGATGTCTGCCAGTCAGACATCTGAGGCCAATGTGCAACAGTAGATGTGCCCATGAACTCGATATGGTGGATGGCATGTGTGCAGGGTCATTGTGGGCTGGTATGTTGTGGTCTGTGTGGTCCCCTACTGCTCCATCCATGTAGGTGATGAGCACCATGTTGTGGTGTTCATCCTTGCCACCATCGGGACAGTGTGTGTGCACAGGCCATTTTGTGGCTGTGTCTGATGTGAGCCAACAGCAGGATGGTGTACTGTGTGTGTCACCTGGGGCACTTATGGCAGGATGTGTGTTGGACATGCACCGTTGGCTTCATATTTTGGGTGGCAAGATATATGTGTGCACAGGGTGGCATGCGATGTGCTGCACACCTCTTCTAGGATGCAGATGTATTGGCACGTGTTAGTTCTGTTGATGCCACTCATCTCACAGTACTTCTCTCTCCTATGCAGCATCTCCCGTATGTGCAGAGGGACAGGGGACGGACACCAGTGGTGAAGCATCCAGTGCAACAGCCGCACCAGAGCAGACTGACACAGATGTGACCAGTGCCGAGGAGGGGGACAGGAGTCTGCTAGAGGATTCACAGCCGGAGACACATCGCTCTACGTCATCTGACGCCAGCGGTGACGCATCCATGTTGGGGAGTACAGGGAACGGGGACTCTGCCTCCTCTTCCACCACACAGCGTACAGTGCCCAGCCTCCCTTCAACCTCCACTGGTGCTGCCCGTGTCCGCACGAGTAGGAAGGGAAGAGTCACCTTCACCCCAGGCACTGCTGCCCCAGCCCATGTCAGCCCTGCTGCCCTCAGTGCTGAAGCAGTCGAGCTATTGCGCCAGCTGTGTGTGGGGCAGACAGCACTTCTCAATGCCTTCCAAGAGCATGACAAAAAGTTGGGGCAGGTTATAGCTTTCATGGAGGGCATACATTCCGACGTAGGTGGGCTACACCGGACTGTGCAGTCCTTGTCATCAACTGTGACAGCAGCCCTGCAACAGGCACATAGTCAGGGAGCGGCTCCCATCACTTTGTCCGGCCCCGTGTCACTGTGCACCTCTGACGACAGTGACAATGCTCAACGGACCCCAAAGTCCCGATACAGAACCCACAGCACACAGGAGCAGCAGCAGCCGAAGCGTACTAGAGCGCAGACACCATCCCCACATAAAAGTAAGGTCACCCCAGAGCGCAGAGAGAAAAGCCCATCAGGCGACAGCAATGGCCACAAAGAAAAGAAACAAGCATCAGGGTCACAGGCCTCACCTTCCTCCCCCGCCAAAGACTCCCCTGTCCCAAAGACGTCTTGCAGAGGCAAAATGACAGTTTCCACACCCACTGAGAAGGTGTTGCCTGCAAACATTACACAGGATGAGGGCCCCATGGATAATCCATCCTTGACCTCCACTCCCATCCCAAGCCCTGTGAAGCCAGCATGGGAGGACACTGTAGGGGGCAAACCTGGTGGACAGAGGGAGGCAGGGCGGCAGCAAACCCCAGGCAAGCGCACAGCGGGATCCAGCATGTCCCCAGAGGGAGGGTCAACATCCACACCAGAATCAGCTTTGGTAGTGGGGTCACCTGTTGTGTCCACCCCAGTTCACCTCAATCCCCAGGCAGGGAAGCCTTTCAGGATCCCCAAGAAGTGGAGAGGCACCCCTCCACAATCTCCGGCACACACTGTGTCTCACCAGGGCATGAGTCCACCTCCCCGTGCCTCCACCCCACCTGGTCCAAGCAGCCCCCCAGCTCCCACAAGCAGAGATGGCTCTTCCACAGTTGTTCCTCCCACTGCCCAGGGCAGCCCTCCAACTGACCCCAACACACAGTCAGCTCCAAGTCCGACAGACAGCCCCATCTGAGTGGTGGTCACCCTCACACACCTGTCTGTCCACAGCGGTGCGTGTGATGCCCATTGTCAGCCCCATTGCTCTGTGGCTGGGCATGGCATGGTAGAGTTGCATACATTCCCTGTGTAGCTTCTGATGTCACTACTCTGCACAATGTACTGGCCTTTTTGTTCACTGCTGTTTGCCCCCTGCCTGTGCAGCTTCTGATGTCCCCACTCTGCACAATGTACTGGCCTTATTGATCACTGCTGTTTGCCCCCTGCCTGTGCAGCTTCTGATGTCCCCACTCTGCACAATGTACTGGCCTTTTTGTTCACTGCTGTTTGCCCCCTGCCTGTGCAGCTTCTGATGTCCCCACTCTGCACAATGTACTGGCCTTATTGATCACTGCTGTTTGCCCCCTGCCTGTGCAGCTTCTGATGTCCCCACTCTGCACAATGTACTGGCCTTATTGATCACTGCTGTTTGCCCCCTGCCTGTGCAGCTTCTGATGTCCCCACTCTGCACAATGTACTGGCCTTTTTGTTCACTGCTGTTTGCCCCCTGCCTGTGCAGCTTCTGATGTCCCTACTCTGCACATTGTACTGGCCACTGGCCTTGTTGTTCACTGCTATTTGCTCCCTGGCTGTGCAGCTTCTCATGGACTTCATCTGCACATTGGACTGGCCACTGGCCTTGTTGTTCACTGCTATTTGCTCCCTGGCTGTGCAGCTTCTCATGGACTTCATCTGCACATTGTACTGGCCACTGGCCTTGTTGTTCACTGCTATTTGCCCCCTGCCTGTGCAGCTTCTCATGGACTTCATCTGCACATTGTACTGGCCACTGGCCTTGTTGTTCACTGCTATTTGCCCCCTGTCTGTGCAGCTTCTCATGGACTTCATCTGCACATTGGACTGGCCACTGGCCTTGTTGTGCACTGCTATTTGCCCCCTGCCTGTGCAGCTTCTCATGGACTTCATCTGCACATTGGACTGGCCACTGGCCTTTTTGTTCACTGCTGTTTGCTCCCGGCCTGTGCAGCTTCTGATGTCCCCACTCTGCACAATGTACTGGCTTTATTGTTCACTGCTATTTGCCCCCTGCCTGTGCAGCTTCTGATGTCCCTACTCTGCACATTGTACTGGCCACTGGCCTTGTTGTTCACTGCTATTTGCTCCCTGGCTGTGCAGCTTCTCATGTAAATACTGTGCATATTGAAATGCCCACTGGCCTTGCTGTTGCCCAAATTTGTTGTCTCACTATGCAAATTGTGAATAAACACAGTTGGTCCTGCTGTGAGTTGTGTCAGTGTCCTTCCTGAATAAAGTTGTTTCTGTGTGTGCATGGTTTACTGTGTCACATGCTCAGTATGCCACTTCAACATTGCCAATAGGTTGTCTCACATTTCATTTTTTTTTTGCAGGGGTGGGAGGCACTTCATTTCTACCTGACTGTGATTCTAATGGGTGCAGTGCAGGTGGTTGGCAATGAATTCTTGTTGTCATCATCCTTCTTTGCTCATGTTATCTATGGTGGACACATGTCAGGTTTGTGGGCAATGGCAGCACAGGGTGGGAGTTTGGGCACAGGCTTACAGGCAGGCAGGCCAGGGTCATGGGGTCTGTGAGAGCTTCCTTTCTGTGTGCCAATCAGTGTAGGTGTATGGACATCTTGTGGTGATGAGTTATCCAGGTCCCATGGCTTACTTCCAATGTGTGCACTTGGGTGGTGGAGAAGTGTATTGTATGAAGGGGGTGACTTTGTTGTGACTGTGGATATGTGTGCACCTGCATTGTCAACTACTGCCATGTGTCACCCTGGAGTGGTGTGCCTGTATGTGTACTTGTTGAGCCCTGTGGTTGTGTTTTGTGCACATGGCAGTATTGTGTGGTGCTGTTGTGAGAGGAGGTATGTGTCACATATCCTACTTGTGCTTGGCTGTCATGTAGTGTGTCACTGGGCCCTGTGTGTTGTGCAGCAGACATTCTCTTGTCCAGTATTTGGATGCCTATGTGTGGCTGGTCAGTGTTTGAGTTCAGGGCCTTCCTTTCATCCCTGTGCCTATACATGGGTGTCCTTGCTGTCTCCAGGAGTTGTTGCATTGAGGTGACCGTGGTTTGTGTTGACTGACTGTGTCAGCCATGTGTGCTGTGATGGGCTGTGTGTGTTCTCACATGTGTCTTGTCTTGCATAAGCATCACACATGCTTGATGGTTGTGTCACTGCCCTTCCATTTGTGGGCACCACACTTTGGCTTTCCTATATGTTGTCCTCCATTACTGCTGGCATGTGGTGTGTGTATGTGGCTGTGAGTCAGGGTGGTGTGTGTGTGTGTGACTTGTCAGGTAGTGTGTGCAGTGAAGTGTTTGGTCCTCATCTGTGTGTGTGTACATTTTGTGCCTGGCCTCAGTGTTCTTGGCTTGTGTGTGATGTTGTTGTGGTGTGTGTGTTGGCTGGGGCCTGGGCTTCTGTGCTATGTGTTCCTGTGCAAAGGGTCCTGCTGTGGCTGTATATGCAGTTGTTGGGACGTGGGGCATGGTGTGGCTTTAGTTGTGTGGTTGTTGTGCAGGAGTGGCACTTGGGAGGCACATGTTGTGTCCCTTCAGGGAGGTAGCTAGTGTGTTGTGGGTGGAGTTGTGGCTCTGTGCTATTTGTACGGTGCCCTTGGCAGGCGCTGGCCCTGAGCTCTGCGTTGTGTGCATGGTTTCCTGCACACTGACCGCGGCGGTGACGTGACCAGGACATTTGTTCATGATGGCGGAACATGGGTGGGCAGTATGTGGCGAGGTGTGTTTGTCACAGGGGGGACATGTGTGTGTGCAGTGATGGCTGTGTGCCTGTCCCCACAGGGGTGTGTGGTGTTCTCATGCGAAGTTTTTCCACCCTGGAGCTGTGTATTGTGTTACTTGCACTGTTGTGTCTGTACGTACCTGCGGAGGCATCCGCGGCGGACGATGGCTTGCAGGTGGTGTATCATGTACAGCACCGGGATGGCGTGTAGGGCAGGATCCATCGCGGTGTGTACCGGGTGTCTCTTTTCTGTCTCCGCTGTGGTGTCTCCGCCGTCTCTCGCTGTGCGGTTTCTCCGTCGCGGTGCGCTGCCATGTTTCCGGCATCGTAATATCTTCGGCGTACGGGACGTCATTCCGCACGGCGGTGTGTGGTGATTGGCTCACTCCGCCGCGGTGGCGGGCGCACTTTGATGGCGGTCGGCGTTGCACCGCGGCGGACGGGAAATGGGCAATGTGTGGCCATCCTAATATGGCGGGCGTGAAGACCGCTGGCGGCGTGCGGTAAATGGGTGTAACCGCCACCGCCGACACCGCGGTCGTGTCTCCGTCTGCCATCGTAATAGGCCCCATTGTTTTTAATTTAAGTTCAAAAATATTGTAAAATAAAGTAAATAATACATATAATTAAAAGAAACATAGTTAAAAATATTTTAAAAGGCTTAAAAATTATAAGTAATATATATAATTTGAAAATACATTAAACATATACATATAATATATAATATATATATACGTACTTATTAATATGTTTTAATGTTTATTTTAATAAATTATAAATTGTTTAATTTATTTTTATAAATTATAAATACATCTATACACATAAAACAATAATATAAAATATATATATATATATATATATGTAACAAATTTAAAAAAAAGATTTTAAATCTTTAAAAAAAAAAAATACAGTACATTAGCTAAAAAAATGCAAAATATTAGATAGCGGAGGAAATTAAATTACTATTTCCACTCCAGTGAGTGCAACAGTAGGGAAAGTTTTGGATAGCGTAGGGGTAAAAATTACTATTCCCACTCCAGTGAGTGCAACAGTAGGGAAAGTGTTGGATAGCGTACGGGTTAAAATTACTATCCCCACTCCAGTGAGTGCAACAGTAGGGAAAGTGTTGGATAGCGTAGGGGTTAAAATTACTATTCCCACTCCAGAGAGTATAACTGTAGGGAAAGTGTTGGATAGCGTAGGGGTAAAAATTACTATTCCGACACCAGTGAGTACAACAGTAGGGAAAGTGTTGGATAGCGTAGGGGTAAAAATTACTATTCCCACTCCAGTGAGTGCAACAGTAGGGAAAATGTAGGATAGCGTAGGGGTTGAATTAACATACTTATAAATTTTTTTTTTTTAAATAAATAACATATTAATAATTATTTAACCAAATAATTATTAATAAATACCTATTAAATTAAATTAATATTTACTTAAATAACATTAAATTACTTTGCACCCTATTCCCCTATAAACACACAACGTGCAACACATAAAAAAATAACACAATATATGTAATTATCAATTAATAAAAATTAATTACCAATTAATAATTAATTAACAATAAATTAATTAACAATAACAATAAATAATAATAATAATACATTGATTATCATTAATATAATTTTTTATTTACCAATTAATAAAAATTAATTACCAATTAATAATTAATTAACAATAAATTAATAATCAATAGCAATAAATATACACATATTAACTAATTAATTATATTTCAATTACTTCCCACCCTATTCCCCCATAGACCCACAACCCGCTCTGATACTGAAACGCAAAATTCCCTTTAAAAAAATTACTATTTTCTAAACATTTAATACATATATTTAAAAATAATGAAAAAACTTTAAAAAAAATGTTAAACATACATATAAAATACATAACACAAAAAAAAATCGATATTATTAACAACTATATTTTTGCTAATGATAATAATGACTTCGATATTACTTACTTCGATATTAAAAAGATCGATATTACTTACCTTAAAGTCGATATTCTGGTCCACGATATTCTTGACTTCGATATTCTGTCCCTACGATATTAAAAACTCGATATTAGTGCAGGTCGATATTTAAAATTCGATATTTTGACTGCCCACCAAATCGGAGTTGAATCCTTGTGAATATGCCCCTAAGTGTACTCGGCTAGAAGTTGTGACCATATTGGACAGAGTACTCTTGTCCATATCCTGCTTATGTAATGTAAAACGGCGGTGACAGCACACTTTATTGTATTTACAGAGCTAATTTAGGCTGCCTAGCGCCAACGCAGGCACCCTTGCACCATAGTGCAGGGGGGCCTGCGTTGGCGGGGAAATGATTGTTTATGTGCAGGAAGGAGCACCTTCCTCCATATAAACAATAAATCATGCCATTTTGCTGTTTCTATGTGTTGCACACCAAAACGAGGAGGAATAAAGCATCTCTCCTCGTTTCGCTGGGTAAGACCAGGTTTTCTCTGGTTTTCATTTTGGTGTTGCCCCCTGTTTATGCCTCCCTTGTAAATATGAGGCAGCGTCAAAATCAATGGGTGTTGCAGGGGAATGCCCACCGCAACACCAATTGCTCTCCTCTTTCATGCTAAGTATAGCGTTAAAGTGGGCCTAATTCACAATGCAGCGTTAAGCCACATTTAGTGGCTTAACACCGCCTTATAAAAAAGGTGCAGAACCTATCGCCATAGGAACGTCCTAAAAAGTGAAGTTCCTGTGGTGATAGGGGCTTGCAAATATGCCTCTGTGTGCGTATGAGTCTGAGAACTAAAGCCAGTGGGATCTCTTTTGAAGGCCTTTTGCTTAGTGTGGCACAGGACTTGGCATTGGGCAGTTTCCCCAGACAGTGGAAATGTATTCCCTGCATTCCTGTGGCTGGAGCGTGGGGATCCAGTTAGATTTAGACAGGGTTACCTTAAGCAATTCCATGAAGACTTTTTTGGCAAGGTGTTGTTGATTAAATCTTTGGGAGCACTGCAATGGTAGATGGTAGGGGTGAAGTGAGAGAACGTGGCTTCTGTTTTTTACAGTGAGGTCAGTCCTGCTCTTTTGTCAATATCTGATTACTTCTATATAAAGGATGATGGGAGAAAGGTGCAGAAACCTCACACTTCATAGTGTTCAGGATGCTTCAGTTTGGAGCTGGCCCCCATGCTACCTGCTCTCAGTAGCATCACTCTTCACAAATGATGTGTGCGGAAGGAAGCCTGAGAAGAACATTTGAAAGAGAACAACTCCACAACAGTAAAGAATTTTGAGACTGGAGTGTCAGGAATCGCACTGGCTAAGCGCCTACCTGACTGTCATACTACGTTTCCCAGAAGGCTTGAAGAGGAGGGGCCAGTGTCTATATCATGACGCGACTCGCGTTCGTTAACGTGCGTAATTTTGGAATATCGGCTGAAAGAGTGCCAATAACGGAGGGAGCTCCGTGTATTCGCATCCAGAAATTGAAGACCTGGAGTTATTTGCCCGGACTCACGGGATTAGTGGCAAGCTTCCGATTCACTGTGCTCGGCAGAGCACGACCCTTGTCTTGCCTTTTCCTGGGGGGTTGAGGGGGTTCTGTGGAAGAGATCCGGACTTCCAGCGGAACACAGAGAAGCCGTCCCAGCAACCCACGGTTAGCAGAGCGTGAACTTGCCTTCTGTTACGGACCGCGGTGAGGTAAACCGCTCTTCGTTTTCTTTTCCTTTTTGACGTCCGACGAGGTAGGATTTCGACTGCCTCGAACTTAACTTGCTTTGAACCTTTGGAGGGAATCGCTATTGTTTGCTTTTGACTATCAGTTATTGCAATGCCGCAATTGCGCTGTGATATGTGACTTGGGGGTTCAGTCTGGAAGGCTGTTAGGACAACCATGGATGAGGACTTTGGATATGGTTTCCATATATCTCTTTGAAGAATAACATTTTATTTCACTCCTATTATTTGAGAGAACCGGTATGTATGTATGTTTCCTATGAAGGGAGGGCGCTGGTGTTTGTCGTGTTGTTGACGGTGTGGTTTAACCTGCTGTTTTTTGTGCTTTATAGAAATTATCTACACATAGGACTGGTTATTGCCTGAGGCAAGGATACTGCTTGGACGTTTCCTCAAGTAGATAAGGTAGTTGGAGCAAACTAGCGAGACCATATGAGTGTAGTGTTGCATGTGCTGTTTATTCACGTGTATTGTTCTTTGTTTTTAAGGTTTTCCTCCTGGCTGTTCCCATCCTACCCTTCCCTCACTTGATCGCCCTAATACTCCGTAAACTTTTAGTTGGAGTTGGGGATGTCAAGGGGTGGACCCATTATTGCATCATCTGGACCCTGAGGAGTAATATATCTCAAAGGACTGAGATCCTTGCATGGAGATCCACATACCCTATCTAGATAATTGAGACCACAACCCAGTTGAGGCTGCACCTGCCTTTTTATGTAATGTTATATTGTTACGTTATGCTTCGTTACGTTATGCTACGTTATGTTATGTGATGTGTATTTGTAAAGAGCACTATCACCCGCAAAGGTATCCTGGTGCTGAGCAGGTGTTTGTGCCCAGCCTTTCCTATGGCAGGATGGGTAATTGAAAAGCCAGGTCTTCAGCTTCTTGTGGAATGCAAGAAGAGAGGATGATGTTCTGATGTTTAGCTGAATGTCTTTCTATGCTTTAGGAGCAATGTAAGAGAATGCTCGTCCTACCGATCTGGTTCTGTGCATATATGCGATGTATGCATTGGTGGGGCCTGAATTTTGTAGTGCCCTGAATGTGTGTGAGGAGTTTGATGTGAGTGCATTTGTGTATCTGGAGACAGTTTAGTTCCCTGAAGTGTGGTGTGATGTGAGTTCTATGTTGGAGGTTGAGGATGAGTCTGGCGGCAGAGGTCTGCATGGTTTATAATCTTCTACTGAGTTGCTTGGGGATCCCAGCGTTGAGGTGTTTCCATAGTGCAACGTGCTGGTGACTAGGGCACAAGTGACAGTTTTTTCCTGGTGTTTCTTGGCAGTCATTTGAAGATCTTCATCAGCACCTTAGCATGTGAAAGCTGGATGCATTGAGGGTGTTTGCTTTTGCGGTCATGTCCAGTTTGCTGTTGATGATTATTATGAGGCTTCTGGTTCAAGTTTGGGTATCGTGTAGGTCTGAGTTCGGCCGGACACCAGTTGGAGTCCCATGGTGAGGTGTCCAGACCATATACTCACAGATCTAGTCTCACGGTGCACTATGTACCATACAATTAGGTGGAAGGTTTGAGTTTCCATGCTGCACAGATGTTTAGTGTGTGGTGGTCATTCACACACTACAATTGTATTCATATTATTTCCCAGCCCAGAGGAAGTCGTGGGTAACATCCCAGACCACGAAACACGTGTTGGCTGGCTGGATAACATAAAAAGAAAATAAAGACCAAGAGAATCTTATTATGAAATGTGTTTTATTATATGACTGTAACATGCTGGGAATTGATTCAAGTGTGTGCTTGGGTTGAGTGTATACATTCCAGACAGATCCTCTCTGGGTCACACTGAAGGGGTTTGGGTGTTTCCCCCTACCAGAGAGCACCACATTTAGATAACACATTGGACTGACACACCTGTAAATAGTGAGCGCCATAGTCACCCGGTGTTCCATCACCCACAGTGTATCATATTTATTTATATAGGTGTCTATAGAGCAGAGGCTTAGCCAGAGGAAAAGCAAAGAGCTTCAAATAAAACTTAACCTAGGTAAGATTCTAAATAGCATAAGCAGTAATAACATTTCAGCAGAGGTAGATTAGGATAATGAGTAGCTCACAAGCCTAATGAAGGAGGTGCTCATGTAGATAGGGAGGAGAGTACTTGGGAAAGAGCATTGGACAGTATGAAATAGAAATAGAGTTCAGAAAATGCAACTAGATCTAGAGCAGGTGAGTCTTAAGGTTGGTCCTCACCACGAAGAAGACATTTTGGTTGAGTCTAGTGAATTCCTGGATCATGTTTCAATGCCTGGAGGCCAAACGTAAATTGGCCTGATTTGAAGTCTCAGGGGCCGATTCCGATTCGGGCCGGAAAACGTACCGACCGACTCGGTACGGGAATTTAGTCCGACCGACACGTACCGGCGCTGCCCGACCTGCGTAGTACGATGAAATGCATGTGAATCACGACCGACTCGTACGGAACACAAGCCGAACGACCGAACCGCACGGAAACCAGCCATCGGGCCGGGAAACAATGCAAATCGAACCGACCGACACGCACCAGGAATGAACCCGAACGAAATGTACCCGCGAACTCCGACCCGCGCAGTACGATGCAATGCGTGGAAAACCAGACCGAGTCGCATACCAAGCCGTACGACTGACACGCATACAAAACCCAGTCGAGGCAACCCAATAGTCCGCGACCGACGCGTACGCCGCACATGAAACACAGCAGAAACACAGCATGAACGACTCGGAGAAGCTCGCACGAGACAACTGCAGCGTCCTACTCGGTCAGAAGAACGTCTCCTACATGCCCCAAAACTACAAAGGAAAAAATACAAAAAAAAGGGCCAAACAAGCAATTACAAAGCCAATAAATACTGGGGGGGACACGGAACAAAGACACACCCACAACTCCACCCATATAAAGGCCACAAATCCCTACCATGATCCTTTGCAAATTCATCTGACCTGCCAGCACAGAACACCATCAGACAGCAACCATAGACACACGCACAGCTCATCCATCACACAAGCCACACACCATCAGCACCTCAACAAATAGCACCCTCACATACACCCAGCAAAACCTACACACACACACCCTCACTTGCACACCCACACATACATCAATCACCACCACCACCCATCACCATGCCCCCAAAGAAGAATCCAAAGTTCCTAGACAGTGAATTGGAAGTCCTGGTAGATGAGATCCTCAGGGTAGAGCCACAGTTGTTTGGTACATTGGTCCAACAGACCCCCATGTCGCAGAAAACCAAGATGTGGGAGAGGATCGTCGACAGGGTGAACGCACAATCACCATGTTTGCGCACAAAGGAAGACATCCAGAACAGGTGGTATGATGTGCGCAGGAGGGTCAAGGACCTACTAAAGAAGGATTACGCCTTGAGCCAACACACCGGCAGTGGCCCTCCTGCCAAACCAGTATACCTCAGGCCCTGGGAGGAGAAGGTGCGGGCCATCCTACCACCAGTGAGCGTATATGGACTATCAAACATCCCAGAACCTGGTGAGTACACAACAAATATACACAATATTGTGTGACAATACACACACATCACTGTCAAGGGGATAGTCAAACCATGCACCCTTAGCAAATCCACAGCAACCAAAAGATAATCATCCCAAGATGTGTATGTCAGTCAGATAAACACAATACATGCCATTTCATAGTGATATGTAACTGTGTCATGACATGTACAAACCCAACAACAAATAGAGCTAGGCAGTGGCACAAATCTAACCAACAAACACAGTCAGATATGTAGCCACCACTAGAACACCACCTCACAGGGAAGCTCACTGAAAGGAAGGACTTATGTGTATGCTGGTGAAGTCAGTGTAGCCAATAGCATGATGGGAGTTGTAGTCACAGATATTGCTCACCCTCACAATTGGCCCATCAACACCACTATGAACCATGCTCACATCACAGGAAATGGAAAACAACTGACAAGATGGCTGACACTGGGCACTGCTGTGGGGAGCACAAGGCCCTGCTGGGAACTGTGCAACAATCAACAGCAGGACACCACTGACTGACATCCTGAAAGCCAACTTGCACTCCCTGCAATGGAAGCACGTTCCATGGTGGGATATCTGGCTGGGTGGGAAGGAGGACTGACAGCTCTGACCAAATTTACAAGCAGCTTTTCACACACACCCCCTTAACAAAAACTCCACACAACTCACCTGGGAGAATGCAATGCCTCACACTCTAATTAAATATCCCACAAAGAACCACAACCCTGGGTTATGCTGTGTGAAGCACAGGACACTCATGGGACTTGTAGCCAAACAAACGCCAGGACAACACTGTCAGCCATCATTTCAGCACAGGCACACTACCCCACAGGGAAGCAGAGTCAAAAGGAAGGAAGTATGGGCATGCTGGGAAGGGGTGTAGGCAACAGCATGATGGGAGTGGTAGTCACAGCTCAACATCCCCCACCCACATGGCCCAGCAAGCTCACACTGAAGCATGCACACCTCACAGGGAGTGGAAAAGAACTGACAAGATGGCTGACACTGGGCACTGCTGTGGGGAGCACAAGGCCCTGCTGGGAACTGTGCACCAACAAACAACAGGACCACACTGTCAGCCATCTTGCCATTGCTGTCACACTCACATACAGTGAAGTCCACTCAAAAGGAAGGAAGTATGGGCATGCTGGGAAGGGGGCGTGAGGCAATAGCATGATGGGAGTGGTAGTCACAGCTCAACATCCCCCACCCACATGGCCCAGCAAGCTCACACTGAAGCATGCACACCTCACAGGGAGTGGAAAAGAACTGACAAGATGGCTGACACTGGGCACTGCTGTGGGGAGCACAAGGCCCTGCTGGGAACTGTGCACCAACAAACAACAGGACCACACTGTCAGCCATCTTGCCATTGCTGTCACACTCACATACAGTGAAGTCCACTCAAAAGGAAGGAAGTATGGGCATGCTGGGAAGGGGGGTGCAGGCAATAGCATGATGGGAGTGGTAGTCACAGATATTGCTCACCCTCAAAATTTTCCCATCAACACCACTCTGAACCATGCTCACATAACAGGGAGTGGAAAACAACTGACAAGATGGCTGACACTGGGCACTGCTGTGGGGAGCACAAGGCCCTGCTGGGAACTGGGCACCAGCAAACAACAGGACCACACTGTCAGCCATCTTGCCATTGCTGTCACACTCACATACAGTGAAGTCCACTCAAAAGGAAGGAAGTATGGGCATGCTGGGAAGGGGGCGTAGGCAATAGCATGATGGGAGTGGTAGTCACAGCTCAACATCCCCCACCCACATGGCCCAGCAAGCTCACACTGAAGCATGCACACCTCACAGGGAGTGAAAAGCCACTTCAAAGATGTCTGACAATGGTGCTCTGTTGTGGAGAGCACAAGGCCATGCTGGGAACTGGGCACCAACAAACAACAGGACACCACTGACTGACATCCTGACAGTCAACCTGAACCCACTGCAAGGGTGGCATGCTTCATGGTGGGATAACTGGGCTGGGGGAGAAGGAGGGCCGGATGTCCACCAAATACAACCAATGCTGTCCATGTACACACCTCAACATTCACATTGAAATGCTTCAAGTTTGCAGGACAATGTGCTACACCAAAATCAACCTCTGACTGTGACAACTTAGGACAATGCAATGTACAGGCCCGCATCCAGAGGTACAGTCACAACTGTCAGGTGTGTGAACCATTGATGCCTGCAGAAACATAACATACATTGTGTGTCTCTCCCAAAAACAGGTGATGATGGGGACACAGCAGCAGACGATGAGGAGTCCCTGTCCCAGGCTCCGGGGGACACTGAGCTCACTGGTGTGGAACAGCCTCTGCCCTCCTCGGATGGCGAAGACCTACCTGGCACCTCTGGTGTGAGTCATCATGCAGCACCAGCAGGACCACCATCTGCACCCCCTGCACCCACCCCTCCAACAACTGCCAACACACAGACCACCCCCGCCGACACGGACAGACCAAGGACCACCAATGACAACAGCACACGGACCCCGGCCCAACGTGGAGCAACGGACAACAACCCCAGTAACAACCCCCAAGGGGGCCTAGGGTCACCTGTGCGTGCCACCGCAGGTCCCGGACGTGTCGCCAGGGGTGGTGGGAGGGGTGGTAGACATAGGTCGCTGTTTGCACACAGAAATGACACACAGTCAAAAGGACTGAATAACAGGACAGAACTGCAATACTCATGCCCAATACATGTCACAAGATACCTACACAAAACCAAGTTAGCATGTCAACACTGTTGGGGAGTACAGACTACCTGTAAGGACACATCGCTGCACGCATACAGTCAAGTAGCACATGGCCACACTCAAACAGCAACAGAGCACCACCAACACATATCACGCAAACTCACATCATTGACATGACATCTCTGGATACTCACATTCAGCTGAAGAAGTTGGTGATGAGCTGTGTGCGGACATCACCCTCATCATCATCACCATCACTGGCATCGTGGCCCAGGCCAGGATCCTCCACAGGTGGCGGATGTTGGTCATCGTCATCTAGGATGAGAGGCAACTCCTTCCGCACTGCCATGTTGTGTAGCATGCAGCAGATGATGACAATCTTGCACACCTTTGCTGAGGCATATGGGAGGGCCCCTCCTGTCTTGTCCAGGCAGCGAAAGCGGCTCTTCAGCAGACCAAATGTCCGCTCGATCACTCTCCTGGTCCGACCATGTGCCTCATTGTGGCGCATCTGGGCTGGTGTCACAGGGTTCCTGAGGGGCGTCAGCAACCACGGCATGTTGGGGTATCTGGAGTCACCTACATACAGACAATTGCACATTAGCTGAGTTGGAAAAGAGGGTGGAATACTACATTGCAGAACACACACAATGGTACAAAGTCAGTACACACCGACAAGCCAGGCAAGCTGGTTCTGCATCTGTGACATCATCCTCAGGATGCGACTACTCCTCATCACGTAGGCATCGTGTGCAGAACCGGGGAAACGGGCACACACATGTGAGATGCTCATATCTGCAAGACATACCACCAGAGCATTGACCGAATGGTAATGTTTTCGGTTCCTGTATGCCTGCTCATGTGCCTGTGGTGGTACCAAAGCCACATGTGTCCCATCAATGGAGCCAATGACATGCGGCATCCTCCCCAGGGCATAGAAGTCACTCTTGACGTCAGTGAGTTGTTGACGTTTAGGGAAATAGATGTACTGGTTCAGGTATCTCAGCATAGCCTCCAAAACATCGCGTAGCACACGGCTGAACATGGTCTGTGACATCCCACCAGCAGACGCCACAGTGTGTTGAAAGGTACCGGTGGCAAAGAAGTGTAGGGCTGCCATCACCTTCACCTTGGGGGTCAGCGCTGTAGGATATGTCCGGCCAGGTTGCAAATGTGGGGCCAACCTCACCGTCAATTCCTCAATCAGCGGCCTGGTGAAGCGGTAACGTCGGATGCAGTCCCGTTCAACCATGGTTGCAAGGTCAGGGAATGGTCTATGGACAGCTGGTGCCCTGCAGTGCATAGGTGAAGAAAGAAAGATTGTCAGTCACCCCACATATGTGGCATAGACCATACTCAATATCACATGATACATCATTACGAGACACAAGTACATGATGTGTGTGCCGTTCTGTAAGGACATGTATGGCACCTACATGGCCAACATCTAACATCACAGTTCAACATGTGTTGTCAACAAGTCCCAGGTTGTGCTATGGGATATCATTAGGCTGTGTCACAGTACCCATGTACTGCTGTCACGTTCCAAACACACACCACAGTGACATGTGAGGACAGATGTGCCCCAGGCATCACAGCTCATTGACAGGTAGATTCCCAGGGACCCTGTATTGCCACATGGACACTGGCATGACATGGCGTATCATGAATACACCACAGCAAAACAACCATGACCCCCACAGGTAGTGGTCCCTGTTGCCTCTGCAGGACAGACATGGACGTCTGTGACACACACACGCACAACATCAAAGTCGATGCACAAACAACGTGGATGTGGAGACTGTCTCCCATTGTGCACATGGAATCAGAGACATTGTAAACACAACATGCACACAGACTGTGGAGGGCCATCACTATTGTGGCAATGGGTCACCCTGTGACGTACATACCGTCCCACATGGGACTCAGGGGGTATGTGACATGACATACACATACACAACCTGGAAATGTGACCATGCCACATGCTCTGAAATGAACAGATGCACATCACAGTGGTCATGTGCACAACACACCAAGGATTCTGTCCCCATGAACACGTGCACAGCCTGGGAGTGGCTGCCCCCAAGTGCCACCCAAAAAACCACATGTTGACCCCCATACACAGAAAAGGTAATGCAGCCTTACATGCCTTAGGATACAGTGTGGACAGGCTGTGGTGTTGTAGGTGTGCCCCTGAGTCCCTGGAAAGTAAATGTGGCTGGCATATGTTCACCTGTGACAGGCATGGAGACATATGCGAGTGACTTGTACAGGGACGCGTTGTACAGCAATGGACCAATCGGTGCGCACGCATTGGCCATTGCATATGATGTGAGCGGGTACGCGTTGTACAGCAATGGACCGATCGGTGCGCACGCATTGGCCATTGCACATGATGTGAGCGGGTACGCGTTGTAGAGCAATGGACCGATCGGTGCGCACGCATTGGCCATTGCATATGATGTGAGCGGGTACGAGTTGTACAGCAATGGACCGATCGGTGCGCACGCATTGGCCATTGCATATGATGTGAGCGTTTACGCGTTGTTTTTCAAAATACACGTTGTACAGCAATGGACCGATCGGTGCGCACGCATTGGCTGTGGCCTGGCATGGCAATGGACGCGTTTTCGAACCTTTAACGAGTCTGATGCTGTGAATTCAGTTGGCCACCCACAACAATGTTGCAAATTCATGGGTCTCATGACGTTGAACTTTTGAAGGATGCTGTGGGCGTGTGTAAGTGGTGTAATTCCATGGATTGGCCAGATTCAGAAGATGCAAACGACTTGGACCTATCACTTTGGACACATGGGACAGTATCTGCCTCAGCAGCACACATATAATGCTGGCTGTTCCCCTGAGAGCTCACTTGCCTGCACTACATGCTCCAGGACGACATCTGCCACCACCACTGCTGCTGTCTCTGCATCCTCTGGATCCTGCTATGGCACGTACTGTGGAGAGAGCCCCAGCCTTCAGCACTGAGGAGAACCAGGCCCTGCTGGACAGCCTCCTTCCACAGTACAGCAAGCTGTATGGGAAAGCAGGGGAGCAGGTGAGTGTGCTGTCCACTGCCTTACTAAATGTGCATGTTGTCTGACTAGCAAGACTTACAGTGTGCACGCCACTGGCTAGCATGCTCACTGAGTAGTTGTCACCCCCCATAGTGTGTAGTTACATGCACTGAACAGGTATAGTGCAGTAACAGTGCATTCCAACAAGGTTTTACTTCCCAGGCAATGATACCATGTAGTAACTGCTGGCATACTGTCCATGGCCATTGTTGCACTGCCTGTGTACATCATGTGCCCCTGTGATTGAGACATGTATATCCTAATGTGTGATGCACGGATATGTTGCATGTGTAGTAATGGCCTTTACACTTTGTCATCCTCACAGGTTGATGCCCACCAGAAGCAGGAAATCTGGCTGAACATCGCCCGGGCAGTAAGATCTGTGGGGGTCTACAAGCGCCGGATCCGCAACTGCCAGAAGAGGTGGCAGGACCTTCGGGGCTGGACCCGGAGGATCGCAAGGGTCCAGCTGAAGCTGTCGCCTCCTCGCAGGAGGGGCGGACACCGGACCCTGACCCCCACATGCTCAGGATCCTGGCGGTGGTCTTCCCTGACCTGGATGGGCAGCTGAAGGCCAGACAGCAGCAAGGAGGGGTGAGTCCATGACTGCACTGTGAACTTTGTCTGACATGCTATGTGCCCTCCTCTGGCCTGGTTAAACTTCCACAGTACATCAGTCTTGTGGTCCAGGACCCATGCCCCTCAATTGTGACATGCCCACTCCTCATCTGATACCCAGGTGTGGCCTTTACAGTCAGGAAATTGTGTCACTTGGGTACTGTGTCCTTACATTTTGCTTAGCTCAAGGTGGGGGACAGCATTTGTTCCCGTAACTTTGTTGTGGGCTTCATGGGTGGGTCCATTGCTTACACAATGCCTGAGTTCTGACATGTAATCTGCGTGTTACTTTGATATGTGGTCCAATTGCTGATCTGATTCACCACATGTGCCTGGGGTATTTGGCACACATCCATGCTGCGGGTGGGAACAATGTTTGGGCCTCAGGAGTATGTATATCAAGTGTGTCACACATACTTAGCCACCTGCCTACTGTCCAGGGCTCATCCCTCTTCCACGTGGAGCAGGACAGTCATGCCTACTCCAGGCCATACAATACTCTCTGTACTCCCACTCCCGTGTATCAGCTGACACGTTGTGCTCAGTGGAATGTTCCCTCAGGTGTCTGCCTCTGTGTCATTGCGCTTTGGCTCTGTTGTCATGACTACTGGAGTGTTTATCGGTTAGGGCTCAGCATGCCACCGGAGATGTGACCATAGGAGACGATACTTGTGTGACATATAGGTGTTTGATCACTTGACTGTGCAGACTGGGGTATGCGAATGTGAAGTTCAGGCAGCTGTCTCCCATTCACAGCAGATTGTGAGGTGCTCAGGTTCCGAGGGTTGTGTTTCATGTCTCCCATATGTCCAATTGGTATGACGTGGACAAATAAGAGTTCAGATGATGTGGTTTGTGGGGGATGGACATGTGCACTTGTCAGCTACAGAACTTGCATTCCCCATGACCTAGGATTGTGACACAGTGCAGACTGTTGTTGGCTGGCTGCCCTGCCCATGTGACTGGAGACAGTGATGTATGACTTTGCAGGCATGCCTGTGCCATGACATTGAACTCCCTAAGAGTGATCCTGCAGGTGAGTGACATGTGCTACATGCACCCCATTGTGGCATTGACTATCAGGACATGGGTGCATCATGGTGTCTGGTGCTGGTATGTATCACATGCATTTCAAAATAGACTCTGGCCATCCCTTTATCCGAACACCTGTACTGACTCAGTGGCAAGAGTTGTGATGTGTGCATGTTCACACACTTCACCGTGTTCTCTGCACTGTCCAACTACTGTGTAGGTGGTGCATGTGTCCACACTGGGGAATTGCCATCCGACAGGCACCAGACAGATGGGTGCAAGGCCAGGAGGGATGTGAGTGCCATGGTTGACCATCAGACTGACAATTGGCTTCTCCTACTCTGTTTGAGCACTTTTGGCAATGTTCAACTAAGGATGCCAGGGCTTGCTCTGTAATGTGCTGTACTTACTGTGGTGTGTGCGGTCAGTGCAGGTGACTGATGTTTGTCTGTTTCCCAAATTGTTTGCAGATACATCCACGGCCACAGGAGGGGACAGCTCCACGGACCAGGAGGAGCCGCAGAGCCAGACTGGGTCAGCAGCCGATGAGTGGTCGGAGGGACCCAGTGGCACGGAGGGCGAGGGGAGCCACACCGAGGATTCCTCAGCAGCATCCACCTCAGCTGAGGACCACAGCAGCTCGGAGGATGACTCCCTTGTGGAGGCGGGTGTCAGCAGCCACCACACCCCAGCTAGTATTGCTGTCCCTGCCACCACCACCCTCCCATCGGATCCCATTCCAGAGGTCCGTGGAGGCTCCCGTGTTCGGGAGCGTGTCTCCTTCGTGCCAGGCACAGCAGCCCCTGCCCCTGTGTCCCCTGCTGCCCTGAGTGAGGAGTCTGTGTACCTACTTCACCAGCTCCATGTAGGGCAGACAGCAATGCTGAGTGTCCTCCATGCCCACACCACTCTGTTTACACAGCTGGTGTCGTTTATGGAGGTTATCTCATCGGGCATGTCTGCCCTACAGAGGAGCAATAGGTCCATGGACTCCTCCCTGACGGCAGCAGTGTCCCTCCTCCAACAGTCCCTCACCCCTCCTACCTCTGCCCCATCCACACTTCCTGGCACCCTACCTGTCCCAAGCACATGCACACCTGCACAATCACCCAAACACACAGACACGAGCAGCACAGACACACCCACTACAAAAACAAAACGTGCACGCAGGCATCCTCAGGGGACTGATACCATACCCACAGGGGATGGGGAACAGACACACACACAGGCATCCACAGTCACTCCGCAATCCTCCGATACCTCTCCCTCCAAGGCCCCTTCCCTTGCCTCACCTGCAATCCCACCTACAAAGCAGATCTTCCTCTGTGACCTCGGCCTCTTCCCCTCCGATCCAGCTGATCCAGCATACAGGGGGAAGAGGAAGTCCACCCGCACAGAGGGAGTGCCCCTCACCCCCGGACACCCTCC
Source organism: Calotriton arnoldi (assembly GCA_963921515.1). Lineage (NCBI taxonomy): Eukaryota > Metazoa > Chordata > Amphibia > Caudata > Salamandridae > Calotriton > Calotriton arnoldi. The sequence continues at coordinate 185,192 of CAWUFW010001115.1, forward strand.
CCCAGGCACAGACAGACTGAGGCCCCCATCCGCAAGTCCCCCGGACCCGGAAGAGCAAGACCCCGCCGCCGCCCTGCAGCTCAACCACCAAGTCTCCTTCCTCCATCCCTCAGGCCCCCACTCCATAGGTTCCCCCACCACACCCTGCCCCAGGTTCCCCCACCCACAGATACACCATCCCCAAAATGATCCGGCCTTCTCCCCCTACCACTTGCTCTTCCAGCACCACACCCCCGCTGCGCATGTTTGTGCCACTGGTGTGGAGACCGTGTCCTCCCCTCTGTCCTGCCCACCTTACCTGAACCCCATTCTACTCCCCTGGAGATAGGCACTGCAGTGGAGTCCACTACCACCCCGTCTGACTTGGGCACTGCAGTGGGGAACCTGTCCACTCCATCTGCACAGCCCACTGCAGTCGTGCCGGCACCTACACCATCTGACTCATGCCCCCCAGTTGTGCCAGCACACACCATGTCAGACACCTCCACTGCAGTTGTCAGTGACTCTCCAGCACCCACCACCCCTTCCCTGCCTCCTTCTGGTGAGCCCTGATCCTGTCCCTGCGGTCCCTGGCCTGCCCCCCGTATGCCCCTCCGAAGGGAATGTCCCTGGTGTGTAGCAGTGTAGGCATGCAAAGGGTGACATCTGCCACTGTCACCCTGTTTGGACTTTGATAATGGACTGGCCATTGGCCTTTGTTATTTTTCTGGACTTTCACTTTTTCACAAACATATGCTGAATAAAGCTACTTTCTGTTCTCCAGTGGTTTTGCTTCTGATGTACATGATGTTGATGATGCTAACCATGCCCTTGCTGCAGTGATGGTGATTTTTGATCTCAAGGAAAATGAAGTGTTACTGTGCAGGACCCGATGTGGTCCAGGGGGAATGTGTCCTATCCTGTTGTGTATCCATGTCATCCTTTGCAGCAATATGAGGGTGTCATGTTTTCAAGATTTGGCAATGGGATTTCCTACTTTTATTTGCAATATCACATCTGTGGCTTACACCCCTGCACATCTGTTGTGCTTGCCATTGTTCAATTTGTCTATTTCCATGACCGTGTGACCATCTCCACTGGACATGCAAGATTGGGCATCAATGGGGAAGGACTCATCTGTGTTATCAGTGCAACTTGCTATACATGTGTGTTGGATCTGTGCTGATGATTTCGGTGACACTCCCATGACCAGGCTGATATGACGGGAGCCTTCATTTTGTGCTAATTGTTGACTTAGTGACCAAGTGTTCTGCTGACATGATAGAGCCCTACTGGGACAACGTATGGCACAGCTTTCCTTACACAGGAGTGGAGTCCCCTCATGGAAGTGTGTAATTCTGTGACATTGCCTGAGCACAAGGTGTGTGTTGTGTGAGCATGTCTGTGTGTGTTCACTTCCATTTTGCTACGCAGGCTGGGATCCCTAGTGATGTTCCTGTTTGTGATGCTTGCTGAGTTGACCTATGTTCCCCCAAAGTCTTCTCCCTGGCTTCTCTGGGATGTGGGTGCATGGCACATTACTGGTCATCAGGGTGTCACCCATAGGTGTGTTTGCTGTCAGGGCTGAGTTTGTGGGCAAACGCAGATGAGACACAGTCAGGATTCCCCTTGGCACTTGTTGGTTACACCAGTCATGTAATTTACAGTTTGTGTTAGCTTTCAGTGATTGTGACACGTTGTGTGTGTGACTGCTGCCACTCCTCAGGGTCAGAGCTGCAATGTTGGTAGTTGTCTATGTGTGTTCTTTGTGGGTGACCTTGGCTTCTTCATTGGTGTGTGACTGTGGGTGGGATCCCATTGGTTTGTGTGGTATTGACGTCATGCCCATGTACGGCGTACTGTGCAGTGTGTCAGACATTCACGAGTCTTGTTGACTGGCCATGTGTGATGGGTTTCTGCACCTTAGTTCCCACCACCACCCCTCGGATTGTCATGGGTGCATGTGCAATGTCACCAGTGCATGTGAGCTTCACTGCTGCACATTGGTGGAGATCAAGGTGTGTGGTGTTGAGTGTGTGCAGATGAGAGTTGTTTCACGGCTAGACCCCTGCCTCCATATTGGCCTTGGCTGACAGGCCGTGCTGATTGATTTGTGCTTGTGTAGGTGTGATGGTAGTTTGTTGCTCAGGACACATGACTGTGGTTCACAGTGTGAACGACATCTAGCTTTGTCATCACAGTGGGATTATCATGCAGGCCAGTGTCACCACAATGTGGGGACCCTGGGGGTGGTGCTGTGGTGGGTCTGTGTCTTGCTGTGTTAGTTGCTGTTCCTACAAGCTTGTGTGACACGTGTAATTTGGGCTCCCTCTCATCTAACAATGCCTGATTGCCCACATAGGGGATTCGGATCCATGAGTTACTTTTGTGTGGCACTGTATGCACATCTGTGTAATTGGGATTCAGGCCTCCTCATGTGTTGTGTGGTTGCCTGGGGACACTGGCACCCCCCCCTCACCTGTTGTGTTTGATATGCAGTGTGGGGCTGCATGTTTGTGTTTGTGCATCTGCACCACTGCATTGGCATATCTTTTGTGTGCCATTGGCTGTATGTTGTTTGGTGGGTTTCCCCTGCTGTCCCTGGGACTCCTAGGTCATCAGTCAGCACAGTGATCATGGTTTGTATGTCCCATTGCTGCCATGGTATGGTATTTGTTCACCTCACATCTACAGTCTCCACAGGATATCTACATTTGTGTGCCCATTGGTGCAGATATGTGGGTCTGCATTATGATGGTCACTTCTGTCATTGTGTTATTGATTAATGTTGACAGTGTCAGCCCCCATGGGTGATGTTTGTCTGCACATGGCCAAAGGTATGTCTTATTTGCACTGCACTGTTTGCCTCACTCAATCTATGTTGCTATGGGACACAAGCACTACTATGCCACTGATGTGTTTGTTGTTCTGTGACCAGGGAGAATCCATGCTGTTTGGCATTTGCAGCTTTTTCCATGACAACACTTACAATTTGGTCACTGTGATGATGGGGGTTTAGACCCCATTTCCACAATGTTCAAAATGTGCTTCAGCTATGGACCCCACACTTACCTTTTGGTCACTGTGATGATGGGGGTTACACCCCATTGCCACAATGTTCAAAATGTGCTTCAGCTATGGACCCCACACTTACCTTTTGGTCACTGTGATGATGGGGGTTACACCCCATTGCCACAATGTTCAAAATGTGCTTCAGCTATGGACCCCACACTTACCTTTTGGTCACTGTGATGATGGGGGTTACACCCCATTGCCACAATGTTCAAAATGTGCTTCAGCTATGGACCCCACACTTACCTTTTGGTCACTGTGATGATGGGGTGTTAGACCCCATTGCCACAGTGGTCATGGTCTGCTTGCATTGTGGAGGCCACACACATTTATGTGTGACACATGTGATAGGGGGTCACATTGTATGTTCAATTTCATGTTCAGTGTTGTAGGCATTTGACACAGTCTACACATGCTTGTCATGGTGTTGGGGGATGTCTTTTTCTGACATTCCTTATGTTGGAGTATGCTGGTTGTGTCATGCATTACCCATCCTATTAGTAGGGGTGGTGTTGGTGGTAGGCATCCATCCCCCTATGAGTGGGGATGGTAGTAGTGACAGGCATCCAGCCCCCCGTGAGTAGGGGTGGTGTTGGTGGTAGGCATCCAGGCCCCCCTGAGTAGGGGTGGTGGTAGTGTTAGGCATCCATCCCCCTATGAGTGGGGATGGTAGTAGTAACAGGCATCCAGCCCCCCTTGAGTAGAGGTGGTGTTGGGGACAGGCATCCAGCCCCCCCTGTGTAGGGGTGGTGTTGGTGGTAGGCATCCAGGCCCCCCTGAGTAGGGGTGGTGTTGGTGGTAGGCATCCATCTCCCTATGAGTGGGGATGGTAGTAGTGACAGTCATCTGGCACCCCCTGAGTAGGGGTGGTGGTAGTGGTAGGCATCGATCCCCCTATGAGTGGGGATGGTAGTAGTGACAGGCATCCAGCCCCCCCTGAGTAGGGGTGGTGTTGGTGGTAGGCATCCAGGCCCCCCTGAGTAGGGGTGGTGTTGGTGGTAGGCATCCATCCCCCTATGAGTGGGGATGGTAGTAGTGACAGGCATCCAGGCCCCCTGAGTAGGGGTGGTGTTGGTGGTAGGCATCCATCCCCTATGAGTGGGGATGGTAGTAGTGACAGGCATCTGGTACCCCTGAGTAGGGGTGGTGGTAGTGGTAGGCATCCATCCCCCTATGAGTGGGGATGGTAGTAGTGACAGGCATCCAGCCCCCTGAGTAGGGGTGGTGTTGGTGGTAGGCATCCAGGCCCCCTGAGTAGGGGTGGTGTTGGTGGTAGGCATCCATCCCCCTATGAGTGGGGATGGTAGTAGTGACAGGCATCCAGGCCACCCTGAGTAGGGGTGGCGTTGGTGGTAGGCATCCATCCCCCTATGAGTGGGGATGGTAGTAGTGACAGGCATCCAGGCCCCCCTGGGTAGGGGTGGTGATAGTGGTAGGCATCCATCCCCCTATGAGTGGGGATGGTAGTAGTGACAGGCATCCAGGCCCCCCTGAGTAGGGGTGGTGTTGGTGGTAGGCATCCATCCCCCTATGAGTGGGGATGGTAGTAGTGACAGGCATCTGGTACCCCCTGAGTAGGGGTGGTGGTAGTGGTAGGCATCCATCCCCCTATGAGTGGGGATGGTAGTAGTGACAGGCATCTAGCACCCCCTGAGTAGGGGTGGTGGTAGTGGTAGGCATCCAGGCCCCTATGGGTGTATATGGCATTGGTGATAGCCATCCCCCCCTATGGTTCTGCTGTTGCTAGTGTAAGTCATTTCTGCATCCCTATGTGTGTGTGTTATATGTCGGGTACGTGTCGTTTGTTTGTGTGGTGGGTATTTGACTTACCTTCTGCGCCGTACGCGTCCGTACCTGTTCCGGTAATAGATGTAGAGTATTGGTAGGACCTGCGCGATGGGATTCATGGTTGGTTCGTCTCGTTCGGCTTTCTCGTTGCTTCGACTCGCACTCGTGGCTGGCGTGTTCGTCTCGTAGCCGTGGATCGTCTTGTGGCACGAATCGGAGCTTATGTGCAGCTCTCCCGGATGCTCTGACGTGCCGTACGTAGCGACGGGTTCAGCGCGTACGGAAGGCGCATCGTACTAGTCTGGCCGGAAGGTGCTGTATTTTTGCTTCCGTGCGACTCGATTCTGCGTTTACGGATCCGGCTCGGGCGGGGAACAGGAGCTGGATTAGGTAAGTACGGCTGGGTCGGGATCTGAGCAGTTATGCGCATCGTACTTGCTCATTCGGACGAATGTTCGAATCGGTCGGGAAACACGCGTTCGGCTTGGTTTTTTCCCGGACGAATAGTGTTAGGTGAGCTTCCGGCCGAGATCGGAATCGACCCCTCAGTCTTAATTGCTTTAGAGTTGATTGTCTTTGTAATGTCAAGAAAAAAAGGACATTTGATTCTTGTCATTCGCTCACCTCCAGTGGTATGCAGATTGTCTTTAAGGTAAGGTGAAAGACCAGAGAGCTGAGTCTTGCAGGTTATGCAGCTTATTTTAAAGTTGATGTTTGCCTCTAATGGAAGCCAGTTGGAGTTGTGTTAGGATAGGATAATATGATAAGATTTTCTGCATTGGAGACTAGGCATGCTGCTGCATTCAGAGGGACCTTGAGAGGTACAGGTTAGGGATTTATGAAGGCCCACAGGAGAGTTTTACCTCTGTTGAGAAAGGAAATCTTGCAGGCTTGGACTACAGTCCTGAAGTCTGCAGGAGAGATGAAAGGTTTAATTTTCTTTAAAGGTAAAATTAAAACTCCCATCTCAATAAACTCCAGTTTTTTTAGGTTTACTGGCATACTCTTTCAGAATGAGATTTGAAGGAAGATATCACAGACTGAGTTCAATGAACTCAATCAATCAATTAATCAATCAATCAATCAATCAGGCATTTGTAGAGCGCACTACTCACCTGTTAGGTTCTCAAGATGCTGAGGGGTGGGTGTGAGCAGCTACGTTGGGGTCATTCGAAAAACCAGGTCTTGAGGTCTTTCCTGAATTGGTGCAGGAGGTGAAGGGGGAGATCGTTCCAGGTCTTGGCTGCGAGGTTGGAGAAGGACCTTCCACCTGCTCTGGTCCTGTAGAAGCATGGGACGGTGGCTAGGGAGAGGTCGGCTGAGCAGAGGTTTCTCTTGGGGGCATGGAAGGAGAGGCGGTCGTTGAGGTATTGAGGTCTGCTGTTGTGGAGGGCCTTGTAGGTGTGCGTGAGCAGCTAGAAAGTTATTATTTTTTGACGGGGAGCCAGCGGAGGTCGCGGAGGTGTTGGGTGACGTAGTTGTGCCATGGGATATCGAGGATTAGTCTGGCTGTGGCGTTCTGGACAGTCTGGAGTTTGCGGAGGAGTTTTTCATTGATTCTGGCATAGAGGGCATTGCCATAGTCCAGTCTGCTAGTGATGAGGGCGTGAGTGACCGTTTTCCTGGAGTCGGGGGGGGGGATCCACTTGAATGTCTTACGTAGTATGCAGAGGGTGTTGAAGCATGCGGACGAGGCGGCGCTGATCTGGCGATACATAGTGAGCGATAAGTCCAGTATAAGGCTGAGGTTGCTTGCATGGTCCGTCAGGTGGGTGGGTTTCTGAGGATGGGCGGCCACCAGGTGTCGTCCCATGTGGAGGGGGTGGAGCCGAGGAAGATGACTTCTGTTTTCTCTGAGTTGAGTTTCAGGCAGCTGTTCTTCATCCAGGTTGCAACCGCTTTCATACCTTCTTGGAAGTTGTGCCTGGTGATGTCGGGTTCCTTGGTGAAGGAGAGGATGAGCTGGGTGTCATCAGCGTAGGAGACGATGTTGAGCCTGTGGTTTCTGACGATGGTTGTGAGGGGGGCCATGTAGACATTGAAGAGGGTGGGGCTGAGGGAGGATCCTTGGGATACTCCGCATCTGATCTCTGTCGGTTCTGAGAGGAAAGGCGGCAGTCTTATTCTCTGTGTTCTGCCTGTGAGGAATGAGTGTAACCAGTCTAGGAACCTTCCTTGGATGCCGGCGTCATGGAGTCTGGTGGCTAGAGTGCGGTGGGAGACGGTGTCAAAGGCTGCTGATAGGTCCAGGAGGATGAGGGCTGCAGTTTGGCCTTGGTCGAGGAGGGTGCGGATGTAGTCTGTGGCGGCAAGGAGGGCGGTCTCTGTGCTGTGGTTGCTGCAGAATCCAAATTGAGAGGTGTCTAAGATGTTGTTGACTTCGATGAAGTATGCTAGCTGGGTGTTGTGGCCTTTTCGATGACCTTGGCTGCGAAAGGAAGCAGTGAGATGGGCCTGAAGTTCTTGAGGTCAGTTGGGTCTGCGGAGGGTTTCTTTAGGAGGGGGTTGACTTTGGCACCCTTCCAGTTGTCGGGTAATGTGGCAGTCTTGAGGGGGAAGTTTATGGTTCTAAGTAGCTCAGGTGCGATGGCTGTGGCAGCCATGTGGAAGATGTGCGGCAGGCAGGGGTCTTAAAGTGCTCCAGAGTGGATGCTCTTCATGGTCTTTAGGGTGTCTTCTGTCATGAGTGGGGTCCAGGTAAGTAGGGTCTGTTAGGTGCTGTTGCTGGGGGACGGAGTTGGGGCAGGCAGAGGTCTTGCTCGTCGAAGTTGTCGTAGAGCGAATTGATCTTGAGGTGAAAGAAGGAGCTGAGTCTGTTGCAGAGGTCTTGAGAGGGTAAACAGACATAATATCGAAACAAAAATATCGAATGGACAAAATATCGAGTCCAAAATATAGAATGGACATAATATCGAATGGACATAATATAGTCGTTAAAAATATCGAAATAAAGGTAAGTAATATCGATGGTTAAAATATCGAAGTACATAATATAGGCATTAAAAAATATCGAATTTTTAATAATATCGAATTTTTTCTTAGTGTATTGTATGTTAGTATATGTGTTAAAAGTGTATATTAGTTGTTGTAATGTATGTTTAATTTTTTAAAAGCAATGAATTTTATGTTATTTAGGGGCCCATTACGATGGCGGGCGGAAGCACTACCGCCGTGCTGGCGGATGCAAAAACCACCAGTTACCGCCGGCACGCAGCAGTCCACACGCCCGCCCAATTACGATGCGAAAAGCAGGCCAAACACCGCCGGCAAGCCAGCAACACCGTCCGCCATCAAAGTGCGCCCGCACACGTAGCGGCGCAGCACAACTGACACACACCGTCCGACGAAACACGTCCCGCCCGGCGCATAAATTACGATGCCGCAAACAAACGGCTCCCACGGCAAAGAGACACCGCACGTGAAAGAGAGGCGGAAACACGGACGCAGAGCACGGACAACGAAGAAGCGGCACCCCGGGCATGAATCCAGCACTGCAGGCCCTTCCCATGCTTCTGCTGATGCACCACCAAGGACGCAACGTACCGCGGAGACGCAGGTAGGCACACACACAACAAGTGCACGCAAACAGCGCACACAGTGCAAGGGCGGATAAAGCGGACAACCCCCCACCAGCGCGTGCACACTACACATCCACCATTGCATCCACATATGACACACAGGCCAAATCCTAACATCGCGGAACACATGTGTACACACCACCTGGGACTAGGAACCAACCACCCCGTCACGGCCCCAAAGCGCCGATGACGCCGCCACACATGCGCACAACGCAGAGGCCAACCGCAGCGCCATGCATGCGTCACACACAGACACAGGGACACAACCAAGCAGCACACACACCAGCCCCACCCCGAACGCACATGACACGTGACAGGCCGGCCACAGACATGTCCCCAACGCCCAATTCACGGACAACACCCAACGCCACACAACCGACGCACACATGTCAGTTAAGTCACGCAACAGCAGGACACACCCCAGTGTAACAAACATGGCGAAGCACACAGCGGCGGCAACACCAACTAGGAGAAGCAGGGCTCCTTCGGGAAGAGGAACGCCAGTACCACACTGAAAAACCCATACCACCCTGCACATATGAACAAGACACATGAAACGGAACACCAAAGAGCCCGGGGACCGACAACAGGTGGCCCAAGAATTACATCCACACACAAGGCCCAACGCAGAGCGGAAAGGCAGCCTGCCGCCCACACAAGGGAGAGCAGACAGCACTGAATGACCTTCCATTCCAACACCGAAACCACAGCCCTACGACAGAAGCCGGTGAATACAGCCATTGTCCAAGAATAGACCAACACAGGCATGCCGAGGAGACCGACCACACGGCAGATAGCGCATATCACAGAAGCACACAACGGACGGGGAAGAAAGAAGAAAACACTCCCCCATGTCGGCCACATGCAAGTTAATTGGAAGGAGTCACACAGCACCGACCTTGAACTGTCTGAGAAGCATGTGGGAAGAGGGCCCGTGTCCTCCAAACAAGCCAACAGAACACAAGTCCTGTCTCCCCACGACTACACAGAGCTCACAGCAACCCCGGAGCGTGCACATTGCAGACTGCACACACAGCCGGAGCACGCCACCTCTACGAACCGCTGCGAAATGGCAACCGCAACACACCTACCCAACTACGCCGAAGAGCTCAAGCTGTACCAAACCAGCACGATACATACATTGGGATGCGATCTCCTGTCCCTGCTGAACGTAAGTTACCGACTGACTTACCGCATCACATTGTTCAGCTGCGTCATGCCCGTCTTCTACTGTCGGAGGTGTCCCTACCAGCATCCCGTCGAGATATGCCTCTCCAACCCGGCATGTCTGAAGGCGGACCTGCTACCACTACTCCTCCCTCTGGACGCACACGACAGGGCCTGCTCTGCCTATGGGGGCATGGCGTATGTGGCCAACATCGCACGCGCACTGAAATGGAACCACTGTGCCTCCACACGACGGATCATCGAGAACAGCTACATCGAATGTCACCCAGCATGCCCCATCATGGTCCTCCAAGGGACAACCTACGAACAACACCTTGACAGCCACCATCCGCTTCATTGGCTGGCAAACATGTACACCACCAATGACATGGAAGCCCTGCTGGACGGCATCGCATACCTGACAACCTGTAAATACGTCGGACCACAACGCAGGTTCCCCGAGTGACCTATGAAGTCCAACCCCGCACCCATGCTCAGCTTCCGCACGGACTGGCCAGTCACCACCACAACAGCCATACCAAACGACCGGCAACTGTAACCACACCATCAACGACATCGCCATGACATCGGATATGACCGGGACATGCACACTGTTCCCCATCACATCCAGGAACACCGCATGCATCGTGGGAGGCAGTGGCATGGGCTCTGTGCATCGCACCCACATGGACGGAACTGCACGAACAACCAGGACACGACATGGATCCAGCGCCCATGGACACACACACCGCTCAGTGGACATGAATAGGTCGCCTGGAGTCTGTGGGTGCTGCACCCCTCCCACCCCCGCCCCGGGAATCCCATACCAGGACCTTTGCATGGACGACAAGTGCATACAACAACAACACGACCCCAGTGACTGTGACATGTCCAGTAACCACCACAGTGCAACAACAAGTGGCACGCCGCTGCATGCACGCAAGCACATGCCCTGATGTCATCTCACATGCACGCGTGCATGAGGAACAACCGCAGCAAACCTGTCACATGGAACTGAGATGGACTGTGCCCATGATGCCGAGCGGTCTGGTAGGCTACATGTATACCGTCTGTGTCAAAGTCCGCAGCTCCGCAGCCATACGTAAATGTACATTAGCACAGCCTTGGCCAAGCAGATGTAACCCCACACCCTATCCCATTTGTAATCATGCTCAGTATATCCTCAACATGTATCCCGCTGCCAGTAGTGTCCACTATACTGCATCACAGAGGACAGAAGACTCAATATAATGTTTGAAACCAGAACTGTCTCCGCTGACTCATTTCACAAGTACGAATGAGAGAGGATGAGAGTATGTGAAGTACACGGCAGTCGTGACATGACCATGTAGTCCACTGGTATTGGATGTCAACGCAAATGAGTAGCACTACTGTGGAAGACACACATGTGTCGTGTGAAGTCGTATGGACGCAGTGCTCAGGTGGGTGGGTGCGACGGGTAGATGCGCACATGCCAAGTTGGAGCACGCCGTGTTGGGAGGGGTCATGAACAGTACACCACCGCTTCCCTGGGCATTGTGAGAGGACACCTGTCGGGGGGAGTGAACACGTGTGTGCACAGCAGCCGGGCACACGTACAAAGTGGTACCAGGCGCACCGAATGCCCACCCTCTGTGGACAAGCTGGATCCTGTTGTGCGCCCGCCATGCCCCTTGACAAGGCACACACAGCCCCAGTCGACCAGGTGTAACCCCAACATAGTCAATCCACACAGGCGATACAGGGCACGGGATGGCAGTGGAGCATGGTGTGTGAGAGGTCTCCTCGCGCTCCTCCTGGTCATATCACGCAGGCAATAGAACCTCAACGTCCAGCATGGCAAAAAGTCAAATGGAAGTGTAGGGGACGCACCACAGCACGAGCAGCACTGACGTCACGGGAGGTGGCTCGCACCATCCCATCCATTGCCCATCATACCAACCACGCCACATGCCATTGCGACTAAGTGCAAGCGCGTGCGCCACCACCCCTGAGCCCTCCCCAGAGAGGCCAAAGAGTGAATGTGTGGGCCATCAGCCACAGACGGACGCGGCATGGCCGCAAGGGCAGCCACAGCCACTGGGTGTCGCAGGTGGCGGATCCGGAAGGCGAAGACTGTGATGCATAGTCCATGCAGGCCGGGTCTCCATTTGGGGCACCACGCAGGTGGACGGCGTCCCGCCACACATCATACCCTGAGACAGCCCACTCGTGCAACTGGACCCACACATGCACTCCTTGCCCTCTCTGGTGCGAGCTTGGGGCTGCCTGTGCAAGCGCTAGCCTCGCAGGTGAGCATGCATATTGGGGGGCGAGGGAGGACATGAGGGCTGGGGCGAAGATGACTGTATCACTGTCAGTTAGTACAAGGGATGACCCAGATGTGGAAAGGAAGAGACGTGTCCCGTGTGTACTGCAACTAGTCGCCAATCCAACTACCCCCCATGTCCGGAATGTAAGCCCGCACCTAGGCCCGCCCATCCGCCACATCGAACATACCACCAGCACGACAACCTTCCCATTCAAAACACTGACTGGGGGTGGCGACCAGTGAACAATCATGTGTAGCCTACCCACGCGTACATGTGGGCCCTCCATGATCCATGTCACCTGCGGCAAAGACATGACATGCGCAATGAGGAAGTGAGGAGAGCTGTCCGCCCCACGCGCAGAAGGTGCATCAGCTCCACAGACCCAGCAGCGAGTCCAGCAGGGGTCACATGTGCAGGGGCAGCTGTGCCTGGTGTGAAGGCACATGCATATGGACAGCACATCGACCAATGTGTAGTCTGCCCACATCCACAGTCCATCATCATGCGGACATAGGAATTGAACACAGGGCAACACATCTTAGCTGGTGCACCCACCGTGACCAACAATGCGCAATCATCGACGTACCCGCCCTGTGCATGGCCCCCACCCAACGGAGGCACATCCAGTGCCACCATCCCACACACACAAGCCTTCCACGGAACATGCTGTGTCCAATGGTCAGTACAGAGTCAGCGCCCATCTGGTGGATCCTGAACAGGAGACACATGCACACACATGCCAGCTCCCACTATGTACGACTGCCACCTGGCACGTGCAATGTAACCTCTCACCTGTGACGTGTGACTGCAAGCACACAGCCGTCTTGGCATGGGGCTGTCAATGTGGACACCAGTCAATGTTTCGGGAGCTGTGATCCGTACAGTGCTGTACATAGGGTGCAGTGCTGACACCTACTACTGTCTCATATCCCCTCGTGCCACAGGTCCCACTTGTATTGGCCGCTCAGCCCGTGCCCACATCGTCGTCGTCGTGTGCCATACTCATCCAGCCTCGGAAGCAGTACCATGCTCAGCAGACACTCATGTTGCCGTGGCGTTGCCGCTTGACGAATATGCAGTCAGTCCCCATCAGCACGCCCCGCAAGTCATTGGGGCCTAGATCCCCATGTGCATGCACATGGCAGTGGTATGTCTCACTTGCCATTGCCATTGTTGGGAGACCTGTGTAAGTGTATTGTGGCCGTGCCGTCCCAGCTTGACAGCTGGGCTGTGGCCCATGTGCTTGCTCAGTCATGTCAGTGATGTGTATGCGAAATTGCTATGTGCCGTGTTGCTTTGACATGTGTCCTCTGCCATTTAACCCAGGCGGAGACCGAACATTGACCGCCCATACCAATTGCTGGCGGACATGGACGATACAGAGGTAATCAGGAAGTTTCGGCTGGACAGGCCAACTCTGCATCGACTGTGTGCCATGTTAGAGCCCCATCTCCGTCCCCGCAGGGTGTATCCGACTGCTGTCACCCCCACGGCTAAGGTGATGGCCGCCATGCATTTCTTCGCCACTGGGTCATTCCAGCACACAGTGGGCAGTGGAGGAGGGATGTCCCAGCCCATGTTCAGCAAGGTGCTGAGGGATGTACTGGCAGCCATGATGCTGTACCGGAACAGGTACATCAGATTCCCCAGGGCTCGTGAATTGGCGGCAGTGAAGGGTGCATTCTATGCCCTTGGCAGAATCCCACACGTCGTGGGAGCCATTGACTGCACTCATGTTGGCCTTGTTCCACCACAGGCCACTGAGCACCTGTACCGCAACAGGAAGCACACGCACTCCCTGAATGTGCAAGTGGTGTGCCTTGCGGACATGGTGATCACCCACGTGTGTGCAAAGTTTCCAGGCTCGGCCCATGACGCACACATAATGCGCAACAGCATCTTGCCACGACTGATGGCCAATCTGCAACAGGATCGTGGCTGTATTGTCGGTGAGTATGTGGAGTGGTGTAGCGTGCTGGTTGTGCGATGCTGTCCCCTGTCCAGTTGGAATAGCAACGGTTCTCTGTGTCCCTCACACCCAGGTGACTCTGCGTATCCGAATGGGGCATGGCTGCTCAGTCCATTGAGGAATCCTCGCACCCCAGCAGACGATCGATACAATGAGGCACATGGGAGGACCAGACGTGTGGTCGAGCGTACCTTTGGCCTCCTCAAGTCCAGGTTCAGGTGCCTGGACCGCACCGGGGTGCACTGGCGTACTCCCCACAGAAGGTGTGCCAGATAGTGGTGGCGTGCTGCATGCTGCACAATCTGGCCATTCGGAAGCAGATCCCCCTCATTGTGGATGACGGAGATCAACCAGGGCCCCAGCCCGCAGACCAGGACAGCTCGAGTGAGGTGGACAGCGGAGAGGAGGAAGCTGGGAATGTGCGCCAGCAGCTCATCGCCCGCTACTTCACTTGACGGTGAGTGTCCATGTACGACGGATGATGTGTCTGTATCTATGCAGGTGTGTGTGTGCTGTGTCAGGGTGGCCGTATGTTCACTGCGTGCAGTGTGTCAACGCTCCATGGCCAGGGTAGTATGCCACTGTTGGTGACTGTGGCATTGTGCCCTATTGCTCTGTGCGATGTGTGTACATTGCTTGTAGTTGTTGACATGTACTGTGTGATGGGTGTGTGACACACTCATTGAATGTGCTCCTGTTCTGTCTCCCACCCCTAGGTCCCTACAGGCCCTCCGGATTCCATTTCCATGCCACGCATCAGGTGCCTTTCCGCCCAAGGTGGCCGTTGTATTCCGTACAATAAAGACACAGGGCACAAACAGCAGTTAGTGAAAAAGGTGCATTTATTACAAACTGTGACATGTGATTGTGTGTAAGGTGATGACAAAAGTGGTGCGTGCAGTGACAATGAGCTGTCGGTCATGGCTGCGTGATGATCAGGGTGTACCCACTGGTTCTATGTCCATAGTCCAACACACACATGCCATCCAGATGGCTGTGTGGAGTGGGATCGTAGAGCAAGTCAATGCAGTGGCTGGTCAAGGAAGGCTGGCGGAAGGCTGGCTGGCTGCCTCACTTGCGACTGGAGCGTGCGAAGTCCTCCCGGGAGATCTGTTTCCTCTTCGGACGGCCCCTTCCACGTTTGGGAGGGGGTGTGTGGTGGCGACCTGCTGGTGGTGGGTGAGGTGTGCTCACTGGCTGTGGACGCAGGGGAAGTGGACACTGCTGCCCGACCCTGCGCCCTAGCAGGTGGTGGCGGAGGTGGTGTTGCTGGCCTTGCCTGTGACCCCACCGCCACCACCAGCTGGCCCATGAGGTCCACGAGTTGGTCCATACGGGACACGAATTGGCCCATATGGGCGTCCATGGACCTCAGCACCCCCAGCACCTCCCGCGTGTCTGTAGCAGACCTGACCCATTGTCCTTGGGCCTCTTCATAGGCCCCAAGGACTCTGGCCATTTGAGGCAGGGCATGGCTCCCAGGGGAGGCTGGCGTTTCCCTGACCCTGCTCCTCCTACCAGTCCTGCTGCCACCGGCCTGCCCACTAGCCACATTGCTCACCACGGTCCTCGCTGTGGCTCCCAGGGTGGATCCAGTCGGCCGGGCCACCACCTGCGCTGGGGCTGGTGCCAGCGAAGACGTGGTGGTGGTGGAGGCGGTGGTGGTCGGTGCGGCGATGGTGGCGGTTGCGGCAGTGGTAGTGGCCGCAATGACCGTGGGTGTGGCCGCAACGACAGTGGCAGCAGGGGACTGGGACTGTTCAGCATCCCTGGATGATGGGTTGGTGGGTAGGAGGGGTCCTGGGGAGCGGCTGGGCCCTGCCACGCCAGATGGGCCAGCTTGGTGGTCCGTGTCCGAAGAGGTGGACAGATCCTCCAGATCCGTGTGTCCTCGTTGGGGGCTTGTAGGCTGGCTGTGCTGGCTGCTGTCTCCATCCCCAGCGTCCAGCAGTTCGTCACCTGTGGAGAGAATGAGATTTGTTATTGTGTTGCACCTGGCGAAGTATGTATTAGTCGTCTGACATTGGCAGTTCGTGCAATCTCGTACATGGGTTTCCCGGAGGCGAGTGTGTGGCTGTGGCATCTGTAGGTGTGTGTGCTAGGCAATGGGACTGTGTGCTGTGCACATGTGGCATGGGACGGATTGGCCATGCCGATGGGTGTGTTGCTTTGCCCCTACTCATTGTGACTCTGGTGTATGCGGGCTCCTGGCCCATCCTGGGTCTGGTTTGTACTTTGCTTTTGGAGTTCAAATGGAACGCTTAGGAACGCATTTGGCAACATGGGGGCCATGCCCCAGATTCGCATTTGGGAGGGAATATGCTTTTGGGGTTCAAATGGAACGCTTAGGAACGCATATGGCAACATGGGGGCCATGCCCCAGATTCGCATTTGGGAGGGAA
Organism: Calotriton arnoldi; assembly: GCA_963921515.1. Classification (NCBI taxonomy): domain Eukaryota; kingdom Metazoa; phylum Chordata; class Amphibia; order Caudata; family Salamandridae; genus Calotriton; species Calotriton arnoldi. The sequence goes on from CAWUFW010001115.1 coordinate 201,459, forward strand.
TATGCTTTTGGGGTTCAAATGGAACGCTTAGGAACGCATATGGCAACATGGGGGCCATGCCCCAGATTCGCATTTGGGAGGGAATATGCTTTTGGGGTTCAAATGGAACGCTTAGGAACGCATATGGCAACATGGGGGCCATGCCCCAGATTCGCATTTGGGAGGGTATATGCTTTTGGGGTACATGCTGTGAGCCATGGGTGCCGAACGTGACATGTGTTGTGGCAGCATGACAGTGCATGGTCTGAGGTGTGTGCATGCCTGACATGCCCTGCATATATGCTGTCTGTTGTGGTTACTGGACATGGCATTGGACGCATCGTTATGAGTGAGTGATAGTTGTGTGCCAGCCAACGTATTGCAGTTGTCCCATCTCCTTGGTGTGCGTGCTGCCCTGTGCCATGTGCATCACTGCAGTGCTCGGGGGGTGTGGCCCATGTTGTGTGTTGTTGCTCACAGTGTGTCGTGCGCTTAATTGACTTCTGGCACATGGTTGGTCATGGGCATGTGTCTTAGCGTGACTGCTGTATGTGTGGCAGCTGTGCGGATGACATGCCTTTCATGAGACTGGGGCTGACGGATGGGATGGATGGTATGTTGTATGTGCATGGTGTGTCTGTGTGTTTGATGGGTTCAGTGGTGTTCGTGTGCATTTCTGTTGTTCCGCTCTGTTGCGTCTAGTGTTGTTTGTCTTACATAGGCGTAGTTGTGGGGTGTGTGGTTGACAGGCAGTAGGGGCTACATGGACAGGACTTCAATGGTGTTTCGGTTGTGTGTGATGAGTTGCACAGTGGCTGCCGTGTGGGACTATATTCAGTGTGGCTTGTGCATGCAGACGTGGCTCCTTGGGTGTTGCTATGTCTGTGATGGGTCATGTGGGGTGTGAGTCTGCTGTTCATGTCCGTGTGCACATTGTTCACTTGTTTGTGACGGTGGGCGGTGCTGCGTGTTCGTGTGCTACGTGACATGTCCCATGTGTTGGTGGTGTTATGGTCCTCATGCCTCCAGTAATCCAGCCCTGTCCAGTTTCCCACCTGCAAGTTGTTTGTGCGTGCACTGTACTGGATGCCACATGGCTCTTAGCGGGGGTGCTCCATGTTGCAGGTCTGTGGGGGTGGGGGGTGTAGTGGGTCGTGGGGGTGGCTGTACACCCACTGACACCGATTGCTGTGGACCGTGATGTCTGCCTTTCGGCTGTCGTTGTGCACTGCGGTGGCTGACACGTGGGTGTGGGGTGTGGGGGATGCTCCTCCTTGCTGTGCTGTGGGACTGGGGCCTGGTGTGTGTTGTACTTGGGCTGTCCACCGTCCCACCCACTGCACTTTGTGTTCCTGCCACTTACCTGTTACTTGTCGGTTGGTGCAGCTGTGCCTGACACATGGGTGTGGGGAGTGCTCCACCTTGCTGGTCTGTGGGAGTGGGGGCCTGGTGGGTGTTGTACTTCAGCTGTCCCCCTCCGACCCACTGCACTTTGTGTTCCTGCCACTTACCTGTTACTTGTCGGTTGGTGCAGCTGTGCCTGACACATGGGTGTGGGGAGTGCTCCACCTTGCTGGTCTGTGGGAGTGGGGGCCTGGTGGGTGTTGTACTTCAGCTGTCCCCCTCCGACCCACTGCACTTTGTGTTCCTGCCACTTACCTGTTACTTGTCGGTTAGTGCAGCTGTGGCGGACACATGGGTGTGGTGGGTGCTCGTTGTGGCGCTTCTGGCATATTTGGGGACCTGTTGGTGGTTACGTGGCTGGCTTAGTGTACACATGTCCCCACGCATCTTACAGTTGTTCGGTTTGGCCTGTGTGTGGTAGTGTCTGTTGCATGTGCGTGTGATGTGTTGTGTATTGTGTGCTGGACATGGGGGTGTTTGTCCCTGGGAGCTGTGGCATGGTGGTTGCGCATGTGTGTACATAGCGGTGTGCTGGTATACATTAGTTTGTACTTACCAGCCTCCACTCCCTCTGCTAATCCGGCGAGGATCTCCGGATGGATTACGACTCGCACCTTCTCCTCCCACGCTTTGAAGGTCTTAAAGAGCGCGGGATTCCCTCCGCCAGTGACGGCAGCCAGCTCTCTGTTTTTGCCCTCCTTCTTCTTGACCAGGCTCTTTACGTCATTCCAACGTTTGTTTATCTCGGTTCTGTTCCTGGGCAGGGTCCCGACTGCATTGACCTGGTCTACGATCCGGGTCCACATTCTGTTTCTGGTGGCTAGTGGTGTGTGCTGGACCATGTTCCCATAGATTTGTGGGTACACCTTGATGATCTCGTCGACCATGACCGTCAGCTCCATGGGCGTGAACTTGGGCATCCTTTGTGGTGCCATGGTGTTTGTGGTGCTGGTGCGGTGTGTGTTGTGTAATGTGCAGGGGGTTTGTGGTGCCGGTGTTTGGTGGTGGTGGTGGTTGTTGTGATGTGTGCGTTTCTGTGGTGTGCTGCTGTCCTTGCTGTGTCACTGTGTCCTCTCCTCTCCTCTCTGGTTTGCAATGTAGCAAGGGGTTGTGGTCTGTGGGAGTGCTGCTTTTGTACTCACCTATGTGGGTGTGTCCTCATGGTCTGTTGTTTTCAGGTGTGTTGTGTCTGGGGTTCTGGCCTTTGTATTTTTTGTTTGTCCGGGGGTGTTTTCGGGATGTGTACTGTGCTTGTGTATTTGTGCGTGCCTTGCTGTGTGGACTTGTTGGCCATGTTGTGTGCTATTGGTTTTGTGTGCGGATGGTTTCTGTGCAGGTACGTGGGCGCCATGGCTTCTGCCGTGTCGATTCTCATCGGCGTTGTTTGCGCTGGCGGGCGGTATATTTGTTGTTTTTCCGTGCTCATGGCGGTGCGATCGTAATTTCACGTGCGGTGTGTCGGCCGTGTGGGCGGGCGGTTTTGTGTTGTCGTGCGTGTTTCCGTCCGTGGCGGGCGGTTTGACTCCGACTCGGACGATGGCGGGCGGTATTTTGTATGATTTTTCCGCCGATGGCGGTTTTCAGTTTGTGTACTCATAATGGCGTGGTCGGTGTTCAGGCGGTGTGTGCGGGCGGATTTTTGCCGCTTCCATGCCTGGCGGATTTTTTTACGCCGGGTATCGTAATGTGCCCCTTAATTTTTGTGTAATTTAATTCCGTAGCGGGTAGTGGGTTTATAGGGGAATAGGGTGGGAAGTAATTTAATTGAAATTAAGTACATATTAATAAATATTAATTGGTATTGATAATTAATTTATTGTTAATTAATTATTAATTGGTAATTACATTTTATTAATTGGTAATTATTATTTTTTAATTGATTAATTGGTAATTATGTTAATTCTATTAATTAAATAGTTGTAGCGGGACGTGGGTTTATAGGGGAATAGGGTGGGAAGTAATTTAATTGAAATTAAGTAAATATTAATTAATATTAATTGGTATTGATAATTAATTTATTGTTAATTAATTATTAATTGGTAAATACATTTTATTAATTGGTAATTATTTTTTTAAATTTATTTATTGGTAATTATGTTATTTTTATTAATTAAATATTTGTAGCGGGATGTGGGTTTATAGGGGAATGTGGGAGGAAGTAATTTAATTGTAATTAGTTAATTATAGAAAATACTTTTTTGTATTGATACTTAATTTACTGGTAATTAAATATTAATTGGTATCTATTTAAATATTTATACAAATTTGGTAATGATTATTAATTGGTTGTTAATGATTTATTAATAGGTAATTTATTTTTAATAAATAATATGTATTGTATTTATAATAAATTAATTATTAAACATTTTGTAATTGGTAATTAGTGTTATTAATAATATTTATTAGTATTGATAATTAATTATTTTTTAGTAAAATATTAAAATATTACTTTCCCTACTGTTGCACTCACTGGAGTGGGAATAGTAATTTTAGCCCTCCTGCTATCCTACCCTGTCCCTACTGTTGCACTCTCTGGAGTGGAAATAGTAATTATTACCCCTACGCTATCCAACGCTTTCCTACTGTTGCACTCACTGGAGTGGGAATAGTAATTTTAACCCTCCCGCTATCCAACCATTTCCTACTGTTGCACTCTCTGGAGTGGGAATAGTAATTTTTACCCCTACGCTATCCAACACTTTCCCTACTGTTGCACTCACTGGAGTGGGAATAGTAATTTTAACCCTCCCGCTATCCAACCATTTCCCTACTGTTGCACTCTCTGGAGTGGGAATAGTAATTTTTACCCTACGCTATCCAACGCTTTCCCTACTATTGCACTCACTGGAGTGGGAATAGTAATTTTTACCCTCCCGCTATCCAACGCTTTCCCTACTGTTGCACTCTCTGGAGTGGGAATAGTAATTTTTACCCTCCCGCTATCCTACGCTAAAAGTAGTGATTATTATTGTATATTATTACGTTAATATATGTATGTATTAAAAAATAAAAATGTATGTATATTTTTTTTTACTTCAAATAATTATTTATTAATTTTAAAGTAATTTAACTAATTTTAAGTATGTTTTACTTTATTTTATTTATTATTTCATTAATTTTACATTACTTTTAACAGATTTATAAAATTCGATATTTTGACTAACTATATTTTTAACGACGATATTTTGGATTCGATAATTTTAACCCTCCCGCTATCCAACCATTTCCCTACTGTTGCACTCTCTGGAGTGGGAATAGTAATTTTTACCCCTACGCTATCCAACACTTTCCCTACTGTTGCACTCACTGGAGTGGGAATAGTAATTTTAACCCTCCCGCTATCCAACCATTTCCCTACTGTTGCACTCACTGGAGTGGGAATAGTAATTTTAACCCTCCCGCTATCCAACCATTTCCCTACTGTTGCACTCTCTGGAGTGGGAATAGTAATTTTTACTCCTACGCTATCCAACGCTTTCCCTACTATTGCACTCACTGGAGTGGGAATAGTAATTTTTACCCTCCCGCTATCCAACGCTTTCCCTACTGTTGCACTCTCTGGAGTGGGAATAGTAATTTTTACCCTCCCGCTATCCTACGCTAAAAGTAGTGATTATTATTGTATATTATTACGTTAATATATGTATGTATTAAAAAATAAAAATGTATGTATATTTTTTTTTACTTCAAATAATTATTTATTAATTTTAAAGTAATTTAACTAATTTTAAGTATGTTTTACTTTATTTTATTTATTATTTCATTAATTTTACATTACTTTTAACAGATTTATAAAATTCGATATTTTGACTAACTATATTTTTAACGACGATATTTTGGATTCGATAATTTTAACCCTCCCGCTATCCAACCATTTCCCTACTGTTGCACTCTCTGGAGTGGGAATAGTAATTTTTACCCCTACGCTATCCAACACTTTCCCTACTGTTGCACTCACTGGAGTGGGAATAGTAATTTTAACCCTCCCGCTATCCAACCATTTCCCTACTGTTGCACTCTCTGGAGTGGGAATAGTAATTTTTACTCCTACGCTATCCAACGCTTTCCCTACTATTGCACTCACTGGAGTGGGAATAGTAATTTTTCCCTCCCGCTATCCAACGCTTTCCCTACTGTTGCACTCTCTGGAGTGGGAATAGTAATTTCTACCCTCCCGCTATCCTACGCTAAAAGTAGTGATTATTATTGTATATTATTACGTTAATATATGTATGTATTAAAAAATAAAAATTTATGTATATTTTATTTTTACTTCAAATAATTATTTATTAATTTTAAAGTAATTTAACTAATTTTAAGTATGTTTTACTTTATTTTATTTATTATTTCATTAATTTTACATTACTTTTAACAGATTTATAAAATTCGATATTTTGACTAACTATATTTTTAACGACGATATTTTGGATTCGATAATTTTAACCCTCCCGCTATCCAACCATTTCCCTACTGTTGCACTCTCTGGAGTGGGAATAGTAATTTTACCCCTACGCTATCCAACACTTTCCCTACTGTTGCACTCACTGGAGTGGGAATAGTAATTTTAACCCTCCCGCTATCCAACCATTTCCCTACTGTTGCACTCACTGGAGTGGGAATAGTAATTTTAACCCTCCCGCTATCCAACCATTTCCCTACTGTTGCACTCTCTGGAGTGGGAATAGTAATTTTACTCCTACGCTATCCAACGCTTTCCCTACTGTTGCACTCTCTGGAGTGGGAATAGTAATTTTTACCCTCCCGCTATCCTACGCTAAAAGTAGTGATTATTATTGTATATTATTACGTTAATATATGTATGTATTAAAAAATAAAAATGTATGTATATTTTTTTTTACTTCAAATAATTATTTATTAATTTTAAAGTAATTTAACTAATTTTAAGTATGTTTTACTTTATTTTATTTATTATTTCATTAATTTTACATTACTTTTAACAGATTTATAAAATTCGATATTTTGACTAACTATATTTTTAACGACTGATATTTTGGATTCGATATTTTTGTACTTACCTGTTTGGAGATAGGGAGTCGATATTTTGACAGTCGATATTTTGTCCACGATATTTTGTGTACTCGATATTTGTGAGATCGATATTTTGTCAGTGATCCCTTGAGAGGGAGGGACGTCAGTTGTTTTGCTGTTGGATTTGGCAAATTCCTGTATCATAGCGAAGATTTCCTTGGAGTTGTAGGCATTGGAGAAGATTCTGTCTTGGAGGAAGTTCTTCTTTTTGGATTTGATGAGTTGGTGGTGTGTTGTCGTGGCTGTTTTGTAGGCGAAGCGTGCTTCCGGAGTTTTGCTTTGAGCGCTTGGATTCTTGGAGTGCCTTGGTGAACCAGTGTGCTTTCTTGTTGTGTTGTCTTGTGGTGTTCTGGAGGGGGGCGAGTGAGTTGGTGCAGTTGGCGATCCATTGGTGGATGTTGCTTGCCGTTGTGATTTGGTGTCTGTCGTAGTTGGGGGAGGAGTGCAGGTGAGGGCGGAGGTGAGGTGTTCTTCTGAGACTTTGTTACAGATTCTGCGTGGGAAGCGGTGCACGTGCTTGTGTGTGGTGGGTTTACTAAAGGAGAAATGGATGCAGTGGTGGTCAGTCCAGAGCAGTTCTGTGGTGTGGCTGAAGAAAATGCTGTTTCATCCTGCGAAGACGGGGTTGAGTATGTGTCCCGCTGTGTGAGTGGGGGCGGAGACAAGTTGCTTCAGCCCTATGTTGGTGAGGTTCTCTAGGAGGGGGGTGGTGTTGGGGTCATTGTGGTTGTCCAGGTGGCAGTTCAGGTCTCTGAGTAGTATGTAGTCTGTGGAGGCAAGGGCGTGGGGTGCGATGAGGTTGGCAATTACGTTGTTAAATGGATTGCGGGGGCCAGGCGGTCTATAGACGAGTGTTCCGCAGAGCATCATTCTGGGGTTGGTCTGGTTGAGGTTGATGAGCAGGGATGAGAGGATTGAGCTGTGTGGCACATCTCAACATAGGGGATAAATGGGTATTTAAAGGAACTTATTTTTACAAACTGTGACCTTCAGGAGAGTGAACTAAGAAGGAGAGGTGTCCAATAACCTGGAGTGTAGAGTCTATATGGAACTTAGTTACACTTTTATCAAGAGAAAAATACAAATAGGAATCAATGATGTCTTCAGATCTTTAAGCTGGATATCTCATCAGTTATCCTTCAGTTACTGTGATGGTGTCTCATATTTCCATCTTTTCGGATGCAAATTACATTTAACCTCTCATATTCTAAGAGATGATAATGATATGCTAAGGAAAAGTCAATTAAAATAGAATTGTTCGATTTAGTTTTCTGCTCAAACCTCAAATCTCCTCCTGTGAATTTCAGTTGCAGATACTTGTGCCAGAGACAGACGATGTGGAATCACAGCACTAGCAAGGGATTCATCCTCACAGGGTTCTCCGTCTGCTCAAATGTTCAAGTCACCCTTTTTGCTTGTTGCGTACTTATTTACATCACAGCCCTGTTTGGAAACATCATTGTCATCGCAGCCATCACAACCACCAAGAAGCTCCACACCCCTATGTATTTCTTCCTCTGCGACTTGTCCTTGCTCAACATTACCTCTGTGTCAGCCATTGTCCCCAGAATGCTGAAAGATCTATTGGCCCAGAAGAAGCAGATCACTTTTCATGAGTGCCTTACCCAACTGTTGGTCATCCTTTGGCTGGCAGCTTCACATGCTTTCCGCTTCACTGTCATGAGCTATGATAATTATACCAAAAGACACACAATTGATGGATGGAATGCAGAACAAATCAAAACATTCACCCCCAGTCAAGAGATCTGGGTTAAATCCATCATCCTTTTGCTCACCATGCCACCCCAGCTTAGACCTGGCCATGGGCAAATCAGTCTTGACACTGTGCCTCATGGGAACAGTCCAGCCCGAACTGCCAAGCCAGGTCCTCCCTGGACTGGAAATAAGCATCCTAGGACCGGTTTTGGGATTTCACCCCTCATCAGCCAGGATAGCTTGAATCCGGTGGCACAGTGAGCCCGGGACCCACATCTGAGCATACCCGGCGCACTTAGGGAGAGAAAGCAAAAGACACACAATTGATGGACAGAATGCAGAACAAATCAAAACATTCACCCCCAGTCAAGAGATCTGGGTTAAATCCATCATTCTTTTGCTCACCATGCCACCCCAGCTTAGACCTGGCCATATGCAAATCAGTCTTGACACTGTGCCTCATGGGAACAGTCCAGCCCGAACTGCCAAGCCAGGTACTCCTGGACCGGAAACAAGCAGCCTAGGACCGGTTTCGGGCTTCACCCTCATCAGCCAGGATAGCTTGAACCGGTGGAACAGTGAGCCCGGGACCCACGTCTGAGCATACTTGGCGTACTTAGGGCGAGAAAGCAAAAGACACACAATTGATGGACGGAATGCAGAACAAATCAAAACATTCACCCCCAGTCAAGAGATCTGGGTTAAATCCATCATTCTTTTGCTCACCATGCCACCCCAGCTAAGACCTGGCCATATGCAAATCAGTCTTGACACTGTGCCTCATGGGAACAGTCCAGCCCGAACTGCCAAGCCAGGTCCTCCCTGGACCGGAAACAAGCATCCTAGGACCGGGTTTGGGGTTTCACCCCTCATCAGCCAGGATAGCTTGAATCCGGTGGCACAGTGAGCCCGGGACCCACGTCTGAGCATACCCGGCGCACTTTGGGAGAGAAAGCAAAAGACACACAATTGATGGACGGAATGCAGAACAAATCAAAACATTCACCCCCAGTCAAGAGATCTGGGCTAAATCCATCATTCTTTTGCTCACCATGCCACCCCAGCTCACCATGCCACTGGAGTCAAGCTATCCTGGCTGATGAGGGCTGAAAGCCTGAAACCGGTCCTAGGATGCTTGTTTCCAGTCCAGGGAGGACCTGGCCTGGCAGTTCGGGCTGGACTGTTTCCATTGGGCGCAGGGTCAAGACTGATTTGCATATGGCTGTGTCCAAACTGGAATGGCATGGTGAGCAAAAAAACGATGCTTTTAGGCCCAGATCTCTGTACTGGGGTGAATGTATGACATTGTTCTGCATTCTGTCCATCAATTGTTCTTTTTGCATTTGTCACCCCGAGTGGGACGGGTATGCCCAGACGTGGGTCCCGTGCTCTCCATGCCACTGGAGTCAAGCTATCCTGGCTGATGAGGGCTGAAAGCCTGAAACTGGTCCTAGGATGCTTGTTTCCAGTCCAGGGAGGACCTGGCCTGGCAGTTCGGGCTGGAATGTTCCCATTGGGCGCAGGGTCAAGACTGATTTGCATATGGCTGGGTCCAAACTGGACTGGAATGGCATGGTGAGCAAAAAAACAATGGATTTAGGCCCAGATCTCTGTACTGGGGTGAATGTATGACATTGTTCTGCATTCTGTCCATCAATTGTTCTTTTTGCATATGATAATTATACCAGCATCTACCACCCATTGAATTACACAACCCTGATGAGCGGGCAGTTGTGTATCAATATGAAATGCCTTCCTTTGATGGGAGGTGGGCTTTTATCCTTTACAACTACCTTCCTTGTTTCTCAATTACCCTTTTGTGAACCCAACAGGATTGACAATTTCCTCTGTGAATTTCCAGCCCTGCTGAAGTTGGCCTGTGGGGACACCTTGACCAGGGAATTTGCATTCTTCCTACTGGCTGGGGGTGCAGCATTGGTGACTTTCTTGACCATACTCATCTCCTACATACACATTAGTAGGGTGATCCTGAACATCCCTTCCTCAGAGGGGAAGAGGAAGGTCTTCTCAGCCTTCTCATCTCACCGCATTGTGGTTTTCCTGTTTTTTGGGGCAGGAGATACAACCCACTTCACTCCTCCACGCAGCCAAGAGCAGCCAGATAAGCTGGGGTCACTGTTTTCTACAGTTTTCGCCCCAATGTTGAATCTAATTATTTATAGTTTGAGGATTGAAGATGTGAAACAGGTTCGCAGGAAAGCAATCCACAAGAAGAACAGATATACGTGATGGTGTCCTGGAGTGACTTTGTTAATCTCAAGAAAGCTTGCACTTGTACCAGGTCTATGTTAATAAAAGTTGAAATATATAAGGTTTCATTTTGCATGATTAAAATCTACATTTATGTTTGCTGAGACAGTGTGACATCCTTTTGTAATTTACATGATATTCAGAATCATAATATGAGAAGGGAAACTTTGAAGTTTAACACTAATTTCTCCAGTAGTTTTGTTCATTGCACCAATATTTGAGCACAAAGCACCACATGCCAGTCCCAGTCCGAGACTTGCTTATCTCCTAAGCTGAAAACAGGATGAGACATGCTCTGAATCTTCTCGGTTTACCTCATAGCCGCCACTCCAATCAGCTAATCAACTCTGAATTTTAATTTCATTCCTGTCTGAACCTGACCTCAGAGTCAAATTATTGCTCCTCCATTCCTAAAACTGGACAACTCCATCTGAGTGCTTCTCTGAAAATGTCAACCTTTGATAGCACCCAACTAAGGAAGTATGATTGCTATGAAGCACAAGCACTGACATTATACAGCAATCGAGGAAAGAATTATGCCACATGGGATGACCAAATTATGCTACAAGAAAAGACAGATTGAGCTGCATAATTCAGGAGGTTCAATGGCAGTATTCATTTGCTGTTTCTTTATTTTAGGAGATATTAATATGGAATGGGCAGAGGTTTTACCCCTGGGAGGAACAATCATCACTTGAATGATAATTCAATTAAACTTTGTTTTTTCCAAAAAAGTCTGCTTCTGCACGGTACTTGGTGTTGGGCATTTTTAAACGTTTGATCTCTTTTAGCTAGAGTCAAGATTTTTTGTTAAAATCTGCAATTTATACAGAAAATATTGTAATGTGTGACAAGTGTGGAAAATCCATAAATATTCAGAAAATACAGCAACCGAAGAGGCATAGCATGGTAATCCTCATTAACCGGATAATGAAGAGGCATGGCATGGTAATCCTCATTAACCAGATAATGAAGAGGCATGGCATGGTAATCCTCATTAACCGGATAATGAAGAGGCATGGCATGGTAATCCTCATTAACCAGATAATGAAGAGGCATGGCATGGTAATCCTCATTAACCAGATAATGAAGAGGCATAGCATGGTAATCCTCATTAACCGGATAATGAAGAGGCAAGGCATGGTAATCCTCATTAACCGGATAATGAAGAGGCATGGCATGGTAATCCTCATTAACCAGATAATGAAGAGGCATGGCATGGTAATCCTCATTAACCAGATAATGAAGAGGCATATCATGGTAATCCTCATTAACCAGATAATGAAGAGGCATGGCATGGTAATCCTCATTAACCAGATAATGAAGAGGCATGGCATGGTAATCCTCATTAACCAGATAATGAAGAGGCATGGCATGGTAATCCTCATTAACCAGATAATGAAGAGGCATAGCATGGTAATCCTCATTAACATAGCATGGTAATCATCATTAACCGGATAATGAAGAGGCATGGCATGGTAATCCTCATTAACCGGATAATGAAGAGGCATGGCATGGTAATCCTCTTTAACCGGATAATGAAGAGGCATGGCATGGTAATCCTCATTAACCGGATAATGAAGAGGCATGGCATGGTAATCCTCATTAACCGGATAATGAAGAGGCATGGCATGGCAATCCTCATTAACCGGATAATGAAGAGGCATGGCATGGCAATCCTCATTAACCGGATAATGAAGAGGCATGGCATGGCAATCCTCATTAACCGGATAATGAAGAGGCATGGCATGGCAATCCTCATTAACCGGATAATGAAGAGGCATGGCATGGCAATCCTCATTAACCGGATAATGAAGAGGCATGGCATGGAAATCCTCATTAACCGGATAATGAAGAGGCATGGCATGGCAATCCTCATTAACCGGATAATGAAGAGGCATGGCATGGCAATCCTCATTAACCGGATAATGAAGAGGCATGGCATGGTAATCCTCATTAACCGGATAATGAAGAGGCATGGCATGGTAATCCTCATTAACCGGATAATGAAGAGTCATAGCATGGTAATCCTCATTAACCGGATAATGAAGAGGCATGGCATGGTAATCCTCATTAACCAGATAATGAAGAGGCATGGCATGGAAATCCTCATTAACCGGATATTCAGCACAGACAAGAAAGTGTGCTTTTTGACTTGGTGTAAATGTGTTCAGTAATGGTGTTGGGGCGGATCAACAGCTCTAAAGCCAAGTTCGCGTTTGCAAAGGGAGGTGAGGGGCCTCATGACCAACACAATCCTTTGCCTCTCATGAACCATGGTCCGTCCTCATATTCAACAGTGTTAAGGACTAGGACATGGCTGATGGGAGTGTCGGCTGTGAGGGTGTTGTGTTGAAGGATTTCAGCAAGCACTGTGGGGCTTATTTACAAGCCCCTTGCTCCACTTTTGCATCATTTTTAACATGGGAAACGTGACGCAAAAGTGGCGCAAGGGGCTTGTAAATCAGCCCCTGTGTCTGCAGGGCCCTCATTACCAGCACCTTAATAGCGTGATTACAAATGTAGGGGGAAATCAGAGATTGGTCATGGCGACAATTTACACAAAGTGCAAAGCAAGGTGTGTGACTTCAAATTTACCTTTGACCTGAGTCATTTAATCATTGTTAAAAGTATGGGCACCTGGAGCAGTGACTGCCACTTTGATATTCACTTCATCAATTCTTTCAAGATCGATGTTGGCATGGAAAGAGTTATCGATTAGAGAATCATCTTTCATATGCAGCTCTAGTGTAGAGTCAGGTTTGGGAACACCCATAAATGAGCAATAGTGTGCCGCAACGGAGTACATTCTTTCACATGTTAGTAAGACATTGATAATATTTGAATTTATTTATTTGGCCATTACTGGTCAGTGAGCATCCACGTAACCTCATATGCCATACTGTCATCTACATCTGAGTACCAAACATATATGCTGATTGAGGTAATGCATACATTTATATTCCGGTTGAATCACAGTAGGGCTGACTCAGACTTTCATCCTTCTGAGGTCTTTAAAATTAAGCCATTTGAGCTCAGTAATGAGAAAGACCATATATTTACAAAGCCATGAAGCATGTAGCTGTACTCATCACAGTCAGGCTTCAGTCCACATCATAAAATTAAATTGCTCTTGCTGTTGTCTCAGAAGAGCTGAGAGAGTCCCTAGACTAGGGGTCTTCAACCTTTTCTGTAATAAGAGCTGCTTATGTTCCATGAAAATCATACTGAGCTCAAATTAATTTTAATGTGGTAATCGTGATCTAATCAGACAAGTTTACATTAGTGGCCATCCCATGCAAGATAACCAGCGGTGATCACCTCGGTGCATCACACAGGGTTACTGGCAGTAACTTGAAAAAGGCGTTATCAATTTGGAACCCCTCTCTGTTGTTAATACATGGCAGCCATAGCTACACTGCCCCTGCCACCAAGGTAATGACATTGGAGATACCTGCCCTATACCTATGAGGTGAAGTAGCTGTTATTGCTCTGGATTTACGCGCGGTTTCCACACGGTCTCCCACAATTCTCTCCTCCAGCAGCTATTAAACTGCAGAATCCACAATGTGGCACTGAACTGGTCTGCCTCCTTTCTTAAGAACCCAAGCGTTCAAGTCTCAGATAAACTATTGTTAAAAATGTAGGGCTGCTGCTTGATGACAATCTCACGAAGTAACACCAATTGAAGAACCTGTTAGTTACTTCGGCTTTCTCAAGCGTCTTAAAAAAGCAATTGGGGACCTCCCTCTTCACACCCCAAAAACTATTGTCCAGGCTCTCATTCCATCTCCCCTGGACAACAGGAATGTGCTTTGTTTGGGACTGACTCAGACACTGCTTAGAAGGTGACAGACCATACAACATGTGGCAGCGCATGTGTTATCAAGGATCCATAGACATCAACCCATCATTTTGTCCATTTGTACTGGCTCTCTGTCAACAAAAGAGTGACATTCAGTCCCTTTACTATTTTCGGGCTCTTGACAATTCAGGTCCAATGTTTATAAGAATGTTGGTCCATCCCTACAGTCCTTCCAAGGCTTTGAGATCAGCCAGTCCAAAGCTGGTCTGTGTGTGGCGAGGACGGGCCAGGCCCACGGGAGGCCCCTGCCGCAGTCCTTGATGGCAGCGGCGTGGAAAGGTGAGGCTGGTGTGGTCAAATGCCTCCTCCATGTTGAGTGCCAGAACCGTGAGTCTTTCATAGATGCTCTTCTAGGTTTGCCACAAATCTCTCTGAATCGACCCAACCCGTCCTGCCCCTTATGAAGCCTGTCTGATCTGAATGAATCCATCAAGGCCTGTATCTAGCCTCTTTGATGCCATCTTGGTCAGTATTTTATAGTTCTGATTGAATAAAGAGATAGGGAGAGGATGCACCATCTCCTTGGGGTTCCTACTTGGTTTCAATATCAGTGAATTGTCCTCCCACCAGGACCATTTAAAGGGGTTCTCAGAGAGTCAAATATCATCAAGGGCTTGAAGCATCATTGGAGCTTGAAAGCCACGGTATTTCCTATAGAATGCCAGTGAGACCCTCCCAGGTTTGGAGAGTATTAATGGTGTTCTGGCGTGTTGAGCATCACCAGCCTGACAGCCTCCTTCAATGAGGAAGTGCGAAATAAGCTCCAATACTCCCCCAAGCCCTCCCATGCATTGTTGAATTGTATAACAATGAGGAAAATCAGCAGCACATTTTGCTCCTCTCCTGGGGCCAGGTTGTACATCCTGTTGCTTATCATTTTATAGCAGCAATGGTGCCTAAGGCCTGTCTGGGTCTTATTTTCTTTCTTAGCGAGGAGCCTCTTGCCCCTGTTTCCTTGTTCGTAGTATTCATGACATGTGTAGAGTTGGGCTCTCTCAACACAGTCAGAAGTCAAGGCTTCCAAATCTGATTCTGTGGATCTTAAAGTTCTCCTGCTATTCCCTGGAGGGACCTTCTTGTGTTTGGACTCTAGCCATCCCACCCTCTCACTCAACTCAGAGATCTTCCTTTCTCATTCCTTCTTTTAACTTTGATGCTCCTGCACTCAGTATATCCCTTAGGATTGCCTTCAAATAATCCCAAAGCAAAATTCTCCCCCTTTCCCTCCTTTTGCTCTCAGCCATTCACTTACAAGGAATCTGACATAGAACCCTGATAGGGGGCAAGGGTGCTTGCTAGACTGTTGTTAGCTTCACAGTCTGTCCCATCCTGATAGGGACAATCTCAGTGGTAAAAGTACAGGGATAAGGTTTGATAGATGGCTTACGTTGATCGAAGTGGATCATATGCTCAGCTTGTGACTGGGCGCCCAAGATCAGATCCAAACAAGTACAGCAGTGACAAGGCGCAGAGAGATGAGTGCAATGTTTGGGTTTTCAGTGAAAGTGATGCCACACATTGTCCATGACCGAATTGCGTGCCACTGCCACCAATAAACCATGGAGCAAAAGCGGGCATTGGATGTCTGCCTAGCCCCATGACAGTGCCAAAGTCTCCTCCCTAGTTCATGCCATTCACCAGGGATCCTTCTGCCAGGAGTGAGACCCTCCTGAATGATGCCTGAACTCTGTTGTTAGGTGTGGTGCATACATGTGATAGAGCGCAGAGATATTCTGAAAATAGTAGGGGTGCATTATATTCATGAATAGTTCGTACCCGCATATATTCTTATATGCGTTAATCTTCGTTAGAGAATGTGATGTAATAATCAGTGGTAAATGAAGTATTAGGATGAGTTGTGCCATTCAAGAAACGTAAAATGGCAGTTCGAGGGAATTGTGTAACTTTCGATCTTCATTGAAAATGTTTAATGAAATAGTTTATGTGTAATGTAATGCATTAGATTTAAACGTGCATCATGTTGAAGTTGCACACGTTTAGGTGATTAATTGTGCTTAAAAATGATGAAATGTAGTGCTTATAGATGTAACATTAAATGTGTGTTTAATTTGATGTCAAAGGCCTGGATGGAGTAATTACTCTTCCGTGCTAAGAAAGGCCTATTTGTTTCCTTATGTTAGCTGGTTTATGTAGGCCTGAAATGCATTTTTCCCTGGTGAGGCTCTCATTTGGAGATGGTCAGCGAAATTCATGTGCGTGCAAGGTTGTTCTGTTTTCATGTATTCGTTGCAGGTGCAAGGACATCGTCCTCGTTAGTTAGAATAATGCTTTTGTTTTAGGAGTTGGGTATGGAGGAGACCTGCTACAGTGTATCCAGGAATGTCGATAATTGGGAGTTGATATTTTCTTTCGCTGAAGAAGCCTGAGACCCAAGGACACATCAACCATCGTTGGACCGAGTACAAGTTTTGGTGGAAAATTACCTACGAGAGGTGCCTGGCCAGAAGAGGTGTTACATGGGCGGGCCTATCAAATGTTCATTTTGTATTAGGGACAGTGCCCCGAGGGTTGAGAGGGCAGAAGCTGCAGGAGCAGAGGGATGAGAGAGCCGTTAGAGGGTAGAAGGAAGAGATTGTTTCTAAGAATGAAGACTGAGGCTGATCTTTACAACGTGAGTGTACTTCTTAGGAAGTCTTCACGAACTGACACCTTTTCTCGTTCTTGCTTGGGAAAATGTTGAGTAGGGATGCCACTTTAGGATAGTGTAGGGATAGATTAATGGATTTCCTTTACAGCCACTAATGAAGACTAATATAGATGTTGGTGCAGTTATTGCCTGTTTAGTATTTTTGGAATTGCTTATTCTTTTTATGCTATATCGGATTAGATTAGTTCGTAGGATGGACTTTGTATTAGTGCCTTTGTATTTTTGCAACCTCGTTCTGAGGTGTCTGTATGTTCAGCTATTTTTGGTTCTGTAATAAACCCCTAAACTTGGAATTCGGAGTCAGTGATCCTTTTTGAACTTTACTTAAATTGATACATGCTAGCTTGTTGTGAATACAATGTTTCTCCCCTTTACACTCCTCAGCAGGTAATAAAGATCCAGTCGACCGAGGGTTCCTAGTAAATTTTATAGTGGAATCCGACTTTATCAGTTGGTAGCGAGAGTATGGTTACCTCTGCAGTAAGGGGAGACGTAGAGAGTATGGTAACCCCTGTAGTAAGGGGAGACATAGAGAAGGGTAGTCATTGAGTCCCCATAGAGCCCAAGTGATGGTTATCCAGTGGATTGTGAGCGGAGGACGACGGCGTTTAATGGAAACCAACGGCGAGTGACGGTGCGGCGGAAACAGCAGTTCATGGTGGAGTGAGTATGAACAGGGATGTATGTCTGTTAGATTGCGGTGTTGTTTTGATTGTGTGATGTCTTGCAGAGTTGGAATGAGAGTTGAGTGACTGTGGTTTCGGGCCGAACGCGTGCGGTCCATGAGATTTGATTTTGATATCCCTGGATAAGAGATTGTGGTGTAGAAGACACCCAGAGTTGAAATTGTCTGACCAGAGATTGTGGGAGTCATGAGACGTCGTTGACTAACCCACAGGTGATAGGGAAACGTGTGTGTGAGTGCCTGAGTAACCGACGCAGGTCGTGGGTTACTGCATGTGGAATATTGAGTGATTGGATCCTATCGATTAAGTACACGACTGTCCTGCCGTTCGTAGGCAGATAGTCTGTTGAGTTGAGGTCGACAATTACGAGACTGTCTGGTCGTTTGGTGGACAGACAGTCAATCAGAGAAGTAACTGTTCGGTCGTTTGGTGGACAAACAGTTATTTCACCGTATGAGTGAGAAACGTGAGTGTGTGAGAGACGAATTGCAAAGGAGGGGAACTGCTGCATGAGGAGGAAGAGGAAACTGGAGAATCGCAGACTCAACCTAGTGCAAGAGTAGTCGGAAGAATCTCTACAGGGACAGAAGGGATGGGAACACAGATGCCAGCAAGCATAGAAGCTAACAGAGTTACAGTTGTTACAAGGCTACCGGATGCTCTTACAGTGCCGGTTACCATTGGCCCCATAGTGTCAGTATATGACCCAGATCAGGCAGGAAATGGAAGTCTAGCACGATCAGTGGCAGGAGAAGGGACTGGCTCAGGAGGGAGTGGCATAGTGAGTGGAATAGGTCACCCTCCGAGGCCCATGGAATCAGGATCGAGTACGCCTTTACCAGCCACTGCAGACTCTTCTAGGGGACAGGGAGACGTAAGAACGGCGAGACCAAGGTCCTTGGCCGATTCAAGATCTGACATAAGGATGTGGGAACCCCCAGTGAGAAGCCTTAATGATAGGATGACAGGAGACTGGGATCGAGGGAATTCAGGAAGCCGACCAGTCCTAGAGAACATAGTGGAAGGGAACCGATGTAGGGACCAGAGCAGTGAGAATGAAGATTCGAGTGGTGCAGCAAGTCGAGGGATTCTTAGAACTGCTATAAGAGCTAAGATGCTGGATGTGATGAGACTAAAAGCTGAGGTAGATGAGATAATTAGTGGGAACTTGCCTTTGGAAAGAATAGAGCTTTATGGACCAGACGAGTTGCTGTTTGTAGCAAAAGATGTAACTCGCAAGGCGAGATCGGCGCATGAGAAACTGACAGATTTGGCAAAAAGACACGAGGTGGACCTGTCCAAGACAAAGATGTTGCAGGGGAATCACAGACTGCAGTACAGTGACCAGGAACTGGAAGAGAAGAGAGTGATAGGGCTGAAAACTCATATTCGAGAATTGATTGTGGGGATACGTGCATGGAGCATGCTTGACAAGTGGGAGGAAAGATGGTCCAAAAAGAAAAGCACTAAAAAGAGTATAGGAGAGACACCGCCTCCAGGAGGGGGGATGATAGGAGTGGGGAATTTCCCTTTCCGAGAGGTACAAAATGGAGGGTATGTGCATGTGCCTTGGAGTAGAGGTGATTTGGCAGCGTTTACAAACGACTTCCCTCGGCTGAGGGAGAAGCCTGTTGAGTGGTACAAGCAGGTCGACCGATTTGTTAAAATCTCGAAGGTGTTGTGGGTTGACCTGAACACACTGTTTGATATCGTGGTACCAAGTTATTTGTGGGCAGCTTGTAAAGTTACAGTTGAGTGGCCGACTTCTGAACCAGACAGGGATTCTGTTACCAATGTTCCTTCACCAATTGTTATGAAAATTTTGAAAAAGCAATTACATGGCTGAAATCCAAGATCTCACCACAAGACATTGATTGGGTTAAGATAGATCAAACTGTCCAGGAACCAAAAGAGTCCGTACATGAATACTACGAGAGGCTCCTACAAGCCTTTAAGCAGTACAGTGGACCTAACCCTGCATATCAAGGTAGATGTTGCTAAAGCTTCCCCCAGAATAAAAAAAGAGAAAACACATATTACAACCATTTAAAGAACAGAAACGGGCATGATCCGTAAAGGAAAGGTGTACATTTACAACTGGCTAGACAGAACTCAGATATGGTGGCTCAACTAAATATAACAAAGAAAAGACCTGGGAGAAGAGTGGCTATAATAGGTGGGGGGAGGCTACAGGAGGGTCATGAACCATAGCTATGGATGCATGAAGACAATTCAATGTTCAGATTAGTGTGGATTCAAATCCGGGGAACACGAATTCTTATCAAGTGTGCAGAAGACCTAAGGAGGGGGCACCTCCAAAGAGACTTCTTGCATTGCCAGGATGTTGACCCACTTCAAGCTACAAGCACCAAGTGAAAAGGAGGATCACAAGTAGATGGGCCTCTAATGCCCATGCAATCCTGCCTACTCAGAGATGTACTTTAGTCTGGTCTCAGGACAACCCCTTTTCTCTGTTTGGAATCAGTGTAGTCATTGCCATGATGATGCTGTAGCCCAAATAAACTAGTTTGGCATCCAAGCACTTTCTGTTTGTTTGAAAGACAAGGAAGTGTGGCAGTCTTGTGCTTGGTGATTCCTTGGTGGATCTGGGTGGTTGACCTAGTTCTCTGTGCTCTCTCATCTTTCTAGATATTCCATGGAGTGTTCCATTGGGTGTCATTTTCTACGGCTTCCAGTACCGGTGAAATGTTGATGCTGTTCATCCACATTCTGTTTTCTGTTTCTGATGACTGTGAGCTCTTACTCATTTTGCTTAAAAAGGGATAATGTTACTTACCCTCACTTTATAAGTTGATGAAGAGTGGCTCTCACTCCTGGTTCCAGACCCTCTATTCTTGCCTTGATTTCATGAAGTCTCTTCTCATTTTAAACCATCTGAGTCTCAAGTAGCATCTGTCAGTCCATTTTTTTCTTAAGTCCTGCCCCCCTGCTTCATCATTCTGATTTCCTGAAGTATTCTCCCAACAAGTCTTCTTCCTGGCACTGCACTTCATCACTCTGTGCTGTTGTATACTCCTGTTCTGAGAAGACAGTGTTATCTATTATGTTCTGTTTCAGGGCCTTATCAAGGTGTTGCTGCCCTTTGGGGCCGGTGTCCTTCATTTTGTGATCGACTGACCTTTTGTGGAGTTGATGGTGGTGTGTACGCTGAAACTAAGCGGGCTGCAGGCATTTGGCCCTCTTTAGTTGCAAGGTGACCAGGCACCCCTATTCTGTAAGTGATGTGCCATTCGCTCATGGGCTCTATGCTATGCTTCCATTGTACTGTTGATTCCCTTCTCAAGTAGGAAAGTATGTTTCTTTTCTTATTCTTTTATCTCTACCTCCATTATTCCCCCTAGGAGGATGGTGCTCTCTTTCACCTTGCACACTCTGTTTAATCCATATTTATCACCAGGTGCGCTTCTCTTATTGTGGCTATTGGTTTCTTGGCACCAAGCATGTCAAGTGAGATTGGGGCCTTTGAAATTTCAATTCATCCAGAGATGGGGGGGGGTTAGACACTGAACAAAGATGCTGTGTGTTTGTTACTCTCCATAATGTATGGGATTCCCCCATGGGGCTTGCAATTGGATGCCACAGGGAGCAGGCAGTGAGCTGTCCGCCTCCAACTGTGCCCCGTGATAGTGCCCCATGGCAGTGCTTATGCACTGGAGCTGAGGTCCCGAGCTAGGCCACCCAAGGAAAGCCTCAGGGCAGGTCAGAGAGGCCTATCCCTTGGATCCACCCCAAGACTGAGCCTTTTCTGTCATACAGCACTCTTCTCTTACATGACATCTGCTCACACCTCACCACCTGTCCACCACCTGGGCCTGGTTGATCAGTTCTCACTCAAGGTTGAGGATCCAATAGTCGCTCCTCATTGTCTTTTTCCTGGTGAGGTCTGTATTGTGGCCTCTCTCCAGAGAGAAACCCCTAACTCAGCATCCCTAGGAGAAGAGGCTGATGCTGGAAGCAGTGGGGGTAGAGCCCTTTTCTTAACTCTATTCTTGGGTGGGGCTATCTACTAGGCTCCATTGTGCCCCCGATGGCGACAGCCTCTTCCCCATCTGCACACACCTTTCCATCCACCAGTCCCTCTTTAGCTCCCCAGCATAAGCTGACAACATATCCTTCCTACCTTTATTGGCTCAGTGCCTGTCCAGGGCACCAGCACAGGAGAAGAGGCAGGAATGCACCATATTCTTTTAAATATGGCACATTCCTGCCCTTTGCCTGTCACACAGAGCAACACAGCAAGGTGGCAATGCTGCACTGTGTGAAAAATCTCATAAATATGGCTCTAAAACTATTGATGTGGTTTGAAATCTCCTTTATCTTCCTCATGTGAGGTACTTTTCCAAATTCTGCATTAAAATATTCCAACTGATGGTTAGTCATCAAGGTCTGGATGTGATCTGGTGTAAAAGCCACCAGTGAAAATTCTTCAGAGAAAGTGACCCTCATGTGAAGCTGACTGTTGTCTGAATACCATGATATATGACCCCAGAAATTCAAGATAAAAGTGGGAAAGTGGTGGAGGTAAGACTAGCCCCCAGAGAGAATGCTTGAGGACTTGCGGAGGGAGCCTGCCAGGAATAGGAGGAAGCAATTTTGATCACTGAGGAAAGATCTGCTAAACATGATTTGAACCAGTCAAGCACCTCATCTTCGAAGCCCATGCACCTATCCATACATGCAGGCCTGGGTGTCATGATGAAGAGTGTCACCCATCCATACATGCAGGCGTGGGTGTCATGGTGAAGAGTGTCACCCATCCATATGTGCAGGCGTGGGTGTCATGGTGAAGAGTGTCACCCATCCATACATGCAGGCCTGGGTGTCATGATGAAGAGTGTCACCCATCCATATGTGCAGGCGTGGGTGTCATGGTGAAGAGTGTCACCCATCCATATGTGCAGGCGTGGGTGTCATGATGAAGAGTGTCACCCATCCATACATGCAGGCCTGGGTGTCATGATGAAGAGTGTCACCCATCCATATGTGCAGGCGTGGGTGTCATGGTGAAGAGTGTCACCCATCCATATGTGCAGGCGTGGGTGTCATGGTGAAGAGTGTCACCCATCCATACATGCAGGCGGGGTGTCATGGTGAAGAGTGTCACCCATCCATACGTGCAGGCGTGGGTGTCATGATGAAGAGTGTCACCCATCCATATGTGCAGGCGTGGGTGTCATGGTGAAGAGTGTCACCCATCCATACATGCAGGCGGGGTGTCATGGTGAAGAGTGTCACCCATCCATACGTGCAGGCGTGGGTGTCATGATGAAGAGTGTCACCCATCCATACATGCAGGCGTGGGTGTCATGGTGAAGAGTGTCACCCATCCATATGGCGATGAAGAGTGTTGAAGGCGGTGGAAAGATTGAGTAGTATGTGCAGACAAGAATTACCTTTGTCAAGAATACACAAGGTGTAGTGTCTTGTGACTTTCTAATGACGGAACCTTTGAGGCTCCTGATGGACTCCGTAGAATTGAGATGTAAACATTAGAGCGTTGTGTTTGCAGGTTTTGAATGTAGAGTTTGCAGTTACACACAGCAGAATAAAGACGTGTTCTACCGAGCTCCATAGTCATTGGCTTGTACCCGCGCTGGGGAGGACGCTGCAGCAAGGCATCATCCACAAGCTGTAAGAAACGAGTTCCTCTTCTATATCTAGCTGGTTATTGTTAACAAATGGTTTCAGGTGATTATTCCTGGGTCCTATTACTGAAGTAAACAAAAAAGAATTTTCTTATTTTCAAAAGACTATTGAATAATGCACAATGCACATAAGGGGAGATTCACAAAATGCATCTTGTAGTCCTTCAGATAGCGCTGCAGTTGTAAATGGACCCATGTTGATGAAAAGCTGGACTTGTCTTGATCTGAACCAACAGTAACACAATGGAAGGACTCTTACTCCTCTGAAATGTCTCTTTCGGCTTCAGCATGAGCCCTCATTGCAGTTCATCACATTAGGGCCATATAAGGGCATCTGTGAATGAACTCAGAGCTGAACTCGATTATTAAAGAGATGGGAGAAACAAAAAGTTAGGGTGAGATGAAAATGACTCACCAAAGGTCAACACTGCACAACAAAAGGGGCCCGTTCTGGAGTCCTAGAGCAACAAAAGCAGACGCAGTCCTCACAACCTCGCCCTCCATGTTTAGGTGGAGGGACCGGATCAACCACTCAGGACACCGCCTCAGCTCTGCAGCTAAGAGGGTTTAGTGTGCACCCCACATGGAGAACGCCAGGCTTAGCTCCACCTAGGGAGTAAGGACAGTGGCTCCAGAACTGCACCATGTCAAGCAACAACAGGGTGACCAAAGCAACCCTCTGCTTCACTCGCCTCGTCGCCACGCTCTGCATCTACTCAGCCCCAAGTGGAAACAGCATGAACTTCCGGTGGGCAGGAGAACCCCTCAAACCGCTGCACCCCAGATCCAAGCTGCTCACTCCGTTTCCCGCCATCCATGCGCGTCATTGAGCAAAGCATCCAAAACACTGCCAGTGACAATGCTCAAAGTGTTCATCCTCCTCAGGGCACACCAGGGCCAGGCACGAGGCGTGAACCCCAACCTCCATAGCAAGATCAGCAGCTAGCCACAGCAGAGAGAACAGGAGCCATGTGCAGGCCAGTGGGAAGAGCCTGCTCATCAGACTGCTCAAGGGGGGGTGGACTCCCCTGATGGACACAGAACACCCGTCGGGCAGAGAAACTCACTGACGAGCATCCGGTGTGCAAACAATCTTGGGGTTTCCACTATGACCTTTTCCGGTTATAACTTTTTGAAAGCCATATAGAAGCCAGGGTTTCCATTCTATATGTGTGGCATTTCTATGTTTTTGGGGTGCCTATGTGTAACACTTACATCCTCGTGTGTGACATTTTGAGTGACCCTTCATCGCGGGTAGTTGAAATAGAGAACATGTTTGGTCCCAGAGCAGGTCTGGCTTTGTCCCCTGCATTACAGAACCTTATTTTCTGCATTTATACTGGTAACAATCAAATTAGAAGCACCTAGATTGGGTGAGAACACAACAAGATTAGTTTAACTACTACCACCCAACAAAGGGCAACTTGAGATCTTTGAAGCTGTCCCTTGACAGGTCTCAGTTTGCTGGTCATCACCCTATGTCATTATGGAGTTTGAGTTCTTTGGTGACATAAAAAGTTTAAGATGTATGCTTCACAGTAAGCGAATAATCAGAGAGGAATGAATCACTTGACCTGTTCATACCAGGGTCTGGGGTTCTGGACGTCTAAAAAACCCTCATTCACGTGGTCGTCGTATGGCTGGTATATCTTGGTTGTCCGCCTTAATCTGTTATGTGAACAGCAACATCATTGGGTCTTAGTCATGCTTTCCTCCACCAGGAGGGGGACCAACTGGTTATTCACAGTGGTGATCAGAAATGGTGAGGGTGAAAGTGACGTGAGTTTAAAATTGCCTCCAGTCCTCTGATGTGATTTTATTCTGTCAGGGATGGGGCAATGTTTAAAACAGAATGCGGTGCGTGAAATAGAAGGGCTACTGTTCTATAGCACTTGTATCAAAAACGTGAGTGGTCGACATGTTTCAGCCCCTTGGGTGCCCGACAGGGTCGGGGGGCTTTCTTCAGATGGAAGACGGAGACAGCACAAGCAACCACGAAGACTTCTCAATGTAGAAGTGCGATCATTCCGCACGTCCTCCGAGGGAGCCTATTAAGTCTCCTATGAGTTATAGGTATCATTGATCCATAACCATCTAGCGTACTAAATGACGCACTGAGAAAAAGAGTAATGGAAAAGCTTCCCCTCGCACGTCACACAACTGTGACTTGCAATTCTGGTCCTGAAGAAAGACCCCCGACCCTATCGGGCACCCAATGCCTATTGCATTGCCGTGATGCAATGCAATAGGTCTCGTGTAAATGTGAGTCCTATTGCATTGCAAATGTGTAATATCTTCTGTTATATCTGTGATATCTCTGTTGGGAATGTTGTGTTACTCATTGTTCTTAGAATGTTATGCTGCTCCTAGCAACCCTGCTAGGAGTATTCAGTTGTATTGGAGGTGTTGTTTGAGTCGTCCTGTCCGTCTCTTTCTACCATGTAGCCTTGAATAAACCACTTAACTCAACACTGACCAGCGTGGTTTCTACAGATTTATTGGCGACGATCTAAGGCTACATGTTCATTCTACCTTCGCGTGCTTTCTCAAGGATCAACTCTTTCTACAAGCAAGTCTCTTCTATCAATATATCCAACGGTGGATTACAGGTATCCTGAGTGTGAAGCAACAAATTTGGTCTTCTCCTTACTTGCGAACTCCTGGTGCAAGCACCCAAAGTGGAGAGCGGTGAACCCCGATTTGCACTTGTGTGTGCCAACTGACACGGTAGGGCGTTTACCTTCTTTACTTGCGACTGGTCCTCCGCCCTACGGTCTCTTTCTACATTTTTTTTTGCATTTCTCGCTTGCTCCCGGCCTTGCCCCACATTTGCCACTCTACCGACATTTTTCTTTTCAAAAGAAAATATTGCCTGCTACTTGCACGAGCTCATCCTCACTCAACGCATCCTCACCTGGCAACTGGCTTTGTTGTCCTGCCCTGATGTTCCTTTTCACCATCGAGGGTATTTCTCCGAGCGACTGTTCTCCTCTTCAGTCTGCCTGATGTGATGTTTGTAGCGTACTGACGACGTCCCCACGCTACGCTGCGCTTCAGTGGCTATCTTGGTTTGGGTCCAATTTCTTCACTTCAACTTGCTTGGTGTTTTCTGCTACGGTGTGTCACGCGGTGATACACACACCTCTTGTCTTTTCAAACAGCATTCAGCTGCATCGTTTCTGCACATCTTCGTTTCTGCTCCACTTTTACATTGTTTACAACAAATTTAAAACAAAGGAACGCTTTATTGTTCCACTACTCGCCAGTTTCTGTGCACATGTTTTAAGCATTGTGTGTAGACCATGTATAATAATGATACACACATCTTGCTCACAAGTTTGTACATGTTGTGCACACTGTCACTACAACAGTGATACACACACTTGGGTTATAACGTCCTTGTTTTCAAATTTTCTGTATTTTAACGTCTTCTGTATTGTGTGTCACGCGGTGATACACACACCTTCAAACAGCGTCCTGCTGCAAATGTACATTATATCTCTTCTTGTCCAGTTTTAATAATCTTCTACATATTTTTTTTTTGTATAAAAAAAACTTTATTGTTACTCAACTCAACAGTTTTTGTGTGATACACACACCTTTCTACTTTCTTCCAAGTTTTGTGTGTACACAATCTCATTTTTTTTGTCACATCCTCAGTGATACTCTCACTATTCTGACAATGTTATTCTTCTTGTACACAAAAATAAACAACAATGTGCACCATGCAATCCATCAATCCTCCTCCTGCATTTTTAGATTCTCCAGGTGAGCCCACAGTTCGTTGGGAAATTTGGCATGATGCTTTCGAGACATACTTAGGCGCCATGGGTGCTTCTCGTTATGCAGCAGAAAGAAAAAAAAGTCTTTTACTACATTCTTTAGGATTTGAAGGAAGGTCAATTTTCAAACATTTACCACCTTTGACACAAGAAGAATCTCAAAACGTCGACGAATATCAACAGGTGGTGTCGAAATTAAAACACAGATTCGACAAACAGCCAAGTCTTATGGTTTTAAGACACAAAGGGGCATATTATCAAGAAACGGCATTAAAATTATCGCCGCTTTAGCGGCAGAAAACTGCCGCTAAAGCGGCGATAATGGGCTTGATAATATGCCCTTGAGAATTCCAATAGAAGCCCATGTTCTGGTGTCAACATGGGCTTCTATTGGAATTCTCAAGGGCATATTATCAAGCCCATTATCGCCGCTTTAGCAGCAGTTTTCTGCCGCTAAAGCGGCGAGAATTATCGCTGTTCTTGATAATATGCCCCTAATTCTTTAAGAGGAAGCAAGCAGAATCTGAAGATGTTGATTCCTATGTCTCAGTTTTACGCAGACTTGCAGCTGATTGCAAATTTGAGAATTTCACTGACCAGTTGATCAGGGACCAATTTGTCTGCCAATGCAAAGACAAGAACATTAGGCAAAAGCTCTTGAGCATGGGTGATCCTTCTTTAGATGAAACTATTAAGATTGCCAAGAGCATAGAGATCTCCATGGTTTCTTTGAAAGAACTAGATGAAAAGCTTAATAATGTGGTAATTGTGGTCAATGTTAACAATCCTTCCAAGCAACGGGTGAAACGCTTTGTCAATTCAAACGCCTCTTCCAAGCTCAAACCTCAAAATACTAGTGTCAATAGAGGTAATGGTAATAATATGTGTCTGAGATGTGGTAATCCCTGGCATCTCAGAGGATCAAAATGTCCTGCTATTGAAGTAATGTGCAATTACTGCAAGAAAATGGGACATTTTGCTAAAGTACAATAAAGGAAAGAATCTCCTTTAAAGCCTTATGTACTGCTCATAAGACCCTTAGGGGCACAGGCCCCCGAATTAATCAGCCTCTGATCACCGCCTACCTCCCCAGGAAATCTCTTCGCTCGGAGAATTTAAATTTAGCCTGCACTCCTAAAATTAACAGGCCTCGGAGCGGAGGCCGCTCCTTTTCATATAATATAGCTGGACTGTGGAACTCCCTCCCTCTCAATCTCCGACATGAAACTGCCCACCTCTCCTTCCGGAAAGGTCTTAAAACATGGCTATTCCAGAAGAGTACTTGCTAGCCGTCCCTTATCAGCCTTATCTGCCGCTAGCGCTGGGATGCCTCAGGGTAGCCATGCGCTTTATAAATGCTAATTAATAATAATAAAGTTTGTCTCAAAAAGAAGAATTTCAAAAAACCTGCAGTCTGTACTATTGAATCTGAGGATGACTCAGATTCCGAAATTATTTCTGTTGTCACTGATGATAAGTATGACACCACATGTTGTTCTCAAGGTGTGATTGAGGGTGATCCTTCATCCTGCGTGGATCCTATTGTTGATATTGGTGTGGGTCCTCATACCATCAAATTATTAGTAGACTCTGGAGCTAAAATAATGATGATTACGCAGAAGTAATTTGAGGAAGTTTGGAAGGGTTCGCAGACTCTGTTTTCTCCTGATAGGTCACCTGTGTCATATGAAGGACGAAGAATTGAATTATTAGGTTTCTTTGAGGAAGAACTTACATTTAAGGATAGGAGGATCAGGGGTAAAGTATACGTTGCCGTTAAAGGTCTTAACATTTTGGGGTGGTTTCACCAAGGTCTCTTCGGCATGATCCTCAAACCTGGGGCCAAAGAACAGGTCTTAGTGGTTGGGAATGAGGAGTTGAGTCAAGTGTGGAAAGACAAATTTCCTGATGTTTTTGGAAAAGTTTTAGGCAAAATAAAAGGTTTCAAGCATAAAATAATTGTGAAGGATGGGGCTATACCAATCAAACACAAGCTCAGAGGAGTACCATTTAGTGTTAGGCATGATCTAGACAAAGAACTCAAAAGTCTCTGCTCTAAGGGAATTATTGAACCCACAGAGTCCTCTCTGTGGCTTTTCCCTTTGGGCGTCGCCAGAAAAAAGTGGGGGGGACCTTCGAGTCTGTGTGGATTTGAAATCCCTAAATAAGGAAATGTGGATAGACTCACACCCCTTGCCTAAAATAAGTGACTTACTCTCTTCTACCAAAGGTGCTAGCTATTTCACGAAGTTAGACTTGGCCAGTGCATACCACCAGGTGGAACTGGATCCTGAATCTCGACACTTGACTGCCTTTATCTCTCCCTTAGGCACTTTCCGCTATTGCCGCATGCCTTTTGGGCTTGCCTCAGTTTTTCAAAGGATAATGGCTAACATTCTCAAAGAAGTGGACAGGGTTTTGATCTTTCAAGACAACGTTTTGATTTTTGGTAAAGACATTGATTCTCATAATGCAATACTGGAGAAAGTTATTTCTCTATTTAGAAAATATGGGGTAGTGCTAAAGGAAGAAAAGTGTGAATTTTTACTCCCCAAAGTTGAATATTTAGGTCACGTGATTTCAAGTGATGGTATTAGCCCTAAACCTGGTTTGTTGACAGCTATCATGGATGCCCTGGCACCTGTGGACAAGTCAGGGGTCAAATCTCTGCTTGGCTTGTGTGAATATTATTCGAGATTTGTCCCTAATTTTGCCTCTATCGTGAGGCTGATAAGCAACCTTCTTAAAAAAGGAGTGAAGTTTGAATGGTGTGGTGACTGTGATGCTGCTTTTGATGTCATAAAAAATGCTTTGAAATGTGGTTCTGCACTTAAGCCCTTTGATTCCAACTTACCCTGTTGTGTCACTGTAGACGCCAGCCAAGTAGGGTTGGGTGCTATGTTGACCCAGTCAGATAATGGTTTAGAAAATACAGTGTGTTTTGCATCTAGAGTTCTGATGTCGGCAGCGCTTCAGTACTCTGTCATAGAAAGAGAGCTGTTGGCTTGTACATGGGCCATCGATCTTACATTTGGGGGGAACGTTTTCTGTTACAGACTGACCATAAACCTTTGGTCAACATCTTTGGGGGTGGCATGAGTAAATGTTCCACTCCTAGGATTTTGCGGATGGTTTCGAAGCTTCTCCAGTATCAATTTGACGTCAAACATATCTCAGGGGGTAGCAATGGACGAGCTGATTTTTTGCCCCGTTTTCCTGCCAAGTCTGAGGATCTTGAAGATGTTAATTTGCATGACTTTTCTAGTGAAGATTGCGATGATTGCTTGGTGGCAGTGATGGAAATACCCAGCATGAATCTGTGCTCAGAGAATGAATGGATGCGAGCTATGGAGGCTGACTGTATACTTCAAGAAGTTTGCTGTCATGTGATTAATGGCTTGCCTGGTGAAAAGTCTGTTTCATCCCTAGTTCAGTCGTTCTGGAAAGTACAAGACAAACTTTCTCTGGAAGATAGTTTGCTCCTTAGGGGTGATAAGTTCGTACCACCTCATACTTTCCGTAATGAGATAATACAAAAGGCTCACGAGGGTCATCTTGGATGTACTCTCACGAAGCGCCGCATTCGTGATACTTACTGGTGGCCTAGAATGGACTTTGAAATTGAAGATGTTGTTTCACGTTCCTGTATTTGTGGTGCGGCTGATAAATGTCTCAAGGTGTCTGTCCCTCCGATGATACCTATTGAGTGTCCACAGGGGCCCTGGGTGAAACTGGGTATAGATATCATGGGGCCTTATGATTGTCTTCAAGGTGGTTTCCGTTTAATTTTAGTCCTCATGGACTATGCGTCTAAATGGCCCGAAGTGAAGCTTGTCAAAGAAGCCAGCACCAAGTGCATTATCCAATTCTTGAGGGAAGTGGGGCTGAGGGAAGGTTGCCCAGAAATTCTGGCCTCAGATAATGGCACACAATTTGTCAGTCATGAATTTCAAACTTTTCTTTTGGAATCTGGGGTCAAGCACAAGAAAAGTTCTTTATATCATCCCCAGTCCAATGGTCTTGTGGAAAGGATGAATTGGGTGATTGGAGAGAGTGTCAGATGGGCAAGGGCACGAAACTATGATGTTCAAAGGGCTCTTGACAGTATGATTTGGTTCTATAGAACTACACCTCACAGTTCCACAAATATTTGTCCATTTCAATTGCTAAGGGGAAGAAAGGCCAGTACCAATTTCAGGCCTGGTTGGATGACTAAATGGGTGAAGTCTGATTCTGATATGTCGAGATTAATGTCTACTGTTATGGAAAATATGTCTGTAAATCAGTCCAAACAAAAAATGTGGTATGATGCAAAGAAGGCTGTGAAGTTTTCTTCTCTTAATGTTGGTGACATGGTCAAAATTAAATCTCCTGTCCACATTAGAAAGGGTGACAGTAAATTCAGTGAGCCTGTAGAAGTTACCAAAATTGTTGGAAATGCTGTTAAAGTCAGAAGTGGTCATTGGTGGAACCTCAACAGAGTTGTCAAGGTTCGTTCCAAAGTCACATCTCGTTCTGGTGAGTGTTCTAAAGCTTCTCATAGTGACCAGATCGAGGTTAGACGGAGCTCTTGGTCAATTGTTCAACCTGCCAGGTATAGATCTTAATTTTTGTGGTATATTTTTTTTTGTTAGAAGAAAGGAAGGTATGTAATATCTTATGTGATATCTGTGATATCTCTGTTGGCAATGTTGCATTACTCATTGTTCTTATAATGTTCTGCTGCTCCTAGCAAACCTGATAGGAGTATTCAGTTGTATTGGAGCTGTTGTTTGAGTCAGTCCTGTCTGTCTCTTTCTACCATGCAGCCTTGAATAAACCACTTAACTCAACACTGACCAGCATGGTTACTACAAAATGCTTGTTTTCTTTTCGTGCTCCTACAACATGCCTGCTGCTCTCAGACTGCAGCGAAGAGCATCGTGCAGGAACACATGGCAGAGGTCCTGTGTATTTGAAAACAGAGAAGATGTTGCTTTTTTTTTATTTACCGTGGTGGCCGCCATGTGCATATGTTTTATGCACACAGGCGCGCCGTGCTTTATATTTCAGCACAGCACCCAATGTTGGGGACGTTGTAGAGGCCGGGCACTGGGGCTTCTCCGCTGCCATCACTGCTGGTGGTGTGCGGCATTTTAATGGGAAAATAAATGCATAAATCGGTGATTGCTTATTCACAACTGTGAGTTGAGCATCGTGCAGGAACCCATGGCAGAGGTCCTGTGTATTTAAAAAAAGAGAAGGTGTTGCTTTTTTTATTTTTTTTATTTACCATAGCGGCCGCCATGGGTATAAGTTTTATGTACACAGGCGCGCCGTGCTTAATATTTCATCACAGCGCCGACACTGAGTGCTTACAGAATGGAAAACAAGCCCACTTCTCTCCAACTTATCATAGGAGCCTGTCAGCTCCTCAGTGCTGATAACTTCAGGGGTGATAATGTGGCTGTCCTGTCTGGCGACAATCTGGTCAACTTGCAGACCATTGGCTGGTTTAAAAAAAATTCTGTTCCTTGAAGCCCTACCCGTGAAGGTGGCTTTAGTGAATTGTTCGACAGAAGCCCCAATGACTCCGCTTTTTAACAACCAGGCTCTCGCCTTCACACCCTTCACTTCACAAGACGGACCATTACAAATTCTATGATCAGTCTCTATTTGCCAACTGTTCCTTCCCTTCTGAAATGGAAGGAGGGGTCTTCTGTACTGTAAAGCGAGAAAAGGGGCAAGCATAAAAAGAAGAAACAATCTTCTGCAGGGTGCCTGCTATCTAAAAGGAACGTAAATATATGTATAAACAGCAAATCTAAAGGCTGCTTTGGAGCCAGTACCAACTTTAATTCACAGACTCCTAGGAAGCTCTGGGGTTACAGACTTTTTCTTTATTTGAGAGTTACTGTGATGTTACCAGTCCAGCAAAGGTGTGCACAGTGTGGGTGAGTATTACTAAAACATACCTTTTAAAAGCGCTGTAAGCACAAGAGTGTCTTTTTTGCACGTTTTGTGGCAGCCTTACAGTGTGTTCATGATAGATGTTTTTAACTGACCTACAAATTCACAGAGCTTTCGGTCCCAGGGTGGGACCTCATTGTTGTATAAACACACAAGTCATTATTCACTAGTGCACCCCCCGCGTACAATTCATATCAGTGACCATCTTGTTCTACATGCTATATTACACAATCATATTAACTGAGCTTTCCTACCTGAGCAGTACTACGAACGCTGTTTATGTCACCCACAGTAGCCCTCTCTATCCCTCACGTCACCCACAGTAGCCCTCTCTATGTCTCATGTCACCCTCAGTAGCACTCTCTATCCCTCACGTCACCCACAGTAGCCCTCTCTATGTCTCACGTCACCCTCAGTAGCCCTCTCTATCCCTCACTTCACCCTCAGTAGCCCTCTCTATCCCTCACGTCACCCTCAGTAGCACTCTCGATCCCTCACATCACCCTCAGTAGCCCTCTCTATCCCTCACGTCACCCACAGTAGCCCTCTCTATATCTCATGTCACCCTCAGTAGCCCTCTCTATCCCTCACATCACCCTCAGTAGCCCTCTCTATCCCTCACGTCACCTACAGTAGCCCTCTCTATGTCTCATGTCACCCTCAGTAGCCCTCTCTATCCCTCACGTCACCCACAGTAGCCCTCTCTATCTCTCATGTCACCCACAGTAGCCCTCTCTATGTCTCATGTCACCCTCAGTAGCCCTCTCTATCCCTCACGTTACCCACAGTAGCCCTCTCTATCCCTCATGTCACACCCACAGTAGCCCTCTCTGTCTCATGTCACCCTCAGTAGCCCTCTCTATCCCTCATGTCACCCACAGTAGCCCTCTCTATGTCTCATGTCACCCTCAGTAGCCTTCTCTATCCCTCACGTCACCCACAGTAGCCCTCTCTATGTCTCATGTCACCCTCAGTAGCACTCTCTATCCCTCACGTCACCCACAGTAGCCCTCTCTATGTCTCACGTCACCCTCAGTAGCCCTCTCAATCCCTCACGTCACCCTCAGTAGCCCTCTCTATCCCTCACGTTACCCACAGTAGCCCTCTCTATTCCTCATGTCACCCACAGTAGCCCTCTCTGTCTCATGTCACCCTCAGTAGCCCTCTCTATCCCTCATGTCACCCACAGTAGCCCTCTCTATGTCTCATGTCACCCTCAGTAGCCTTCTCTATCCCTCACGTCACCCACAGTAGCCCTCTCTATGTCTCACGTCACCCTCAGTAGCCCTCTCCATCCTTCACATCACCCACAGTAGCCCTCTCTTTGTCTCACGTCACCCACAGTAGCCCTCTCTATGTCTCATGTCACCCTCAGTAGCCCTCTCTATGTCTCATGTCACTCTCAGTAGCCCTCTCTATCCCTCACGTCACCCAAAGTAGCTCTCTCTATGTCTCATGTCACCCTCAGTAGCCCTCTCTATCCCTCACATCACCCAGAGTAGCCCTCTCTGTCCCATGTCACCCTCAGTAGCTCTCACTATCTCTCATGTCACCCAAAGTAGCCCTCTCTATCCCTCACGTAACCCACAGCAGCCCTCTCTATGTCTCGAGTTACCCTCAGTAGCCCTCTCTCTCCCTCACGTCACCCACAGTAGCCCTCTCTATCCCTCACATCACCCACAGTAGCCCTCTCTATGTCTCATGTCACCCTCAGTAGCCCTCTCTATCCCTCATGTCACCCACAGTAGCCCTCTCTATGTCTCATGTCACCCTCAGTAGCCCTCTCTATCCTTCACGTCACCCACAGTAGCCCTTTCTATGTCTCATGTCAATCTCAGTAGCCCTCTCTATCCCTCATGTAATCCACAGTAGCCCTCTCTGTCTCACGTCACCCTCAGTAGCCCTCTCTATCCCTCATTTTTTTATTTTTTTTTGTCCTCATTTATGCGATAATTAAGGTTAAGGTAGACAAGGTCCCTTACCATGGTTTCTTTCAAGGAATTGGAGACTGCCCTATATTCGTACTGATACTTGGATCAAGTCTTGAAACCCTCAAATTCTTTTGGTTCTTCAGTCACTGCACCAGCGTACTGATTTGCCAGAATTTGGTAGATCGCATTGTATGTAATCATTAGACATTCCTCCCTACCCTACCTCATATTTTTATCCCAAATTCCCAAAATCTTCCTCTTTTCCCTATTCTTCTTAGATTATCCAGTGTCCTAACCTTTCTTACGGAGCAAATCCATTCTATTGCTATAGGTGGAGTAGTGAGAATCCACTTTATGCATATCTCACGTCTGGCTAATAAAATTAAAGTAAATAATAAAGATTTCTGTTTTTTATTTAATACAGTAGTAACATTATTACTGTCCAATATGCCATAGATAACAATAAATGGGCTTACCTCGATATCCGTTTGTAAGACTTTTTCAATGATCTTACCCACTTCTTTCCAATAAATTCCCAGTTTAGGACACTGGTAAAACATGTGGATGTCATTCGCCTTAGGTTCCCCACATTTGGGGCAATTTTTCACCATTCGGATATTCATTTTAGATAATTTTTCCGGCGTCCAATATGACCTATGTAAAGTAAACAAATGATTTCTCCTAAGAGGTGCAGAAACTATATTTTGCCATAATAAAGTGCAGGATACTTGCCACAAATGTTGCAAATCTTGTGCTGGAAAGATCTTCTTCCATAGTTTGTCTGGGGTTGGAAAATCGTCATCTCCTGTTTGTATCAGATGCCAATACCACTTCGAGATTTCCTTTGTTGAATAGTCACGTTGTAATTCATTCTCTAGTTTTTCCGTGGATTCTAGGATTTTTCTTGATCCTTTGACCAACTCAGCAACTGGTAGTATTTAAACCTAGATATTTTCCCCTGTGTTTCTACAAAAAGTGAGTTCCAGTTTTTTAAAGCGCCAGGTTCCAACAATTGTCCCCATCTTGTTACTCCTGCTTCCATCAGTGACATTGCTAGAGAGTCTTTAAGGCACTCAGGAGTACCAGGGGACCTCCATATAGGTGCTAGGCGACTGTAGTATGGAATCTTCCATATTCTTCTCATTTCATACCATGTCCTGTATGCTGAGTTAAGTACTTTTAATTTGATCTTTTTAAAATATTTTGGATGACCGAACTTAAAAAGACAAAAATCTTCTTCCGTTACAGCTTTCCAATATAAGGGGTAAGTTGCGTGAGATCTAAAAAGGATTCTTATATGTTTAAAATGAAAAGCTCTATAATAGGAAAGCAGGTCCGGGCTTGCTATCCCGCCTCGATGTTTCCTCTGGCAAAGTTTCCTCCAGGCAATTCTCACCCCTTTAGAGGACCAAATAAACCCATTAATTTCACTTTGAATCTTCTTTAGCCATAAGGGCTTAAATTCTAATGGTATGGCATTAAATAAAAACGTAAACTTTGGTAGGATAGACATTTTTATTATGTTGGATCGCCCAAAAAAGATAGGGATAAACAACTCCATGATTTTAGTAAATTCCTCATTTCCTTTACTTTTAAATTCAAATTTACTTGGGCAATTTCATCAATATTTTCCCCAACCTCAATTCCCAAGTATTTTATACTTTTTTTCTTTTTATTTGCATCGTTGGTGTTTCTAGGTTCCAATACATTATTTCTGTTTTTTGAACGTTAACTTGATAACCTGAAATAGTTCCAAAATCAGCTAATAGCTTAGTTATAATAGGGAGGGATTTACTTAGATCGCTCGTGTAAACCATTAAATCATCAGCGTACAGAGCAACTTTATTTATCCAGCCATTAAATTGAAAAGGTATAATTTCTTGAGATCTCCTTATCAAGTTTGCCAGGGGCTCAATGTATAAATTAAAAGGTGAGGAGACAGGGGACAACCCTGTCTCGTCCCTCTTTTAATCTGGATTTCTTTAGATAAACAACCATTTATTAATATTTTTGCTACTGGAGCTGTGTATATGTTCCTTATTGCCCTTAAAAGTTTCCTCCTAGTCCAAAGTGATTTACAGCCTCCTGCAAATATAACCAATTAACACGGTCAAAGGCTTTGGCCGCATCGAAGGTAAGAACTGCTAATGGAATCTTCTCTTGAGTAGCAATATCGATGGCTCCAATAAGCTTATGAGTAAGATCATGTAATTGTCTCCCTCTTATAAAGCCTTTTTGATCCAAATGAATAAGTTTGTTTGTAATTTTTCCTACCCGTGCAGCCAATATTTGGGTATAAATTTTGTAGTCACAATTTAAAAGAGATATTGGTCTATATGACTCACATTTAAGAGGATCTTTTCCCGGTTTCAATATTAAGCTAATGGTGGCATCATTCCAGGATTTAGGAAGAAACAAACCTTCCAAATAGATGTTATTAAATAGATCCACTAATCTAGGAGTTAATATCTCTTTTAAGACTACATATACTTCATTTGGGATAGCATCAGGGCCTTCCGCTTTCCCTTTTTTTTACTTTTTCAACACATTTAATACTTCTTCGATGGTAATTCCCGCGTTTAAAGATTCATTAAACTCAACCCCTAACCTTGGAACCATTGATTCTCTCAAATAACAGTCTACTAAATTACTTGAGGGTACTAAATCTTCGTCATACAGCGCTTGGAAAAAATCTTTAAACGTGTCTTCTATTTCTGTCCTACTCTCTACTTTTTCTCCTACCAGGTCGCTATGTATTATCGTGATTTTATTCCTATTAGAATCTGTTTTCATTTTCCATGCTAGGAGTTTCCCGCTGTTTTCACCATATTCATAATTTGACAATCGGCTGACTTCCCATCTTTTTCTTACCCTTCCCTCCAGATAATTTGATAAATCATATTTCTTTTTGGCGATTTCCTCTTTTGCTCCTTCTCGTTCTGTTTCAGAAATTACTGTTTCATAAATTCTGTGTTGTTCTAATATATCTGACTCTAATTTACTTATTTTATGCCTAATTTCTTTGTTTCTATTTGCTGCTAAATTAATCAAAGAACCTCTAAGGACCGCTTTATAGGCATCCCACACTACTTGCATTGAGACTTCTCCGTTAGCATTAATTTGAAAATATTCCTCGGTTATAACCTTCAACTTCTCTACGACCTGATCATCAACCAAAAGTGTTCGATCTAACGTCCATCTTCTCTCGCCCAGTATACAGTTTTGGGTCAACTCTATATGAACTAAGGAATGGTCAGATAAGTGGGCTGGGACATGATGTACTTTTGTTACCTGTTTACTTAATAGTTTATCTATCAAAAAGAAATCTATTCTTGATGAGTGGCCATATTTATGATTTTTATAAGTGAATCTATTATTATGATCTCCTTTACTCTTCCAAATGTCTACTAAACCCAGATCCTCTTTAAATCTATTAATCCATTCCCTCATTCTAGGAAGATTCAAGGCTCTACCGGGAGGATGTCTATCATCTACTGGATCTAATAATATATTAAAATCTCCTCCCAGAATAATTGGGATGGATATGTTAATTAACTGGGTGTATAAGGACTGCAGGGGGGCAGGATCATCCGTATTTGGGCCATAATATCCGACTATAAAAAATAAATTTTGCTCTAATTTGATCTTGGCAGCTGCCCACCTTCCCTTAGTGTCGACATGCTCTTCTAAAATATTTATCTTGGAAGGTTTTTTGATAATCATTGCCACACCTTTAATACAACACGTCTGGTTTGTGCAAACACATGCTTCAACCCACTTTTCATGCTTAATTATTTCTGCCCACTCTGGTTTTAAGAGATGAGTCTCTTGTAATATTATGACATCACAGTTAATTAGTTTGAGGTATTCGAAGATTTTTTGTTGTCTTCTCCTCTCAGCCCATTTACATTCCAGGTGATAATTTTTATTTTACCCTCCGATACTGTCATCTGTGATTTCTTTTCTCTTTAATATTAGCTTCAAATGTACGGTATCTATTAGAGAACCTTGACTTCCCTATGTCTTGCATATCGGACAATTTTTTTAATTTTTTTCCCCAAATGCTCCCCACCTTAAACTTGTGCTCAAAATAAAATGAACAAAACTCACACCCATCACCCTCCCATGGAGAACCCTCCCTTCTGTCATTGGGCAACTCTAATTGCCCTATTTGAGCTCCTTCTTTATGAGGGCTTATAATGTGCCTTGCCTGGCCCTCATTTTTTTACTTTAATTTGTTCAAGGAGTGTCTCAACTTCTTTCGGGTCTCTGATATTGTATGTTCTATTATCCCACATAATCCTTAGCTGTGCTGGAAACTTCATCTGGACAGTGGCTCCTAATGATCTCAATTCTTGCATATAATTTCCAAGTGCCCACTGCCTGTCTAAAGTAGCTTTAGATACGTCCGAACGAATTTTGAAACTAAGGTCTCCCTAGAAAAAATGCCAGCTTTTAGCGCAATACTAAGTATGTTTTCTTTCAAAGTATAAGTTTTAAAATGTACGAGTATTTTCCGAGCTTTTTTCCTTAGTGTGTTCCGTCTGAAGGGGTCTCTATGCACCCTTTGAATGTCATCGTCTAACATTTTCTCATCTAACTCTGGAATACATTCCTTCAATAAGGTTACCACAAACTTTTTTATGTTTTGACCTTCTAGTCCTTCCGATATATTTAGTATGCGAAGGTTATTTCTCCTTGAATTGTTTTCTAAGGTTTCAATCTTATCTCTAAGCTCCTTCTCGCTATTAGTTAAAGTACTGATCTCGTTTTGACAAATTTTAACGTCTTCTCTAGTTTGCTCTACTATATTTTCTATTTCTGATACTCGAACTACTAAGGCATTAACCTTTGACTCCAAAGCTTCACAGGATGCTTGTATTTTTTCTTGATTTTTTTCCGACTTAGCAAACCCCAATTTCATCTCCTTCATTAGTGAGGCAATCAGTCCGCCGATCTCACCCTGCGGGGGTGATTCCATGTCTCCCCCATAATTACTGGCAGAGGTATCTTGTTGAGCATTTTTTTCCGGCAGGAGAGATTCTTCATTTTCTGGAGTACCAACCTCTGTGCTTTCTTTTAACATCAAAGCTTTAAATCGGTTTGGAGACTCAGCAATTCCAATATTGGTGTTAAAAGAGGATACCGATTCTGGTTCTTTTATTGCTTGCATTCTTTGCTTTTTCTGGATTTCACTATTTAAGGAACCATCCTTTTGAAGTATATTCTGGGTTGCAGATTTTTCTTGCACCTTAAAGAAGGTACGAAGAGAGGGCGTTATTTTTAAGTTGGTTCCCGTCTTAGCTTGCTCTCTTTTGGCCGCTTTGACAGCTCTAGCTGAAACTACCGCTGCGACTCCTTTTTTAGCTTTTCGGCCCCTTTGTTTTTTATTGTAAGGTTTTATTTTATCTTGATTTAGCGTAAGAATCTGTGTTTCCCCCGTATTGATATGACCTGGCGCTTCTAAGGAATCAGTCTTCATGCATCTGTTTCGTAGAGCATAACTTATTTCTTGAGTACACGTTTTAGTGACTAATTTGCTTGCCGTCAGCTTTATAGGGTATTCTACCTCTCCAGAGTCAAGAGCTAAAACTGGCGCCAAGACTGGGACTTGTATTGCTTGCGATAAAACATCATGCGGATCATACGGAAAATTAATTGTGGGATTATCAACTATCGAGCCCCCCACTTTGCTCCTTCCCCGCCTCTTTACCGAATTCATACATACAGCATACCTCCGTTCTTTTTCTTTTCTCTTCTCATTGTTTTCTATGCTGCTTGTAGCTTCCAGACCAGCGTTGTAGAAAGAAGAGCTGTTTGGCGAGCCTCTAAAGCTAATTTTACCTCTCTATCCCTCATGTCACCCTCAGTAGCCCTCTCTATCCCTCACGTCACCCTCAGTAACCCTCTCTATGTCTCACGTCACCCTCAGTAGCCCTCTCTATGTCTCACGTCACCCTCAGTAGCCCTCTCTATGTCTCATGTCACCCTCAGTAGCCCTCTCTATGTCTCATGTCACCCACAGTAGCCATCTTTATGCCTCATGTCACCCTCAGTAGCCCTCTCTATGTCTCATGTCACCCTCAGTAGCCCTCTCTATGTCTCATGTCACCCTCAGTAGCCCACTTTGCTGCTCATCATGTCACTCTTAGTAGCCCTCTTTGCTGCTCATCATGTCACCCTCAGTAGCCCTCTTTGCTGCTCATCATGTCACCCACAGTAGCCCTCTCTGCTGCTTATCATATTGCACCCTCTAGTGATCCACATACCCCGTTCTATAACCATCTTTTCATACACAAGCCCTCCTGATCCTCATCACATCTCCTTTAGCACTCTCCATCCCACTGATATCACCCAGGAGCCCTCTCTATGTCTCACGTCACCCTCAGTATCCCTCTCAATCCCTCACGTCACCCACAGAAGCCCTCTCTATCCCTCACGTCACCCTCAGTAGCCCTCTCTATCCCTCACATCACCCACAGTAGCCCTCTCTATGTCTCACGTCACCCAGAGTAGCCCTCTCTATGTCTCATGTCACCCTCAGTAGCCCTCTCTATCCCTCACGTCACCCTCAGCAGCCCTCTCTATGCCACACGTCACCCACAGTAGCCCTCTCTATGTCTCATGTCACCCTCAGTAGCCCTCTCTATCCCTCACGTCACCCACAGTAGCCCTCTCTATGTCTCAAGTCACCCTCAGTATCCCTTTCTATGTCTCACGTCACCCACAGTAGCCCTCTCTATGTCTCACGTCACCCTCAGTAGCCCTCTCTATCCCTCACGTCACCCATCGTAGCCCTCTCTATCCGTCACGTCACCCTCAGTAGCCCTTTCTATCCCTCACGTCACCCACGGTAGCCCTCTCTATGTCTCACGTCACCCACAGTAGCCCTCTCTATGTCTCATGTCACCCTCAGTAGCCCTCTCTATCCCTCACGTCACCCTAAGTAGCCCTCTATATCCCTCACGTCACCCATAGTAGACCTCTCTATCCCTCACGTCACCCTCAGTAGCCCTCTCTATCCCTCACGTCACCCACAGTAGCCCACTCTATGTCTCACGTGACCCAAAGTAGCCCTCTTTATGTCTCATGTCACCCTCAGTAGCCCTCTCTATGTCTTATGTCACCCTCAGTAGCCCTCTTTGCTGCTCATCATGTCACCCTCAGTAGCCCTCTTTGATGCTCATCATGTCAGCCTCAGTAGCCCTCTATGCTGCTCATCACGTCACCCACAGTAGCCCTCTCTGCTGCTCATAATATCTCACCCTCTGGTGATCCACATACCCCGTTCTATAACCATCTTTTCATACACAAGCCCTCCTGACCCTCATCATGTCTCTATCCCACTGATATCACCCAGGAGCCCTCTCTATCCCTCACATCACCCACAGTAGCACTCGCTATCCCTCACGTCACCCACAGTAGCCCTCTCTATCCATCACGTCACCCACAGCAGCGCTCTCTATGTCTCATGTCACCCACAGTAGCCCTCTCTATGTCTAATGTCACCCTCAGTAGCCTTCTCTATTCCTCATGTCACCCACAGTAGCCCTCTCTACGTCTCATGTCAACCTCAGTAGCCCTCTCCATCCCTCACGTCACCCACAGTAGCCCTCTCTATCCCTCATGTCACCCTCAGTAGCCATCTTTATGTCTCATGTCACCCTCAGTAGCCCTCTCTATGTCTTATGTCACCCTCAGTAGCGGTCTCTATGTCTCATGTCACCGTCAGTAGCCCTCTTTGCTGCTCATCATGCCACCCTCAGTAGCCCTCTTTGCTGCTCATCATGTCACCCACAGTAGCCCTCTCTGCTAATCATCATATCTCACCCTCTAGTGATCCACATACCCCGTTCTATAACCATCTTTTCATACACAAGCCCTGGTGACCCTCATCATGTCTCCCTTAGCCCTCTCTATCCCACTGATGTCACCCAGGAGCCCTCTCTATGTCTCATGTCACCCACAGTAGCCCTCTCTATGTCTGATGTCACCCCCAGTAGCCCTCTCTATCCCTCACGTCACGCACAGTAGCCCTCTCTGTCTCACGTCACCCTCAGTAGCCCTCTTTGCAGCTCATCATGTCACCCACAATAACCTTCTTTGCTGCTAATTATGTCACCCACAGTAGCCCTCTCTATGTCTCATGTCACCCTCAGTAGCCCTCTCTATGTTTCACGTCACCCTCAGTAGCCCTCTCTATGTCTCATGTCACCCTCAGTAGCCCTCTCTATGTCTCATGTCACCCTCAGTAGCCCTCTCTATCCCTCACGTCACCGTCAGTAGTCCTCTCTATCCCTCATGTCACCCACAGTAGCCCTCTCTATGTCTCATGTCACCCTCAGTAGCCCTCTCTATCCCTCACTTCACCCGCAGTAGCCCTCTCTATGTCTCATGACAACCTCAGTATCCCTCTATATCCCTCACGTCACCCACAGTAGCCCTCTCTATCCCTCACGTCACCCACAGTAGCCCTCTCTATCCCTCACGTCACCCACAGTAGCCCTCTCTATCTCTCATGTCACCCTCAGTAGCCTTCTCTATCTCTCACGTCACCCTCAGTAGCCCTCTCTATGTCTCATGTCACCCTCAGTAGCCCTCTCTATGTCTCACGTCAGCCTCGGTAGCCCTCTCTATCCCTCACGTCACCCACAGTAGCCCTTTCTATGTCTCATGTCACCCTCAGTAGCCCTCTCTATGTCTCATGTCACCCTCAGTTGCCCTCTCTGTTGCTCATCATGTCCTCCCAGTAGCCCTCCATCCCGAGGTAATAAATGTTTCACATAAACATGCAATTCGTTTAGATTGCTGCTATGTGTTTATCAGCTGCCTTGTTATATTTTAGGTTGGTGGGTGTCATATATATGTTTATATTATATGTGTAATTTATATATGGTGTCGAATGATTTTCCTAAACTACATCAATACTTTATGGTATTGAATGTACTGCTGTAGTAGGTACTAGGTTTAAAACTATTGCATTCATTGCATACACTGGGCTGATATTCAGTATTGCCTTTCAATCGATTACCCTAAGACACAGTAATAAAGATGTCACCCATGTCCAGCGTTTCGAGTGAGATTTAAAACAGGTGCAGCTACAAAGTCCTTAACTCTTTTGCACTTTAATCATTTCAGTGTTTGAAGTTAATATGTGGTAAGCAAGAGAGCCAAAACATATGTAGGATTATGGATTGCATAGGGGCCATAATGCCCAAGAAATGTTTACAAAGAGTGATGTTCTTTGTTAGCTTCATTTTGTAACATGTAATGGCTTAACATTTTGTATATTACATTCATCTGTTTAAAAATTATATTTAGCCCGGCATCTGGGCCAAATGCTTTCAATTGGTTTTGTTTTGTGTCTTGGGTTATTTTGCTGACCTTGGTTTGCACATATGGAGCAGGTCATGGGACCCTGGAGAGGGTGCATACTCCTTTCTGAAGACCCCTGGAATTGAGAAATGTTGACCCGTTTTATAAATTTGCCAGTGTAGTTTTGTCCTTGAGAAATCTTCCAAATATTTCCCCTATAGGCCAGTTTCTAACACACTTGCTTATATCCACCAGGGCAGTAGCTACTAGCTGTCAGT
The DNA here is from genome assembly GCA_963921515.1 of Calotriton arnoldi. NCBI lineage: Eukaryota > Metazoa > Chordata > Amphibia > Caudata > Salamandridae > Calotriton > Calotriton arnoldi. The sequence continues at coordinate 246,018 of CAWUFW010001115.1, forward strand.
AGGAATCACCCTCCTCCACACAGCCAAAGCCTTAGTCGGTCATTACAACTCATCGAATAAACTGCCTACCTCTAGTCCCTTTCTCCACCAATGAAAGTTAAAAATGTTGCCGCCCTCATTAACCTAGCCATGCAAGCACATACATTTTGCCTGGTTTTTGGCCAAAACAAGGTTCTGTTCAAACATCTCTACTAGTTCTTAATGGTTATTCCATAGTCTTGCTCCCACATAGCTATCCAAAACCCTTCTCAAATCAATTCCAACCCACAACATATTCTTGGCCAATCAAGACTTCCTCTTCACCAATCAAAACCTCCTTGCCGTACAGAAGCAGCTATTTGCCACGTTTTCTGCCTCCTCTAAAACTCACTGCTTCCTAACCTTCTAACTTCCACCTTGCAAGCCTTGCTCAATATCTTCCTGAAAGCGTACCTTGTCCAACTTGAAGTCCACCATGTCCTCTCTAACTGTGCTGCCGTCCCTGTTTTTCCACACTGCCTCCACCCTCTTGGATAATTAATAGACATAGCTTATTTGGTGCCTTTTTTGTCTGGTCTCCGACTACACCCATCATTTGCTAATGCTGCAACCAAACTACTAGTTCTAACTTCTGAAACTGATATCCTTTGGCACAGTTTCTATTTGTTTTGAGCACTATTTGTAGTAGATACCACTAGTGTTCTTCAATGCATACAAATTGTCTAGAAAAAGGGAGTTTCTCACTAGTGATCAAGAAATTCACTGCTTAAGTTAAGACCTAATATTTCGAGCCTCCTTTAATACACTATGGGGGATATTCACAAGAACGTGCGATAAACATCGCCAAAATAGGTCAACACAAGTTTCCACATCGCCGTCTATTGCGGGAAAATAACTCTGTTTTAACGTGGCATTTTCAACACGGCGGTAACATGCAATAGTTTCCCGATAACGCGGCAAATTTCCGCGATAACAGTACCGGGACGGCGATAAAAATCCAAACCCGAACGCGAAAAAAGCTGCGATGGGCCCAACTGCGATAAGACAATCAGCGAGAAGCAGTGCCAGGCCTGCAATTCACACATGTCAGGCGGGGAAAATCACTACAAAAGCAGAAAAAAAAAAAAAAAAAAAAACAACAGCGAAGCACAATGGAGGCAGCCGGAGCAAGTACAGTGGACAACCAGAACCCCACAAGCCCCCCAGAGGACCAGCTTGGGACCTCGGGTCAGGGAAGGGCAAGGACAAGAAGAAGAGGAGGACACAGTTCAGTCCGCAGGAAAACCGGATACTGAAAACGGAGGTGATAGAACACCATCAACAACAGTTCGTCACCTCCACTGTGTCATTGGCAACAAAAAATGCAATATGGCAGTCCATCGTGGACAAGGTGAATGCAGTCGGAGTGCTGAGGAGGACAATGGGAGAGCTCAAGAGGCGCTGGAATGATGTGAAGCGCAAGACCAAGCTGAAACTCGCCAACAACCAGAAGGCAGCAATGCAGACTGGAGGTGGGAGTCCAGCGCCACAGGAGGAGCTGGACGAGAAGGAGGAAATGATGTCGACAGTCATCAGTGGGGAGACGGTGGCAGGAGTTGGGGGACCGGACACTGCTCAACATGACCTGACACAACAGCAACAGGGTGAGTAACCACCAGGGACTGGGGGGACGGGGGGAGATGGGTACAATGGCACACATGCACAATTAAGTACAGCACATCTGCGGGCAAACCATGGCCAAGAGTCACAACTCCAACCAAGAGCACAATGTACCCAAGTCTGCAATATCACAGCACTGTATAAGCACAGAAGTGAAAGCCACACCGCCTGAAAGGGATAAGGGCCAGCCAAATCAGACCCGAAGGAGCAACTTACCTACAATGCAGCACACACACATGAGCACCAGAGCACCTCAACAGTTACAACAATGTTGAACAAACAGCAACACCAGCACAACAGAACAGAGGACACAACTGCTGCCGCTTGTGTGTGGAAAATGGCCATTCGCATGTGGCATAGCAGGAAACTGTGAGATGATGATGTACTAATACAACCCCACATCCCTGATGGTGCAGTAATGCATGTATGGCCGTGACCCAGATAGGCAGTGAGACACACATTGTCATGCAAATCAAGACTCATCACAGTTGAATACAAGTGAAGGTGAGTAGACTTCATTAGCATATGCGTGTCAGTACGGGCAAGATAGTGCCACAACATGCAGACCAATGCAGCAGTATGTCAGAACGTGGAACGTTGCCAAGTGCAGCTGCCCACTCCGGGGGAGTGCCGCACCATTCACAGGTGTGTGTTCACCCGCGTTGTTGTCCGCTCAGGTATTCGGAGTCCAGGCGAATGCAGCCATGTTCACTGTCGTCGTGGGAGATGTGACCAGAACCCCAAGATGCAACAAGGTGTCGGGACATGTGCAATGGGTTCCAAACTGTTGTGGCTGCAGGTACGTAGTTACACGTCCATGAAAGCAAGTGCAGCTCCGTAGGCAAGCATTTCCAACATGAGGTCGTTGTTGACTTTATCAAACAGGACGGCGAGGTAATCGATTACCAGGTCCGGACAGATGTGCTGCGTCCACCCCCTCTCACCAATTAGTACTACAGCCCAATAGGGGAGCGGTTCAATGTGGTCATTGCATACGAGGAGTTCTGTAATATCCCAGGTCCAGCTGCCAGCATGTTTGCCAAGTATCCAGGCATCCCATAGACGGGTGTCACGGTGACACTCCTGGTCGTGGGCCAACAGGGGGCACACACACATGTCAAGATCCAGTTCGGCTACCGTCCTGTTGGATAGGCAGACATCCATGGACCACTTGAATATGCACGAGCGACAATGCAACACAGGCTGAACGCAGGTGACGTTGGCAAGGTGGAAGCTCAGCCGGTAACTGATCCGCAGCACTACCAAGGGCAGTGCTCCCAGTAAATGCAGCATATGTGCACGGTACAGTTCCACGTGACAGGGGTTGTGCATGTGTCCGGGATGTTCTGCCATTGCATTAGTGGCTCTGGTTGAAGAGGCACTGTTGTGACCTGTGCCAGTGCTGTGGCTGAAATGCCACAGCTCGGATCAATGAGCAGTGTTTGTGTGCAACTGTTGTAGGTGTGGGATGGTGGGGAGTAAGTGTGAAGGACATTCCATGCACGATAACTTCGAGCACGGACTTCTGTGTGTGGGATGTGTACACGTTGGTCTCACGTCGGGCTGTGCGTAGTGTGGGAGTCGTCATCAAATGCTATCGCATCTGTCAGGGGGTGCCGGGCACATGCAATTCCCAGGTCGGAGCTGCAGATGTGCTTCTGCCTGATAGTCCAGACAAAGGAGCTTTCATCCCTACACTCAGTTTGTCATCTGCTTGCATTCATGAGATGTGTAGAGGATTGTTGGGGGTGGGATGTCTGCGACTTTGGGAATCATGTATGACATGCCTAGCATGTGGCAAATGAGCAGCCTCACTGTGTGTTACGTTGCCTCACAGCTGTTCCTCCCTACCACCGTGCCTTTTTACTTGTGTGCGCTGCGCGGTTGCATCACTTGCACTCCTACGGAACACCATTGTCATGCCTGTCAGTGCATGTCCACAAGCCTGACAACGACACTGTGATGTTGGCCGTTGAGGGTGGGCGGCCACGTGAGTGTAGGCCTATGGTAAGGACAGGGCGGACACAGGTTTACAGTTCATGGCTGGCTGTACTCGCGCTGCGATTGAGGCCAGGCATTTGGCTCATGCTGTGGCAATACAGATACACACAATACTTGGCATGTATGGGCCAAGACCCCGAGCGGTCTTGCGCTCCTTCATTGCCCCGTACGTGCAAGCCCGCCCTTGGGGTGCATGATACATTGCAACATTGACAATTGTGGGCCGGGTGGCACCCACACAGCAACAGAGACACACGCATTACGTACTTCCTTGTTCTGGCCAGAACAGAACCACGCCCAGTGCCCCGGGCAAAATCTGAGAACCCCTACGCTGGACTGGCGTACGCCGGCCCAGCCCACTCCGCTTGCGCATACAGGGGCTGACGACGAAGCTACATGTCCAAGGTCTTACCCACTGCCTGAGGTGACATGGTTGCGTCCGCTGTACACAGCACAATGTAATGTGGTAGGGCCCGGGCCCATCATGCATACATAATGACCACACGGACACACTTAGATGTATGGTGGAACTAGCTACGGGCACGTGCGCCCGGCCCCTTTTTATTGCCAGGGTCACATGTCCAGTGATGCCTGTGCTGGATGGGTGTGGGGTCAGTGTAAGCCAGCCCTCAGGGAGTGGTTGCTGCTGGCAACAACTAGAACAGTGATCATCGTATCACACACACAGATTCAATCATAAAGGGTCCATGACTTGCAGTGCACTGAGATAGTGGCACCTGAAGCGCTCGACTGGTGCGCGCCCTGGAAGCAATGTATGTCACCTACTGGACTCCGCCATCAATGAGGCAAGACTCAATATGACTTGGGGGACCTGCTGACCGCAGTGTTGGCTGGAGGCAGTGGTCAGCAAGGGCCCACAGCCACGTGGCGTTTGCTTATGGTGCACAGGGTCAGGGGCACCTGGTGTCCTTGCAGGTCGTCGGCCTGTATTTTTGGCTACTGAATTCTGCCTCAAAACTGCCACGTGGCATCGGCTTGTGTTGCACAGGGTCAGTGGCACCTGGAGCTCTCAGCAGGTACACAGCCAACGATGATGCGTCATCCGGGCGGGCCGCACTGGGGGCAATGTCTGTTGACTAGTGGTTTCCTCCATTAACAGAAATGTGGCCCGATTTGAATTGTGGGACCTGCTGACCGCAGTGTAGGAGAAATGCATTATCCGGCACACACATGTCTCCGTGTTGCTGTGCCACTGGCTGCGCTGGGGGCCTGTGTCACGGAGTCTGGAGGTCACGGCGGCGGACTCATGGCAGGCTGAGGTGCGCCACCCTGGCAGACGCGTTGCCCATCCCGGGAGAGTACCACGCCCAGAGCCCCGGCCTTTTTATCCACACTCCTACGCTGGACTGGCGTACGCCGGCCCAGCCCACTCCGCTTGCGCTTACAGGGGGGGACGTCACAGCTACATGACCGAGGTCTTCCCCACTGCCTGAGGTGACATGGTTGCGTCCACTGTCCACAACACTACAAACGCCAGCAGTAAATGTCCACATGGCCATGTCTGGGCTCTGCATTCTGTGGTCTGTCCAGCACATCACCGCCACACTTGGCATTGTGTGCATTCTTCTTCATGGGTGAGTTGCCTCCTTCACACTTACTTGGTTCCCACCTCTCCCCACATTCTGCCTTTGTGTGGCTGAGGGGCCATGCCATTTTCGGAAGGTCCACTGTCTTGTTCTGCGCTGTCTCGGTGGTAGTCCGAGGGGGGTGGTGCGGGGGGGGGGTCCTGGGGGTGGTGGCGGTGGGTGTTGTGGGCCTCTAGGGTCTCCGAGCTGCATGATCATTGGCTCCATGGCATCTGTTGGTCTTCAGATGTGGCTCTGGGCTGGGCTCCCTTTCATGCTGCAGGTAGTCGTCCTGCTTAACACCAGCAAAAGGCAGGTGTTAAATCCCTGCTGCTGACGCGCCTTATCGCCTGTTTTTGGTTCGCATCGCTGATCTGGCTGGCCGTGGAGAATCTCGCGAAGTGGTGTTTTCGTGTGTTTTTGCACGGGAACGCCTACTCCACATATCATTAGCGTTAGTTGTCGCGCTCATCCGTGGTGATGTGTTTTGTGGTTGCTATCGCAGGTAAACTGGCGATGTCGGCAGTTTGCACCAGCTTGTGAATGGGGCGATAAATTTATCGCCACTATTGCAGCGCTAAAGTGCCGATAAATCGGCGATGAGTCCTTGAGAATATGCCCCTATATTTTATAGCAGCATACGCACAGTGCCTTATACCCCTTAGTTTTCTGGGTAATCAAGTGGGAGGCAATTCATTTGTTATGCATTGTTGGTAGGCTGTGAGTTTAAATAATAATCTCTGGCAAGCCGTTTGGTGTCATTCATGAGGTTGGGAGGGGCGCTCCGAACATGTTGCGTCAACTTCTGAGTGCACTTTAGAATCGAGTGAATATAAGAGGTGTAAGTCAGATAGTACCATCTGGTGTTTGCCTTCCCTCTGTAGATTATTCTATTGTCTTTGAGTGCCTGCCACTATAGTGACACGGTAAAAGCAGGCGCTGTACTGTCCCATATAGTTTTGCGTGACTTGAGTTTTATTCACGGTTTGCTTTGTTTTTTTTATATAGCCCTCTTGGGCAAGAGTCTAACTATAGCATGCAGTTTGCATACAGCTCTTTGATGACAGTTTATAGCTTATTGTGCTGTATTCAGGTTGTAACTTATAACATGAAAGGAACAAAAGGATCTCTTTTATAAAAACAGTAACCTTCTGTGCGATACACATATAATACAGTTCAGTAATTTTCAGGGTACATGTGTTTTTGCAGCAGACATATTAACTCTCTGCGCTACTTTGTAATAAGTGGAAACTGCCAATAGGCTGAACTCCGATCTCTCCCCAGCAATAACATTAATCATTAGAGTTATCTTGACATTTTTTTTGCTGCCTGAAAACTGCTGAACAGACAAGGAACTCTGCAACATGTGCTTTTTAAACCTGTTATTTCTAAACACAGGAAAGCACCAGGTGTACCTGAACCAGTCGCACCTCCCTAAAGCCAACACTGACACAGTCTACAACTCCACATTCAAATAATGTCCTTGCTAAATCAGCTAATTTGCATATGGCTACTGCTTATAAAGGGTACACAGTATGCTGCAATTTTATAGCTCTTCAATCCCTGGTGCACAGCACACGGGATAATGTGCTGCATAGCTAAACACATATAAGGTCCCAAAAGCGAGACCTTTTGGCTATGCCAATGCTTGTTATTTTTTAAATGCATCCCATTTTCGTTTAAGGAAAGCAGGCTGCATTTAAAAAAATGCTTTATTGAAAAACAGTCACAGACATGGTAGTCTGCTGACACCAGCTGGCCACCATCCCTGTGATTTTTGCGATTCCTAATAGGTCACAAACCGAGATGTACCTCATGAATATTAATGAGGTCGGTCTACTTGCGACCCACTGGGAATCGCAAACTCTGCTAAACACACACATGTACATGGGTGTTAGCGATGATCAAATAGCGAGTTGCACAAATGTGCTATTTGGTAATTGCAAACGATGACCTACTTACACCTGGCCCCTAGTCTAGACATTCACAACACCCTCACAACCATCAAACAACCCACTTCTGTGCAGCAAATAAACAAAAAATACAAATACTGGACTAACAATGAACCTCAGTCAGTCAATAATTACACCACCCACTTTTCTAATCCAGCCAGAGAATTCCCCAATTGAATGGGTAGATTGGATAGAGCATTTGAAAATAATTTACAAGCAATGGATGAGAAAGAACTCCCAAAAACAGAAATAAAGCATAATTAGCACCCTAGGTTAAGAAGGGCACCGCATATTCAAAGACCACCTTCAAATGCTTCATGAAATTTCACTGATGTCCTGGATGTCTATAAAAGAGCCAAATTGCAGCTAGGAGGACGATTTGCAAAATCAGTAAACATATCGATGTGGTGTCCAAATATGTTACACCCAGCCTCAGAAACCGTCTGAATCTGTTGATGAATTTCTGGCTAGGCTACCAGAGCTTGTAGCAAAATGCCAATTTTGTGTGATGAAAGCGAAGTTGATAAAGGAAAAGCTCATACTTCAATGCTGCAGAAAAAAAAATGCAGGAAAGACTCTGGGCTGCAACAATCCATCCTTAAAGGAAGTCATAATCATTGCGAAGGTGGTAGATGAATCTGAAAAGTGTATGAAGTACACGCCACGCTTGGAGACAAGGAATTCTGGGGAAGTACCCAAAATAGAAGACAAACCTGATCAGGTCAAGGCTGTGGGCAAAATGATGTGGCAGTGAACTACAGTAGAGGCTGTAATGCAAGACCAACAGAAACAACAAGTTGCAGCTCAATACCAAGCATAAAATCCTGCCACAGATGTGGAAGTAACTTGCACATGGGTGACTCCATGAAATGTCATGCTATAGGCAGGGTGTGGTACTATGCAAAATTAGCAGAATATTTGAGAATGGACTGGGGGAAGCTAAGGGATACCAACAAAAGTTTGTTGTCAAGAAATGAGCAGCAATCATCTGACTAGCTGCAAGGAAAATGACAGGAATGGCAATTTGAGAAGAAGTCAAGAAAATATTGGAACAGATGATCAAAGATGAAGTTATTGAACTGATAGAGGCTGTGGAGTGGATATCTCCCATAGTTATTCCCAAAAAATTTATGACTCACTGAGGTTATGTGTGAAACTGTGCAGTCTCAACAAGAGAATCATCAGAATCTAAAGCTTTGACTGCATTTATTACAACTGAGCAGTGTATCAATTCCCCAGGCTGCTGTTTGGGGAGTCCTCTGTGGCAGGTGTTTTCCAAAGAATCATTGCAAATGTCTTGGCAGGTATCAAGAATGTCATCTTCTTTCAGGATGACATTCTGGTCTTTGGAAACTCTGTTGCTGCGCACAATGAAATGCTACAAGAAGATTTGAATAACACTTTGAGCTCAGGACTAACTCAAATAAGAAAAATGTAGGTTATTGGTACAGGAGGTGGTACCTGGGGTATTTCTAGTGAAGGAGTACGGCCTGAAGTGAATTTGGTGAGGGCCATTGTCATTGCAGCAGTCCTGGATGACAGGGATAGGATTTGATCTTTTATAGGCTAAGTGGAATATTACTCCAAGTTTGTTCAGAGGTTTACCAATTAGATTGATGTTTTGAGATTGTTGCTGAGGAAAGGAATACATTTGCATGGGGAGAAGTCCAAAAGAGGGCATTTCAGGAAGTGAAGTCCATTATTGTCAATGCAGGTGTCTTAGCTAACTTTCAGTTTAGGTTCAAAACTAATCTCTGGATTGATGCCAATTCTATCTTTAAAACTCTGCGAAATAATTTCTTGAAACGGGGGGTTGAATTGTGGGAAAAAGAAGCTTTCAGCAATGATCGGAAGTCAGAGGAAGAGGACTGATGTTAAATTTAAGGAATTGCAGATTGATCTTTATGACCATATAAAGGACTTAGAGGAGTTCAGTCAGAAGAATCCGAAACTGATGATGACTGTCCTGTGACAACTGAGATGAAAGAATTGTGATGATTATAGAAATCGTCAGAGGAGGGGTTTAGAACACAATTTGTTTAAATCCCCCTGCTGAGAACATAAGAATTCATGCTTTAGCTAACTTAGGACAACATAGGCTTCCTCATCCATCTTTAGCATGACGTGCACCACACCATGCGATTTGTGCCCATGATTATTACTTGCTATAATAAAGAATTCCCAGCTTCATTTGACACGATAGAGACTTTCCCTCACCAAACAGAACAAAATGTGCCTATATCAAGGACGGGTTAACTGTCTCTGAGCTAATGACATACTATGCGACATTTCATGTTAGTGCGCAGACACTGGGACCGCCAGAACTCAATGTAGTAGAATAATAAGAAAATCATCACATGTATTCTGGTACAACTGTTTCTCTTTGCTTATGTCTCATTGGTTGAAAGTCTATGAACCATGTACTACTGTAGTGAATATGTGAATTCCTTTGTTTAGGGTCCTATAAAAGAGTGTGATTTTTGACATATGAGGAGGAGATCCATTCCCCATTCCTTGAAGGCAAATCTATGTTGAATTAATTATTTAGAGCTCTCCTGAGATTATAGGCACCTGCACAATTTATCTTTGGAAAGACTGTTTAGATTTTATAAAATGCTATATTGTGTTGTAAGTGAACAAGGTCCTGTCTTTACTGAGCCCTTATTTCTATCCTTGACACTGCTCTTTCAGCAAAACAAAACCTGGACGTAAAAAATAAAAATCTGAGTGACAGGCTTGGAAGCTGTACCTGATTAAAGTCACTGTGGAGGGAGGCTGGTGACCAGTAGGAGGAGGTTGACAACAAGTAGGAGACTATAGGACAGGAGGTGGGCCACAAGGAGGGCTAGGTCAACCAGAGCCACAAGGACCAGGACAAGAAGAACCAGGCCACAGGAGACCTAATCTATGAGGAGCAGTGTAACCAGTGACAACAAATAGACGAAGTACACAATAAGAAAAAACAGGTCTGGGGGTGACAGTACTAGGGTGAGAAGAATCAGGATGGCCAGGAGAACAGAAGGACTAGCGGTAGAAGGAACAGAAAGCTCGGCCATTGACAACGAAGAGGGCTAGGAGGGTCTGAACACAACAAACAGGACCAGAGAGATGAGGATGACTAGGGCCAAGAGTAGGTGACGCAGGTAGACAGACCAAAGAGGACCAGTAACATGAGACCAATGGAAACAAGGACCAGAGACAGGACGCAAAGACCACAGCGATCAGAACAAGGAGGACCGAGAGGCCAGAAAAGAATCGACCAGGACAGGAAAGACCATGACCTGTAAGAAAAAAGGCTAGCAGGACATAGGGGCATATCAGCAAGGGCTTTATCTCCATTTTTCTGGCTTTAAAAGCCAGAAAAACTGAGATAAAACTATCGCCCAATCAACAAGAGGGTGCTAACATGCATAATCGCATGTTAGCACCCTTTTTCCCAACGCCTCCCTTTGCATCTCCAATGAGATGCAAAGTGGGCGTTACTGGGCGTACCCCGGATGGACTACGTTGCAAATATCGCTGATGTTCACATCGCGATATTTACAAGGCAGCCCACATGATTTTAGCAGAGGTTAGATTTTGGCGAAAACGGCCGTTTTCGCCAAAATCTAACGTCTGCTAAAATCCTGATTTAGCCATCCCTAACATAGGGGGTGGATTCTGCTGATACGACCACAGGGTCGTATCAGCAAGGTTATCGCAGTTTTGCAGGGAACATCGCTGGAAAACCAGCGATGTTCCCTGCAAAACGGCGATTTCCCCCGCTATCGCTGGATTTCTTATCGCCGTTGTGAAAAGCGTTGTTGATACAGCGCTATCACGGCGATGAAGTCCAGCGATAGGATAAACATCGCTAAACGCGCTTAGCGATGTTTATCTCTAATCGTTGTTGATATGCCCCCTAGAGACCGTAGATTTTAATGGCCAAGGGGATATAAAGAACCAGGAAGTCTAGGTCCAGTGGGACCAAGATCAGAAGGTACATGAGGGTCAGGCTCAGGGGGATCCTAAACCAGGGTAACAAGGACTACATGAACCAAGGTGTGCCTCAACATGGGAACTCGGAGGATCAGTGCCAGGCGGCAGATGAAGAAGACCAGAACCAGGGAGACCATCACAAGGAAGACCATGATAGCCGATAGGGTAAGAAGGACAAGAACCAGGTGAAACAGGCAAAACGGGCGACCAGGAGGACTAGAAGGACTAGGGTGGGGCTGGAGGGCATGGTGAGTAGGAGGGCTAGGGAAACCAAAGCCAGAAGACCTGATACATGAGGAGATAAAGGAGTATCAGAACTAAGACCAGGACTATATGTACCAGGAGAACCAGGAGCAGAAGGATTAGGAACAGGCAAATGAGGGGAATAGACAAATCAACGGAGCAGGACCAGGATGAAGATAGATGACAATTAGGGTGAAGGGGATGTAAAGGTCCAGGACTGGGAGCCTGTGAAACAGGAGACCAAGAATACAAAGAACTAGTTGCAGGAGTACATGGGAATGATGACCTGACAGGCCAGAAAGTACAGGGACAGTAAATTCTAAGACTAGCATGACCCATATGTCAAGGAACATCACAGCTAGGAAAGGCTGGATTGATCTGTGTTGGTCCAGGATAAGTTTTTGCAGAACCATGAGGCAAAGAACAGGAGGACTAAAACCAAGAGGAGCAGGACCAGATTGAACAGGACTACAAAGTTTAGGGCCTCCAGGGCAGCCGCCAGTAGTACCAGGAAACCAGGATAAGCAGGACAGGGACTAGGAAGACCAGGGTGCCAGTACCAAGAGCACCAAGAAGACCATAGCAAGGAGGACTAAATAAACTAAAAGGTTCACGATCAGGTGGACTGGAAACAGGGTAGGAGGGGAGATGAATACCGCCCACCAGCGGAGTTCACTGAGTTTTGCCCACTCCGCGCTCCGCGTAGAGTGCAGAGTTCTGAAAAGCTTAGCAAAGCAGCACAGAGTTTTTCCTCGTGTGCAGCTTGCTGAAATTAAGTTCGCAAATGCAAGCAAAATAATACGTTAGACCACCTCTCAGTGAGATTTCTCAATGCGGGCGGTCGCGGCAGGTTGCTACCGTTCACATAGAGAAACCTGCCTCACATTGAGGAAGCCGCCGCTTGAGAACATCTACTCGAGCAGCAGAAAGAAGCAGAGCCCTCTTGAGCTGCACATGGTGCCATTCGCTCTGATTTTACGGTACAGGACAAACCCCCGGCACTAAAAATCAGCACAAGCAGCGCAAATTACCGCACTGCGTTGCTTGCAGAACTCCACGGAGTGCGGAGGAGTTTTTTAGGCACTTTGTGAAGTTCCGTGTAGCAGAACTCTACGAACTGAACCTAAAACAGGGTCAGGAGGGCCATGAAGATCAGGACCTAGGGGGATTAGGGCTTGCATTAACAAGTGGGGCAGAGCAAGGGGACTGGAAAGTGGTGGCCAATAGGACAAGAACCAAAATGACCAGGCTCAGGAGAACCCAATCAAGGCAAACCTTGATCAATAGAGCCAGGATCAATGGCAGCAGTACCAGTAGGGCTAAGAGGACTAGGAGAAGATCCATGATGACCAGGACAACTCAAACTAGAAGGACAAAGACCAAGATGGCCAGGACACAGGAGTCCAGATGGAGCAACACCTAATTTACACACAATTGTAGCAAAATTTGGCAGAATAATGTGAGGAGGTTAACAAAGGATTTTGAAATATTTTCTTAGTGCAAAATGCACCTCACATCCAAAATGGAACCAAGGATGTATTTTGTGTTAAGAAAATAGCACTAAATGCAACAGAACAGGGACAGCAGCAGCCAGCAGCTGCTTGCACTCGCTAAGTTTGTTGTTCCTGGGCTCCTGCAGCAAGAATTTTGTCCCAAATTACTTTTAATTCACTGAACGGATTTTATCATGACATTTCCCATAATTTCACATTGCGAGAGTAATGGGAATCACAGAAATCACTGTTATTACTCCGGCATAATTAAAACTTTACACAGTTCTAACTATAAGTTAGTACTTACATCTAAGCCAGTTTTAGCACTATGGGCATCATGTCACAAAATCACCGGGTTTGTGACCACAAAAGTGTTTATAATTATGCACAAAACCCTTTTGGAAAATTCTTCCAACTCATAAAATGACTTTTGTGATAATATCTGAATTGCAAATAGGAGGGGTTATAGAGGGGTTCCCCCTCCCCTTTCCAAAGTAGAAAGGAATTTATTGATAGTTTACGACTGCAATTGCTGTCACAAACAATTGATGACCCCGACTTGGGGTAGTAACTAATTTGCATAGGGGAAGGGATTCCCTTAGACTCATGATGGCAACTTCAGGGAGAAAGCATTTTCTAAAACAAAAAAACTTTTTTTTAAAGCATCATTGGTTCATTTAAGGATCATTATCTGCTTAAAAAAAGAGCTCTCCATTTTGCAATGCAATCATGGGGATGGTAGTGTGCTGTCCCTTACAAGCCACCATCCCTGTGATTACAGCCAATGACAGAGGGTCGCAAATTGGCACGTGCCTACCGAATCTTAATTAGGCAGGTCATTCTGGAACCCCATGCATGGTACATGATCTCTGTCATTTAGCCGGCATACGAAAAAAATTGAGAATTTTATTTGCTATTTGGATGGCTACCGAGCAAATAGTACATGATCCCTGCATTCTAGTCAATGGCTGGGTAAATAGTGAAGCTTCTTTTCTCTTTGCATGATAGTACATGATCTCTCCTTTTTAGTCAGCAGCTGGGTAAATGTGGTTTGTTAGTTGTGCATGATGTGAGGCCTGCACAAGTAGTAATAGGTCCACAATTTACCCTCACTGGGAACCAAGCACCCCATTGTAGCGCTTGACCCTCTCAGGGTAGCGAAGCAGAGCAGTCCAATGCTGGTGTGGGCTCGTAATCGCGATTTGCTGGCACACAAGAAAAGCAAAAAACACTCAATAAATGCTTGTCCAGTTAGAAAAGTAAAAGTACATTTATTACACACACCACAAAATACTACACATTAATTTACAAATATATATGTCCGGCAGGTAGATAATACCTTATATGGCATTATAAAATCACATTTAACCCCTAAAGGGTCATGACCCCCAAAATCACAGTAAATCCCCACTTTTACCAAATAGAACATCACAATATGGGGGGGTATAACTTTAAATAATAGTCCTGTTGGCATTGTCAAAGGGTCATCACAACAAATATAAAATAAGCCTATTGTCTTTGTCAAAGTTCACTCTGTTGAAAGACAAATAATCCACAGGTTAAAACCCATCATCACTTCACTGTAATGAATAACCCTGTGTAACCCAATATTAAATAATAGCAATAAAGCATTTCAACATTAATCCAAAATCACTGTCAGCATTCATTGGGTAATAAAGCATTAAAAATAAACATAAAATGTGTCTGTGTCTGTTTTAAACACCCTCAGGCCACAAAAAATGCAGCCAGAAAGCCAGCCCTTAGAGAGCTCCGCACTCCCAGCTGAAGAGCAAAAGCTCCAGCTTGGGGATGCTTTGAAACTATGATGAAAATCAAGGGGGGTCATAAATATGGTGGCCAAGGAACATAGGGTCAGTTTTGAAAAGTTAGTTGGGGTGCCCCTGCTCGTTTTGGGGCCACCACAGGAACAAACATATGCCAATTGAAGTAGCCTTGTAGGGCATTATGGGGCACTTCCTTGCGGAGCAGTGAATATTATTAAATTGGCTCTAGACGCAGCCCACCTTTTTCTGTCCTTTTTGTGTTTTTTTGTTTGTTGGGGGTGCCCGGTCCTACCTGGGCACCCTGACATGCTTCTACTTTGGGGTCAGCATGGGAGGCCCTTGCCGGCTCCCCGCTCAGCTGGCATTTATCTTTGCCAGTGCCAGAGCCAGCAACTGACTTCTCTACTGTGGGCAGGGTATTTCTTGTGTGGTAGCCGCCCCTCCCCCATACAGAGGCACGGAGAGCAAGACCGCCGCAGTGGGGGCACACAGATTGCGCCCGGGCCCCTTTACTTTTTTCTAGGGGCGGGTTGAGATGGGGCTCCCACATCTACATCAGGGGCCCAGAGATGGAACACTGGGCCCCTTTCTACTATTTCTGGGGGGCCAAACACTATTCCCCCTTCACTTTGCTTCATGTGGGCCCAGAGATGGGCTTCCCATCCCCCCTGTATATGAACTGGCCCGAGGGTTGAGATCCCTCACGCTCCCGCCTGGGGTTCATAAATATTGACAAGTTGCATCAACCCCCTGGGCCCTGGCCCACCATAGGGGTAGTCTCCATAATTGGGACAGAGTTCTGCGAGCTCCTTCTCTCGTAAAGGGGGGGTCAAAGGTCAAGAATCTTTAGATGTGCATATCTCAAGCCCCGATGTATCAATTTGGATGATCTTGGGCTAATTTTTCTCCTGGTGACGAGGTCTAGCCACCTGGAGCTGAAAGGATACACTCTGCAGAGAGCTGATTTCATTGGCTCCCTGTGCCAGCCTTCCTCTGCTGTGCACTCCACAGACCCCCTTGGCCTTCTTGCTGGACATCTGGGGGGCAGTCGATTCTAAATCTTTCCCCAACTGGTCCTCAGGGGCTGTAAAGGGACTAGCCTTTCTAGCCCTTGGAGAGACCCACTGACCCTGGGCTCAACTGCGGACAGAGTCCTTAGTCCTTTAGGACACTAGGGGGCTTGTCCTTCCAGGTGTCATTGTCTGTTGCAGCTATCCAGTTCTATTTACCCCAACTCTCTATCACTTGTACAAGGGTTTTTCAATGGGGGTAGAAGGTTCTAGAAGCCAGGCACCCCTGGACAATCCTCAGGTGCCACATCACCCTCTACCCCTGTCCGAAACCTCCTGCACAGCATGCTGGGATAGTCCCAGATGGCGCAGTCCAGAAGTCACTGGTTACATATCCTCTTGGAGCTTCAGTTCCACCTCTAGCTGACATCACTGCCAGGGCCACCAAAACTTCAAAGAGGAGCCGCCTTCTGTGCTGGCTCAAGTTGTCTGTGCTCTCTCCTTTATTCGATGGGCCTGGGCTGTCCCGACCAAGGTACAGTGTGACAGGTACTTAACAGATGAAGATTTTCTTCCTCACCCATTCCTTCTCAAGAGCAGAGGAGAGCACTGCTAACTGCTCCTTTTGTGGAGGAGGCCTTTGTTTACTCTGTTGGGGAGCAGAGCTTAACTTTGCCCAACAGGGTGACAAATGACAAGGGTTCTGATCCTGAGCTGAGCCAAAGAAATATGAAAATCCTTGATGACCCATAAGATGTACATATGTCTGCTTGGGACTTGCATATTTGAACTGGGTGCACACTTTTCACCCCATTTGATATCTTGCTGGACTTTGTAGGCCAAAGGGAAGCAAAACTGCACTCTAAGGCAGATTTTGCCCTATGTGTATAATAAAGTGTCACTGAAGACAAAACAGTAAACCATACTGACTTTATCTATGAGTGTCCACTTATAGTATAGGGCCTACCCCAGGTCAATATCTAACCCTGTAGAGTCCCATCTGAGCAGGGCTACATGTGCACAGTTACCGGGCGGCGCATGAAGGTAATCTCACAAGTGCAGCCCGCAAACGTGTGAACACATATGTGCATACGCGCCTGCATATAAGCAGCCGCATGCCCTTTACTCTAGCTGCATCGCATAAGCCTTATCTCAAAAGGTGGACACTAGCGGTAAACATGCACAGTCCGTTTGCCATGTGATTATCATGGGTGAGACACTAGTAGTCAGACACACTGACAGTAAAAAGTCCAAAACTGGGTGCTAAAAAAAACTAGGCCTGGGTGGTGAACTCCGCTCCATTCGCGGAGTTAGCAGAGTTGAGCACGCGGAGTTCCAAAAAGGATCAGAGTTTTTTTCCTCACTCGCGATCAACAACGTTAAGTTGGCGAGCGCTAGCAATGAAAATCCAACCCCAGACTACTTCCCAGTGAGCTTTCTCAACACGGATGGCCGTGGATGGTCGCCACCGCTCAGGTTGAGAAACCATCCATTCACGTTGAGGAAGCTGCTGCTCGAGTAGGAAATCTACTCAAGCAGCAGAAAGAAGCAGCGCCCTCTTGCACTGCGCATAGTGCCATTCACACTGATTTTCCAGCATGGGACAAACCCCCGGCACTAAAAATCAGCATGAACAGCGCGACATAACGCACTTCACCACTTGAGGAACTCCACGTACAGTGATGGAGTTTTTGGGTCACTTTGTGGATTTCTGTAAAACAGAACACCGCGAACCCCTGCCCAGGCCTAAAAAACCAGGCGTACTAAATGGGCAGAACCAGTTTTACAACACTCTGCTGTTCAGTCAGCGGCTGGGTAAATAATTAAATTGTTTACCTATTTACACGCCACCCACTAAATAGTGCATAGTCTCTGCTATTTAACCAGCAGCTGTGTAAATAGCAGTGGAAATTCACTTTTTATCCAGCTGCTGCATAAATAGCCAGTACCACAAGGCAAAGTTATCAGCGGAGATGGAGGAATGTGAAAAAGGTATTGAAGGAGGAGAGAAGATAGTGCAGGAGAGTCCATAAGAGTTGGAGTGTACAGAGGTTATTGGGTCCTGCTAGTATGAGGATTTGGCTGACATAAGGGTGGATCTGAGGGTGGACAGGGCCTGTTTGTAAGCCTCTGGATGTTCTGAAGTTAGCTTTTTTCTTTGTTTATGAAAGATTGTCCCCATTTTGGCTTTCAGCTGTTTGGTAGTGGGTGTAATCAAGGACTGAGGGCAAGGAGTTGCAGGTGTAAAGGGGATAGTGAGTATTCTTAAGTTCAATGTGCAGTGAGATATTTGTGAGTTTACTTAGGAATAATTTTGTTTTAAGAATGATGATAGGTTGTTTAGGGGTGTTTTGCACTTGGTGATGGTGCTCTTGAGTTGGAGGACTGAGGACAGAAGGGATGGTGGCTGAAATATGTCTGGCAGTGGAAGACCAATAAGTAGATGTCTGAGGAATCAAAATTAGGTAAGGTGGGTTTGGTGAGAGTGTGTAGGGTCCAAGTATATATTTTACAGTGGAATTCAAGTGAGAAACCAGGCGAGTAGGATAATCTAATATTGATTGTTAGGAAGGAATAAGGCTGAAGATACCTCAAATAAAAAAATGCTGCCCGCAGGTTATTTGGTGGGCAGTACATGGCCACAACATGGACAAAAGTGGTAATATTGTTAGTTCAGTGATATTTGAAAGATAAAGGAGCAGAGGCTAATATTGCTGTGGATACATTTGAGAGTGATTTACTGAGGAAGTGTTGAACTCCTCATCAGTATCTGCTTTTCTTGTGAAATGCTTTTCCTAGAGCCTGTTTCACATCTTCATTCCTCAGACTATAAATAATTGGATTCAACATTGGGGTAAACACTGTATAAAACAGTGATGCCAGCTTGTCTGGTTTCTCTTGGCTGCTTGGAGGTGTCAGGTGGGTTGCAGCTCCTGTCCCGAAGAACAGGAAAACCACCATGAGGTGAGCCGAGCAGGTGGAGAAGACCTTCCTTTTGCCCTCTGCGGAAGGGATGTTCAAGATCACCCTAATAATGTGTATGTAGGAGGTGAGGATGATCACGATGACAACAGATCCTGCACCCCCAGCCAGTATGAAGATCACAATCTCATTGATCAAGGTTTCTGCACAGGCCAGCTTCAGCAAGGCTGGAAATTCACACAAAAAATTGTCAATCCTGTTGTGTCCACAAAAGGGTAATTGAGAAACAAGAAATGTATTTACAAAGGAGAAGAGCACACCTCCCATCAAGGAAAGGCACATCATGTTGATACATAACTGCCTGCTCATGAGGCTTGTGTAGTTTAATGGGTGGCAGATGGCGGTATAACGATCATAGCTCATGACAGTGAGAAGAAGAGCCTCTGAAGCTGTCAGCGAAAAGATGACAAACACTTGGGTAATGCACTCATGAAAAGAAATTTGCTTTTGCTGAGTCCATAGATCCTTCAGCATTCTGGGGACTGTGACCGAGACAGAGACAATGTCAAGGAAGGACAGGAAGCACAGAAAGAAATACATAGGGGTGTGGAGCTTCTTTGTGGTTCTGATGACTGCGATAACGATGAGGTTTCCAAACAGCGCGATGAGGTAGATAAGCAGGAAACCAGCAAACACGGCAATCTGAACATCTGAGCAGAGGGAAAACCCTGTGAGAATGAAGTACTCGCCAGTGGTGCGATTCCACAGCATCTGTCTCTGACACATGTACCTGCAATTGAAATCGACAATGGGAGATTTGGGATTTGTGCGAAAACCAAACAGAAAACGTTGATCAATTGACTTTTGCATAGCACATAATAGTCAACTCTCAGAATCTGAGAGGTTCCATGTCTCAGTAAGAAAGAAATTAGGGAACAAATCTGAGTGACTGAAGGATAACTGATGAGAGATCCAGCCTAAAGATCTGAATATATGATTGATTTCCATTTCTTTGTCTTTATCTCTTGAAAAAAGTGTTCTTAAGTACTGTGTGGAATCTGCACACCAGTTTGTTGAACATCTCTCCTTATTTCACTCTCCTGAAAGTCACAGTTTGTAAAAATAAGCTTCTTTAAAGCCCCATTTATCCCCTAAATTGAGATGTGCCACAAGGCTCTATTCTCTCATCCCTGCTCATCAACCTCAACCCGGAACCCTTGAGTTTAATGAGCTAAGTCTCTGATATCTTAATCTAAATCTCATTCTGAAAGAGTATGCCAATAAACCTAAAACACTGGAGTTTATTGAGATGGGAGTTTTAATTTTACATTTAAAAGAAACCAAACCTTTAATGTCTCCTGCAGACTTCAGGACAGCAGCCCAAACCTGAATGCTTTCTTGTATCGACAAAGGTAAAACTCTCCTGTTGGGCCTTCTAAAATCCCTAACCTGTACCTCTCAAGGTCCCCCTGCATGCAGCAGCATGCCTAGTCTCCAATGCAGAACATCTTACCATATTATCCTATCCTAACACAACTCCAACTGGCTTCCATTAGAGGCAAACATCAACTTTAAAAGGACCTGCATAACCTGCAAGACTCAGCTCTCTGGTCTTTCACCTTACCTTAAAGACAATCTGCATACCACTGGAGGTGAGAGAATGACAAGAAGCAAATGTTGCTTTCTTCTTGACATTACTAAGACAACAAAATCCAAAGCAATTAAGACTGAGACTTCAAATCAGGCCAGTTTATATTTTGCCTCCAGACATTGAAACATGATCCAGGAATTCACTAGACTCAACCAAAATGTCTTCTTCGTGAGGACCAACCTGAAGACTCACCTGCTCTAGTTCTAGTATATTTTCTGGACTATGTTTCTCTCCACGCCTCATATATTGTCCAATGCTCTTTCCCAAATATTTACCTTACTATCTACATGAGCACCTCCGTCAGCCGCCTTATGAGCTCCTCATTATCATAATCTACCTCTGCTGAAATTGTATTACTACTTATGTTATTTAGAATGTTACCTAGGTTAAGTTGTATCTAAAGCTTTCTGCTACTCCTCTGGCTAAGCTTGTACTTTATAGACACCTTAAAATGAAACATTAAAATAAAATGCTTGGTCGCTGGGTTGTTTCTTCTCAGTTCCAGATCTCTTACAAATTGATTGAGAGCTTCCTGACAGAATGTTCCTCTGCCAGGGAATCAAATATAAACTAATGTACCAATACCTGATGACACTCAGCTTTACCTAAAGTCTCCATCCCATCCTTCTTAACAGAACTCACAAACCTTTTTAAAAAAAAACTATAAATCAGAGATTTGCTTTTTTAGCTAAAACAGAATCCAAGCAAGAGGGAATTTCTGCTTTTGTAATCAAACAGATCTCCTCTTTGCAGTTTATTGAAATGTTATCACTGTAGTTCTCTATGTTATGTAGAATGCTACCTAGGTTACATTTTATTTAAAGCTCTCTGCTGCTCCTCTGGATATGTCTGTGCTCTAGAAATACCTAAATTAAATAAAACATAAACATAAAAGGTTTAGGGGCATAAGTACAAGGAAATGGCACCATTTATGCTGTGGCAAATTTCGCTCTGCCATGCTGGGTCATTTAAAAATGGGGAGATGCGCCGTATTTAATAATCATCGACTAATATAGGGAGACATTTTATTGAGGATGGTAATGCTCTGGGGATCCCAAACATTGGACTAAAAATCTCTAAGTGTTTCTCAAAAGAACCACTTTAATTGCAGAGAACCCTGGAGATGGTTAAAATCAAAGTAGCAATGCCTAGGAGACATTATTCCTTCTACATCAATAGGTCAACATGTTTCTACCATTTGTTGCCCCCAAGCAGGGTCCCTGGTTTTCATCAGGACCAGGATCCCTTGATAATTAGACAATAATTCCCATTCATACTTCAGTCACACATCCATAATTCATAGATTTCATGCCAAAATATACTTGTGTCTTGCAAATTTCTAGACTCTAGGACCCTACAAAAGAGAATAGAAATAGAAACATGAACGCATACACCAAACAAGCACTTAAATTCAAAACACTTAAATTAGCATCAAGAGTAGATTCACTCCATTCTTGTGTTTGTATATCACTGTTTTAGAAAGTCATCCTTTCTCCCTGTTCACCCCCATTTTTTGCTGAATGATACTGGTGATAAATGACTCTGATTGTACCCTGGGCTCTGCTTTCCAGGCCCAGGCCCAATGCTATGTTTAAAACATTACATGTAATAGGGTACACTTATAATTGGCAATGACGGACCCTATAAGTCCCTATTAGATAATAGGGCCAGGGGGTGCAATATACCTATAAGTCACTAGTATATAATAGGGCATGGAGGTTCAGAGGCCCAGCAAATCTGTTGCACTTCCATGTGTGCACTGCTGTGTGCTTAATGTCCTTTTAAAGGCAGCTCTACCCTGCAGCCTGTCTTTAAAAGTAAATTCTCACAATGGGTATTAACAGACCCTATAAGTCATAGGATATAATAGGGCTAGGGGGTTCAGAGGCCCAGCAAATCTGTTGCACTTCCATGTGTGCACTGCTGTGTGCTTACTGTCCTTTTAAAGGCAGCTCTACCCTGCAGCCTGTCTTTTAAAGTAAATTCTCACAATGGGTATTAACAGACCCTATAAGTCATAGGATATAATAGGGCTAGGGGGTTCACACTACTTATAAGTCCCTAGTATATAATAGGGCATGGATGTTTAGAGGCCCAGCGAATTGCCTGCACTTGCAAGTGTGCAATGATGAGTGCCTACTGTCATTTGCAGACTGTCTTTATAAGTAAATTGTATGCAAATTCAACTTTGGTGGCATGGGCACTTTAAAAGTGATAATCTACATTATTTGTACATATTAGGCATCCCCAAGCCCCTAGGTGCTCCAGGGGTGGGCACCATGTTACTATAGACATGGATCTTATAAAAGATGTTCTATATGCCCTGGTGAGGGAAAAATTACCCACTTCATTTTTCCTCATTGCAGGTACTTAGCTCCGTAGGCTAACATTGCAATATTTTATTTAAGTATAACTATTGCTAGGAAAGGAGTAAATGTCATTCAAAGACTTAAAAGACTGGTATTGATAAAACTTGCTACTGTTGAATTTATCATAATTGGTACAGAAAATAAATTATATAACTTTCTCTTCTGTAATCCAAAATCCAGCCTTCTAGTAGTCACTGCCGATTGGTCAGCCTTAACAGGCTTAGCCAGGCTGCCTTGATGAGGTAACAAGTGGACTTATAGAGCAGGGTTATCTGATGGAGAGAGCTCTGCAGTTTCAGGGGATAGGTCATAAAGAGGGGGCTGAGTAAATCAAACTGAGCTCAAAGAGAGAGCAGATCAGTAAGGTACCTACCCCAGGGGAAACATCCTGAACAACGACTCCGGAACAACGAGTTCCGGAGTCACGAAAGCGGAACTCCGCCCTGCCCGAACAACGATTTAGCCTTAACCACGCATGTGCTGGTTAAGGCTGATTCGGTCTAGTGTTCGGGCAGGGCGGAGTTCGGGGGAGCGTCGCAGTCGCAGAGGAACAGGTAAGAGGGGTTAATTTTTAGGGGGTGGAGGGGTTTGGGGTTAGTTTTGAGGGGTTTAGGTTTAGTTTTTAGGGGGTATGGGTGATCGTGTTAGTTTAGAAGGTGTGGGAGGGATTAGTTTGTAGGGGGTAGAGATCGTTTTTAGGGGTGTAAATTTTAAGGTGGAAGAATTAGTTTATAAGGGGTTGAGTATGGTTTTAGGAGTTGGGGGTGATCGTGCCTATTTATAGGATGGGGGGATTAGTTTTATGGGGGTTGAGTTCGTTTTTAGGGGGTGGGGGTTTGGGATTAGTTTTTATGGCGCTATGTTTGTTTATATGGTGTGGGGGGAATTAGAATAAAAGGGGTTGAGTTCGTTTTTAGGAGGTGGGGGTGATCGTGATTATTTTTAAGAGGGGAGAATTAGTAATAAGGGGGTTGAGTTCGTTTCTGGGGGTAGGGCTTTGGTATTCGTTTTTAGTGTTTGTTAAAAGGGTGTGGGGCGAATTCATTTTTAAGGGGCAGGAGGGTTTGGGGGTTCGGAGTAGTAGTAGAAAAGCATTTTTTTTAACACGCATTTCTTTAACACGAAAAAACGTGGTAAAGGAATGCGTGGTAAAAAAAAGTCATGGTTTAGATGAGGTCGTGGTTGCGACCTCGTTGTTAGGGAAGTCGTGATTGTGGAACTCGTTGTTCCAACATACAACCCTACCCCAGGATCCTGTGTCCCAGCCAGATGGCAGGCTTTGGGCAGGAATTGGCGAAGGCCAGGAGGAGCGGAGCTAATGGAAGTGAGCTACAATGTGAGTTGGTTTAGCCAGCTCTAACTCCTCTGGAGAGAAATCATCCATGTTGTATTTTGGAAGTGCAATGATTTGTAGGACAAGAAGATGACATACTTTGGAGGAAGTTGTCATGCTTTTGGGTGGCACCCAGCATCTCATTGAATAGAAGTGCCCCCCTGCTTGTTGCCCCAGGACACTGAATAAATATGTGAGCGCTGCATAGCCTCTCAGTTCTGCTGCCAGAAACTATAAGGAGAAGAAGGACTGCTCTGCAGGAATCTGGATCTGCACCCAAAGGCCTGCACTCTGACTGACTGCACGTGCTGCATAATCTGGTACTACAGCCCTGGGGACTGCACCTTGGTTCAAGAAGGATTAAGAAGTGGACTCCGTACAAGCTGCAGGTTAACTGAGCCCACCTGCATCATCACCACCAAAAGTCCCCATCCCGGAATGCGTCCAGTGGGCTTTCAAGAATTTGACTAGGTGTATTGCGGGAAATGTAGTCCAGACATCCCAGAGACCATCTAGGAGATTCCATACCTTTGGATTGGTGTTTTTGAAACTTGGTACCTACAAAGATACCTTCAGGAAGCATATCCAGAAGTTTGGTGAACTTTTGTGAAAAAACTCCAATAGGTGACGACCCCACATCGGGAGTCAAGCCAACTACCTTCAACCGCAACCCGGCCAGGATTTCAGGTTCATCCCACTGAAAGCTCCGGAGCTCCAGACTTCCAGGATTTCACCAGGGCCTAGCAAAAAGTCAAGCCGACAAACCATCACCTAATCCGGCCTGCTGTGGAGGATCGATCAATGTGGGAAGAAAATAGGCCTGGGTGAAGGACGTGGAGTTGCCGAAAAACTTTGCGAGATTGTGCAGCGTTCCACTGATGGGCGGAATTAAGAATGTATTGCTTGCTCGATGCAAGTGCTGTCAAATTATAAGAATCTTGTTCTAATTTGAAGCCTTTTCTGCCATCTAGCGAATCTTTTGGACAACAGCAGCGCTGGTCTCTCTCTGCAACATTTCTATTTCAATGTAAGGGTTATTAGTATCACATTATATCCTACATAAGATGTGGATTCTCAACAAAGAAAAGAAAATGTTTAGTCAGAAAGTAATGAATAGAAAAACATGAATGTATTTTCAGTTACAATTTAATGCAAATGCATTGTAAACAGCTTAAGTGGTTTCGCAACCCTCCCTTACAGCTCTGCTGAAGAAAGAAACAGGAGCCGCATGCAAAATCTGTTCTTTGTGTTTGCTGATGCCATCAAGGCTGCAGTCCCTGCTGAATGCAGTGTTTATCCTTCCCGTACTGGGCCTTTGCACAGAGGCGCTGTGTTTTTCTTAAAGGCAGGCTGTGATATTGTAAAGAATAAGATGCCCCTGCGGTCCCAGCCAGATGTCACTTCAGAACTGACCTTCACAGCTTTTCACTCCAAGTCAATCTCTCTTCATTTTTAGGTTGAGTATTCGAGACCTCTTGTATATACTTTAGTATATACTTATATGTGTATGTATTTTGTGGGCTCTGGAGATCAGCCCTAGGACTTGTCTGCTTCCGCTTAGGGACTTTTTTTCTTTTCAACTGTCTCTATTTAACTGTCTTGATAGAAAATGACCAGTAGAGGTCAGTAAAATACCAGAATTGCTTTCTGCTTGTACAACTGCCTCTATTTAACTGTCTTGATAGAAAACGAACAGTAAAATACCAGAATTGCTTTCTACTGAGGGACTTTGTTTTTTTTATATTTCTGGCAACTGCCTCTATTTAACTTTCTTGATAGGAAACGACCAGTAGAGGTCAATAAAATACCAGAATCACTTTAGCATTCTCTAGATTCCAGACAATAGAAATTGTCTTCCACGAGCACCCGTAGACAATAATTTTTTTTTCAAACCTTGTATTTTCAGTGATATGACCACTGAAGGCCCTGATTTTATATTAAAAACAGAGCTTTGGACTATACCATTTCCCACTGAAAGGTAATATTTCTCTTCATGTGTTCCCATACCTGGCGTGTCACGCACTTTGGTGTTTACTTTCCCTCCATGTTAAAGAGCAGTAGATGTTTCAGCACCCAGGCTAATGTGCTGCTTAGCTAAATACATATAAGGTCCCAAAGGCGAGACCGATTGGATTGCAAATGCTTGTTTAACAGCTGCACCTGGCACGCACTCCCATGCCCCACCCACTTCCCAGACAGTCCCTGCTCATAGAGATACCTATTCAAAAACAAAATGGCTTCTTCTGAAGAGCTGTACAATGTGGGGGAGGAGATGAAATGGATGCTTCTCACATCCCTGGAGGTGGAGGGAGGCAGCGGGAAGGGCTTCACTTCTAAACCGGAGCTATAATGTTCTCTTTAACAATATTTCATAATGATGACCTTTTTGCATTGCTCACAAACCGAATTGTCTCTTGGCGTTGAATCTTTCCTTGTCATGTTTACCCATCTCAACAACCCGGACCTTTGTTGACCTCGGAAAGATGAAAGACAGAGTCCTACCCATCGGGAAGCAAATCTGTCCTTGCAGGATGCACACTGGTCCTCCTTTCAGCTTGGGAGCCAGGTTCATAACATATTGGTATGGCCCTTCTTGCTTGACCCTATTTTGGCCTGTGCACTTGGGAAATGTAAGCAATGTAATCAATTTCAAGGAGAGATAATGCTGTTGATCTCTTTGCCACATCTCTGCTCCTGGTCATTGTATACAAAACATTGTCTGCCTGCTCCTGCACTGTCCTGTTTCTGGCTGCCAATTCTGCTCAGTAGTGATGTCTGGGGTGTAATTCTTGGACTTAGGGGCCGGGTAGAGGTGCTCTTCCCTCCTGCAAGAAGATTTTGAAAACAATGGGATCAACCCTTCCACATAAATTCACTAAAAAGTCATAGGCTTTGAAAGGACACTCTTAAAATATTACAGCACTTTCATGGTCAGCCCAGAAAATCTGTCCCTCCCCAGCACTTGACCCATTTGCTATATGTTCACCCCATATGTTGAGATTAACGTTAATGTAACAGGGCCTGTCATTTTGTGTTTGGTGTCCTTAATGTCTCAAAAATTGCCACCGGCTTGTCTGGGCCAGCATTTTCTCACGTGTGCCCACCAATATGCCAGAGATTTTCCTCTTATGCCACAAATTATATTCAATATTCCTGCACTGTAAATTTGCCATGGATGCCCACCGCTTGTGCCCCACATGCCAAGAATTATCTATGGTGTGTCAGAGTCTCCAGAAAAACACTCCCTTATGCCATCCGTGCCTCCACCACTTAGTCAAGAATGAATTAAACACCCTCCCCTCCGCCGATGAACACACAGTATGTATGGGTGGCTTTGAGCTATCCATTAAATAGTAGGCCAGACGAGTGCAAGTATCTGCTGTGAGGGTGTGAAAGCACCCTGAGTCAGACTTTGGCGTCCCCCTTTGACCTCCACCCGGCTTTTTGGGAGTCCAGCACCTTGTAACCCTTGCAGTTCGCCCTGAGTTACAAGGCTCATCTTTAGGGTGCCCTTAGTCCCCCTCAAACCTCTACTTCTATTCAGATAGTCCATGGATGGTGGGCACCTCCAGCAAAAGAACAACTCTTCTATGCCTAGTGGGAATGACGACACTGGTCTTTAAAGTATGTGCACTACAACTACTGCAAAGGACGCAGATGCCTCCTGGTACCAGAAAATCTCAAACGCGATAATGGCCTTATATTATATTCCTGAGAGTGAGGTGCCGGAGACCAGTGGCTGGCAGAGTCTCCAATGCAGGTCTTCTTTATTCTTCAGGTTGCCCAAACCATAAACAAAGAAGGTGTAAGAAGCATCGACTTCCCACAAATGGACTCCAAGAGGCAATGATGTTCTTAACCAGAAGTAAGATTGTCGGTAACAACAGGAGCCCATGTTGATGGTGGCCAGTATCTCAACTCACACACAGCAGCGGGAGGCACAGGTAAGCGCGGTGGGGCGGGGCAGTGCACAGCAGGGCGCGGCAGGGCGCAGCGGGGGGGGGAAGCCGACAGACGATGGAATAGGTGTTATTTATTTATTAAATTATACCTATTCCATCATCTGTCGACTTCCTCCACCTCCCACCCTGCCCCACCCCTGCCTCACTGCCCTACTACGTTTACCTGTGCCGGCCGCCACTGCTCAGACACCACAAGTGTCCACACTTTCAAGTAAACACGGCGACCTGCCATTCTGAGCTGGAACAGTATGCCACCAGCCCTGGGCACCAGAACAAAACTCAACATCAAGTATCAGTGCAAATGAATGACAATAACTACAATACAACACATCTCCCCCTTTCAAAACAAAACCTGAAAAATAAGGACAATTAATCTTACACATTTAACCCATAATGAAGCGTTCAATTTGTTTTGAGGCGCAATTAGACACTTTGTTTTTCCAACTTTAGCCCCATCTTAGGGGCTGAGCAAAGTCAAAAGTATGCCTCTGTTATTACTTATTAAGGGACGCTCGGTTTGGCTGCATCAAGCCCCGTTTGTGTATAGTGTTTATGATTGAAGGGTTAAATAGCATAATTTCCAAACCCCCACAAGAACATACTTCCTACCATCTCCAAAGAAACTTTTCTAATTTCACCAAGCCACATGAATACAACAACACCCGACATCAACCCAATCCATAGCAGAACCACTGACTAACTTTCAACACTTAAGAGTAGGACCCTTTCTTCCTGGCATACTCGCTCCTGGTAAGAGGCTCCTAAACCTATTAATTTCAACATGAAGTCTCCTCCCCACAACACAGCACTCACTTTTATCCTCCTCCTGCCCGATGCCCCTGTGCCTTAGGCTCCCTCCGTGCTGGTGTTGCTAGGGCAGGTAAGGGCTGGCATGGTGTCCGTGCAGGCTACAAGGGTAGCCAAGGGCCCGGCCCGATAGGTGGAGCACCTGCAGGGCCACTAGGCAGGAGGGGTAGAAGCTGTGCAGGGGTAGTGGCCCTGCAGCGAGGGGGCTCTCTCTCTCTGAACTCCAGAACAGTGGCCTTGGAATAGTCCAAGCCCAGCAAGCTCTCGGCCATGGAGCTACTCATGCTGCGCGGTGGCCGGAGCACATGACAGGCTCCATAAGATGCTCTTATACGTGGGCTGCTGCAACCTCGTGCCTACTAGCACAAGCTCAAAGAACCGATCAGCATGCCCCGCGCCGCACTCATTGGTTGATGCACCTCTTGTCCCAGCTCAGGCAGAAGCAACGCCACTAACATTGCATTGAGTTTCAAACGGTGGGCTGTAAACTCCGCCACATGGTGTAGGCAGAATTTTTGCCAAACTCCGCTCTCCAAGCAGAGTGCGGCATGGCAAAAACTCCATGAACTCCGCAGGTGGAGCAGAGTTCACCGCCCACCCCTAAAAGAAACAGCTCAAGAAAAGTTTCGAAGTGTGAAGGTAACATTTTGACTTAGGCCTCCCACTTAGTGTATCCGACCAGGGCTCCATCGCATTCAGCCTCAAACTTTGACTTTGTCCCGGTCAAGGACGACCAGATGTCCCAAAGTGGCGTTATAGGCTTTTAAGCACTAGAGAGTGTTAATTCTCTAAAAATTCCTATCTCTGGTTCCGTACATTAGATTTTTGTTTTTTTGGTGTTGATTTGTTCATAAAAAATATAACCTATTTTTATAAATTGGTGTGGGATTTTTATGGTGTTTGGAGTCTTACTTATTTGCTATATTGTTGTTTTTAAATGCTTTGCACTCCTGTCTCCTAAGTTAGGCCTGACTGCTCGCTGCCAGCTATCAAGGGTTGAGCAAGGGACCAATTTATTGAGACCTTTACTGGAGCTTACACTGCGTTAGTGGCCTTATTGCTAGTGTTAGGTACATACTTACCCCTACCAATCACCCACTTTCCAACACACTGCAAAAGCAGACGTGGGGGCACAGCACACCGAAGTGGCATAGTAAACTAGTGCTCATGGTATCCAATTTTTTCATGCAACCATTCAGCCATCTTACCTTAAGTTTTGGATATCAGTACCCCATGGAGGATCACCAGAGACACCCCTTGTTGTCACATACTGGGAAAAGAGACACAGTAAATTAATAATTTTGGGGTCATGGATAAAAGCAAAAGTCAGGTTCAACATGACCCCTGGACGTGGGTTACATCATCAAAGGGTGATCTCTGCATCATGATGGCCTTCCATGAGTGGTACATAGGTGTTCCCATACAAACACCAATTCGTTTTGATGAAAAGCCCTATCTACTAACAGTAGTAGACTGAGTTTTGCGGCAACAATTAACACCTTTTTGAGATTGAGATTTACTTGAAGAAATGCTTTTGTTATTCCACAAGTATCAGACTTTGCATGTGTGCTGCACTGTCCAGCACACTTCCGAAGTAGGAAACGTTTTGAAGTTTTTCTAGGCATGGTTTTTTGCACTGGACGGCTACCCTTCCATTACAAACCTATGCTAGACATAACACACACACTTTTATTATGGTGCAAAGGTGTGTGCATGGCGCTAAATACCCTAATTGTTGGCCTGTGCAGGGGGAGAGCAGTAGATATAGTGGTCTCTGCCTCTCAATCAACGTGCACTGTGTTGCATGAGATTTTAGTAAGTATACCCCTTAAGGTCAGTAATCAGCTACAGAAGAGGCAAATCCACAGAATCCTTAGGAGTATGTATTTATTTTTTATATGTGGTCCAGACAACCATGTCATGGTTGCGTGTTTGAAAATTCTAAAGATCCTTAGCTGCTTTTGGATGCTAGGCCTCTTTCCCTAACTGAGGAAGAACCAGTCTCTTCAGGGAAAGAGCTCGCTGCGGAATTTGAAGTTTATAGTCGTGTAAAATCATGTCAACAAAGCTAGCTGGTGGTGAATTCAGTAGTTCAAAAAGTGCAGAAAGGATTATGGCAACCCAGTCAGGGGCTATGAGGTTATATAGATAGGGTTTCTATCTTGAGATCAGGATTACTGGGAAAGTTTGTTAGCTCTTGATGACTAGTGATCAGGTTATTGGGAGCAGTAAAACCCTGGGTGATCTGACCCTGGAATGATCACATGGGTCAGCCCCATTATCTGGGACCATGGCTGAAAGTTACATGCGTTCACTTATAGTTACATAAATCAATGAAGTGTTTTAGTGAAGAGGTTACAGCTAACAAGTCTGCAAGGAAAGGGCAGAAAAACTTAAGATAGAAGTTGGGATGTCAGCTCTAGCACTTATTGTTTTCCTTGTTAGCCAGGTAAGTATTGAAGCAGGATTGAACTTCCTGGTGTCAGCACCACTGTCATGTCTCCAAATCTCAGCATCAGATTGATGCTCAAAGTGGCCCTTCTTCAAGCAACTCTGAGTTTTTTCAGTTATATCGCAGACTATCAATGAGGCTTTATGAGGTGAAAGGGTTTTGGGAAAAGGGAACAACTAAGAGGGATACCTGACAGAACAAGCATTTGCAATGCAATAGGTCTCGCATTTGCGAGAGGTTGAGCAATTGGCATTGTAAATGACCATGCCTTTCATTTAAGTGTTTTGAAAACCTGCAAGCGGTGCATAAACACGCACTTTGTACTTAAAGTCCTTGCTTACAAGAAGCAAGTCTGGCAGTAAAAGATGTGCAAAATACTGAAGAACAGGATTATAAATGATATAGTGCACAT
This sequence comes from Calotriton arnoldi, assembly GCA_963921515.1. Lineage (NCBI taxonomy): Eukaryota > Metazoa > Chordata > Amphibia > Caudata > Salamandridae > Calotriton > Calotriton arnoldi. Next base: position 277,611 of record CAWUFW010001115.1, read on the forward strand.
CAGGGCCCACAAATAGCTGCATTGTAGTCAAATGCATTACAAGAGGTTACAGCAGTGGCATATAAAGCGGATGTCATTATGTTATGTGCATTTATGTAACATTAAGATGCCATTGGAGCAATCAAGTACTTTATAAGTGGAGACTTCCAAACTCAATTGGAGTTGTCTGTGACTAGCTATGTCTTAAAAGGCTTTTTGAAGGTTAGTGGAGCTATGCTGTTTGCAGGGCTCCTTTCTTTTAGGTGACAGCAGCTACAGGGATTGCCAGCCTGTGGGGGATTCGGAGAAACACACTTCAGTGGAGTCACCAGGTATGCAGTATCTCATTGAAGAACATTTTGTCAAAAATTAGATTTGAAACATGACAATGGTGTATTTGGGAAGGAGGTCCATATCGAGTCCTGATGTAAAGAAACTCGTACAGTGAAAACAGTGTCGCTTTGTTGTAGAAGCCGTTTGATTTATTTCTCATATTGGAAACAAAGCTCCATAAATGTGTACGTGGAGAGGTAAATAGTCTATCCGAGCAAATCAGTAAAGGAATTAAACATTAAAATGAGATTAGGCCAGAAATATCTATGTACAAACCCTATAAACTTGTCATGTTCCTTTGGCCCTTGTGTTCATGCAATGAGTACCCTGTAAGATGTGCTTCCATTTATAATTGTTATAAATGTGCCAAATAATGTTTCATATTATTTTACAAAATAGTTATTTGTAGAAAAAAACACTACAGTGAGGGAGTGGTAGGCATGTAAACGGGCCTTTTGGGTGAAAATGTAAATGTGTTTTTCCCATTTGAAGGGATTCTTTGAACCTTATTTATGACTAGACAGAGCTAGTGAAAGAGACAATTCATCTCCCGTTAAGAAGCAAAGGCTCTGCAGTGAGAGACACTGGGAGACACAGGGAACGAGGGTGAAAAGAGGAGGATAGTCTGTTGCCAGGCAATTCTGAACCAGAGTCCAGTCGTGTTTGACTCCAAGAGTCAAACACCAGCAGCGACCCCTTCACGCCCTTCAATGTGCCGCAGCAGCATTAAAACCACAACACACTCATGCATCAATACATCAAATTAAGGTGATGGCAAGAAATACCTTCTGTGGTCTGATCCCGTTTTATCAAGACCGATCAGATCACGTCGTGCACAAAACGACTTTGCTCTTACAATATAAAATGCTGAGCCAGACATTTGGCTTAAGCCTTCATTAACTTCCCCACCTCAGTTATTATCTCTGCTACCAACAGACCTGTCTAAACTCCAAATGGGAAAAATAAGGAGACTTCTCCTTTCATACATACCGGTAAATCCTAACAAAACAGAGGCAGAATACAGGGCCATAAGGAGATGCACTAACAAGTCAAGAACTCCAAACTACTTTTCAGAAGCACAGGACTGTCTATCAAATAACCTGAAATCAAAGTTTAACATGATCAAGAAAGTGCAGCAAAACGAAAAAGAACATAAAAAACACTTTCACAGTTCCTCAAATTGCTGTATGAAGAGAGCACCCTGCCCCTCAAGGCCCTATGCACTGACAACATGGCACTAATGATTGGGTGACTGGTGGAGTGGGCTCAAGCGGTGCTACAGAAGAGTAACGACTCGGTATGAAAATACTTAGCCTGGGGGAAGAAGTGCGTCAAAAGCAGCATTGGACGTGGCAGAAGCTCTGCTAGTGGCTGGGGATTGTTGTTCTGCCGGGCGACTGAAGATTAGAGCGGGCACCATGGACGGGGGGACGGGGGGGGGGGACGGTGGCTACAGTTGAAAAGTTGCTTATTACGTGGCCCGAGGAAGCTGCGACTTGAACTATGCACTGTAATGGACGTAGAGGGAAGCCAAAGAGCGCAGAAACTTGGTAGCAAGCGCAACTCACGCTGAACAGACACAAGGGTGTGGGTATTATGCTTGAGGCGCTAAAACTGCGTTGACCAGTGGTATGAAGTGACGTGATCATTTACAAGGAAATAAATAAAAACTACGGGGTATTGTGAGAGTTGATGTGGTATGGGTATATTGCAGCACTGATGCGTTATACAAGGACCTGATATGGTGTTGGACAGGGATTTTGCCGCTGACAAAGCTCAGAATAATGGCAATACATGACGGAAGCTTTTGTTTTTGATGTGTTGCGATTTGGAGCACTCTACTAGGTAGAACTGAATACGGACCTTACATGGGCTCATAGCTGCCAAGTTTTCAGGTTGCTTATGTGTGACATTTCCATAATTTCAGTGTAATTATGAGTGACATTCAACGACTATGAGTGACACTTTCTTGTGAGCAAAACAAGCAATGATGGAAAGAGATAAATATTAGACATTACAGCCTTTTGTCAATGGGAAGCACTAAAACATCTTCGAACTGCTCAAAATCCCTTTAATGGAAAGTTAAGATTCGGATACTAATGAGACATCCGTTCAGGGCACCAACATCACATGGGAGCAGTCAGAAACGTATTATCAATAGTGCTGAATGTCTGCAAAGGGCTGCAGAGTGTGCAAGCTGTCTGAAGGATAAAACTGTACAGACACGTCTACCCTTGACTCGAGTCCTGGCTATCCTGCTGTCTGGGAATACCCCAAAGTCTTGCTGTTTTTAAGCGTCTGGGGCCTGATAACTAATTGTTAGCGGCGATTCCTCTCCTGCTAATGGCCCTCGGCACCCACCAGTTAACAGAGACCTACTCAGTGCTTCAGTCGCATTCTACCTTTGTGGATCTCAGTAATGTATTAACACAGACAGTAGGGCTGGGTCGGGGTCTGTACCGGTCCTGGCTGTATTTTCGGTGTCCTGCTCTGATTGTTCTGTAAAATGAAGGGAGGCCAATACGTGATTTTCCTCTTAACCCTCTGGATGCACAGATTGGTTCTCTTCATTTTACAGAAGAATCAGAGGAGGAAACCGAGTATACAGCCAGGTCAGTTTCGTTTCATAGCTACTACAGCTTAAGTTTCTGGCGTGATCGGGAGGGGTGGGGCTTTGTTCCCTGACATGACGGCAACACAAACGAGACCTATTGCATTTTTAATGCTTGTTATTTTTGGAAATGGGTGACCGATCCCGCCAGACGTTAGGAGAGCTGGTGTTTTAATTAGCGACGAGCGATGTTTTTATTTTAAAAAGATCCATGCCGCTGCAGGTGCGCCACCATTTTTTATGCGCGCACCGTTAGGGTGAACATCAATGTTAATACACACGCACTCACTCCTTGTTCTGCTCTACAAGAACGTCACCGCTGAACATCCAAACACAGGCTCTGTCTACTACACACAGAACCACCACCTACTTAATTCTGTGGGCGCAACCCCTTCTCTAAGCTCGACTCTGACAAATGCTAACATGCTGCCACCGCAGTTTAGGATGCCATTTGTTAACAGAGATTTATTAAGCGCTACATTGCCAGTACTGTGGCCATGCAGCGCTGTCGATTTGTCACGCAGTGAGCACTAGCATCCTTTCTAGGATTTTCAGCATGATATATGACCGCGTCTTTACCAGCCATACGATCCTTTCAGAGTCTCCCGTCACGTCTTGGAGGCTCGCGGTTCCACTCTAGCCCCGTCGGCTTCTGCTCAGCGCCATCAATACCCGCGGCACCCGCAGACGGGGATGAAACAGGCATTAAAACAAGCACGGAATCGAAACCCAGCCGAACGTAGGAATCGAAACCAGTGGTGCGCGCGCACCACAGAGGAGCGGGGGGGCGAGGGAGCCTGTTGTCTGTGCCGCGCGCTGATGCACGTCCTAGACACGGACGGGAATGGGCGGAGCAAAGGCGGGACATGCGCCCGCCTTTGCCCAATTGCGTGCTGTCTTTCTTTTAAAGACGCACGCAAAGCCCAATAGCCGGGGGAAAAACGAAAAGCACACGCACAAGCGTGTGCGATTCCTAGGTCAGTTTCTAAACCCCCTACATGAGGTCTCTCGCTGCGCGAGCAGTGCTGCACACTGCAACGCTAGGCGCGAGACCTAAAAAGCAGGATCGTTATTAATTATTCCACACCAAAGGTGGCTGCCCATTGGGGGCGTTTGGGCTTCGACCCACTGCCTACCTCTGTCACTATTTGTTTTTGGCATGCTACTCCTTTTACCTTTCATGATATTAGCGTTCTCCTATAATTAGATTCTGCCTCATTAGGTATGCCCTTTGAGCCTTTCCAAGCCTTGCCCAGAGGCTGAAGTGGTATTTGGGAAGCGTTTCTCATTTATTTTTGGATTACATCCATCTTTGGGGCTGAAGTTGTCATGCTTTAGAATGCAGGCATGATCTTTTAAAGGGAGAGCTTGGTGCTTCTAATGAAGATACACAGGGTAAGGTTTCCGAACATTATTTTTTTCTTACCTGTGCTTCTCTGGAGGCCTATGTTGAATGGTTGTATGGCAAACCAGTTGTCGGTTCTTCCCTCTTAGTTTTGTAAGGTAGAGAGTTTGTTAAAAAAAAAAGAAGGGAAGGGTGTCTTCTCATTTTTCAGTTTCTTTCCTTCTTCAGACTCTTCTTTGTGGTCCTCTCCCAGTTATGACTGATGAATTTGAGACTGGGGTTCCTAGGGGTAAGAATGTGCAAGAGGAAGATCTAAAGGGACTGGTTTCTTATATTTCCTCAAATTTGAATTTGCCTTTGGAGGAGGAGCAGCCTTGTAGCAACAACTGTTTTCAACAGTTTAATAAGCCCGGTACTCCCAAATGTGTAATGGATGCTGCAGTTTAAAGCCTTTTAAAGAGGGAATGGAAGGGTTGGAGAAATATTCAGTTCCCAGATTTATGACTAGAGTTTCCCCCCTCTCTAAGGCTGAGTTGGACCTTCCACAGAAGCTCTCTTACTCCCTTAATTAGCAAATTGGACAAGCTAATCTGCAAAGCTGTTGTCTGAGGATGTTGTATTTCCAGGTCCAGTAGACAAGAAGGTTGAAACATCTCTGAAGGGGGCTTATTCTAGTCTAAATTTAGAATTAAAAGTGCATTTTGTATGTACTTTGCAATCCTTAGTAAAAGACTTTCAGGACCTGTCCTCTACTGTTTAGGAGGTGGAAGGTCATGACCATCTTCCAGCAGCTATGGAGGCACAGGCAAAGTTTCTTTCAGATGTAAATGTTGTCTTTGATAATTTAAAAGCTTCTGCTGGTGGCATGGCTGCTGCTAGGAGATATTTGTTTTAAAGGGGTTAGGAAACTGATGCCAGTCAAAAAATGTGACTTCTGAAGATGCCTTTTTCAGGTGATAAACTCTTTTGAGGAGGAGCTTGAGGATGTTATTAGGTGATCTTTCGAGATTAGGAAACATACTCTTTCTTTCAAGCATGAATCAAGATCTTTTTCTAAGAGGAAGAAACCTTACTGAAACTCAATTGGTAGAAAATGTGATTCCTTATTTAATAAGTCGCGGTTTCAACTCAGAGCTTCAGGATGGGAATGTAAAGAAATCTCAGGCCCCCAAGAACAATCAGTGCTCCTGACTATGCTGGGACTGGTTTCGTGGAGACTCCTATTGGGGAGACTATCTCTCTTTCTCTCAGTCCAGGGACCAATGGGTTCTTCTTCTGTTTTCCCAGGGGTACTTCCTGGAATTCCATATTTTCCCCCCAGAAAACTGTTTTGTTGTGACTCATCTTCCAAGGTTTCAAATAAAGAGCCTTGCCTTACGGGAGAACATTGCTCTAGCCTGGTATCCTCTGGTCTTCCTGGTAAAGAAATTGACAGGATACTATTGCCTATTAATAGACTTGTAGGACTTGACTGTTTAGCTAAAGACAATTCACTTCAAAAAGAACTCTGTGAGAAATTGGGTTGTTGGTTGACTGGGGTGTGAGCCCTGGTCAAGCGACAGCCACAATGCCTTGCAGGGTGAACCACAAAAAGTCACTAAATTAACCTGTGCTTATCCCTGGGTAGCATGCACAAAAAACAGTCAGGCTTAACTTAGAAGCAATGTGTAAAGTATTTATGCAGCACAAAAACAGTAATAAAAGGAAAACACCACACAAGAAAAATCCCAAACCAATTTAGAAAAATAGAGTAAATTTAAAATAAAATATTTGACACCCAAACGGCAAAAATACAGTAGATCTGGAGTTTTTAATTTTTAACGTTTGTAGTAAAATCAAGCACCTGAAAGGTCAAAGCCCCAACCGCGGACATCTGGTCTCCCAAAACTGGGTCAAAGTCGATAATTCAGACTTACCAATATAGAGCACGGTTTGGATACATGATGTGGATTAGGCGTGGTCAGTGCTTACCTTCAGAGTTGGAAAAATTCTTGAAGAAAAATGTTTGAGAAATAGAAGTTCAGCTGGGCAAAGCTACATGATTGTCTGTGGAGGGAGCTTTGTAGTCAGATGGCTTTGGGTTGGAGATGTGGTGAATATTTTTTCGTTCGTACTTAGTCACTGAAATGGAAGTCGGAAATTCTCCAGCTAGACAAGGCAGAGGGATGTAGCCAAATACATTACCATGAGGCTGGATACTCCTTTTGCGAAGGACCGCTAAAACGGACTTCCTGCTGCAGAGAAGAATGTTGCGGGAGAAACCGCAAAGTCAATCCGAATGACGATGCACCTCGGGCAGTTAGGCGAGCAAGGTTGGTCCCGGTCTTCCACTGGATCTCAGAGCACTTTTTGGGCAACTTTTGGTTAAGTGCTCAGTTTTGGAAATTGGCCATCTGGCACCTTAAGTACCACAACCAAGGGTCCAGGTGTGGATGGAGATCTCTTTGGACTCACCGAGACTGGGTCCAGGTGCAGGTTCAAGATGGTTGGAGCCTGCTATGTCCATGTGGATCTGGAGTCACTTATGGTAGTCCTGGGTGAGGGTGATGATGCAGGGCTCAACACTAGGGTTGGCCTCTGAGGTCTCAAGGCAGGCTCCAGGCAGAAAAGCAGTCCTTTCACGTACAGCAGCAGTCTGGCAGAGCAGGTCGAGCACCAGGTAGTTCTCTGAGAGTCCGTCCACAGGTCCAGTAGTGAACTGAAGAGTGGGTTTGAAGGTCCTATTTTTATACCCTGGTGCCCTTCTACTGGAAGGTGGGAGAAGCTTCTGGAAAGTGTATCAAATTTCCTGACTCCCCTGTCCTGGCTCCAAGCTGGCGGCAGTGATAATACAGGTCCGTAAAGGCTTTTGTGTGGCGACAGGGCACAGTCTATTCAGGTACAAGTGGGGCTGTGTTCAGCACCCCCCCCATCCTACCAGTCATGGCCCATTGAGGCACACCTAATCCTCTGAATGCCTGTCTGGGAAGAATTCACAAAGTCTGCCAGCTACACCCAGTCATGTAACCCAAGACATGCTGCAAAAAGGGCTAAGCATAGGAAAAAGTGGCAACTTTCTAAAAGTGCATTTTCAAAATTGAAATGAAAAATCTGACTTTACCATCACACAGGTTTTATCATTACAATTCCATAGGTACCAAACTTGACTTATCTACCTCCTCTCAACTGTAAATTACACTTAATAAATGTAATAAGCATTTCACAATGTTATCCTATGGAAGGGATAGGCCTCACAGCAGTGAAAAACTAATTTAATATACTATGAGAATTTTATTGTAAACTTTTATGGCTCAGTTGAACCGAATAAAGTTGTTCTTGACTTGACTTGACTTAGGAGGTTTTCACTACTAGGACATGTAAAACTTAAAAGTACATGCCCAAACTTTTAATTACACAGCACCCTGCCTACCTTAGGGGTGACTTATATGTAATAAAAGGGGAGTTTAAGGCTTGGCAAGGGGGTTGAAATGACATTTCACCATGGCAGTGTGACACTGCTTCCAGGCTGCAATGACATGCCTGGGATATGTTTTAGAGGGCCACATAAGTGGGAGGCACAATAAGAGTTGCAGGCTGACTGGTAGCATTTAATTTACAGGTCCTGGATATATGATATACCACTCTACAAGAGACTTATGCGTACATTACATTTTCAAAACATGTGTAAGCCAATTATCCCATGTTTTAGGGAGAAAGTACAAACACTGGTTAGCAGTGGTAAAATGCACGAACTCCTAAGGCCAACACGACCCCCCCTCCAGCCTAAAGCCAGGGAAGAGTAATCAATACCTTGATGGACTTCCTGGATTAGGCAATAGAACATGGACATTGGCCCTCTACTGCAGAGGCCTGTGCCGGTTCTAAGACCCTCTGAATTTAGTTGGATCATTCTGTCTACACTCTCCAAACCCTCCTTCACATCAGAACATCAAAAGGGGGAGTTAGAGGAAAAACAGAGAGGTTGCATCCTCCAAAACGTGTTAGCAAGTAAAAAAAAGGAGTCTCTCTTAGGTAATGGGAATGTAGTGTCAACCTTGTAGTGAAAAAGAAAAGAATGTCTTTCTTTTAAATAACCCTCACCCACCAGGGTTCCCTTTGGTGGCATGCTTCATCATAGGGTTCTTCCCTAACCTGCTACGGAAAGGGGCCCGCTACGACCGACGGATAATAGAACTGTAACAAACAAACATAATTGTTGGTAAAAGAAAACAAGGATGTCAACAATTCAGTTATCAATAGACTTTGAAAACACATTGCAATCTAACTAGAACGTTTCAGAAAGGTTCTGGAACAAGCCAATAAATAGACACTGACAGCACATGGCAATCCATCTAGAACAAGCCAGAATGTTCTGGAACAAGCCAGAAGGTTCTTAAAATAGCCATTTGATGGTGGCAGCCACCTTTGATTTCAGGAGGGTATAAATACCACTCCCTCGGAACACACCCTTTGCTAGGCAAACAGAGTTCAAGTGATAACATCACCTGTGTGTCTCCCACCACCCCAGCTTACCCGTGCATCTAAGATATCTTCTTCCTCTGTGAACCTTGCACTTCCTGGAGAGAGTTCTCAACAATCTTCAAGAGATTAAAAAGACAAGAGAAAGCTAAGTACATTTAATGTTTACCTCTTTCATGCTCGCATGCAAGTCCTAAATAGGAGGCAAAGGAATCATAATTGAGCCTCAGTGGTCAACAAACCCAAGATACTTGATTATTTAGAAGGTACTTAATTATTATTTGGTGAATTGCACAATCTACACTAACCAGAGAGAGACATTGAGGAAGCCATGCAGTGTGTGCCAAATCCAGAGACTAGTTTAATGCTAGTGAACCAGAAGGGAAAAATGATAGTTAAAGGATTCTCATGTGAATTAACAGATATATTGAGTCTAGATTGAAAGAGACATCTTAAATGATTGAAACTGTAAATCAAAAGCTGTAAAGAGTTTTTGGAACAAACAAAATATTTGTTCTTGTTGTTGTTTAGACACTCGCACACTGTGAGGCAGATGACAGACAAGCCTGAATGGTGATACAAGGAAGCTGTCATGCAGTAAGGGGTTGGCTATTTTCTTATTTTTTTGCCCATTCCTCCATTCCTCCTTGTGTTCCTCCAGAATGAGTGCTGTGTACAACTTGCAGGTTGAGCATCAGAGGTGTGGAATGATAAGCATCGTACATTGCTTCTGCCAGGCCAGTTATTTCGGATTAGTCACTCTCCGTTCAGTAATTGTGGTATCTGACAAATTGCCTTGTGCAGTTTGATCTTTCTGACCTTAGCGATGGACACCAACTGAGTTTTAGCTATTATTTTGGAAACCGTCACCAGTTTGCCACAAGTAGTACAAGCCTCTAGGGCTGAAGTTCAGGATTTAAGAAAGGAGTTGGGGACAATCTGGAGAGTAGTGACAAGGTTGTCCGGCCAGAGTAAAACTGAGACAGGTAGTGGGAGAGCTGGAGTAACTCTAAAACCTTGGACTCTGCCTCCTCCCTTGGTAGATTCTGAAACATTGTCTAATAACACAACTACTTCATCTCCTTCAAGCTGTGGAATTCAGGGTGCGGCATCTCAATATGCTTTACCCTCTCCTGCAAGGACTACTACCAGTTCTATTCATGTTCTTCAGCTACCTGTAGTTCCATTAGCCTCACTGAACATTTTTATGGCGATCCAAAGAAATTTGGGATTTTTAATAATCAAAGTAAGCTTCACATTTTGTGTATACCAATTGCCTTCCTTGATGAACAGACCAAGACTGCGTTTGTGTTATCCTACCTGGGATGAAATGCTGATAGTTGGTTCATTCCTATAATTGAAAGAGATGATAATATTATATATACTTTTACTAACTTCTGTGAAGAAATGAAAAAACTATTTGACAGCAAAACTCATATTCTCTCCTTAGAAAGAGAGCTTATCACTCTAAAGTAAGGGTCGTAAGATTTTTAAAACTACATCACAACCTTTAACAGATTGGTAGTTGAGACTGAGTGGCCAGTTAGGAAGAGAGCTTCCCTTTTCTATTAAGAAGTGAACTGAACGAGATGTTGGTTCAAGTTGTAAATCTTCCAGATAACTGTGAGGAGTTGATAGAGTTAACTATACAACTGGATCACAGTCTGTTAGAACGGAAAGGAGATAGGCCTCAATCAGACTCTAAGTTGATTGTGATATGACCGAACAAACCTCTGGTAGATGAATGGAGCAACAGCTCAAATAGTGTAGAGCCAATGCAAAGTACTGGAATATGGGGTCCTTTGACCACAGAAGAGAGAGAAAAGAGAAGAAGATTACAAGTTTGTATGTAGTGTGGGAAAGGAGGGCGTTTTATAATGGATTATTGTGCCAGAACCAAAGTAACTGAAAGTAAAAAATCAGGCATTGATGCTAACTGGTTCCAATATCAAGGAGGATTTGTAAAACAAATTCTCTTGAATTAGACTGAGGCCCCTTATCTGAGAGAGGCCTTTACTGAGATCTCTGTGGTGGTGTCCAATACCCAACAAAGTTCTGTAGCTCATTTAAACATTAGCGTCCAAGTTCAGTTGCCAGGTGGTTAGAAACCAGAGATTCCTGTTTTGTTAAATTCTGGGGCCACTGGGATTATTATCAATCAGAAATTTGCCAAGGAGTTGCAAATTCCTTGTATCAGGAAAGACATACGGGAGCCAGTAAAAGAGGTGTACGGAACCGCTTTGATCCTGGGACCAGTTGGCTACCATACTTGCCCAGCAATTTTGAGAATTGGTGAGGATCACTTTGAACACATTTAGGGCCAGATGTACGACCGTTTTTGCATGCGCAAACGGGTTTGCGAACCCGTTTGTGCATGCAAAAACAGCATGGGCCATGTATAAAGCCTATTTAGCGAGTCGCAATTTATTTGCGACTCGCTAAATAGGTTTTGCGACTCGCTATTAGGAAGGGGAGTTCCCTTCCTAATAGCGAGTGCAAGCCCATGTATGAATGTTTTGCAACCGCAATTGTGGTCGCAAAACACTCGCAAATTACCACCCTCTTCCAGAGGGTGGTAATGCACTTGCAGGACCCCTTCCCCTTTGCAAATGCAGGGAAAAATATTTTTTAAGGGCAGGCAGTGGTCCCAGGGACCACTACCTGCCCTTAAAAAATGAAACAAAAACGTTTCATTTTCTTTTTTTTTAAATGCATCCCATTTTACTTTAAGGAAAACGGGCTGCATTAAAAAAAATAAAAACTGCTTTATTTAAAAGCAGTCCCAGACATGGTGGTCTGCTGAGGCCAGCAGGCCACCCTACCCGGGAGGGCCTGCCATTCCCAATGGGGTCGCAAATTGCGAGAGGCTCATTAATATTCATGAGCCTCTCAATTTGCGACCCCATTGGGAATCGCAAACAGTGTGATACACACTGTTGTACATCCAAAATAGCGCCTCGCAAATTGCGAGTCGCAAAAAACTCGCAATTTGCGAGGCGCTATTTTGCGCGTCATACATCTGGCCCTAGATTTGATCTAATCGATGCACCACATTTTAAACTCATTTGAGAATGCCTTGGCAAACACTCCATGACCCTTCAGTTCCTTGACCGGCATGGTCAGCACGAATGAATTTGGATTTTTGTAGTAAACATTATGTAAAAGAGTTAGTACTTCAAGATCCATATCAAGAGAACCCAGCCAAATTCCTAACTTACGGCAGTGCTGAATCTCATATTTGTTTCATTACTACTCTTCCGGAATGGTATAAAGATTATCAGGAAGGGTTTGATAAAAAAAAAGCCAGTCACTTGCCCCCACATCAAGAGTATGATTGCTGGATAGATTTAGTCCCTGGGTAGGAATTCTATACAGAAGGATCTATGCTCTGATGAGCCAGAGACCCAGAATTTGTGGAAGTACCTAGATGAGAACTTAACAACAGGATTTATCTGACCCTCTCAGTCGCCAGCATCATCTAATCTCTACTTTGTGTCCAAAAAGAGAGGGAGTTACACCTGTGTATAGATTATCGAGCAATAAATTGGATGATAGTAAAAAAATAGGTATCCTCTACCTCTATTACCGGTGTTGCTGGATCAGTTGAATGGGTCGACGCTTTTTACAAAGTTGGATCTCCGGGCGTTTACCATCTAGTTAGAGCCCAACACGGTGATGAATGGAAGACCTATTCAGGATCAAATTCGACCTGTTCGATTATCAGGTCATGCCTTTTGGACTCTGTATCGCCCCAGCAGCCTTCCAACATTTCATGGACAATGTATTGTGAGGATATTTAGATGTTTTTTGTGTCGTCTGTATTGATGACATTTTAATATACTCGGATGCCATTCAGAAACATATTGGTCATGTGAAGGCTATCTTGAGTCAATTGAGGGAATATTGACTGTTCGCAAAATTTGAAAAGTATCAATTTCATATCTCTGAAATTGAGTTCATAGGGTATATCAGAAATCCTGAAGGCAAAAGAATGGAGGAGAAGAAGGTGTCTGCTATAACTCAATGGAATTCTTCATTAAATGTAAAAGCTCTTCAAAGCTTTCTAGGATTTTCAAATATTTACAGGCATTTTATTATAAATGTTTCAGCCATTCTTCAACCCATCACGTGCCTCTTGAGAAAAGGAGCTACATTTACATGGACAGGAGAACCAAAACAAGCATTTCAAACTCTGAAATAACAATTCATTCCAGCCCCTATCTTGAGGCATCCTGATGTTAACCTCTCATTCATACTTGAAGCAGATGCTTCATTTTATGCAATGGGAGGGGCTCTCTCACAGCATCACCCGAAAACCGGTGAGATGCATCGAGTTGCCTATTATTCTAAGAAATTTACCACAAGTGAATTAAACTATAGTATCACAGACAAAGAGTGGTTGGCGATACACTAGGAATTCAAAGAATGGAGCCATTATCAGATATGGGCCAGATATAACATTGAAATTTATTAAGACCACCCAAATTTCCAATTTTTAAAATCAGCCAGGGCCTTTTACTTTGAAGGTCCTTATTTTTCTCAGATTTTGACTTTGTTATAAAATACCATCCAGGCCCTCAGAATGGGAAGGCGGATGCCCTTTTAGGGTCTCATACAAAAATAGCAATTAATGGACGGAATGCTGAATAATGCCAAACACTCACCCCCAGTACAGAGATCTGGGCCTAAATTAGGGGTGGAGGTGAACTTCGCTCCGCCGGCGGAGTTCACAGAGCTTTTCCCACTCCGAGCTCCGCTTGGAGCATGGAGTTTGGCAAAAAAAACTCCACCATCCACTGGTGAAGAGGAGTTTACCGGCACACACACTGCAGCCCTTACCCCTGAAAATGCATTTGAAGGGGTAAGGCTTCAGTTTATAAAATAAAATTACTACAATTCTAAAACTAGCCACAAGATTGAGAAAGCGTCTAAAGACAGCCTGAAGCAGTGAAGCTCAGATTTCCTACAAATTGAAATTACAAATAAACGGAAAACAGCTAGCTATCCCCGATAAAGGCATGCAATTATGCTTGTGCTTCACGAGGGATACTTTCTTCTTTCTCTCCACCGTTTCAGTTGCCAGTTATTGTGTAGAACAGTCACAGTAATTTCATTTCTCGGGTAACGGTACGCAAAGTGTGCCATCAGAAGTCTCATATCAAAGATGCAGCAATTGTGAAGAAATTTGTCGCTGAGGCCCTCAATCTAAATGTCGAGTATTTTGTAACCACGACACATACACATAATAAACATCATGGCAGGCTTACTGAACATTATTAGCTGCTTGTTACCCTGTTCTTAACTGGATGCAATTCAACTAAAATAACATATATTTGGAAAGAAATGTGATTGTAAGAAGGATAATTCCTGTCAAAGTATCCCGCCATGTACCACCGAAAAAGAAGTCTTTTACACATTTTGATTGCCCGCAAATACAAAGCAACAACCGGTGCTATAAGTAGTTTTAGTGTGGGAGGTGTGCCCAGTCACCTGCGGCCTAAGGTGCTTTGAAATGTTATCATTTCGCTTCTCATGGTGCCCATCCTTTAATGGCAAGCTAAAGGTACATCAGTAAAACATTTCTAAAAACTAGTTAGCAAAATGACACGCGGAACTAATTACACCACATGAATAATAATTTGTTATGATATAGAGCAGTGATACTCAAAGTAGGGCCCGGGGGCCGCATGCGGTCCTACTAACCTTTATATGCGGCACCCTGGTCAAGAGCAGCACTGAGCTAATGTTTAGGTGACTCATCACAAAAATACAAAAATGTTGAATAAACTGGAAAGCATTTATTTAAAGGTTAATTGAAATTAAAGAAAAGGAAGTAACTAGGATGTCCTAAACCACTTAACTTTAGGAACACCATCATTTATAAAAACATCTTGCAGAAAAAGTATGATAAAGTCTGTTAATAATTAATTAACATGCAGAACCGTTTCACCTTAGTACATCATATTATCACTGCATTGAAAAGTATTTTTTTTAAGTGATAATTTTCAAACATGAATTGAGAAACATACATTCTTCCCTGCACCCTGATAACAATGCCAGTAGAGTACGGAGAGGGAAGTCAGTTGTCATGTGCACCTTTTGGGGGCTGGGATTTCTATTATACATGAGCAACATAGAGGGGCATATTCACAAGGAGCTATCGCCGAATTAACGGCACTTTATCTCAGCCAAAGTCGTGATAAATTTACCTCCCCATTCACAAGCCGATGTTAACAGCCCACAGCACCAGTTTACCCGCGATAGCAGCCTAAAAAAACATCGCCACAGAGGACCCCCGCAAATATCACTAATGAGATGCAGAGTGGGTGTTCCTGTGACAAAAGTCGAGACAACAGCACACCTCAACATTCACAACGACCAGCCACATCCGCGATAAAAACACAAAACAGCCGATAAGGCGCGTTAGCACCAGGAAATCTACACCTGCTCTGACCTGGTGTAAACTCAGATGGCAGCCTGCAAACCAGAAGGGAGCACAGCCAGGGCTACATCGGAAGGGCAACAGATGCCATGGAGCCACCCATCATGCGGCCCGGACACCCAAGAGGGCCACAACACCCACAGCCACCACCCCCAGGACCACCCCTCCCTGGCACCCCCCGACCAAAGACATGCCACATCAGCCACACCTAAACATGTACAAATAATTCCGCTTGATGCCGCACAATCACAACTGGTGACATGCATGTGTCGTCACAGAAATGACCAGCACACATTCACTTTCGAAGCAACAAATGAAACTTTATTAATATGAACAACGAAATGAAATGAAGACACATGGCCGCTCCCCTCGGGACAATACGTAGGTCACAGCCTGTAAGACAAAAAACATGATGAGAAGGTGTGTCCTGCGCACATCAGAGGACAGAGAGAGAGCGAAGGAGAGAGAGAGGAAGAGTGGGAGGGAGAGAGAGAGGAAGAGTGGGAGAGAGAGGGGAAGAGAGGGAGAGAGAGAGAGAGAGGAAGAGAGGGAGAGAGAGGGGAAGAGAGAGAGAGAGGAAGAGAGGGAGAGAGAGAGGAAGAGAGGGAGAGAGAGAGAGAGAGGAAGAGAGGGAGAGATAGAGAGAGGAAGAGAGGGAGAGAGAGAGAGAGAGAGTGCCGCCCCTGCGCACCCAGGCCACACTGCTCACCTGCTGCCACCGGTGTGTCTCCAACCACGTGCCGGTATGAAGTGCAGTTCACCAGGCCACACATCTCATTCAGAGCCGTCAGCTGAAACAGAGCCCAGATACATGACTGGCACAATACACACCCTTGCACAAGACAACATCGCCTGCCCGCCCATGCACACCCAGGCAGAGGCACCCCAACCTCACCCGCCGCCAATCAGAGCATGCCCGCCCATGCACACCCAGGCCCCAATGCTCACCTTCCGCCACCTGCGCGTAGACAGGAGGTCCCACCACGTGCCGCTGCAAGCCACAAGCCCGGGGCCCGCGGACATGGCACCCTCCACATCATGCAGCCCCACTCCGCAGGCCACCAGGTTTCACGTTTGGTACTGGGTCTTGATTACTCCATGGCAGAGGACATACCAGTGCACCAGGCACCATCGCAGGCTGCACACCCGCTCAGCCCAATGGGTGCCACGAACACTGGGATCCCGGAAACGTCGCCACGTGGCGGTAGGCCCGCGCTGCCCGCTGGCTCTGCCCTACACTGCGGTCCAGCAGGGCACACAAAACCTGAGCTGTCCGGACCGCCGGGACGGGGCATCATCGCAGGCTGCACACCCGCTCAGCAGCTTAAGGTGCCACTGACTCAGTGCACCCAAAGTCACCGTCCCGTTGCGGGGTGCCTGTGCCGTCCGCAAGGCCCCGGGTGCCACTAACCCTGTGCAACCCCAGTCTGCGCCACGTGGTGGTAGGCCCGTGCCTCACTCAAGGCCTCGGATGCCACTAACCCTGTGCGCAACAACTCATGGGCCCTACATGTGTGAGAACCATGGAGCGGCCGTCATCCAGTCACCACCGGAAGAGGGGAATGTGACGTCGCCGGCCCCTTATGTTGGTGCAGTCACATGGCCTGTGACGCCTGTGCCGGATGGGTGTGGTGTGTGTGGAAACCTGCCCTTAGGGAGTGGCTGTGACATTCTGACAACTAGACCAGTGACCTGCACACAACCCGCGAGTACGGCTGCTTCGGGTAGCAATGAGGGCCCCCCTCGGGGCGTTAGCGGAGTGGTCTGGCCTGCCATACACCCGACCAGCGCAGGGCTTGCAACAATGACTCGTGGGCTCTGGGCGTGGTCCAGTCCATGTCCGGACAAGGAAGTGACTGATGCGTGTGTCTCTGCTGTAGTGTTCACGGAACCCGCTACACAAAATGCAATGTCGCACCCTCTTACTGGCATCCCACAGGATGAACATCATTGACGCAAGGGAAGGCACTGTCCCCACATTCATCCACACATCCACACAGGAATGACGTAAGACATTACACAGCAGTGCGTCACTGGATGTTTATTTGCACATCCAGTGCAGTCATGCAGCTGGAGCGGTACAGGGCAATGCCGAGCACACCACACAATATGGGCCCGTGGAGGGCCAGCCAGTGTCCATCCTGGGATGAGCTGTACTGCGGAAGAGGAAGGGTACAGTCCGCAGTTTGTCCGCCGTGTCATTGGTCGTCAAACAGGATGTGGCAGTCCACGTCGCTGTCCAAGGTGAGTGCCTCGGAGTGTATCAGGGGTCAGTGGTAGGTCTTGAGGCCATGTGCGGCACCAAGGAGAAACAGGCAAGGTGGCGGAAATGGATGCTAGTGCCTGGCCCTCCTGACCACAGTCCCATCCACGTCCTCATCCCCGGGTGTGCCCTGCCCCACCTGTGGGTGTTGCAGTGCCGGCTGCGGCACTGTGTGCCACTGACACATCAGGGGCCGGAGGAGTATTTTCGGCCGCACTGTGTGGCAGTGACGCATCAGGTGCCGGAGAGGATATGCCTGCCGCACTTGGAGGCACTGACACACCAGGGGGCGGAGATGTGGATGGTGTGGGGGCAGCAGCATTCATCATCGCCACGCCTTGTGGCAGCAATGCCATGACGAGGATATGCAGGGCACGGTAGATCCCAGCTACAATTTGCTGATGTGCAGCGGCGGCTGCCTGCCTTTCCGCCTCCATCCGCACCATGTCCTCCATGAGCCTCCGCATGTTTGCCAGCTCACGGCTGGCATCGCTGGGGCCACTCTGAGCGGACAGGTATTCTTCCCTCCACGTCATGACTCCAGAGATATCAGTCAGGGCTCGCTGGAGACCATGGGGCGGACATAGACACCCAAGGATGGCGTCCAGTTTGTTAGCCATGAGCTCAAACCCCACCCGCACCTGCTCGGCCGTCTCCCTCTGGCCCTCCAGCACACGGCGTTGGAAGGCCATTTGTTGTTCCTGGGGGCCTTGGGAGGGTGCCGGGGCTGTGGGTGCCTCCTGCTGGGCGGTTTGGGTGGTGGGTGGGGTCTCATGGATGTAGGTGGGCTGCCCTGATCCTGGAGGTGAGTTGCGGATGAGGTCAATGAGGTCTTGGATGGTTTGGGTGTCGATGCTGGTGTTGTCCTCCTCCTCATCATCAGTGAAGAGTGACTGTAACTGCTCTGCAGGAGGTGTTGACGATGCCCCTGCGATGTGAAGGGGAGATGGTGTATTACAATGTGTCCACATGTATATAGCAGCATGGTACAGGTTGACATTCAGACAGCATGGCATTGTACATTGTGACAGTCTGTGGGTCTGGGCGAGGACCCAGAGTGATTGTGGGTGTGCACTGTGCCCTGCTTGCTTGTGCATGTGTGTCATTGTGGTCATCTCCCCTCGTCCCCCCAGTACCTGGTGGTCACTCACCCTGTTGCGGTTGTGTTGTGTCCTGTCGAGCAGTGTCCGGTCCCCCGACTCCGGCCACAGTCTCCACACTGATGACTGTCGACACCAGCTCCTCCATGTCATCCAGCTCCAGCTGTGGCGCTGGGCCCCCACCTCCGGCCTGCGTTGCTGCCTTCAGGTTGGCGCTGAGTTTCTCCTTGGTCTTCCGCTTGATGTCATTCCATCGCCTCTTGACCTCGTCCATTGTCCACTTGTGCTCTCCGACGGCATACACCTTGTCGACGATGTCCCGCCATATTCCAGTTTTGGTGCCCAATGACACGTTGGAGGTGACGAAGAGTTGTTGATGGTGTTCCATCACCTCCGTGACTATGATCCTGTTCGCCTGTGGACTGAACTTGGTCTTCCTGGTCTTCTTGTCCTTGCCCTTCCCTGTCCCCGAGGTCCCAGGCTGGTCGTCCGGGGTGCTTGTGGGGTTACGCTCGTCCTCTGCGCCTGCTCCGGCTGCCTCCATGGTGCTTGTGTGTTGGTCAGTTTGTGTGTGGGTGTTTTTTTCTGCTTTTATGGAGGTTTTTGATGCCTGCCAGGTGTGTGTTGCAGGCCTGGCGCTGCTTGTCGCTGGTTTCCTCATCGCGCTTTGGCCCATCGCGTGTTTTTTGGTGTTGTGGTTTGTGTTTTTATCTCCATCGTGGTGGTTGTATCGCAGACTTTGTCCGCGGTTTCGGCAGACTATCGCATGGTACCGCCTTGTTGTGAATTTCACGTTGACACAGGGTTATTTTCCCGCGATGGGCTGCGATATTGAAAGTTGCGTTGCTCTACTCTTGCGGTAGTAATCACACGTTCTTGTGAATATACCCCATAGTTTCTTAAATAAAACACTGGAGAAGGCTTTGTACAGCACACACCCTGAAGTCATGTATTTCGAGATCCTTATGTGCTAATGAAGAAAAAGGAGGGAAATGGAAATAAATTAATATCCTAGGATCACACAGTTTGGTTAAGGGAGAAGCCAGGATTAATCCCAAGTTTTTGGTTTCACATTGTGCAATTTAGACACTAGGGGCCAGATGCACCAACAAACCATTTTGCGATTTCCTAATTGCAAATCCTTATGATTCACAATTAGAAAATTGCAAAACGGAATGCATGAAAGTGTGTTTAACACTTTCTGCGATTCCTAGGGGATCATGAATATAAATGAGGTAGGTCACAATTTGCGACCCCCGAGGAATCGCAAAAATCACGGGGATGGTGGCCTGCTGGGTTCAGCAGACTACCATGTCCGTGATTGCTTTTTAATAAAGCAATCTTTTTTTTTTTTGTAAAGCAGCCCGTTTTACTTAAAGGAAAACAAAAACGGGCTGCTTTACAAAAGAGAAAATGAGAACTTTTCCTTTCATTTTCTAAGAGCAAGTGGTGGTCCGTGGGACCACTGCCTCCTCTTAGAAAATGCATTTACAGACATTCACAAAGGGGAAGGGGTTCCTTGGGGACCCCTTCCCATTTGCAAATTGGTTACTGTGAGAAGTTGGCCTGGTATATGCTGTTCACTAATTAAAGTGGACACCTTGCACCAGAACAATTCGACTCTTATGGTAGATAGGTTTAAGACAACCTTTATAGAAAGCTATCCTAGTGGTAGCTGTGGAGAGCAGCCTTCAGGCTAAGTCTTGAAGGAATGTAAAGCAGCTTGTTTTACCACACAATCTCTTGAATCACCAAATGAAAAGACACCACACAGGTATATATATCAAATATATATGTATTTATTAATAAACAACTCTCTACTAATCTCTTTATGAGATTAGAAGTCAGGAACATATGTACAAATCAAATGTTATCAAAATAAGTTTAGCACAATCGAATATCACAATCTTAGTTTGACTAGACCTAGGTCTAGGGCATCTAGAATCGAGGGACCCCCAAGAACCACCCCAGGTAGTTGTAGGAGACCCACAGGGGACGGACGCGGTGTCCTGGCACCGGTGCGAGTCCTGTACGAGTCTATGCGAACAGACGCGATTGAGATTTCAATGTTAAAGGTCCCTTGCGTGTTCGAGGCGAACACACCGATCGGTCCTTGTACGAGTCGAAGGACGCGGTTACAGATAGAGTTGCAAGGGAGTTGGACGCGGTGTGTCTAACACAGACGCGAACCATGTACGAGTCAGCGCGATAGTCGCACTTGGAAAGTAAGAGTTTTAGGGCACTTCTAGGGTAGCTACAAGCAAGTCACTTACAGGGTAAGTAGTTCTAGGGCCCACACCCACAGGAGCACCGTAGTGCTGAAGTTACCTCACCCAGGGGAGCCGGGTGCATAGGTGTTCTTTGGTGTCGGGTCGCGGCGTCGTTTTCAATGGGAGCCAGTGAAGACTTGCTGCTTGCGGCGATAGGAGAAGTGTCCGGAGGAATCCAAGCCTGGATTCAGAAGATGGAAGACCTGAAAGCAGAGGGGACAGTGTTCAAAGTCACTTGGCAGTGACTCGGGGCAAGGAAGATGGATGCCCACCGTCGTTGCAAGATTCAGGTCGTTCATGGGTGCATTGACTCTTCAGCCACGAGGTTCAGGAGGCGTCGACGACAACCAAGAGCTGGATTCTGCGTGTCCCACGATGTCTGTAGCTTACTGCGGTGTCGGCAACTCGATTGGAGCCAACAAGCCTTGGTAACAGCAAGTCTCAGGGAAAGTGTAAAAAGTCAATGGCGCAGACCAGCAAGGTCTGAGGGACTCACCCAGCGAAGGTAAGTCAGGGCAGGCCTGGAGAAACTAGGGGAGCCCTTTGGTTCTGTAGGAAAGCCTTATGGGGACCCACAAGCCGGCTGGCAAGGGATCGCAAAGACACCTCGGGAGGATTCGCTCAACAGGGGCCCACGGTCACTCGGGACGTGGTAGGCCTCTGATCTTCAGAGGGATTTCTGCTGGAGGCTAGCACCACACGTGGTCCAAAGCACAAGCTAGTAGAACGTTGTGAAGGGGTTGCACTTGACAATAGTGCACAGTACCCAGGGGTCGCGGTTCCTCGTCACTCTTGGGGTCCACTGGCCTCAGCTTCGCTGGGGACTCACGATGGCCGTTGAGAAGTCAGGAAATGTACTTCTTGGGCTGCAGGGACTTCGGACTCCGGCGGGAGCGGTGTAGTTTGCGACCGTCGTTTGTAGTTTTTGGTGCCTGCCAAGCAGGGGAGTCACTCCTTGACTCCAAGGGAGATTCTTCAGTCTTCCAAAGGTAGTGGAACGTCGAAGGTCCAGGATTCTTCTTCAGAGCGTCGTCCAGGGATATCTACTTTGCAATGGCAAGGTTCCCTAACTTATACTGTAAGGAAGGGAGGGACTAGCTCTATGACCCCACCTATGGGAGGGTCAGGGGAGTGGGTGGCTACACCCACTTCCCTTTGTCCAGTTTCGCTGCCAGAGCAGGGGCAGGTAGCCCCTGAGCTGGTTTGAACTGGCATATGCACAGAGGAGCCTTCTGCTCCCCCAGTGCAGGACTTCAAAGCACTCTAAGAGTGCACCCACCCAGCCCCAATACACTAAACCCTGTCTGGGAGGTGGTTACACCTCCCTGTGACAGGATGCCTATTGTTGGGCTTCCTCCACTGCGAGTTTCGGTCATCAGCAGGAGGGCAGCCCAGTGTCTGTGACTGGTGGCATCCATTTTGTGATGCCAGGGCTCTGCAGGATTCTACCGCGTTTCCACAGTAGGTACATGTCTATCCCTCTAGAAGGGTGGAATGCTACCCCCGCCGCCAGGACTGGCGGGGGGTAGTATTCCAAGATGTTTGACACCAAACACGACATGTTTTGATGCAGCCATTCCAAAGTTAGCATTTTACCGCGAGGATATAATGCACTTAAGAGTATATGGTTTAACCGCATCCACAAACAGCCCCAGAGAATGGACTCTGAGAGCTGCAGAGGGGCCCTGCTCAGGCAGAGGCACCCTCTCACATAGGAACCAAGCACCCTGCCCTCAGGATTGATAGGGCCTGCCTTAGGGGTGACTGATAGGTTTAAATGTGTGTGCAGGAGAGATATAGGAAACCTATATCTCAGTGAGGAGTGCTAGCACCACCTCACCCAGGCTGCAGTAGCAGGCCTGTGGTGTCAGATTTAGTCTGCTTCCCAGGGGTGGCATAATACATGCTTCAGCCCCTGGTAGGCTTGTGAAGTACCTATGCCCTTGGTACCTAAGGTACCATATACTAGGGACTCATAAGGTACCACAGCATCCAATCACTAGTGCACCAAGAGTGCACTCCAAGTCATTTAGAGAGAACAGAGAGGCTGGGGCCCTGATTAGCAGGGACCCAGCCAGACTATAGCCAGAAACCAGTATAAACATCAGAAAGAAAGTGGGGGCAACATAAGAGGCAGATCCTACTCTCCTACACAACCCCCCACCAAACGCAGGGACACTAAACTAACCTTGACCAGTTGAGTCTTCGTGTTCTAAGTGGAACTACCTTGAGAGTCCATCTGCATTGGCATGTTGGGTCCCAGGTCTATGTTCCACTGTATAGTTCATCCCCTGTAGGGAAATGGACCACCTGAAAAGTTTTGGGTTTTCACCTTTCATCTGTTTAAGCCATAGGAGGGGCTTGTGGTCCGTCTGAACTATGAAGTGAGTGCCAAACAAGTATGGCCTCAGCTTCTTCAGGGCCCACACCACAGCAAAGGCCTCCCTCTCTATAGCTGACCAACGTTTCTCTCTAGGGGTCAGCCTTCTGCTAATAAAAGCTACTGGCTGGTCTTGACCTTCATCATTCAGTTGAGACAGTACAGCTCCCACACCCAGCTCAGAAGCATCTGTTTGGACAATGAACTTTTTGGTGTAGTCTGGACTCTGTAAGATGGGGGCAGTGCACATGGCCTGCTTTAGGTCTTCAAATGCCTTCTGACAGCTAGCTGTCCACTGAACCTTTTTTGGCATTTTCTTTGAGGTCAGATCATTCAAGGGGGTCACTATAGATCCATATCCCTTGACAAACCTCCTATAGTACCCAGTCAGGCCTAAGAAGGCTCTCACCTGTGTCTGGGTGGTTGGAGCAACCCATTCCATTATGGTTTGGATTTTGCTCTGTAAAGGCTGAACCTGGCCTCCACCTACAAGGTGGCCCAGGTACACAACCTGACTCTGCCCTATCTGGCACTTAGTGGCCTTGATAGTGAGGCCTGCTTTCTGCAGAGCCTCCAAAACATTTCTGAGGTGGACCAGGTGATCCTGCCAGGAGGAACTAAAGACAGCAATATCATCTAGATAAGCTGAGCAATAAGTTTCCATCCCTGCCAGAACTTTATTCACCAACCTCTGAAAAGTGGCAGGTGCATTTTTCAATCCAAAGGGCATCACCACAAAGTGGTAGTGCCCACTAGGGGTCGAAAATGCTGTTTTGGCTTTTGCATCATCAGCTAATCTGATCTGCCAGTAGCCAGCTGTTAGGTCAAATGTACTTAGATACTTGGCTGAGGCCAAAGTATCAATCAGCTCATCTGCCCTTGGTATGGGATAGGCATCAGTCCTAGTGACTGCATTGAGGCCTCTGTAGTCTACACAAAACCTCATTTCTTTCTTACCACCCTGGGTATGAGGCTTGGGTACCAGGACTACTGGGCTAGCCCAAGGGCTATCTGAAGGCTCAATTACACCTAGCTCCAACATTTTCTGGACTTCAGTCCTGATACAGTCCCTGACATGGTCAGGTTGCCTGTAGATTTTACTCTTGACAGGCAGACTGTCTCCAGTGTCCACCTCATGGGTGCACCAGGTAGTCTGACTAGGGGTCAGGCTAAACATATGTCTATACCGTTGCAGAACTTGTCTGCACTCAGTTTGCTGATGGTCAGTGAGGCTGCTTGCCAAAGCAACACCATCTACTGACCCATCATCAGGGTTCTGAGAGAGCAGGTCAGGGAGAGGGTCACTCTCCTCCTCCTGGTCCTCATCAGTTGCCATGAGCAAGCCCATGTCAGCCCTGTCAACATATGGCTTTAATCTGTTGACATGGAGCACCCTCAGGGGGCTCCTGGGAGTTCCAAGATTCACCAGGTAGGTGACTTCTCCCTTCTGTTCAACTATTGTATGGGGGCCACTCCACTTGTCCTGGAGGGCTGCTGGGGCCACAGGCTCCAACACCCACACTTTCTGTCCTGGCTGGTACACAGTCAGCACAGCCTTTGGTCATGCCAAGCTTTTTGCAATTCTTGGCTGGCCTCCAGGTTTTTGGTTGCCTTTTTCATGTAGTCGGCCATCCGGGAGCGGAGACCAAGTACATAGTCCATCACATCCTGTTTGGGGGTTTGAGAGGTAACTCCCAGCCCTCTTTAACCAAACACAATGGACCTCTTACAGGGTGCCCAAACAGAAGCTCAAATGGGCTGTAACCAACCCCCTTCTGTGGAACCTCTCTGTATGCAAACAACAGGTAAGGAAGAAGAAGGTCCCATTTCCGCCTAAGCTTCTCTGGGAGTCCTTTAATCATTCCCTTCAGGGTTTTGTTGAAACGTTCAACCAACCCATTGCATTGTGGGTGATAGGGGGTGGTGAACTTATAAGTTACACCACACTCCTTCCACATTGCTTTCAAATATCCTGACATGAAGTTTGCACCTCTGTCAGAGATTACCTCCTTTGGGAAACCCACTCTGGAGAAAACTCCAATGAGGGCTCTTGCCACCACAGGGGCTGTGGTGGTCCTCAGGGGAATTGCTTCTGGGTACCTGGTGGCATGATCCACTACCACCAGGATAAACCTGTGCCCAGATGCAGTTTGAGGGTCAAGGGGACCAACAATGTCAATCCCTACCCTTTCAAAGGGTACCCCCACCACAGGTAGTGGTATCAGGGGGGCCTTTGTTGTGCCACCTGCCTTACCACTGGCTTGGCAAGTGACACAGGAGCGACAAAACTCCTTTGTGTCCTCTGACATATGTGGCCAATGAAAATGTGGAACAAGCCTGTCCCAGGTCTTGTTTTGGCCCAAGTGACCTGCTAAAGGGATGTCATGTGCTAGGGTCAAGAGGAACCCCTAAACTTCTGAGGTATTACCAACCTCCTGGTGGCTCCAGGGGCTGGGTCTCTACCCTCAGAATATAGGAGTCCCTCATCCCAATAAACTTTATGGGACCCACTAGCACTCCCAGCAGCCTCAGCAGCAGCCTGCTGTCTGAGGGGTTCAAGAGAGGGGCAGCACTGTTGCTCCTTACTCAGATCTTCCCTAGAAGGGCCCCCTGCCCCCAAGAACTCAACCTGATCAGGCTCAAGTCCCTCTGGGGCAGTTCCTTCTTCAGGATCTGCTTCACCTCCCTCTGGAGGTGAATCTGTGATCTGAGACAGAGGGGAAGGCACTGCCTTTACCCTACTGCTCCTCCTCTTGGGAAGCATCTGGTCCATTGTTCCAGGATCCAGAGCTGGTTCAGTGTTATGCATTCTTGCTTGTGACCTGGTCACAGCAAATACCTCTGCAGGGATGCCCAACATCTCAGCATGAGTCCATAACTCTACTTCAGACCAGGCTGAAGTCTCTAGATCATTGCCCAATAGACATTCTACAGGGAGGTCTGCACTGACTACAACCTTCTTGAGGCCAGTTACCCCTCCCCAGGAGAAATTCACAACTGCCAGACTATGGTTGGTCCTGACATTGCTTGCATTGGTCACCTGGTACATTTCGCCCAGGATGATCTGTCCAGGG
Organism: Calotriton arnoldi; assembly: GCA_963921515.1. NCBI lineage: Eukaryota > Metazoa > Chordata > Amphibia > Caudata > Salamandridae > Calotriton > Calotriton arnoldi. Next base: position 303,866 of record CAWUFW010001115.1, read on the forward strand.
TCCACAAGATCCTCTGCCACCATGGTGACACTAGCACCTGTGTCCCTAAATGCCAAAGCCTGTTTGCCATTTATTACAGGCTGCTGTTTGTATTTGCCCAGATTACTGGGGCTTACTAGGAAGGACATATCAAGGTCTCCATCACAAATCAGCATTGCCTGAGTGGGCACTCTGACTAGGTCAGAGTCCACTTCAGAACCCAGGGTCAACCCTACTACACCCTTATTCTGAGTACCACCTCCACCAGTAGCTGAGCTAGGGGGAACAGTTGCCTTAGGGGCAGGAGTGGTGGTGGTTTGGTCTTTGGACTTGTTACAATCAGAAGTCCAGTGCCCTTTCTGTTTACAGAATTTGCACCAGGGCTTCTTTTGGCCTTTTCCCTTGTTGGATTGTGACTCCCCACCAGATGCAGATTTTTGGGGCCCTTGTGAAGACTTCTGGTCTTTTGACTTATCCCCACCTTTCTCAGAGCCCTTAGGATCTTGCTTCTTGGTGTCACCCCCTTGGTTCTGGGGTTTCTGCCTTACCCTGGTTCTGACCCATTTGTCTGCCTTCTTTCCCAATTCTTGGGGAGAGGTCAGATCTGAGTCCACCAGGTATTGATGCAACAACTGGTTCTGGCAATTATTAAGGATCTGTTCTCTCATCATCAGATTATACAATCCCTTGAAATCAGTAACCCTACTGCCAACCAGCCAACCCTCCAGAGCCTTGGTTGCACAATCTACAAAGTCAGTCCAGTCCTGAGTCTGTGCCTTCTGGGTGTCTCTGAACTTCAACCTGTACTGCTCAGTGGTTAAGCCAAACCCATCTATCAGTGCACTCTTCAGGACCTCATAATTATCAGCATCCTCTTCTCTAACAGTGAGGAGCTTGTCTCTACCTTTGTCTGAAAAGGAGAGCCACAAGATTGCTGCCCACTGCTTTTGGGGGACCTGCTGTACTCTACAGGCCCTCTCCATAGCAGTTATCCACTTGTGGATATCATCCCCACTCTGGTAGGGAGGAACAACCTTGCTCAGGTTCCTATGGTCTGGAATAAATTCTCTGCCTCTAGGGACACTGTTGCTGCCACCAAGGGGTTCTAACCCCTCTCTTCTAGAAGCTCTCTGGATCTCCAGGGCTTCTCTATCCAGTGCCAACTGCTTGGTTCTGAGGGCAACTCTTGCTTCCTCATACTGCAGCAGTTTGCACATTCTGTCAGAGGAGCTCTCTCTTATGGGAAAGTATGAGTTCCTCTGCTGGACAAATTCTCTGCCAGAGTGATAAGAGTGGTCAGATTCCCTGGAAGGGGACCTATGCCTCTCATCCACTCTGTCAGTTCTCTTAGGGAGAATTCCTCTGTCCTTTTCAGGCCCCTTGGAGCCTGGCCCTTCAATCACAGAGTCTTGGTCATTCTGATTTTCATCATCTGACCCAGACACTGTAATTGACCCACCCCCTGATTCAGACCCATTAGCTCCTAGAGCCAATCTAAGATCATCTGCTGTCAGCAGATCTATCAGGTGTAGTGTGGAGGGACTCTGTCCTAGCTTCAGGTGTCTTTCAACACACATGGCTCTCAAGTCAGAGAAAGCCATGTCCTTATACTGAGGCTGAGTGGATCCACTGGTTCCACCCTTTAAGGACATTCTAGTGTTGTGCAGTGTTGTACTACCTACACTAGTTTGTGGCCTACTGATACTAGCTTGAGCTGTAGAAAGGGTGTGCTATCCCTTGGCACACAGCTCTAAGTTCAGTAGAACTTATTGATACTAAGCTTGACTTTATATGTACCTTAAGTACCTATAGTGGTTTTCAGTTAGTAATTCAAATAGAGATTTTCTGGTAAAACAATAGCAAGCTGGAATCCCACACGCTGCCCACCAATGTGAGAAGTTGGCCTGGTATATGCTGTTCACTAATTAAAGTGGACACCTTGCACCAGAACAATTCGACTCTTATGGTAGATAGGTTTAAGACAACCTTTAAAGAAAGCTATCCTAGTGGTAGCTGTGGAGAGCAGCCTTCAGGCTAAGTCTTGAAGGAATGTAAAGCAGCTTGTTTTACCACACAATCTCTTGAATCACCAAATGAAAAGACACCACACAGGTATATATATCAAATATATATGTATTTATTAATAAACAACTCTCTACTAATCTCTTTATGAGATTAGAAGTCAGGAACATATGTACAAATCAAATGTTATCAAAATAAGTTTAGCACAATCGAATATCACAATCTTAGTTTGACTAGACCTAGGTCTAGGGCATCTAGAATCGAGGGACCCCCAAGAACCACCCCAGGTAGTTGTAGGAGACCCACAGGGGACGGACGCGGTGTCCTGGCACCGGTGCGAGTCCTGTACGAGTCTATGCGAACAGACGCGATTGAGATTTCAATGTTAAAGGTCCCTTGCGTGTTCGAGGCGAACACACCGATCGGTCCTTGTACGAGTCGAAGGACGCGGTTACAGATAGAGTTGCAAGGGAGTTGGACGCGGTGTGTCTAACACAGACGCGAACCATGTACGAGTCAGCGCGATAGTCGCACTTGGAAAGTAAGAGTTTTAGGGCACTTCTAGGGTAGCTACAAGCAAGTCACTTACAGGGTAAGTAGTTCTAGGGCCCACACCCACAGGAGCACCGTAGTGCTGAAGTTACCTCACCCAGGGGAGCCGGGTGCATAGGTGTTCTTTGGTGTCGGGTCGCGGCGTCGTTTTCAATGGGAGCCAGTGAAGACTTGCTGCTTGCGGCGATAGGAGAAGTGTCCGGAGGAATCCAAGCCTGGATTCAGAAGATGGAAGACCTGAAAGCAGAGGGGACAGTGTTCAAAGTCACTTGGCAGTGACTCGGGGCAAGGAAGATGGATGCCCACCGTCGTTGCAAGATTCAGGTCGTTCATGGGTGCCTTGACTCTTCAGCCACGAGGTCCAGGAGGCGTCGACGACAACCAGGAGCTGGATTCTGCATGTCCCACGATGTCTGTAGCTTACTGCGGTGTCGGCAACTCGATTGGAGCCAACAAGCCTTGGTAACAGCAAAAAGTGTAAAAAGTCAATGGCACAGACCAGCAAGGTCTGAGGGGCTCACCCAGCAAGGGTAAGTCAGGGCAGGCCTGGAGCAACCAGGGTAGCCCTTTGGTTCTGTAGGAAAGCCTTCTGGGGACCCACAAGCCAGCAGGCAAGGGATCGCAAAGACGCCTCTGGAGGATTTGCTCAACAGGGGCCCCGGTCACTCGGGATGTGGTAGGCCTCTGATCTTCGGAGGGATTCCTGCTGGAGGCTAGGACCATACGTGGTTTAAAGCACAAGCTCGTAGAACGTTGTGAAGGGGTTGTACTTGCCAATAGTGCACGGTACCCAGGGGTCGCGGTTCCTCGTCACTCTTGGGGTCCACTGGCCTCAGCTTCGCTGGGGACTCACGATGGCCTTTGAAAAATCAGGAAATCCACTTCTTGGGCTGCAGGGACTTCAGACTCCAGCGCGAGCAGCGTAGTTTGCAACTGTCGTTTGTAGTTTTTGGTGCCTGCCAAGCAGGGGAGTCACTCCTTGACTCCAAGGGAGATTATTCAGTCTTCCAAAGGTAGTGGAACGTCGAAGGTCCAGGATTCTTCTTCAGAGCGTCATCCAGGGATATCTACTTTGCAATGGCAAGGTTCCCTAACTTATACTGTAAGGAAGGGAGGGACTAGCTCTATGACCCCACCTATGGGAGGGTCAGGGGAGTGGGTGGCTACACCCACTTCCCTTTGTCCAGTTTCGCACCAGAGCAGGGGCAGGTAGCCCCTGAGCTGGTTTGAACTGGCATATGCACAGAGGAGCCTTCTGCTCCCCCAGTGCAGGACTTCAAAGCACTCTAAGAGTGCACCCACCCAGCCCCAATACACTAAACCCTGTCTGGGAGGTGGTTACACCTCCCTGTGACAGGATGCCTATTGTTGGGCTTCCTCCACTGCGAGTTTCGGTCATCAGCAGGAGGGCAGCCCAGTGTCTGTGACTGGTGGCATCCATTTTGTGATGCCAGGGCTCTGCAGGATTCTACCGCGTTTCCACAGTAGGTACATGTCTATCCCTCTAGAAGGGTGGAATGCTACCCCCGCCGCCAGGACTGGCGGGGGGTAGTATTCCAAGATGTTTGACACCAAACACGACATGTTTTGATGCAGCCATTCCAAAGTTAGCATTTTACCACGAGGATATAATGCACTTAAGAGTATATGGTTTAACCGCATCCACAAACAGCCCCAGAGAATGGACTCTGAGAGCTGCAGAGGGGCCCTGCTCAGGCAGAGGCACCCTCTCACATAGGAACCAAGCACCCTGCCCTCAGGATTGATAGGGCCTGCCTTAGGGGTGACTGATAGGTTTAAATGTGTGTGCAGGAGAGATATAGGAAACCTATATCTCAGTGAGGAGTGCTAGCACCTCCTCACCCAGGCTGCAGTAGCAGGCCTGTGGTGTCAGATTTAGTCTGCATCCCAGGGGTGGCATAATACATGCTTCAGCCCCTGGTAGGCCTGTGAAGTACCTATGCCCTTGGTACCTAAGGTACCATATACTAGGGACTCATAAGGTACCACAGCATCCAATCACTAGTGCACCTAGAGTGCACTCCAAGTCATTTAGAGAGAACAGAGAGGCTGGGGCCCTGATTGGCAGGGTCCCAGCCAGACTATAGCCAGAAACCAGTGTAAACATCAGAAAAAAAGTGGGTGCAACATAAGAGGCAGATCCTACTCTCCTACAGTTACCACCTACTTGAAGTAGGTGGTAAAATGCAAATGTTTTGCGACCGCATTTTGGTCGCAAAACATTCATGCATACCGATGCGATTCGGTATTAGGAAGGGACGCCCTAAACACGCCCCTTCCTAATAGCAAATCGCAAACCCATTTTGCGATTCGATAACAGGTTACCAAATTGCAAAATAGGGTTTCCTGCATCAGAAGAGCATTTTTTTGCATTCGCAAACGGCCGATTCTGAGAATCGGCTGTTTGTGAAGGCAAAAACTGCTTGATGCATATGCACTAGATGTATATGACTAGCTTCCCTTACACCCACCTTACCCCAAACCCTGACCGCCAGCTTGTTGGTATCAATGCAGCCCTCGGTCACATCACAGACCAAATTTGTGGCCCCTGGGAAAATGTTTGAGTACCCATGATATAGGGCCTGCAGTTTTTTTTAGGTGCTGTAAACAGCACGTAGTACTATCACCAAAAATTGTAACTGTATCCTCTTAGCAAATGGGAAAGGATGAAAAGCTGGGATGGCCTTGCAAGAATTCTGGCCCATGAGCGCGGACAAGAGCTGATGTCAGCCGTCAACAACCCTCCTTCCGGCTGTCTAACCGGAACCTCTCCATCCCATATACCTCCAGGGGACAGGGACATTTCACCACAGGTCCATAGAACTTGCAGCTCATACTTTATTTTAGTTTAATTTCCCACGTTCCTTTGAGAGATAAGGCTTTGTGGTGGGAAAGAGAGGGTGACCTCCACCCGAACTGAACTGATTATGTATAATTTTCAGGTGGAACATATAGCGCCTGTCCGCTCTGATGAAGGGGCCGGAGGGCAGACGCCCCCTTTTAAAAGGACCTGATAATACGGTAGCACATTAATCTCTCTGGAAGAGTAACCCGGACAGAGCTTGAATAAGGGGTGTCTGTGTCCTGGGAGGTGGGCACATTGCCAGCCTTTCATGGAAGCAGGAACAGTAATGCATGTATACCCTGCCGCCCCCCCCTCCCTCCCAAAGCCTGCTCTCCACTGTGTCAGCAGATCATGAGTGAAAGGTAAGGTACCTTAGTGTCAGACATGCGAGCCTCAGCAGTCCAGTCTGAAGGCACACAGATCTGGGGCGCAATTTCTCCCACGCAGACCGCTTGAAGTGCATTTAATGATCTCCCGTGCACCCAGGATGAGGCTGCTTTGCAATCAGTTACTAGTTTTATTTAAAAGTTTTCTTGAGCACATACCAGCATAGATATGGCATCGGGAACAACTCATTTACATTACCCGGTAATGAATCCTATGGACTCACCCATGTGCAGATTCAAAGCTGTCTCTTGTGGCATTGTCCTACACTTTGCCCAGCAGTCCACCAGGGCTGCCTTCCTTACCCGTTCCAGTATGGGTTGGCATTCTAGTCTTTGCATCATGTGAGTGAGTCTGGCACATGCAGCCGCGGCCAGAGAAGAACCTGGCCTCCCCCAAGCTCAGCCAGCAGCAGCCACATGCTCGAGTGGGCAGAGACGGACCTCGTTGTCTCTGTAATCCACCAAGGTAAGGTAAGGCTATCATTTTAACAAATAACTAGCTGTCAAGGCAGAATCGTATGAGGCGGATTGAGGGGCAGGAGTGTGAGGTGGGTAAACAAACATGAAGGCAAGCCACGGGCAGGGGCAGCATAGGTTGAATGGCTGCCTGCCCATGGATCGCCCGTAAGATAACCCACCTTATTGCATACTCTTGTATGGAATAAACCTGCGACAAGTTTTTCCCATAAACAAAGTGTCTTGTGTGTTTATTTATGCACGTTCGCCTATGGGAAGGTGGGGGATGTTGCCGGTATTGGGACTATGAATGATCTTCGTTTCCAGCTGTGGGCGGGCGGCGGCGCACTACTCCGCCCACTCCCGGAACCCCGCAGAATCTCAGAGTTTTTTAGTGAATCCGCCGAATTCCATGGAGTGAATCTCTGTGAGCTCAGCCCAACCTTATCCTAAATCCATTGGTTTTTTTGCTCACTACAATTGATGGACAGAATGCTGCACAATGTCAAACACTCATCCTTAGTGCAGAGATCTGGGTATAAGTCCATCATTTTGTTGCTCACCACGCCACTCCAGTTTGGACCTAGCCATACGCAAATCAGTCTTGACCCTGCTCGCCATGGGAAGAGTCCAGCCCGAACTGCCAAGCCAGTTCCTCCCTGGACAGGAAAAAAGCATTTTAGGATTTTAGGACCAGTTTCGGGGTACCACTGGAGGCACTCTAGCCTGCCTGCTGAGGGGTGATACCCCGAAACTGGTCCCAGTCTGCCTGGTTCCGGTCTAGGAAAAACCTGGCCTGGCTGTTCGGGCTGGACTGTCCCGAGGGGAGCAGAGTAAAGACTGATTTGCATAATGCTGGGTCCAAGCTGAAATGGGATGGGGAGCTAAAATACAATGGATTTAGGCCCAGATCTCTGTTCTGAACGTGAATGTTTGACATTCTTCAGCATTCCGTCCATCAATTGTTCTTTCTGCACTTTGAGGGTCTCATTTCATTTCAGTAGAAACAGACAAGATCAAATTTATGGAACACCATTACTTCTCCCAAAGCCAGGAATGGTTTGTAATAAGGTGATGCTAATCGACAACACTCATGACTTTTTAACCAAGCTAAAAGAGTGCATATGGAATATTGATAAGGAGACTTTGTTAAAAGCAGACCCGGTCAGAGAAGAGAGAGATGGGCTAATATATCATCAAGGTAATCTCCCAAATCATGATTTACAACTTCAAGTTTTAACCTAGGTACATGATTCCGATATGGGGGGGAGGGTCATGTGGGAATCCAAAAATCGATAGCTACTGCTCAACTATATTTTTGGTTGCTCACACTAAATTCCGATATTATGAACATATCACAACTTGGGCAGTTTGTACTCAAGGTAAGACATAGCACAAAAAAACAGCAGGGTTGCTAACCTCATTCCCATTCCACCTTAATGGTGGCCTACTATCTCCATGGGTTTTATCGTAGAAATGCCTCGCAGTCAAGGAAACATAGTCATTCTACTAAGTGGTGGATCACCTAACTACGATGGAGCATTTCATAGCTTTGAATAAATTACCTCTTCCTATTGAACTAGTACATGTTTTCTGATAAAATATTATCTAATTAATTGGCATTCCTAGTGTGATCATAACTCATCGAGGCACACAATTCACTTGATTTTGTTGGCAAAAAGTAAGCTCAGTGATAAAAATAGATGCTCAGTTATCCACTACCTTTACCCAGAAGCTGATGATAAAACAGAATGCTTAAATCAAACGTTAGAACAGTATCTTATGGGTTTAGCAATCACTCATACTAAAGATTGGAGCAGGCATTGGTGGACGGCCAAGCTTGTTTACAATAATAATTAAGAACACGTTACCTTGGGCTATTCAACTTTCTATTGAACACATTTTTATCATTCTAAAATTCTACCATTTGAATGGCCAGCAACCTCCAGTCACCCCTCAGTGCAGGAGCATCACATGAACCTAGAGTCTATTCTAAACTCTGCTAAACAACACCTTGAGTTAGCACAATGCAGAAGTAAGCATTATGCTGATGAATACCATTCCACAGAGCCTCAGTATCAAATTGGTAATATAGTTTGGTTATCCACCAAACATTTGATGTTAAAAGGCAATAGAAAGCTAAACCCAAAATTCATGGGGCCATATCCTATGTCGAAGATAATTAATCCAGTGGTTGTTCAATTGGAACTTCCCTCAACCCTCCAGGTGCATTTCATATTCCACATTTCATTATTAAAACCCTGCCATCCATAAATGCTTCTAGAGTCTACCCCAGCTCAGACTGAAGTAGATGGTGAAGTAGAATATGAAATGAAACGTATGCTTGATTCTAAAGAAAATACAATGCCAAGTCTACTACTTAATTGACTGGAAAGGGTTTGGTCCAGAGAAAAGGTCTTGGGAACCAGTTAATCATCTCCAGACACCACAATTACTTTGCAACTTCTACAGGCAGAATTCCACCAAACCAGGTCTCCCGCCGAGAGTGTGGTTATTAAGGGGGAGGGGGGGGGGGAACTGTCAAGGTCATCTGTAAGACTGTGGCCCAGCCACTCACCTGAAGTTCAGGTTGTCTGCAGGAGCGATGAACTTTCCTCTCTCCTCCTGGAACGTCTCTCGGCACTACTGAACTCGCTACAGGAGTCCCGGCAGGTGTCCCAAAAGGGAAGGTGAATGGGACGAGAAAAAGAGAGAGAACACTGCTACTCCACACAGCCTGGTCCAGCCCGGCACCCTAGAAGGGATCTGTTTGCAGAGTAGGGTCACCTTTTTGAGGACTTGCGTTTCTCTATAAAATAAGGAAGGCAACAGATGATTACAGAGACACTTCTGGGCCCCCCAGGTGCACTCACACAGAACATTCATGATAAGCAAGTCATGTTAATCACCTGGTTCTCAAGAGGAACTGAGATACTCTCTTAGCCTTTGTTTGTAGGTTGCAGGAAAATAAAATCCAAATAATAGTTCTCTAAGAACAATGCTGCCAAAAAGGAGTCACTGGCTATGATTATGTGTCATCTACAGCCAGGTAAACAAATGTCAACTAGACAAGTCGTGTCACAAAACACCCATAAACAAATATTCACATCTAAGAACAATCCCAAAGGCCTACATAGGCCAGTGTCCATACAATCTAGTAATCAGAGGGATAACAGGAGGCTTCCATGCACAAAGCACGGTACCAAATTCACAATATTAGTCGTATAAGCAAAGTTCTATGTAGTAGAAACAAAACTCTCAGAAATCGGTAATGAGTTCAAACATAAAATGTCCCCAAGCACTAAATGTTAAACAAATATTCAGATCTAGGAACAAGCCCAAAGGGCTACATAGGCCAGTGTCCATACAATATAGTAATCAGAGGGATAACAGGAGGTTTCCATGCGCAAAGAACAATATTCGTCGTAATAGCAAAGTTCTATGCAAATAGTATACAATCAAAACTCTCAGAAATCGGTAATGAGTTCAAACATAAAATGTCAACCAGGCACTAAATATAAAACAAATATGAAATGAGTTCAAACATAAAATGATCCCAAGGGCTAAGCGCAAAACAAATATGTAAATTTTCCACTCTCGAATCAAAAGTCACTTGTGCCAAATACCAGATGTCCAATTCAAATGGCGAATATGGAAGGACAAGCCTTCCGAAAACCAACAGAAAGTGTCAAAGTCATACAGCCTTTCACTTTCACATGCAGCCTTAAAGTGTGCTGCACTTAGCTCAGCTGTCCGAGGCTTGCTGCAGTCCCAGACCGGCACGTGCTTCGGTCCAATGGTGAAGGAGGGGGAGGCGGAGGAGTTGAGTGAGTGGTAGGGAAATAGGAACGAAGCAGGGATGCATGAAATGCAGGGTGCACCTTGTAGTCCTCAGGTAACTCAAGTTCCATGGCCAAGGGGTTCACTACCTTACTGATGGTAAAGGGACCAAGAAATCAGGGGAGTCATTTTTTCAACAATGCCTAATGTAAATTCTTGGAAGATAGCCAAACACGGGCACCACTATCAATCAATCAGGGGGTTTATAAGCGCAATACTCACCCTTGAGGGTCTCAAGGCGCTGGGGGGGGGGTTTCAGCAGCTCCGTTCAGTCGAAGAGCCAGGTCTTCAGAGCCTTCATGAAGGTGTTCAGGGAGGGGGCACGTCTGATGCCGGTGGGGAGCCTCGCTCCAGGTCTTGGCCGTGATGTAGGAGAAGGAACTTCCTCCTGCTCTGGCTCTGCAGATGCGCGAGGTTTCGGCGAGGAGGAGGTTGGTGGAGAGGAGGTTTCAATTGGGTACATGGAGGGTGATTCTGTCGTTCAGGTATTGGGGTCCGGTGTTGTGTAGGCATTTGTAGGCATAGGTCAGTATCTTGAAGGTGACTCTTTTCTTGACAGGGAGCCAGTGGATCTTGCGTAGGTGTTGGCTGATGTGTTCGTGTCGGGGGACCCCGAGGATGAGTCTGGTGGCGGTGTTATGTATTGTCTGGAGCTTGCGGAGTAGAGATTTGTTGATGCCGGCGTAGAGGGTGTTTCCATAGTCCAGTCTGCTGGTAATGAGTGCGTGGGTGACTGTCTTCCTTGCCTCGGGGGGGATCCATTTGAACACCTTTGCAGAGGGTGTTGAAGCACCTGGAGGTGACGGCGTTGACCTGTCGCTTCATGGAGAGGGAGGAGTCGAGTACGATGCCGAGGTTTTGGCGTGGTCCATGGGGGTTGGGGGGCTGCCGAGGGAGGCAGGCCACCAGGTGTTGTTCCATGCTGATGGTGTAGTTCCGAGGACGAGTACTTCTGTCTTCTTCGAGTTGAGTTTCAGGCAGCTGTTGCTCATCCAGTCCGCGACGTCCTGCATTCCTTCCTGGAAGTTGAGCCTGGTGTTGGTGGGGTCCTTGGTGAGGGAGAGGATGAGCTGGGTGTCGTCGGTGTAGGAGACTATGCTGATGCCGTGCTGTTGGATGATGGCGGCGAGGAGAGCCATGTAGATGTTGAAGAGGGTTGGGCTGAGTGATGATCCCTGTGGGACTCCGCAGTTGATTTCCGTCGGTCCGGAGAGGAAGGGGGGCAATCTGATCCTTTGGCTCCTGCCGGTGAGGAATGATCTGATCCAGTCGAGGGCGGTGTCTTGTATGCCGGCGTCGTGTAGTCTGGCTGCGAGTGTGCGGTGGGAGACGGTGTCGAAAGCTGCTGACAGGTCGAGTAGAATCAGGGCTGCGGTGTGGCCTTGGTCGAGGAGGGTGCGATGCCGTCAATGTCTGTGAGTAGGGCGGTCTCGATGCTGTGGTTGCTTCAGAATCCGGATTGAGAGGGGTCGAGGATTGCATTGTCTTCGATGAACCTCGTCAGTTCTGCGTTGACAGTCTTCTCGGCGACTTTTGCTGCAAAAGGGAGGAGCGAGATGGGCCGGTAGTTCTTGAGGTCCATCGGGTCTGCTGAGGGCTTATTGAGCAGGGGCCTGACTTCTGCGTGTTTCCAGTCATCGGGAAAGGAGCCGGTCTCGAAGGTGGTGTTGATGGTGCGTTGTAAAACGGGTGTGATGGTGGTGGTAGCTCTGTGGTATATGTGGGGTGGGCAGGGGTCTGTGGGGGCTCCAGAGTGGATACCTTTCATGGTCGCAGTGGTCTCCTCAGTCGTGATCAGTGTCCAGGCAGAGATGGTGGTCTGGCTGGCGTTGCCGCAGGGCTAGTTGACTGCGGGATCAGGCGTGTGGTCGTTGAAGTTGTCGTTGAGGTTTTTTATCTTCAGGTGGATGTAGGATCCGAGTTTGTCGCAGAGGTCCTGGGAGGGGGTGATGTCCGTAGCTTCGCTGCGTGGCTTGGTGAAATCCTGGATGATGCTGAAAAGTTCCTTGGAGTTGCTGGAGTTGGCGAGGATTCTGTTGTGGATGAAGGTCCTTTTGGTGGTTCTGATGTGTTGATGGTATTCCGTCATAGAGTCTTTGTAGGTGGTGTAGCTTTCGGGTGTCTTGCTGTTTCTCCAGTTCTTCTCCAGGTGTCTGCAGGTGCGTCTGGTTTCTTGGAGATCGGTGGTGAACCAGGCGGCTTTCCTGGGGCGTTGCTTGTTGGGGTTGTGCAGCGGGGTGAGCTTGTCAGTGCAGTTGGTGATCCAAGTGCGGAGCTCTGGGGCCGAGATGTTGGCGTCGGTTGCAGCAGAGGGGGTATTGTTGTTGAGGGCGGATTTGAGTTGTTCCTTGGTGACTCTGCTCCAGTTCCTGGAGGCGCAGAGCGGGGCGCAGAGCAGGTTCGGGTGGCTTGGGTTTGTTGACGAGGGAGTGTACGCAGTGGTGGACGATCCAGGGGGGCTGCGTGGTGTGGCTGAAGTGGACGCTGTTACCTCCAGCAAAGATGGGGTCGAGAGTGTGTCCTGCCTTGTGGGTTGGTGTGGTGACGAATTGTTTCAGTCCGAAGTTGGTGAGGTTTTCACAGAGGGCAGAGGAGTTGGGGTCGCTGAGGTTGTCGAGGTGGAAGTTCAGGTCTCCGATGAGTATGTAGTTAGTGGCGGCGATGGCGTGGGGTGCGATGAGGTCAGTGATGGTGTTAGCGAAGAGTGCTCGGGGGCCGGGGGTTCTGTAGGCGAGGGTGCCACGGAGTGTGGAGGTAGGGCTGGTCTGGACCTGAAAGTGCAGGTGTTCGGTGTAGGAGAGTAGGATCTGCTTCACATGGGTACCCCCACTTTTTGCTGATGCTTCACTGTTTTTCGACATTAGTCTGGCTGGGGCCCTGCTAATCAGAACCCCAGCCTAGCTGCTTCCTCTCTAAAATGGTTTCCATGTGCCTTAGGCACATCACTGATTGGAATCTGGAGTGCCCTTATAAGTCCCTAGTATATGGTATACTATGTACCAAGGGCATAGGTACCTCAGAGGCCTGCCAGGGGCTGCAGCATGTATTATGCCACCCCTGGAAGGCCATCCAAACTGACACCACAGGTCTGCTACTGCAGCCTGGGTAAGGTGGTGCATGCACCCCTTACTGTGATATAGGTTACCTATATCACTAAATACATACACACATATAAACCTATAAGTCACTCCTAAGGCAGGCCTTATCAATCCTAAAGGCAGAGTGCATGGTTCCTATGTGAGAGGGTGCCCCTGCATGAGCAGGGCCCCTCTGCAGCGTTCGGAGACACTTCTCTGATGCTGTTTGTAGTGCAGCCTGACCATATACTCTTAAGCGCATTATAACCTCGCGTTAAATGCTAACTTTGGAATGGCTGCACCTAAACATGTCGTGTTTGGTGTCAAACATCTTGGAATACTACCCCCCCCCCGCCAATTCTGGCGGCGGGGGTAGCATTCCACCCTTCTAGAGGGAAAGACATGTTAACTCTGGCTAGCCCGGTAACTTCTTTCCAAAGCCCTGGCATCACAAAATGGATGCTGCTGCCACAGACACGAGTCTGGCCTCCTGCTGCTGGACGAAACTCCGGCAGGGGAGGCCTGGACAATAGGTTTCCTGTCCCAGGGAGGTGTGACCACCTCCCCAGACAGGATAATGTGTATTGGGGCTGGGCGGGAGCACTTTCGGGTGCTTTGAAGTCCTGCACTGGGGGCACACTTGGTGTCCCTGTGCATACCCCAGTTCAAACCGGATCAGGGGCTTGCAGCCCCTGCTTTGGCGCGAACTGGACAAAGGGAAAGGGGTGTAGCCACCCCTCTGCCCTGACCCACCCATAGGTGGGGCCACAGAGTAGTCCAACCCCTAAACTTAGTATAAGTATAGGAACCCAGTCCTTAGGACTTTAGATTATCCCTGGACGAAACTCTGAAACAGAATCCTGGACCTTCGACGCTCTACTCACGATTAGAGGACAGAAGAATCTCCCTTGGGGTCAAGGAGTGACTCCCCTGCTTGGCAGGCACCAAAGAAGCATCTGTCCGGTTTGCATTTCTGAAGCTCCCGTCGGACGCCGAAGTCATCACATCACCAGAGGTGGATTCTCAGACTTCTCCGAGGCTACCCTGAGTCCCCAGCAAAGCTGAGGCCCGTAGCTATTGTGGGTGACTTGCGACCGTGACCCCTGGACACCGAGCACATTTGCAAGTGCATCCTCTTCTGGGTCTCCCACGAAGTCGTGCTTTGGGCTCGGAGTAGCCCTAGCCTCCAGCACCAACTGCACCGAAAATCACTGGCCTCCACTCCACGAGTGTCCTGTGAGCCAGATCCACGTGCGACGTCTTGAGGCTCCTTCGCGGTCGCTAGCCCGTTGGCTAGTAGCCCTTAACAAAGGCCAATCTTTTTCTTACTTGGCATCCTGGTTGCTCCAGGCCTGCCCTCACTTACCCTCACTGGGTGAGTTCCCCAGACCTTGCTGGTCTGCACCATCGACGATCTTCCTTTGCATCGAGACTTGCCGTTGCCAAGGCTTGTTGGGTCCAATCCGGTCGCCGACACCTCAGCACTCGACAGACATCGTGTACCATCCCGAATCCTGCTCCTGGTCGCCGACAACGCCTCCTGGACCTCGTGGCTGAAGAGTCAAGACGACCGTCAATGCACCTGAAGCACTCGACATCGGTGGGCATCTGTCCATCGCCTTCCTGGTCACTGGCTAGTGACCCAGACTCTGTCCCCTCTGCTTTCAGGTTCTTCAGATCTCCGATCCACTCTTGGATCCACCCGGACACTTTTCACTTGGTCGCCAGCAGCACTTTGCAGCAGATCGCCATTCAAATCGACGACGAAACCCGACCCCGAAAGGCACCTATGCACCCGGCTTCCCTGGGTGAGGTAACACGAGTACTCCGGTGCTCCCGTGGGTAGAGACTCTTCAAAGTCCTAGATCTCAAAGGGTTTGCTCCAAGTCCTCCTTTAAGTGTCCCTTTTCTTTAATTTCCCGATCACGACTTTCTCCATAGAAGTCAACGGCGTATCGCGGTTGTGTATTTACACTGCACGCGTCCCCCGTGGGTCCCCTGTGTCACTACCTTGGGTGGTTCCTTGTGGTCCAAGCACTTCTAGAGGCTCTAGGCCTAGTGTCTAGTTCAGTCGTGGTTCTTATACCACTTTATTGGTATATGGTTTGGTACGCCCCTAGGGCCCAAACGTGTATTTGTGCTATTACTGTGTTTAAATAACTTCTAACTTATGTACTTCGAACTCTAGCCTCATAAAGAGACTAGAGGGGTGTGTTTAGCAATAAATACATATATTTTGAATATATACCTGGTGTGGTGCTCTTTCATTTGGTCACTCAAGAGATTATAGACTGGTAAAACAAGCTGCTTTACATTCCTTCAAGACTTAGCCTGAAGGCTGCTCTCCATAGCTACCACTAGGATAGCTTTCAATAAGGTTGTCTTTAACCTATCTCCAATAAGGGGTTGTTTGGACTGGTGCAAGGTGCCCACTATAATTAGTGGACAGCATATACCAGGCCAACTTCTCACATTGGTGTGCAGCGTGTGGGATTCCAGCTTGCTATTGTTTTACCAGATAATCTCAATTGAATTGATCAACTGAAAACCACTAAAGGTACCTAAGGTACATATAATTTAAGCTTAGAATACAGTAAGTTCTACTGAACTTAGAGTTGTGTGTTAAGGGATAGCACAACCCTTTCTACAACTCAAGAGAGTTTAGTAGGCCACACTAGAGTAGGTAGTGCATACACCACACCACACTAGTAATGTCTTTAAGGGTAGGATCTAAAGAATCCTTGCAGGAAGCCACTGAGCTTCCACCCTCCAAGTATGATACACTCCCATTCTTGGAATTGAGAGCTTTATGCAACTTGAGAAAAATAAGGACAGGCCAAAGCCCCACCACCCAACACCTTAAAGAGTTGTTGGTGGCTTATGACCTTAGTAAGCCCTTGGGGACTGAAGGGGTAGGAGCTGAGGGTGGGGCAGAAGATGAGGATGGGACCAGGGGTAGAAATACCCCCAGCCCCCCTCTGAAACTGGCCAGGAGGGTGACAATGGCCCTGACCTGGATAACCCAATCCCTCCTGAGGAAGATGAAGAGGATGATCAGAATGATGCCCTCTTTGTCCCCCCAGGAAGGATTATGAGTGTGCCCAGGAAGTCTAGATCTCCTTCTCAGGAGTCTAACCACTCTGGCACCTCAATAGGGAGCTCTGTCTCATCTCATAGGAGGGAATCCTCTCATGAGAGGAGAACAAGGCTGATTCAATATGAGGAAGCTCAGCTTGAACTCAGAAGGAAGCAAGTAGCCTTAGACAGGGAGTCCCTAGATCTCTTTAGAGAGAAAAGAAAGTTGGGACTAGAGTCCCATGGTGGCAGCCATGTCCCTAGAGATAGGGAAAGGTCCTATGACCATAGGAACCTGAGCAAGATTGTCCCTCCCTATCAGAATGGGGATGACATCCACAAGTGGATAACTGCTCTAGAGAGGGCCTGTAAGGTACAGAAGGTCCCTCAGGAGCAGTGGGCAGCAATCTTGTGGCTCTCCTTTGCAGACAAAGGTAGAGATAAGCTCCTCACTGTTAGAGAGGAGGATGCTGATAATTACAAGGTCTTGAAGAGTGCTCTTATTGATGGGTTTGGCCTAACCACTGAACAGTACAGGTTGAAGTTCAGAGATACCCAAAAGCACAGACTCAAGACTGGGTAGACTATGTGGATTGTTCTGCCAAGGCTCTGGAAGGCTGGTTGATGGGCAGTAAGGTGTGTGACTTCTCAGGATTGTACAATCTGATAATGAGGGAGCAGATTCTTAATAACTGTCAAAATCAGCTGTTGCATCAATACCTGGTAGACTCTGATCTGACCTCTCCCCAAGAATTGGGAAAGAAGGCAGACAAATGGGTCAGAACCAGGGTGAAGCAGAAGGTACAGAACCAAGGTGGGGAAACCAAGAAGCAAGATGCTAAGAACTCTGAAAAGGGTGGGGAGAAGGGTAAAGATCAAAAGTCTTCATCAGGCCCCCAAAAATCTTCTTCTGGTGGGGATTCACAGTCTACCAAAGGGAAAGGCCAAAGAAAACCATGGTGCAAGGTCTGTAAGCAAAAGACCCACTGGACCAGTGATTGCACCAAGTCCAAAGACTCCAGTCCAGCACCCACCAATGCCCCTAAGGCACCTGTTCCCCCTAGTACAGTTGGTGGGAGTGCTCCAGCCAAGGGTTTAGTAGGGTTCACCCTGGGTACTGAGTTGGGCTCTGACCTAGTCAGAGAACTGACTCAGGCTGTGTTAGTCTGTGATGGAGGCATGGATGTGACCTCCTCTGTGAGTCCCAGTAATCTGGGCAAGTACAGACAACAGCCTTTAATCAATGGACGTGAGGCTTTGGCATTTAGGGACACAGGGGCAAGTGTCACAATGGTGACACAAGACCTTGTGAATCCTGGGCAAGTTATACTTGGTGAGATGTACCAAGTGACCAATGCTAGCAATGTCAGAACAGACCATACTCTGGCAGTTGTTAACTTCTCCTGGGGAGGGGTAACTGGCCTTAAGAAGGTTGTGGTGAGTGCAAACCTACCAGTCGAATGCTTGCTTGGCAATGACTTAGAGACTTCTGCTTGGGCAGAAGTGGAGCTCAGGACCCATGCAGAAATGCTGGGGATCCCTGCAGATGTGTTTGCTGTGACCAGGTCACAAGCCAAAATGTCTAGCACTGAACAGGCCTTGGATTCTGGAAGAATGGACCAAGTGCCTTCCAAGAGGAGGAGTAGTAGGGTTAAGGCAGTGCCTTCCCCTTGGCTCAGGAGGAAGATCAGTCCCTTGAGGGGGATGATCTCAGCCCTGAAGAAGGAACTGTCCCAGAGGAACTTGAACCTGACCAGGTTGAGTTCTTGGGGACAGGGGGACCTTCTAGGGCAGATCTGAGCCAGGAGCAGCAGAGCTGCCCCTCCCTTGAACCCCTCAGACAGCAAGCTGCTGCTGAGGCTGCTGGGAAAGCTAGTGGTCCCCATACAGTGTATTGGGATGATGGACTCCTGTACTCAGAGAGTAGAGACCCCAAGCCTGGTGCTACCAGGAGGTTGGTTATACCTCTGAAGTTCAGGGGCTTCCTATTGACCCTAGCCCATGATATTCCCTTAGCAGGTCACCTGGGCCAGAACAAGACTTGGGACAGAATTGTCCCTCACTTTCACTGGCCCCACATGTCTGAAGACACCAAGGAGTTTTGTCGCTCCTGTGTAACCTGCCAGGCCAGTGGCAAGGCAGGTGGCACTACAAAGGCCCCCCTGATACCACTACCTGTGGTGGGGGTGCCCTTTGAAAGGGTAGGGATTGACATTGTTGGTCCCATGGATCCCCAAACAGCCTCTGGGCACAGGTTTATCCTGGTGGTAGTGGATCATGCCACCAGGTACCCAGAAGCTATTCCCCTCAGGACCACTACAGCACCTGTGGTGGCAAGGGCCCTCCTGGGAATTTTCTCAAGAGTGGGCTTTCCTAAGGAGGTAGTATCAGACAGGGGTGCTAACTTCATGTCTGGGTACTTAAAAGCAATGTGGAAGGAGTGTGGAGTGACTTATAAGTTCACCACACCCTATCACCCACAATGCAATGGTTTAGTTGAGAGATTCAACAAAACCTTGAAGGGCATGATTAAAGGGCTCCCAGAAAAGCTTAGGCGAAGATGGGACATACTCTTGCCCTGCCTTTTATTCGCATATAGGGAGGTGCCTCAGAAGGGGGTTGGTTACAGCCCTTTTGAACTTCTGTTTGGCCACCCTGTGAGGGGTCCACTGTGCTTGGTGAAGGAAGGATGGGAGTTACCTCTCAAGCCCCCAAAGCAAGATATAGTGGACTATGTACTTGGTCTCCGCTCCAGGATGGCTGAGTATATGAAAAAGGCAACCAAAAACCTTGAGGCTAGCCAGGAACTTCAAAAGGCCTGGCATGACCAAAAGGCTGTTCTGACTGTTTACCAGCCAGGACAGAAGGTGTGGGTGTTGGAGCCAGTGGCCCCAGCAGCTCTCCAAGACAAATGGAGTGGACCCCACACTATTGTTGAGCAGAAGGGTGAGGTTACCTACTTAGTAGACCTAGGAACACCCAGGAGTCCCCACAGGGTTCTCCATGTCAACAGGTTAAAACCATATGTGGACAGGGCAGACATGGGCTTGCTCATGGCTACTGATGAAGGGCAGGAGGAAGAGAGTGACCCACTCCCTGACCTGCTCTCACAGAACCCTGACGATGGGTCAGTAGATGGTGTAGCCTTGGCAGGCAGCCTCACTACCCAGCAACAAACTGATTGTAGGCAAGTTCTCAATCAGTTTAGACATATGTTTTCACTGACACCCAGTCAGACCACCTGGTGCACTCATGAAGTGGACACTGGGGACAGTCTGCCTATTAAAAATAAGATTTATAGGCAACCTGACCATGTCAGGGACTGTATCAGGACTGAAGTCCAGAAAATGTTGGAATTGGGAGTTATTGAACCCTCAGATAGCCCTTGGGCTAGTCCAGTGGTCCTTGTGCCAAAACCTCACACCAGTGGTGGAAAAAGAGAGATGAGGTTTTGTGTGGACTACAGGGGTCTCAATGCAGTCACTAGGACTGATGCCCATCCAATACCAAGGGCAGATGAGCTCATAGATACTTTGGCCTCAGCCAAATATCTCAGCACATTTGACTTGACAGCTGGCTACTGGCAGATCAGACTAGCTGATACTGCAAAGCCCAAAACAGCATTCTCAACCCCTAGTGGGCATTATCAATTTGTGGTAATGCCCTTTGGTCTGAAGAATGCACCTGCCACTTTCCAGAGGTTGGTGAATACAGTTCTCACAGGTCTGGAAGCCTATAGTGCAGCATATCTAGATGATATTGCTGTCTTTAGCTCCACCTGGGAGGATCACCTGGTCCACCTCAGGAATGTTTTACAGGCCCTGCAAAAGGCAGGCCTGACTATCAAGGCCACTAAGTGCCAGATAGGGCAGAGTCAGGTTGTGTACCTGGGCCACCTTGTGGGTGGAGGCCAGGTTCAACCTTTGCAGAGCAAGATCCAGACTATCATGGACTGGACTGCTCCCACTACCCAGACTCAGGTGAGAGCCTTCTTAGGCCTGACTGGGTACTATAGGAGATTTGTCAAGGGGTATGGATCAATAGTGACACCCCTGAATGACTTAACTTCTAAGAAAATGCCCAAAAAGGTTCAGTGGACAGTTAGCTGTCAAAAGGCATTTGATGACCTGAAGCAGGCCATGTGCACTGCTCCCATTCTACAGAGTCCTGATTACTCCAAGAAGTTCATTGTTCAAACTGATGCATCTGAATTGGGGGTAGGGGCTGTACTGTCACAATTGAATGAAGAAGGTCAGGATCAGCCAGTAGCTTTCATTAGCAGAAGGCTGACCCCTAGAGAGAAACGTTGGTCAGCCATAGAGAGGGAGGCCTTTGCTGTGGTCTGGGCTCTGAAGAAGTTGAGGCCATACTTGTTTGGTACACACTTCCTGGTTCAGACAGACCATAAGCCCCTCTTATGGCTAAAACAAATGAAGGGTGAAAACCCCAAACTGCTTAGGTGGTCCATTTCCCTACAGGGGATGGACTTTACAGTGGAACATAGACCTGGGAGTAACCATGCCAATGCAGATGGACTCTCTAGGTACTTCCACTTAGAACATGAAGACTTAACTGGGCAAGGTTAGTTTAATGTCCCTACGTTTGGGGGGGTTGTGTAGGAGAGTAGGATCTGCTTCACATGGGTACCCCCACTTTTTGCTGATGCTTCACTGTTTTTCGACATTAGTCTGGCTGGGGCCCTGCTAATCAGAACCCCAGCCTAGCTGCTTCCTCTCTAAAATGGTTTCCATGTGCCTTAGGCACATCACTGATTGGAATCTGGAGTGCCCTTATAAGTCCCTAGTATATGGTATACTATGTACCAAGGGCATAGGTACCTCAGAGGCCTGCCAGGGGCTGCAGCATGTATTATGCCACCCCTGGAAGGCCATCCAAACTGACACCACAGGTCTGCTACTGCAGCCTGGGTAAGGTGGTGCATGCACCCCTTACTGTGATATAGGTTACCTATATCACTAAATACATACACACATATAAACCTATAAGTCACTCCTAAGGCAGGCCTTATCAATCCTAAAGGCAGAGTGCATGGTTCCTATGTGAGAGGGTGCCCTGCATGAGCAGGGCCCCTCTGCAGCGTTCGGAGACCCTTCTCTGATGCTGTTTGTAGTGCAGCCTGACCATATACTCTTAAGCGCATTATAACCTCGCGTTAAATGCTAACTTTGGAATGGCTGCACCTAAACATGTCGTGTTTGGTGTCAAACATCTTGGAATACTACCCCCCGCCAATTCTGGCGGCGGGGGTAGCATTCCACCCTTCTAGAGGGAAAGACATGTTAACTCTGGCTAGCCCGGTAACTTCTTTCCAAAGCCCTGGCATCACAAAATGGATGCTGCTGCCACAGACACGAGTCTGGCCTCCTGCTGCTGGACGAAACTCCGGCAGGGGAGGCCTGGACAATAGGTTTCCTGTCCCAGGGAGGTGTGACCACCTCCCCAGACAGGATAATGTGTATTGGGGCTGGGCGGGAGCACTTTCGGGTGCTTTGAAGTCCTGCACTGGGGGCACACTTGGTGTCCCTGTGCATACCCCAGTTCAAACCGGATCAGGGGCTTGCAGCCCCTGCTTTGGCGCGAACTGGACAAAGGGAAAGGGGTGTAGCCACCCCTCTGCCCTGACCCACCCATAGGTGGGGCCACAGAGTAGTCCAACCCCTAAACTTAGTATAAGTATAGGAACCCAGTCCTTAGGACTTTAGATTATCCCTGGACGAAACTCTGAAACAGAATCCTGGACCTTCGACGCTCTACTCACGATTAGAGGACAGAAGAATCTCCCTTGGGGTCAAGGAGTGACTCCCCTGCTTGGCAGGCACCAAAGAAGCATCTGTCCGGTTCGCATTTCTGAAGCTCCCGTCGGACGCCGAAGTCATCGCATCACCAGAGGTGGATTCTCAGACTTCCCCGAGGCTACCCTGAGTCCCCAGCAAAGCTGAGGCCCGTAGCTATCGTGGGTGACTTGAGACCGTGACCCCTGGACACCGAGCACATTTGCAAGTGCATCCTCTTCTGGGTCTCCCACGAAGTCGTGCTTTGGGCTCCGAGTAGCCCTAGCCTCCAGCACCAACTGCACCGAAGATCACTGGCCTCCACTCCACGAGTGTCCTGTGAGCCAGATCCACGTGCGACGTCTCGAGGCTCCTTCGCGGTCGCTAGCCCGTTGGCTAGTAGCCCTTAACGAAGGCCAATCTTTTTCTTACTTGGCATCCTGGTTGCTCCAGGCCTGCCCTCACTTACCCTTGCTGGGTGAGTTCCCCAGACCTTGCTGGTCTGCACCATCGACGATCTTCCTCTGCATCGAGACTTGCCGTTGCCAAGGCTTGTTGGGTCCAATCCGGTCGCCGACACCTCAGCACTCGACAGACATCGTGTACCAGTCCGAATCCTGCTCCTGGTCGCCAACAACGCCTCCTGGACCTCGTGGCTGAAGAGTCAAGACGACTGTCAACGCACCTGAAGCACTCGACATCGGTGGGCATCTGTCCATCGCCTTCCTGGTCACTGGCTAGTGACCCAGACTCTGTCCCCTCTGCTTTCAGGTTCTTCAGATCTCCGATCCACTCTTGGATCCACCCGGACACTTTTCACTTGGTCGCCAGCAGCACTTTGCAGCAGATCGCCATTCAAATCGACGACGAAACCCGACCCCGAAAGGCACCTATGCACCCGGCTTCCCTGGGTGAGGTAACACGAGTACTCCGGTGCTCCCGTGGGTAGAGACTCTTCAAAGTCCTAGATCTCAAAGGGTTTGCTCCAAGTCCTCCTTTAAGTGTCCCTTTTCTTTAATTTCCCGATCACGACTTTCTCCATAGAAGTCAACGGCGTATCGCGGTTGTGTATTTACACTGCACGCGTCCCCCGTGGGTCCCCTGTGTCACTACCTTGGGTGGTTCCTTGTGGTCCAAGCACTTCTAGAGGCTCTAGGCCTAGTGTCTAGTTCAGTCGTGGTTCTTATACCACTTTATTGGTATATGGTTTGGTACGCCCCTAGGGCCCAAACGTGTATTTGTGCTATTACTGTGTTTAAATAACTTCTAACTTATGTACTTCGAACTCTAGCCTCATAAAGAGACTAGAGGGGTGTGTTTAGCAATAAATACATATATTTTGAATATATACCTGGTGTGGTGCTCTTTCATTTGGTCACTCAAGAGATTATAGACTGGTAAAACAAGCTGCTTTACATTCCTTCAAGACTTAGCCTGAAGGCTGCTCTCCATAGCTACCACTAGGATAGCTTTCAATAAGGTTGTCTTTAACCTATCTCCAATAAGGGGTTGTTTGGACTGGTGCAAGGTGCCCACTATAATTAGTGGACAGCATATACCAGGCCAACTTCTCACATTGGTGTGCAGCGTGTGGGATTCCAGCTTGCTATTGTTTTACCAGATAATCTCAATTGAATTGATCAACTGAAAACCACTAAAGGTACCTAAGGTACATATAATTTAAGCTTAGAATACAGTAAGTTCTACTGAACTTAGAGTTGTGTGTTAAGGGATAGCACAACCCTTTCTACAACTCAAGAGAGTTTAGTAGGCCACACTAGAGTAGGTAGTGCATACACCACACCACACTAGTAATGTCTTTAAGGGTAGGATCTAAAGAATCCTTGCAGGAAGCCACTGAGCTTCCACCCTCCAAGTATGATACACTCCCATTCTTGGAATTGAGAGCTTTATGCAACTTGAGAAAAATAAGGACAGGCCAAAGCCCCACCACCCAACACCTTAAAGAGTTGTTGGTGGCTTATGACCTTAGTAAGCCCTTGGGGACTGAAGGGGTAGGAGCTGAGGGTGGGGCAGAAGATGAGGATGGGACCAGGGGTAGAAATACCCCCAGCCCCCCTCTGAAACTGGCCAGGAGGGTGACAATGGCCCTGACCTGGATAACCCAATCCCTCCTGAGGAAGATGAAGAGGATGATCAGAATGATGCCCTCTTTGTCCCCCCAGGAAGGATTATGAGTGTGCCCAGGAAGTCTAGATCTCCTTCTCAGGAGTCTAACCACTCTGGCACCTCAATAGGGAGCTCTGTCTCATCTCATAGGAGGGAATCCTCTCATGAGAGGAGAACAAGGCTGATTCAATATGAGGAAGCTCAGCTTGAACTCAGAAGGAAGCAAGTAGCCTTAGACAGGGAGTCCCTAGATCTCTTTAGAGAGAAAAGAAAGTTGGGACTAGAGTCCCATGGTGGCAGCCATGTCCCTAGAGATAGGGAAAGGTCCTATGACCATAGGAACCTGAGCAAGATTGTCCCTCCCTATCAGAATGGGGATGACATCCACAAGTGGATAACTGCTCTAGAGAGGGCCTGTAAGGTACAGAAGGTCCCTCAGGAGCAGTGGGCAGCAATCTTGTGGCTCTCCTTTGCAGACAAAGGTAGAGATAAGCTCCTCACTGTTAGAGAGGAGGATGCTGATAATTACAAGGTCTTGAAGAGTGCTCTTATTGATGGGTTTGGCCTAACCACTGAACAGTACAGGTTGAAGTTCAGAGATACCCAAAAAGCACAGACTCAAGACTGGGTAGACTATGTGGATTGTTCTGCCAAGGCTCTGGAAGGCTGGTTGATGGGCAGTAAGGTGTGTGACTTCTCAGGATTGTACAATCTGATAATGAGGGAGCAGATTCTTAATAACTGTCAAAATCAGCTGTTGCATCAATACCTGGTAGACTCTGATCTGACCTCTCCCCAAGAATTGGGAAAGAAGGCAGACAAATGGGTCAGAACCAGGGTGAAGCAGAAGGTACAGAACCAAGGTGGGGAAACCAAGAAGCAAGATGCTAAGAACTCTGAAAAGGGTGGGGAGAAGGGTAAAGATCAAAAGTCTTCATCAGGCCCCCAAAAATCTTCTTCTGGTGGGGATTCACAGTCTACCAAAGGGAAAGGCCAAAGAAAACCATGGTGCAAGGTCTGTAAGCAAAAGACCCACTGGACCAGTGATTGCACCAAGTCCAAAGACTCCAGTCCAGCACCCACCAATGCCCCTAAGGCACCTGTTCCCCCTAGTACAGTTGGTGGGAGTGCTCCAGCCAAGGGTTTAGTAGGGTTCACCCTGGGTACTGAGTTGGGCTCTGACCTAGTCAGAGAACTGACTCAGGCTGTGTTAGTCTGTGATGGAGGCATGGATGTGACCTCCTCTGTGAGTCCCAGTAATCTGGGCAAGTACAGACAACAGCCTTTAATCAATGGACGTGAGGCTTTGGCATTTAGGGACACAGGGGCAAGTGTCACAATGGTGACACAAGACCTTGTGAATCCTGGGCAAGTTATACTTGGTGAGATGTACCAAGTGACCAATGCTAGCAATGTCAGAACAGACCATACTCTGGCAGTTGTTAACTTCTCCTGGGGAGGGGTAACTGGCCTTAAGAAGGTTGTGGTGAGTGCAAACCTACCAGTCGAATGCTTGCTTGGCAATGACTTAGAGACTTCTGCTTGGGCAGAAGTGGAGCTCAGGACCCATGCAGAAATGCTGGGGATCCCTGCAGATGTGTTTGCTGTGACCAGGTCACAAGCCAAAATGTCTAGCACTGAACAGGCCTTGGATTCTGGAAGAATGGACCAAGTGCCTTCCAAGAGGAGGAGTAGTAGGGTTAAGGCAGTGCCTTCCCCTTGGCTCAGGAGGAAGATCAGTCCCTTGAGGGGGATGATCTCAGCCCTGAAGAAGGAACTGTCCCAGAGGAACTTGAACCTGACCAGGTTGAGTTCTTGGGGACAGGGGGACCTTCTAGGGCAGATCTGAGCCAGGAGCAGCAGAGCTGCCCCTCCCTTGAACCCCTCAGACAGCAAGCTGCTGCTGAGGCTGCTGGGAAAGCTAGTGGTCCCCATACAGTGTATTGGGATGATGGACTCCTGTACTCAGAGAGTAGAGACCCCAAGCCTGGTGCTACCAGGAGGTTGGTTATACCTCTGAAGTTCAGGGGCTTCCTATTGACCCTAGCCCATGATATTCCCTTAGCAGGTCACCTGGGCCAGAACAAGACTTGGGACAGAATTGTCCCTCACTTTCACTGGCCCCACATGTCTGAAGACACCAAGGAGTTTTGTCGCTCCTGTGTAACCTGCCAGGCCAGTGGCAAGGCAGGTGGCACTACAAAGGCCCCCTGATACCACTACCTGTGGTGGGGGTGCCCTTTGAAAGGGTAGGGATTGACATTGTTGGTCCCATGGATCCCCAAACAGCCTCTGGGCACAGGTTTATCCTGGTGGTAGTGGATCATGCCACCAGGTACCCAGAAGCTATTCCCCTCAGGACCACTACAGCACCTGTGGTGGCAAGGGCCCTCCTGGGAATTTTCTCAAGAGTGGGCTTTCCTAAGGAGGTAGTATCAGACAGGGGTGCTAACTTCATGTCTGGGTACTTAAAAGCAATGTGGAAGGAGTGTGGAGTGACTTATAAGTTCACCACACCCTATCACCCACAATGCAATGGTTTAGTTGAGAGATTCAACAAAACCTTGAAGGGCATGATTAAAGGGCTCCCAGAAAAGCTTAGGCGTAGATGGGACATACTCTTGCCCTGCCTTTTATTCGCATATAGGGAGGTGCCTCAGAAGGGGTTGGTTACAGCCCTTTTGAACTTCTGTTTGGCCACCCTGTGAGGGGTCCACTGTGCTTGGTGAAGGAAGGATGGGAGTTACCTCTCAAGCCCCCAAAGCAAGATATAGTGGACTATGTACTTGGTCTCCGCTCCAGGATGGCTGAGTATATGAAAAAGGCAACCAAAAACCTTGAGGCTAGCCAGGAACTTCAAAAGGCCTGGCATGACCAAAAGGCTGTTCTGACTGTTTACCAGCCAGGACAGAAGGTGTGGGTGTTGGAGCCAGTGGCCCCAGCAGCTCTCCAAGACAAATGGAGTGGACCCCACACTATTGTTGAGCAGAAGGGTGAGGTCACCTACTTAGTAGACCTAGGAACACCCAGGAGTCCCCACAGGGTTCTCCATGTCAACAGGTTAAAACCATATGTGGACAGGGCAGACATGGGCTTGCTCATGGCTACTGATGAAGGGCAGGAGGAAGAGAGTGACCCACTCCCTGACCTGCTCTCACAGAACCCTGACGATGGGTCAGTAGATGGTGTAGCCTTGGCAGGCAGCCTCACTACCCAGCAACAAACTGATTGTAGGCAAGTTCTCAATCAGTTTAGACATATGTTTTCACTGACACCCAGTCAGACCACCTGGTGCACTCATGAAGTGGACACTGGGGACAGTCTGCCTATTAAAAATAAGATTTATAGGCAACCTGACCATGTCAGGGACTGTATCAGGACTGAAGTCCAGAAAATGTTGGAATTGGGAGTTATTGAACCCTCAGATAGCCCTTGGGCTAGTCCAGTGGTCCTTGTGCCAAAACCTCACACCAGTGGTGGAAAAAGAGAGATGAGGTTTTGTGTGGACTACAGGGGTCTCAATGCAGTCACTAGGACTGATGCCCATCCAATACCAAGGGCAGATGAGCTCATAGATACTTTGGCCTCAGCCAAATATCTCAGCACATTTGACTTGACAGCTGGCTACTGGCAGATCAGACTAGCTGATACTGCAAAGCCCAAAACAGCATTCTCAACCCCTAGTGGGCATTATCAATTTGTGGTAATGCCCTTTGGTCTGAAGAATGCACCTGCCACTTTCCAGAGGTTGGTGAATACAGTTCTCACAGGTCTGGAAGCCTATAGTGCAGCATATCTAGATGATATTGCTGTCTTTAGCTCCACCTGGGAGGATCACCTGGTCCACCTCAGGAATGTTTTACAGGCCCTGCAAAAGGCAGGCCTGACTATCAAGGCCACTAAGTGCCAGATAGGGCAGAGTCAGGTTGTGTACCTGGGCCACCTTGTGGGTGGAGGCCAGGTTCAACCTTTGCAGAGCAAGATCCAGACTATCATGGACTGGACTGCTCCCACTACCCAGACTCAGGTGAGAGCCTTCTTAGGCCTGACTGGGTACTATAGGAGATTTGTCAAGGGGTATGGATCAATAGTGACACCCCTGAATGACTTAACTTCTAAGAAAATGCCCAAAAAGGTTCAGTGGACAGTTAGCTGTCAAAAGGCATTTGATGACCTGAAGCAGGCCATGTGCACTGCTCCCATTCTACAGAGTCCTGATTACTCCAAGAAGTTCATTGTTCAAACTGATGCATCTGAATTGGGGGTAGGGGCTGTACTGTCACAATTGAATGAAGAAGGTCAGGATCAGCCAGTAGCTTTCATTAGCAGAAGGCTGACCCCTAGAGAGAAACGTTGGTCAGCCATAGAGAGGGGGCCTTTGCTGTGGTCTGGGCTCTGAAGAAGTTGAGGCCATACTTGTTTGGTACACACTTCCTGGTTCAGACAGACCATAAGCCCCTCTTATGGCTAAAACAAATGAAGGGTGAAAACCCCAAACTGCTTAGGTGGTCCATTTCCCTACAGGGGATGGACTTTACAGTGGAACATAGACCTGGGAGTAACCATGCCAATGCAGATGGACTCTCTAGGTACTTCCACTTAGAACATGAAGACTTAACTGGGCAAAGTTAGTTTAATGTCCCTACGTTTGGGGGGGTTGTGTAGGAGAGTAGGATCTGCTTCACATGGGTACCCCCACTTTTTGCTGATGCTTCACTGTTTTTCGACATTAGTCTGGCTGGGGCCCTGCTAATCAGAACCCCAGCCTAGCTGCTTCCTCTCTAAAATGGTTTCCATGTGCCTTAGGCACATCACTGATTGGAATCTGGAGTGCCCTTATAAGTCCCTAGTATATGGTATACTATGTACCAAGGGCATAGGTACCTCAGAGGCCTGCCAGGGGCTGCAGCATGTATTATGCCACCCCTGGAAGGCCATCCAAACTGACACCACAGGTCTGCTACTGCAGCCTGGGTAAGGTGGTGCATGCACCCCTTACTGTGATATAGGTTACCTATATCACTAAATACATACACACATATAAACCTATAAGTCACTCCTAAGGCAGGCATTATCAATCCTAAAGGCAGAGTGCATGGTTCCTATGTGAGAGGGTGCCCTCTGCAGCGTTCGGAGACCCTTCTCTGATGCTGTTTGTAGTGCAGCCTGACCATATACTCTTAAGCGCATTATAACCTCGCGTTAAATGCTAACTTTGGAATGGCTTCACCTAAACATGTCGTGTTTGGTGTCAAACATCTTGGAATACTACCCCCCCGCCAATTCTGGCGGCGGGGGTAGCATTCCACTCTTCTAGAGGGAAAGACATGTTAACTCTGGCTAGCCCGGTAACTTCTTTCCAAAGCCCTGGCATCACAAAATGGATGCTGCTGCCACAGACACGAGTCTAGCCTCCTGCTGCTGGACGAAACTCCGGCAGGGGAGGCCTGGACAATAGGTTTCCTGTCCCAGGGAGGTGTGACCACCTCCCCAGACAGGATAATGTGTATTGGGGCTGGGCGGGAGCACTTTCGGGTGCTTTGAAGTCCTGCACTGGGGGCACACTTGGTGTCCCTGTGCATACCCCAGTTCAAACCGGATCAGGGGCTTGCAGCCCCTGCTTTGGCGCGAACTGGACAAAGGGAAAGGGGTGTAGCCACCCCTCTGCCCTGACCCACCCATAGGTGGGGCCACAGAGTAGTCCAACCCCTAAACTTGGTATAAGTATAGGAACCCAGACCCTTGACCTTGCCAGGTAGGTCGCTCCCCCACCACACAGCTCCGCCTGTGTTGTCTGCCCGCTGCTCCTGTAGGTAAGATCGCCCTCCGCTTGTGGCCCCGGTGCCCGTTTTGTCTGCTCTCCCCCTGTTTTTCCTTTCTGTGCCCCTCGCTGCCCCACTGTTGTTGTGCCCGTGATTTTGTCTGCTCTCCCCCTGTTTTTCCTTTCTGTGCCCCTCGCTGCCCCACTGTTGTTGTGCCCGTGATTTTGTCTGCTCTCCCCTGTTTTTCCTTTCTGTGCCCCTCGCTGCCCCACTGTTGTTGTGCCCGTGATTTTGTCTGATCTCCCCCTGTTTTTCCTTTCTGTACCCCTCGCTGCCCCACTGTTGTTGTGCCCGTGATTTTGCCTGCTCTCCCCCTGTTTTTCCTTTCTGTGCCCCTCGCTGCCCCACTGTTGTTGTGCCCGTGATTTTGCCTGCTCTCCCCCTGTTTTTCCTTTCTGTGCCCCTCGCTGCCCCACTGTTGTTGTGCCCGTGATTTTGTCTGCTCTCCCCCTGTTTTTCCTTTCTGTGCCCCTCGCTGCCCCACTGTTGTTGTGCCCGTGATTTTGCCTGCTCTCCCCCTGTTTTTCCTTTCTGTGCCCCTCGCTGCCCCACTGTTGTTGTGCCCGTGATTTTGTCTGCTCTCCCCCTGTTTTTCCTTTCTGTGCCCCTCGCTGCCCCACTGTTGTTGTGCCCGTGATTTTGTCTGCTCTCCCCCTGTTTTTCCTTTCTGTGCCCCCGCTGCCTCTCGCCACTCCCGCCGCTGCGTTCCCTGCGGCCCCGCCCCCTGACTGCCCATTCGCTGCCCCTGCCTCCCGCCTCCCAGCTGCTCCTCCCTCCCACCTCCCCATAAATGGCGGCCGCTGCACGCCGCGCAGCGGACGTGCGCAGCGGGCGCGCCGCTGGCGCGCCGAGGCGCGCCTAAGGCAAGCCCCGTCTGCGCCCGTCCGCGACTGGACCGCGCCCAGCGCCAGAACCCCTGGAACCCACCAACGCAACACTACTCGACGGACCTACGACGCCGCCACACTCACCGCACTCAATGCCGGCCGGAACCCTGCCTGCTACCGAGCCTCACCGAGACGCACCCACGGACCCTTCGCCTGCCAAGCCTGCCGATTCACCTGCCCCCGGACGTGCACCACCTCCGCCAAGTCGAGCAACAGCAGCAACCACCTGAAATGCATCCTGCTGAACACCCGCTCCGTCCACAGGCACGCCGTGGAACTCTGGGACCTGCTCGACGCAACAGCACCGGACATCGCCTTCCTCACCGAGACCTGGATGAACGCCTCCTCAGCGCCCGACATCGCCATAGCCATCCCGGATGGATACAAGATCACCCGGAAGGACCGCGTCAACCAGACGGGAGGAGGCATCGCCATCGTACACAAGAACACCATCCGCATCTCGACTAACTCCGACGAGACCTTCTCCGCCGCCGAACACCTACACTTCCAGATACACACTGACCCCAAGACCACCCTCCGAGGCACCCTCATCTACAGACCCCCGGGACCACGCACACTATTCAGCGAAGACATCGCAGACTTCATCAGCCCGCACGCCATGCCCTCAGCCGACTACATCCTCCTAGGGGACCTCAACTTCCACCTGGAGAACAACAACGACAGAAACACCACCGCCCTGCTGGACAACCTCGCCAACCTCGGACTCAAGCAACTGGTGAACACGCCCACCCACTACGCCGGCCACACGCTTGACCCCGTCTTCTCGTCCAGCAAGCACATCTCCTTCAGCCACGCCACCGGACTCCACTGGACCGACCACAGCTGCGTCCACTTCAGCTTCAGAAAGACTGCGACCCACCACCACCCGCAACAGGCTCCCCGCCGGAGCTGGAGCAAGATCACCGCCGAGCAGCTCACCGCCTCCCTCAGCCAGAACACACCCACCAACACAACGGACCCAAACGAAGCAGCCAGCAACCTCGCCAAGTGGCTGACCGCCTGCGCCGACGACCTCGCACCACTAAAAACCCTCCCAGCAGACCCGGAAGCAAGAAAACCCCTTGGTTCACCAACGAACTCAAGGAATCCAAGAAGAACTGCCGCACTCTCGAGAAAACCTGGCGACTCGACCAGACCACAGACAACAGGACCGCCCTCAAGCACGCCACCCGCAAACACCACCAGCTGATCCGTGCCACCAAGAAGTCGGCACTCAAAGAACGACTGGACAACAACGCCCATGACAGCAAGGAACTTTTCAGCATCGTCAAAGAGTTCTCCAACCCCAGCGCCGGAAACAACGACATCACCCCCTCGCAAGACCTCTGCAACTCACTCTCCGCGTTCTTCCACCGCAAGATCACCGACATACACAACAGCTTCGACGCACAAACAACGCACCCTACCGCCGAACCAACGCCCGCCACCACCACCCTCTGCAACTGGACCCCGATCAGCACCGAAGACACCACCCGCACGATGAACTCCATCCACTCCGGATCACCAACCGACCCCTGCCCACACCACGTCTTCAACAAAGCCGACGCCACCATCGCACCCCATCTCCGGGACATCATCAACTCCTCCTTCCACACCGCCACCTTCCCGGAGAGCTGGAAGCACGCCGAGCTTACCGCCCTCCTGAAGAAACCAACGGCGGACCCCACCGACCTCAAGAACTACCGTCCCATCTCGCTCCTTCCGTTTCCGGCCAAAGTCATCGAGAAGACCTTCAACAGACAGCTTGCCGCCTTCCTCGAGACGAATGGATCCCTCGACCCCTCGCAGTCCGGGTTTCGGGCCAACCACAGCACCGAGACCGCCCTTATCGCAGCCACCGACGACATCAGAACCCTAACCGACAACGGGGAAACAGCTGCCCTCATCCTCTTGGACCTCTCTGCGGCGTTCGACACCGTCTGCCACCGCACCCTAGTGAAGCGCCTCAGCAACATCGGAATCCGAGAGAAAGCACTGGAATGGATCATCTCGTTCCTCGCCGGAAGAACCCAGAGAGTCCGCCTCCCCCGTTCAGATCCGAAGCCACCGAAGTCATCTGCGGCGTTCCACAAGGATCCTCACTCAGCCCAACCCTCTTCAACGTCTACATGAGCTCCCTCGCAGCCATCGCACGCCGACACAACCTCAACATCATCTCCTACGCCGACGACACCCAGCTGATCCTCTCCCTCACCAACGACCCCACCACCGCCAGAGCCAACCTACACGACGGGATGAGAGACGTCGCCGACTGGATGAGGAACAGCCGCCTTAAACTGAACTCAGACAAGACGGAAGTCCTCATCCTGGGCTCATCACCCTCCGCCTGGGACGACTCCTGGTGGCCCCCGGCCCCTGGGCACCGCGCCCAAGCCAACGGACCACGCACGCAACCTGGGCTTCATCCTGGACTCCTCCCTGTCGATGACCAGACAAGTCAACGCCGTCTCATCTTCATGCTTCAACACCCTGCGCATGCTCCGCAAGATCTTCAGATGGATCCCCACTGAAACCAGGAAGACCGTCACCCAGGCACTCGTCACCAGCCGACTGGACTATGGGAACACCCTCTACGCCGGAACCACAGCCAAACTTCAAAAGAGACTCCAGCGCATCCAGAACGCCGCCGCACGACTCATCCTGGACATCCCCCGACACAGCCACATCACCGTGCACCTGAAAGACCTGCACTGGCTCCCCGTCAGCAAGAGAATCACGTTCAGACTCCTCACCCACGCACACAAGGCCCTCCATGACCTGGGCCCAAAGTACCTCAACGACCGCATGACCTTCTACACGCCCACACGCCAGCTACGATCAACCAGCCACGCCCTCGCCACCGTACCACGCATCCGCAGAACCACCGCCGGAGGAAGATCCTTCTCCTACCTGGCAGCCAAGACCTGGAACTCCTCCCCACTCACCTTCGGCGAACCCAGGACCATCTCTCCTTCAGGAAGCAGCTCAAGACCTGGCTGTTCGAGCAGTAACTTACCCCCTCCCCCAGCGCCTTGAGACCCTCCCGGGTGAGTAGCGCGCTCTATAAATGCCGTGATTGATTGATTGATTGATAGATTATCCCTGGATGAAACTCTGAAACAGAATCCTGGACCTTCGACGCTCTACTCACGATTAGAGGACAGAAGAATCTCCCTTGGGGTCAAGGAGTGACTCCCCTGCTTGGCAGGCACCAAAGAAGCATCTGTCCGGTTCGCATTTCTGAAGCTCCCGTCGGACGCCGAAGTCATCGCATCACCAGAGGTGGATTCTCAGACTTCCCGAGGCTACCCTGAGTCCCCAGCAAAGCTGAGGCCCGTAGCTATCGTGGGTGACTTGAGACCGTGACCCCTGGACACCGAGCACATTTGCAAGTGCATCCTCTTCTGGGTCTCCCACGAAGTCGTGCTTTGGGCTCCGAGTAGCCCTAGCCTCCAGCACCAACTGCACCGAAAATCACTGGCCTCCACTCCACGAGTGTCCTGTGAGCCAGATCCACGTGCGACGTCTCAAGGCTCCTTCGCGGTCGCTAGCCCATTGGCTAGTAGCCCTTAACGAAGGCCAATCTTTTTCTTACTTGGCATCCTGGTTGCTCCAGGCCTGCCCTCACTTACCCTTGCTGGGTGAGTTCCCCAGACCTTGCTGGTCTGCACCATCGACGATCTTCCTCTGCATCAAGACTTGCCGTTGCCAAGGCTTGTTGGGTCCAATCCGGTCGCCGATACCTCAGCACTCGATAAACATCATGTACCAGCACGAATCCTGCTCCTGGTCGCCGACAACACCTCCTGGACCTCGTGGCTGAAGAGTCAAGATGACCGTCAATGCACCTGAAGCACTCTACATCGGTGGGCATCTGTCCATCGCCTTCCTGGTCACTGGCTAGTGACCCAGACTCTGTCCCCTCTGCTTTCAGGTTCTTCAGATCTCCGATCCACTCTTGGATCCACCCGGACACTTTTCACTTGGTCGCCAGCAGCACTTTGCAGCAGATCGCCATTCAAATCGATGACGAAACCCGACCCCAAAGGCACCTATGCACCCGGCTTCCCTGGGTGAGGTAACACGAGTACTCCGGTGCTCCCGTGGGTAGAGACTCTTCAAAGTCCTAGATCTCAAAGGGTTTGCTCCAAGTCCTCCTTTAAGTGTCCCTTTTCTTTAATTTCCCGATCACGACTTTCTCCATAGAAGTCAACGGCGTATCGCGGTTGTGTATTTACACTGCACGCGTCCCCCGTGGGTCCCCTGTGTCACTACCTTGGGTGGTTCCTTGTGGTCCAAGCACTTCTAGAGGCTCTAGGCCTAGTGTCTAGTTCAGTCGTGGTTCTTATACCACTTTATTGGTATATGGTTTGAGTACGCCCCTAGGGCCCAAACGTGTATTTGTGCTATTACTGTGTTTAAATAACTTCTAACTTATGTACTTCGAACTCTAGCCTCATAAAGAGACTAGAGGGGTGTGTTTAGCAATAAATACATATATTTTGAATATATACCTGGTGTGGTGCTCTTTCATTTGGTCACTCAAGAGATTATAGACTGGTAAAACAAGCTGCTTTACATTCCTTCAAGACTTAGCCTGAAGGCTGCTCTCCATAGCTACCACTAGGATAGCTTTCAATAAGGTTGTCTTTAACCTATCTCCAATAAGGGGTTGTTTGGACTGGTGCAAGGTGCCCACTATAATTAGTGGACAGCATATACCAGGCCAACTTCTCACATTCGGCGGCAGGGAAGGTTTCGCTGGAGGTGGTGAGATGGAGGGAGTTTTTATGCGCGATGACGATGCCTCCTCCTGGGTGGTTGGGGCGGTCCTCCCTCTGGATCTTGTACCCATCTGGGATGGCGATGGCGATGTCAGGGGCTGATGAGGTGTTGGTCCAGGTTTCCATGAAGAAGGCGACGTCGGGTGAGAGTGAGTCCAGGAGGTTCCATATTTCCACGGCGTGTCGGTGCATGGAGCACACGTTGAGGAGGATGCATCTTAGGCCAATGGCAGTGTTGGCGGCTGTAGCGGTGGTGAAAGTCTGGCAGCAGTGGCGGCAGGAGAACTGGCCGTGTGTCGTGCTTGCAGTGGACAGCTGGCAGATGTTGTTTCTTCCGGGGTTGAGTGCGAGGAGGGTGGTTGCGTCTTAGCGGTAGCTGGTTGGAGATCCAGGGTTCCTGGCGCTGGTCGCGGTCGGGTCGCGAACGGGCGCAGACGGGCTTGCCTTAGGCGTGCCTTTGGCGCACCAGCAGCGCGACAGCGCAGTGGCCGCCATTAATTAGGGGAGGGGGGAGGGACGATCAGCTGGGAGGCGGGAACGGGCGTGTGCAGGGGGGAGGGGCCACAGGGGCAGCAGCGGCGGGGAGGAGAGCCGGGCAAGACAGAGTCAACAGTAAAGCCAAAGCACTAAACAATCAATCCAAAACAATAATAAACAGACAACAAGAGTGACAGCAGTGGAAACAGCAGTTACCGCAATGAGGGCAGACAACTTTGCAGGACGCAGTGAGGGGCACAGACTCGGCCGGACTGGCAAAAAGTGGAAAGCCGCAGTCTCGAACCCCAGGAAGGGGAGGTGTGACAAGGGTCAGCGGCGAGGCAAGGCACCGCGGAGCTGCTGGGGAGAGAGCAGATCTCAAACCGGAGGTCAGAGGTCTTGCTCGCGCTCCCCCGCAGCGGCCGCCATTAAGTAGGGGAGGGGGGAGGGACGATCAGCTGGAAGGCGGGAACGGGCGTGTGCAGGGGCTGCAGGGGCAGCAGCGGTGGGGAGGAGAGACGGGCAACACAGAGTCAACAGTAAAGCCAAAGCGCTAAACAATCAATCCAAAACAATAATAAACAGACAACAAGAGTGACAGCAGTGAAAACAGCAGTTACCGCAATGAGGGCAGAAACTTTGCAGGACGCAGTGAGGGGCACAGACTCAGCCGGACCGACAAGGAGTAGAAAGTCACGGTCTCAAACCCCAGGCAGGGGAGGTGTGACAAGGGTCAGTGGTGAGGCAAGGCACCGCGGAGCTGCTGGGTAGAGAGCAGATCTCAGACCGGAGGTCAGAGGTCTTGCTCGCGTTCCCCCTCAGCGGCCGCCATTAAGTAGGGGAGGGGGGAGGAACGATCAGCTGGGAGGCAGGAACGGGCGTGTGCAGGGGGAAGGGGCCGCAGGGGCGGCAGGGAGGAGAGCCGGGCAACACAGAGTCAACAGTAAAGCCAAAGCGCTAAACAATCAATCCAAAACAATAATAAACAGACAACAAGAGTGACAGCAGTGAAAACAGCAGTTACCGCAATGAGGGCAGACAACTTTGCAGGACGCAGTGAGAGGCACAGACTCGGCCGGACCAGCAAGGAGTGGAAAGCCGCGGTCTCGAACCCCAGGCAGGGGAGGTGTGACAAGGGTCAGCGGCGAGGCAAGGCACAGCGGAGCTGCTGGGGAGAGCAGATCTCAGACTATGATAGTCAGGAGCAGGTATTCTATGTTTATCTGTTTGTGTTTTACATGCCTCTTGATACTGAGCTATATGTTGTTGTACCTGTTGTTGGATATCATACAATTTAGTGTGTTGTTCCTGCACTGACAGGACTTTTCCTGCTTTGGTAGGGTCAAGAATAGGGAACATTCTAGGATGATGACCATTCAAAGAATAAAAAGGGGAAACCTCAGTAGCAGTGTGCTTACTGTTATTATAGATTAATTCAACCAATGGTAAGACCTTATCCCACTCAGAGGACCATGTGGAGACCAGATACCGTAAGTTTTGTTCTAAGGATTGGTTCATGCACTCCGTTTGACCATCCGTCTGGGGATGATACACAGAGGACAAAAGACATTTATCCCCAGAAAAGAACAAACCCTGCCAGAAGCACAAGATGAGTTGGGGCTCACGGTCAGACACGATGGAAGGAGGTAACCCATGAAGATGCACTATCTGTTGTATAAACAACATCACTAGCGCACTAGCTGTGGGATGGGTTTTCATGGGAAAAAAATTTGCCATTTTTGTCAGGTAATCTATCACTAACCCAAATGACTGTGTGCCCATTTGAGGAGATAGGTCTGTAATAAAATCCATACTTATGGTGTACCATGGTGTATATGGAACTGGGAGAGGTTGAAAAGAACCTGCTGGAGGTGTGTGTGGTGTTTTTGCTTGAATACAAGGAGGACAGTCTTGAATGTATTTCTTAACATCCTGTATTAACTTGGGCCACCACAACTAGCGTTGACATAGGTCAATTGTTTCATTTTCCCCTAAGTGCCCTTGCTAGAACAAGGTCATGTCACCGGTGTAATACTGTTTCATGCAATTCTTGGGTGGGAACAAAGAGTTGGTCACCATGATACAAGAAGCCCTGTCGTTCAAGTACACCAGTGGGATAAGGAGTGATATCATTTACCTGAGCAAGTTTCTCATATAATTCTTGGGAGGAACAGACTGCTATGATTCTCTCAGCAGGTATGATAGGTTGCGTCTTGTTTTGATCAGAATCGGGTGAGGAAAACGCGAAAGTGTGTCTGCTTTTTGTTGTGCATTGCCGGGTCTATATGTAATAACGAAATCAAATTTGTTAAAGAAGAGCAACCAGTGGAGTTGCTGTGGAGTCAAGGCTTTAATGTTTTGGAAGAATTGAAGGTTACGGTGATCAGTATGGATGGTTATGGTATGTCTTGCTCCCAAGAGATGATGACGCCTTTCTTGGAAGGCGATCTTTATGGCAAGCAGCTCCCTTTCTGCCCCTGTATAATTCTACTCGGCTGGTAACAATGTTTTTGAAAAATAGGCAACAGGGTGAAAACATCCTGTTTCAGGGTCTCTTTGCGACCGGACACCACCCACAGCAATTTGTGACACATCGGCCTCCACAAAAAAAATTTGAGATGGATCTAGATGTCGAAGTAAAGGGGCTTCCGTGAAGACCTTTTTAAGTAGCTGAAAGGCTTCATTAGCTTGTGAATCCCAGCAAAAGGGAACCCCTTTTTTCAGTAAACAGGTGATGGGAGACACTACCATAGAAAACTGGAGTATGAAGCGCTGGTAGAAGTTTGTAAATCCTAAAACTTGTTGTATCTCTTTCACAGATTTTGGGGACTTCCATTGTAAAATGGCTTGCACCTTGAAGGTGTCCATGGTAATCCCATCTGGGGATATGATATACCCGAAAAACTCAATGGTTGTGGCATGAAAAATGCATTTCTCAGCCTTGGTGAAGAGGTGGTTTTTCTCTGAGTTTTTGAGGGACTGCCCATACATGCTGTATATGTTCTTTTGGAGATGACGAATAGATCAAAATATCGTCAATGTAGGCTATGACACAGACATCAAGGAATTCCTGCAGTACTTCACTGATAAAAAAATTAGAAGGCTGCAGGGGCATTGTACAGACCAAAGGGCATCACAGTATATTAAAAAAGTCCAAATTTGGTCCGGAATGCCTTCTTCCACTCGTCTCCCTCTATAACACGAATTAAGTGGTAGGTTCCCCTCAGATCAAGTTTTGTGTACATAGTGGAGTTACGGACTTGGTCCAAAAGAACCGGTATCAGTAGCAAGGGATATTGTTTTTTTACAGTTGCCTCATTAATTGCGCGGTAAGCTGCAAGGTTCCACAGAGTTCAGTGAGCGGGTTGAATTTGGCACACCATGGTGCTCGTGCTAATTTTTAGCACCATGAGC
Source organism: Calotriton arnoldi (assembly GCA_963921515.1). Classification (NCBI taxonomy): domain Eukaryota; kingdom Metazoa; phylum Chordata; class Amphibia; order Caudata; family Salamandridae; genus Calotriton; species Calotriton arnoldi. Next base: position 343,425 of record CAWUFW010001115.1, read on the forward strand.
TTGTTCCGCTCTGTAAAATCAACGTGAACTGTACCACGTGGCGTGCTAGGTGCTGCTGCTTTTTTCTGACGCTCGAGTAGATTTTCTACTCGAGAGGCAGCTTTCTCAACACGAACTGTCGCGACATGCCACGACCGCCCCCATTGGGTAATCTCGCTGGCAGGTGTTCTGTTGGCCAAAAATTGTGCTAACGGACACGAATTCTCGCTCGCGCTAGCCAACTTAACATTGGTGAGGCACACGCAAGAGAAAACTCCACCATGCAGTGGTTGCTGGAGCTTTGCCTGAACCCCATGCTCCAAGCTGAATGCAGAGTGGGCAAAACTCCCCAAACTCCACAGGCGAAGCAGAATCTTTCGCCCACCACTATTTTTGAATTATTAAGACCTAGGGTCAGAAATACGTTTCCTCCTTGTGAACTAATGTTAGTGTTGAAATCCTTGCAGGTTCCTCCATTTGAGGCCCTGTCTGAGATGTCCCGTATGTGTGTGTCCCTGAAGGAAGCCTTTCTGGTTGCCATTGTTACCACCCGAAGACTGGGGAAATTGGCAGCCTTATGCTTTAACCCTCCATACCTCAGAGTTTTGAGGATCGTATTGCGTTAAGATTAGATCATCACTTTATCACAAAGGTAAATTCAGTTTTAAGAGGTCTCAGGAGATTGTGCTTCCAGTTTTGCCTTCTACCTCTGATTCTGTGGCCCTTCATTTTTCATGTAAATAGAGTCGAGAAATCTTCTCTTTCCACTCTTTCTCATATGATAATAGAGGTCATTCCCATTTCTTACACTGGTGCAAATCTTGTTCCTCCAGGTTAAGTTCAACCAAGATTGACTCGTGGAACGGCTGTTTCATGGGAAGAGTGGTGTGATGTATCCATTTCAGGTATTTGTGCAGCAGCTGCTTAGGCATCTCAATCTACCTTTGTGGATCATTACAGGTTGAATCTAGCTCTAGGATCTGAACTGAGTTTTGGTACAAGAGTTTTAGCTTCTATGTGCGTGTGAAGTTGTTATGTTTTATAGATTAATGTTACTTGATGGGTTGATGTTTATTAAAGATTTTTCAAGCATGAATTCTGTCCTTTGTCTGACTTCTGTATATTCGGGTGTATGCTTGCATTCAGTAAGAAATGTGATGAGGATGGATAAGGAAGTAATGCTCGGATTGCATACTGGTAATCTTAATTACTCCAACTTCTAATTCCTTCTCCCATTACTTACATTCCCTCCCTTCCTTCCCTTCTGTGGTGGAGTGGCTGTGGAAGCTCGGTATTTTAGGAAGTCTCTTTTCCTTGTCTCCTTTTAGTAGCAAAGGGGCCGGGCTGTGGGTATTTACCTATTTTTAAAGGGGAAGTGCTTGGGAGGTGTCTTAGCATTGAGGCCTTGCCTCACCTAATGCATACAGTAAGTAACGAGGAACGAGAAAGTAGGAATTGGAGTAATGAAGTTCACCAGTAAGTAATTTATTTATTTATTTATCCATTTGTAAAGCGCCTGGTTACACCACTGGTGTGTCCCGCGTTATAAACAGACTCTAAGTATTGTTCCAAGTAATCTAAGCACTGTTCCATTTTGACTTCCATCCTATCCAAAGGCATATTTTTGAACAAACAAAAATGAATGCGAACTCAGAGCAAATAAAATAAAAAAGGGTATCTAAAAGAAGAGTGCTCTGCGTTTATTAATCAGTAACTCCTGAATCACAACTCATCTTCACATCTTAACATCTTTATGTGTTTAATGAAATGTATGTAGCCTCCAAGGGCTATAATTATTTTGACACAGCTTGAAAATATTAAGTTGTGTCTTCCTTGTTGCCGTCCTGTCCTTATGGCTATGGGGCCTTTGTAAAAGTTATTCACCCACTGGAGTTGTGGAGAGGAGGGTCAGACAAGCTTTACAGTACCTGGGAAAACAGTAAGTACGCAGTGCGATGGAGTTGAATTGCACCATTTAGAACAATAAATAAATGGTCATTGAATGCATGGGAAAGAGCAGAACATTGTAATGTCAACCGTCTCCACAGCAGGACACACAGGCATGACAGGGAAGGGAATCAACACATTATAATTGGAGCCTCTTTAAAGGTAAATTGGACTGATTTGGAGACAAACACATAGCTCACACAGTCCTACTCCACATGGGACCATGGTCTCACCGGCCAGCAGTGATAGGGACTTCTGCAAGGACTTTAGAGTGCAGACATCTGCATATCTACGCTGCCTTAAAATGGAGACATTTTGAGGCAGTAAAATGCCCAGACATGGGTCTGGTGCTCACTGTGCCACTGGATCCAAGCTATTCTGCCTGATGAGGCGTACCTAGGTTGAATCCGGTCCTAGGTTGCTTGTGTTCTGGTCCAGGGAGGACCTGGCCTGGGATTTCGGTCTGGACTATTCTCATGAGGAGCAGGGTCAAGAATGATTTGCATATGGCTGGTTCCAAACTGAGGTGGCAAGGTGGGCAAAAGAACGATGGACTGGGATTCTACCCCGAGTGATCGCCACTGGTAAGACAAATTGCAAGCATTCCCTCATCAACGTTTGTGTGTTTAAAATGGAAACAGGCACCGATAGAGGAAGAGCTGACCCCTTCTGAAGCAGCAGTGTAGACTTTCAGAGCAAGGACCTGCTGCAGCAGTCTATAAACAGACACTTCTGGAGCATGGTAGCAGCAAAAAAGAACTGTTTTGCAAAACAAGAAATGTAATGAAAGTAGCCCTGACATTGAAGGGACCTATTTTATGGACGGAGGTGAACATGTGCCTTCACTCACAGTCAGGGGCTCAATGGCTAAAGTGGGCTGGACAACTCTCCGTACTGTATGCTGCGGTGGACGGAAGTAAAATGTGATTGACAGCTTTATGGACCAATGGATGCATACCATGGACCAAAAGCCCCTCTATACACTTACATATACATTTTGTATATTATATTTTTAAAAAAAACAAAAAAACAAAAGTCTGGTGAGGCAGCTAAAACTGTCTCTAGGCCAGACCTAAAAGCAGATGCAGTGAAGAGATTTGCTTAAGATCACAGTGTTTCATTGTGATAGTTGGGGTCCAAGTCTTTAATTCAAACACTAGACAATCTCAAAAGGACAATATTTTTGGGGGAAGTAAATGTGTGTTAATTTAGTGAACAACATTTCTTAAAGTGCAGGTGCCTGGTTCTCTATAATGCAGACAAGAGAAACTCCCACCTCCTAAATAAATAAAAAAACATCACCTAAGCAGGAGGCCAGAGAGACCCCACAGAGGTTACATCTTTTAGTGGCACATATCTCCGATGTGCAGCCTTGCTGAAATCTGTGGATGAACTTCTACGGGTGACAGGTTAGCCTACATAAAGATTTCAATATTAGGGGCATATGTACAAGCCCCTATCGCCACAGGAACGTCACTTTTTTCCGACGTTCCTGTGGTGATAGGGTTTTGCCTTATTTACAAGGCAGCGTTAGGCCACTTAACGGGTGCCTGCATTGGCACTACACTGCTAAGTGGAGGGCCAGCGCAAGGGGAAATGCAAGGCTGCACCATATTCTTGTAAATATGGTGCAGCCTTACGTTTCTGAAGTGGTAGTGAGGCGTTAAGCCATGACGGCTAACGCCTCACTCCGCCACTTCTTTGTACATATGCCCCTTAGTTTCTTTATTCCTCCAGGCAGCAAGTGGGTGTTCCAGGACATGCTTTCCATAAGAGTTTGTGCACACTCACTAAGACTCTTGTTTGTGCATACTCAGACACTTTTTCCTGGCCCATACAAACCCAGAAAAAGGCTAGAGATTTACTCCTCCCAGAAACAGGAGCAAAATCCCTTTCATGCAAAGGAATGGGTAAGGAACACTTTCAAAATTAAAGGGGTGTAGAAAAAGGGGATTCCTAGCAGGTAAAACATGACCCTGTTGAGACAAAAGGAGGAAGAATTATGTAGCATTCATGCGTACACACCATTGTCCTTTATGTAGAATTCTGCATAGGGGAAAGTCTTCCAAAGATGTTTTCCAAGAGTATTTTTTTTTTTTTTTCTTTTTGTCCTCATACGCCATTAGATATGTCCAGAGCCGCTTTAATTTACTCTGCGGCCCCCCAGTTGATTGGCACCAGCAAGAGAGCTCTGATCTAAATGGATACGCTTTACACAGTACCTCTCATATTTGGTCTGTTCAACTCTTCTCTCTGGTTGACCCTCAGAACTGACCCGAGTGGTGAAGTATTTCTATGTAAAAGCATAATCATTGGACATATATGCCCTAACTCATAAGTTATCCAGCCAACCCTTACATGGCAGCCAGAACTCTTTCTTCCTCTTACTCTTCTTTTCCCAAATAACTTTATCCAATTTCATTACATACTTAATGGAATTTAACCAATCTAAAAAAGTCGGAGGCGTACACTTAATCCAACATTTACAGATTTCTCTCCGGGCAAGTAGAATGAGGTAAAAACACAACTTATTTTTATCTAAGGATAATAGTTCATAGTTTAGAAAAATACCAAAGAATACCAAAGAGGTGCTCACCTGGATATCGAAACCAAATATATCTTCCATACCTCTGATAACAGAACCCCAAAATTGATGTAACATAGGGCAACTTATGAACATATGATCATCGTCTGCTTTTTCCTGTTGACACTTTGGACAGCATGGGATGGCTCCCTTCGCAAACTTAGAAAGCTTAGAGGGAGACCAGTACACTCTATGGAGATAGAAAAGATGATTTCTCCTTAAATTGGCAGCTTGTACTGTAGAATATAGTAAATCATAAGATACTTGCCATATTGCTTCTGTACTGGAACCCGGCAAGCACTCGCCCCACAGCTGCGATGGAAGGATGAAATCACCATCTGTCAGATCTATCAGGAGCCAGTAGAGATTTGCCACCTCTTTCTTATTTCGTTGTCTCAGTCTTAAGGCTGTCTCTAAATCATTCGTGTTACCAACCGTTATGCCAATCGCCTGGGACCAACTTTTTATTTGTAAATATTTGAATTTAGATAATTGATTGTCCGTGATTGTCCTCAAGTCTTCCCATGATAACAAACAGCCATCAGGAAAAAGTTGGGCCCAACAGTTTATCCCGGCTGATTTTAACGGTGTAACTAACAAGTCTTTAGTCCACTCAGGCGAGCCTGGTGTGTCCCAAATAGGAGCCATAGCGCTGTAGTAGCTAATCTTCAAAAGCTTCCTGATTTTAAACCAAGTGTTAGCTAAATCCTTTAAGGACTTCAGACGTACCTTCTTGAAAAAGCGTGGATCTCCAAACTTGTATAAGAAAGCATGATCTCCTCCTTTTTCATCCTGTAACATTTCCCTAAACATTTTCCCTATATCTGAGGCGTTAGGTTCACTCATGAGCATTTTCCCTGTCCTCATTAGAAAAACCCATGCATAAAAAATTATATCAGGCGTACATAGCCCTCCCTTGTTCTTCTTTCTCTGAAGGCCAATCAATCTCGTGGAGAACATGGCGGCCAGCGGCTAGCGGGTCGCGGGAGGCTCCGAGAGGTCAGGGCGGTTCATCGTATGTATAGCTTGTAGTAGCTCATAAATGTTTGTGGTAGCTCGTCGAGACCTGTTGGACTGGTGAGAGAGGTGTGCTTTTGTGGGTCGGGGTCCGTTTTCGTGTGCCCCGGAGGACGGAGACGGAGAAGGCGAGGGAGGTCAGTGTACCCTGCCGGCGAAGCCGTGACCGTGTTTTTAGTCAGGTGCATCGGACGCAGTGGAAGATCTGCTGGTGAGCTGCTGACGCTCTCCGGGTCGGGTCTAGGCTTTGCGGTGTTTTTCCTCGGCGTGATTTTTCTGGACCTTCGGAGGAGGTGGCGGGGATAGCTGGTACCGTTCCCGACGCGGCAGCGCTGGAAGCCGCGGGTGAGAAGCTGGACGAGAATCAGGGAGTCCAGGTTGCCTTGTGGTCACGGGCGGCTCTGGGGGTACGTCGCGGACGGAAGGCGGCGGCGAGATTCCCCATTCACAGCGGCAAAGGTAGAGGAGGTGGATGTAAGAGACTCGATCTCCCACAATCCACCAGCACTGTATTGGGAAGCGGAGGACAAGTGGAGCTGCTGGAAGAGGCGGTTACAAAACAGCAACAGACAGTAAGAGTTAACTGTGTGGAATTTGGGAGTTCGGGAGGTCTGTTGGAAGAGGGCTCTTTGAGAAAAAAAAAAGGGAATTAGCAGGCTCTAAAGTTCTATCGCGGTATGCCTTAAGAAGCATAGGTAGGAACCTTCCAGATAATTCAAAAACAACCGATCTGGATGTTTCAGGTGATAAGGCTACCTTTAGTGGTGCGGCTTTGAACACTAAGAACCAAATTAAACCAGCAAAATCTAAACCTAAGAGTAAGAAAAAGGTAAAGACATTAACACAAAATCAAATAAAGGCAAATTTTACACCCTCATTAAGAGATTACTTTAAAGTACTGCCTAGTACACTGATATTAAAGCCGGTAGACCATATGTCTATACTTAAAGAGAGCAACCCTAGTAGCCCTTGTAAGATACTTCAATTTCCTGAGGGAATATTAAGCCCCAATAAGTTTCAGCCATTAGTAGGAATGTCAGCAGATGAGGACTCGGAAGAACTTATGATGCCAGATAAAGGCGCTGATATATTAAATCTGACTGAGGCCGGGACTTCTTTAACGGATAGCCAAGTTCTGGATAAGGAATCAGAACATATTAAAACATCAAAAGAGGTCATAACGAATTCATCCACATCTTGGTCAGTTCAAGATCTCTTACAGGTCCTAACGGAGGAAATGAGACACAGGTTCCAGGTGTCAGAAAAAAACCAAGCTGAAATTAAGGTATTTTGTGAGAAAATGGAAGACAAGCTAGATTCACTGACTGCGAGAGCCGCAGCTCTAGAGACCACGGTGGCGGAGCTAACAGTAAAAGCAGATGAGAATGCAAAAGATCTCATTAGATTAAAAGAACGTGAAACTGGTTTCCAGGATAAGTTGGAATCAATTGAGAATTCTCAGCGGAGAAATAATCTTCGGTTACTGAAAGTCCCTGAGGGAGTTGAAGGAGACAATATTAAAGAATTTGTAGTAAAACTAATAAAGCAAACAACTCAAATTGACTGTTCTGAGCAAGCTCTTGCTGCTGACATTCAGAGGGTACATAGGGACCCGTTTAGACTAAGTCCAAATAAAATCAGACCCAGAAAAATCTTGGTTCATTTTCTGACTTATAATTTAAAAGATGAAATACTGAACAAAGCATTGAAGTCGAATGTACTAAGTGCGGAAGGGTTCTCCTTCCAAATTCGGTCAGATGTCTCCTCCATAACTGCGTCTAAACAATGGGAGCTGGGAAAGCTACTAGATTCTTTCAGGCAACTAGGTGCAACAGCACAGCTTAAATTCCCGGCGACATTAAAAGTGATGTTTAACAATAAAATGCACGTATTTAGGCGGGTGGAGGAGGCAGAAACCTTTTTGCAGCTTATCTCAGGGCAAGGTAGTGGACCACCGGCTCACCAGCATAATTGAGAAGACCTTTAAAATAATTTTTGAAAGCACTAGTCAGCAACCATATTAAGAGCTATGGATTTTTTTTTTTTATTAACCGTCCTGACCAACAAGAGGGAAGCCTCAAAGGCCAGGGTAGGGCCATAAGAGAAAGAGTGGGGGTTCTCCAGGGGAGCACAGGGGAGGGTGCAGGGGGGGAAGGGGATGGTCACTGGGTGGGCAGCATGGGGAAAAAAATTAAAAAAAAAGTCCAATTCGCCAGAATAGATCTCAGAATTACATGAGGAGAGATGACACAGGCCATAGCTGATCAGGCACTATATTTGAGGATGATGTCATGGAATCTAAATGGGTTGAGGGTAAAACATAGGATGGAGAGGTTATTCCAATACTTGAAAGATACTCCAGAACAAATTCTTATTCTTCAGGAAACACACTTAACCAAGAAAGAGATGAGGAGTTTATGCAAAACTAAAAGCTGGATTTATGAAGTTATATGTACTACACAACAGATAACAACAAAGGGGGTGGCCATAATCATTAAAAAGAAACCCGCATTATCAGTGGAAGGTTTCAAAGTTGATAAAATGGGAAGATGGGCTATAGTTAAAATAAGGTTCCATACATATAAATTTACAGTAGCAGGGTATTATGGTCCCAACCTAGACGACCCAGCCCCTTTAAAAGATCTACTTGCTGAGTTACTGTTTTTTCGAGATCCCTTAATATTGGCAGGTGATTTTAATTTGGTCTTAGACCCTGCAATGGATAGGTCTTTAAATAGCAGAATACCCCAGAATTGTAAAATGAGATCTTTATTGAAAAACACGATGAAACAGCTTGGATGGATGGATATATGGAGAGAAAGAATGGGAAGTAGGAGAGGGTATACTTTCCATAATAAAAAACATGGCCTTAAGTCTAGATTAGATTTTTTTTTAGTCAGTATGGAGTTGAGGGATTGGGTCACAGACACGAAACATCTAGGGGGACATTTATCTGATCATGCGGCAGTAATATTCGTGCTGAAACTCCCAAATAAATTAATCAACAGAAGATGGACCCTAGATCGAGCCATTCTGTTAGAGGAAGAAGTAATTGAAAGATTAATAACAGAAACAAAGAATTATTTTCTGATCAACATAGATAGTACTTCTATAGAAATAGTATGGGATGCTTATAAAGCCTTCTTGAGAGGCTGCATAACCTCAATCCAAATCTCTAGACAGAAGAAATACAAAGCAGAGATAGAAGAAATAGAGCGTAAAATCCAGAAGTTAGAGAATGAGCTTACCCCCAGAGGGATAGAATGGCAGAGAGAACCTGCGAGATTTTGCAATCGCTTAAAATAGATTTGGCAGGGGTGTTAGACGCTAGGTTGAAGAAGAGGTGGGAGGCCAGCAAGCTGGCTCATTTTGAATATGGGGAAGGCTGCGGGAGGCTCCTAGCCTGGAAAACCAAACAGGAACTAGCAAAGGGCAATATAAAAGAAGTAGTTTGTGACACTTCTGGAAATTTATGTGAGAGCCCCGCAGACATTGAAGAAGCCTTTCGAAAACATTTTAATAAAGTGTATCAAGAAGATCTAACCCCACAGGCCAAGATGATAGAAGCATGGCTCGAATACTTTCCTTCAAAAAAGATCAGTGATGAGCTGTCTAGGAATTTTAACAAACCAATAAGCCAGAATGAAATCAAGAAGGCAATAGAGATGGGCAAAAAGGCAAGGCATCAGGACCGGATGGTCTACCGGCCGAGCTGTACAAATCATTGGGTGAGGTTCTTATTCCAGTAATGGATAAACTATTCGCCCATATTTTTGAAAGGGGTGGGAATATGCCCCCTTCGTGGGATGAGGCTACTGTTGCCCTGATTTTAAAACCATTTAAGCCACCCAGTCAGTGTGATTCGTACAGACCAATCTCTCTGCTGAATCTTGATTATAAGATTTTTGCTAAGATTTTAGCAGAGAGATTGAATGGAATTATAACCGGTTTATTACATGAAGACCAAAAGGGCTTTGTCAGAGGGAGAGGCATTCAAGATTTAACGTATAATCTGATCGGAGCCATAGACATGGCGACACTATATAAAATCCCAATGGCTATCATCACGCTTGACGCTACTAAGGCGTTTGACCGGGTTAACTGGGCCTACCTAACTCAGGTATTGAATAAATGTAATTTGGGGGAAAATTTCTGCAGGGCAGTTTCCTCGATTTACCAAACTCCAACAGCCAGAATTTTGATAAATGGCAATCTTTCTTCTTCCATAGCAATTCAGAGAGGGACAAGGCAAGGATGCCCGCTCTCACCTTTGCTTTTTAATCTATATATAGAGTCCCTCGCAGAAAGGATTAGAAGGCACGAGGATATACTCCCTTTTAAATGTAAAAATTGGGAAAAAAAAGTATCATTATATGCCGATGATATGATGGTATATACGTCTGACCTCGTGACGGCCATTCCCATTATATACAGTTTAGCACAACAATTTGGTGATATTTCGGAGTATGAGATTAACCAGTCAAAAACGGAGTGTATGGCCTGGAATTTGAATGTCTGCTCCCCCATATTGAAAAGAGAAATAAGGTATCTAGGCATTAGAATCACCCAGGATATTAATGATATAACTGATATAAATCTACGTAGAGCTGATAAAGAAATCTCTGATTCTCTAAAAAACTGGGCATATTTACCTTTGACATTAATAGGGAGAGTCAACTTGGTAAAAATGATTCTTTTACCAAAACTTATTTTTTTGTTTCAAAATATACCACTAGCTTTCAAAGAAGAAGGTCTAAGGAAAATACAGGCAAAAATAAATTCTTTTATTTGGGCCTCCAAAGGAATAAGAATTTCGCATAAAAAGCTTCGTTTTCCAAGAGTATTGCTGCATTTTGCCAGGGGTGCGCACCATCATCCCAGAAATTCCCATAATATTGTTTGAATTAACATTCTTAAACCAAGGCCACCATGCCTCAATTAAATGACATCCTGCCATGGCTGTCCAGACTGCAGTAGGAACTGCAATCATTACAGTAAGGCCAGTATTATGGTAGGAGCGGGCACCTCCATGCCATAAGCGCTTACATTATGCCCGGAATAACCACAGTTACGCCTAGGATTACCACCAAAATGCCAGGGCCAGCATTGAGCCAGAACGGATCAGTGACAGAACATCGGAAACACGAATACTGTGTCAAAAATATCGAGGATAAGAATATCGAGAAGGTAAGTGCAAATAGGTAAGTATAAATTTACTGTTCTTAACTCCAGGTCTACGTACCTTGAAGATATCTATATCATCAAGGTACACATATGAGGAGTTATATATAGCAAAACTGCACTTACCCATAGAAAGTGACCTACACAATATTCTTCTCCTCCATATTTTTGACACGATATTCTGTCCCACGATATTTGTGTTTCCGATATTTTGTCCAAATACCGCCGGATCTAGGTACCTTCATTCCAAGAGTGTCCACAATATGCAACACATATTCACCATTATGGCAGGGCCAGCACTAGGCTAGGCATGAGCGCCGTCACTCCATGGACGCACAGGTTAGTCAAGAATGTTCACTATGGCCCATTGGATGCTAGGCTTGACTGAGAGTGTGTGATTTAAGCCGGTTATAGTGGCACACAAACAAGGCAGTACACACAAATACATATTGACATATGAACAAACACACATACGTTAAAATGATGTAATATGGCAGTTGAGGCACTTGAGGGGTATCACACATATCATTATCACTATATAGAGTCCAATTCCTACATTATCTTAATCGAGGTGCACGTGCTAATGAGGAATCAATTACCACAAACCCCTATTGTAGACAATCAGGATTGTTATCTTCCACAGTAAAGTCTAATCAACACCTCTCAGCACCCTCAGAAGTATCTGAAGTGATAGTCAACAAGTAATGTGATATGAATTGAGCAGTTTTTGCTTTAGTTACATTAGGGCAACATATGAGGGTACTGAGTGGTGAAGATTACGCACATACGCCGTTGGGACAGGAAGTCCCTGCATGGTGTACAGCTGTGTTCCCCTGCCTTGTGTGCCCGACTGGGAATATCTGGCATCCTGGTTTTTGATATGTTTGCCTTATCCTTGCACTAATCTAGTGTGTGCGCAAATACCTAAACTCTCTTTGGACATGAGTGAGTTCCTGGACAGGTCTTGTCAGCTGAAGGATTGCACCAAACATGCCCTAATTGTGCAAACAGTGGACTGCTGTTCCTGTCATAGGTTTAGTACATAGAACGGTGGTGACAACATGCCATGTTTTGTTAATCCGTAGTTGAGGCCCGCTCGTGTAAATTATACCTTTTTTGCACCTCCCAATATCCTAGCTCTAACATCCCATGCATATGTTGCAAGTGTTTGTGTATGTGGCCTGCATGACACATGCATGATTTGTATGAGTGTAAGCAGAGTAATGGAGGCCTGTGGAGCATCTTGGATGACCCTTGACTGGCCTTTTGAACAAGATTAAGATGATGCAGCTTTCCCAATTAGTGGAAGTGTATTGCTGGCATTCTTGAAGCTGGAGGGAGAAGATTTGGATACAGAGGTGTGGAGAGATGAGACAAGGCTCCTTTAGATCTTCCAGTAAGCTTGAGTCTGAGAGGAGCTGCCGGTTAGTCTTCGTGTAGCACTGCCATGTAGTAGATGGTGGGAGTGAAGTGTGGGACTGCAGACTGTTGTGCAAGATGAAAGCAGCCTTTTAGGTGAGATCAGCTTTGTGTCTTTCCCCTGATCAGTCTTCTGTGTGGTTGATCTGCACAAAGATGGTATCTGTGTAGTAGCTTGAAGAGGCCACTGGAAAGGAAAACCACCCTAAGAGGGTTCGGAAAGGGCAGACAGAGGATCCACATATCCTGCCTGATTTAATTGTAAACGTAGACCCACTGACACTCTTGATGTTCCAGTTCCAAGTTCTCTTTCAGCAAGGGAGGGAGTGGTACATAGAGTACGCATTTTTTTACAACATATGTGCTTTTACTATGCATGCCTTTACAACGAATTTCGTTGAAAAGGTATGTGTGGTAAAATCACATACCTTGTAAAAACAATTAGGCGATCCACGTTGTTGTGAGGAAACAGAGGCTCTTCCGCTTCTTCACAACGATGTGCACCGCCCCTCAGATGACCAGAGGGAACCAGGAACCAGGAGGAGAGAGAGGAACCACGAGGAGAGAGAGGTAAGGGGGATTGGGCCTGCGGTGGGGGTTACTTTTCAAGGGTAAAAGGCGGTCGAGGGTGGGGGTGTGTGTCGTGCAGGGTACTGTTTTAGGGTTTAGCGTAGGGTCTGGGGGGTCATGCAGGGTAGTGTTTTAGGGTAGGCAGAGGACTGGGGGTCAGGGGAATGTCGTGCAGGGGGTAGTGTTTTAGGGTTTAGGGTAGGGTCGATGGGTCGTGCAGGGTAGTGTTTTAGTGTAAGGAGAGGACTTGGGTCAGGGGAGGGTCTTGCAGGGGTAGTGTTGTAGGGTTTAGGGTAGGGTCGGGGGGTCATGCAGGGTAATGTTTTAGGTAGGGAGAAGACTGGGGGTCAGGGGAGGGTTGTGCACGGTAGTGTTTTAGGGTTTAGGGTAGGGTCGGGGTCAGGCAGGGTAATGTTTTAGGGTAGGGAGAGGACTGGGGGTCTGGGGAGGGTCGTGCAGGGTAGTGTTTTAGTGTAAGGAGAGGACTGGGGGTCTGGGAGGGTCGTGCAGGGTAGTGTTTTAGGGTAAGGGAGAGGACTGGGGGTCAGAGGGAGGGTCATGCAGGGTAGTGTTTTAGGGTAGGGGAGAGGACTGGGGGTCAGGGGAGGGTCGTGCAGGCTGGTGTTTTAGGGTAGAGAGAGGACTGGGGGTTGGGGAGGGTTGTGCAGGGTGGTGTTTTAGTGTACGGAAAGGATTGGGGGTTGGGGGTCATGCAGGGGTAGTGATTTAGGGTTTAGGGTAGGGAAAGGATTAGGGCTCGGGGAGGGTCGTGCAGGGGTACTAAATTAGGGTTTAGGGTAGGGCAGGGAAGTGTAACTTACCTTAGATACTTTTACCAAGAGTATACCTTTACCACGCATGCCTTTGCATTGTAATGGCATGCGCGGTAAAGGCATATTCGTGGTAAAAGTATGCTTTGTAATGGTAGCTCGTAGTGAATGATTGCGCGTAGTAATACCCGTGTTGTAATGACACGCGTGGTATTAGTACGCGTTGTACCGTGCCATATTCGCCATGGACAGGTGAAGCCCTCACAGGTCTACTGCAGCAACTTGGACTTCCACTCGCAGTACCCCACTGTCGATGATGCACTGCTAGGCCAATAACCATGCCATGAAAAAGTCCATGTTCTTCCACAGCAAACCACGCAGCATTAGAACGGAAACCAGGCCGTCAATCAATGACTTCAAATACCGCAGCAACGCAGGATGAGAGCCAAGATTGATAGAGTAAAGCTGAAACCCATAAACATAAGTCCGCTTGATATCCAGAGGATATGCAGGTTTGATATTGGTATCATAGAAACATAATTTCATCATTTCGGGTACCCTCGAGGCCAACATAGGGATCCACAGCCATCCTCCCTTCTTGAAAATGCTAGCAGGGCTAGAACTCTTTACAACAGCCACCACATACCAGACGGTAGGGATGCTCCATGGCATCTCCCAGCCAACCTTCAGCAACATACTCTGCTAAGAGCTGGCGACTTAGCAGAAAGTGAGTGGGCAGCAGTTACAATTCCACTTCAACACCCACACAGCAAGCAAAGGAAACGTCTTTGTTACAGCAGGATTTCCTGACATCCTGGGGTCAATTAACTGCACTCACGTACACCCGGTGGCCGCATGTGGCCCATAACAAGTGTGCTGCAACTGTAAAATGTGCACATGCTTGTGATGTAGAACTGTGTATATTGAACAGCTGTGTTAGATGTCCTCTATCAAACTACAATGCCATGACTGTGTAGAAAAGTAACATTAATCCTACTGGGGTAACAGATGACGCTCAACCCTTCAGACAATTGAACCCTTCACCATTAAGGGTGCACTGCATTATGACTGTTGTAGTCCAATCTCAATACACATCAGCAGTACCACTAGAGATTTGTTAGCCCCTATGGCAGGACATATATGGGTTAATGTGAATATGTATAACACATTCCATCAGTGATTTTTTACAATTATGAGGATTCTCAGCTAAGTCAAATTTTAACAACCAAATGTCCGTCCATTACAACTCTCATGTCTCTTACTTTGGTTTATTCCGGTGTTGAGACCTTTCATGGCTTCCACTCCAGACATGTTGAGGATACTCATATTTTTTTCTTCCCACGGCTTGAGTTAGAGCCTAGGTGGGGAACCACTACCAGTTGCGATGCTTTCATCCTTGTGCTTAGAAACTCTCCTAAGTACCGTGCATGTCAAGTTTCAAACTTGTTTTTTTTGTTCTCAGCATGATGAGGATATGTTGATGCAGTGTTGATTTTATTTGTTATCTCTTGCCACAGGCATGTTTAAATTTGTTTTTGGTGCCATCTTCAGGATGATGTAGCACATTCGATGGTCATGGTGTCACCACCTCCTTGGCCAAGAAGCCCGGCTCAGGTACTTCCTTACCCTGCTGGGGTCCGTGATGGAAGAGGTTGGCAGCTTTCTGCATGTGATGACTGAGTGCTATCAGAGGACGGCAGTGGGTTCTGCATGTGATGACTGAGTGCTATCAGAGGACGGCAGTGGGTTCTGCATGTGATGACTGAGTGCTATCAGAGGACGGCAGTGGGTTCTGCATGTGATGACTGAGTGCTATCAGAGGACGGCAGTGGGTTCTGCATGTGATGACTGAGTGCTATCAGAGGACGGCAGTGGGTTCTGCATGTGATGACTGAGTGCTATCAGAGGACGGCAGTGGGTTCTGCATGTGATGACTGAGTGCTATCAGAGGATGGCAGTGGGTTCTGCATGTGATGACTGAGTGCTATCAGAAGACGGCAGTGGGTTCTGCATGTGATGACTGAGTGCTATCAGAGGACGGCAGTGGGTTCTGCATGTGATGACTGAGTGCTATCAGAGGACGGCAGTGGGTTCTGCTTGTGATGACTGACTGCTATCAGAGGACGGCAGTGGGTTCTGCATGTGATGACTGAGTGCTATCAGAGGACGGCAGTGGGTTCTGCATGTGATGACTGAGTGCTATCAGAAGACGGCAGTGGGTTCTGCATGTGATGACTGAGTGCTATCAGAGGACGGCAGTGGGTTCTGCATGTGATGACTGAGTGCTATCAGAGGACGGCAGTGGGTTCTGCTTGTGATGACTGAGTGCTACCAGAGGACGACAGTGGGTTCTGCTTGTGATGACTGAGTGCTATCAGAGGACGGCAGTGGGTTCTGCTTGTGATGACTGAGTGCTACCAGAGGACGGCAGTGGGTTCTGCTTGTGATGACTGAGTGCTACCAGAGGACGGCAGTGGGTTCTGCTTGTGATGACTGAGTGCTGTCAGAGGACGGCTGTGGGTTCTGCTTGTGATGACTGAGTGCTATCAGAAGACGGCAGTGGGTTCTGCATGTGATGACTGAGTGCTATCAGAGGACGGCAGTGGGTTCTGCTTGTGATGACTGAGTGCTATCAGAGGACGGCAGTGGGTTCTGCTTGTGATGACTGAGTGCTACCAGAGGACGGCAGTGGGTTCTGCTTGTGATGACTGAGTGCTATCAGAGGACGGCTGTGGGTTCTGCTTGTGATGACTGAGTGCTATCAGAGGATGGCAGTGGGTTCTGCTTGTGATGACTGAGTGCTATCAGAGGACGGCAGTGGGTTCTGTTAGTCTCTTTTTTAAGGTGCTTTGCTCCCACAAAATGAATGCTTGAACCTCTTAGACCGGTATGAGTTGTTGGTGTGCTTTGGAGGCGTCCCGAGGTCATTCTGTGTGTTGCTCTGGTGTTTTCTACACTCTAGGTGATGTTAATTTTATTCCTGGAATTTCCAATGCCTGCAAATGGGCACTTTCTGATGTTTTGTGCATTTTCTATATATCAGGTGCAGTATGTAGCACACCTTGTAAATGGCACACATTCAGTATTTAGCATGTGGTCTAAATATCGATTCCATTGTATACAGTAGAAATTCACAATAAGTGTTATTTACCATGTGTTGTTTAATGACCTCCACAAAATTGGTATTTGCTGAATGTGAGAGTTTTCTAAATCCAGAGACGTTCCCCTACCTCTAGACCTCCTGTTAGAAGGGGCAGAGGGGATTCTCAGTGTGGCACAGATTACATTATACACTTCAGTAAATTGCCCATTTTTACCCTGCCCCACCCCACCATCCGCAGTGATGCTGCTAAACCTTTCTTCCCCTGGTCAGACCTTCACTGGCGGTTGAGAGGCAGACGCTGCTGCCCACTGGACAGTGGTGTGAAGTTCTACTGTTCCCTCTTCCTGCCAGTGGCTAAGTGGCCAACACAGGCCTCCGATAGCCCGCTGGCGCAGCCCAGAAGATAATCCCATGACAATATTTACATGTAAGTTCTGACATTCACAAGACCCTAGCAGATTCATTCAAAGTGTTAGGATCCCACCAGCGACGATCCTCCGCTATGGCTGGAGGAGCGTTGCCCCCCCCCCACCACCCGCCAGCACCCTCAAGAACTTGAGAAATAAAACAATAATAAAATGGATTTAAAAAACATTTTATTATCATTTTATTTTTCTTCTAAGTGACTGTGTGCCGAGTCTTGGGGGTGGGGCCAGGGGGGAGACAGTACTGGAGGGGGAGTGGTGGGCATTGTTATCAGTGCGCATGACGGTTTTGACGGCCGTCTCAGGGCGGCCAAACCGTCAAGCCCACTGAAGCTTTCTCCAACCCGAGCTGCGTTGCCGGTTGGAGACAGTAAGCACAGGCTCCCAGTCTGTCATGCTTGAGAGCAACTTCAGGATTAGCCGCAGGGCAGTCTGGGAGCCTGTACCTGCAGTGGAGCGGAGCAGAAGAGCGCGATGCTAGAGGGCGGCAGGTAAGTTCAACTTTAGTTTTTTATTTTTCTCCGTCATCCCCCATCCAGTCCCTGACCCCTGATCTGCCTCTTTTTCCCCTGACCCCTGAGCCTCTCCTGGATCCCAAATTCATCACCCTGAGGGTCAGTGATAACTCCGCAGAAGTTTCGACAGTCCCTGCATTCTGCCGTCAATGGCTGGAGGTGCAGAGGTCTGTGAAGTGTTTGATTTGACAAGAGAATGATTGCTTTGATTGTCCTGACACAGCTGTAAATCTGGGTACTCATCCTCTGCAAGACAATGAGGGGGCTGACGTGAGAATACAGGAGCATCTCTGCTTCTTTCTGTAGAGAGGCTTGAATAAAAAAGAGGGAATTCCGTGAGATTTTGCCTCAGATACACAGACTGAGGACCATCACAGAAACAGAAAGATTGTGGCAGCCGCATGCCAGCACTATTCCACAGCATGCCAGGGCTGCAGCAGCCGTGATGTACCACTATTTATATATCAGTGTACCTCGCCAGTACCCCTCAGCCCTGATGTGCCAGTATTTATATTTCAGTGTACCTCCCCAGTACCCCTCAGCCCTCATGTGCCAGTATTTATATATCAGTGTACCTCACTAGTACCCCGCAGCCCTGATGTGCCAGAATTTATATATATGTGTACCTCACCAGTACCCCTCAGCCCTGATGTGCCAGTATTTATATATCAGTGTACCTCGCCAGTACCCCTCAGCCCTGATGTGCCAGTATTTATATATCAGTGTACCTTGCCAGTACCCCGCAGCCCTAATGTGCCACTGTTTATATATCAGCGTACCTCGCCAGTACCCCTCAGCCCTGACGTGCCAGTATTTATATATCAGTGTACCTCGCCAGTACCCCGCAGCCCTGATGTGCCATTGTTTATATATCAGTGTACCTCGCCAGTACCCCTCAGCCCTGATGTGCCAGTATTTATATTTCAGTGTACCTCCCCAGTACCCCTCAGTCCTAATGTGCCATTGTTTATTTATCAGTGTACCTCGCCAGCACCCCTCAGCCCTGATCTGCCAGTATTTATATTTCAGTGTACCTCGCCAGTACCCCTCAGCCCTGATGTGGCATTGTTTATATCTCAGTGTACCTCACCAGTACCCCTCAGCCCTGATGTGCCAGTATTTATATTTCAGTGTACCTCGCCAGTACCCCTCAGCCCTGATGTGCCAGTATTTATATAGCAGTGTACCTCACCAGTACCCCGCAGCCCTGATGTGCCATTGTTTATATATCAGTGTACCTCGCCAGTACCCCTCAGCCCTGATGTCCCAGTATTTATATATCAGTGTACCTCGCCAGTACCCCTCAGCCCTGATGTGCCAGTATTTATATTTCAGTGTACCTTGCCAGTACCCCTCAGTCCTGATGTGCCAGTATTTATATATCAGTGTACCTCACCAGTACCCCGCAGCCCTGATGTGCCAGTATTTATATATCAGTGTGCCTCACCAGTACCCCTCAGCCCTGATGTGCCAGTATTTATATTTCAGTGTACCTTGCCAGTACCCCTCAGCCCTGATGTGTCAGTCTTTATATATCAGTGTACCTCACCAGTACCCCGCAGCCCTGATGTGCCAGTATTTATATATCAGTGTGCCTCACCAGTACCCCTCAGCCCTGATGTGCCAGTATTTATATATCAGTGTACCTCGCCAGTAACACACAGCCCTGATGTGCCATTGTTTATATATCAGTATTCCTCGCCAGTACCCCTCAGCCCTGATGTGCCAGTATTTATATATCAGTGTACCTCACCAGTACCACGCAGCCCTGATGTGCCATTGTTTATATATCAGTGTACCTCGCCAGTACCCCTCAGCCCTAATGTGCCAGTATTTATATATCAGTTTACCTCGCCAGTACCCTGCAGCCCTGATGTGCCAGTATTTATATATCAGTGTACCTCGCCAGTACCGCTCAGCCCTGGTGTGCCATTGTTTATATATCAGTGTACCTCGCCAGTACCCCTCAGTGCTGGTGTGCCAGTATTTATATTTCAGTGCACCTCTCCAGTACCCCTCAGCCCTGATGTGCCAGTATTTATATATCAGTGTACCTCACCAGTACCCCGCAGCCCTGATGTGCCATTGTTTATATATCAGTGTACCTCCCCAGTACCCCTCAGCCCTGATGTGCCAGTATTTATATATCAGTGTACCTCGCCAGTACCCCTCAGCCCTGATGTGCCAGTATTTATATATCAGTGTACCTCACCAGTACCTGGCAGCCCTGATGTGCCATTGTTTATATATCAGTGTAACTCGCCAGTACCCCTCAGCCCTGATATGCCAATATTTATATATCAGTGTACCTCGACAGTACCCCGCAGCCCTGATGTGCCATTGTTTACATATCAGTGTTCCTCACCAGTACCCCTCAGCCCTGATGTGTCAGTATTTATATATCAGTGTACCTCACCAGTACCCCGCAGCCCTGATGTGCCAGTATTTATATATCAGTGTGCCTCACCAGTAACCCTCAGCCCTGATGTGCCAGTATTTATATATCAGTGTACCTCACCAGTACCCCTCAGCCCTGATGTGCCAGTATTTATATATCAGTGTACCTCACCAGTACCCCACAGCCCTGATGTGCCATTGTTTATATATCAGTGTTCCTCGCCAGTACCCCTCAGCCCTGATGTAGCAGTATTTATATATAAGTGTACCTCGCCAGTACCCCTCAGCCCTGATGTGGCAGTATTTATATATGAATGACCTCACCAGTACCCCTCAGCCCTGATGTGGCAGTATTTATATATCAGTGTTCCTCGCCAGTACCCCTCATCCCTGATGTGACAGTATTTATATTTCAGTCTACCTCGCCAGTACTGCTCAGCCCTGGTCTGCCAGTATTTATATCTCAGTGTAGCTCGCCAGTACCCCTCAGCCCTGATGTGGCATTGTTTATATGTCAGTGTACATCACCAGTACCGCTTAGCGCTGATGAACAGGTGCACTGCTGCTCCAGTGCTTTGATGTAGGTGTGCTCCACCCTTTCTCTCATTCCCAGCATGCATCCATCGCTCCTTGTCCCATACTGAGACCACGCGCTGCTCTACTGTGTATTCCATACTGAG
Source organism: Calotriton arnoldi (assembly GCA_963921515.1). NCBI lineage: Eukaryota > Metazoa > Chordata > Amphibia > Caudata > Salamandridae > Calotriton > Calotriton arnoldi. Next base: position 364,012 of record CAWUFW010001115.1, read on the forward strand.
ACCACACGCTGCTCTACTGCGTGCCTCAGTGCCAACATATGGCGTCTATTTTATTCCATTTCTGGGATCTGCTCCCATCCTCACTGTGAACCCCATCATTGAACTGCAGCGCCCCCTTCTGTACCAGATCAGCACCTTGGATCCATTTTTGCCAGTGCCCTCTGCTATTGTAATTCGAGTTTTGACGTCACTGCACAGCTCCATGCTGAAGTGAAGCTCCTAGTTACTGCTGCCTCAAGGAGCTTTGCCATTGCACTTCAGTGTTACCCTTCGACAGGCACAAGTATTTCAAGATTTTGACCACTACCTTATGAACCTCGAGCCTGTTACCTCCTAAAGGATGTTGGATATAAAATATCAGCCTTCCAGATCAGAGGACTTGTGTCTTTGCCAATGCTTGTTATTAATTTGTGCGTTTGTGAGGGCAAGGTGAGCCATGCTAAGGCTATAGGATGGCTGAAAGCAGGTGCAGTCAAATTCACAGAGCGCTTCAAGGCAGAACCGAGATGAGGGACCACTCGTCCCTAAGAACCAAAACACGTCAAGCCATTAAGAAAGTGACTGTGTAAATGATGCACCAGGACATTTAAAAGTGAGATAATGATACTAGTGAAAATGGTTTCACCAGGACATTTGAAAGTGAGATAATGATACTAGTGAAAATGGGTTATCTCTTCCAATTGTGTTTTTAATGTCTAACTTTAAATTAAGTCACATTAGATTATATACCTATTTTCAGTGAGATTTATTAACATGAATAACTTCTACATAAAGACCAGCCAATATGTTTCTCCATGTGAGAGGAGAGGGGGCGTATAGGGGTCAGGATTTGTGCTAAGCGCTGCTTGTGAGGCACTTAAAATAAAATTCTTCTCGGACTCGACTTTGAAACTGTCTTTTGGGGTTTTCACCGTGTGATACCGGGTCCTCACCGGGTGCCCGTGTGAAGAGAGCTGATATTGTGTGATGCTGGACTGTGCACAGGCATTTTCAGCCTCAGACTCTCTTGTTGTGTTGTGCACTGTAGAAACGAGGGAGTGTGTACTGTGTAATGGTTAGCAGTCTTGTGCTTTCTGTTCCGCTGGCCGGAACTCACACCCACGTCATCTGCAGGCCAGGCGTGGCCTGCGGGGTTCAATAAATGGGAAGGGCCCGCTCGGGGGCTTCCTTCTGGTACCAGCCACCTGTGTGTGTGTATCCAGTTATTTATAAGGTCGCCCCAAATAAACGATAGGACTCACCTTAACTACTGGCCAGGCGAGACCAGCACATTGGCGACGAGAGTGGGCCGTGACCCTCGCCTCAGCCTATGGCCCCGTGGACGTCCAGCTGCCGAAATACGCGGCGTTTCAGGCGCCGGTGGTGCCGCGACGGCTGTGTTGCCAGGAAAGCTGCGGGTGCGTTTGTCGGAGCCCGGCGGGTGAGTGCTGCCCCACTGTGAGCCCCCAGTGCCCCGCTACATTGAGGACGCCGTGTCAACACCCTACACCCGCCCCTGCCCCCGGCGTGCTGCCTGGTTCCCCTCGGTTGCTGCTTCGTTTGCGGACCGAGTGTGGTCTCCGCAGGGGGCGCTCTTCAGCGCGTTGGCTGCCCTGCCCCTGCGAGGAGAGGCGATCCCCTGCCAGCGCGCACACGCGAGGAGCGTGTTCTGGTGCCCGGCGAGGCCTGGGGGAGTGCGCAGGCCCCAGGAGGTGTGAAGCGACGCGGGCAGGGCAACGAGCACCCGGCAGACAGCCCAATAGGAGGGTGGAGCCCAGAGAGGTTTATGAAGGAAGCCTGCAAAGTGGCCAAACAACACAGGCACTTGCAGGGTTCAGTTTGAGCTGGACAATCCACAGTGCAAGACAGAGGGCACTACCTATCACCCCTAATACATGAGGAAGAAGGGGAGAGAGCTATAAGAGGGGCAGTGAGGCGCAGGCAACATCACAGCTGCACCACATAGAGCGCCAGTGAGACTGAAAAAAACCCCATAAAAGACAAGAAAGAGGCCAGACAAGAGAAGAGGCATCAGCGCAGAGCGTCCGGACAGGGGCCAGTGCCGCAGTGCGTGCGGACAAACGCAGAAGAGGGAGAACAGACACCCGTTCACAGGAAAATGGGTGACGAAGACCAACTGCTCGCTCCACCCAGGTTCCCAGTCCAACACGCACTTACAGGGGTACTGCCACCCTTCAGTGAACTGGAGGATCCAGCCACAGCGTCCCCGAGGTGGAAAATCTGGATTGAACGCCTGAATAACTATTTCTTAGCCACCAGGGAGACCGACGGAGCGGTGAAAAGGTCGCTGCTTCTCCATTATGCCGGAGACTAAATATTCAAGCTGTTCAAACATCTGCCAAACACGGGCATCGCCACAGACTACGATGCTGCGGTGGCGGCCTTAGATGCGCATTTCGACCCCCAACTCAACCCTGATTTTAAACCTTTCAAACTGCGCCAAACCCGCCAAAGGGAAGGGGAGTCGATCGATGCGTTTTACGCCCACCTGCGTGAACTGGCCAGCACGTGCGCGGAGGATGATCAGCCAAAAGAGATAAGGGCCCAGATCATCCAGGGGTGCCGAGACAAGACGCTCAGAGGCCTCATCCTGCGCCAGCCAAAGATCGCGCTGGAAGATATATTGATACTGGCGAGGACCCACGATCTATCAGCGGCCAGGGCCAATGAAATGGACCAAGCCCTCACCAAGCCGCAAGGAAGAACGGAATCCATCAAGACGGAGCGGGCGGACGCTCTCCGAACGAGTCTGCGAAATGACACACCTAGAAAAGCAAGGCCCGAAGCTCCCAAGACACGGTGCGGGTACTGTGGACATGAGCCACACGCGGCGAAGGACTGCCCTGCGCAAAGCAAAACCTGTGCCAATTGTGGGATCCCCAACCACTTTGCTGCAGTGTGCAGGAGACGAGGCAGAGGCCGCGACACCCGGGGACACAAACCACCATCACGGAAGGTACGACAACTATCCCTAGCTGACTCCGCGCAGAAGGAGGAACCGCAAAGGACAGGCCGAAGGTACCAAGAACTAGAAGATTCATCCACAGACGAGGAGGAGGGGGAATTGTACCTGATCTCGTTCGCACAGGAGCTCAAGCGTCGCCGAAGGCCGCAACCCACCTGCACAGTCAAGATCGCAGGCACAGAAGTCAAGGCGATCATCGATACAGGAGCATCAGTGAACGTGATGGGTCTCCAGCAATATCGGCGCCTCCGACCTCGTCCGCCAGTCACCCCGTGCCGGACCAAAATATTCGTCTATGGGAGCCAAACTCCCCTGCCACTGAGAGGAAAAATATCCGTCCCGATTAGGTCAAGCGACCAGGAGGTCACAGCCATTATTCACGTCATAGATCGCGAAGCAGATACCCTGTTAAGCAGCCACACAGCGGAGAACCTGGGCCTAGTGTCCTTTGCCAGCAGTGTCCAAGCCAATAAGGTTGATGAGCTACTCGACCAATTCCCGGAACTCTTCCAAGGACTCGGACGCATCAAATGTGACCCCATCAAGCTGCACATCAACAAGTCCGTCACTCCAGTCGCGTTATGACATAGAAGGGTCCCCTTCCACCTGAGGCCACTGGTGGAGAGAGAACTGGAGACCATGGAAAGACAAGGAGTAATTGAAAAGGTCTCGGGACCGACGCCCTGGGTTTCCCTGATGGTTATTGCGGAAAAGCCCAAGCAGCCAGGGGCCATACACCTCTGCATCGACATGAGGCTGCCCAATCGGGCCATCAAAAGAGCGCCATATCACGCCAACTATGGACGACATAATTGCGGACGTCAATGGGTCAAGGTGGTTCTCTAAAATCGATCTGAGCACAGGGTACCATCAGTTGCCATTAGCGGAGGAAAGCCGCTACATCACCACGTTCAGTACCCACCTGGGGCTGCGTCGTTACAAACGACTGAACTTCGGAATATCCTCAGCGGCAGAGGTATTCCAGAACACGATCCGCAAGATGCTATCTGGGCTGCCAGGGGTGATAAACGTCAGCGATGACATCCTGATCCACTCTGCCACGGCTGCTGACCATCACAAGCATCTGAGAAGCACATTGAGGCGCCTCAGCGAACATGGAGCGACGCTCCACAGCGAAAAATGCTTTTTCTTCCAACCTTCCCTAGAGTTCTTCGGGTATGTGTTCAACCAGGAAGGCATCCAAGTGGATCCGAAGAAGTCGCACGCCATCCGAAACGCCCCAGCTCCAACCACACCTACGGAAGTGAGGAGTTTCCTAGGTATGGCTACCTATTGTGGAAGGTTCATCCCCGATCTCGTGACCCGTGCCGAACCGTTGAGAGCCCTCACGAGAGCAGACGCCAAATGGCACTGGGGACAGCGGGAAGAAGAGGCATTTCGGAGCATCAAGGACACGCTCCTGGGAGAGGCCACCCTTGCCTATTTCGATCCGGCGAACCGAACAGAACTACTGGTAGACACCAGTGCGGTGGGGTTGGGAGCGGTGCTGGCCCAGGAGCGGGAGCCAGGCAGGTGGGCAGCCTTATCGTTTGCCAACAAGTCGTTGACCCCCACTGAAGCAAGGTACCCCCAGATCGAGCGCGAGGCCCTCGCGATAAAGTGGGCCTGTAATCACTTCCACCTGTATCTGACAGGCCAGCCGTTCACTGTGGTAACCGACCACCAGCCTCTGGTTCCCCTTTTCAAGGGATCCGACCCTCATCCACCTCCTCGTATCGAGCTATGGGCTGTACAGCTCCAGCCATACCAGATGGAAGTAGTGTACAGACCGGGGGCGAAGAATCCTGCGGACTTTCTGTCCCGACACCCAACACCACAGAGAGAGGCGGGCGACCTCGAAGGGTCGAAACAATACATCAACATGATCTCAGCAGCGGCATGTCCCCAGGCCATGATGCTTGAGGAAATCAAGGAAGTCGCCGAGAAAGACACCGTATACACCCGGACCCTCCAAGCTGTCCAAGAAGGGTCATGGAGGAACTACCTTCAACAGACCAACGCCTGGGCGCCGGAGGACCGTGAAGAGTTGACAAAGATATGGAGGGTAAGGAGCGAGCTGAGCGCCACAGAAGACGGAATACTATTGAGGGGCTCGAGGCTAGTGATACCACAGGCTCTCAAACACCGAGCAACCCAACTGGCCCACGGAGGTCACCAAGGTGTAACCAAAATGAAAGCGAGAATGAGAGAGAAGGTCTGGTTCCCTGAACTTGAAACAATGGTTGAAGACCTAGTCCGCCGGTGCCCTGCCTGCCAACTAACCAGTGCTCCCGAGAAGCCGACCCCGGTAATCACAGAAGAAGCCTGCACCCTCCCATGGTCGAAGGTGAGCATAGACTTCGTAAGTTTCCCCGGAGGGAAACATACGCTCGTCATTGTGGATGCATTCTCAAAGTATCCCATAGTAGAACCAGTAGTGTCGACCGCCTTCGCCCACGAGGCCCCTATCCTGGAGAGAGTGTTTGCCACGTTCGGATTTCCCCTGGAGGTTCGGAGCGACAATGGGCCCCCGTTCCACGGGGTTGAGTTTGCGACTTTCCTGCGTCAGCGAGGGATCCGCCACCGCCGCGTCACACCCCAATGGCCCCAGGCCAATGGAGACGTCGAACGTTTCATGCGGACTCTAAACAAAATGCTACGCATCGCCGTGGTGGAACAAGCGGATCCTGAGCAGCGTCTCCACGAGTTCCTCAGGGAGTACCGGAGCACTCCACACTGCACCACGCTGCGGAGCCCGTGGTCCCTCATGTTCAAAGGCCCCCGGAGAGATCTGATCCCTACATGCCCAGGATGAACACCCTCTCCTCTAGACGTCCAGGAAACCCAAGCAAGAAGAGAACGACAAAACCACCGAGCCAGTGCTCGACGCCATGCCGCACCGCGGTCACTCTGACCTGGTGACACTGTCCTACTCAAAGTCCGCCGGCCAGGGGGAAAGTTCCGAACGATCCATGAACCAGGTACCTGGACCGTCGTTGCCAGCAATGGAACCATGGTAATGGCCCGGAAAGGGAGCGAGGAAATATTGCGAAACATCTCCTGGTTCAAAGAGGTCCCCGCCGAGACTCCAGCCGAGCCTCTGGAAGATGGTCCCCGGCCCTCGCTGAGCCCAAGCCGGAGCGTCCTGAGTAGGGAAGCAGAAGACGGGGGTAGTGGCGCGGAACCCGCTTCCCCAAGCACAACGCCTCCCTGTGCGCCTCCCAGCCAGCCAACACCCAGTGAACCACCCATACGAAGCCGACAACATCGTTACAGTCTACAGCCCAATCCTCGCCCTACCCAACGGCTCCAGGATTTTGCGTGCTAAGACTATAAAGACTGAACTCCACCGAACTATGTAGATTTGCTGGACTTTTCTGAATCCTTCGTTTTCAAGAACCAAGTTGGAGAGGATTGTAATGGTTAGCAGTCTTGTGCTTTCTGTTCCGCTGGCCGGAACTCACACCCACGTCATCCGCAGGCCAGGCGTGGCCTATGGGGTTCAATAAATGGGAAGGGCCCGCTCGGGGGCTTCCTTCCGGTACCAGCCACCTGTGTGTGTATCCAGTTATTTATAAGGTCGCCCCAAATAAACGATAGGACTCACCTTAACTACTGGCCAGGCGAGACCAGCACATACTGCGCACAGGAATGAATCCCTCGCAGGTGCGCGCAGGTCTTTCCAATGAATGAAGCAGATCAGTAGTCGAAGTGGGGAAAAAAAAGTAGGGGAACTGTGGCTGGAGAATCAGAGGGCGGGAATAACCCGAGGATTGGGTTCATGGGCGGAGTCAGAGGTGTGGCCAGAATAGCAAATCATTCAAATTTTTTGAATTTGTTTGACATTTCACTACCCAGTTACAGCTCATTACGTTATTTAATTCAACCAATGAATACACGCTTATTTAAGATTTAATATGAGTTATTGACATTAAAATACATTCACAAAGTGGGATACGTTTACAATCACAGACTTTTCCAAATACGCTTAAAAGTGGAATCACAAGCCATTTGTCTCCGAGCCATGAAGTTTCTGTCATCAGCATTCCTCGACCCTTTTTCCACAAGAGCAGTTCAAACATGAATGGAAAGATATCCTAGTTTGCAGATGTTTTCTGTATAATTATGGCTCTGCAATATTTGCCCCATAATGCACCATCTGCTGCATAATTTGATGATTTTAACTAATTAATTGTTTGTAGCTCAAACGGATCAAACGTTACTAAAAATGTGATGTTTCTGCGAAGTGGAGGGCCCTTTTCAAAGGTTGACTGATCACCTCTCTCACTGCTGCATGTGTATGTTACACTGGTACTAATAAGGCAAAATCTTAGCAAAGACTGTTAGCATGTGTAAAAATATAAAATTAATAAAGTATCAGAAAATATACCGCATTACGTTGCAGCCTTTTTTTTGCTGCATAATTTAGTCAACACTGCAGCATAATTTTGTCCTCCTTGCTGCAGAATTCCAGTGTCCCCAAAGCAGGCAGCACATGTTAAAAGTGCTTGTGCATGAAGCAGACAGACCGTGAAGTTTGTGAACTTAGTTTGGTGTGCGTGCAAATCCTGCACTGCCGACCCCTGGTGAGTTGCAGCTACTACTGCTGAAACAAGGCCAATGGAGGTACCAATGGGTGAGGCGGACTGGCCTCAAGGGCAGGGCTGGCTTTAGCGCTGGTGGCCGCCCTGTGCAACAATGTTTGTTGGTGCCCCCCAATGACCACCTACGCCATGGATTCCCTCACTACCACCCTTTAACAGTGCCCCTCAAGTCTCCATAGCCACACTCTCGTTCAGATGCATTTAATTTGATTTACAGCACCACTGATACCAGTGTAGGGTGTCAGAGCACTTTACATCACACACATTACGCAGAGACAATCAATCATACGTGTGTAAATCCCTGTTTAGGAAATGTTACATAAGACAAAGGACTACAAGGTGTAGGAGTCACATGACAATCATACTAGTAGGCAGTATAGTTTAATAGTAATTGGTCTGGAAAAACACAAACTCTGAATTTAGAGCGCAATACCATGGTTGGGGGTTCTCTTTAATAACCAGAATTGATTTATATCCAAATGAACCCTTTTTGTAACATTAGGATAATCAAAGACTGGGGAAAAAAACATAGCACTCTAATTTATACCCTGCAGTTTGCATGCAGCTCTTAGGTGACAGTTAATAGCTCACTGTTCTATGTTAGAATGCTAACTTATAAACTGCAAGTAACAAAAAGATCTCTCTGACAAAAGCAGTAACCCACTGACCTATTTACATTATGTGCACTTTGTGATCTGCATGGTACATGTTCTTTGCAGCAGGCGCATTAACCCTATGCGCTACCTTTCCACGAGACAAAACTTCCACTTGACAAAACTCCATCACTCTCTAGGAAGAACATTAATCACTGGAGTTATCATGACATTTTTATTGTTGCCAAAAATTACTGGAGGCCAGGAAGGATGCAGCAAGTGCTTCTAGAAACATAATATACTTGCAAAAATGACACCCCCACCCGTCCTGCGATTGCACCGGTCGCACCGCCCTGCTCATGGATCCTGTGACCTCAGTGACAGAGTGACTGTCGCTCTAGGGTGTGCTGCTTCGTAGGCTTGCCCGCAAGACTGGAGGTGAACTTCAGTATGGATTGTGGTGGACAGGCCTTCAAGGTTAACCCACACTTGCCACCGCTAGGGTCCACCTGCTGGTGCTAAGACACCAGGGCTTCTAAGGTCTAGCACAGGAATGTGCTCCCTCGGGAGAGTGGTCTGAGGGACTTGTCATGAAGGCTGAACCTGGTTCCCCAGTTCTAAATTCGGCAGCGCTGACCATAATGCCACATCCTCTCCCCCACTGAACACCATACTGCCACACTGGGAGAAAATCGCACTGCCTTCAACTACAACCCAATTGTGCCCCGCTATAAACACTTGGATGCCACTCAATTCAAATGCACTAGACAAGAGTAATATGCTGCCTAAAAAACAAAAAAAAGTAACATCCTGGAAAAAGCAAACACTCATAGGGAATGCAAAATTAAATAAAGCATGTGAAATGTAAGCAGGAAGAACATGGTTACCTTAACGCTTTTACACTTATTATTAAAAAAGCAATGAGTGTTTGTGCCTGATAAGTTAAGGACATTATTTCAGAAGGGGCCCGTTTCAATATCCATTGCTTATATCCTTGCAAAACATAACCAGTATGGTTTTAAAAAGACCACATTCCTGAACACAGAGCCGCGGAACACAATTTGTTTTCCAATACACCCATCAGTCAAGTACATCCAGAAATGGTGCACTTCCCCACCCAGGGTAAACAATGTTGTTCAAATGAAGAGGAGAAAACAAAAGTAGCGCATCAATGGCAAACTCTGTAAAGTGGCGCTAACGTGTTTGGGTGTGAATAAAATCAATCTGGCCACTTTGCGACCTCTAATTCTTTATTTCGTTATTTTTCACATTTTTAACCTTTTATTTTTTTCTCCGTCCCAAGGTTGCATTTTGGAATAGAAAAATGTCCAGAAAAGATGACATTTCCAGCAAACGTGTTTTTCTTTTTTGGATCCATATCACAGAGGAACAAATAAACGAGAGGAAAGAGGGAATAATAACAGTTTCTTGAAGTTACGATTTTCAGTAAGTGAGGAGGGGGGGGCAGCTGCCAGCGGCAGAGCAGGAGAAGTGGACACTGCCCTGGTCTTCTATGGGCAAGAAGGAAAAGACAGAGTCCTTTTCACTTTTTGCCCACCTGCCCGTCCCGAACGACGCTGAGCCTTATCTGTAGGCCTTGGCTATTTCTGCCGTACTGGGACGCATGTTTAAGATAAGAAAGTAGGGGAACGGAAGCTATTAAATTAAGAAAGTAGGGGCACGTCGTGCCCTGCCGATCGCGCCCACTTCGACCACTGAAGCAGATGCAGTGAAGTGATTTGCTTAAGATCACACAGGTACGGTAGTGTGAGCCTGAAGGGGCGGCCTCCCCTGTCTACCTGCAGTGGGGCCATTAGCTGCACACCACTCACGGGAACGTCTGGACTGGCCATAAGTGGTGCAGCTGCCGGCTATCTCCTCGGCTGCGCCAGGCCAGAGGGGTGCGCGCTGCGGTCACCCCGCATTCAGTACAGCCACGACGGCTCCCTACAGATCCCTGCCCCTTGAGCCGGCAGCTGGGTCGGACTCAGCACACTTACGGCCTATGTATGAGAATGCCACGCAGTGCAGCGCAGCGCAGGAAGTCACCTTGCTGCAGCACTGCTGGTGCAGGAGCGACCCAGACCGGCACCTAGATAGGACCCCCAATGTTTGAGCTCTGGTAGAGGGGAGCTCAAATTGTACTCCTGGCTGTGGGTTGGCCTCACAGTCTCACTGGTGTCCACCAGGTCCCGAGGCTCCCTGCACTGGTCGCGGCAGCGGGATGTCAGGCCCTGGAAGAGCTGTAACATCTGGGGCTGGCAGCAGCGTGCCTACTCTCCTCGCACATGTGCCCTGGAGAGGTTGGCACCTTCTCAAACCACAAGAAACGGTGGGGCATAGTGCCATTATTGGCAACACACCCCACCCACACAATAACAGAGCATGCATGATGAATAAATAAATACACAACACAACTTTTGTTTGGGAAAATATTGCTGCAGGTTTATTCCATACAAAAGTATGCAATATGGTGGGTTATCTTATGGGCGATCCAAGGGCAGGCAGCTGTAACCAACCTATGCTGTCATGCCCGCCTGATGAGCCAAGCACTGTGGAGAACCCAATCAGTGCTACACCTTATGGGGTGATCCTCTTTCCGGAGCACGTGACACATTGGTCCCTTATTACTCACGCCCCTTTCAGGGCGGAGCGTAGCAAGGCAAGCCCCCGGTTGTTCAGGCCAACAACCGCCCGAAGGATAACGGGGCGCCAACGCGGTTTTCCAGGAACCTGCCATGAGGCTCCTGGTATTTGGCTCTGGCACCCCTATTGTGCCCCTGCAGAGGTACCCTTCTGTACCCATCTGCTTCCAAATCGCCCTGTAACTCCGCCTGCAACACAAAAGAAAACATTACAACATTCCATGTACCTTGCCTGCCACCCCACGCCGGGTAAGCGGTAGGGTGGGAGACGGCATGCCCGGCGCAACAGAGGATGCCAGGATGGCTGGGGGAGGCATAAATATCCTCCCCACCTCCTCGGCGCGCCGGAAGTGACGCGCCTAGCGCGCCTAAGGCAAGGACGACTCCTCCCTGAGTCCCGGCATTAGAGGGGGAGGGTTAGTGCCCAAATGGCACTAAAGGGCCGCCCTTTTAGGGGGCCCCCTGCGTGGGCCGCGGGCAGCCGCATAGTGCCATTATTGGCAACACACCCCACCCACACAATAACAGAGCATGCATGATGAATAAATAAATACACAACACAACTTTTGTTTGGGAAAATATTGCTGCAGGTTTATTCCATACAAAAGTATGCAATATGGTGGGTTATCTTACGGGCGATCCAAGGGCAGGCAGCTGTAACCAACCTATGCTGCCCTGCCCACCTGATGAGCCAATCACTGTGGAGAACCCAATCAGTGCTACACCTTATGGGGTGATCCTCTTTCCGGATCACATGACACATTGGTCCCTTATTACTCTCGCCCCTTTCAGGGCGGAGCGTAGCAAGGCAAGCCCAAGGTAGTTCAGGCCTGCAACCGCCCGAAGGATAACGGGGCGCCGACGCGGTTTTCCAGGAACCTGCCATGAGGCTCCTGGTATTTGGCTCTGGCACCCCTATTGTGCCCCTGCAAAGGTACTCTTCTGTACCCATCTGCTTCCAGATCGCCCTGTAACTCCGCCACAGCTCTGGAGGCGGCTCCCGTCGTCGCTAGAGCCCCCCCACCAAAACAGCTCCTTTCTCACCTACAACCTGCTATTTCCCGGGCCTCCTGCATATTCAATAGGAACAGGTCCATGCCCACATGTGACAAGTGCACCTCCTCACTGTCAAAATAACCTTTGCTGCTCGCTTGAATTAGGCCTCCCATCGTACGGGAGCGCAGTGCCAACAGGAGATGGGACCCCAAGTGCATAACTAACCATGCTCTACTTCGAAAACACAGTCCTGTGTGCTATAATAGTTGAGCCCAGTGTGCAAGGATATGCAAATACCTTTGGGGGTTTGTTACCATGGTTCATCCCACACCCTACTTGACGGGCCCCAACTAGAGAGTGCAAACTAATGACCAGCTGAACAATGAGCAAATAGGAGCGATTTAACTTGCCCCTCCATAAAGTTGACTGCAATGGTTTCGGTATTTGGCAGCATCCGTGCTCCAAACCCATATTCTAACCCAGTCGGGGGTGACAGCCCTTTGTTAGAAAATGGCCGTGTCAGCAGATACGGAAATATTTGTGCTCAGTTAACCCACACTCATCTTTACAGTGTTCAGCTTCTTGTCCTGTCGCACACCTTCGAGGACCCTGCACCTTTTATAACCTGGCAACCACTCCTACTCACCTGGCTGACCAGCTATAGCAGGCCGCCTCCAACTAGAATTGAAGCGTCCTGGCTGCCAAAAGGTTACCTAATGTATCTGGATAAGAGGACAGGGAGTAAAACATGAGCAAATATCCTGCCCTTTCTGAAATAAGAATGCCAAATGTACTGGTAATTGTCGGCATTTGTGCTCCCTCCACATCTTACTGTTGCAGGACAGCACCCTCTTATAGTGCCTGCTAAGTTCCCTCTGTGGGGAAACCCCCTAGGCTTCCCAGCTTAGTGATGCTGTCTGCTTCAATACAGTGTGCACTGTCTGCAATCTAGTGCCTAACATTCAGGATTGACTAAGCCCTTGTTTATCCCCATACTAGATTATTCCCACATTTGGGGGGGTTCACACTGCCCATCCTGTGCAGCCCTAGCAGAGGAAAATTTCCTGCTCCGTTAACTAACTTTTGTTGAATACTGGACATGCCAAATGTTCTTTTTACATAGTAGCCTTTTGTGCTTGACACCTTGTTTCCCCAATTATTGGGACAGCAGCACCCTATGCTGGCTGGCAGCGTCCCCACCCAGCCTGGCTAATATTGCTATCAGGGCGGGGCATTTGAGCTTAACTGAAGCAACATGTCACCTACCCTTGGTTCTGGGGTGCACTTACTTCGCCCCGTTGACCATACAATTGCACAGCGGACCCCTTTGATTGCTAAACCTTGGTGAACACCTTAATTGTGCCAAATCTGGTTTGAATGGATATATGTATTGTGCCCACTATAGGCGACACCTCACTCTTTCGTGTAGTGACAAATTACGCAGCTCACCAGGCTTGCTTAACTGCCGTCCGATCACAGATGCACAGTACCTGCTATCCATCTGTGACCCTGGATGCTTAAACCAGCAAAAGTGTCGGAATCCCAGATTCCCAGTTTCATGTTTTAGCTGCAGCACACCTTCAGTGGCTCCGCTGGGAGATACCACAAACCGCATTGGTCGTGAGAACCTTAAGAAGCACACAATTATCACCTGGGCGTACCTCCAAATGAGACTGGCTCCACACAGCCGTAAGGCCTTTACTGGTTTTTTGCCGCTTGGCACCCTTCTGGTTGGTGATGCGGAACCTCCTACCCAGCATAAGCTGACCGTCTGGCGTTGCCGTCACACCAACCGTGTCCCTTGAATCACCCTCCATCAACCTGTGCAATAGCCATACTGCTAAGTGGGCACTCAATTCAACATCCCTCCTTTCCTGCCGGACTGTTGCCTGTTCGGTTTGATCTGTGTTGACTGCACCCAGACTTCCCAGGCAGCTTCATTGCTGACAATGTGGGCAGCTGACCTTAGGGGAATCTCACGCTTGCAACTACAGCGATTATTTACATTAAAATGATACTGTGTCTCTGGATGAACTATGCACAGTTAATTGAAACTCTCACATGTGCAGTTGTTGTGAACAACAAGGTGGAAGGCCAGGATGTGTTGGGGGGCCTCCCCCCTACCAGTCTCTGCTGTAATTTGTGGTGTAGGCTGAAATGAATACGTTCACCCCATGGTATCTTGGCGCTGACTAACATGGTTATTGTTACCCAACTCCATGGTACCTGTTTTACCGACCTCTGAAGGAACTTCTGGCACTTGAACCCTTGCTTGGACAGGCCCGGGTGAGAAACCTTCATCTAGAAGGCCTGCGGGCCGGCAGACCACCTCCAATACTAGACTGTCACTCAGCCACCCCTTAGCCTGTATACTAAACCAGGTATAGTTGATATTATAATTGACAGAGGCACATTACAAAACTTAATATATATGCGCTCCCCTCTCACCACTGGCATAGGGTGTATCAAGTGCATGCAGAGCCGGCTTCACAGGCGCGGCGATATCCCCTCAGACCCATTGATAATAGTAGAGCAGTGCCACCTTGTGGCCTGACGCTTTATACCATGGGGGGGTGGGGGGGTACAACACTCCTTCACAGCTAGTCTACATATTGTGCCCTACTGCAAACCTATAAATTGTTTACAAGCCTTCGTTACTCGGGTTGAGTTACCACTTTATGCAATCCTAACTGACAGTAGCCTATTTACTACTAAGCGTTATTCTTGTTGGTTGCTTAGTCTGCACTGCGCACTAACCTTTCCACATTAACATTTACGAGAAAACCTTCAGGATTGCAGAAAGCCATTGACCATGAGTACAAAGATTAAAACCTTTCTGCTTGTGAATAGCTGGCACAGTAGACAATAATGATGTGAAGTTATGTAACAGAACCGTGGCCATTGAGCTGTGCCCCCGCATTGTACGAACCGTACTGCACTATCGACCCATTAGTTGACTTCTCTATTGTATCGGGCTGGCAAAATAGAATTCACACGCCGTCTTGACTGTCCTGGGCCAAAGAATTAATCGGCTTCCAGCACTATCATCATGCTTACAGATGCCAGTACCACGTGTGCGAGCCAGCTGCGAGTCACGAAGCAGGCTGTGCATTGCCAAAACAAGAATGATTAACACATACCTGGTGAGCCTTGGCAAGAGCACCTCAGAACGTCACATCACACCAGCAACAGAGATTAAGTGATTTGCCCACAAGCCACCCGCTGGGCCAGACAACCCAATGTAGAACCGTTCAGCCACAAGCCCACAGGCAGGCTCACCCGCCCCCGCCACATGAGGCAGAAAACCGAAAACTATTCAAATGTTTGAACCTTGTGCGACGCCCAGTGTAGACCTTTCATGAAACAAGACATGTTTATGATAATGTTGTAGGAGAGTAGGATCTGCTTCACAGGGGTACCCCCACTTTTTGCTGATACTTCACTGGTTTTCGACATTAGTCTGGCTGGGGCCCTGCTATTCAGAACCCCAGCCTAGCTGTTTCCTCTTTAAAAGGGTCTCCATGTGCCTTAGGCACATCACTGATTGGGATCTGGAGTGCCCTTGTAAGTCCCTAGTATATGGTATACTATGTACCAAGGGCATAGGTACCTCAGAGGCCTGCCAGGGGCTGCAGCATGTATTATGCCACCCCTGGTAGGCCATCCAAACTGGCACCACAGGTCTGCTACTGCAGCCTGGGTAAGGTGGTGCATGCACCCCTTGCAGTGGTATAGGTTACCTATATCACTAAATGCATACACACATATAAACCTATAAGTCACTCCTAAGGCAGGCCTTATCAATCCTAAAGGCAGAGTGCATGGTTCCTATGTGAGAGGGTGCCCCTGCATGAGCAGGGCCCCTCTGCAGCGTTCGGAGACCATCTCTGATGCTGTTTGTAGTGCAGCCTGACCATATACTCTTAAACGCATTATATCCTCGCGGTAAAATGCTAACTATGGAATGGCTGCACCTAAACATGTCGTGTTTGGTGTCAAACATCTTGGAATACTACCCCCCGCCAATCCTGGCGGCGGGGGTAGCATTCCACCCTTCTAGAGGGAAAGGCATGTTAACTCTGACGAGTCCGGTAACTTCTTTCCAGAGCCTGGCATCACAAAATGGATGCTACTGCCACAGACACGAGTCTGGCCTCTTGCTGCTGGACGAAACTCCGGCAGGGGAGGCCTGGACAATAGGTTTCCTGTCCCAGGGAGGTGTGACCACCTCCCCAGACAGGACAATGTGTATTGGGGCTGGGCGGGAGCACTTTCGGGTGCTTTGAAGTCCTGCACTGGGGGCACATTTGGTGTCCCTGTGCATACCCCAGTTCAAACCGGATCAGGGGCTTGCAGCCCCTGCTTTGGCGCGAACTGGACAAAGGGAAAGGGGTGTAGCCACCCCTCTGCCCTGACCCACCCATAGGTGGGGCCACAGAGTAGTCCATCCCCTATTTTTAGAATAAAGGTAGGAACCCAGTCCCTAGGACTTTAGATTATACCTGGACGAAACTCTGAAACAGAATCCTGGACCTTCGACGCTCTACTCACGATTAGAGGACTGAAGAATCTCCCTTGGGGTCAAGGAGTGACTCCCTGCTTGGCAGGCACCAAAGAAGCATCTGTCCGGTTTGCATCACTGAAGCTCCCGTCGGACGCCGAAGTCATCGCATCACCAGAGGTGGATTCTCAGACTTCCCCGAGGCTACCCTGAGTCCCCAGCAAAGCTGAGGCCCGTGGCTATCGTGGGTGACTTGAGACCGTGACCCCTGGACACCGAGCACATTTGCAAGTGCACCATCTTCTGGGTCTCCCAAGAAGTCGTGCTTTGGGCTCCGAGTAGCCCTAGCCTCCAGCACCACCTGCACCGAAGATCACTGGCCCCCACTCCACGAGTGTCCTGTAAGCCAGCTCCACGTGCGGCGTCACGAGGCTCCTTCGCGGTCGCTAGCCCGTTGGCTAGTAGCCCTTAACGAAGGCCAATCTTTTCTTTACTTGGCAGTCTGGTTGCTCCAGGCCTGCCCTCACTTACCCTTGCTGGGTGAGTTCCCCAGACCTTGCTGGTCTGCATCATCGACGATCTACATCTTACTCGAGACTTGCCGTTGCCAAGGCTTGTTGGGTCCAATCTGGTCGCCGACACCTCTGCACTCGACAGACATCGAGCAACAGCCCGAATCCTGCTCCTGGTTGCCGACAACGCCTCCCGGACCTCGTGGCTGAAGAGTCAAGACGACCGTCACCGAATCTGAAGCACTCGACATCGGTGGGCATCTGTCCATCGCCTCCCTGGTCACTGGCTAGTGACCCAGACTCTGTCCCCTCTGCTTTCAGGTTCTTCAGAACTCCGATCCACTCTTGGATCCACCCGGACACTTTTCCCCTGGTCGCCAGCAGCACTTTGCAGCAGATCGCCATAAGAACCGACGACGAAACCCGACCCCGAAAGGCACCTATGCACCCGGCTTCCCTGGGTGAGGTAACACGAGTACTCCGGTGCTCCCGTGGGTAGAGACTCTTCAAAGTCCTAGATCTCAAAGGGTTTTGTCCTAGTCCTCTTCTAAGTGTCCCTTTCCTCTATTTTCCCGATCCCGACTTTCTCCATAGAAGTTAACGGCGTATCGCGGTTGTGTATTTACACTGCACGCGCCTCCCGTGGGTCCCCTGTGTCACTACCTTGGGTGGTTCCTTGTGGTCCAAGCACTTCTAGAGGCTCTAGGCCTAGTGTCTAGTTCAGTCGTGGTTCGCATACCACTTTATTGGTATATGGTTTGGCACGCCCCTTGGGCCCAAACGTGTATTTGTGCTATTACTGTGATTTAAGATCTTATAACCTATGTACTTCGAACTCTAGCCTCATAAAGAGACTAGAGGGGTGTGTTTAGTAATAAATACATATATTTTGAATATATACCTGGTGTGGTGCTCTTTCATTTGGTCACTCAAGAGATTATAGACTGGTAAAACAAGCTGCTTTACATTCCTTCAAGACTTAGCCTGAAGGCTGCTCTCCACAGCTACCACTAGGATAGCTTTCAATAAGGTTGTCTTTAACCTACCTACCATAAGAGTCGATTTGGACTGGTGCAAGGTGCCCACTATAATTAGTGGACAGCATATGCCAGGCCAACTTCTCACAAATGTATCCTATCTGAATATACCTTGCGTATACCTGTTAGTTCGTCGTGAGTGCAGCTCAATGTTAAAGTTTTCCAATTATTCAAGTAGCGCTTATGTTTGCACAGGGCAGCTGTTAGCTAATGCCCCCGTGGAACCCCCTCTTGAATTCCTTGGCCCAGAGTGCACGAGTCCTGATCCTGAAAGTGTCCCGCTCTCAACGCTAAATCGGTAACCGTCATGACGCGACCGCGGGTGCCATGAAGGCGGCAACTCCAGCCCAGCATGCAGCACTCTTCACTTCTTACAACGGCTCCTGGGCCGCAGCGCTCTGTTCAGTTACGGGAGCCGCTGTGCCCAGTAAGCGCACCATACATCGAGAGGTCGGCTCCCTCGAAGGGACAGAGCAGCACTATTATTACTACCACTCTCTTAGCACCCCATTGTAACCACTTGCGCTACCTCCTGCGCGAAACAAAACACAAATCCGAGCCAAATAGTCATCAGCCTACGAGACATTCGAGAACAAGCATTATCCCTTTATACATCGAACAAAACAACTAAATTGGTTTGACTACCAGTTGGGACATGTGTACAAACATTCATGAATACTTTAACTTTAAGCGCAGGCCAAAGTCCTCCCAATTCCTTGCCGAATAAGGTTGGCTCCGTGCTTGAGAGGGACTTGCCGTCCCTGTATAACAACATGTGATACTCCCTTGTCGGTAATAATAGCTCGGAAACAGTGTAGCGTTGCCCTCTAGCGGCCCAAATGCGTAAATAGCTGACATGCGGTGGGCAATGCAAAAACAGTCATACACATTTACAGGTTACCAGCTCACACCCAAAGGTGGTGGGTCAACCATTGTCCAAAAGTAAAATATCATTAGGCAAAGCTGAAAAACGAACAAATGCTCAAACATCTGGTAATCATTCAAGACTCGCATTTTCAGAGAAGCAAAATGTCACAAAACGTGCTCAAACAACCAGAAAACACGTATTTAACGGACAGGCGTGTTGTGGCACTGACTGGGGACCAATAATGGTACTTGGGTTCAATCATGCAATGCCTATCTTAACGCCTCCACTCGTTAAATGGAGTCAGAAGGTGCGGGCGGCCCACCCAGCCAGCAGCGCCGGCAGCAGAGCCCCGAAATACCCTCAGCAAAGGCCTCAACCCCGCACTGAACCCTCCCCACATGTGGCAGTAAATGCTCAGCTCGTCCTCCAAACGCATAGCAGGAAATTGCACAATGTACTCCACTGAGAGCACCCCCACGCGGCATCGCACGCGCTAGACATGGGAGCGGCTGATAGGACCTAGCACGTACTCAACACGAAAATGCAAGAAAAACGGCAATGCCCACCATCGCCATTCGGACCTCACGCGCCGCCCACCCTGGTCGCCAAGCCGAGGCCCCCGATCATTTTACCCCCGACACCACCTGTAAACCCAAAACATTGGCAAGTAGGGGGATCGAACCCACGGCCTTGGTGTTATTAGCAACAAGCTCTAACCACTGAGATAACCATCCGCTATCGGATTGAAAACAACCTACGGCGTTGGGGTCAAAGACCGTAACCACTATGCCACTGCAGGGATTCTCCACCCACCCCGTTGCACCACCGACCACCGCTGAGCCGCCCGCTCCTCCAACATAACCCTAGGTGCCGTCGGAGAGCTCCGTTTGGACAGGCTCTCCAGTTTCGCCGATCCCACTACCGGGAGTGTCTCGGGGGGGAGGTGGGGGGGATGCAGTTCTGTACCTTCCGGTACCCATCCGACCTGGACGCGGCCCGGTAACAGATCCCCATGTGTACCGCGTGCATGGCGGTCGCCATCTTGTTGCCCTTCTTACAATCCCTTTGTTGCCGGACGGCCGGGCGACCTACATTCTTACACCCATTAATGCAGTACTGTTGTACAGGCACCTTAAAGCATCCCCCGTCTCGGACCAATTAGCACACGCCACACTCAGCGCCACCGCATATCAACATCCACGCGGTGCGCTGGGTGCAACCAGACCACGGTACCAGGCTGGGTTGGCGTAGCGCCTTGCAATAAATTGGATGGGGGGGGTCTTGGGCAGCACTCGGACGGCCGAGCGTCCTAACACTTCAGTAAACATTTGTGCAGCATACACATGAAAATAAAGAAGCAGCTTGACCACGGTCCAATGCGGTACTCCTCGCACCAAGCGCCACAGCAGATCAAAATCTACTGCGGTGCGTAGGGTGAAAACACCATGATGCCAGGTGAGCTGGCAACGCACACTGCACAATAAAATTACATTCATCGCCTTGAATGGCTGAGGCTGTGTTACTCTATCAGCCCGCTGCCCTTTTACAAGCTAGTCACAAATTGACTCACGAGGCCGTGGGACTCTGTTCACGTTTGAGCCCCACCGAGCCCTTTTGGCCATGGACTCAAAAAAGGCTTAAAGGCTCACATGATGATGAAACTTTTTGTATCTAAGAGTCGGCAATGAAGGGCACACTCACCTCAAACCTTGCAACTGACTGACCCCGCGATCACGATCCCTAAGGCCGTGCCAACGAATCACGGAGACAATGCGAACGACCCTCAGACGGCATGCCCCGCACAACAGAGGACGCCAGGATGGCCGGGGAAGGCATAAATACCCTCTCCACCTCCTCGGCGCGCCGGAAGTGACGCGCCTAGCGCGCCTAATGCAAGGAGGACTCCTCCCTGAGTCCCAGCATTAGAGGGGGTGGGTTAGTGCCCAAATGGCACTAAAGGGCCGCCCTTTTAGAGGGCCCCCTGCGTGGGCCGCGGGCAGCCGCAGATCTACAAGAAACTAATGCAGCGCGGTGCCGCAAGTCATTTTGCTGCACCGCGCTGCGTTAGTTTCGAAGCACAGGGATGCAACATATTTACAACAATATGTTGCATCTCGGTGCTTCCCCCTGCGCTGGCGCACAAACTGCTGCCATGCGCCGGCGCAGGCACCCTTACACCATGGTGCAAGGATGCCTGCGTCGTGGGTAGATTGTTTTTGTGCAGGAAGGAGCACCTTCATGCACAAAAACAATCAATTGAGGTGATTTCCTCTTCCAATGTGTGCTGTAGAATGCAGCACGCATTAGAAGAGGAAAAAAAGGAGAAATGAAAACATTTCCCCTCGTTGCACCTCGCTACGCCACCCCTAGGGTGGCGTAGCATTCTGACGCATTTCCAGATTTATGATTTCTCGTAAATCTGGAAATGCATCAGTGGATATGGGTGTTGCGTGGGAACACCCACAGCAACACCCATGTCACGCCCCTAACAAGCAAAGTGTTGCGTGACCAGGGGTGATATTTACAAGCACAGGTTAAGTCACGCAGGGTGACTTTACCTGTTCTTGTAAATATCACTTGCCAGGCTGCGCCACTGGTGCGTCACGCAACGTGATGCACCGGCGGCGCAAAGGGCTTGTAAATCTGCCCCGGTGTCAGGATCTTTCTTCCCCTCCGCAGGGACATCATGGCCCCTTTCATCCCAATGACAGCCCGCCCCCCTCTTTCGGCTTGGGACCTAAGGGGCAGATTTACAAGACCCTTGCACCACTTTTGCGTAATTTTTAACATGGGAAAAATGACGCAAAAGTGGCACAAGGGGCTTGTAAATCTGCCCCTAAATGTCCAACCAGGGGGTCTGGCTGTTTTCTCTGCCCTCCGCAGAGACATCACGGCCCCTTTCATTCCAATCACAGACTAACTTGGGGCCTAAATGTCCAACAGGGGCGTCTGTTTTGAGTATCATCCGAACCCTACTTGCATGTCAGTGTCTTGAGCTCTTCTGGTCTTGCTGCTCCACTCTCTGGTGCTCAGTCGGTGTGACTGAATGTAGTGAGTGAATGCGCTAGTCAGTTAGGAAACATCAAAGCACCACCAGGAAGAAACATGAGATAGAAAGACACTGAGGTCTAAGTAGAGAAAAGCCAGGCGTTGAGATGCCCACAGTGGAAAGGAGGTTTTCCATCCGTGACATCTGGGTGGGTAAGGTGTTTCAGAGTTCAGCCCCCACACGGGCAGAGGGTCGACCACCCCAGCTGGCTTTGCAGACTTTAGGAACCATCACCTGTCTCTTGAGTGCAGAGCGCTGCGGCCATTGAAATGTAGATCTAAAAATCATGGAGCGGGCTAGACGAACCGCTGGATGTTGTAACCCAATATAGGTTATTATTTGTACGCATAAAACATGTTGGAAATGGTAATAAAAAGGAACACAAATGGCGAGAACCGCAAAACAATGGGGCATATTATCAAGAAACGGCGTTAACATTATCGCCGCTTTAGCGGCAGAAAACTGCCGCTAAAGCGGCGATAATGGGCTTGATAATATGCTCTTGAGAACTCCAATAGAAGCCCATGTTCTGGTGTCAACCTGGGCTTCTATTGGAGTTCTCAAGGGCATATTATCAAGCCCATTATCGCCGCTTTAGCGGCAGTTTTCTGCCGCTAAAGCGGCGATAATGTTAACGCAGTTCTTGATAATATGCCCCTATATTTCCTTAAGTCCGCCCTCGTCACGTGCAGCACCATTAACCCTGTAGTATTTCACTCATCTCTACTCCGACCCACAATATTGATTTCAGAATCTTTACAATGCATCGCGACACATCAATCGTGTCCAAACTAAGGGGACACTGTGAGGAAATCACTTTACCTTTCTATTCCAAGGGATGAAAGATGTGCTTATAACACTATCGGTTCTACTATTTTCAAGATTATTTAAAGAATTTGCTCTCTTCATTTTTTCACCTACATCAGATTTCTTGCATTCGTCGCTCATTAGCAGGTCCATGATTGAGGCTGAGATGAAATATTCAGGTGTATTTTTGAGGCAAGTCCTCGCGTTCCATCAGCTAAATAATAAATATATTCTGACATTACATTTAGACATAATGTTTCGTGTCAGGTGTGTTTGTGAAATAAAACCCTGAAATTCAATACCAGAGTCTGAAGCATTGAACGGTTTGTGTATCTTGCAAATTCGAGAATCTTGTTTTTTGAATAAAACTGACGTGTTATGATCGGAGACAAATTCCAGCCCCTCCTTTGAAAGGACGCAGCACTTGGTGACACGGCATTGAATGGATGGATGAATGTTACGTCTGATGTCTCGATCATGGGTCGGTTGGTGACTCTGGGGGTGTTGTGTGATGTGGGGGGGCTGCTGGCTGAGGATGCTCGTCACAGTCACCTCCCCCTCACACATTATCACTAGTGACCCTGTTGTGATATTTTACAACCTGTCAGTCACCGAGGAAATCTCTTGTCCACAGAAGGGTCTGCAGGGGGAGGGGGAGGGGGAGGGAGGGGCTCAGCCCCCCCCTCTCCCAAGAAGTACTTTACAGCAGATAGGATGCAGGGTGTCTGAGGTGAGACCTCTTGGGCACCTATTCATCAGCCTGTGATCTCTAACTCTTACCTGAAGTCCAGTCAGTGCTTGGTGAGTCAGATGTCAGATTCTATGCGCTACAGATGCCACCGGCCAGACTCTCCCCTCTCAGCATCCAGGACCATGCCTAGTTTATATTGGCTTTGGGGTCCGCAGGGAGCCCCTCCTGGGACCATGTAAATGACAAGTTCCACACAGCAAAAACTTCTCTGCAGAAACTTTTGAAACTTCGCTGATGCCTGGCCTGCAGAGACATGCCTCCCTGGTGCACAGGTGAATTAGTGAAGATTGCGTTGACCTTGCGTCACCTTGTGTGGTGCAAGCACAATGCAATCCAGTGACACACTTGGCCCTCTATGTGATCAATACATTGCATAAAGCACTGTCAAAGCCAGTGGGTTAGGCTTTTGTGTGGTGCATACACTGAGAAGCACATAACATGCAAACAGAAAGTGTGTACACATGCACACAGCAGCATACAGACACAGAAGGGTCCTCATGGTGGGCTCAGCCCCCCCCCCAGCAGTACTTTACAGACAGATAGGATGCAGGGTGTCTGAGGTGAGACTTCTTGGACACATGTTCATTGGTGTCCCTTGTATCAGGTGAACCTGTGACACCTAACTCTTACCTGAAGTCCAGTCAGTGCTTGGTGAGTCAGATGTCAGAATCTATGCGCTACAGATGCCGCTTGCCAGACTCTCCTCTCTCAGCATCAGGACCGGGCCCAGTGTATATCGGCTATGGGGTCTGCAGGGACCCCCCTCCTGGGACCCTAGTGATGACAAGATCCACACAGGAGAAACTTCTCAGCAAAAACCTTTTGAATGTTCGTCTTGATTGGCCTGTAGAGACATGCCTCCCTGGTGCACAGATGAATTAGTGAAGCTTCCTGCCTCTGGCAGGGACTGCAGCATGTCTCTGATGGCTCAAGGCACTGAGTGTTGGGAGAGTCACACAGAGCGGTCATGTCAGGGAGGGAAGAGCTCGAATTCTGCTATGGACGTATCTATAGGACATTGTGTATGAGCAATGCACTGCAGAAAAAACACAGTGCACACAGTAAGATGCACATAACATGTAAGAATAAAGTTTGTACACATGCACTCACATCAGCTTACACACAGACACCCATTTTGACCCAAAACCAACATTGTAGTTCAAGCTTAAGACGCTCGTCCCTCAAAAAAGGAAAATATTAGTCCTAAGAAATGCAAAAATAAATAATAATAGTTCAATTTTTTTTAAAATATTAGTAAAATTGAGGCCCCATAGAGCACAAGAGGAACCTGCTCCAGCATATTATTAAAATCAGTACTGACAAACATAGTGCTCTTGTCTTTTGTAAAGGGAAAGGTCTTTGAGTTGACCCCTTGATGCCTTACTTTGGAGCCATAAAAACATGACAGCCAGTACCAAGAAACAGTGATTCACAAACTGACAAAGCTGGAAGTGTCTCTAATACCCAGAGTATTCGACTTTCAGTTAATACCGATTATAACTGATAAAACACATTCTAAGCAGATTTGCTTTTCAATAGAAACTAGAACACACTGTATTTTGATGCATATATAGAGCTTTGGCGACACCTCCTCTCAACGTACTGCAAGTACAGCCTCTATCTCTGAGCACTTTTCAGGGGTGCGTGCTCCTTCTATGTTTCATTCTGGGCCCAAGGTAGGCCACCCAATATTCCTTGGCCCCAGGACTTCCTTTCAAACAGATTCTGGGGTCTTTGACTCACTGCATCTGGCCTCACCTTACTGTTGTCTGCATCCAATGACAACATATTTATCTGTGAGTGTTCTTTCTGCACAAGATAGAATATGCACCAGAACAATGTGTGCAGGGCAACCACTGCACAGACCACACAAAGATAAGCCATATTGTAGTGATACCCATGACCCAATATAAATGATTCCCTCAAACATCTCAAATGTATCCTCAGAAGAGTAGGATGCACCTGGAAACGATATGTAACGGCGCAGATAGATATGTCTATATGCAGGCGTGGAACTCCGTCAAAGCTCAAATCTTTAAAGTCTGTTTTTTTCTTTTTTACAGAGGACAGTTCCATTGCCCCTAATACATCAAAACAATCTGTTATGTTCCATATAGGTACCCCAATATAGGCTCAGGAGGTCACCTAACCTTTCACCTATATTCTCCCCTACCATTACACTGCATAACGGTTCTTAGTACTGACCTTTTACCTAGTTATGGTAATGTCCAAAGATGACATGGGGTTTTCTCCGAAAAGCTTAAGCCTCATTCATTAAGCATGAGGATTCTTGGAATCACAGCAGGACAGCAAGCCTACCATCTCCTGCATAATAACTATGTATAAGGGTCATTCCTTCCGTCATCCTAGTCCGACATGACACAGCAAGGTATATCCCCAGGGGGTACCACTTTGGGTATGTATACACCATATCTTGCTGAGAGAGTCAGAGGAGAAAAGGACTTCCATGCCGACACACTGACACGAGACGCTAAGCTTCCTGCACGCAGACACTCCAGCTTGCAGTAGTCTGACATCCCTTGCGGGGTGTCCATCTCGAGACCAAGACGGGGTCCCACAGTCTCTCACTTCAGGTAATGGGGTTGGCATTATCCTAGAGGGATTCTTGGCTTTACACCCACATACATGCTAGATACATCTAGTTAGGGTCGCATCGTAGGAGTACGCACTTTACTGTCATGTATTTTATAAACTTGCCTGTATTCATTGTTTTAACACCATGGTAGAAATCTACCATCCTTTTACTCTGTTAGTGCTTATAATCATTTATATCTGTTACTGTCTAATGGTTGTTTCAGCACACCTATTTTACACTAGAATGACGCTGGTTCAATAAATGCTTATTGAAAAACGTCCCCATCGTTTATTCTGTGTATCTCTCTGAGACGAAGTGAGCACAAGTGACTGAGCGAAAAGTAGTACACTGTTTCCCTGATCCCTGATGGGACAGGGTTGTCATGTTCGATAGTTGCCAAGAACTATTCTCTCCTTGGTAAGAGGGGTTTCCAGTGGTACTGTGAGCTAGCTGGTATACAGACTGACATATTCGGTAGGGGTGTCCAGAATCAGTCTGACTCCAATCCTACAGTGTATGTTGTCTAAACGCGCAGATCCTATATAGGTATATAGGAACTACACAACAAGCCTTTCTAAACTACTCATGTGTGCTGCCCCTCCCACATCACCATTAGGTTAGATCACTGCAGCATAAAGCTTTCTTTCCTCCTTCAATCCTTGGTCCTCGCTTTGCCTCCTTCACCCCTCTTGTGTCTCCTAATGTACTCCGCCAGAAAGGATCCCAAGCAGACCTTGTCCTCCTAGGACCAGTTTCGGTCCCTTTGCTTCACTGTTCTTTCTAAATTGTGTGGGCTCAGACCTGGTTCCCCTCTAGCTGCCAGCACCTTTTTTCCTGCTCCTGATCTTACCACACCACCTCTGTTGGAAATTTGAAATATCTTGGTGTCTCCGCCACAAGCCCCCCACACTTCTTGTAAAGAAGTATTACCTTCTGCTCTTTGTTCCAGGTTCCTCTCTGTCACCAGAGGTACTCTACAAGCTCTTGTCTGAGCTCTGCTCTGCCACTCCTCACATCCCTCCATCAGCTCATTGATTAGTTAGCCTGGTTGTGTTTTACAACAATTATGACCATGTTGAATTGCTGCTTGATATTCAAGCCTTGCCAATAGTTTCAGTTTCACCCTTAACCCCCACCTAAATCTGAGTGTTGTGAACATATGCTCCTGCTGATATCTGGCTATGTTACCATCAAGGTCCTTCTCAACAAGGAAGGTCCTGACATAGCAGGGGACAGGCTTTGGTGGACCCATGGAGTCCAAGGGACAGAGTCCACAGACTAACAAGGCCCATAAAAGGTCCCATCTGTGGCATTTGGCAAGGGAGAAAACATGTCCAGTTCTTTGGTGCCTGAAGGTGCGCTGTACTGTCATGACATATTAGAGGTCTGACAATAGGCTTGGGGGGGCATCTGTAAGGAGGCAGATTGTTCAGATACCTCAGAGCTGAGCTCTAGAACAACTACTGAGCATCTTCTATTAAGAAAAATCCAGACATTGACCTGCTCTGTTGACTGTTTTAGATCCTGTTCATGGAGCGGGGTGGGGTGGGGGGGCTCAGAGTGACAGGGCTCCTCTTGGTAACACTAGCAGGATGCCTATTTATAAATCATAAATGCACAGGCATGAGTGGGGCACATCTAGTCTTACTCACGAGGGCTCAGTGGCACAGGCAAAAATAACTACCAGGAAGGGAGCACTGACTGCAAATGACAACACTACACAATGCTACAGCACGTGATCCATGTGAAGAGAGACGACAAACCACAATAACACCTTCACACATTGCTGCACGCTTTCTTGACAAAGCCTTAAACTGGCAAAATGTGAAAAGAACATACATAATATTCTGAAATGTAACTACGAGAGTTTTAGTCATCTATATTAAATCAACAAACAAAAGAAAGAAAAACAAAACCCCACAGAGTTGAAAATCAACCACTTCCCCCAAAGTAATTGTTAAGATGAGACAACAAGGAATAGTGAGAAAACATCTCTTTATTCGTCTCACAGCCTCCAACAACCACCGCAGCTCACAACTGGGGAAACCGTCACCAACTGACCATGGAATGTTGGTGACAGCGGGAACAGCTCGCGACAGGAGAAGGGAAGGAACCATAGCGGGTATGGGTGGTGGGAAAGGAGTGAAGACAAGGTGAGGGAAAAGCAGGGGAATACACATTACAACACTTCTCCTCGCTTATGAACAAAAGAAAAACAGAAATAAAGCAGGTACAAAAGAAACATCCATAGTAAGAACAAAATAGATAGAGAACCAAGCCTAACCCAATGTGATTACAATTAAATATTACAGTAGTTTTGAAAGTGATAGACTCATTATCCCACACCCTGTACAATAAAATATTCCCACAGCAACTTCAGAACTATTTATCAGTGGGAACTTAATCTCTGTGCCACTCAGGAACTCTATGTGGTATCATGCTCCTACGACCATATTTTGATCCGGTTTCACCCCTTGCACACACCTCCAGACTGTTCTTGATCAAGAAGGGGTGACAAACAGATAACATGTCCACACTCCATGTGCATCTGTCATTCAATGTAACTACTTTCTTGCCCACCTTGACCCCCTTCATGGGCTCTGAATACTTGCTTCCTCAACTTTGACAAGACACTGGTAATTTGACCAGGACAGTGTCTCCTACTTTCCACCTGCCCTCTACAACACCATGCTTTGAGTCATACTTCTCTTTGTAACTAAGTTGGTGGAGCTCTCTAAGTCTGTTCATCTCGTCCCTATCCACCCATCTGGTCTCTCCTCCACCCAACCAGTTAGGGGATAACTTAGTTCTAGGTAGTCTTCCTTTTAACGCCAGGAACAGTGAGATATTGGTAACCAAGTTGGGTGTGGTATGATAGGACCACAGGATGCTTTGGAGAGCCTGATCAGCAGGTTTTCTTGACATTTGAGACAATTGCAAGCATTCCTTTATCATCCTATTGACCCTTTCAACCAGCCCATTGGCCATAGGGCAGTATAAAGCTGTCTTATAATGCAAATGGACAAACTCTTCAAGAATGCCTGCATCTCATCAGATGTAAACTGCACCCAGTTATCAGTGACAATGATACTGGGAATCCCTTCCATCACAAACACCTCCTTGAGGAAACAAATGAGAGACCCAGTGTTGATGCGACTCACCACATTCGCAATGATCCAATGTGAATGGTAGTCTACTAATACCAGCATGAACTTACCCTCCCACAACGGTACCTTGTGGGGCCCTATAATGTCCAACCCAAGCTTAGCCCAAGGTTTTGAAGGGACAGTCACAGGAGACAAGGGCGCATTATGAGTAGATCTCGATTTGTCACTAAGGGCACATGATAAGCAATCTCTGACCCTTTCCTCAACTACAGAATCTATTCTGGGAAAGTAGTACATGGCTCTGACCTTAGCTTTGGTAAGGCTTCTGCCCAAGTGTCCCTTGTGAGCAATCGCTGCAATCCTGGTCCACAACTTCATCGGCTGACCCAACCTGTCTCCCCTCATGACTTTATTGTTAGAAATGCTTAATTCATGATGCACAACCCAATAATCCTTAAGGTTATCACTCAGTGTACCAAGTTTAACGGGCCAACCCTGAATGATCTTGCTTTTGACTAGTTTCAAGGTCTCATCACCAACCATCTCCAATTCCCACTCTTCCTCAGAAATTCCTGGAATTTCCACTGAAGCCACAATCTCATCACACTCAGACAAGGGATCACTCACAGGCATCAGCCTCATCACAGGGTAACCGTGAAAGGCAATCTGCAACCCAGTTCCTGTTACCAGGCACATATTATATAGTGAAATTGAATCCTTCCAGACCTAGGAGCCATTTGGAAATCCTGGGGGTCGTGGCAACCCTCCCTTTGGAATATACTGCTTTTTTACGCATCCTTTTTCCCCGCAGGGAATTACAACGCGGTCGTTACAACAACTGCGTTGTAACCACGCATACCTTTACCCCGCAAGTCGTAACAACGACTTGCAAAGGGGGGGCGCTGGATGTTGGAATAGTATAATTTACTATTCCAACTCCAGTCTGTGCGGACAGTAGGGAAGGTGTTGGATTTCAAATCCAACACCTTCTCCCCCCTCCGCAAGTCGTTGTTCCGACTTGCGGAGTAATGGTATGTGTGGTTACAACGCAGTCGTTGTAACGACCGTGTTGTAATTCCCTGCGGGGAAAGGTTTTCGTGGTAAACGATGTTTACCGTTCTCTTTGATCGAAAACATGAACATCAATGTCTTGTGGTCAGTGCGCACCACAAAAGGAAGATCCCATAAAACAAATTTGAAATGGTCAATAGCCCAAGAATAAGCCAGAGCTTCTCTTTCAACTGTAGAGTAATTGCACTCATCTTCTCTCAAAGCTCTAGGCGCGAAGGCTACAATACCTTCCTTTCCTACTACTTGCTACAACGCCTCACCCACACCAACTTCACTAGCATCTGTGGTCAAAATTGTTTTGCGCTGTGCATCAAAACAGCCTGAAGAGGGAGCATTAGCAATGGCCTCCTTGATAGCCTCAAAAGAACTCTGACAAACCTCCTCCCAGAGAAAAGGGCTATTTTTTGTTGAAATAAATAAACTCCTTAAAGGTGTCGTAACATCTGCAAAATTCCTGAGAAACTTATTCATATATTCTGTCAACCCCAAAAAGGACCTTAACTAGTCTTTATTCTTTGGGGAAGGAGCATATCTCACAGCTTTGGCAAAATCTAACTTCGGCTTAACCCCATTCTTTGAGATGGTATGTCCCAAGTAGTCTACAGAACCTACACCAATTTTGCATTTATCCTTACTTACTGTGAAGCCAGCCTCTTTGAGAGCCTCAGGTACAATTCTCAAAGTAACTGCATGTTCTTGTACGGACACCCCATGAATTAGGATGTCGTCCTGAAAACAAAGGACATTATCAATTTTCCCCAAAATGCTTTGCATGACACGCTGAAAGACAGCAGCAGCTGAAGCTGAGCCAAATGGCATGCGGCGAAATCTGTATGCACCAGAAGTGGTAATAAATAATGTAAGCAACCTAGAATCAGGGTGTAACTCAATTTGATGGTAGGCAGACGATAGATCGATCACACTGAAAATCTCTGCCTTACCCATTATACTGATCATTTCATTGATACAAGGGAGGGGGAAACTGTCTACCCAAATGTTTGTTTTCAGATCTCCCAGGTCGACACAGAGACGCAAACCCCTTCCCCCAGATTTGTGGGCAACCACAATTGGAGCAAGCCACAAAGAACTTTCAATGGATTCAATAATGCTCAGTGAAACTAACCTGCCCAACTCTTCCCTCAACGGTGCTTGCATGAGGTTTGGAATGGGACGCACTTTATGAATTACAGGGACTGCTTTGTCTTTTACTCTAATTCTGTGCTGGAAGCCATTTAAATGACCCAGATCATCACAGAACACCTCCGGAAACTCATCACAAATAGCATCGAGCTCCAACAGTAATACTGAACATCACTGTGGCCAGAGCAGAGCTGTTTACATCATTGCCATTTCAAGGGGTTACTCAAACCCCTCATCAATTGTGAAAAAACAATACACATAATGGAGGAACAAAACAGCCAAATCCTCAAACTAGTTCACAACCAACCCACCAATAGATGCTAAAGAGCACAAGTGGTATTGACACATTTTGAATATTCAATGGTGCTTTGCCAGAGAATAAGTATGTTACCTTGGCAGTTACCCGAGGGCCATGTCTGCAGTTCCTCTAGTGGGATCAGGGGCACAGATGCAAGTGCTTGACAAGTGGCCACAGAGGATTTAAGCTGCCATTTGGTGTAAAAGAGGTAAATGGGAACCGATTTCTGCACTGATGGTCAGTGCACAAAAGTTAAAAGAGATTACACATGGCCCTCTAAGCAGCCCTAGAGAGTGCTGGAGCCCCCTAGATAGAGGTACATGCCTGTCCTGTCCAAGCACTTACAGGCGAATCATGTATGGTTTTCATGCCCATGCTTTTGGGAAAGGGGGCATCAGCAATGGCCCCCATACTACCAAGTGCTCTCGCGGCATCACTCATGCTCCGTATCTCAGTGACTTAAGCATGTGTCAGGGAACATTAAACAAAGGGAGATTCCTGCAAGGGAAGCCTTGCTCATCTATTGCTCTCTCTAACATTAATGCATCATATTTATTCATCTTAATTTATCGAGAAATGAGCTTAGGTCAAGCCACCTTCATCTATTTCTCAGTTGGATTGTCAAACATACCTGTCATGGGGGAACATGTCATTTCTCTTCAGCTCTTAGCTGAGTTGCTACTGTAAGTCCGGGTTTGGTGGCTCAGTGGACTAATGCATCCACTGCATGGGCCTGTGTTCGACCTCATGGTCACAGGTTTGAATCCCGGCGGGTCCACTCAGCCTTTCATCCATTTGAGGTCGATAAAATGAGTACCATTGAGTTGGGTAACAATAAACATCTGTTATTCAGCGCCAAGATGCCCCGTTGCTGGGGTGAACATGCGCTTTACAAATACTTATGTTATGGATCCTCTTACTGGACCAACATTCAGCATGTGAGGTGTCGGGCACTGCCAGGGGTAGTATGTTGCTCTATTATAATGTGAGTCTGCCTGAGGAGGGGCAGGCAAAGGAGTCCATCTGCAGCCACAGATCCTGCACACCGTCCCGAAGGTACACAAATGGGAACTAAATTGTTGTTGAACCTGGACCTCTCTCTGCAGGGTCACCTCCAAACTGTTTTGCCTTCACCCTTTCTATTTTTTGCTGGATTCATTTTTTTTGCCTTAGGACTCTCTGCACTTTACCACTGCTAAACAGTGCTAAAGTGCTTGTACTTACTCCATAACACATGGTAAGGTTGGCTTACACCCGATTAGCATATTTAGTTTACTTAGAAGTCCTTAGTAAAGTAGTATACCAGATACCCAGAGCCTGGAAATGACATGTTACTAGTGGGTCTGTAACGCTTATTGGGCCACCCACTTAAATAGCCCTTTAAATTATGTCTCAGGCCTGCCATTGCAGGCTGCTAGCAGTTTTAAACTGCCAATTCAACTTTGCAAAAAAAACTGTATGCCAAGCTTAAAACTCCCTTTTAATACACATAAGTCACCCCTAATTTAGGCCCCAAACAACCCATAGGGAAGGGTGCTTTGTGATTAAAATGTTTGCTATGTACTTTTGGGTTTTACATATCCTGTTAGTTAAAAACTCCTACATTTGTTTTTTCCTAATGTGAAGCCTACCCCTCCCATAGGATAACATTAAGTTATCTTATTACATTTAATAAATGCTAACTTTTGATTGGAAGCAGGTAGGAAGCTCATGTTTGGTGTCTGAGGAATTATAATTTAAAATAACCTTTAATGGCAAAGTTGGATTTTAATATGAAAGGGCAATGCTTCTTGTTTGCACTCCTGTAGTGTTAAGATTCTTTTATTCAACAATGTTTATGTCAGTGATGTTGTCTAATGATGTGTGTCTCCCAGCCCAAGACGCTTAATAAACAATCACCCATCGCTGAACTCCAGTAAGTACAGTCCCAAGGTGCACTGACTAAAAGTGCTCTACCGACCTTCCAAACATATGTTTCAAAACTATTGAGTTTGTTTTTGTTTGCCTTAAGACTCTGTGCCCTTTGCCACTGCTAAACAGTGCTAAAGTGTTTGTTCTCACTCCATAACACATGGTAAAGTTGGCTTACACCACATTTGCATATTTAATGTACTTAGAAGGCCTTAGTAAAGTAGTATACACTATAACCAGGGACTGAAAACTAAGGGGCATATTCTCAAGGACTTATCGCCGAGTTAGCGGCACTTTATCGCAGCCAAAGTGGCGATAGATTTATCGCCCTATTCACAAGCTGGTGCTAACAGCCGATATGGTCAGTTTTCCTGCGATAGCAGCCGCAAAAAACATCGCCACTTCGTAACATTCACAACGACCAGCCAGATCGGCGATATGATCACAAAACATGCGATAAGGCGCGTTAGCAGCAGGGAATTAACACCTGCTCTTATCTGGTATTAAGTCGGACGACAACCTGCACCAGAAATAGGAGCCCAGCCCACAGCCACACCAGAAGAACAACAGATGCCATGGAGCTACTGATCCTGCAGCCGGGCACCCAAGAGGGCCACAACACCCACCGCCACCCCCCAGCCCCCCCCCTCCCTGGGGCCCCCCCGGACAAAGATATTTTACACCAACTTTACGAAATCATGAACAAAGCAATTCGCCTGATGTCGCACAATTACAAAAATTAACATTCATGTGTGGTCCAAAAAAGGAGAATCATTCATTCATCTCTGAATTTCCAAACAAATCATTTTATTCAAATTTAACTCAAAACAACTATTTGGGAGAGTCATGGCGGTTCTTCCCTGGACAATCTGTAAGTCACAGCCTGCAAGACAAAATTCAAGATAAGAAGGTGTGTCATGCGCTCATCAAAGGACAGAGAGAGAGAGAAAGAGATAGAGAAAGAAAGGGAGAGAGAGAGAGTGAAAGAGAGGGAGAGAGAGAAAGAGAGAGAAAGAAAGAGAGGGAGAGAGAGAGAGAGAGACAGTGAAAGGAAGAGAGGGAGAGAGAGAGAGAAAGAGAGAGAAAGAGAGAGAGAGAGAGACAGTGAAAGGAAGGCTCTTGGCACATGCATGCCAACTGTTGTGTGTGTATCGCTATTGGTGCACCATAAGCCGAAGGCCTAGCCCCAAATGCAGCGCGAAAGCCACATCACATTTCCAGAATGCAAGCAGTTGTCAGACTAACATTAGGGATGAAAGCTCCTATGTCTCAATACATAAGGCGGAAGGACATCTGCACCTCCGACCTTGGTCTTGCATGTGGCAGGCACCCCTGAGAGAGATACCATAGCAGATGATGACGACTCCCACACTACGCACAGCGCTAATGAAAGACCAACATATCCACACCCTCACACACAGAAGACCTTGCTCGAGGTACTCTTGCATGGAATGCCCTTGACACTTACGTACACAACAACCCATACGTCCAAACGTTGCACACACATACGGCTCATTGCTCCGAGCTGTGGCATATCATCCACATAACTGCCGCAGGTCAGAAGAGTGCCGGTTTGTGGTGATTGAGTCAGGTACGCAAGATGGGTTTCAGGTAGTTTTATTCAAGATGGTACAATAGACAGGTCAAGTCCATATCAAGACCATAACGAGACCCCACCAGGAGCAGCCAGCATGCTGCTCAGCCCAGCCAACTGGGACCATTTGACTCACAACATTCTATAACATGTCATCACAGTAAGATTCTACAGGCAGGGCATGAATAGCATTGAACTCAGGATATAACATATCCCCCTTTCTCCCAAATATACAAAAGAACAACAATGAGAGAAGAAGAAAGATTAAGAGGAGAAACCGAAAGGAAATAAGAACCACAAACCAATGAACGAAGAGAGCAACCGCAAAGGATGATAGAAGCAAAGAGAAGCAAAGAAAAGAGAGGAAAACAAGAACATATGAACCATCCTCCCTTCTGTACACAAAAGCAAAGGCAAGAAATAACATAGTCAGAGAACAGGAGAAGAGAGAGCACGAACGACTGCCCCAAAACACACCCACTGGCCAGAACAGGAATGTAAGGAGGCTGAAAAATGAAAAACCAACAGACTAAGAAAACACGACAGAAAAGTAAAGGAAAGCTCAGAATCCACATGAGACACCAGGAATATGACAATACGAGGAAAACAGAAATGAATAAAGAAACAAGGAAGATGAGGAGAAGTATAAGAATAATCCTCACCCAAGAGAAACACCACCATCAATACAAAATTTAAAATATAATGTAAAGACAGCAGTGTAAATACAATATTCAATATAATAATAACATACATATGTGAAGTTTGGGAGGACTATAGCCCAACAGCAACCCCTAAAAAGAAAAGGGATTATAGAAGTGACAGATGGGACTAAGACCCATAGAAAAAATAGTCCTTGTAGTGTTGACATAGAGAAAACTAAGAGAGGTTGAGTGATGTCAACAAACAGATATGGGTAGGGACCCATATGATAATGCAAAAAAAAAAAAAACTGAAACCCTCGTGTACCTAGATGGTGTAAACCTAGGGTCCATGAACCAATAGAAACAAGAAACACTCTAACATGTGGAGTGTACGACCGGGTGGAGACCCGTCAACTGAGAGTGTCTGGGTAGGAACCCATGCAAATGCAAAAAGGACTGTAACCCTTGCATAGATCCTCTGTGAGAGGGAAACAGAATAATGCACATGTGAAACGTGTACAAATGTACAACGAGCAGATGGGACTGAGACCCACTGCGAACCCAGTGTAGGGGAACATAAAGCATGCATAATGGACTCATGACGGCGAACCCTTGCATAGATCCTCTGTGACAGGGAAAACAGAATAGTGTAATGGACTCTTAACGGCGTTTACCAACTTGGCGTATACCTAGGGTCCATGGACAATAGTGTTGAAGGCAGACCAGTGATCCACGCCGGTGAGCGACTACTCACCCGAGCTTCAGAAGGCAAAAGACACCCTAGCATAAGGGATGAGATGTAAGCATGCCTAACGTGTCACCGTACCTATGTGACACAATACAGTGTTAGAACATGCGACAAAGATCGGTGCAAAATGTAATCACTATGTACGAGAACTTTGCGAAGAAGTGGGGGGAGGAATGGCAACGTGAAAAATCAGATGCATACAGAGAAAACATTGCTGCCAACGTACATGTGACTGTGTGAGAGAACATGGTGCCAATGAACATGGACAAGTAAAACATTTGAATGCTAGCAAACTGCACCATAAGCTAAGTATAACGTAATAGTCACAAGTGTGCCTGTCACCGAGATTGGAACAGGCAGACGAAACTGAACCCAACAGTAACTTGAGACGAAAAAGATCCAGGATAGATGAGCAAGTAAGTACTTTACAAGAAGGACAACGCCAACTGAAGATCCACGGGCTGATTGGCATGTTGAAGATCACTGACAGGAGGAGTGAAACAATATCCACACAACAGCAAAATATGTTGGAAATCAAACCACAAAAAAAAATACAACTCACCACCCCACTGTAGCATCAGCATAGTACAAGTTCAGGATTGCGGCGACGTGATGCAAAAGGAAACTCCAACCGCGACGCTGGTGAGTAGTGGCAAGATGGAAAAAACGTTATAAGTCGCGCAATCGTGGTTGACAAATCAGAGGAAAACACGCCGTAATGGCAGGAAGTCAAAAAGAACAGATCTGCCAATCCTAAGATGGCGGCACGCCGTGTCACGCCATTCCGGGTGGCTCACGGCAGCAACGTGCCTCAAAAGCAGCTACAGAATTGGACGTCGCAGAGGTACCAGGAGGAATGAGAGGTGAAGTCACAGGTAAGCTGAGGCTGCGCGTGCTGAGAATGAGCGCGTGGTGGAGAGCTTGTGCGATTTTTGAACGGCAGTGATTCAACTGCCAAGTCGCAGCGCCAAACCCCGAAGTAACCCAAAAAAAACGCCCCTGCTCACCGGTTGAGGCAGAATCTTCATCAATGTTTCACCAAACAAGTACACCGGCTCACCAAAATGCTGCACATGACACAACAAGTCTCTCTGACAGTCACATTGGGGAAATGGGCAAGATAACCTGCAGTCCCACTACTCCCAGGACTACACGCCACACAGAGACCGGCAGACTAGACTTGTTCACGGTGACACTGTCCACACTGTAGAAAGTGCATGCTCTGTAGTGCCAGTGAGAGGCTTGTCGTTCGGGAGGCTGTTTGACAGAAACGGTCGTCCAAATGACAGCAAGTGAAAGCAGGGTCCTTAGTAGAAGGAGAAAAGTACACAAGTAGGATGCTCAGTAGTGGGAGGACAAGCAAGTTGCGATGCAGCACGTTGGCAGCTGAAGCAGACGCTGTAGAATTGAGACAGGAAAAACACTTGTCCCAGAAAATGCAGAGACGGCTTAGATTCACATAAGCGTGAATGGCAGGCTTACTCTCACTGAAGGCACAGCACAGGACGCAGACATCGTTGAATGGCAGGCTAGAGGTAGTGGGGAGTAGACGCCCAAGAGTGAATGGGCAGCTCCAGAAGCAGCACTTCCCCAAACGCACAGGAACAACTGGCAGACTGCTGTGGGCGACCGATGGGAGGTCACTGGTGGGGTCAAGGATGCCAGTTGAAGGTAGATGCTTAGCTTGAGTTACTGTAGAGTCTGTACTTGGAGTTGCTTGAGGTTTGAGGAGGTGATAGATGCAGGTTCTTTTGAAGATCGTCACCAAAAATTGTGGATAGTTGTAGGATCACAAGAAGATCATAACGAGACCCCACCAGGAGCAGCCAGCATGCTTCTCAGCCCAGCCAACTGTGACCATTTGACTCACAACATTCTATAACATGTCATCACAGTAAGATTCTACAGGCAGGGCATGAATAGCATTGAACTCAGGATATAACACGGTTCTACGAGAGCCACCAACGCAATGGCAGAACATCCCGGGCACATGCACAACCCCTGTCACGTGGAACTGTACCGTGCACGTATGCTGCATTTGTTGGGGGCTCTGCCACTGGCAGTGTTACGCATCAGTTACCGTCTGAGCTCCGTCTTGCGTTCATCACCTGCGTCCAGCCCTGGTTTCACTGTTGATCATGCATATTCGAGTGGCCCATGGATGTCTGCCTATCCAACACAACGGTAGCTGAACTGGATTATGACTTGTGTGTGCGCCCCCTGTTGGCCCACGACCAGGAGTGTAACCGTGATACCCGTTCATGGGATGCCTTGATAATTGGCGTATGTGCTGGCAGTTGGGCATGGGAGATTGCACAAGTCCTCATGTACAGTGACCACATCGAAGGGCTCCCCTATTGGGCTGTGTTGCGGATTGGTGAAACGGCATGGACGGAGCACATCTGTCCGGACCAGTTAATGGATTGGCTCACCCTCGTGCTCGTTGAAACCGACAACGACGTACTCTTGGAACTGATTGGCCAGGAAGCT
Source organism: Calotriton arnoldi (assembly GCA_963921515.1). Lineage (NCBI taxonomy): Eukaryota > Metazoa > Chordata > Amphibia > Caudata > Salamandridae > Calotriton > Calotriton arnoldi. Next base: position 402,936 of record CAWUFW010001115.1, read on the forward strand.
GCGCTCTCATTCATGGACGAGTAACTACGTTCCTGCAGCCACAACTGCTTGTAACCCAGAGCACAGGTCCCAACACCTTGTTGCATCTTGGAGAAATGGTCACATATCCCACCACAACAGTGGACATGGCTGCATTCACCTGGACTCAGAATGCATGTGCGTGCACCTACGCGTGCTGACACACACCTGTGCAAGGTGAGGCAGTCCCATGGGCGGAGCTGCACAGCGCCGCTTGGCAAGGTTCCTAAATCTGACATACTGCTGGAGGGAGAGTACACACATGGCAATGTAGTACTACATGTGACCTTGTTGGACCCTTTCACCTGCTCACTGTCAGCAGAGCAGACAGTCTGCGCAGTCCGGTGGTACAGCACTATGCAGATCCCATGGGCTGTGAGTCGTGTCCCCTGACACGGGTCAATGAGCATACGCCAAACATCACATGACTCGTCCAGCAAGGCAAGGTGGGCTGAGACCGTTGCCATCCGTAATGATTATTGTTCATTTTTGCCTACCCATTTCTTGCACCTCTACATGTTCCCATGCTGCCTGTTAGTGTCTGAAGCATTGGTCTGCATGTTGTGGCCCTTGTCTTGCCCGTAATGACACGCACATGCTAATGAAGTCTACGCCACTTCACTAGTGTTCAACTGTGATGAGTGTTGATTAGAATGACAAATCGTGTGCCTCAATGAGCATTGTCCGTACACAGGGAGGGACTGACTGACGCATTTCACTTAGGGGTGAGTCCCTTTTGCCAGCTCCACCTCTGTGAGCCAGACATTGTGGTTGGGATAGTTGCTGGTATACTTGTGCTCTTACGTGTCTTCAGCAATGTGAGTATGGTGTCCAACTTCTTGCCATGTGGATCAATGTGATCCATCAAAACAGGCTGTGTCCACACAGTTGAGTGTGAGTAGGTATGCGAAGAGATGTCCTGTTGTCACATGTGATGGGGGACACTACTTTAGGCCTGCTACCGAATTAGACATTTTTACACACAGCCCCACTTAATACATGGACGTGGGGCTACGTTGGGGGGTTGCGACATTGTTGTTCATGAGCAATGGGGCCACAGCTAGTTCACACCTTCACAGTCATCTAATTGGCCATGTGGGTCAGGGTCAAACATGCGCATTGATGTCATTTCCCAGGGTGTACCTTTTTGTGCAATCAATGTCCCTACATTCATCCATACTTTTATACTTGATTGAACATAGACATGACACATCTGTGTGATTTGGAATGTTTTATTCACATTCTGTGGAGTGTCGGAGCTGGAGCAGTACATGTCCATGCAAACCCCACATTACATGGTTGCCCAGTGGAGGGCCAACCAGAGTCCTTTGGGGAATGACAATTTAATCGAAAGAGGAAGAGTTCAGTCCGCAGCCTGATTGCTGTGTCATTGGTAACCAGAGCAGATATGGCAGTCCATGTCGGGGTCCAGGTGAATGTCGCAGAGTGTTTCGGGGGACAGTGGAAGGTGTTGTTCCCGGGCATGATGCAGAGGGCTGAACCAAGCAGGAACAGGCGATATGGTGGGGATGAATGCTACAACCTCCTTTCTCACACAGAGTCATTGCCATCCACATCTTAGTCCTCTGATATGTCCTCTGTGTCAGGTGTGTGTGGTGGTGTTATGGCTGCATCACTGTGTGCCACTGACACATCAGGGGGCGGAGGTGTTATGGCTGCATCACTGTGTACCACTGAAACATCAGGGGGTGGAGGTGGTATGGCTGCATCACTGTGTGCCACTGACACATCAGGGGGCGGAGATGTGTGTGTCGAAGTTCCTGCAGCAGTCAACTGGGACCGGCTCTGTGGCAGCAACGGCAAGATGAGGTTCTGCAGGGCATGGAAGATCCCAGCTACATCTTGCTGGTGTACAGCCGTGGCAGCCATCCTTCCAGCCTGCATCCGCTCCATGTTCTCCATTGTCCTCCGCATCTGTGCCATCTCTGTGCTGTCATCGCTGGAGCCTGTCTGACTGGACAGTTCTTGTATCCGAGTAATGGCTCCAGCGAGGTCAGCCAAGGATTGTTGTAGAGCATGGAACGGAGTGTGGGTGTCCGTTAGGGACTGTAAGTGGTCCCTGACTCATACACCCACGTATGGCATCAAGTTTGGCTGCCATGAGGTCGAAACCCACCCGCACCTGTTCAGCCAGCCCCCTCTGGCAGTCTAACACACGGCGTTGGAATGCCATGTGTCTTTCCGTGAGGTGCTGGGAGCAGCCGTGGTGGTGGGTGCTTCCTGCTGTGTGGGCTGTGCAGGGGGTGGGGTCACCTCGATGCAGCTGGGCTGCCCTGCTCCTGGAGGTGGGGTGCGGAGGCTGTCCACGAGCCGTTGGAGGGTGTCGGAGCAGATGGCCAGGGGGTCCTCCTCATCATCACTGAAGAGATGTCTGGTCTGCTCTGCAGGAGGTGTTGATTGTCCCTCTGCAATGTAAAGGGGAGATGCAGGTTAACAGTGTGTTCCATGTATGTTGTCGCATTGTACATGTTTACATACAGACTGCATGACAATGTACATTGTGACTGTTTTGGATGAGCTGGCTATTTGATGGGAGACAGTGGACATTTCGACTACATGACGGATGTGAGGTTGTACTTGTACATTATCATCTCACAGTTTCCTGCTATGCCAGATGTGATTGGCCAGTTTGTACACACAAGCGGCACCAGTTGTGTCCTCTGTTCTGTAGTGAAAGTGTTGCACTTTGTACCACATTGTCATCAATGTTGATGTGCTGTGATTGCTATGTGTGTGTGCTGCATTGTGGGAGAGTCGCCCCTGCAGCTCTGATTTAGCGGCCCCTTATCCCTTTGAGGCGGTGTGCCTTTGACTTGTGTGCTTTTAAGGTGCTGAGATGTTGGCGACTTGGGTCATTTGTGCTCTTGGACGGTTTTTGTACTCTTGTGCATTGTTTGTCTGCAGATGTGTTGTTGACGTCAGGGGTTGTATGTCCACGTGGATGTGTCAGAGTGTGACCTGCTCCTTTGAGGATGTGATCCACACTGGGCCACCTCAGTGTCGTGTCATGCACCATGTCATGTATTTTGACTGCAGCCATGCTATTGATCATGCAGTGTCACTTGCATTGTCAGTGTGGCTCACAGAGCCGCTGCTTTGCTGGATTCAGCACATGTGCATGGGTAGGTTGTGAGATTGGTGATAGGGAGGGGGGCCCCTTTGTGCACATAGTGGACGGGGGCCTACTTGGTGTTTCTATGTGTGCTTCAGTGTGCCAAGGGTATCAGGGACATGTTCCCCAATCATTGTGGGTGTGCAGTGTGCTACACATAATTGTGCATCTGTGCTATTGTGCCCATCTCCCCCCGTCCCCCCAGTCCCTGGTCGTTACTCACCCTGTTGGGTCAGGTCATATCGAGCTGTGTCCGGACCCCCAACTCCTTGCACCGTCTCCACACTGATGACTGTGGCCACCATTTCTTCCAGCTCATCCAGCTCCTCCTGTGGCGCAGGACTCCCACCTCCAGTCGCCGTTGCTGCCTTCCGGATGGCAGCGAGTTTCTGCTTGGTTTGGCTATTCACATCATGCCAGCGCCTCTTGACCTCCTCCATTGACCTCCTCAACACTCCGACTGCATTCACGTTGTTCACGATCGACTGCCATATTTCCGTTTGTGTTGCCAATGACACAGTGGAGGTGACGAACAGTTGTTGGTAGTGTTCTATCACCTCCGTGACGATGATCCGGTTTTCCTGCGGACTGAACCCGTCTTCCTGTTCCTCTTCTCCTTGCCCTTCCCCGACCCCGGGGTTCCTTGCTGGTCGTCTGTGGGGCTTGTGGGGTTCGCGTTGTCCTCTGCACTAGGTCCGGGTGCATCCATGGTGCTACGCAGTTTGAATTGTTTTGTTTGTGTTTTTCGGTGCTTTTATAGTGCATTTTCCCGCATGACGCGTGGGAATTGCAGGCCTGTCTCTGGTTATCGCAGATTTTTTATCGCGATTTGGGGCATCGCAACTTTTTTCGTGTTTCGCATTTTTTCGGCGTCACGTTATTTTAATGCGGTCATTTGGTGCGTTATCGTGAGACTATCGCATGGTGCCGCCGGGTTGAGAATACAACGTTAACATGGTGTTATTTTCCCGCGATGGACTGCGATGTGCAAAGTTGCGTTAAGCTAATTTTGCGATAATTATCACACGTTCTTGAGAATATCCCCCTGAATGTCTTGAGTGGGCCTCTAGCACTCATTGGGCCACCCACTTAATAAATAGCCCTTTATAACATGTTTCAGACCTGCCACTGCAGTCTGCTACCAGTTTTAAACTGCCAATTCAACTTTGCTAAATTACCCCTTTCCCAAGCCTAAAACTCAATTTTAATACATATAAGTAACCCCTAAGGCAGGTCCTAAACAGCCTATTGGGCAGGGTACATTGAAATTAAAAAGATAGACATGTGCGTCTGAGTTTTACATGTCCTAGTAGTAAAACAAAAACGAAATTTGTTTTTCACTACTGTGAAGCCTACCTCTCCCATAGGATAACATTAGGTTAACGTATTACATTTAATAAATGCTAACATTTGATTGGAAGCATTTAGGAAAGTCATGTTTGGTGTCTGAGAAATAGTAATTTAAAGTCCTCTTTAATGGTAAAGTCAGATTTTAATATGAAAGGTTAGTGTTTCTTGTTTTCACTCCTGTAGTGTTAATACTCTTGTATTCAAAAATGTTTATATCAATGATGTTGTCTAATGGCGTGTGTCTCCAGGCCAAGACATTCAATGAGCAATCCACAATCACTAAACTCCTGTGAGCACAGTCCCAAGGTGCACTGACTAAAAGTGCTCTACCAACCTTCTAAACAAATTTACACTATATCAATATTTGTCTTTGTATTTTTTATTGATTTACTCATTGTCATCCATTACCTTAATCACTTCGGATCGTCCCGATGGATACAATGTATATATCATTATTGCATTATCCATCTGAGTTGTAGCAAAATACATTAATTTACATCCTTGATTTATATCACTGCATCAGGATTCCCTCTTCAATTTATCCCAAATGCATTTCAGACCATCCAGGTCCTATACCAGCAGGATATTGATCAAAACATTTGTGGCATGTAGAATGCAATTCTGTGTATGCTGGCAACTCTTTTTGCACGTCCATAAAGGACTCTTGTCAAAGGGCATGGTACATTGTAATTAAAAAGATGGACATTTTCCATGTCCTGGTAGTGAAAAACCCCTACTACTGTGAGGCCTATCTCTCCCATAGGATAATATTGCGTTACCTTACTACATTTAATAAGTGCTTTCTGTTGATTAGAAGCAGGTAAGAAAGTCATATTTGGAGTTTGAGAAATTGTAATTTAAGATTCTCTTTACTGGTAAATTTGGATTTTAAGTAACAATTTTGAAAATCCCACTTTTAGAAAGTTGGAATTTTCCTGCCCTAACTATTTGGTGGCTGAGGCCTGCTCCTGGGTCACATGACTATGTGTGAGTGGCAATTGGCCTTTGTATATTCCTCCCAAACAGTCAAACAATAGAGGGACTAGGTGTGCCTGGATGGGCCATCTAAGTCAGGGTGGGAGAAATTAAATAGGCTGTGTCCTGCTCTCACAGAAAGGGTTTCACACTAGCCAGTTGTGCCTGTAGCCAGGCTAGAGCCAAAGCAGGAAGGCATTAAATTCCAAGCACTTTTGAAAAGGGGACTTCAAGAGAAACTTCTCCTATTTATAAGGGGGCACCAGGTATAAAACAGGGACCCTCTGGCTTATTCTTCGGTAGATTCCTGGACCTGTGGATGCTACAGAAGAAGGACTCCCTGCTGATCTGTTGTTTGAGACCTGCCTTGCTTCCTGAGAAGGAAGACTGGACCTGCACCCTTCATCCCAGGCTGAAGTGATTCCAAGGGTCAGATGACTGAACTCCTGTTCTGAGCTACAGGGACATAGCAAGCCCCAGAGGCCTCCCTACATCTGCCTAGCTGATGTGCTGCCTGCACCTGCAACTGGAACTGCCTGACCTCTTCTGGCCTCTGCTGGAGTGAGTACCTGATTCCTGGGAGGTGCCCCGCAGGTCATGGACCCTCGGTGTGGCCTCAGTTGAGCTCTTCTTTGAAGAAAAGAAGAAACCCTGGAGTGTTGGACCATGAACTGGCTCATTTGCACCAAGATATTTCAGCTCACGCCAACAACAAAGCTCCAGTAAACCTAACTCTTTGCGCTACAGCGACCTCCAGCGACAATCGGCAATGCAAGATCTGCACTTTGTACTACAGCATTGACAGCCCGCGGTGACCATCATTGCGAATCTCCAGCAACAACCATCCACAAAGCCTGACAGGATCTTTGCGCTACAGCAATGATCATCCACGACACCTGGCCTGCTCTTCGCCCTTCAGCGGCAACCATCTGCGACACTTTCCCTGCTCCTCATGTCTCCTCCACTGTGAAATGGACTTTTAGCACTAGACTCTAGAAGGTAACTCTTTCAGAGGAACTAACCTTGTTCCTGTATCTGGCCTACACTCCATTGCAATCGGCTTGAACTTGTGACTTTCACCTGACAACCAGATAACCACGAGTGGCACATTGTGCTTTTAGGGGCTTTACTTACGTAACATTTTTAAATTTGCATATCTCCGGTTCTATTATTTGGACGTTTGTCATTTTGCTGTAAAATAATTTATTACATTTTACTTTATTTTTTTTAATGGTGTGGGAGTTTTCTTTTGTGCTGTTTAAATAGTTAACATATTGCCTCTAAACTAAGCCTGGCAGCTTTTTTGCCAAGCTACTAGAGGGCTTAAGAGCAGGTTAATTTAGTGACATTGTGTGCTTAACCCTGACAGGGATTGTGGCTATTTCTTGAGAAGGGCTCACATCCCCTCAACCAACAACACCATTTCTCACAATTGTCCAATATATTTATTTTAGACAACCTTTATAAACAAATTTTATAGTACAGAATAAAATATACAAATTTAACATTTTAGAAGTACAACGATGGACAATGTGTGCAAAACAGTTTTCAGATGATTATGTTTTTTACACAATATATTTTTATTATGATTCAAACAGAAGAAAGTTACTGACATGTCAGCATGAGAAAAGCTAAATTACCTCGCAGCATCACTACAGAGGATGTAGCAACAAGTTTTTCACAATTGCTTTCTCCCAATGTTGCATAAACTGAGTCTCTGGCTCAGTTCTACAAGGTGTGTTTTCACACCCACAAGTGACATGAGTGAACTAAGTCCAGTGCACCAGCGCTCAATGTGAAAGATAGGTTATTGTACCCTGCAGAACCCCACCCAATATGTAAATGAGGTGGTGTCAATGCTTTTGGGTTACTAACAGGGAGTAGTGGTAATCTAAATGATCATTCATTAATGATTTACACACTCAATATCACTAGAGGTGGAATATGTACTTCAGCATATTTTTATTAAAGTTGTTATTTTAAAATGCTGTGATCTACTGCACATATTATTGGAAACATCACAGTAGATAATAAGAAGCAGCTAAGCTTTTCAATAACAGGGAAAACAGGGAAAAATCATAGCATCACAATTTATAGCCCTTATACCCTCACTGTGCTATATCTAAGCGCTATGTTAGTTCTAGCAGATGAATAAATAATAAGCCTGAGCTTCAGAGGTTGTGCACATTCATGGACACCAGGGTTTGCTGTCTGTTTGAATAGTTTGTCAGCTATTTTAACCACAAGGCCAAAACCTAGGAGATTGTGTTTATAAGAGAACCCAATCCTAGCACCAGTTTGTGAAGGCTTCGTAGAGCCTCGGGAGACTTGTTAGAGGCTTCTTTGATCGAGAGGAAACTTGGTGCTGAGCTCATCTGGATCTGTGATCTTCATCTGCGACCTGGGTGAAGTTTCTCACCTGACTAAGTGGTCAAATAGTAGTCCCTATATAATGCACCTTATCTAAGATGGAATTTGCAATATCACTTTAGGAATATTTTGACATAATTATATACATTAGTGGTTGCACTAATAAGGTAAAAATACATCAATATAGACTGCATTATTTGGGTTCATATTGTAATATGTCCTTGAAAAAGGCACCTGCCCCAGGATGATGCGGCACTGGGGGTTTTGTGGATGTCTATATCTGAATGAATTGACACTTTCACGGTTCTTGGAAAGATAGACACAGATGACATCTGCATCAAAGGTAGACATGTTCTGCATAATTTGAGGAAAGGTGGCAGCCTACATTGTCGAAGATAATTACAAATAATGGGTATAACCCAGAAACCACTGGGACCTGGGTAAATATTGGTACAAAAGAAGGTGGACCCAGTGAGAAAAGAATTATTTATGCAGTAACATTCATTGAATTACTCACAAAAGGTTCTTGTTCAATATTATTTAATCATATTGAACACACTGATATGTTCAAAACACGGAACATATCCAGAATTTGTACGAAAAGTGCCCTGAAAAAAGCGGGAAAAAGAGGGGTTTTTTGTGTGCGAAAGTGAGGGTTTCAGTGGAAAAGGGAAGGGTAGTGACAATATATACATCCACAGTGTTATATACAAATCCTGTCCAGCCTGACAATTGGCTAAAAACACATATTCACAACCATTATGTTCATTACGACACAGTGATAAAGCACTGTTGTCCACATTGGCATCAAAATAGACGATTGTCGACGTTTCGACCTCAGGGAAATGTAGGGTACCCTTGATCCTTACAAAGGGGTCTTCCTCAGGACTGGGGGGCACCTACGAAATAATGGAAAATGACCCTTAAAAACTTGAAGTGAAAGAATAAAGCTGCAAGAGGCATCAAATTGTAAGGGATAAAGAAATTACCGTTGTCCACCCGTGTCTGTGGTGGTCAAATGTTCACTGTGGGCCCATAGGCTCCTGTAGCAGAGAGGGGAACTGGATGGCAATCTGAAACGAAGGTTTGCGTGCCATCAGTAAATTCGACTACGCCGGTATCGGCATTAGAAACGTCTCGTCAATTGCATGTACGCATCACTGCGTTACATAGAAAAACTTACTTTTGTTATGTCTTTTCAATATATTGGTTCATCAAAATCAGGCCCAGAATAATCAATAGATTCCGTGATTCTAAAAGAATGAATGAAAGAGAGGGGTTCACCACCATCCCAACAAGCGTACTGTTATGTTGCTAAAAAGGGAAAAGGAACCAACCGGGAGGTGGTAGCACAGACTCACCGCTCCGGTGTTTCGCTCATCCGTTCACATCCTTGTAAACGGCGCACTGAATGGGAATTTCCTTAAATGCCGGTTTGGACCGCCCGGCGGAGGTGGTGTGCACAAGCTACGTCGTGCATGCAGTCGCTGACTGCTGCCACCACGTAGTCACACCTTAACTACAAGGCGCCGGTGCACCGCGTTGGAAAGGAAAGAAAGACCGCTGATGGTCTGACAAATTTGGTGTAATTTCACGTATACAGCGCTAAAGATCTTGGTTTGATAAATGTACAATTCCAAATCTAAAAAGAATTTCATTGATTGTACTATTCAGAGTGCAGTTTGTTCAATGTGCAAGGTGCGACAAACCAGTTAATAGAAAAGAGGAAAGAGAAGAAACAAAGTAGAGACTCAATTTGAAACACATAGTATATGTTGATGCTCGAAAAATATGAGTTACAAAACAGGTAAACATCTAAAAAGAGATACATACATTGTCACAAAGTACAAAGCGAATTTGAAGTATCATTCTGGTTCATGAATATTTAGAAATTGCGTACTGGTCACATATTCTAGCGTGGCCCATTGTCCTGAACAATACTGTGTCTAGCAGAGTAGTAATGGGTATATTAACTATTCAGTTGTTAAGCAGGATAGTTGTGCACTACTAGCATCTAGTTCCTTCAAACAGTTAAAAATAGTGTACAGAAGGTGCATACATTTACATTCTCGAATGTTCAAGATGGATTGAATGTCACCCCCCCTGACCCCCAAGGTCACCTTCTCCAAAACAACCCATTTAAGGCTCTCCGCTTCGTGCTTGGCACTCTGAAAATGCTCAACCAGGGGCGCTCCAACTACACCGCACCGTACCCTGCTACAATGTTTTAGTACCCAGGCTTTTACCTTTTGTTGAGTCTGTCCCACATACATCTTGTCACATGGGCAATTGATAGCATAAATAACATCTGAGGTGTTACAGTTCGTAAAAGTCTTGAGATCGATCACGTGTTGTTTGTAGGTGAGTTGTTTGGTTTGGATGGTATATTTACAGGCCTTGCAGTGGCCGCACTTGTAATGGCCAAGCATTTCAGGTAGGTGCCACATGGATTGAATGGATGGTGCTGGCGGAGACTCCAGGAGGGATCGTACCACATGATCTCGTATGCTTTTGCCTTTTTTGAAGGAGTGCATGGGTGGATCTCGAAATTCCAAGTCATCTGAAATCAAAGCCCAGTGTTTGTTAATAATCTTCCTGATTGAATGGCTCCGAGTGCAGAATGTGGTGACGCATATCATCCTGTTGCTAAGATCCCTTTCTCGTGTCTTTGCCATAAGTAGGATTTCTCTGGGGTTGAATCACGCTCTTTTCCGGGCACGTTTTACCAATCCTTTGGGGTAACCTCTTTCGATCAGACGATCGCTCAAATTTTCAGATTCCAACATGTAATCCTCTTTCTTGGAACAGTTTCGACGAATCCTCAAGAACTTTCCAAAGGGCAAGTTGTCGCGTAATCCCCTTGGGTGGTGGCTGTTGTATCGGAGTAATGAGTTCCGTTCTGCTGGTTTCCTATATAAGGTGGTATACAGTTGGTCATTCTCCGCCTTGATGGTAATGTCTAGGAAATCAATAGTGTGGGAGTCTGAATGAATGGTGAACTTGATGTCATCCGACCTTTGGTTCAGCCATAAATGGAAATCCTTCAATTCAGTAGGGTCACCAGTCCAAATCATCAGGACATCTTCGATATACCTCCTCCATAGGATCACCCGTACTCGGCAGGGGTTGCTTCCATCAAATACATGAGAGGTTTCCAAATGGTCCATATGAATGATTGCCAAGTCTGGGGCAAAGCTGGCACCCATTGCTACACCCTTGGTTCGTAGGTAGAAATCTCCTTGAAAATAAAAGAAATTGTGCATCATAGAAATTTCAAGAAGTTTAATAATAAATTCCATGGCCACCCCCATGGGAGCTGGTCTTTTGTTTAGAGCTGTCTGCATAACTTCAAGGGCTGGTCTTTGGGGTATGCTCGTGTACAACGATACAATGTCCAAGGTCGACAGAATTTGTGTAGTTGGGTCAAACGCTTGTTGATCCACCAAATTGATCGTTTCCATCGTATCCTTGAGGTAAGATCTCATGGTCTCTTCTATAGGCTTTAAAAAGAAATACACGCATTGGCACAGTGGTTCAAGGAGGGAACCGCAGCCCAAAACAATGGGTCGTCCTGGTGGTTTCTGCATGTTCTTGTGTATTTTTGGTAATGTATAAATCGTTGGCAAACAAGGTTGTTTTTGATTAAGGAATTTAAATTCTAGATCGGAAAGAAAGCCTTGTTCCTGACCCTCCTTGGTTACTTGCATAATCAGTATGGCGAGTTCCTTGGTGGGGTCTGTTCGCAGCCTTGCGTAGCTGACCCCGTCTCCCAATTGGTTGAGTACTTCCGTCTTGTAGTTTGCGCCGTCTTGCACCACAATTGCTCCCCCCTTGTCTGCAGGTTTGATCACAATCAGTTTGTTATTCTTCAATGAGGAAAGCGCTTCACGTTCCAATTTGGAAACATTGTGATTGATATACTGCTTGTCTGCGCACGTTCTCAAAACATCACGTAGGACCACAGTCTCGTAGGTGAGGATCTTGTTGGTCACAGAGTGTGCTGGTGGCATAAAGGTGAATGGTATCCTTAGGCCTGTATGGGATGTTGAGGGAGATGATGGAGAGTGCTTGAAAAAATAGCGTAATCTAAACTTCCTGAAAAAACGATAATGTTCCGCCTTGATCGTGAACTGATTCGGATGGGCTGTAGGCACAAATGATAGTCCTTTGCTGAGGATCTTCGTTTCTTCTTCCTTGAGTGTGTATGAGGATATATTGACTTTGGGGTTGTCCTGACCGCTCACCATCTGTAGACACGTCGACGGGTCTGGATTTCCCTGTGGTTCTCTTGTGGGAAACGGACCTGTTTCTGGGCCCTCGTTCGTCCTCCGTCCCAATTTGGCCGCCCTGTTCCTGACCTCGCTGCGGTCCTTGATGCCAAATGTAGCGCCTGCCCCTGGGTAGTCTCCATTGGGCTACTGGATGGGCCCTGAATAAGACGATTAATATGCTCTTCAGTGTATGACAAGGTCTCACTCTCTGACATATTGGGAAATAAATCCAATCAACAAAATACCTCGCAGGAAGGTACCTGCTCTAAAGTAGTTACAAATAATGGGTATAACCCAGAAACCACTGGGACCTGGGTAAATATCGGTACACAATAAGGTGGACCCAGTGAGAAAAGAATTATTTATACAGTAACATTCATTGGATTACTCACAAAAAGGTTCTTGTTCAATATTATTTAATCATATTGAACACACTGATATGTTCAAAACACGGCGCATATCCGGAATTTGTACGAAAAGTGCCCCGAAAAGAAAAAAAAGCGGAAAAAGAGGGGTTTGTTGTGTGCGTAAGTGAGGGTTTCAGTGGAAAAAGGAAGTGTAGTGACAATATATACATCCACAGTGTTATATACAAATCCTGTCCAGCCTGACAATTGGCTAAAAACACATATTCACAAACATTATGTTCATTACGACACAGTGATAAAGCACTGTTGTCCTCATTGGCATCAAAATAGCCGATTATCGACATTTCGACCCCAGGGAAATGTAGGGTACCCTTGATCCTTACAAAGGGGTCTTCCTCAGGACTGGGGGGCACCTATGAAATAATGGAAAATGACCCTTAAAAACTTGAAGTGAAAGAATAAAGATGCAAGAGGCATCAAATTGTAAGGTATAAAGAAATTACCGTTGTCCACCCGTGTCTGTGGTGGAAAAATGTTCACTGTGGGCCCAAAGGCTCCTGTAGCAGAGAGGGGAACTGGATGGCAATCTGAAAGGAAGGTTTGCGTGCCATCAGTAAATTCGACTAAGCCGGTATTGGCATTAGAAACGTTTCGTCAATTACATGTACGCATCACTGCGTTACATAAAAATTATGCACAATTTCTTTTATTTTCAAGGAGATTTCTACCCACAAACTTAGGGTGTAGCATTGGGTGCCAGCTTTGCCCCAGACTTAGCAATCATTTATATGGACCATTTTGAAACCTCTCACGTATTTTATGGAAGCAACCCCTACCGAGAACGGGTGACCCTGTGGAGGAGGTATATCGACGATGTCCTGCTGATTTGGACTGGTGACCCTACTGAATTGAAGGATTTCCATTTATGGCTGAACCAAAGGTCGGATGACATCAAGTTCACCATTCATTCAGACTCCCACACTATTGATTTCCTAGACATTACCATCAAGGCAGAGAATGACCAACTGTATACCACCTTATATAGGAAACCAGCGGAACGGAACTCATTACTCCGATACAACAGCCACCACCCAAGGGGATTACGCAACAACTTGCCCTTTGGACAGTTTTTGAGGATTCGTCGAAACTGTTCCAAGAAAGAGGATTACATGTTGGAATCTGAAAATCTGAGCGATCGCCTGATCGAAAGAGGTTACCCCAAAGGATTGGTAAAACGTGCCCAGAAAAGAGCGTGGTTCAACCCCAGAGAAATCCTTCTTATGGCAAAGACACGAGAAAGGGATCTTAGCAACAGGATGATACGCGTCACCACATTCTGCACTCAGAGCCATTAAATCAGGAAGATTATTAACAAACACTGGGCTTTTATTTCAGATGACTTGGAATTACGTGATCAACCCATGCACTCCTTCAAAAAAGGCAAAAGCATACGAGATCATGTGGCACGATCCCTCCTGGAGTCTCCGCCAGCACCATCCATTCAATCCATGTGGCACCTACCTGAAACGCTTGGCCATTACAAGTGCGGCCACTGCAAGGCCTGTAAATATACCATCCAAACCAAACAAGTCACCTACAAACAACACATGATAGATCTCTAGACTTTTACGAACTGTAACACCTTAGATGTTATTTATGCTATCATTTGCCCATGTGACAAGATGTATGTGGGACAGACTCAACAAAAGGTAAAAGCCCGGGTACTACAACATTGTAGCAGGGTACGGTGCGGTGTAGTTGGAGCACCCCTGGTTGAGCATTTTCAGAGTGCCAAGCACGAAGCGGAGAGCCTTAAATGAGTTGTTTTGGTGAAGGTGACCTTAGGGGTCAGGGGGGGTGACATTCAATCCGTCTTGAACATTCAAGAATGTAAATGGATGCACCTTCTGTACACTATTCATAACGGCTTGAACGAACTAGATGCTAGTAGTTCACAACTATCATGCTTAACAACTGAATAGTTAATATACCCATTACTACTCTGCTAGATACAGTATTGTACAGGACAATGGGCCACGCTAGAATATGTGACCAGTACGCAATTTCTAAATATTCATGAACCAGAATGATACTTCAAATTCGCTTTGTACTTTGTAACAATATATGTATATCTTTTTAGATGTTTAACTGTTTTGTAACTCGTATTTTTCGAGCATCAACATATGCTTTTTTTTTTCAAATTGAGTCGCTACTTTGTTTCTTCTCTTTCCTCTTTTCTAATAACTGGTTTGTCGCACCTTGCACATTGAACAAACTGGACTTGAGAGTTTATGTCTCTGAATAGTACAATCAATGAAATTCTTTCTAGATTTGGAATTTTACATTTATCAAACTAAGATCTTTAGCGCTGTAAACGTGAAATTTCACCAAATTTGTCAGAACAACAGCGGTCTTTCTTTCTTTTCCAACGCGGTGCACCGGCGCCGTGTAGTTAAGCTGTGACTACGAGGTGGCAGCAGTCAGCGACTGCAAGCATGATGTAGCGCGTGCATGCCACCTCCCCCGGGCGGTCCTACCAGGCATTTAAAGAAATTCTCATTCAGTGCGCTGTTTACAAGGATGTGAACGGATGCGTGAAACACCGGAGTTGTGAGTCTGTGCTACCACCTCCCAGTTCCTTTTCCCTTTTTAGCAGCATAACAGTACGCTTGTTGGGATGGTGGTGAACCCCTCTCTTTCATTTATTCTTTTAGAATCACGGAATCTATTGAGTATTCTGGGCCTGATTTTGATGAATCAATATATTGAAAAGACATAACAAAAGTAAGTTTTTCTATGAAACGCAGTGATGCGTACATGAAATTGAAAAAACGTTTCTAATGCCGATACCGGCGTAGTCGAACTTACTGATGGCATGCAAACCTTCGTTTCATATTACCATCCAGTTCCCCTCTCTGCTACAGGAGCCTATGGGCCCACAGTGAACATTTGACCACCACAGACACGGGTGGACAACCGCAATTTCTTTATCCCTTACAAGTTGATGCCTCTTGCATCTTTAATATTTCACTTCAAGTTTTTAAGGGTCATTTTCCATTATTTCGTAGGTGCCCCCCAGTCCTGAGGAAGACCCCTTTGTAAGGATCAAGGGTACCCTACATTTTCCTGGGGTCGAAACGTCGACAATCGGCTATTTTGATGCCAATGTGGACAACAGTGCTTTATCACTGTGTCGTAATGAACATAATGTTTGTGAATATGTGTTTTTAGCCAATTGTCAGGCTGGACAGGATTTGTATATAACACTGTGGATGTATATATTGTCACTACCCTTCCCTTTTCCACTGAAACCCTCACTTTCGCACACAACAAACCACTCTTTTTCCCGCTTTTTGTTTTTTCGGGGCACTTTTCGTACAAATTCTGGATATGTGCCGTGTTTTGAACATATCAGTGTGTTCAATATGATTAAATAATATTGAACAAGAACCTTTTGGTGAGTAATTCAATGAATGTTACTGTATAAATAATTCTTTTCTCACTGGGTCCACCTTCTTTTGTACCGATATTTACCCAGGTCCCAGTGGTTTCTGGGTTATACCCATTATTTGTAACTACTTTAGAGCAGGTACCTTTCTGCGAGTTATTTTGTTGATTGAGAGTGAGACCTTATCATACACCGAAGAGTATATTAATCGTCTCATTCAGGGCCCATCCAGTAGCGACTTTCTATCCACCACCACCCCCGGCATTGATTTTACTCTCAATGATAAAATCGCTCGACTTGAACGATTGGAGAAGAAACTAGTACGCACACGTTTACATGGACACTTACTTACAAAGTACCTACAGGCAAATATAATACCCATCACCCTTCAAGTTAAGAATGAACCAGCCATCATCGTGAATCTCCCTAAATTCAAAGAGCACTTCAGCTTTGTAGCCAACAATTGTTCATGCCACTGGATGGTGTTGGGCGTTGAGACTGCATTAGAACAAGTTGATATACTTCTGAAGGAGATTGCTGACCTCAAACAGGAAATTGCAGGTGACTCTACACTCACTAATGCCAAAGAAGCTCTTGAGCGTCTGGACAAGACCTTGAAAGAATTAGATATTAACACACAGACGAAGAAATTGGATAAGTTAGCGAAGGACATCCGCTATTACGACAAAAAGGCAACCTATCCTTATCTTCAAGAAGACTACTATAAGCAGGACAATCAAGGTCATTTTTCCAACAGGGGAAGGGGAGGTTATAGAGGTCGCAGGAAGTTTACTACCTTCTCGGAGTCATCAGGATCTAACCGTACTGGAAGCGACAACGAGCAACCAGGGAACAGTTCGGACTACCGTTACCAAGACAGTTGGTACCAACCACAAGGACCGTCTTTTTTAGGAGAGGCCGAATGGAGACCACCCAGGGGCAGGAGCTACATTTGGTTTCAAGGACCGCAGCAAGGTCAGGAACAGGGCGGCCAGAATTGGGACGGAGGACGAACGAGGGCCCAGAATCAGGTCCGTTTCCCACAAGAGAACCACGGGGAAATCCAGACCCGTCAACGTGTCTACAGATGGTGACCTGTCAGGACAATCCCATAGTCAATATATCCTCATACACACTCATGGAAGAAGAGAGGAAGATACTCAGCAAAGGACTATCATTTGTGCCTACAGCCCATCCAAATCAGTTCACGATCAAGGCGGAACTTTATCGTTTTTTCAGGAAGGTTAGATTACGCTATTTTTTCAAGCACTCTCCATCATCTCCCCCAACATCCTATACAGGCCTAAGGATACCATCCACCTTTATGCCACCAGAACACTCTGTAAACAACAAGATCCTCAACTACGAGACTGTGGTCCTACGTGATGTTATGAGAACATGCGCAGACAAGCAGTATATCAATCACAATGTTTCCAAATTGGAACGTGAAACGCTTTCCTCATTGAAGAAAAACAAACTGATTGTGATGAAACCTGCGGACAAGGGGGGAGCAATTGTGGTGCAAGACATCGCAAACTACAAGACAGAAGTACTGAACCAATTGGGAGACGGGTGTAGGAGAGTAGGATCTGCTTCACATGGGTACCCCCACTTTTTGCTGATGCTTCACTGTTTTTCGACTTTAGTCTGGCTGGGGCCCTGCTAATCAGAACCCCAGCCTAGCTGCTTCCTCTCTAAAATGGTTTCCATGTGCCTTAGGCACATCTGTGATTGGAATCTGGAGTGCCCTTATAAGTCCCTAGTATATGGTATACTATGTACCCAGGGCATAGGTACCTCAGAGGCCTGCCAGGGGCTGAAGCATGTATTGTGCCACCCCTGGACGGCCAGCCAAAGGACACCACAGGTCTGCTACTGCAGCCTGGGTAAGGTGGTGCATGCACCCCTTACTGTGATATAGGCTACCTATATCACTACATACATACACACATATAAACCTATAAGTCACTCCTATGACAGGCCTTATCAATCCTGAAGGCAGAGTGCGTGGTTCCTATGTGAGAGGGTGCCCCTGCATGAGCTGGGCCCCTCTGCAGCGTTCGGAGACCCTTCTCTGATGCTGTTTGTAGTGCAGCCCGACCATATACTCTTAAGCGCATTATAACCTCGCGTTAAATGCTAACTTTGGGATGGCTGCACGGATACATGTCGTGTTTGGTGTCAAACATCTTGGAATACTACCCCCCCGCCAGTTCTGGCGGCGGGGGTAGCATTCCACCCTTCTAGAGGGAGAGACATGTACACACCGGTATACCCGGTACTGACTTTCCAGAGCCCTGGCATCACAAAATGGATTCCGCTGCCACAGACACGAGTCTGGCCTCCTGCTGCTGACCGAAACTCCGGCAGGGGAGGCCTGGACAATAGGTTTCCTGTCCCAGGGAGGTGTAACCACCTCCCCAGACAGGATAGTGTGCATTGGGGCTGGGCGGGAGCACTCTCTGGTGCTTTGAAGTCCTGCACTGGGGGCACATTTGGTGTCCCTGTGCATACCCCAGTTCAAACCGGCTCAGGGGCTTCCAGCCCCTGCTCTGGCGTGAAACTGGACAAAGGGAAAGGGGTGTAACCACCCCTCTGCCCTGACCCTCCCATAGGTGGGTCCCCAGAGTATGTCCAACCCCTATCTTAGTATAAGTATGGGACCCCAGTCCTTAGGACTTTAGATTAACCTGGACGAAACTCTGACACAGAATCCTGGACCTTCGACGCTCTACTTCAAGATTAGAGGACTGAAGAATCTCCCTTGGGGTCAAGGAGTGACTCCCCTGCTTGGCAGGCACCAAAGAAGCAATTGTCCGGTCTGCATCGCTGAAGCTCCCGCCGGACGCCGAAGTCTTTGCATCACCAGAGGTGGATTTCCAGACTTCCCGAGGCTGCCCTGAGTCCCCAGCAAAGCTGAGGCCCGTAGCTGTCGTGGGTAATGTGGAACCGTGACCCCTGGACACCGATTGCATTTGCAAGTGCATCCTCTTCTGGTTCTCCCACGAAATTGTGCTTTGGGCTCCGAGTAGCCCCAGCCTCCAGCACCGACTGCACCGAAGATCACTGGCCTCCACTCCACGAGTGTCCTGTGAGCCAGCTCCACGTGCATCGACTCGAGGCTCCTTCGCGGTCGCTAGTCCGTTGGCTAGTAGGCCCTCCCGAAGGCCAATCTTCTTCTGCTTGGGCTCCCTGGTTGCTCCAGGCGTGCCCTGACTTACCCTCGCTGGGTGAGTCCCACAGACCTTGCTGGTCTGCACCATCGTCTTTCTTCCATTTCCATGAGACTTGCCGTTGCCAAGGCTTGTGGGTCCAATCCGGTCGCCAACACCCCTGCAATCGACAGACGTCGTGGAACAGCTCGAATCCAGCTCCTGGTCATCGTCGATGCCTCCTGGACATCGTGGCTGAAGAGTCAAGATGACCGTCAACCTACCTGAAGCACTCGACATCGGTGGGCATCTGCTCATCGCCTTCCTGGTCACTGGCTAGTGACCCAGACTCTGTCCCCTCTGCTTTCAGGTTCTTCAGATCTTCGATCCACCTTTGGATCCACCCGAACACTTTCGACTTGGCCGCCAGCAGCACTTTGCAGCAGATCGCCATTGAAAACGACGACGAAACCCGACCCCGAAAGACACCTATGCACCCGGCTCCCCTGGGTGAGGTAACTCGAGTACTCCGGTGCTCCCGTGGGTATTGACACTAGAACAGCCTAGTTCTGAAAGGGTTTGCTCCAAGTCCTCCTCTAAGTGTCCCTTTTCTTTAAAATTCCAACCGCGACTTTCCCCATAGAAGTCAACGGCGATTCGCGGCTGTGTTCTCACACTGCACGCGTCCCCGTGGGTCCCCGTGTCACTACCTTGGGTGGTTCCTTGTGGTCCAAGCACTTCTACAGGCTCTAGGCCCTGTGTCTAGCTCAGTCGTGGTTCTTATACCACTTTATTGGTATATGGTTTGGTACGCCCCTAGGGCTCAAACGTGTATTTGTGCTATTACTGTAGATAACTAACTTATAACTTATGTACTTCGAACTCTAGCCTCATAAAGAGACTAGAGGGGTGTGTTTAGCAATAAATACATATATTTTGAATATATACCTGGTGTGGTCCTCTTTCATTTGGTCACTCAAGAGATTATAGACTGGTAAAACAAGCTGCTTTACATTCCTTCAAGACTTAGCCTGAAGGCTGCTCTCCATAGCTACCACTAGGATAGCTTTCAATAAAGGTTGTCTTTAACCTATCTCCAATAAGGAGTTGTTTGGACTGGTGCAAGGTGCCCACTATAATTAGTGGACAGCATATACCAGGCCAACTTCTCACATTGGTGTGCAGCGTGTGGGATTCCAGCTTGCTATTGTTTTACCAGATAATCTCAATTGAATTGATCAACTGAAAACCACTAAGGGTACCTAAGGTACATATAAATCAAGCTTAGTATACAGTAAGTTCTACTGAACTTAGAGTTGTGTGTTAAGGGATAGCACACCCTTTCTACAACTCAAGAGAGTTTAGTAGGCCACACTAGAGTAGGTAGTGCATACACCACACCTCACTAGTAATGTCTTCAAAGCCAGGACCCAGTGAGTCCTTGCCAGAAGCCAGTGGGCTTCTTCCCTCCAAGTATGATAAACTCCCATTCTTGGAATTGAGAGCATTATGCAATACTAGGAAGCTGAAGGCAGGCAAAAGTGCCAGCACCCAACACCTCAGGGAGGTGTTACTGGCTGATGATCTCAGCAGGCCCCTAGGGTCTGAAGGGGTAGGCAGAGAGGGTGGGGCAGAAGATGAGGAAGGGGTCAGGGGTGAAGAAACCCAGGCCCCCCTCTGAAACTGGCCAGGAAGGTGAAAATGACCTTGACCTGGAAAACCCAATTCCTCCTGTGGAGGAGGAGGAGGATCAGAATGACCTCCCCTTTGTCCCCCAGGAAGAATTGTGAGTGTGCCCAGAAGGTCTAGATCTCCTTCTCAGGAGTCTAACCACTCTGACACCTCAATAGGGACCTCTGTCTCCTCTCATAGGAGAGAATCCTCTCATGACAGGAGAAAGAGACTGATTGAGTATGAGCAAGCCCAGCTTGAACTCAGAAAACAGCAGTTGGCTATAGACAGGGAGTCCCTAGATCTCTACAAAGAGAGAAAAAGATGGGACTAGAGTCCCATGGTGGCAGCAATTTCCCCAGAGATAGGGAAAGGTCTTATGACCATAGAAACCTGAGCAAGATTGTCCCTCCCTACCAGAGTGGGGATGACATCCACAAATGGATAACTGCACTGGAGAGGGCCTGTAAAGTACAGAGGGTCCCTCAGGAGCAGTGGGCAGCAATCTTGTGGCTCTCCTTTGCAGACAAAGGTAGAGATAAGCTCCTCACTGTTAAAGAGGAGGATGCTGATAAATACACAGTCTTAAAGAGTGCTCTGATTGATGGGTTTGGCCTAACCACCGAACAATACAGGTTAAAGTTCAGAGACACCCAAAAGGCACAGACTCAGGACTGGGTGGACTTTGTTGATTGTTCTGCCAAGGCTCTGGAAGGTTGGTTATTGGGCAGTAAGGTATGTGACTTCACAGGATTGTACAATCTTATCATGAGGGAGCAGATCCTTAATAATTGTCAAAATCAGCTGTTGCATCAGCACCTGGTGGACTCTGATCTGACCTCTCCCCAAGAATTAGGAAAGAAGGCAGACAAATGGGTCAGAACCAGGGTGAGGCAGAAGGTACAGAATCAAGGTGGTGACCCTAAGAAGCAAGATTCTAAAAACTCTGATAAGGGTGGGGAGAAGGATAAAGACCAGAAGTCTTCACAAGGCCCCCAAAATTTTTCTTCAGGTGGGGATTCACAGTCTAACAAGGGAAGAGGCCAAAAGAAACCATGGTGCAAGGTCTGTAAGCAAAAGACCCACTGGACCAGTGATTGCACCAAGTCCAAAGACTCTACTCCAGCCCCCACCAATGCCCCTAAGGCACCTGCTCCCCCTAGTGCAGTTACAATTGGTGGTGGGACTACACAAGCCAAGGGTTTAGTAGGGTTGACCCTGGGTAAGGAGATGAGCTCTGACCTAGTCAGAGAACTCACTCAGGCTGTCCTAGTCTGTGATGGAGGCATGGATGTGACCTCCTCTGTGAGTCCCAGTAATCTGGGCAAGTACAGGCAACAGCCCTTAATCAATGGAAAAGAGGCTTTGGCATTTAGGGACACAGGGGCAAGTGTCACCATGGTGACACAAGACCTTGTAGATCCTGGGCAGATTATACTTGGTGAAATGTACCAAGTGACCAATGCTAGCAATGTCAGAACAGACCATACTCTGGCAGTTGTTAACTTCTCCTGGGGAGGGGTAACTGGCCTTAAGAAGGTTGTGGTAAGTGCAGACCTACCCGTTGAATGCTTGCTTGGCAATGATTTAGAAACTTCAGCTTGGGCAGAAGTGGAGCTCAGGACCCATGCAGAAATGCTGGGCATCCCTGCAGATGTGTTTGCTGTGACCAGGTCACAAGCCAAAATGTCTAACACTGAACAGGCCTTGGATTCTGGAATAATGGACCAAGTGCCCTCCAAGAAGAGGAGTAGTAGGGTAAAGGCAGTGCCTTCCCCTTGGCTCAGAAGGAAGATCAGTCTCTTGAGGGGGATGATCTCAGTCCTGAGGAAGGAACTGTCCCAGAGGAGCTTGAACCTGACCAGGTTGAGTTCTTGGGGACAGGGGCCCTTCCAGGGCAGATCTGAGCCAGGAGCAGCAGAGCTGCCCCTCTCTTGAACCCCTCAGACAGCAAGCTGCTGCTGAGGCTGCTGGGAAAGCTAGTGGTCCCCATACAGTGTATTGGGATGATGGACTCTTGTACTCAGAGTGTAGAGACCCCAAGCCTGGTGCCACCAGGAGGTTGGTTATACCTCTGAAGTTCAGGGGCTTCCTATTGACCCTAGCCCATGACATTCCCTTAGCAGGTCACCTGGGCCAGAACAAGACTTGGGACAGAATTGTCCCTCACTTTCACTGGCCCCACATGTCTGAAGACACCAAGGAGTTTTGTCGCTCCTGTGTAACCTGCCAGGCCAGTGGCAAGGCAGGTGGCACTACAAAGGCCCCCGTGATACCACTACCTGTGGTGGGGGTTCCCTTTGAAAGGGTGGGGATTGACATTGTTGGTCCCATGGATCCCCAAACAGCATCTGGGCACAGGTTTATCCTGGTGGTAGTGGATCATGCCACCAGGTACCCAGAGGCTATTCCCCTTAGGACCACTACAGCACCTGTGGTGGCAAGAGCCCTCCTGGGAATTTTCTCAAGAGTGGGCTTCCCTAAGGAGGTTGTATCAGACAGGGGTGCTAACTTTATGTCTGGATACTTGAAAGCAATGTGGAAGGAGTGTGGAGTGACTTACAAGTTCACCACACGCTATCACCCACAATGCAATGGTTTAGTTGAGAGATTCAACAAAACCTTGAAGGGCATGATTAAAGGGCTCCCAGAAAAGCTTAGGCGAAGATGGGACATACTCTTGCCCTGCCTTTTATTTGCATACAGGGAGGTGCCTCAAAAGGGGTTGGCTACAGCCCTTTTGAACTTTTGTTTGGTCACCCTGTCAGGGGTCCATTGTGCTTGGTGAAGGAAGGATGGGAGTTACCTCTCAAGCCCCCAAAGCAAGACATAGTGGACTATGTACTTGGTCTCCGCTCCAGGATGGCTGAGTACATGAAAAAGGCAACTAAAAACCTTGAGGCTAGCCAGGAACTTCAAAAAGCCTGGCATGACCAAAAGGCTGTACTGACTGTTTACCAGCCAGGACAGAAGGTGTGGGTGTTGGAGCCAGTGGCCCCAGCAGCTCTCCAAGACAAATGGAGTGGACCCCATACCATTGTTGAACAGAAGGGTGAGGTTACCTATTTAGTAGACCTAGGAACACCCAGGAGTCCCCACAGGGTTCTCCATGTCAACAGGTTAAAACCATATGTGGACAGGGCAGACATGGGCTTGCTCATGGCTACTGATGAGGGACAGGAGGAAGAGAGTGACCCACTCCCTGACCTGCTCTCACAGAACCCTGATGATGGGTCAGTGGATGGTGTAGCCTTGGCGGGCAGCCTCACTGCCCAGCAGCAAACTGATTGCAGACAGGTGCTCAATCAGTTCAGGCACATATTCTCACTGACACCCAGTCAGACTACCTGGTGCACTCATGAAGTGGACACTGGGGACAGTCTGCCTATTAAAAATAAGATTTATAGGCAACCTGACCATGTCAGGGACTGTATCAGGACAGAAGTCCAGAAGATGTTGGATTTGGGAGTTATTGAACCCTCAGATAGCCCTTGGGCTAGTCCAGTGGTCCTTGTGCCAAAACCTCACACCAATGGTGGGAAAAGAGAGATGAGGTTTTGTGTGGACTACAGGGGTCTCAATGCAGTCACTAGGACTGATGCCCATCCAATACCTAGGGCAGATGAGCTAATAGACACTTTGGCCTCAGCCAAGTATCTAAGCACATTTGACCTGACAGCTGGCTACTGGCAGATCAGACTAGCTGATGATGCAAAGCCAAAGACAGCATTCTCAACCCCTAGTGGGCATTATCAATTTGTGGTGATGCCCTTTGGTCTGAAGAATGCACCTGCCACTTTTCAGAGGTTGGTGAATACAGTCCTTACAGGTCTGGAAGCCTATAGTGCAGCATATCTAGATGATATTGCTGTCTTTAGCTCCACCTGGGAGGATCACCTGGTCCACCTCAGAAATGTTTTGCAGGCCCTGCAGAAAGCAGGCCTGACTATCAAGGCCACCAAGTGCCAGATAGGGCAGAGTCAGGTTGTGTACCTGGGCCACCTTGTGGGCGGAGGCCAGGTTCAACCACTGCAGAGCAAGATCCAGACCATCATGGACTGGACTGCTCCAACTACCCAGACTCAGGTGAGAGCCTTTGTAGGCCTGACTGGGTACTATAGGAGATTTGTCAAGGGGTATGGATCAATAGTGACACCCCTGAATGACTTAACTTCCAAGAAAATGCCCAAAAAGGTTCAGTGGACAGTTAGCTGTCAAAAGGCATTTGATGACCTAAAGCAGGCCATGTGCACTGCTCCCATTCTACAGAGTCCTGATTACTCCAAGAAGTTCATTGTCCAAACAGATGCATCTGAATTGGGGTAGGGGCTGTACTGTCACAATTGAATGATGAAGGTCAGGATCAGCCAGTAGCTTTTATTAGCAGAAGGCTGACCCCTAGAGAGAAACGTTGGTCAGCCATTGAGAGGGAGGCCTTTGCTGTGGTCTGGGCTCTGAAGAAGTTGAGGCCATACTTGTTTGGTACTCACTTCCTTGTTCAAACCGACCATAAGCCCCTCTTATGGCTAAAACAAATGAAGGGTGAAAACCCCAAACTGCTTAGGTGGTCCATTTCCCTACAGGGGATGGACTTCACAGTGGAACATAGACCTGGGAGTAACCATGCCAATGCAGATGGACTCTCTAGGTACTTCCACTTAGAACACGAAGACTTAACTGGGCAAGGTTAGTTTAATGTCCCTACGTTTGAGGGGGGTTGTGTAGGAGAGTAGGATCTGCTTCACATGGGTACCCCCACGTTTTGCTGATGCTTCACTGTTTTTCGACTTTAGTCTGGCTGGGGCCCTGCTAATCAGAACCCCAGCCTAGCTGCTTCCTCTCTAAAATGGTTTCCATGTGCCTTAGGCACATCTCTGATTGGAATCTGGAGTGCCCTTATAAGTCCCTAGTATATGGTATACTATGTACCCAGGGCATAGGTACCTCAGAGGCCTGCCAGGGGCTGAAGCATGTATTGTGCCACCCCTGGAAGGCCAGCCAAAAGGACACCACAGGTCTGCTACTGCAGCCTGGGTAAGGTGGTGCATGCACCCTTACTGTGATATAGGCTACCTATATCACTACATACATACACACATATAAACCTATAAGTCACTCCTATGGCAGGCCTTATCAATCCTGAAGGCAGAGTGCGTGGTTCCTATGTGAGAGGGTGCCCCTGCATGAGCTGGGCCCCTCTGCAGCGTTCGGAGACCCTTCTCTGATGCTGTTTGTAGTGCAGCCCGACCATATACTCTTAAGCGCATTATAACCTCGCGTTAAATGCTAACTTTGGGATGGCTGCACGGAAACATGTTGTGTTTGGTGTCAAACATCTTGGAATACTACCCCCCGCCAGTTCTGGCGGTGGGGGTAGCATTCCACCCTTCTAGAGGGAGAGACATGTACACACCGGTATACCCGGTACTGACTTTCCAGAGCCCTGGCATCACAAAATGGATGCCGCTGCCACAGACACGAGTCTGGCCTCCTGCTGCTGACCGAAACTCCGGCAGGGGAGGCCTGGACAATAGGTTTCCTGTCCCAGGGAGGTGTAACCACCTCCCCAGACAGGATAGTGTGTATTGGGGCTGGGCGGGAGCACTGTCTGGTGCTTTGAAGTCCTGCACTGGGGGCACATTTGGTGTCCCTGTGCATACCCCAGTTCAAACCGGCTCAGGGGCTTCCAGCCCCTGCTCTGGCGCGAAACTGGACAAAGGGAAAGGGTGTAACCACCCCTCTGCCCTGACCCTCCCATAGGTGGGTCCCCAGAGTATGTCCAACCCCTATCTTAGTATAAGTATGGGACCCCAGTCCTTAGGACTTTAGATTAACCTGGACGAAACTCTGACACAGAATCCTGGACCTTCGACGCTCTACTTCAAGATTAGAGGACTGAAGAATCTCCCTTGGGGTCAAGGAGTGACTCCCCTGCTTGGCAGGCACCAAAGAAGCAATTGTCCAGTCTGCATCGCTGAAGCTCCCACCGGACGCCGAAGTCTTTGCATCACCAGAGGTGGATTTCCAGACTTCCCCGAGGCTGCCCTGAGTCCCCAGCAAAGCTGAGGCCCGTAGCTGTCGTGGGTAACGTGGCCCCTGGACACCGATCGCATTTGCAAGTGCATCCTCTTCTGGGTCTCCCACGAAGTTGTGCTTTGGGCTCCGAGTAGCCCCAGCCTCCAGCACCGACTGCACCGAAGATCACTGGCCTCCACTCTACGAGTGTCCTGTGAGCCAGCTCCACGTGCGTCGACTCGAGGCTCCTTCGCGGTCGCTAGTCCGTTGGCTAGTAGGCCCTCCCGAAGGCCAATATTCTTCTGCTTGGGCTCCCTGGTTGCACCAGGGGTGCCCTGACTTATCCTCGCTGGGTGAGTCCCACAGACCTTGCTGGTCTGCACCATCATCCTTCTTCCATTTCCACGAGATTTGCTGTTGCCAAGGCTTGTTGGGTCCAATCCGGTCGCCGACACCCCTGCAATCGACAAACGTCGTGGGACAGCTCGAATCCAGCTCCTGGTCATCGTCAACTCCTCCTGGACCTTGTGGCTGAAGAGTCAAGACAACCATCAACCTACCTGAAGCACTCGACATCGGTGGGCATCTGCTCATCGCCTTCCTGGTCACTGGCTAGTGACCCAGACTCTGTCCCCTCTGCTTTCAGGTTCTTCAGATCTTCGATCCACCTTTGGATCCACCCGAACACTTTCGACTTGGCCGCCAGCAGCACTTTGCAGCAGATCGCCATTGAAAACGACGACGAAACCCGACCCCGAAAGACACCTATGCACCCGGCTCCCCTGGGTGAGGTAACTCGAGTACTCCGGTGCTCCCGTGGGTATTGACACTAGAACAACCTAGTTCTGAAAGGGTTTGCTCCAAGCCCTCCTCTAAGTGTCTCTTTTCTTTAAAATTCCAACTGCGACTTTCCCCATAGAAGTCAACGGCGATTCGTGGCTGTGTTCTCACACTGCACGCGTCCCCCGTGGGTCCCCTTTGTCACTACCTTGGGTGGTTCCTTGTGGTTCAAGCACTTCTACAGGCTCTAGGCCCTGTGTCTAGCTCAGTCGTGGTTCTTATACCACTTTATTGGTATATGGTTTGGTACGCCCCTAGGGCTCAAACGTGTATTTGTGCTATTACTGTAGATAACTAACTTATAACTTATGTACTTCGAACTCTAGCCTCATAAAGAGACTAGAGGGGTGTGTTTAGCAATACATACATATATTTTGAATATATACCTGGTGTGGTCCTCTTTCATTTGGTCACTCAAGAGATTATAGACTGGTAAAACAAGCTGCTTTACATTCCTTCAAGACTTAGCCTGAAGGCTGCTCTCCATAGCTACCACTAGGATAGCTTTCAATAAAGTTTGTCTTTAACCTATCTCCAATAAGGGGTTGTTTGGACTGGTGCAAGGTGCCCACTATAATTAGTGGACAGCATATACCAGGCCAACTTCTCACAACGGGGTCAGCTACGCAAGGCTGCGAACAGACCCCACCATGGAACTTGCCAAACTGATTTTGCAAGTAACCAAGGAGGGCCAGGAACAAGGCTTTCTTTCCGTTCTGGAGTTTAAATTCCTTAATCAAAATCAACCTCATTTGCCAATGATTTATACATTACCGAAAATACACAAGAACATGCAGAAACCACCAGGACGACGCATTGTTTCAGGCTGCGGTTCCCTCCTTGAACCCCTGTGCAAATACGTGGATTTCTTTTTAAAGCCTATAGCAGAGACCACAAGATCTTACCTCAAGGATACGATGGAAATAATCAATTTGGTGGATCAACAAGCGTTTGACCCAACTACACAAATCCTGTCGACCTTAGACATTGTATCGTTGTACATGAGCATATCCCAAAGACCAGCCCTTGAAGTTATGCAGACAGCTCTTAACAAAAGACCAGCTCCCATGGGGGTGCCCATGGAATTTTTTATTAAACTTCTTGAAATTGATATGATGCACAATTTCTTTTATTTTCAAGGAGATTTCTACCTACAAACCAAGGGTGTAGCAATGGGTGCCAGCTTTGCCCCAGACTTGTCAACCATTTATATGGACCACTTTGAAACCTCTCACGTATTTAATGGAAGCAACACCTACCGAGAACGGGTAACCCTATGGAGGAGGTATATCGACGATGTCCTCATGATTTGGACTGGTGACCCTGCTGAATTGAAGGATTTCCATTTATGGCTGAACCAAAGGTCGGATGACATCAAGTTCACCATTCATTCAGACTCCCACACTATTGATTTCCTAGAAATTACCATCAAGGCGGAGAATGACCAATTGTATACCACCTTATATAGGAAACCAGCGGAACAGAACTCATTACTCTGAAACAACAGCCACCACCCAAAGGGATTACGCAACAACTTGCCCTTTGGTAACCCTGGGCTTTGAACTACGCTACGCTTGCGGACTTTGCGTAGTTTCGGTAACTTCGCGATTCGCGTAGAGCGCGAAGTTGCCGAGCACTACGCAATTTGCGGCATAGCGTAGCTGTTTTTCTTCTTCGCGCACTCAATATGCGTTCTCGCGCACGTGGTAACGACCTACCGTGATTCTGCGTTCGCCGATGCGATTTCCTATCCGTTCGCGGGCGCCACGAGATTTGGAATCCGGCCGCACGATCCCGCGAGAGTGTGCGAACGCGAACACGTCATTCGGACGCGCGATCTGACTTCCGGCGGCAGTGTTGGTAAGATCGTGATCCCGAACACGAAGAAACTACAATCTGGCAAAGAATATCTCTCGAGCATCATAAAACCTTCTCGAAAATGATGATTTTGCTCCAAAAACTCCTCAGATTGTGATTTGGCTGTAGTTTTTTGTGCAAGGAGTCCTTTTTCTTTTTTTACTTTTTTTCCAAGAGGAAGGAAGTGCCCCTGAGTCTCAAACTTCCTGTTCCTCTCCAGCAGGCTCCTCCCAGTGCTTTGTCCATGTGCTGTTCACTTTCATTTGGATTTGGAGCTGGAAGGATCACTTTTTGTGTCTGTCTGCTGCATCATATCATTGGATTGGATTTGAGGACTTTTGGATTTGAGATTTTACAAGTAAGTTGGAGAATTGGTGTACTTGTTTGTTTGATTGGGGCTTGTTTGTACCTACATTTTTTGGGATTTTCATCGTTTTTAAAATTTATTGTTGTGGCCTGTAGTTTCAGTAGGGGCCTAGTTGTTTTTCTTTGATTGGAATTTCAGCCAGTAGGCCCAGAGCCAGAGGTACCCATGGGTGCATGTTTCTGTGGTGTCTGTTGAATTTAAACATCATGTAGGGCATGGATGACATTGGATTGAATTGGTAAATGTGGTTTTTGGGGTGTATTTCACTTTTTAGGTGTGTGTTAATAAATAAATACCTTTGTTGGATGTGTGTGTGTGCTTGTTGTGTAACTTTCCAACCTTTCGTAGCCCTGTGGATTTTCGTTTTTGCATTTTTGTATTAAAGCTGTGTTGTTTAGCAGGCCTCCTTTGTCTGGTCATATTATAGGCCTGCTTGAGTTCATTGTTTTCCATGGCCTATTGTGACTGTGAGTGACCACATGGCTTGGGGCCATTTTGTGGTGGTAGTTTAGTAGTGTGCTGCTTTTTCCATATAGGCCTGCATGTCTTTTCTTTGTTCCCCTTGGCTTATGCTTGTTGTTGTGGGTGGCCTGGCCATGTGGTGGTGGCCATTTTGTGGGACCAGCCACTGGGCTTTTGCCATAGACCTCCAAGCTTGCGGCCTAGTCTGCCAGTAGGCCCAGAGGTAGTCATCATGGGTGCATAAAAACTGTTTCTGTGTTGTCTGTTGAATTTTAACATCATTTAGGGCATGGATGGCATTGGATTGAATTGCAAAATGTGGTTTTTGGGGTGGTATTTCAGTTTTTTGGTGTGTGTTAAATAAATAGGCCTTTTCAGCCAGTAGGTAACCCTGGGCGTTCAGCTCGCGGACTTTGGGCAACTCCGCACTGCGCTACAACGCGGACTTACACTTTTTATCTTCTTCGCGCGCTCAATATACGTTTTCGCGCGCGCGATAACGACTTTTTGTGACGATCGCGATGCCGAACATGCAGAATTTACAATCTGGCGAAGAATATCTCTCGAGCCGCATAAAACCTTCTCGAAAATGATGATTTAGTTCATTTTGCTCAAAAAACTCCTCAGGTTGTCATTTAGATGTAGTTTTGTGAGCAAGGAGTCACTTTTTTTTTTTTTACAATTTTTTAAAGAGGAAGGAAGTTGCCCAGAGTCTCCAACTTCCTGGTCCTGTCCTTTGTCTTCACTTTCTTGTTATTGTGGGTGGCCTGGCCATGTGGGTGGCGGCCATTTTGTAAAGCCAGGCATTGTGCTTTTGCCATAGGCCTGCATTGTCTGTCTTGTCTTCCTTTTCTTGTTGTTGTGGGTGGCCTGGCCATGTGGTGGTGGCCATTTTGTGGGACCAGCCACTGTGCTTTTGCCATAGGCCTCCAAGCTTGCGGCCTAGTCTGCCAGTAGGCCCAGAGGTAGTCATCATGGGTGCATAAAAACTGTTTCTGTGTTGTCTGTTGAATTTTAACATCATTTAGTGCATGGATGGCATTGGATTGAATTGCAAAATGTGGGTTTTTTGGGGAGGTCTATTTCACTTTTTGGGTGTGTTAAATAAATGCCTTTTTCGCGTGTGTATGTGTTGTTGTTGTGGTTGTTGTCTAACTTTACAAACTGTTTTTAGCCATGTGGATTTTAGTTTTTGCATTAAAGCTGTGTGTGTTTTATCAGGCATCCTTTGTCTGGCCATATATAGGCCTGCTTGAGTTCATTGTTTGCCGTGCCTTGTGCCTGTGAGTGACCATGTTGCTGGGGGCCATTTTGTGGTGGTAGTTAGTAGTGTGCTGTTTTTGCCACATAGGCCTGCGTGTCTTTCCATTGTTCCTCTTGTCTTACTGCTTCCAAATCCATCCCCATTGCCAGCTGCAGCTCCCTGATGCTGCATCCATCCCACATGATGCACAAATTTAGGCCAAACATGCTCCACTACATTTTAGTTTTTGTTCTTTGCTATTCTTATTGTTCCTGAGTGTACACACTACATAGTACACCAGGAAAGCCCTGGCCTTGTTGTCAAAGTCTCATAAATGGCTACACTGTTGTTGTTCACTGAGTTTCAAAAATTTAATAATTGAGACAACCACACAATAAGTTATATATTATATTAGTTTGATTTGTGCTATCGTTTGACTGATGTTCTTCTGGCTTTTTTGCTTTTAGGTGCACAAAAGACTGAGGAGGAGGTGTGTCATCATTGCCCGTTGTACTGCCAGACAGACATCCTGCTGCTGTACACAACGTGACGTGTGACCTGACCAGACATCTCTGCAACTTGTGCAACTGAGTGCTGCTGACATCTGAAGAAGATGGGCCCAAAGAAAACAGGTACCAGGTCCTCCAGTACCAAGAAAGTTGCTATTGAGAAGAAGGAACAGAAGAAGGAAGTGACACTTAAGTCTGGTGTGCCGCCCAATACCTTTTTTGGGAGAAAACAAAATTACGCCTGCAGCAGCGGTGTCCGGGGGGCAAGCTGGGGGCAGCACCTCCGCATCAGTGGGCCCAACCCACCAACCCAGGCCCAAGCACATGAGTGTGGAAGAGGTAGCCAGCCTAATGGTGGAAAGCAGTGATGCTGAGCCTGAGATAAACTTATCGCTATCTCAAAGTAGTACCCAATCAACGCAGGAGGAAACACAGCAGATAAGTGGTCAACAACAACAACATCCGCAACCACCGCCCGCAATAGTAGTTGTTGTTCCTCCCGAAGTATGGGCAGTTCAGGAAATTGAGCCTCATGCAGAGGTAGAAGAAGAAGCCACTCATTCAGAAGATCCATTATCTTCCAAATCTCCAGCAAGGAAAAGGAGGGGTAGTCCATCAAGTTCTTCGCCAAGCCCCCCTTCTGATGATCTAGATGCCACTTGGAAGCCACAAACTGAGTCTGAGAGGGAGACACGTCCCAAGACCAAGCTAGGGAAAAGGAAGGTTCCAGAAAGCCTTACACTTATGGAGGTTGATGTAGAACAGCAGGATGATGATGATGAGCCAGTCATCATGAACATCACTCCCGGCCCCGAGGAGATGGAGACCAACATTATTACCCTATCCAAAATCGCTGCGAGGGATGTAGCACGCATACCTCCACAGGTAACACCAACACGATCTACAGCTTCCATATTTGCATTAGCAAAGGCCCGGCAGCGACCTACATCCAGCACAACCACCACCTCAGTAAAAGTAGGTAGTGGTACAGCACAGAGTCAAATTCAACACACACCCTCCAGTTCATCCGGCATTGGAAGTGGCACCTCCAGCAGGAGGCAAAAGTTAAGCTCCCCAGTTTGGGACTTCTTTACGGTTAGCGAAAAGGAGGAGAACATTGCTATATGCTCCATTTGTAATACCTCTGTTAGTCGTGGTAAGCTTGGTACAAACTATGGTACCGGAGGCCAAATAACCCATCTGAAAAACACCACTTGATCAGCTGGGAGGACCACCTTCGCGGCATAAAAACTGCAACCATTGGTGTTGGTGGGGATAAAGGAGTAGAAGATCCGATCACGGTGGAAGAGGAAGGACAGGGAGACATTCTCTCTGGTAGTGGTATACAAAGTCTCCCTGTCCCCAGCAGTGCAGTTTTAACGTCGCCCACATCTTCAGCAACATCTCAGTGGCACAAGAGTAAGAGTCAGCCTGAGACACCAAGGAGTACCGCAATGAAAAAAAGTGCGTTGTTGAGCCTAAGAGAAAGGAAAACCATGCAGCCTACCATTATCAGCATGTTTGGGGGAGGGGCAGTACGAACGCAACCACCCAATAGCACGTTTGTACAATGCGAAGCTGGCTAAAATGTTAGCACTGGACCTTCTCCCTTTTTCTTTTGTTGAAGGGGTGGGTTTTCTGGAATTTGTGACAGCCATCTGTTAACCTTCACTCACCTGAATTCCAGGATGTTCCACTTGAGAGATTCGACGATATTTCCAGAAGCTCCCAATAACCTAAGTCAACCTAAACTGACTTTGAATCACCAGTTTGGTTAATTTAGATTTCCAAGGGATGGGGAAAAAGGGACAAAATAACTATAATAAAATAAAAGTGAGAGAAAACACTCCAGCACTGCCAATTTTCTAATACGACACTTCCTCCTCGACTCTTCAGAGGGTATTACTGTCTGTTGTCTTCTTAACCAGCAAAGAACAATATAAAAATAAGTATTAATTATTAGGACCTTAACTTATGCAAATTACCATTTATATGGACTAATCAAACATTATCCATACCTTCTTTGTTACAACCGTTATGCATTACGCAATCTTTTCCTTTTAACTGTAATTGGTGTAGACTTGCACTTATGTTGTGAATATTCTTAATTGTGCTGTAATACATAGAAAATCACTAATGGGCTGAATATCATGAAATCATCAATCACACTTTTCTTTAGTTACAACTTGCTAACAATTCTTACCCAACCTGGAGTATTTAAACATTTATATGTCTCCAAAAACTATGTTCATATTCTTTTGCTTAAAATGTCCTCGAGGAAGTCTTTAACTTAGTTCTGTTTGCTCTACTGTCTTTTTCAGGTTCGTTTTTTTGAAGCAAAAACAAGATCGGTTCAGGAGTTCGACATACTGGAGCTAAGTATTATTCCTTTAAATAGTTTCTCATGAGGAAAGCCTTTTTCGCGCTAAACAAAAAGGAAAGATCTTACTTGTGTCTTTTTCTCTTTGCAGCTGACCGGAGGATTTCCAATGTGGGACCGGAGCTGGTGCGGAAGTTATTCTTCTGTCGGATGGTTGCTAGGAGATGAAGGAAGAAACAGGAAGTTCTCCGCAGGTTGGTCGAGTTCGGGGAAGCTGCGTCGGAGAAGCCGCGTTGTCTCACGCTGAAATTCAGGTAAGGAAGGGCTGGAAGAAAAACGAACGCAAGCGCGTCCCCTGGGTGTAACGGGTCTTTTATAGCATATCGGTAGGGTGGGGTTCTGAGCACGTGTGCTAAAGAATCCAAACGTGCTGAGAACGTGTTGGGCTTCTAGATGAGTTTCTTTCACGTGCAAACTGTCTCTTGGTGACATGCGCTAACAAAATGAAATGTGCTGGGAACGTGTTGGAATTTTTAATGAGTTCTTTCACGTGCTAATGACTTTTGATGAAATAATTCAAATCTGCAACAGCATACAATGTCTTCATGAGCGCATTACTTTTAACCAGACAAATTTGGCAACAGTATACATATAACATAAAGATGATTCAAATATAAAATAAGGGTGACTCAAAATCCTGCACATGAATAATAGTTTCATAGAGTAAATGCAAGGCATGGGGGATGGCTCACCTGAACCTGAATAGTAGTTTCATAAAGTCAATTCAAGGCATGAGTTTGAGCCAGATTCTTTGTACAAATCCCAACACCATCTGCCCAAAATGGCATGTTTCCAGCCGCTACTATTTTGCCAGAGTTGCTGTTCCAGCACTACATCACGACGTGCTGGAATTGCTTGGAAAAGCCTTGAAGCAGAGTGCTGTTCACAGTATCCACCTGACAACAGACATGTGGACCAGTTGCCAAGCCACAGATTACATGTGCATCACTGCACACTGGATCTCTTTTGCGGGGTTAGAGAACAGATATCTGCTGGTGTTGACGCTGCTGAGATTTTTCATGCCACTCGCAAACATGCAACTGTAGCCATGTTTGCCATGGAGAAATCTCATACTGCTGCAAACATTTTGGAAGAGTTTAACACCAAGGTCTTTGAGTGGCTGCGCCCAAGAGGGCTTAAGATTGGTTTTGTTGCCACAGACAATGGCAGTAATGTAGTTAAGGCCATGGGCGATGGTGGCTATTTCAGGGTCCCGTGTTTGGCACACTGCATTAACATTGTTGTTCAAGACTTTTTGAAAAATGAATCCAAAGTCAGCAACTTACTGGCCACCTGCAGAAGAATATGCACACATTTCAGCCATTCTTTTAAAGCCCGGAAGCAGCTGAGGGTCATTCAACGTGAGCATAAAATGCCAGTCAAAGCACTCATCCAGGAGGTGCCAACACGTTGGAACTCAACTTATTACATGCTTGATCGTCTGTTTGACCTGTACATACCACTCAATGCTTATGTCATGCAAAGATTAGGGGAACCTACTGTGAGAGGCATGACCGTTGAGATGGGTCAATGGGACCTCATTAAATGCCTGACTGAGATGCTACTTCCTTTTGAGATTTTCACACGTGAAGTTAGCAGGGAGGACTGTACTATGGGCCAAGCTATCCCATTGTTGCACATGCTAGAGCAACAGCTGAAGGAGGTGTCTGAAACGTACGCAGGTGTGGATGACAAACTAGACGCATATCATTTGGCGGAGTCCTTAGCCGCTCGCTTATCTGAAAATACAAGGATTAAAAATAACATTGTGTCACAACAACATTACATTACTGCCACAATTTTGGATCCACGGTATAAAGTATTTCTGAACAGTAAGGCAGTAATTCCTTTTTTGGAAGTGGGTGTTGCCAACTACAAAACTTTGATAGCTGAGGAAGCCACTAACTTCGAAAACGAACGGCTGGTAATTACAGGCCCCCACCCCAGGCCATAACAAGTACTACAGGGCATCCAGAGTCAAGTTCTACTTCGGAGCCTGAGGGCAGTGCGTTTGCCTCCCAGCAGTCACCAACACCAACACTACCAATAACATCAACAACAGCAAGAACAGGATCATCCACAGTACAATCGGCAACTGATTGGTTTCTACGGCAGGGGTATGGTAAGTCCAGTGCTGATGCAAAGGCAAAACAGGCCGAGCACATCGGAGCACCCCTGAACATTGAGCGGACGGTCCAGGCCTATCTGGATGACCCAACAGAGGTCTTCATGGATCGAAACCCATTGGTGTATTGGTATGGGAAAAGAAGCCAATGGACAGTGCTCAGCAGGCTGGCGATAAAGTATCTGGCTTCCCCTGTCGCAAGTTTCTCTTCTGAGCGTGTTTTCAGTGCTGCTGGTGCCATTGTAACGTTGAAAAGGACCAGTCTCTCGCCCAAAAGCGTGGAGAGGTTAACCATGATCAAAATGAATCAGCACTTTATACCACCGGATTACAAAATACGTGAATCACAGCAGGAAGAGGAGAGCGACTTCGATGACGTAAGTAGTGGGTTACAGGACCTACTTATGTCCGAACCACCAGAGTTTGAGGACGAGCTCCTCTTCCCTGACAACTAGGCTTTCAAATTGTTACTTTCTTCCTTCCTTTATTTGTCTGTGTATCTGTCTTTCTGGTTCAAATCAAATCACAACAAATCCATCACCACCGTCTTCTCTTTTTATTTCCCTATTGGAGTTGCACGTCTGTGCATTTAACTGTCCACTCTTCAGAGTCCTGCTTCATCTTCCTGACTCGCCCTAATTACATTTCCATCAAGCCAGACATTGGAGTACAAGAAATGTTGCCTTTAACAGTCCCTCCATAAGAAGTGAAACGTGACTATAGCTATCCTCCGTTTTGTTTCCGAGCCGAAACTCATCACTGTCCGAAGGCTACCGCCTCTGCAGGCATCCACAACTCTTCACTGTCAGAACTTGGGCAGGCATCCAAAAGTAAACTCATCACTGTCCGAAGGCTACAGCCTCGGCAGGCATCACTGTCTGGACAGAAGGTACTTGGCAGAGAAAGACAAGACTCTTCGAAGAAACTTGCTGACATTTGTGCAAACTCAATTGACCAGCAATTAGCGCTACCCAGGCCGCGGCCCATCACAGCGCTGACCATGTGAAGCAACTTAAACTGTGACAAAGTGCCACAGATGAATACGACGAAAACCGAAACAGCGACTAACACTCAAAATGAATGTGGAGTAATAATGAGGCCACTGCCTCGTTAAAAAAAACACACACCTGTCAGAACTAGGCATCTGATGATCTGACAGCCAAAGAGAAGAGCAAGACAGGTAATGATGGCATGCATTGGATGCTTGCTGACTCTGGAGCGATTGCTGTTGTTTGTTGTGTTGATGTTGTGCATGAAGTCGAACTCTACTAGTTAATCTACAAAGTAAAAGTGACTCAAGTGACAGTCAATGTTTCCCTTCTTGTTGTTTAATAACCAAATTGTACTCCTACTACTGCAGGTGCAGGCCAATATCTGTTGCAATTTTTTAATATGGACTTAATCGGAGTCACTACAGACTGAGTTGGAGTTGGACAACACGTACCACACCATGATGATGACCATACTATCTTTGCACGCAGTCAGTCAGTTGGATTGGAGATGATTGAAGGAATAACTGCGTTTCATGAAGTGGCATAAAAGGTAAACATAAACATAACAATTCAACAAGAAAGTAAACACAGCAGACCTACATGTCCATGTAGTGGTGGAGCCGAGTGTAGTCATATGACTGACATCGGCGCATTGATTTAGTCACTTAATTTTGAAAATGCTAGGTTGCTGTATATGCCTTTTTGTCTGGCTCTTTCAAAATTTAAGGTAAATGGAGGTTGAGTCACGGGCTGGTGCTGTGGTGGGCCTGTTCTGTCCTGTTGTTGTTGTAGCTTAATGCTGTAAACAGAATAGACACGATATATCCAAGCCGCCTCAGTCTGAAAGTGTTCTCTCTTCTCTTCTTGGACTCCACCGTAATTGATGCTTTTTTTTATTCATTGATTTTTCAATACCCCTTTTGTTTTTCCATCTACACTTACAGGCCGGCCTTTACCCTGTGCTATACTGGGAGACACAACTCACACTTACCTTACCAATCCGCATCAGGCAGGCAGTGGCACCCAAGATTGATGTGCGGAGCGTCCATGGAAGATAGGACCAAGAGGAATGACGAGATTCAACTCCACAATTTCAGCCAGTAGGTAACCCTGGGCGTTCAGCTCGCGGACTTTGGGCAAGTCCGCACTGCGCGACAACGCGGACTTACACTTTTTATCTTCTTCGCGCGCTCAATGTACGTTTTCGCGCACGCGATAACAACTTTTTGTGACGATCGCGATGCCGAACACGCAGAATTTACAATCTGGCGAAGAATATCTCTCGAGCATCATAAAACCTTCTCGAAAATGTTGATTTAGTTCATTTTGCACAAAAAACTCCTCAGGTAGTCATTTAGATGTAGTTTGGTGAGCAAGGAGTCACTTTTTTTTGTTTTACAATTTTTTTCAAGAGGAAGGAAGTTGCCCAGAGTCTCCAACTGCCTGGTCCTGTCCTTTGTCTTCACTTTTTGTTATTTTGGGTGGCCTGGCCATGTGGGTGGCGGCCATTTTGTAAAGCCAGCCACTGTGCTTTTGCCATAGGCCTCCAAGCTTGCGGCCCAGTATGCCAGTAGGCCCAGAGGTAGTCACCATGGGTGCATAAAACTGTTTCTGTGTAGTCTGTGGAATTTTGACATCATTTAGGCCATGGATGGCATTGAATTGATTCAATTGAATTGCGAAATGTGTTTTTTTTTGGAGGGTCTGACTATTTCACTTTTTGGGTGTGTTAAATAAATGCCTTTTTGCGTGTGTACTGTGTAATTATAATTGTGTTGTTGTAGTGGTTGTCTAACTTTCAAAAGTGTTTTTAGCCATGTGGATTTTAGTTTTTGCATTAAAGCTGTGTGTGTTTTATAAGGCATCCTTTGTCTGCCCATATATAGGCCTGCTTGAGTTCATTGTTTGCCGTGCCTTGTGCCTGTGAGTCACCATGTTTCTGGGGGCCATTTTGTTGTGGTAGTTATTAGTGTGCTTTTTTGCCACATAGGCCTGCGTGTCTTTCCATTGTTCCTCTTGTCTTACTGCTTCCAAATCCATCCCCATTGCCAGCTGCAGCTCCCTGATGCTGCTATATAATACATCCCACGTGATGCACAAATTTAGGCCAAACATGCTCCACTACATTTTAGTTTTTGTTCTTTACTATTCTTATTCTTCCAGAGTGTACACTAGCACTACACAGTAGCCAGGAAAGCCCTGGCCTTGTTGTCAACGTCTCATAAATGGCTAGACTGTGTGTTGTTGTTCACAGAGTTTCTGAAATTTAATAATTGAGGCCACCACACACTAAGTTCTATATTCTATTTGTTTGATTTGTGCTATGTTTGACTGATGTTCTGGCTTTTTTGCTTTTAGGTGCACAAAGACTGAGGAGGAGGTGTGTCTCTCATCATTGCCAGTTGCACTTCCAGCCACACATCCTGCTGCTGTACCCACAACACAACGTGACGTGTGACCTGACCAGACATCTCTGCTACTGAGTGCTGCTGACATCTGAAGAAGATGGGCCCAAAGAAAGCAGGTACCAGGTCCTCCAGTACCAAGAAAGTTGCTATTGAGAAGAAGAAGGAACAGAAGAAGGAAGTGACACTTAAGTCTGGTGTGCCGGCCAATACCTTTTTTGGGAGAAAAAAAATTTGCGCCTGCAGCAGCGGTGTCCGGGGGGCAAGCTGGGGGCAGCACCTCCGCATCAGTGGACCCAACCCACCAACCCAGGCCCAAGCACATGAGTGTGGAAGAGGTAGCCAGCCTAATGTTGGAAAGCAGAGATGCTGAGCCTGGAGATAAACTTATCGCTATCTCAAAGTAGTACCCAATCAACGCAGGAAGAAACACAGCAGATAAGTGGTCAACAACAGCAGCCGCAACCACCGCCCGCAATAGTAGTTGTTGTTCCTCCTGAAGTAGGGGCAGTTCAGGAAATTGAGCCTCATGCAGAGGTAGAAGAAGACAGCGCGATACCAAAGGGGATGATGGACGGAGCGTTAGAGCAAATCAAACACTCACCCCCAGTCAACTGATCTGGGTTAAATCCATCATCATTCTTTAGCTCACTCCACCACCCCAGTTCAGACATGGCCATATGCAAATCAGTCTGACCCTGTGCCTCATGGGAACAGTCCAGCCCGAACTGCCAAGCCATGTCTTCCCTGGACCGGAAACAAGCATCCTGGGACCGGTTTCGGGTTCAAAACCCTCATCAGCCAGGCTATCTTGAATCCAGTGGCAAAGTGAGCAAGGGACCCACGTCTGGGCATACCCTGCCAACTTAGGGCGAACAAAGCGAGTACCAAAGGGGATGATGGACGGAGCGTTAGAGCAAATCAAACACTCACCCCCAGTCAACTGATCTGGGTTAAATCCATCATCATTCTTTAGCTCACTCCACCACCCCAGTTCAGACATGGCCATATGCAAATCAGTCTGACCCTGTGCCTCATGGGAACAGTCCAGCCCGAACTGCCAAGCCATGTCTTCCCTGCACCGGAAACAAGCATATTGGGACCGGTTTCGGGTTCAAAACCCTCATCAGCCAGGCTATCTTGAATCCAGTGGCAAAGTGAGCAAGGGACCCACGTCTGGGCATACCCTGCCAACTTAGGGCGAACAAAGCGATACCAAAAGGGGATGATGGACGGAGCGTTAGAGCAAATCAAACACTCACCCCCAGTCAACTGATCTGGGTTAAATCCATCATCATTCTTTAGCTCACTCCACCACCCCAGTTCAGACATGGCCATATGCAAATCAGTCTGACC
This sequence comes from Calotriton arnoldi, assembly GCA_963921515.1. Taxonomy (NCBI): domain Eukaryota; kingdom Metazoa; phylum Chordata; class Amphibia; order Caudata; family Salamandridae; genus Calotriton; species Calotriton arnoldi. The sequence goes on from CAWUFW010001115.1 coordinate 444,243, forward strand.
CTGTGCCTCATGGGAACAGTCCAGCCCGAACTGCCAAGCCATGTCTTCCCTGGACCGGAAACAAGCATCCTGGGACCGGTTTCGGGTTCAAAACCCTCATCAGCCAGGCTATCTTGAATCCAGTGGCAAAGTGAGCAAGGGACCCAGGTCTGGGCATACCCTGCCAACTTAGGGCGAACAAAGCGATACCAAAGGGGATGATGGACGGAGCGTTAGAGCAAATCAAACACTCACCCCCAGTCAACTGATCTGGGTTAAATCCATCATCATTCTTTAGCTCACTCCACCACCCCAGTTCAGACATGGCCATATGCAAATCAGTCTGACCCTGTGCCTCATGGGAACAGTCCAGCCCGAACTGCCAAGCCATGTCTTCCTGGACCGGAAACAAGCATCCTGGGACCGGTTTCGGGTTCAAAACCCTCATCAGCCAGGCTATCTTGAATCCAGTGGCAAAGTGAGCAAGGGACCCATGTCTGGGCATACCCTGCCAACTTAGGTAGAAGAAGAAGCCACTCATTCAGAAGATCCATTGTCTTCCAAATCCCCAGCAAGGAAAAGGAGGGGTAGTCCATCAAGTTCTTCGCCAAGCCCCCCTTCTGATGATCTAGATGCCACTTGGAAGCCACAAACTGAGTCTGAGAGGGAGCCACGTTCCAAGACCAAGCTAGGGAAAAGGAAGGTTCCGGAAAGCCTTACACTTATGGAGGTCGATGTTGAACAGCAAGATGATGATGATGACGAGCCAGTCATCACGAACATCACTCCCGGCCCCGAGGAGATGGAGACCAACATTATTACCCTATCCAAAATCGCTGCGAGGGATGTAGCACGCATACCTCCACAGGTAACACCAACACAACCTACAGCTTCCATATTTGCATTAGCAAAGGCCCGGCAGCGACCTACACCCAGCACAACCACCACCTCAGTAGGAGTAGGTAGTGGTACAGCAGCACAGAGTCAAATTCAACACACACCCTACAGATCATCCGGCATTGGAAGTGGCACCTCCAGCAGGAGGCCAAAGTTAAGCTCCCCAGTTTGGGACTTCTTTACGGTTAGCGAAAAGGAGGAGAACATTGCTATATGCTCCATTTGTAATACCTCTGTTAGTCGTGGTAAGCTTGGTACAAACTATGGTACCGGAGGTCAAATGACCCATCTGAAAAAACACCACTTGATCAGCTGGGAGGACCACCTTCGCGGCAGAAAAAAAACTGCAACCATTGGTGTTGGTGGGGATAAAGGAGTCAATCAATCAATCAATCAAGCATTTGTATAGCGCGCTACTCACCCGGAGGGTCTCAAGGCACTTGGGGGAGGGGGGTCCGCTACTGTTCGAACAGCCAGGTCTTGAGTTGCTTCCTGAAGGAGAGGTGGTCTTGGGTAAGGCGGAGGTGGATGGGTAGGGAGTTCCATGTCTTGGCAGCCAGGTAGGAGAAGGATCTTCCTCCCGTTGTGGCTCTTCGGATGCGGGGGACGGCGGTGAGGGCGTGGTTGGTCGATCGTAGCTGGCGGGTGGGAGTGTAGAAGGTCAGACGGTCGTTGAGGTATCTGGGGCCTTGGTTGTGGAGAGCTTTGTGTGCGTGGGTGAGGAGTCGGAACGTGATTCTCTTGCTGACGGGGAGCCAGTGCAGGTCTCTCAGGTGTCCGGCGATGTGGCTGTGTCGGGGGATGTCCAGGATGAGTCGAGCTGAGGCGTTCTGGATGCGTTGGAGTCTTTTTTTAAGTTTGGCTGTGGTTCCGGCATAGAGGGAGTTGCCGTAGTCCAGTCGGCTGGTGACGAGGGCCTGGGTGACCGTCTTCCTGGTTTCGGTGGGGATCCATCAGAAGATCTTGCGCAGCATGCGTAGGATGTTGAAGCAGGACGAGGAGACGGCGTTGATTTGTCGGGTCATTGAGAGGGAGGAGTCCAGGATGAAGCCCAGGTTGCGTGCGTGGTCCGTTGGTTTGAGTGCGTTGCCCAGGGCAGGGGGCCACCAGGAGTCGTCCCAGGCGGAGGGTGATGATCCTAGGATGAGGACTTCCGTTTTATCTGAGTTCAGTTTCAGGCGGCTGTTCCTCATCCACTCGGCTACGTCCTTCATCCCTTCATGTAGGTTGGTTCTGGCGGTTGTGGGGTCGTTGGTGAGGGAGAGGATCAGCTGGGTGTCGTCGGCGTAGGGAGATGATGTTGAGGTTGTGTTGGCGTGCGATGGCTGCGAGGGGCTCATGTAGACGTTGAAGAGGGTGGGGCTGAGTGATGATCCTTGTGGTACGCCGCAGATGACTTCGGTGGCCTCGGAACTGAACGGGGGAGGCGGACTCTCTGGGTTCTTCCGGCGAGGAAGGAGATGATCCACTCCAGTGCCTTCTCTTGGATTCCGCCGTTGTTCAGGCGTTGCACTAGGGTGCGGTGGCAGACTGTGTCGAACGCTGCGGAGAGGTCCAGGAGGATGAGGGCCGCTGTTTCCCCGTTGTCGAGCAGGGCTCGGATGTCGTCGGTAGCTGCGATGAGGGCGGTCTCGGTGCTGTGGTTGGCCCGGAAGCCGGACTGCGAGTGGTCGAGGGATCCATTCGTCTCGAGGAAGGCGGCCAGTTGTCTGTTGACGGTCTTCTCGATGACTTTGGCAGGAAAAGGAAGGAGCGAGATGGGGCGGTAGTTTTTGAGGCCGGTGGGGTCTGCTGACGGTTTCTTCAGTAGGGCGCTGAGTTCGGCGTGCTTCCAGCTCTCTGGCAAGGTGGCGGTGGCGAAGGAGGTGTTGATGATGTCCCGGAGGTGCGGTGCGATGACGGCGTCGGCCTTGTTGAAGACGTGGTGAGGGTAGGGGTCGGTTGGTGATCCGGAGTGGATGGAGTTCATCGTGCGGATAGTGTCTTCGGTGTTGATAGGGGTCCAGGCTCGGAGGGTGGAGGTGGGGGCGTTGGAACGGTCGTAGGGTACGTCGGCTGTGTGCTGAAACTGTAGTGTATGTCTGCGATCTTGCTGTGGAAGAACGAGGCGAAGCGAGTTGCAGAGGTCTTGCGAGGGAGTGATGTCGTTGTTTCCGGCGCTGGGGTTCGAGAGTTCTTTGACGATGGTGAAGAGTTCCTTGCTGTTGTGGGCGTTGTTGTCCAGTCGTTCCTTGAATGCGGTTTTCTTGGTGGTGTGGATCAGCTGGTGGTGTTTTCGGGTGGCGTGCTTGAGGGTGGTCATGTTGTCTGCAGTCGGGTCTCTGCGCCATGCTTTCTCGAGGGCCCGGCAGTTCTTCTTGGATATCTTGAGTTCGTCGGTGAACCAGGATGCTTTCTTGTTGCCGGGTCTGACTGGGGGGTCTTCAATGGGGCGAGGTCGTCTGCGCAGTTGGTGATCCATCTTGTGAGGTTGCTGGCGGCTAGGTTGGGGTTCGTTGAGCTGGCGGGAGGGTTCTGGCTCAGGGATGTGGTGAGTTGGTCGGTGGTGATCTTGTTCCAGCTTCTGCGTGGAAACTGTTGCGGGTGGTGGTGCGTGGTGATCCTGCTGAAGCTGAAGTGGACGCAGCTGTGGTCTGTCCAGTGGAGTCCGGTGGTGTGGCTGAAGGAGATGTCCTTGCTGGAGGAGAAGACGGGGTCAAGCGTGTGGCCGGCGAGGTGTGTGGGGGTGGTCACCAGTTGCTTGAGTCCGAGGTTGGCGAGGTTGTCCAGCAGGGTGGTGGTGTTGCGATCGTTGTTGTTCTCTAGGTGGAAGTTGAGGTCCCCAAGGAGGATGTAGTCAGCCGAGGGGAGGGCGTGCGGGCTGATGAGGTCGGCGATGTCTTCGCTGAATTGTGTGCGTGGTCCTGGGGGTCTGTAGATGAGGGTGCCTCTGAGGGTGGTCTTGGGGTCGGTGTGTATCTGGAAGTGCAGGTGTTCGCCGGCTGTGAAGGTGTCGTCGGAGTTGGTCGTGATGCGGATGGTGTTCTTGTGGACGATGGCGATGCCTCCTCCTGTCTGGTTTGCGCGGTCCCTTCGGGTGATCTTGTATCCGTCCGGGATGGCGATGGCGATGTCGGGCGCTGAGGAGGCGTTCATCCATGTTTCCGTGAGGAAAGCGACGTCTGGTGATGTGGAGTCGAGCAGGTTCCAAAGTTCCACGGCGTGTCTGTGGACGGAGCGGGTGTTGAGCAGGAAGCACTTCAGGTGATTGCTGCTGGTGCTCGGCTTGGCGGGTGTGGTGCAGGTCCGGAGGCAGGAGAACTTGCAGGATTGGCAGGCGAAGGGTCCGTGGGTGCATCCTGGGGTGGCACGGTGGCAGCCGGGGATGCGGCCGGTGTTGAGTGCGTGGAGGGTGGCGGTGTCGTAAGTCCGGTGGGTGGGTTGGCTGCTGCGGGGGCCAGCGTGTTTGGCGCTGGGCGCGGTCCAGGCGCGGACAGGCGCAGACGGGCTTGCCTTAGGCGCGCCCTTGGCGCGCCAGCGGCGCGGCGCAGCGGCCGCCATTTATGGGGGGGGTGGGAGGGAGGAGCAGCTGGGAGGCGGGAGGCAGGGGCAGCGAATGGGCAGTCAGGGGGCGGGGCCGCAGGGACGCAGCGGCGGGAATGGCGAGAGGCAGCGAGGGGTACAGAAGGAAAAGTGGAGAGAAAGCGGACACAAATACGGGCACAATTCAAAATGGGGCAGCGAGGGGTACAGAAGGAAAAGTGGAGAGAAAGCAGACACAAATACGGGCACAATTCAAAATGGGGCAGCGAGGGGTACAGAAGGAAAAGTGGAGAGAAAGCGGACACAAATACGGGCACAATTCAAAATGGGGCAGCGAGGGGTACAGAAGGAAAAGTGGAGAGAAAGCGGACACAAATACGGGCACAATTCAAAATGGGGCAGCGAAGGGTACAGAAGGAAAAGTGGAGAGAAAGCGGACACAAATACGGGCACAATTCAAATGGGGGCAGCGAGGGGTACAGAAGGAAAAGTGGAGAGAAAGCGGACACAAATACGGGCACAATTCAAAATGGGGCAGCGAGGGGTACAGAAGGAAAAGTGGAGAGAAAGCAGACACAAATACGGGCACAATTCAAAATGGGGCAGCGAGGGGTACAGAAGGAAAAGTGGAGAGAAAGCGGACACAAATACGGGCACAATTCAAAATGGGGCAGCGAGGGGTACAGAAGGAAAAGTGGAGAGAAAGCGGACACAAATACGGGCACAATTCAAAATGGGGCAGCGAGGGGTACAGAAGGAAAAGTGGAGAGAAAGCGGACACAAATACGGGCACAATTCAAAATGGGGCAGCGAGGGGTACAGAAGGAAAAGTGGAGAGAAAGCGGACACAAATACGGGCACAATTCAAATGGGGGCAGCGAGGGTACAGAAGGAAAAGTGGAGAGAAAGCAGACACAAATATGGGCACAATTCAAAATGGGGCAGCGAGGGGTACAGAAGGAAAAGTGGAGAGAAAGCGGACACAAATACGGGCACAATTCAAAATGGGGCAGCGAGGGGTACAGAAGGAAAAGTGGAGAGAAAGCGGACACAAATACGGGCACAATTCAAATGGGGGCAGCGAGGGGTACAGAAGGAAAAGTGGAGAGAAAGCGGACACAAATACGGGCACAATTCAAAATGGGGCAGCGAGGGGTACAGAAGGAAAAGTGGAGAGAAAGCGGACACAAATACGGGCACAATTCAAAATGGGGCAGCGAGGGGTACAGAAGGAAAAGTGGAGAGAAAGCGGACACAAATACGGGCACAATTCAAAATGGGGCAGCGAGGGGTACAGAAGGAAAAGTGGAGAGAAAGCGGACACAAATACGGGCACAATTCAAATGGGGGCAGCGAGGGGTACAGAAGGAAAAGTGGAGAGAAAGCGGACACAAATACGGGCACAATTCAAAATGGGGCAGCGAGGGGTACAGAAGGAAAAGTGGAGAGAAAGCGGACACAAATACGGGCACAATTCAAAATGGGGCAGCGAGGGGTACAGAAGGAAAAGTGGAGAGAAAGCGGACACAAATACGGGCACAATTCAAATGGGGGCAGCGAGGGGTACAGAAGGAAAAGTGGAGAGAAAGCGGACACAAATACGGGCACAATTCAAAATGGGGCAGCGAGGGGTACAGAAGGAAAAGTGGAGAGAAAGCGGACACAAATACGGGCACAATTCAAATGGGGGCAGCGAGGGGTACAGAAGGAAAAGTGGAGAGAAAGCGGACACAAATACGGGCACAATTCAAAATGGGGCAGCGAGGGGTACAGAAGGAAAAGTGGAGAGAAAGCGGACACAAATACGGGCACAATTCAAAATGGGGGCAGCGAGGGGTACAGAAGGAAAAGTGGAGAGAAAGCGGACACAAATACGGGCACAATTCAAAATGGGGCAGCGAGGGGTACAGAAGGAAAAGTGGAGAGAAAGCGGACACAAATACGAGCACAATTCAAAATGGGGGCAGCGAGGGGTACAGAAGGAAAAGTGGAGAGAAAGCGGACACAAATACGGGCACAATTCAAAATGGGGCAGCGAGGGGTACAGAAGGAAAAGTGGAGAGAAAGCGGACACAAATACGGGCACAATTCAAATGGGGGCAGCGAGGGGTACAGAAGGAAAAGTGGAGAGAAAGCGGACACAAATACGGGCACAATTCAAATGGGGGCAGCGAGGGGTACAGAAGGAAAAGTGGAGAGAAAGCGGACACAAATACGGGCACAATTCAAAATGGGGCAGCGAGGGGTACAGAAGGAAAAGTGGAGAGAAAGCGGACACAAATACGGGCACAATTCAAATGGGGGCAGCGAGGGGTACAGAAGGAAAAGTGGAGAGAAAGCAGACACAAATATGGGCACAATTCAAAATGGGGCAGCGAGGGGTACAGAAGGAAAAGTGGAGAGAAAGTGGACACAAATACGGGCACAATTCAAAATGGGGCAGCGAGGGGTACAGAAGGAAAAGTGGAGAGAAAGCGGACACAAATACGGGCACAATTCAAATGGGGGCAGCGAGGGGTACAGAAGGAAAAGTGGAGAGAAAGCGGACACAAATACGGGCACAATTCAAAATGGGGCAGCGAGGGGTACAGAAGGAAAAGTGGAGAGAAAGCGGACACAAATACGGGCACAATTCAAAATGGGGCAGCGAGGGGTACAGAAGGAAAAGTGGAGAGAAAGCGGACACAAATACGGGCACAATTCAAAATGGGGCAGCGAGGGGTACAGAAGGAAAAGTGGAGAGAAAGCGGACACAAATACGGGCACAATTCAAATGGGGGCAGCGAGGGGTACAGAAGGAAAAGTGGAGAGAAAGCGGACACAAATACGGGCACAATTCAAAATGGGGCAGCGAGGGTACAGAAGGAAAAGTGGAGAGAAAGCGGACACAAATACGGGCACAATTCAAAATGGGGCAGCGAGGGGTACAGAAGGAAAAGTGGAGAGAAAGCGGACACAAATATGGGCACAATTCAAATGGGGGCAGCGAGGGGTACAGAAGGAAAAGTGGAGAGAAAGCGGACACAAATACGGGCACAATTCAAAATGGGGCAGCGAGGGGTACAGAAGGAAAAGTGGAGAGAAAGCGGACACAAATACGGGCACAATTCAAATGGGGGCAGCGAGGGGTACAGAAGGAAAAGTGGAGAGAAAGCGGACACAAATACGGGCACAATTCAAAATGGGGCAGCGAGGGGTACAGAAGGAAAAGTGGAGAGAAAGCGGACACAAATACGGGCACAATTCAAAATGGGGGCAGCGAGGGGTACAGAAGGAAAAGTGGAGAGAAAGCGGACACAAATACGGGCACAATTCAAAATGGGGCAGCGAGGGGTACAGAAGGAAAAGTGGAGAGAAAGCGGACACAAATACGAGCACAATTCAAAATGGGGGCAGCGAGGGGTACAGAAGGAAAAGTGGAGAGAAAGCGGACACAAATACGGGCACAATTCAAAATGGGGCAGCGAGGGGTACAGAAGGAAAAGTGGAGAGAAAGCGGACACAAATACGGGCACAATTCAAATGGGGGCAGCGAGGGGTACAGAAGGAAAAGTGGAGAGAAAGCGGACACAAATACGGGCACAATTCAAATGGGGGCAGCGAGGGGTACAGAAGGAAAAGTGGAGAGAAAGCGGACACAAATACGGGCACAATTCAAAATGGGGCAGCGAGGGGTACAGAAGGAAAAGTGGAGAGAAAGCGGACACAAATACGGGCACAATTCAAATGGGGGCAGCGAGGGGTACAGAAGGAAAAGTGGAGAGAAAGCGGACACAAATACGGGCACAATTCAAAATGGGGCAGCAAGGGGTACAGAAGGAAAAGTGGAGAGAAAGCGGACACAAATACGGGCCCAATTCAAAATGGGGGCAGCGAGGGTACAGAAGGAAAAGTGGAGAGAAAGCGGACACAAATACGGGCACAATTCAAAATGGGGCAGCGAGGGGTACAGAAGGAAAAGTGGAGAGAAAGCGGACACAAATACGGGCACAATTCAAATGGGGGCAGCGAGGGGTACAGAAGGAAAAGTGGAGAGAAAGCGGACACAAATACGGGCACAATTCAAAATGGGGCAGCGAGGGGTACAGAAGGAAAAGTGGAGAGAAAGCGGACACAAATACGGGCACAATTCAAATGGGGGCAGCGAGGGGTACAGAAGGAAAAGTGGAGAGAAAGCGGACACAAATACGGGCACAATTCAAAATGGGGCAGCGAGGGTACAGAAGGAAAAGTGGAGAGAAAGCGGACACAAATACGGGCACAATTCAAATGGGGCAGCGAGGGGTACAGAAGGAAAAGTGGAGAGAAAGCGGACACAAATACGGGCACAATTCAAAATGGGGCAGCGAGGGGTACAGAAGGAAAAGTGGAGAGAAAGCGGACACAAATACGGGCACAATTCAAAATGGGGGCAGCGAGGGGTACAGAAGGAAAAGTGGAGAGAAGCGGACATAAATACGGGCACAATTCAAAATGGGGAAGCGAGGGTACAGAAGGAAAAGTGGAGAGAAAGCGGACACAAATACGGGCACAATTCAAATGGGGGCAGCGAGGGGTACAGAAGGAAAAGTGGAGAGAAGCGGACACAAATACGGGCACAATTCAAAATGGGGCAGCGAGGGGTACAGAAGGAAAAGTGGAGAGAAAGCGGACACAAATACGGGCACAATTCAAATGGGGGCAGCGAGGGGTACAGAAGGAAAAGTGGAGAGAAAGCGGACACAAATACGGGCACAATTCAAAATGGGGCAGCGAGGGGTACAGAAGGAAAAGTGGAGAGAAGCGGACACAAATACGGGCACAATTCAAATGGGGGCAGCGAGGGTACAGAAGGAAAAGTGGAGAGAAAGCGGACACAAATACGGGCACAATTCAAAATGGGGCAGCGAGGGGTACAGAAGGAAAAGTGGAGAGAAAGCGGACACAAATACGGGCACAATTCAAATGGGGGCAGCGAGGGGTACAGAAGGAAAAGTGGAGAGAAAGCGGACACAAATACGGGCACAATTCAAATGGGGGCAGCGAGGGGTACAGAAGGAAAAGTGGAGAGAAAGCGGACACAAATACGGGCACAATTCAAAATGGGGCAGCGAGGGGTACAGAAGGAAAAGTGGAGAGAAAGCGGACACAAATACGGGCACAATTCAAATGGGGGCAGCGAGGGGTACAGAAGGAAAAGTGGAGAGAAAGCGGACACAAATACGGGCACAATTCAAAATGGGGCAGCGAGGGGTACAGAAGGAAAAGTGGAGAGAAAGCGGACACAAATACGGGCACAATTCAAATGGGGGCAGCGAGGGGTACAGAAGGAAAAGTGGAGAGAAAGCGGACACAAATACGGGCACAAGAAGAGGAGTAGAAGATCCGATCACGGTGGAAGAGGAAGGACAGGGAGACATTCTCTCTGGTAGTGGTACACAAGGTGTCCCTGACCCCAGCAGTGCAGTCTTAACGTTGCACACATCTTCAGCAACATCTCAGTGGCACAAGAGTAAGAGTCAGCCAGAGACACCAAGAAGTACCAGGTCCGCACTACCAAAAAGTGCGTTGAGCCTAAGAGAAAGGAAAACCATGCAGCCTATCATTATCAGCATGTTTGGGGGTGAGGGGCAGTACGAACGCAACCACCCAATAGCACGTTTGTACAATGCAAAGCTGGCTAAAATGTTAGCACTGGACCTTCTCCCTTTTTCTTTTGTTGAAGGGTGGGTTTTCTGGAATTTGTGTCAACCATCTGCCCAAAATGGCATGTTCCCAGCCGCTACTATTTTGCCAGAGTTGCAGTTCCAGCACTACATCACGACGTGCTGGAATTGCTAGGAAAGGCCTTGAAGCAGAGTGCTGTTCACAGTATCCACCTGACTACAGACATGTGGACCAGTTGCCAAGCCACAGATTACATGTGCATCACTGCACACTGGATCTGTTTTGCGGGGGTTAGAGAACAGATATCTGCTGGTGTTGATACTGCAGAGATTTTTCATGCCACTCGCAAACATGCACCGGTAGCCATGTTTGCCATGGAGAAATCTCATACTGCTGCAAACATTTTGGAAGAGTTTAACACCAAGGTCTTTGAGTGGCTGCGCCCAAGAGGGCTTACGATTGGTTTTGTTGCCACGGACAACGGCAGTAATGTAGTTTTGGCCATGCGCAATGGTGGCTATTTCAGGGTCCCGTGTTTGGCACACTGCATTAACATTGTTGTTCAAGACTTTTTGAAAAATGAATCCAAAGTCAGCAACTTACTGGTCACCTGCAGAAGAATATGCACACATTTCAACCATTCTTTTAAAGCCCGGAAGCAGCTGAGGGTCATTCAACGTGAGCATAAAATGCCAGTCAAAGCGCTCATCCAAGAGGTGCCAACACGTTGGAACTCAACTTATTACATGCTTGATCGTCTGTTTGAACTGTACATACCACTCAATGCTTATGTCATGCAAAGATTAGGGGAACCTACTGTGAGAGGCATGACCGTTGAGATGGCTCAATGGGACCTCATTAAATGCCTGACTGAGATGCTACTTCCTTTTGAGATCTTCACACGTGAAGTCAGCAGGGAGGACTGTACTATGGGCCAAGCTATCCCATTGTTGCACATGCTAGAGCAACAGCTGAAGGATGTGTCTGAAACGTACGCAGGTGTGGATGACAAACAAGACGCATATCATTTGGCGGAGACCTTAGCCGCTCGCTTATCGGAAAATACAAGGATTAAAAATAAAATTTTGTCACAACCACATTACATTAGTGCCACAATTTTGGATCCATGGTACAAAGTATTTCTGAACAGCAAGGCAGTAATTCCTTTTCGGAAGTGGATGTTGCCAACTACAAAACTTTGATAGCTAAGGAAGCCACTATTTTCGAAAGCGAACGGCTGTTAATTACAGGCCCCCCACCCCAGGCCATAACCAGTACTACAGGGCATCCAGAGTCAAGTTCTACTTCGGAGCCTGAGGGCAGTGCATTTGCCTCCCAGCAGTCACCTACACCAACAATAACATCAAGAACAGGATCATCCACAGCACAATGTGCAACTGATTGGTTTCTACAGCAGGGGTATGGTAAGTCCAGTGCTGATGCAAAGGCAAAACAGGCCGAGCACATCGGAGCACCCCTGAACATTGAGCGGATGGTCCAGGCCTATCTGGATGACCCAACAGAGGTCTTCATGGATCGAAACCCATTGGTGTATTGGTATGGGAAAAGAAGCCAATGGACAGTGCTCAGCAGGCTGGCGATAAAGTATCTGGCTTCCCCTGTCGCAAGTGTCTCTTCTGAGCGTGTTTTCAGTGCTGCTGGTGCCATTGTAACTTCGAAAAGGACCAGTCTCTCGGCCCAAAGCGTGGAGAGGTTAACCATGATCAAAATGAATCAGCACTTTATACCACTGGATTACAAAATACGTGAATCACAGCAGGAAGAGGAGAGCGACTTGGATGACGTAAATAGTGCGTTACAGGACCTACTTCTGTCCGAACCACCAGAGTTTGAGGACGAGCACCTCTTCCCTGACAACTAGGCTTTCAAATTGTTACTTTCTTCCTTCCTTTATGTGTCTGTGTATCTGTCTTTCTGGTTCAAATCAAATCACAACAAATCCATCACCACCGTCTTCTCTTTTTATTTCCCTATTGGAGTTGGATGTCTGTGCATTTAACTGTCCACTCTTCAGAGTCCTGCTTCATCTTCCTGTCTCGCACAAGTACATTTCCATCAAGCCAGACATTAGTACAAGAAATGTTGCCTTTACCAGTCCCGCCTCCATAAGAAGTGAAACGTGACTATAGCTATCCTCCGTTTTGTTTTCGAGCCGAAACTCATCAGTGTCCGAAGGCTACAGCCTCAGCAGGCATCCAAAGGTCCTCACTGTCAGGACAGAAGGTACTTGGCAGAGAAAGACAAGAGACTCTTCGAAGAAACTTGCTGACATTTGTGCAAACTCAAATGACCATCAATGAGCGCTACCCAGGCCGCGGCCCATCATCACAGTGCTGACCATGGGAAGCAACTTAAACTGTGACAAAGTGCCACAGAAGAATAAGACGAAAACCGAAACAGCGACTAACACTCAAAATGAATGTGGAGTGGAGTAATGATGAGGCCACTGCCCCGTAAAAACAAATAACAACTGTCAGAACTAGGCATCTGATGATCTGACAGCCAAAGAGAAGAGCAAGACAGGTAATGATGGAATGCATTGGATGCTTGCAGACTCTGAGCGATTGCTGTTGTTTGTTGTTGATGTTGTGCATGAAGTCGAACTCTACTCTACTAGTTAATCTACAAAGTGACTCAAGTCAGTGACAGTCAATGTTTCCCTTCTTGTTGTTTAATAACCAAATTGTACTCCTACTACTGCAGGTGCAGGCCAATATCTGTTGCAATTTTTTAATATGGAATATGGACTTAATCGGAGTCACTACAGACTGAGTTGTAGTTGGACAACACGTACCACACCATGATGATGACCATACTATCTTTGCACGCAGTCATTCAGTTGGATCGGAGATGATTCAAGGAATAACTGCATTTCATGAAGTGGCATAAGGTAAACATAAACACAACAATTCAACAAGAAAGTAAACACAGCAGACCTACATGTCCATGTAGTGGTGTGTAGTCGAGTGTAGTGATGACTCACAGCGGCGCATTGATTTTGTCACTTAATTAGGAAAATGCTAAGTTGCTGTGTATGCCTTTTGTCTGGCTATGTCAAAAATTAAGGTAAATGGAGGTTGGGTCACGGGCTGGTGCTGTGGTGGGCCTGTTCTGTCCTGTTGTTGTTGTAGCTTAATGCTGTAAACAGAATCTACACGATATATCCAAGCCGCCTCACACTGAAAGTGTTCTCTCTTCTCTTCTTGGACTCCACCGTAATTGATGGGTTTTTTTATTCATTGATTTTTCAATACCCCTTTTGTTTTTCCATCTAGACGTTACAGGCCGGCCTTTACCCTGTGCTTGCTATACTGGGAGACACAACTCACATTTACCTTACCAATCGGCATCAGGAAGGCCACCAAGATTGATGTGCGGAGCGTCCATGGAAGATAGGACCAAGAGGAACGACGAGATTCAACTCCACAATTTGAGCATGATAATACAGTAACTTTAGTATCATTCATCATTCATCTTTTAATTAATTTGAATCCTTTTTTCTCTTCAATCATTAGGACTGTGTGTTGTGTGTTGTTTGTTTGCTAATAGATCCTTACAACTGTGTTTTAATTGTCTTTGCTATCTTTACAAGTAAGCCCAGTACATCATGGAATTTGGGTCTCTGAGGGCATATTACAGGCAAGGCAAATTGCATAGAATATACTGCTGCCCTGTACTGTCTAATTGTCTAGTAGGAGTTATTAAGTACTACTCATTAACCATCAAGTTATCTTCATCATCATGCATGCATTTCCCTTTTCTCCCTTTATAGATTTTTTGTATAAGATCATGGTCGTCTGCCAAGATTGCGCTTTGCTTTTGTTGTCCATGCGTACTGTTTTTCATTCTCAAACCTTTCCCCAAATCCCCCTTCCCATCCATTCATCAAACCCTAACCCTCTTCCCCCGGGCTGTGATTTATATTGAGGTGTGATGTGACTACATAAAATGTACACCAATTGATCACACGCTTGCTGGGGCAGATGTGGTGAAAGCAACACTAATTCAATTGCAAGGCAGGGCGAGGAGCTTCTTCTGCTTGCCCACCCATGCTCAGTCTATGTGCAAGCCGTCACCGGCTAATAGTAGTACATCATAATTAATTGCCGTCATTGATTGGATTAATCATCAAACTCCTACCACACAGCAGTAAAGGTTACGAATTACGATTGTGTTAAGTTAAGTGACTCACTCGACACAACTACAGTTTGTAACTTCTTGTACTAGGCTGTCCCCGCCACCATTATGTTTAATTTTACTTTAGCAGTTGCAACTGCAATATTGTTTGTTTGGCAGTCTTCTTCTGTACTGTATTTTACTTCGTTCTACTACTCCTCCCACAGTCGCTCTCAGGAAAGTGACTGTCTCTTTTTAATTTTTTAGCAAATGCTACTGCCAGTGTCTACTCTACTACTACCACCACAACCATGGCATCTTCTACATTCTCTCTGGAAACCATGCAGCCATCGCTGTGCCGAACGTAATCATCAATCACAGGTAAGATACGTTTGGTGGGAGGTATAAATGGACTAGGAGGAGAGACTGACAGTACTAGTAGGACAAATAACTCAGTGAGGGGTACCGCATCTATCTGTTTGTGTTACATCATCGTCGGCAGATTATTTAAATCAAACACTGGCTGCGGCCCTGCAGCAGCAAGGAAACCAATGTGACGTTAATTCGTAAAACAGTAACCCCCACAAAACATTAACATTATATGTTTAAGTATAAATATAATTTATTACCCTAACAAAAATAAACTATCCCACACCTGACCCACCCTTCTCCCTAACCCCAACCAATGTCCAAAACGAAAAAAGTCCAAAGAATGTCCCGAAACCCCAATGCCCAATTCCCACCCACCAAAACAAGGAATAAAAAGGGGCAAAGCAACAGGGTCCTCGATGTTAAATTCGGCGGGCTTTGAGGTGTTTGTCCACCATGATTTTGACCCGCTCCTCCATTTGCTCCTCTAGCCGTGCCATCCGGAGGAGAATCTTCCTGCGAAATGCCCTGCAGTGGCATCCAGGATGGGGGACAGCAGTGCTGGCTGCTAGCGAATTGCGGCGGCGGCGGGCGGCTACCAGACTGCGGCGCCGTACCGCTGGAGTTGTGGCCTGGCTGGGGCCCGGGGCATCGGACGAGGCTGCAGCTGCTGCTGCCGCCTCCTCCTCCTCCGCCTGAGCCACCAGCCGCTGGTACTCCTGGCATATGGCCTCCAGTTTCCGGCGCCGGGCCCTGGCTGCCAACTCCTTCCGCGATGGTTTGTCTTGGGAAGGAGTACTATCTATATCAAGAAAGAAAAAAAATATTGTTGTAACCAGTACTCTTAGCTAAACAGTAACACAAAATTAATTCAACACATAATGGCACAGTAGCACTAGCAAGAAACACAGTACATAACATTTGTGGTAATAATCTATCTATCCTCCCACTTCCTCGGCCTCTAACATTTGTGGGAGTTTCAACATTATACTAGCACTATGGACTCCAGTACACAGTACACCAGTCTTCTTCTTATCTCTAGTTTAGCGAAATTACATAACCTGGTTGTAGCCGGCATGCCAGCTCAGTCAGCTATGCTTGCACCCAAGACAAACATACGAGTCATGACGCAGACTCACGTTAGTTTTATTTACTACTGTCTGCAAGTGGGGAAGCTCGTACTTTTCTATTACGGGTGGCACTGGCCATACTCTCTCTGTTACATGAAGGGCAATTGCTCAATTTCACTTTCACAGTGCCCTGGCTACTACAAAAAGGCAGATTATATATCTGATCCAATGATCATTGCTTATATATGGGACGACGACATAAGGTCAGTAGCGGTCGGTGGTGGGAGTGCTGCCGGGCGGTGACGTGGGGAGGGGCAGGGTGGGGGGTAGTAAACTATGGATTACGGCCAATTACAGGTAAGTAAACATATAAATAAATAAAACTAATTTCGTTGCACGCACTGCATCGCATTTGGCGGTGCAGTGCGCACAATGAAATTCGCTTTATTTATTTTTATGTTTACAGTAAAGTTACCTGTATTTGGCCGCGTAATCCATTGTTTACTACCCCACCCTGCCCTCCCCACATCAGCGCCCGGCAGCACTCCCACCACCGACCGCTACTGCATAAGGTACTTTGTTTTGATTGACTGTGTAACCAACAGATAGGCCACCCTTTGCAGGCTGGCTGACACATTCGAAAATAAATTAACATAGGTAGGGAGTGGTCCTCGGAGTCGAAGGAAGGCGCTTGATAACTAACTATACACAATATATATGATGTGCTTGCAAACTATTGTGAGTATTCTGAAAATACAACTTGTATTCCCTCGGCTTTGCTACTCTGGCGCGGTTTCTTTTACATTCCCTTCAAACTAAGACTCTGCATCCCGTGACAGTCTCCACCTATGCTGTCTATGATGAATACATACAGGCATCCATCCATTCTAAGTAAATGTCTATCATTCTTCTTAATCTCTCCACAAACCTTACTTTGTTTCACCAACAACCACCCATGCGTCCACTCCTTCCTTGCTTGCCTTGGCTTTGAGTTTCACCCAAACACCGCTGATGATTCTTGCTATCCACAGTATCCACCCATACTGTGTCACCCACCCAGGCAGGCATCCATTCTTCTTTCACCTTCCACCCATCCTTCAACAACACATGCATCTGATTCCTATCAGCCACCTATCCATGCTTCCAACGTATCCTTCTCTGCCAGTCATATTAAATCTCGCCCGTCCTTCCTCCTTCCACCCTTCTTTCCCTTTTTGTTCAACACATCCATCAAGGTCATCTGATCTGACTTTTAGTCTTCTCCATAAAACTTTCACAGCTGAGTTGGAGTCAGATAGAAGAGGCCATTGGTTACTCAACTCACGCTGCTAATGTTATTGCTAATGCATTGCTAATGCTAAGTAAAGGGGGTCTTCTTCAACCGTTGTATAATGTTCACTACAACTTCATACCTAATAAGTCTTAACAACAGTACAGTGAGTGAAGTGAACACCCTTCCAGCTAGTGCAATGTCAATAAGTAATGAATATAACTTACCACCGCCCGCCACTGCTGATGGCTCACCCCCTGTAGCTCCTGCAGGTGCCGCATCTCCTGCCCTCTCCGGAATGGTCGCATCGCTGCTGGCCCCGCCGGCACTGGTGGTCGGTAGTACGCCTAGAAAAAAACATGACACATTTTTAGATGCCTGTACACCTCCCCTATTTATTCGTTTTCACTAGCAAGATTGAAAGAAAAGTTAATACATACATATACAACATACATCACTAGTCCAAATCGGGTACTAGAGTAGAGTCAGTAGACACTAGTAGTGTTATGGTCCCTAGGGTCATTATTATAGTCTACTCTACTCTTTGCAAAGTTAGCCTGAGCCATGCAACCATTTTTCGCTTCATGTCTTTTGTGCATGTTACCTCGCAGCTTGTTGTGCAGTAACAGTAAGACGCCTTTTGAGCCCACATGAGCTCATACAGCTACTGTCTGAGCGTTGCGTACAAGAGGTCGAAAAACAAGCCACTTTGTTATGGAGTTCGGTTAGTCCGTATTGCTTAGCCATAAGTAACATGTTACACTTTTTGGCATGACTGAGAAATGCTTGCATTATACTATCTAACGCGCACCATTTTTCTCATAACAGGCAGAAGATTCCCTTCTACGAACCAGAGATTTGCAGAGCTTATGAATGATGCATGTAACCAGTACTTCGACGTTCTACGGTGAGGGGTCTCCCAGAATTCGCACAGATCTTTTGTCTTCTATCATGCACTTGTAACAATGTTTATTGTTTTAATCTTATGCATTTTGCTGTTGGAGCTGGCTGTAGTACACTGAATTTTATAGAACAACATACAGAGCTTGTTAGTTGAAAATAAACCTTTTGAACTTACACATAGACTCTGTGGTATTTGGTGTGGTGGTGGTGGTGGACTTACATGAGTGAGTGAGCGAAAGGGTGTTATGTTCTGGGTTGTATAATCATTGGGTATCTTCGGGTGGGGGTTCGGGGACCTAATGAGACACTATAGCTAGTTGTTCAGGGGATTGTGGGTTCACTGCTGACTGAGGTGTGAGGAAGGTCCAACCTCCCATCACCAACATCCTATTTTCTTGTGCATAGTTCTGTATGTGGCTGTGCAGAATCCCCACATCAGTAGTAGTATGTTCTATATCCTATCAAAAATAGTCAAATATCTGGTTGGGCATTTTTTTGTGGTAATTGTCAAAGCCTCAAGATTAAGAAGACTAGAAGAGGACAACCCAAAGGACTGGACTCAGTGGCTAGAGCTATTGGTCAATCTGAGTTTTATTCAAAACCGTAAAATAAAGAGTGGCAAACTGGGCAAGCTTAGCTACAGACAGACTAATAGTAGTAGTACAGAGAGTCATAGCAGAGGCAGTTAGAACTTAGAGGCAGGTATAACCAGAATTTAGAAACAGATAGTCAAGATCAAAGAAGCTTTTGTAAAAAATAGAATTAGGAAGTGGAACCAGAATTAATAGTTCGGAAAAAATAAGGTGCAGAAAAAGTTAGAGAAATATAATTGTTAATATTAACCACTGGAGGACTTACTGGGGCCAGCAGCAGGGCCCTCGGTAGAGGAGCGGTCCTCTGGTGGTTGTCCCGCCGACTCGGACCCCGTCTTCTTGCCCCTGGGTGCTGCAGATCAGTGATCATGTAAGACATAATAAAGAAAGAGACAAACATTAATGATTGCTGTGAAACAAATAAATTATCTCAAAAAACGCTCAAAAAACGTTTTAGGAAACAATAATTGCAATAAAATTGACCTATCTAATCCGATCGACTACTGGCTTGCGGGATCTACGGACCGTCTACTTATTTATGAACACTAATCCAGTGTTCCATTCTGATTGATTCGAATCCAGAACACTAACTAAGCCTAAGTACCACCTGAC
Source organism: Calotriton arnoldi (assembly GCA_963921515.1). Taxonomy (NCBI): domain Eukaryota; kingdom Metazoa; phylum Chordata; class Amphibia; order Caudata; family Salamandridae; genus Calotriton; species Calotriton arnoldi. The sequence continues at coordinate 463,241 of CAWUFW010001115.1, forward strand.
CTAGCCCACCTATTCCAGACAGGCCAATTGTTCACTAAGTCTGCATTTCCATTTTTTTTAGCCCTCAAAAATGCATAGATGAGATGGAGGACACATGCATAAATTTGTGCATACACCAAATTGTTGGTTGGTTGCGTCTGATTGTTCTACTACTGACTGACACTGCTAAGCCTACCACTCACTAAACAAACTACAAAAGGTTCTACTAAGGACTGGGGTAAGCAGCACTCAGTGACAGAGGATGCGTCACGCAGACCGCTAAAAAATTATCAACTAATACTAACTAAACCTAGTATCAATCCATCCACCACTATTTGACAGGAGGACAAAGGAAGGACTAGAGTCTCTCTAGCAATAGCATTACCTAACTTAAGTTCTCTAAAGTAAACTCTTACATAATAATAAGGTCAAGCGAGCGCAAAGTTGCAAACAAGTAAGAGTAGCGCCGAGCACCAGTGTCCTACAATCACAGATGATTTTGAAACGTAATTTACCTGCAATGTAAGCAGCAGTATTCTTGTTATTCGTAAAAAAATTATACACAATACTTATACTACTATATATATTAGCTACTCACCAAGCCCCACGACCTCGACACCTAGCAGGTCCAACAGGTCCTGCTCCCGGTCCAGGATGTCTGACCACCGGTGGGCCAGCTGGTTATGGGTGCGCCGGACCCCTGAGCAGCGAAACACTTCCCGGCGCACCTTCGCCCACCGGCGGTGACGCTCCTGGGTAGGGTACCCGGAGCCTGGCCTGCCGCCTGCTGCCAAGGTCAAGGGGAGGTGGCGCTGCACAAAAAAAACAAGGGCGGCCACCTCCGCCTCGCTAAAATGCTGCTGGGCTTGCACCCCTGCAGGGCGCAATCTGCCGCAAGGCAGGCGGCTCTTGGGTGCACGTGCCTTGCCCTTGGAGCCGTTATTGCTGCTGCTACCCTTCGCCATGGTTCTGGGGTGTGTGGGAGGAGGCGGAAAAGAAAAGTTAGAAGGGAAAAATAAAGTTAGGGGAAGAAGTAGGAGCTTAAAGAAGAAAGTAATATAAAACAGTAAAAAAGTAAAAAAGACAGTAAAAAGTAGAAATAAATGCAAAATTTAGACTTAGGCACAGAGAGAGATAGATAATAAATAAAAAAAATTGAAAAACAGTGTAAAAAACTAAGAATTGCAACGATTGAGGGTGGATAGAAAAGCAGGCCCAGAACCATAGCATAGAGTGAAAAACAAGATGGCCGCGCCCATCGCGACCGCGTGGGTAAGTTTGCGCGATATTTCTCCCTGAGCACGCAAAAAGCGTCGCGAACACGTACGACGCGTTCCCGAACATGAAATGCGCATCGCGAGCACGCTATACGCGACCCGGAACAGGAAATAAGGCATCGCGAACGGGCGGGACAAGTGAAAAACAAGATGGCCGCGCCCATAGGCGACCGCATGGGTGAGTTCGCGAGATACTATCCCCCGAGCACGCAAATAGCATCCCGAACACGCACAACGCGTTCCCGAAGAAGAAAAACGCATCGCGAACGGGCGCGACAAGCAACTACGCACGCTCGCGTAGCTACTCGTAGCTCGCCTAGCGCTTTAACGTCTTCGCGTAGCTTCGCGTAGCGCGACTACGCGAACTACGCCCAGGGTTACCCTTAGGACAGTTTTTGAGGATTCGTCAAAACATTTCCAAGAAAGAGGATTACATGTTGGATTCTGAAAATCTGAGCGATCGTCTGATCGAAAGAGGTTACCCCAAAGGTTTGGTAAAACGTGCCCGGAAAAGAGCGTGGTTCAACCCCAGAGAAATCCTACTTATGGCAAAGACACGAGAAAGGGATCTTAGCAACAGGATGATATGCATCACCACATGCTGCACTCTGAGCCATTCAATCAGGAAGATTATTAACAAACACTGGGCTTTGATTTCAGATGGCTTGGAATTACCAGATCCATCCATGCACTCTTTCAAAAAATGCAAAAGCATACGAGATCATGTGGTACGATCCCTCCTGGAGTCTCCGCCGGCACCATCCATTCAATCCATGTGGCACCTACCTGAAACGCTTGGCCATTACAAGTGCAGCTACTGCAAGGCCTGTAAATATACCATCCAAACCAAACAAGTCACCTACAAACAACACGTGATCGATCTCAAGACTTTTACGAACTGTAACACCTCAGATATTATTTATGCTATCATTTGCCCATGTGACAAGATGTATGTGGGACAGACTCAACAAAAGGTAAAAGCCCGGGTACTACAACATTTTAGCAGGGTAGGGTGCGGTGTAGTTGGAGCACCCCTGGTTGAGCATTTTCAGAGTGCCAAGAACGAAGCGGAGAGCCTTAAATGAGTTGTTTTGGTGAAGGTGACCTTGGGGGTCAGGGGGGGTGACATTCAGTCCGTCTTGAACATTCAAGAATGTAAATGGATGCACCTTCTGGCCACTATTCATAACGGCTTGAACAAACTAGATGCTAGTAGTGCACAACTATCATGCTTAACAACTGAATAGTTAATATACCCATTACTACTCCTGCTAGATACAGTATTGTTCAGGACAATGGGCCACGCTAGAATATGTGACAAGTACTCAATTTCTAAATATTCATGAACCAGAATGATACTTCAAATTCGCTTTGTACTTTGTAACAATGTATGTATCTCTTTTTAGATGTTTAACTTTTTTGTAGCTCGTATTTTTCGAGCATCAACATATGCAATGTTTTTTCAAATTGAGTCGCTACTTTGTTTCTTCTCTTTCCTCTTTTATATTAACTGGTTTGTCGCACCTTGCACATTGAACAAACTGCACTGAGAGTTTATGTCTATGAATAGTACAATCAATGAAATTCTATTTAGATTTGGAATTGCACATTTATCAAACTAAGATCTTTAGCGCTGTAAACGTGAAATGTCACCAAATTTGTCAGACCTTCCTTTCCAACGCGGTGCACCGGCGCCTTGTAGTTAAGCTGTGACTACGTGGTGGCAGCAGTCAGCGACTGCAAGCACGACGTAGCGCGTGCACGCCACCTCCCCCGGGCGGTCCAAACCGGCATTTAAGGAAATTCCCATTCAGTGCGCCGTTTACAAGGATGTGAACGGATGAGCGAAACACCGGAGCGGTGAGTCTGTGCTACCACCTCCCGGTTCCTTTTCCCTGTTTATCAGCATAACAGTACGCTTGTTGGGATGGTGGTGAACCCCTCTCTTTCATTTATTCTTTTAGAATCACTGAATCTATTGAGTATTCTGGGCCTGATCTTGATGAACCAATATATTGAAAAGACATAACAAAAGTAAGTTTTTCTATGAAACGCAGTGATGCGTACATGAAATTGACAAAACGTTTCTAATGCCGATACCGGCGTAGTCGAACTTACTGATGGCACGCAAACCTTCGTTTCATATTACCATCCAGTTCCCCTCTCTGCTACAGGAGCCTATGGGCCCACAGTGAACATTTGACCACCACAGACACGGCTGGACAACGGTAATTTCTTTATCCCTTACAATTTGATGCCTCTTGCATCTTTAATCTTTCACTTCAAGTTTTTAAGGATCATTTTCCATTATTTCGTAGGTGCCCCCCAGTCCTGAGGAAGACCCCTTTGTAAGGATCAAGGGTACCCTACATTTCCCTGGGGTCGAAACGTCGACAATCGTCTATTTTGATGCAAATGTGGACAACAGTGCTTTATCACTGTGTCGTAATGAACATAATGGTTGTGAATATGTGTTCTTAGCCAATTGTCAGGCTGGACAGGATTTGTATATAACACTGTGGATGTATATATTGGCACTACCCTTCCTTTTTCCACTGAAACCCTCACTTTCGCACACAACAAACCCCTCTTTTTCCCGCTTTTTTTCGGGGCACTTGTGCCGTGTTTTGAACATATCAGTGTGTTCAATATTATTAAATAATATTGAACAAGAACGTTTTTGTGAGTAATTCAATGAATGTTACTGTATAAATAATTATTTTCTCACTGGGTCCACCTTCTTTTGTACCTACATTGTCGAAGATGGCAGCCTTCATTACCTAGGACGGAATTGGCGCCAAAGGCAAACAAGCTGGACAGGCTAACTAAAATGAAACTATAGCTAAAATGGAACCTGTCCTGTATGTGTTTAATAACCTAAAACTAAAAGACAGAAGCAATAGGAAAAAGGGGGGTGTTCTTGAACACAGGGTATTTACGGCGCTAACCTGTTCTCGTGTTTGTAAGTGAAAAAGAAAATATCAGTGCGGTGCAACAGGTGAGGGAGGACACCTAAACCCTCAGTAGTGGACACAAGTCTGTTTTACACAAATGCTAACAGGCCCTGTGCACACGCATTAAAGTTTTACAACACACAATCAAAGTTGTATGCGAAAGATGACAGGAGAAACGTTCTTCCGGTATTCATTTAATGAAGTGTTGATTCATTTGCCAGCCAACACGTGTTTCGTCATTGGGTGTGTAACCCTTGACTTCTTCAGGGCTGGAATTACATAAAATGACTGCTGTCATAATAGATTTACATTAAAATGTATATAAAGTGGCATGGTCGACATATCATGCGTAACTGGTATGTGGGCATTAAATGGTTGATATTGTGATTGAGACATTTCGGTGGGTGGGAGTGTATTCCACATCTACAAAACGGAGGTGGGAAGGACCATGAGTTTTGTGACATCCAATCAGGTGTCATGCACGACATTCAAATATGAGTTCTTGTGCTGTTGCCGGCATGCAGATTAGCAATCTGCCCACATATTTTCCACCACATGTACACTCAAGGACGTAAACTACATACTTGGTATTACAATTAATGTTGTATCTAATATCATAAGTTCTATCAGGGCCAGTAAAGTTCCTCTTGCGATCAGCGGCCCACCTGCAAGTACCACATGAGCCGCATTTGTAAAAACCCAGGGTACGTGAATGAAACCAAGAATCTTTGGTAAGTATTCTTGGATAGCTTGGACTTAGTCTAGTTCTCAGCGTCCTACCCCTTCTGTAGGTAATTTGTGGATGCCTGTTGATGTGTTGGGCTAATGTTATGTCATTGGTCAGTAATTTCCAGTGTTTGTTCAAACTCCTGGACAATACCATCATGTATTAGCAGAGCCGGCAGGGTTCACACTGTCAATAGAAATGAAGGGACCCTGTGGCTGCGACCACAGGTCTCCACAGGACACCCTTCATTTCGTTCTATTATGCCCATTTTATTCACACCCCAGAAGTCTTTTCCTGAAGGGTATTTTAAAGAAAGCTAGATTTAAACAAGCGCGGGTGGCCTTGTTATTTTTAAAATTGGCTCCAGATGCATTTACACTTTTTTGCATTACTAATTTTTTAAGGGCTGCATCTAGATTAAGGATCACAGGGGGCAGCGGAAGCCCATAGATTTCCTGCTTGCCATTCTTTTATACTGTTTTAAAAATGTTTTTTTTTGGTAACTTTGTAATCATGGTGCGCTACAGGCCGACACCAAGTTTAAAGATGAATTAGACGGGTGAGGGATAGGTCACATGTGATGTGTAAACTTTTACTTATTCATTGAAATTGTAAAATGTAGAACTCAGATTGATGAATTGTTTTTTAAAGTTTGCACCTGTAACCTTTTTTTCTTCGATTTATTGTTTCTTTTATGGTATTTTTATATGCCGAATAAAGATTGTTTTATTATTATTATTATTACTCACAGTGGCACCAACGTGTAACTGATCTAAAAAGAAATAAGAGAATCTAAGGAGGACACGAAGCGCTAGGAGGCGCTTCAAAGCACAGGGACGCAAGACTGCACTCTCCATGTGCCTGTAGGATACATCTGACCCTAGTGCACTGTGTAAGTCTATGCAACGTAAGCAACAACGGAACATTAAGTATGGGGGATATTGTTACTATACCATGGACATTGTCCAACTCTCACCACTTCCTCTCCACAGCAGCAGGTAAGTGTGGTGATGTCACTTCTTACACGCTCCAGAACTCCTCTCTGGAATGTGGACTGTGGATGCTGTGGCCAATAAATTCAATACTTGAACACGGTTCATCTCCTGCTTCTTCTTTGTGACCGTGTCACCACAGTAAGTATGAGGCATAACGTGTGCAGCGACTCTTGAGGGCACAAACTATTCATAAGTGCTGTAAACCTTGAAGCGAGCGTGAGAGAAGCGTAAGGAAGGGGCCATTGGTGCTCCCACTGTGCTGCATCACATCTCTGCCCTTTTCAGTAACCAGCACTGTGCCTCCTCCACTTCCTCTGTCACAGAATGAGTAAGGGTGCAGCTACAGGTACAGGTCAACATGCAAACACTGTACAGCTCTCAACAACTCCATTCCAATGAGGCACAATGTAGAGGGGGGAGCATGGAGGAGTGAGAGTGAGCTAAATGAACGAGGTGAGAAAATGGACGACCCAGTGTTGAAGTTGACTCTGGTGGTGCAGCAATGGTGGGCTTCAACTCAATGCCAGCTGCAAGCCTCCTCCCTGCTCACCTGTCTCCCTGCTGCCAATGGGGCGCCAGACTCAGCGCACTGACCACAAGTGACCAAGAACAAGTGGGACAGGCCTAAGGTCTGAGGATGGTCAGACAAAGCAGCCGCCTGTGACCTGCACAGTAGAACAGTTTAAACAGGGGCACGAGCACCAGCAGTGCAGCTGAGTCAGCAGCACGACCACCAGCAGTGCAGCTGAGTCAGCAGCACGAGCACCAGCAGTGCAGTTTAGTCAGGGGCACGAGCATCAGCAGTGAAGCTTATTCAGAGGCGCGGGCACATGCAGTGCAGCTGAGTCTGGGTCACGAGCATCAGCAGTGAAGCTTATTCAGCAGCACGAGCACCAGCAGTGCAGCTGAGTCAGCAGCACGAGCACCAGCAGTGCAGTTTAGTCAGGGGCATGAGCATCAGCAGTGAAGCTTATTCAGAGGCGCGGGCACATGCAGTTCAGCTGAGTCTGGGTCACGAGCATCAGCAGTGAAGCTTATTCAGCAGCACGAGCACCAGCAGTGCAGCTGAGTCAGCAGCACAAGCACCAGCAGTGCAGTTTAGTCAGGGGCATTAGCATCAGCAGTGAAGCTTATTCAGAGGCACGAGCACCAGCAGTGCAGCTTATTCAGAGGCACGCGCACCATCAGTGCAGCTGAGTCAAGGGCACGAGCACCAGCAGTGAAGCTTATTCAGAGGCACGAGCACCAGCAGTGCAGCTGAGTCTGGGTCATGGGCACATGCAGTGCAGCTGAGTCAGGGGCACGAGCACCAGTAGTGCAGCTTATTCAGAGGCACGAGCACCATCAGTGCAGCTGAGTCAAGGGCACGAGCACCAGCAGTGAAGCTTATTCAGAGGCACGAGCACCATCAGTGCAGCTGAGTCAAGGGCACGAGCACCAGCAGTGAAGCTTATTCATAGGCACGAGCACGAGCAGTGCAGCTGAGTCTGGGTCACGGGCACATGCAGTGCAGCTGAGTCTGGGTCACGGGCACATGCAGTGCAGCTGAGTCAGGGGCACGAGCACCAGCAGTGAAGCTTATTCAGAGGCACGAGCACCAACAGTGCAGCTGAGTCAAGGGCACGAGCACCAGCAGTGAAGCTTATTCAGAGGCACGAGAACCAGCAGTGCAGCTGAGTCTGGGACACGGGCACATGCAGTGCAGCTGAGTCTGGGTCACGGGCACATGCAGTGCAGCTGAGTCAGGGGCACGAGCACCAGCAGTGCAGTTTAGTCAGGGGCATGAGCATCAGCAGTGAAGCTTATTCAGAGGCGCGGGCACATGCAGTGCAGCTGAGTCAGGGGCACGAGCACTAGCAGTGAAGCTTATTCAGAGGCACGAGCACCATCAGTGCAGCTGAGTCAAGGGCACGAGCACCAGCAGTGAAGCTTATTCAGAGGCACAAGAACCAGCAGTGCAGCTGAGTCTGGGTCACGGGCACATGCAGTGCCACTGAGTCTGGGTCACGGGCACATGCAGTGCAGCTGAGTCAGGGGCACGAGCACCAGCAGTGAAGCTTATTCAGAGGCACGAGCACCATCAGTGCAGCTGAGTCAAGGGCACGAGCACCAGCAGTGAAGCTTATTCAGAGGCACGGGCACATGCAGTGAAGCTGAGTCAAGGGCACGAGCACCAGCAGTGAAGCTTATTCAGAGGCATGAGCACCAGCAGTGCAGCTGAGTCAGAGGCACGAGCACCAGCAGTGCAGCTGAGTCTGGGTCACGGGCACATGCAGTGCAGCTGAGTCAGGGGCACGAGCACCAGCAGTGAAGCTTATTCAGAGGCACGAGCACCATCAGTGCAGCTGAGTCAAGGGCACGAGCACCAGCAGTGAAGCTTATTCAGAGGCACGAGCACCAGCAGTGCAGCTGAGTCTGGGTCACGGGCACATGCAGTGCAGCTGAGTCTGGGTCACGGGCACATGCAGTGCAGCTGAGTCAGGGGCACGAGCACCAGCAGTGAAGCTTATTCAGAGGCACGAGCACCATCAGTGCAGCTGAGTCAAGGGCAAGAGCACCAGCAGTGAAGCTTATTCAGAGGCACGGGCACATGCAGTGAAGCTGAGTCAAGGGCACGAGCACCAGCAGTGAAGCTTATTCAGAGGCATGAGCACCAGCAGTGCAGCTGAGTCAGAGGCACGAGCACCAGCAGTGCAGCTGAGTCAGGGGCACGAGCACCAGCAGTGCAGCTGAGTCTGGGTCACGGGCACATGCAGTGCAGCTGAGTCAGGGGCACGAGCACCAGCAGTGAAACTTATTCAGAGGCACGAGAACCAGCAGTGCAGCTGAGTCTGGGTCACGGGCACATGCAGTGCCACTGAGTCTGGGTCACGGGCACATGCAGTGCAGCTGAGTCAGGGGCACGAGCACCAGCAGTGAAGCTTATTCAGAGGCACGAGCACCATCAGTGCAGCTGAGTCAAGGGCACGAGCACCAGCAGTGAAGCTTATTCAGAGGCACGGGCACATGCAGTGAAGCTGAGTCAAGGGCACGAGCACCAGCAGTGAAGCTTATTCAGAGGCATGAGCACCAGCAGTGCAGCTGAGTCAGAGGCACGAGCACCAGCAGTGCAGCTGAGTCTGGGTCACGGGCACATGCAGTGCAGCTGAGTCAGGGGCACGAGCACCAGCAGTGAAGCTTATTCAGAGGCACGAGCACCATCAGTGCAGCTGAGTCAAGGGCACGAGCACCAGCAGTGAAGCTTATTCAGAGGCACGAGCACCAGCAGTGCAGCTGAGTCTGGGTCACGGGCACATGCAGTGCAGCTGAGTCTGGGTCACGGGCACATGCAGTGCAGCTGAGTCAGGGGCACGAGCACCAGCAGTGAAGCTTATTCAGAGGCACGAGCACCATCAGTGCAGCTGAGTCAAGGGCAAGAGCACCAGCAGTGAAGCTTATTCAGAGGCACGGGCACATGCAGTGAAGCTGAGTCATGGGCACGAGCACCAGCAGTGAAGCTTATTCAGAGGCATGAGCACCAGCAGTGCAGCTGAGTCAGAGGCACGAGCACCAGCAGTGCAGCTGAGGCAGGGGCACGAGCACCAGCAGTGCAGCTGAGTCTGGGTCATGGGCACATGCAGTGCAGCTGAGTCAGGGGCACGAGCACCAGCAGTGAAGCTTATTCAGAGGGGCAAGTACCATCAGTGCAGCTGAGTCAAGGGCACGAGCACCAGCAGTGAAGCTTATTCAGAGGCACGAGCACCAGCAGGGCAGCTGAGTCAGGGGCACAAGCACCAGCAGTGCAGCTGAGTCAGGGGCACGAGCACCAGCAGTGCAGCTGAGTCCGGGTCACAGGCACATGCAGTACAGCTGAGTCAGGGGCACGAGCACCAGCAGTGCAGCTGAGTCACAGGCACAATCAACAGAAGGGCAGCTGAGTCAGGTGCACGAGCACCAGCAGCATGGTTTAAACAGGGCCTTGAGCATCAGCAGTACAGCTGAGTCAGTGGCACAAGCACCAGCAGTGCAGCTGAGTGAAGGGTACGAGAACCAGCAGTGCAGCTGAGTCAGGGGCATGAGCACCAGCAGTGCAGCTAAGTCAGGGGCACAAGCACCAGCAGTGCAGCTGAGTCAGGAGCACGAGCACCAGCAGTGCGGCTGAGTCATGGGCATGAGTACCAGCAGTGCAGCTAAGTCAGGGGCACCAGCACCAGCAGTGCAGCTGAGTCCGGGTCCTGAACACATGCAGTGCAGATGAGTCAGGGGCATGAGCACCAGCAGTGCCGATGAGTTAGGGACACAAGCACCAGCAGTGCAGCTAAGTCAGGGGCACGACCACCAGCAGCACAGCTGAGTCTTGGTCACTAGCACTAGCAGTGCAGATGAGTTAAGGTCATGAGCACCAGCAGTGCATCTGAGTCAGGGGTACAAACACCAGCAGTGCAGCTGAGTCTGGGTCACGAGCACCAGCAGCACAGCCTAGTCAGGAGCATGAGAACCAGCAGTGCAGCTGAGTCAGGAGCACAAGCACCAGCAGCGCAGCTGAGTCAGGGGCACAAGCACCAGCAGTGCAGCTGAGTCAGGGGCACAAGCACCAGCAGTGCAGCTTATGCAGGGGGACGAGCACCAGCAGTGCAGCTGAGTCAGGGGCACGAGTACCAGCAGGGCAGCTTAGGCAGGGGCATGAGCACCAGCAGTGCAGCTGAGTCATGGGCACGAGTACCAGCAGTGCAGCTGAGTCAGGGGCACCAGCACCAGCACTGCAGCTGAGTCCAGGTCACGAGCAACAGCAGTGCAGATGAGTCAGGGGCATGAGCACCAGCAGTCCAGCTGAGTCATGGGCACGAGCACCAGCAGTGCAGCTGAGTCAGGAGCACCAGCAGCGCAGCTTAGGCAGGGGCACGAGCACCAGAAGTGCAGCTGAATCAGGGGCACGAGTACCAGCAGTGGAGCTGAGACAGGGGCACCAGCAACAGCAGTGCAGCTGAGTCTGGGTCACGAGCACCAGCAGCGCAGATGAGTCAGGGGCATGAGCACCAGCAGTGCAGCTGAGTCATGGGCACGAGCACCAGCAGTGCAGCTGAGTCAGGAGCATCAGCAGTGCAGCTGAGTCAAGGGTACGAGAACCAGCAGTGCAGATGAGTCAGGGGCATGAGCACCAGCAGTGCAGCTGAGTCAGTGGAATGAGCACAAGCAGTGCAGCTGAGTCAAGGGTACAAGAACCAGCAGTGCAGCTGAGTCAGGGGCATGAGCACCAGCAGTGCAGCTAAGTCAGGGGCACAAGCACCAGCAGTGCAGCTGAGTCATGGGCACAAGCTACAGCAGTGCAGATGAGTCCGGTTCATGAACACATGCAGTGCAGATGAGTCAGGGGCACGAGCACCAGCAGTTCAGATGAGTCAGGAGCACCAGCACCAGCAGCGCAGCTGAGTCAAGGGTACGAGAACCAGCAGTGCAGCTGAGTCAGGGGCATGAGCACCAGTAGTGCAGCTGAGTCAGGGGCACCAGCACCAGCAGTGCAGCTGAGTGCAGGTCACGAGCACCAGCGGCGCAGATGAGTCAGGGGCATGAGCACCAGTAGTGCAGCTGAGTCATGGGCACGAGCACCAGCAGTGCGGCTGAATCAGGGGCACAAGCACCAGCAGTGCAGATGAGTCCGGTTCATGAACACATGCAGTGCAGGTGAGTCAGGGCACGAGCACCAGCAGTTCATATGAGTCAGGAGCACGAGCACCAGCAGTGCAGCTGAATCAAGGGTACGAGAACCATCAGTGCAGATGAGTCGAGGGCACGAGCACCAGCAGTGCAGCTAAGTCAGGGGCACAAGCACCAGCAGCACAGCTGAGTCTGGGTCATGAGCACCAGCAGTGCAGATGAGTTAGGGTCATGAACACCAGCACCACAGCGGAGTCAGGGGCATGAGTACCAGCAGTACAGCCTAATCAGGAGCATGAGCACCAGCAGTGCAGCTGAATCAGGGGCCCGAGCACCAGCAGCACTGCCTGGTCAGAAGCATCAGCATTGCAGCTGAGTCAGGGGCACAAGCACCAGCAGTGCAGCTGAGTCAGGGGCACGAGTACCAGCAGTGGAGCTGAGTCAGGGGCACCAGCAACAGCAGTGCAGTTGAGTCTGCGTCACGAGCACCAGCAGCGCAGCTGAGTCAGGAGCACAAGCATCAGCAGGGCAGCTGAGTCAAGGGTACGAGAACCAGCAGTGCAGATGAGTCAGGGGCACGAGCACCAGCAGTGCAGCTGAGTCAGGAGCACAAGCATCAGCAGTGCAGCTGAGTCAAGGGTACGAGAACCAGCAGTGCAGATGAGTCAGGGGCATGAGCACCAGCAGTGCAGCTGAGTCATGGGCACGAGCACCAGCAGTGCAGCTGAGTCAGGAGCACAAGCATCAGCAGTGCAGCTGAGTCAAGGGTACGAGAACCAGCAGTGCAGATGAGTCAGGGGCATGAGCACCAGCAGTGCAGCTGAGTCAGTGGAATGAGCACAAGCAGTGCAGCTGAGTCAAGGGTACAAGAACCAGCAGTGCAGCTGAGTCAGGGGCATGAGCACCAGCAGTGCAGCTAAGTCAGGGGCACAAGCACCAGCAGTGCAGCTGAGTCATGGGCACAAGCACCAGCAGTGCAGATGAGTCCGGTTCATGAACACATGCAGTGCAGATGAGTCAGGGGCACGAGCACCAGCAGTTCAGATGAGTCAGGAGCACCAGCACCAGCACCGCAGCTGAGTCAAGGGTACGAGAACCAGCAGTGCAGCTGAGTCAGGGGCATGAGCAGCAGCAGTGCAGCTGAGTCAGGGGCACCAGCACCAGCAGTGCAGCTGAGTCCAGGTCACGAGCACCAGCTTCGCAGATGAGTCAGGGGCATGAGCACCAGTAGTGCAGCTGAGTCATGGGCACGAGCACCAGCAGTGCGGCTGAACCAGGGGCACAAGCACCAGCATTGCAGATGAGTCCGGTTCATGAACACATGCAGTGCAGATGAGTCAGGGGCACGAGCACCAGCAGTTCATATGAGTCAGGAGCACAAGCACCAGCAGTGCAGCTGAGTCAAGAGTACAAGAACCAGCAGTGTAGATGAGTTGAGGGCACGAGCAAAAGCAGTGCAGCTAAGTCAGGGGCACAAGCACCAGCAGCACAGCTGAGTCTGGGTCACAAGCACCAGCAGTGCAGATGAGTTAGGGTCATGAACACCAGCACCACAGCTGAGTCAGGGGCACGAGCACCAGCAGTACAGCCTAATGAGGAGCATGCGCACCAGCAGTGCAGCTGAATCAGGGGCCCGAGCACCAGCAGCACTGCCTGGTCAGAAGCATGAGCATCAGCATTGCAGCAGAGTCAGGGGTATGAAAACCAACAGTGCAGCTGAGTCAGGTGCACAAGCACCAGCAGTGTGGATGAGTCCTGGGCATGAGCACCAGCAGTGCAGCTGAGTCAGGAGTGTGAGCACCAGCAATGGAGCTGAGTCAGGGGCATGAACACATGCAGTGCAGATGAGTGAGGGGCACGAGCATCAGCAGTGCCGATGAGTTAGGGACACAAGCACCAGCAGTGCAGCAAAGTCAGGGGCATGAGCACCAGCAGTGCAGCTGAGTCAGGGGCACGAGCACCAGCACCAGCAGTGCAGCTGAGTCAGGGGCACGAGCACCAGCAGTGCAGCTGAGTCCTGGTCACGGGCACATGCAGTGAAGCTGAGTCAGGGGCAAGAGCATCAGCAGTGAAGCTTATTCAGAGGCACGAGCACCAGCAGTGCAGCTGAGTCAGGGGCATGAGCACCAGCAGTGCAGCTGAGTCAGGGGCACGAGCACCAGCAGTGCAGCTGAGTCTGAGTCACGGGCACATGCAGTGCAGCTGAGTCAGGGGCACGAGCACCAGCAGTGGTGCTGAGTCACAGGCACAAGCACCAGCAGTGCAGCTGAGTCAGGGGCACGAGCACCAGCAGTGCAGATGAGTCAGGAGCATGAGCACCAGCAAAGCAGCTGAGTCAGGGCACGAGCACCAGCAGTGCAGATGAGTCGAGGGCACGAGCACCAGCAGTGCAGCTAAGTCAGGGGCACAACCACCAGCAGCACAGCTGAGTCCGGGTCACGAGCACCAGCAGTGCAGATGAGTTAGGGTCATGAACACCAGCACCACAGCTGAGTCAGGGGCACGAGCACCAGCAGTACAGCCTAGTAAGGAGCATGAGCACCAGCAGCACAGCCTAGTCAGGCGCATGAGCACCAGCAGTGCAGCTGAGTCAGGGGTATGAGAACCAACAGTGCAGCTGAGTCAGGTCCATGAGCACCAGCAGTGCGGCTGAGTCATGGGCATGAGCACCAGCTGTCCTGCTGAGTCAGGAGCACGAGCACCAGCAGTGGAGCTGAGTCAGGGGCATGAGTACCAGCAGCGCAGCTAAGTCACGAGCACCAGCAGTGCAGATGAGTCAGGGGCATGAGCACCAGCAGTCCAGCTGAGTCATGGGCACGAGCACCAGCAGTGCAGCTGAGTCAGGAGCATGAGCACCAGCAGCGCAGCTTAGGCAGGGGCACGAGCACCAGCAGTGCAGCTGAGTCAGGGGCACCAGTACCAGCAGTGCAGCTGAGTCAGTGGCACCAGCAGTGCAGCTGAGTCCAGGTCAGGAGAACCAGCGGAGCAGATGAGTCAGGGGCATGAGCACCAGTAGTACAGCTGAGTCATGGGCACCAGCACCAGCAGTGTGGCTGAATCAGGGGCACAAGCACCAGCAGTGCAGATGAGTCCGGTTCATGAACACATGCAGTGCAGATGAGTCAGGGGTACGAGCACCAGCAGTTCATATGAGTCAGGAGCACGAGCACCAGCAGTGCAGCTGAGTCAAGGGTACAAGAACCAGCAGTGTAGATGAGTCGAGGGCACGAGTACCAGCAGTGCAGCTAAGTCAGGGGCACAAGCACCAGCAGCACAGCTGAGTCTGGGTCACGAGCACCAGCAGTGCAGATGAGTTAGGGTCATGAACACCAGCAACACAGCTGAGTCAGGGGCACGAGCACCAGCAGTACAGCCTAATCAGGAGCATGAGCACCAGCAGTGCAGCTGAATCAGGGGCCCAAGCACCAGCAGTGCAGCTGAGTCAGGAGCGTGAGCACCAGCAATGGAGCTGAGTCAGGGGCATGAGTACCGGCAGTGCAGCTACGTCAGGGGCACCAGCACCAGCAGTGCAGCTGAGTCTGGATCATGAACACATGCAGTGCAGATGAGTGAGGGGCACGAGCACCAGCAGTGCCGATGAGTTAGGGACACAAGCACCAGCAGTGCAGCAAAGTCAGGGGCACAAGCACCAGCAGTGCAGCTGAGTCAGGGGCACGAGCACCAGCACCAGCAGTGCAGCTGAGTCCGGGGCACGAGCACCAGCAGTGCAGCTGAGTCCTGGTCACGGGCACATGCAGTGAAGCTGAGTCATGGGGACGAGCACCAGCAGTGGAGCTTATTCAGAATCACGAGCACCAGTAGTGCAGCTGAGTCCGGGGCATGAGCACCAGCAGTGCAGCTGAGTCAGGGGCACGAGCACCAGCAGTGCAGCTGAGTCACAGGCACAATCACCAGAAGGGCAGCTGAGTCAGGTGCATGAGCACCAGCAGCATGGTTTAAACAGGGCCTTGAGCATCAGCAGTGCAGCTGAGTCAGTGGCACGAGCACCAGCAGTGCAGCTGAGTCAGGGGCATGAGCACCAGCAGTGCAGCTAAGTCAGGGGCACAAGAACCAGCAGTGCAGCTGAGTCAGGGGCATGAGCACCAGCAGTGCAGATGAGTCAGGAGCACGAGCACCAGCAACGCAGCTGAGTCAGGGCACGAGCACCAGCAGTGCAGATGAGTCGAGGGCACGAGCACCAGCAATGCAGCTAAGTCAGGGGCACAAGCACCAGCAGCACAGCTGAGTCCGGGTCATGAGCACCAGCAGTGCAGATGAGTTAGGGTCATGAACACCAGCACCACAGCTGAGTCAGGGGCACGAGCACCAGCAGTACAGCCTAGCCAGGAGCATGAGCACCAGCAGTGCAGCTGAGTCAGGGGCACGAGCACCAGCAGCACAGCCTAGTCAGGCGCATGAGCACCAGCAGTGCAGCTGAGTCATGGGCATGAGCACCAGCAGTGCAGCTGAGTCAGGAGCACCAGCACCAGCAGTGGAGCTGAGTCAGGGGCATGAGTACCAGCAGTGCAGCTAAGTCAGGGGCACCAGCACCAGCAGTGCAGCTGAGTCCGGGTCATGAACACATGCAGTGCAGACGAGTCAGGGGCACGAGCACCAGCAGTGCCGATGAGTTAGGGACACAAGCACCAGCAGCACAGCTGAGTCTTGTTCACTAGCAGTGCAGATGAGTTAAGGTCATGAGCAGCAGCAGTGTATCTGAGTAAAGGGTACAAGCACCAGCAGTGCAGCTGAGTCTGGGTCACGAACACCAGCAGCACAGCCTAGTCAGGAGCATGAGAACCAGCAGTGGAGCTGAGTCAGGGGCATGAGTACCAGCAGTGCAGCTGAGTCATGGGCACTAGCACCAGCAGTGCAGCTGAGTCAGGGGCACAAGCACGAGCAGTGCAGCTGAGTCAGGGGCAAAAGCACCAGCAGTGCAGCTTAGGCAGGGGCACGAGCACCAGCAGTGCAGCTGAGTCAGGGGCACGAGTACCAGCAGTGCAGCTGAGTCAGTGGCACCAGCACCAGCAGTGCAGCTGAGTCCAGGTCAGGAGCACCAGCGGAGCAGATGAGTCAGGGGCATGAGCACCAGTAGTGCAGCTGAGTCATGGGCACCAGCACCAGCAGTGCGGCTGAATCAGGGGCACAAGCACCAGCAGTGCAGATGAGTCCGGTTCATGAACACATGCAGTGCAGATGAGTCAGGGGCATGAGCACCAGCAGTGCAGCTAAGTCAGGGGCACAAGCACCAGCAGTGGAGATGAGTCCAGGTCATGAACACATGCAGTGCAGATGAGTCGAGGGCACGAGCACCAGCAGTGCAGCTGAATCAGGGGCCCGAGCACCAGCAGCACTGCCTGGTCAGAAGCATCAGCATTGCAGCAGAGTCAGGGGTATGAAAACCAACAGTGCAGCTGAGTCAGGTGCACAAGCACCAGCAGTGTGGCTGAGTCCTGGGCATGAGCACCAGCAGTGCAGCTGATTCAGGAGTGTGAGCACCAGCAATGGAGCTGAGTCAGGGGCATGAACACATGCAGTGCAGATGAGTTAGGGGCACGAGCACCAGCAGTGCCGATGAGTTAGGGACACAAGCACCAGCAGTGCAGCAAAGTCAGGGGCATGAGCCCCAGCAGTGCAGCTGAGTCAGGGGCACGAGCACCAGCACCAGCAGTGCAGCTGAGTCAGGGGCACGAGCACCAGCAGTGCAGCTGAGTCCTGGTCACGGGCACATGCAGTGAAGCTGAGTCAGGGGCAAGAGCACCAGCAGTGAAGCTTATTCAGAGGCACGAGCACCAGCAGTGCAGCTGAGTCAGGGGCACGAGCACCAGCAGTGCAGCTGAGTCTGAGTCACGGGCACATGCAGTGCAGCTGAGTCAGGGGCACGAGCACCAGCAGTGCAGCTGAGTCACAGGCACAAGCACCAGCAGTGCAGCTGAGTCAGGGGCACGAGCACCAGCAGTGCAGATGAGTCAGGAGCATGAGCACCAGCAACGCAGCTGAGTCAGGGCACGAGCACCAGCAGTGCAGATGAGTCGAGGGCACGAGCACCAGCAGCTAAGTCAGGAGCACAAGCACCAGCAGCACAGCTGAGTCCGGGTCACGAGCACCAGCAGTGCAGATGTTTTAGGGTCATGAACACCAGCACCACAGCTGAGTCAGGGGCACGAGCACCAGCAGTACAGCCTAGTCAGGAGCATGAGCACCAGCAGTGCAGCTGAGTCAGGGGCACGAGCACCAGCAGCACAGCCTAGTCAGGCGCATGAGCACCAGCAGTGCAGCTGAGTCAGGGGTATGAGAACCAACAGTGCAGCTGAGTCAGGTCCATGAGCACCAGCAGTGCGGCTGAGTCATGGGCATGAGCACCAGCAGTGCAGCTGAGTCAGGAGCACGAGCACCAGCAGTGGAGCTGAGTCAGGGGCATGAGTACCAGCAGCGCAGCTAAGTCACGAGCACCAGCAGTGCAGCTGAGTCAGGGGCACCAGCACCAGCAGTGCAGCTGAGTCCAGGTCAGGAGCATCAGCGGAGCAGATGAGTCAGGGGCATGAGCACCAGTAGTGCAGCTGAGTCATGGGCACCAGCACCAGCAGTGCGGCTGAATCAGGGGCACAAGCTCCAGCAGTGCAGATGAGTCCGGTTCATGAACACATGCAGTGCAGATGAGTCAGAGGCACGAGCACCAGCAGTTCATATGAGTCAGGAGCACGAGCACCAGCAGTGCAGCTGAGTCAAGGGTACAAGAACCAGCAGTGCAGATGAGTCGAGGGCACGAGCACCAGCAGTGCAGCTGAGTCAGGAGCGTGAGCACCAGCAATGGAGCTGAGTCAGGGGCATGAGTACCGGCAGTGCAGCTATGTCAGGGGCACCAGCACCAGCAGTGCAGCTGAGTCTGGATCATGAACACATGCAGTGCAGATGAGTGAGGGGCACGAGCACCAGCAGTGCCGATGAGTTAGGGACACAAGCACCAGCAGTGCAGCAAAGTCAGGGGCACAAGCACCAGCAGTGCAGCTGAGTCAGGGGCACCAGCACCAGCAGTGCAGCTGAGTCAGGGGCACGAGCACCAGCAGTGCAGCTGAGTCCTGGTCATGGGCACATGCAGTGAAGCTGAGTCATGGGGACGAGCACCAGCAGTGGAGCTTATTCAGAATCACGAGCACCAGCAGTGCAGCTGAGTCCGGGGCATGAGCACCAGCAGTGCAGCTGAGTCAGGGGCACGAGCACCAGCAGTGCAGCTGAGTCACAGGCACAATCACCAGAAGGGCAGCTGAGTCAGGTGCATGAGCACCAGCAGCATGGTTTAAACAGGGCCTTGAGCATCAGCAGTGCAGCTGAGGCAGTGGCACGAGCACCAGCAGTGCAGCTGAGTCATGGGCATGAGCACCAGCAGTGCAGCTAAATCAGGGGCACAAGAACCAGCAGTGCAGCTGAGTCAGGGGCATGAGCACCAGCAGTGCAGATGAGTCAGGAGCACGAGCACCAGCAACGCAGCTGAGTCAGGGCACGAGCACCAGCAGTGCAGATGAGTCGAGTGCACGAGCACCAGCAATGCAGCTAAGTCAGGGGCACAAGCACCAGCAGCACAGCTGAGTCCGGGTCATGAGCACCAGCAGTGCAGATGAGTTGGGTCATGAACACCAGCACCACAGCTGAGTCAGGGGCACGAGCACCAGCAGTACAGCCTAGCCAGGAGCATGAGCACCAGCAGTGCAGCTGAGTCAGGGGCACAAGCACCAGCAGCACAGCCTAGTCAGGCGCATGAGCACCAGCAGTGCAGCTGAGTCAGGGGTATGAGAACCAACAGTGCAGCTGAGTCAGGTGCATGAGCACCAGCAGTGCGGCTGTGTCATGGGCATGAGCACCAGCAGTGCAGCTGAGTCAGGAGCACGAGCACCAGCAGTTGAGCTGAGTCAGGGGCATGAGTACCAGCAGTGCAGCTAAGTCAGGGGCACCAGCAGTGCCGATGAGTTAGGGACACAAGCACCAGCAGCACAGCTGAGTCTTGTTCACTAGCACTAGCAGTGCAGATGAGTTAAGGTCATGAGCAGCAGCAGTGTATCTGAGTAAAGGGTACAAGCACCAGCAGTGCAGCTGAGTCTGGGTCACGAACACCAGCAGCACAGCTAAGTCAGGAGCATGAGAACCAGCAGTGGAGCTGAGTCAGGGGCATGAGTACCAGCAGTGCAGCTGAGTCATGGGCACTAGCACCAGCAGTGCAGCTGAGTCAGGGGCACAAGCACGAGCAGTGCAGCTGAGTCAGGGGCACAAGCACCAGCAGTGCAGCTTAGGCAGGGACACGAGCACCAGCAGAGCAGCTGAGTCTGGGTCTCGAGCACCAGCAGCACAGCCTAGTCAGGAGCATGAGAACCAGCAGTGCAGCTGAGTCAGGGGCACGAGCACCAGCAGTAAATCTGAGTCATGGAGTACGAGCACCAGCAGTGCAGCTGAGTCAGGAGCACAAGCACCAGCAGTGCAGCTGAGTCAGGGGCACAAGCAACAGTAGTGCATCTGAGTCAGGGCACAATCACCAGCAGTGCAGCTTAGGCAGGGGCATGAGCACCAGCAGGTCAGCTGAGTCAGGGGCACGAGTACCAGCAGTGCAGCTTAGGCAGGGGAATGAGCACCAGCAGTGCAGCTGAGCCAGGGACATGAGTACCAGCAGTGCAGCTGAGTCAGGGGTACCAGCACCAGCAGTGCAGCTGAGTCCAGGTCATGAGCACCAGCAGTGCAGATGATTCAGGGGCATGAGCACCAGCAGTGCAGCTGAGTCATGGGCACGACACCAGCAGTGCAGCTGAGTCAGGAGCATGAGCACCAGCAGCACCGCTTAGGCAGGGGCACGAGCACCAGCAGTGCAGCTGAGTCCGGGGCACGAGTACCAGCAGTGCAGCTGAGTCAGGGGCACCAGCAGTGCAGCTGAGTCCGGGGCATGAGAACCAGCAGCCCAGATGAGTCAGGGGCATGAGCACAAGCAGTGCAGCTGAGTCATGGGCACGAGCACCAGCAGTGCATCTGAGTCAGGAGCACAAGCATCAGCAGTGCAGCTGAGTCAGGGGCACAAGCACCAGCAGTGCAGCTGAGTCAGTGGCATGAGCACAAGCAGTGCAGCTGAGTTAAGAGTACGAGAACCAGCAGTGCAGCTGAATCAGGGGCACAAGCACCAGCAGTGCAGCTGAGTCAGGGGCACAAGCACCAGCAGTGCAGATGAGTCCGGTTCATGAACACATGCAGTTCAGATGAGTCAGGGGCACGAGCACCAGCAGCGCAGCTGAGTCAAGGGTACAAGAACCAGCAGTGCAGCTGAGTCAGGGGCATGAGCACCAGCAGTGCAGCTGAGTCAGGGGCACCAGCACCAGCAGTGCAGCTGAGTCAAGGTCACGAGCACCAGCAGCGCAGATGAGTCAGGGGCATGAGCACCAGTAGTGCAGCTGAGTCCGGGTCACGGGAACATGCAGTGAAGCTGAGTCAGGGGCACGAGCACCAGCAGTGAAGCTTATACAGAGGCACGAGCACAAGCAGTGCAGCTGAGTCAGGGGCATGAGCACCAGTAGTTCAGCTGAGTCAGGGGCACGAGCACCAGCAGTGCAGCTGAGTCTGAGTCACAGGCACATGCAGTGCAGCTGAGTCAGGGGCACGAGCACCAGCAGTGCAGCTGAGTCACAGGCACAATCACCAGAAGGGCAGCTGAGTCAGGTGCATGAGCACCAGCAGCATGGTTTAAACAGGGCCTTGAGCATCAGCAGTGCAGCTGAGTCAGTGGCACGAGCACCAGCAGTGCAGCTGAGTCAGGGGCATGAGCTCCAGCAGTGCAGCTAAGTCAGGGGTACCAGCACCAGCAGTGCAGCTGAGTCCACGTGACGAGCACCAGCAGTGCAGATGAGTCAGGGGCATGAGCACCAGCATAGCAGCTGAGTCATGGGCATGACACCAGCAGTGCAGCTGAGTCAGGGGCATGAGTACCAGCAGTGCAGCTTAGGCAGGGGCACGAGTTGCAGTGAAGCTGAGTCAGGGGCACGAGCACCAGCAGTAAAGCTTATACAGAGGCACGAGCACCAGCAGTGCAGCTGAGTCAGGGGCATGAGCACCAGTAGTTCAGCTGAGTCAGGGGCACGAGCACCAGCAGTGCAGCTGAGTCTGAGTCACAGGCACATGCAGTGCAGCTGAGTCAGGGGCACGAGCACCAGCAGTGCAGCTGAGTCACAGGCACAATCACCAGAAGGGCAGCTGAGTCAGGTGCATGAGCACCAGCAGCATGGTTTGAACAGGGCCTTGAGCATCAGCAGTGCAGCTGAGTCAGTGGCACGAGCACCAGCAGTGCAGCTGAGTCAGGGGCATGAGCTCCAGCAGTGCAGCTAAGTCAGGGGTACCAGCACCAGCAGTGCAGCTGAGTCAGGGGCACAAGCACCAGCAGTGCAGCTGAGTTAAGGGTACGAGAACCAGCAGTGCAGCTGAGTCAGGGGCACAAGCACCAGCAGTTCAGATGAGTCAGGGGCACGAGCACCAGCAGCGCAGCTGAGTCAAGGGTACAAGAACCAGCAGTGCAGCTGAGTCAGGGGCATGAGTACCAGCAGTGCAGCTGAGTCAGGGGCACCAGCACCAGCAATGCAGCTGAGTCAAGGTCACGAGCACCAGCAGCGCAGGTGAGTCAGGGGCATGAGCACAAGTAGTGCAGCTGAGTCTGGGTCACGGGCACATGCAGTGAAGCTGAGTCAGGGGCACGAGCACCAGCAGTGAAGCTTATACAGAGGCACGAGCACCAGCAGTGCTGCTGAGTCAGGGGCACAAGCACCAGCAGCACAGCTGAGTCCGGGTCATGAGCACCAGCAGTGCAGAGGAGTTGGGTCATGAACACCAGCACCACAGCTGAGTCAGGGGCACGAGCACCAGCAGTACAGCCTAGCCAGGAGCATGAGCACCAGCAGTGCAGCTGAGTCAGGGGCACAAGCACCAGCAGCACAGCCTAGTCAGGCGCATGAGCACCAGCAGTGCAGCTGAGTCAGGGGTATGAGAACCAACAGTGCAGCTGAGTCAGGTGCATGAGCACCAGCAGTGCAGCTGAGTCATGGGCATGAGCACCAGCAGTGCAGCTGAGTCAGGAGCACGAGCACCAGCAGTGGAGCTGAGTCAGGGGCATGAGTACCAGCAGTGCAGCTAAGTCAGGGGCACCAGCACCAGCAGTGCCGATGAGTTAGGGACACAAGCACCAGCAGCACAGCTGAGTCTTGTTCACTAGCACTAGCAGTGCAGATGAGTTAAGGTCATGAGCAGCAGCAGTGTATCTGAGTAAAGGGTACAAGCACCAGCAGTGCAGCTGAGTCTGGGTCACGAACACCAGCAGCACAGCTAATTCAGGAGCATGAGAACCAGCAGTGGAGCTGAGTCAGGGGCATGAGTACCAGCAGTGCAGCTGAGTCATGGGCACTAGCACCAGCAGTGCAGCTGAGTCAAGGTCACGAGCACCAGCAGCGCAGATGAGTCAGGTGCATGAGCACCAGTAGTGCAGCTGAGTCCGGGTCACGGGAACATGCAGTGAAGCTGAGTCAGGGGCACGAGCACCAGCAGTGAAGCTTATACAGAGGCACGAGCACAAGCAGTGCAGCTGAGTCAGGGGCATGAGCACCAGTAGTTCAGCTGAGTCAGGGGCACGAGCACCAGCAGTGCAGCTGAGTCTGAGTCACAGGCACATGCAGTGCAGCTGAGTCAGGGGCACGAGCACCAGCAGTGCAGCTGAGTCACAGGCACAATCACCAGAAGGGCAGCTGAGTCAGGTGCATGAGCACCAGCAGCATGGTTTAAACAGGGCCTTGAGCATCAGCAGTGCAGCTGAGTCAGTGGCACGAGCACCAGCAGTGCAGCTGAGTCAGGGGCATGAGCTCCAGCAGTGCAGCTAAGTCAGGGGTACCAGCACCAGCAGTGCAGCTGAGTCCACGTGACGAGCACCAGCAGTGCAGATGAGTCAGGGGCATGAGCACCAGCATAGCAGCTGAGTCATGGGCATGACACCAGCAGTGCAGCTGAGTCAGGGGCATGAGTACCAGCAGTGCAGCTTAGGCAGGGGCACGAGTTGCAGTGAAGCTGAGTCAGGGGCACGAGCACCAGCAGTAAAGCTTATACAGAGGCACGAGCACCAGCAGTGCAGCTGAGTCAGGGGCATGAGCACCAGTAGTTCAGCTGAGTCAGGGGCACGAGCACCAGCAGTGCAGCTGAGTCTGAGTCACAGGCACATGCAGTGCAGCTGAGTCAGGGGCACGAGCACCAGCAGTGCAGCTGAGTCACAGGCACAATCACCAGAAGGGCAGCTGAGTCAGGTGCATGAGCACCAGCAGCATGGTTTAAACAGGGCCTTGAGCATCAGCAGTGCAGCTGAGTCAGTGGCACGAGCACCAGCAGTGCAGCTGAGTCAGGGGCATGAGCTCCAGCAGTGCAGCTAAGTCAGGGGTACCAGCACCAGAGGTGCAGCTGAGTCAGGGGCACAAGCACCAGCAGTGCAGCTGAGTTAAGGGTACGAGAACCAGCAGTGCAGCTGAGTCAGGGGCACAAGCACCAGCAGTTCAGATGAGTCAGGGGCACGAGCACCAGCAGCGCAGCTGAGTCAAGGGTACAAGAACCAGCAGTGCAGCTGAGTCAGGGGCATGAGTACCAGCAGTGCAGCTGAGTCAGGGGCACCAGCACCAGCAGTGCAGCTGAGTCAAGGTCACGAGCACCAGCAGCGCAGGTGAGTCAGGGGCATGAGCACAAGTAGTGCAGCTGAGTCTGGGTCACGGGCACATGCAGTGAAGCTGAGTCAGGGGCACGAGCACCAGCAGTGAAGCTTATACAGAGGCACGAGCACCAGCAGTGCTGCTGAGTCAGGGGCACAAGCACCAGCAGCACAGCTGAGTCCGGGTCATGAGCACCAGCAGTGCAGAGGAGTTGGGTCATGAACACCAGCACCACAGCTGAGTCAGGGGCACGAGCACCAGCAGTACAGCCTAGCCAGGAGCATGAGCACCAGCAGTGCAGCTGAGTCAGGGGCACAAGCACCAGCAGCACAGCCTAGTCAGGCGCATGAGCACCAGCAGTGCAGCTGAGTCAGGGGTATGAGAACCAACAGTGCAGCTGAGTCAGGTGCATGAGCACCAGCAGTGCAGCTGAGTCATGGGCATGAGCACCAGCAGTGCAGCTGAGTCAGGAGCACGAGCACCAGCAGTGGAGCTGAGTCAGGGGCATGAGTACCAGCAGTGCAGCTAAGTCAGGGGCACCAGCACCAGCAGTGCCGATGAGTTAGGGACACAAGCACCAGCAGCACAGCTGAGTCTTGTTCACTAGCACTAGCAGTGCAGATGAGTTAAGGTCATGAGCAGCAGCAGTGTATCTGAGTAAAGGGTACAAGCACCAGCAGTGCAGCTGAGTCTGGGTCACGAACACCAGCAGCACAGCTAATTCAGGAGCATGAGAACCAGCAGTGGAGCTGAGTCAGGGGCATGAGTACCAGCAGTGCAGCTGAGTCATGGGCACTAGCACCAGCAGTGCAGCTGAGTCAGGGGCACAAGCACGAGCAGTGCAGCTGAGTCAGGGGCACAAGCACCAGCAGTGCAGCTTAGGCAGGGGCACGAGCACCAGCAGAGCAGCTGAGTCTGGGTCTCGAGCACCAGCAGTGCAGCTGAGTCAGGGGCACAAGCAACAGTAGTAAATCTGAGTCATGGGCACGAGCACCAGCAGTGCAGCTGAGTCAGGAGCACAAGCACCAGCAGTGCAGCTGAGTCAGGGGCACGAGCACCAGCAGTAAATCTGAGTCATGGGCACGAGCACCAGCAGTGCAGCTGAGTCAGGAGCACAAGCACCAGCAGTGCAGCTGAGTCAGGGGCACAAGCAACAGTAGTGCATCTGAGTCAGGGGCACAATCACCAGCAGTGCAGCTTAGGCAGGGGCATGAGCACCAGCAGGTCAGCTGAGTCAGGGGCACGAGTACCAGCAGTGCAGCTTAGGCAGGGAATGAGCACCAGCAGTGCAGCTGAGCCAGGGACATGAGTACCAGCAGTGCAGCTGAGTCAGGGGTACCAGCACCAGCAGTGCAGCTGAGTCCAGGTCACGAGCACCAGCAGTGCAGATGATTCAGGGGCATGAGCACCAGCAGTGCAGCTGAGTCATGGGCACGACACCAGCAGTGCAGCTGAGTCAGGAGCATGAGCACCAGCAGCACCGCTTAGGCAGGGGCACGAGCACCAGCAGTGCAGCTGAGTCCGGGGCACGAGTACCAGCAGTGCAGCTGAGTCAGGGGCACCAGCAGTGCAGCTGAGTCCGGGGCATGAGAACCAGCAGCCCAGATGAGTCAGGGGCATGAGCACAAGCAGTGCAGCTGAGTCATGGGCACGAGCACCAGCAGTGCATCTGAGTCAGGAGCACAAGCATCAGCAGTGCAGCTGAGTCAGGGGCACAAGCACCAGCAGTGCAGCTGAGTCAGTGGCATGAGCACAAGCAGTGCAGCTGAGTTAAGGGTACGAGAACCAGCAGTGCAGCTGAATCAGGGGCACAAGCACCAGCAGTGCAGCTGAGTCAGGTGCACAAGCACCAGCAGTGCAGATGAGTCCGGTTCATGAACACATGCAGTTCAGATGAGTCAGGGGCACGAGCACCAGCAGCGCAGCTGAGTCAAGGGTACAAGAACCAGCAGTGCAGCTGAGTCAGGGGCATGAGCACCAGCAGTGCAGCTGAGTCAGGGGCACCAGCACCAGCAGTGCAGCTGAGTCAAGGTCACGAGCACCAGCAGCGCAGATGAGTCAGGGGCATGAGCACCAGTAGTGCAGCTGAGTCCGGGTCACGGGAACATGCAGTGAAGCTGAGTCAGGGGCACGAGCACCAGCAGTGAAGCTTATACAGAGGCACGAGCACAAGCAGTGCAGCTGAGTCAGGGGCATGAGCACCAGTAGTTCAGCTGAGTCAGGGGCACGAGCACCAGCAGTGCAGCTGAGTCTGAGTCACAGGCACATGCAGTGCAGCTGAGTCAGGGGCACGAGCACCAGCAGTGCAGCTGAGTCACAGGCACAATCACCAGAAGGGCAGCTGAGTCAGGTGCATGAGCACCAGCAGCATGGTTTAAACAGGGCCTTGAGCATCAGCAGTGCAGCTGAGTCAGTGGCACGAGCACCAGCAGTGCAGCTGAGTCAGGGGCATGAGCTCCAGCAGTGCAGCTAAGTCAGGGGTACCAGCACCAGCAGTGCAGCTGAGTCAGGGGCATGAGTACCAGCAGTGCAGCTGAGTCAGGGGCACCAGCACCAGCAGTGCAGCTGAGTCAAGGTCACGAGCACCAGCAGCGCAGGTGAGTCAGGGGCATGAGCACAAGTAGTGCAGCTGAGTCTGGGTCACGGGCACATGCAGTGAAGCTGAGTCAGGGGCACGAGCACCAGCAGTGAAGCTTATACAGAGGCACGAGCACCAGCAGTGCAGCTGAGTCAGGAGCGTGAGCACCAGCAATGGAGCTGAGTCAGGGGCATGAGTACCGGCAGTGCAGCTACGTCAGGGGCACCAGCACCAGCAGTGCAGCTGAGTCTGGATCATGAACACATGCAGTGCAGATGAGTGAGGGGCACGAGCACCAGCAGTGCCGATGAGTTAGGGACACAAGCACCAGCAGTGCAGCAAAGTCAGGGGCACAAGCACCAGCAGTGCAGCTGAGTCAGGGGCACGAGCACCAGCACCAGCAGTGCAGCTGATTCAGGGGCACGAGCACCAGCAGTGCAGCTGAGTCCTGGTCACGGGCACATGCAGTGAAGCTGAGTCATGGGGATGAGCACCAGCAGTGGAGCTTATTCAGAATCACGAGCACCAGCAGTGCAGCTGAGTCCGGGGCATGAGCACCAGCAGTGCAGCTGAGTCACAGGCACAATCACCAGAAGGGCAGCTGAGTCAGGTGCATGAGCACCAGCAGCATGGTTTAAACAGGGCCTTGAGCATCAGCAGTGCAGCTGAGTCAGTGGCACGAGCACCAGCAGTGCAGCTGAGTCAGGGGCATGAGCACCAGCAGTGCAGCTAAGTCAGGGGCACAAGAACCAGCAGTGCAGCTGAGTCAGGGGCATGAGCACCAGCAGTGCAGATGAGTCAGGAGCACGAGCACCAGCAACGCAGCTGAGTCAGGGCACGAGCACCAGCAGTACAGCCTAGCCAGGAGCATGAGCACCAGCAGTGCAGCTGAGTCAGGGGCACGAGCACCAGCAGCACAGCCTAGTCAGGCGCATGAGCACCAGCAGTGCAGCTGAGTCATGGGCATGAGCACCAGCAGTGCAGCTGAGTCAGGAGCACGAGCACCAGCACCAGCAGTGGAGCTGAGTCAGGGGCACCAGCACCAGAAGTGCAGCTGAGTCCGGGTCATGAACACATGCAGTGCAGACGAGTCAGGGGCACGAGCACCAGCAGTGCCGATGAGTTAGGGACACAAGCACCAGCAACACAGCTGAGTCTTGTTCACTAGCAGTGCAGATGAGTTAAGGTCATGAGCAGCAGCAGTGTATCTGAGTAAAGGGTACAAGCACCAGCAGTGCAGCTGAGTCTGGGTCACGAACACCAGCAGCACAGCCTAGTCAGGAGCATGAGAACCAGCAGTGGAGCTGAGACAGGGGCATGAGTACCAGCAGTGCAGCTGAGTCATGGGCACTAGCACCAGCAGTGCAGCTGAGTCAGGGGCACAAGCACGAGCAGTGCAGCTGAGTCAGGGGCAAAAGCACCAGCAGTGCAGCTTAGGCAGGGGCACGAGCACCAGCAGTGCAGCTGAGTCAGGGGCACGAGTACCAGCAGTGCAGCTGAGTCAGTGGCACCAGCACCAGCAGTGCAGCTGAGTCCAGGTCAGGAGCACCAGCGGAGCAGATGAGTCAGGGGCATGAGCACCAGTAGTGCAGCTGAGTCATGGGCACCAGCACCAGCAGTGCAGATGAGTCCGGTTCATGAACACATGCAGTGCAGATGAGTCAGGGGCATGAGCACCAGCAGTGCAGCTAAGTCAGGGGCACAAGCACCAGCAGTGGAGATGAGTCCAGGTCATGAACACATGCAGTGCAGATGAGTCAGGGGCACGAGCACCAGCAGTTCATATGAGTCAGGAGCACGAGCACCAGCAGTGCAGCTGAGTCAAGGGTACAAGAACCAGCAGTGCAGATGAGTCGAGGGCACGAGCACCAGCAGTGCAGCTGAATCAGGGGCCCGAGCACCAGCAGCACTGCCTGGTCAGAAGCATGAGCATCAGCATTGCAGCAGAGTCAGGGGTATGAAAACCAACAGTGCAGCTGAGTCAGGTGCACAAGCACCAGCAGTGTGGCTGAGTCCTGGGCATGAGCACCAGCAGTGCAGCTGAGTCAGGAGTGTGAGCACCAGCAATGGAGCTGAGTCAGGGGCATGAACACATGCAGTGCAGATGAGTTAGGGGCACGAGCACCAGCAGTGCCGATGAGTTAGGGACACAAGCACCAGCAGTGCAGCAAAGTCAGGGGCATGAGCACCAGCAGTGCAGCTGAGTCAGGGGCACGAGCACCAGCACCAGCAGTGCAGCTGAGTCAGGGGCACGAGCACCAGCAGTGCAGCTGAGTCCTGGTCACGGGCACATGCAGTGAAGCTGAGTCAGGGGCAAGAGCACCAGCAGTGAAGCTTATTCAGAGGCACGAGCACCAGCAGTGCAGCTGAGTCAGGGGCATGAGCACCAGCAGTGCAGCTGAGTCAGGGGCACGAGCACCAGCAGTGCAGCTGAGTCTGAGTCACGGGCACATGCAGTGCAGCTGAGTCAGGGGCACGAGCACCAGCAGTGCAGCTGAGTCACAGGCACAATCACCAGCAGTGCAGCTGAGTCAGGGGCACGACCACCAGCAGTGCAGATGAGTCAGGAGCATGAGCACCAGCAACGCAGCTGAGTCAGGGCACGAGCACCAGCAGTGCAGATGAGTCGAGGGCACGAGCACCAGCAGTGCAGCTAAGTCAGGGGCACAAGCACCAGCAGCACAGCTGAGTCCGGGTCACGAGCACCAGCAGCACAGCCTAGTCAGGAGCATGAGCACCAGCAGTGCAGCTGAGTCAGGGGCACGAGCACCAGCAGCACAGCCTAGTCAGGCGCATGCGCACCACCATTGCAGCTGAGTCAGGGGTATGAGAACCAACAGTGCAGCTGAGTCAGGTCCATGAGCACCAGCAGTGCGGCTGAGTCATGGGCATGAGCACCAGCAGTGCAGCTGAGTCAGGAGCACGAGCACCAGCAGTGGAGCTGAGTCAGGGGCATGAGTACCAGCAGCGCAGCTAAGTCACGAGCACCAGCAGTGCAGATGAGTCAGGGGCATGAGCACCAGCAGTCCAGCTGAGTCATGGGCACGAGCACCAGCAGTGCAGCTGAGTCAGGAGCATGAGCACCAGCAGTGCAGCTGAGTCAGGGGCACGAGTACCAGCAGTGCAGCTGAGTCAGGGGCACCAGCACCAGCAGTGCAGCTGAGTCCAGGTCAGGAGCACCAGCGGAGCAGATGAGTCAGGGGCATGAGCACCAGTAGTGCAGCTGAGTCATGGGCACCAGCACCAGCAGTGCGGCTGAATCAGGGGCACAAGCACCAGCAGTGCAGATGAGTCCGGTTCATGAACACATGCAGTGCAGATGAGTCAGGGGCACGAGCACCAGCAGTTCATATGAGTCAGGAGCACGAGCACCAGCAGTGCAGCTGAGTCAAGGGTACAAGAACCAGCAGTGCAGATGAGTCGAGGGCACGAGCACCAGCAGTGCAGCTGAGTCAGGAGCGTGAGCACCAGCAATGGAGCTGAGTCAGGGGCATGAGTACCGGCAGTGCAGCTACGTCAGGGGCACCAGCACCAGCAGTGCAGCTGAGTCTGGATCATGAACACATGCAGTGCAGATGAGTGAGGGGCCCGAGCACCAGCAGTGCCGATGAGTTAGGGACACAAGCACCAGCAGTGCAGCAAAGTCAGGGGCACAAGCACCAGCAGTGCAGCTGAGTCAGGGTCACCAGCACCAGCAGTGCAGCTGAGTCAGGGGCACGAGCACCAGCAGTGCAGCTGAGTCCTGGTCACGGGCACATGCAGTGAAGCTGAGTCATGGGGACGAGCACCAGCAGTGGAGCTTATTCAGAATCACGAGCACCAGCAGTGCAGCTGAGTCCGGGGCATGAGCACCAGCATTGCAGCTGAGTCAGGGGCACGAGCACCAGCAGTGCAGCTGAGTCACAGGCACAATCACCAGAAGGGCAGCTGAGTCAGGTGCATGAGCACCAGCAGCATGGTTTAAACAGGGCCTTGAGCATCAGCAGTGCAGCTGAGGCAGTGGCACGAGCACCAGCAGTGCAGCTGAGTCATGGGCATGAGCACCAGCAGTGCAGCTAAGTCAGGGGCACGAGCACCAGCAGTAAATCTGAGTCATGGGCACGAGCACCAGCAGTGCAGCTGAGTCAGGAGCACAAGCACCAGCAGTGCAGCTGAGTCAGGGGCACAAGCAACAGTAGTGCATCTGAGTCAGGGGCACAATCACCAGCAGTGCAGCTTAGGCAGGGGCATGAGCACCAGCAGGTCAGCTGAGTCAGGGGCACGAGTACCAGCAGTGCAGCTTAGGCAGGGGAATGAGCACCAGCAGTGCAGCTGAGCCAGGGACATGAGTACCAGCAGTGCAGCTGAGTCAGGGGTACCAGCACCAGCAGTGCAGCTGAGTCCAGGTCACGAGCACCAGCAGTGCAGATGATTCAGGGGCACAAGCACCAGCAGCACAGCTGAGTCCGGGTCACGAGCACCAGCAGTGCAGATGTTTTAGGGTCATGAACACCAGCACCACAGCTGAGTCAGGGGCACGAGCACCAGCAGTACAGCCTAGTCAGGAGCATGAGCACCAGCAGTGCAGCTGAGTCAGGGGCACGAGCACCAGCAGCACAGCCTAGTCAGGCGCATGCGCACCACCATTGCAGCTGAGTCAGGGGTATGAGAACCAACAGTGCAGCTGAGTCAGGTCCATGAGCACCAGCAGTGCGGCTGAGTCATGGGCATGAGCACCAGCAGTGCAGCTGAGTCAGGAGCACGAGCACCAGCAGTGGAGCTGAGTCAGGGGCATGAGTACCAGCAGCGCAGCTAAGTCACGAGCACCAGCAGTGCAGATGAGTCAGGGGCATGAGCACCAGCAGTCCAGCTGAGTCATGGGCACGAGCACCAGCAGTGCAGCTGAGTCAGGAGCATGAGCACCAGCAGTGCAGCTGAGTCAGGGGCACGAGTTCCAGCAGTGCAGCTGAGTCAGGGGCACCAGCACCAGCAGTGCAGCTGAGTCCAGGTCAGGAGCACCAGCGGAGCAGATGAGTCAGGGGCATGAGCACCAGTAGTGCAGCTGAGTCATGGGCACCAGCACCAGCAGTGCGGCTGAATCAGGGGCACAAGCACCAGCAGTGCAGATGAGTCCGGTTCATGAACACATGCAGTGCAGATGAGTCAGGGGCACGAGCATCAGCAGTTCATATGAGTCAGGAGCACGAGCACCAGCAGTGCAGCTGAGTCAAGGGTACAAGAACCAGCAGTGCAGATGAGTCGAGGGCACGAGCACCAGCAGTGCAGCTGAGTCAGGAGCGTGAGCACCAGCAATGGAGCTGAGTCAGGGGCATGAGTACCGGCAGTGCAGCTACGTCAGGGGCACCAGCACCAGCAGTGCAGCTGAGTCTGGATCATGAACACATGCAGTGCAGATGAGTGAGGGGCCCGAGCACCAGCAGTGCCGATGAGTTAGGGACACAAGCACCAGCAGTGCAGCAAAGTCAGGGGCACAAGCACCAGCAGTGCAGCTGAGTCAGGGGCACCAGCACCAGCAGTGCAGCTGAGTCAGGGGCACGAGCACCAGCAGTGCAGCTGAGTCCTGGTCACGGGCACATGCAGTGAAGCTGAGTCATGGGGACGAGCACCAGCAGTGGAGCTTATTCAGAATCACGAGCACCAGCAGTGCAGCTGAGTCCGGGGCATGAGCACCAGCAGTGCAGCTGAGTCAGGGGCACGAGCACCAGCAGTGCAGCTGAGTCACAGGCACAATCACCAGAAGGGCAGCTGAGTCAGGTGCATGAGCACCAGCAGCATGGTTTAAACAGGGCCTTGAGCATCAGCAGTGCAGCTGAGGCAGTGGCACGAGCACCAGCAGTGCAGCTGAGTCATGGGCATGAGCACCAGCAGTGCAGCTAAGTCAGGGGCACGAGCACCAGCAGTAAATCTGAGTCATGGGCACGAGCACCAGCAGTGCAGCTGGAGTCAGGAGCACAAGCACCAGCAGTGCAGCTGAGTCAGGGGCACAAGCAACAGTAGTGCATCTGAGTCAGGGGCACAATCACCAGCAGTGCAGCTTAGGCAGGGGCATGAGCACCAGCAGGTCAGCTGAGTCAGGGGCACGAGTACCAGCAGTGCAGCTTAGGCAGGGGAATGAGCACCAGCAGTGCAGCTGAGCCAGGGACATGAGTACCAGCAGTGCAGCTGAGTCAGGGGTACCAGCACCAGCAGTGCAGCTGAGTCCAGGTCACGAGCACCAGCAGTGCAGATGATTCAGGGGCACAAGCACCAGCAGCACAGCTGAGTCCGGGTCACGAGCACCAGCAGTGCAGATGTTTTAGGGTCATGAACACCAGCACCACAGCTGAGTCAGGGGCACGAGCACCAGCAGTACAGCCTAGTCAGGAGCATGAGCACCAGCAGTGCAGCTGAGTCAGGGGCACGAGCACCAGCAGCACAGCCTAGTCAGGCGCATGCGCACCACCATTGCAGCTGAGTCAGGGGTATGAGAACCAACAGTGCAGCTGAGTCAGGTCCATGAGCACCAGCAGTGCGGCTGAGTCATGGGCATGAGCACCAGCAGTGCAGCTGAGTCAGGAGCACGAGCACCAGCAGTGGAGCTGAGTCAGGGGCATGAGTACCAGCAGCGCAGCTAAGTCACGAGCACCAGCAGTGCAGATGAGTCAGGGGCATGAGCACCAGCAGTCCAGCTGAGTCATGGGCACGAGCACCAGCAGTGCAGCTGAGTCAGGAGCATGAGCACCAGCAGTGCAGCTGAGTCAGGGGCACGAGTACCAGCAGTGCAGCTGAGTCAGGGGCACCAGCACCAGCAGTGCAGCTGAGTCCAGGTCAGGAGCACCAGCGGAGCAGATGAGTCAGGGGCATGAGCACCAGTAGTGCAGCTGAGTCATGGGCACCAGCACCAGCAGTGCGGCTGAATCAGGGGCACAAGCACCAGCAGTGCAGATGAGTCCGGTTCATGAACACATGCAGTGCAGATGAGTCAGGGGCACGAGCACCAGCAGTTCATATGAGTCAGGAGCACGAGCACCAGCAGTGCAGCTGAGTCAAGGGTACAAGAACCAGCAGTGCAGATGAGTCGAGGGCACGAGCACCAGCAGTGCAGCTGAGTCAGGAGTGTGAGCACCAGCAATGGAGCTGAGTCAGGGGCATGAGTACCGGCAGTGCAGCTACGTCAGGGGCACCAGCACCAGCAGTGCAGCTGAGTCTGGATCATGAACACATGCAGTGCAGATGAGTGAGGGGCCCGAGCACCAGCAGTGCCGATGAGTTAGGGACACAAGCACCAGCAGTGCAGCAAAGTCAGGGGCACAAGCACCAGCAGTGCAGCTGAGTCAGGGGCACCAGCACCAGCACCAGCAGTGCAGCTGAGTCAGGGGCACGAGCACCAGCAGTGCAGCTGAGTCCTGGTCACGGGCACATGCAGTGAAGCTGAGTCATGGGGACGAGCACCAGCAGTGGAGCTTATTCAGAATCACGAGCACCAGCAGTGCAGCTGAGTCCGGGGCATGAGCACCAGCAGTGCAGCTGAGTCAGGGGCACGAGCACCAGCAGTGCAGCTGAGTCACAGGCACAATCACCAGAAGGGCAGCTGAGTCAGGTGCATGAGCACCAGCAGCATGGTTTAAACACGGCCTTGAGCATCAGCAGTGCAGCTGAGGCAGTGGCACGAGCACCAGCAGTGCAGCTGAGTCATGGGCATGAGCACCAGCAGTGCAGCTAAGTCAGGGGCACGAGCACCAGCAGTAAATCTGAGTCATGGGCATGAGCACCAGCAGTGCAGCTGAGTCAGGAGCACAAGCACCAGCAGTGCAGCTGAGTCAGGGGCACAAGCAACAGTAGTGCATCTGAGTCAGGGGCACAATCACCAGCAGTGCAGCTTAGGCAGGGGCATGAGCACCAGCAGGTCAGCTGAGTCAGGGGCACGAGTACCAGCAGTGCAGCTTAGGCAGGGGAATGAGCACCAGCAGTGCAGCTGAGCCAGGGACATGAGTACCAGCAGTGCAGCTGAGTCAGGGGTACCAGCACCAGCAGTACAGCTGAGTCCAGATCACGAGCACCAGCAGTGCAGATGATTCAGGGGCATGAGCACTAGCAGTGCAGCTGAGTCATGGGCACGACACCAGCAGTGCAGCTGAGTCAGGAGCATGAGCACCAGCAGCACCGCTTAGGCAGGGGCACGAGCACCAGCAGTGCAGCTGAGTCCGGGGCACGAGTACCAGCAGTGCAGCTGAGTCAGGGGCACCAGCAGTGCAGCTGAGTCCGGGGCATGAGAACCAGCAGCCCAGATGAGTCAGGGGCATGAGCACAAGCAGTGCAGCTGAGTCATGGGCACGAGCACCAGCAGTGCATCTGAGTCAGGAGCACAAGCATCAGCAGTGCAGCTGAGTCAGGGGCACAAGCACCAGCAGTGCAGCTGAGTCAGTGGCATGAGCAAAAGCAGTGCAGCTGAGTTAAGGGTACGAGAACCAGCAGTGCAGCTGAATCAGGGGCACAAGCACCAGCAGTGCAGCTGAGTCAGGGGCACAAGCACCAGCAGTGCAGATGAGTCCGGTTCATGAACACATGCAGTTCAGATGAGTCAGGGGCACGAGCACCAGCAGCGCAGCTGAGTCAACGGTACAAGAACCAGCAGTGCAGCTGAGTCAGGGGCATGAGCACCAGCAGTGCAGCTGAGTCAGGGGCACCAGCACCAGCAGTGCAGCTGAGTCAAGGTCACGAGCACCAGCAGCGCAGATGTGTCAGGGGCATGAGCACCAGTAGTGCAACTGAGTCCGGGTCACGGGAACATGCAGTGAAGCTGAGTCAGGGGCACGAGCACCAGCAGTGAAGCATATACAGAGGCACGAGCACAAGCAGTGCAGCTGAGTCAGGGGCATGAGCACCAGTAGTTCAGCTGAGTCAGGGGCACGAGCACCAGCAGTGCAGCTGAGTCTGAGTCACAGGCACATGCAGTGCAGCTGAGTCAGGGGAACGAGCACCAGCAGTGCAGCTGAGTCACAGGCACAATCACCAGAAGGGCAGCTGAGTCAGGTGCATGAGCACCAGCAGCATGGTTTAAACAGGGCCTTGAGCATCAGCAGTGCAGCTGAGTCAGTGGCACGAGCACCAGCAGTGCAGCTGAGTCAGGGGCATGAGCTCCAGCAGTGCAGCTAAGTCAGGGGTACCAGCACCAGCAGTGCAACTGAGTCCACGTGACGAGCACCAGCAGTGCAGATGAGTCAGGGGCATGAGCACCAGCATAGCAGCTGAGTCATGGGCATGACACCAGCAGTGCAGCTGAGTCAGGGGCATGTGTACCAGCAGTGCAGCTTAGGCAGGGGCACGAGTTGCAGTGAAGCTGAGTCAGGGGCACGAGCACCAGCAGTAAAGCTTATACAGAGGCACGAGCACCAGCAGTGCAGCTGAGTCAGGGGCATGAGCACTAGTAGTTCAGCTGAGTCAGGGGCACGAGCACCAGCAGTGCAGCTGAGTCTGAGTCACAGGCACATGCAGTGCAGCTGAGTCAGGGGCACGAGCACCAGCAGTGCAGCTGAGTCAGGGGCACAAGCACCAGCAGTTCAGATGAGTCAGGGGCACGAGCACCAGCAGCGCAGCTGAGTCAAGGGTACAAGAACCAGCAGTGCAGCTGAGTCAGGGGCATGAGTACCAGCAGTGCAGCTGAGTCAGGGGCACCAGCACCAGCAGTGCAGCTGAGTCAAGGTCACGAGCACCAGCAGCGCAGGTGAGTCAGGGGCATGAGCACAAGTAGTGCAGCTGAGTCTGGGTCACGGGCACATGCAGTGAAGCTGAGTCAGGGGCACAAGCACCAGCAGTGAAGCTTATACAGAGGCACGAGCACCAGCAGTGCAGCTGAGTCAGGAGCGTGAACACCAGCAATGGAGCTGAGTCATGGGTATGACACCAGCAGTGCAGCTGAGTCAGGGGCATGTGTACCAGCAGTGCAGCTTAGGCAGGGGCACGAGTTGCAGTGAAGCTGAGTCAGGGGCACGAGCACCAGCAGTAAAGCTTATACAGAGGCACGAGCACCAGCAGTGCAGCTGAGTCAGGGGCATGAGCACTAGTAGTTCAGCTGAGTCAGGGGCACGAGCACCAGCAGTGCAGCTGAGTCTGAGTCACAGGCACATGCAGTGCAGCTGAGTCAGGGGCACGAGCACCAGCAGTGCAGCTGAGTCAGGGGCACAAGCACCAGCAGTTCAGATGAGTCAGGGGCACGAGCACCAGCAGCGCAGCTGAGTCAAGGGTACAAGAACCAGCAGTGCAGCTGAGTCAGGGGCATGAGTACCAGCAGTGCAGCTGAGTCAGGGGCACCAGCACCAGCAGTGCAGCTGAGTCAAGGTCACGAGCACCAGCAGCGCAGGTGAGTCAGGGGCATGAGCACAAGTAGTGCAGCTGAGTCTGGGTCACGGGCACATGCAGTGAAGCTGAGTCAGGGGCACAAGCACCAGCAGTGAAGCTTATACAGAGGCACGAGCACCAGCAGTGCAGCTGAGTCAGGAGCGTGAACACCAGCAATGGAGCTGAGTCAGGGGCATGAGTACCGGCAGTGCAGCTACGTCAGGGGCACCAGCACCAGCAGTGCAGCTGAGTCTGGATCATGAACACATGCAGTGCAGAAGAGTGAGGGGCACGAGCACCAGCAGTGCCGATGAGTTAGGGACACAAGCACCAGCATTGCAGCAAAGTCAGGGGCACAAGCACCAGCAGTGCAGCTGAGTCAGGGGCACGAGCACCAGCACCAGCAGTGCAGCTGAGTCAGGGGCACGAGCACCAGCAGTGCAGCTGAGTCCTGGTCACGGGCACATGCAGTGAAGCTGAGTCATGGGGACGAGCACCAGCAGTGGAGCTTATTCAGAATCACGAGCACCAGCAGTGCAGCTGAGTCCGGGGCATGAGCACCAGCAGTGCAGCTGAGTCAGGGGCACGAGCAGTGCAGCTGAGTCACAGGCACAATCACCAGAAGGGCAGCTGAGTCAGGTGCATGAGCGCCAGCAGCATGGTTTAAACAGGGCCTTGAGCATCAGCAGTGCAGCTGAGTCAGTGGCACGAGCACCAGC
This sequence comes from Calotriton arnoldi, assembly GCA_963921515.1. Taxonomy (NCBI): domain Eukaryota; kingdom Metazoa; phylum Chordata; class Amphibia; order Caudata; family Salamandridae; genus Calotriton; species Calotriton arnoldi. The sequence continues at coordinate 501,119 of CAWUFW010001115.1, forward strand.
AGTGCAGCTGAGTCAGGGGCATGAGCACCAGCAGTGCAGCTAAGTCAGGGGCACAAGAACCAGCAGTGCAGCTGAGTCAGGGGCATGAGCACCAGCAGTGCAGATGAGTCAGGAGCACGAGCACCAGCAACGCAGCTGAGTCAGGGCACGAGCACCAGCAGTGCAGATGAGTCGAGGGCACGAGCACCAGCAATGCAGCTAAGTCAGGGGCACAAGCACCAGCAGCAAAGCTGAGTCCGGGTCATGAGCACCAGCAGTGCAGATGAGTTAGGGTCATGAACACCAGCACCACAGCTGAGTCAGGGGCACGAGCACCAGCAGTACAGCCTAGCCAGGAGCATGAGCACCAGCAGTGCAGCTGAGTCAGGGGCACGAGCACCAGCAGCACAGCCTAGTCAGGCGCATGAGCACCAGCAGTGCAGCTGAGTCATGGGCATGAGCACCAGCAGTGCAGCTGAGTCAGGAGCACGAGCACCAGCACCAGCAGTGGAGCTGAGTCAGGGGCATGAGTACCAGCAGTGCAGCTAAGTCAGGGGCACCAGCACCAGCAGTGCAGCTGAGTCCGGGTCATGAACACATGCAGTGCAGACGAGTCAGGGGCACGAGCACCAGCAGTGCCGATGAGTTAGAGACACAAGCACCAGCAGCACAGCTGAGTCTTGTTCACTAGCAGTGCAGATGAGTTAAGGTCATGAGCAGCAGCAGTGTATCTGAGTAAAGGGTACAAGCACCAGCAGTGCAGCTGAGTCTGGGTCACGAACAGCAGCAGCACAGCCTAGTCAGGAGCATGAGAACCAGCAGTGGAGCTGAGTCAGGGGCATGAGTACCAGCAGTGCAGCTGAGTCATGGGCACTAGCACCAGCAGTGCAGCTGAGTCAGGGGCACAAGCACGAGCAGTGCAGCTGAGTCAGGGGCAAAAGCACCAGCAGTGCAGCTTAGGCAGGGGCACGAGCACCAGCAGTGCAGCTGAGTCAGGGGCACGAGTACCAGCAGTGCAGCTGAGTCAGTGGCACCAGCACCAGCAGTGCAGCTGAGTCCAGGTCAGGAGCACCAGCGGAGCAGATGAGTCAGGGGCATGAGCACCAGTAGTGCAGCTGAGTCATGGGCACCAGCACCAGCAGTGCGGCTGAATCAGGGGCACAAGCACCAGCAATGCAGATGAGTCCGGTTCATGAACACATGCAGTGCAGATGAGTCAGGGGCATGAGCACCAGCAGTGCAGCTAAGTCAGGGGCACAAGCACCAGCAGTGGAGTGAGTCCAGGTCATGAACACATGCAGTGCAGATGAGTCAGGGGCACGAGCACCAGCAGTTCATATGAGTCAGGAGCACGAGCACAAGCAGTGCAGCTGAGTCAAGGGTACAAGAACCAGCAGTGCAGATGAGTCGAGGGCACGAGCACCAGCAGTGCAGCTGAATCAGGGGCCCGAGCACCAGCAGCACTGCCTGGTCAGAAGCATGAGCATCAGCATTGCAGCAGAGTCAGGGGTATGAAAACCAACAGTGCAGCTGAGTCAGGTGCACAAGCACCAGCAGTGTGGCTGAGTCCTGGGCATGAGCACCAGCAGTGCAGCTGAGTCAGGAGTGTGAGCACCAGCAATGGAGCTGAGTCAGGGGCATGAACACATGCAGTGCAGATGAGTTAGGGGCACAAGCACCAGCAGTGCCGATGAGTTAGGGACACAAGCACCAGCAGTGCAGCAAAGTCAGGGGCATGAGCACCAGCAGTGCAGCTGAGTCAGGGGCACGAGCACCAGCACCAGCAGTGCAGCTGAGTCAGGGGCACGAGCACCAGCAGTGCAGCTGAGTCCTGGTCACGGGCACATGCAGTGAAGCTGAGTCAGGGGCAAGAGCACCAGCAGTGAAGCTTATTCAGAGGCACGAGCACCAGCAGTGCAGCTGAGTCAGGGGCATGAGCACCAGCAGTGCAGCTGAGTCAGGGTCACGAGCACCAGCAGTGCAGCTGAGTCTGAGTCACGGGCACATGCAGTGCAGCTGAGTCAGGGGCACGAGCACCAGCAGTGCAGCTGAGTCACAGGCACAAGCACCAGCAGTGCAGCTGAGTCAGGGGCACGAGCACCAGCAGTGCAGATGAGTCAGGAGCATGAGCACCAGCAACGCAGCTGAGTCAGGGCACGAGCACCAGCAGTGCAGATGAGTCGAGGGCACGAGCACCAGCAGTGCAGCTAAGTCAGGGGCACAAGCACCAGCAGCACAGCTGAGTCCGGGGCACGAGCACCAGCAGTGCAGATGTTTTAGGGTCATGAACACCAGCACCACAGCTGAGTCAGGGGCACGAGCACCAGCAGTACAGCCTAGTCAGGAGCATGAACACCAGCAGTGCAGCTGAGTCAGGGGCATGAGCACCAGCAGCACAGCCTAGTCAGGCGCATGAGCACCAGCAGTGCAGCTGAGTCAGGGGTATAAGAACCAACAGTGCGGCTGAGTCAGGTCCATGAGCACCAGCAGTGCGGCTGAGTCATGGGCATGAGCACCAGCAGTGCAGCTGAGTCAGGAGCACGAGCACCAGCAGTGGAGCTGAGTCAGGGGCATGAGTACCAGCAGCGCAGCTAAGTCACGAGCACCAGCAGTGCAGATGAGTCAGGGGCATGAGCACCAGCAGTCCAGCTGAGTCATGGGCACGAGCACCAGCAGTGCAGCTGAGTCAGGAGCATGAGCACCAGCAGTGCAGCTGAGTCAGGGGCACGAGTACCAGCAGTGCAGCTGAGTCAGGGGCACCAGCACCAGCAGTGCAGCTGAGTCCAGGTCAGGAGCACCAGCGGAGCAGATGAGTCAGGGGCATGAGCACCAGTAGTGCAGCTGAGTCATGGGCACCAGCACCAGCAGTGCGGCTGAATCAGGGGCACAAGCACCAGCAGTGCAGATGAGTCCTGTTCATGAACACATGCAGTGCAGATGAGTCAGGGGCACGAGCACCAGCAGTTCATATGAGTCAGGAGCACGAGCACCAGCAGTGCAGCTGAGTCAAGGGTACAAGAACCAGCAGTGCAGATGAGTCGAGGGCACGAGCACCAGCAGTGCAGCTGAGTCAGGAGCGTGAGCACCAGCAATGGAGCTGAGTCAGGGGCATGAGTACCGGCAGTGCAGCTACGTCAGGGGCACCAGCACCAGCAGTGCAGCTGAGTCTGGATCATGAACACATGCAGTGCAGATGAGTGAGGGGCACGAGCACCAGCAGTGCCGATGAGTTAGGGACACAAGCACCAGCAGTGCAGCAAAGTCAGGGGCACAAGCACCAGCAGTGCAGCTGAGTCAGGGGCACCAGCACCAGCAGTGCAGCTGAGTCAGGGGCACGAGCACCAGCAGTGCAGCTGAGTCCTGGTCATGGGCACATGCAGTGAAGCTGAGTCATGGGGACGAGCACCAGCAGTGGAGCTTATTCAGAATCACGAGCACCAGCAGTGCAGCTGAGTCCGGGGCATGAGCACCAGCAGTGCAGCTGAGTCAGGGGCACGAGCACCAGCAGTGCAGCTGAGTCACAGGCACAATCACCAGAAGGGCAGCTGAGTCAGGTGCATGAGCACCAGCAGCATGGTTTGAACAGGGCCTTGAGCATCAGCAGTGCAGCTGAGGCAGTGGCACGAGCACCAGCAGTGCAGCTGAGTCATGGGCATGAGCACCAGCAGTGCAGATGAGTCGAGTGCACGAGCACCAGCAATGCAGCTAAGTCAGGGGCACAAGCACCAGCAGCACAGCTGAGTCCGGGTCATGAGCACCAGCAGTGCAGATGAGTTGGGTCATGAACACCAGCACCACAGCTGAGTCAGGGGCACGAGCACCAGCAGTACAGCCTAGCCAGGAGCATGAGCACCAGCAGTGCAGCTGAGTCAGGGGCACAAGCACCAGCAGCACAGCCTAGTCAGGAGCATGAGCACCAGCAGTGCAGCTGAGTCAGGGGTATGAGAACCAACAGTGCAGCTGAGTCAGGTGCATGAGCACCAGCAGTGCGGCTGAGTCATGGGCCTGAGCACCAGCAGTGCAGCTGAGTCAGGAGCACGAGCACCAGCAGTGGAGCTGAGTCAGGGGCATGAGTACCAGCAGTGCAGCTAAGTCAGGGGCACCAGCACCAGCAGTGCAGCTGAGTCCGGGTCATGAACACATGCAGTGCAGACGAGTCAGGGGCACGAGCACCAGCAGTGCCGATGAGTTAGGGACACAAGCACCAGCAGCACAGCTGAGTCTTGTTCACTAGAACTAGCAGTGCAGATGAGTTAAGGTCATGAGCAGCAGCAGTGTATCTGAGTAAAGGGTACAAGCACCAGCAGTGCAGCTGAGTCTGTGTCACGAACACCCTCAGCACAGCCTAGTCAGGAGCATGAGAACCAGCAGTGGAGCTGAGTCAGGGGCATGAGTACCAGCAGTGCAGCTGAGTCATGGGCACTAGCACCAGCAGTGCAGCTGAGTCAGGGGCACAAGCACGAGCAGTGCAGCTGAGTCAGGGGCACAAGCACCAGCAGTGCAGCTTAGGCAGGGGCACGAGCACCAGCAGAGCAGCTGAGTCTGGGTCTCGAGCACCAGCAGCACAGCCTAGTCAGGAGCATGAGAACCAGCAGTGCAGCTGAGTCAGGGGCACGAGCACCAGCAGTAAATCTGAGTCATGGGCACGAGCACCAGCAGTGCAGCTGAGTCAGGAGCACAAGCACCAGCAGTGCAGCTGAGTCAGGGGCACAAGCAACAGTAGTGCATCTGAGTCAGGGGCACAATCACCAGCAGTGCAGCTTAGGCAGGGGCATGAGCACCAGCAGGTCAGCTGAGTCAGGGGCACGAGTACCAGCAGTGCAGCTTAGGCAGGGGAATGAGCACCAGCAGTGCAGCTGAGCCAGGGACATGAGTACCAGCAGTGCAGCTGAGTCAGGGGTACCAGCACCAGCAGTGCAGCTGAGTCCAGGTCACGAGCACCAGCAGTGCAGATGATTCAGGGGCATGAGCACCAGCAGTGCAGCTGAGTCATGGGCACGACACCAGCAGTGCAGCTGAGTCAGGAGCATGAGCACCAGCAGCACCGCTTAGGCAGGGGCACGAGCACCAGCAGTGCAGCTGAGTCCGGGGCACGAGTACCAGCGGTGCAGCTGAGTCAGGGGTACCAGCACCAGCAGTGCAGCTGAGTCCGGGGCATGAGAACCAGCAGCCCAGATGAGTCAGGGGCATGAGCACAAGCAGTGCAGCTGAGTCATGGGCACGAGCACCAGCAGTGCATCTGAGTCAGGAGCACAAGCATCAGCAGTGCAGCTGAGTCAGGGGCACAAGCACCAGCAGTGCAGCTGAGTCAGTGGCATGAGCACAAGCAGTGCAGCTGAGTTAAGGGTACGAGAACCAGCAGTGCAGCTGAATCAGGGGGACAAGCACCAGCAGTGCAGCTGAGTCAGGGGCACAAGCACCAGCAGTGCAGATGAGTCCGGTTCATGAACACATGCAGTTCAGATGAGTCAGGGGCACGAGCACCAGCAGCGCAGCTGAGTCAACGGTACAAGAACCAGCAGTGCAGCTGAGTCAGGGGCATGAGCACCAGCAGTGCAGCTGAGTCAGGGGCACCAGCACCAGCAGTGCAGCTGAGTCAAGGTCACGAGCACCAGCAGCGCAGATGTGTCAGGGGCATGAGCACCAGTAGTGCAACTGAGTCCGGGTCACGGGAACATGCAGTGAAGCTGAGTCAGGGGCACGAGCACCAGCAGTGAAGCATATACAGAGGCACGAGCACAAGCAGTGCAGCTGAGTCAGGGGCATGAGCACCAGTAGTTCAGCTGAGTCAGGGGCACGAGCACCAGCAGTGCAGCTGAGTCTGAGTCACAGGCACATGCAGTGCAGCTGAGTCAGGGGAACGAGCACCAGCAGTGCAGCTGAGTCACAGGCACAATCACCAGAAGGGCAGCTGAGTCAGGTGCATGAGCACCAGCAGCATGGTTTAAACAGGGCCTTGAGCATCAGCAGTGCAGCTGAGTCAGTGGCACGAGCACCAGCAGTGCAGCTGAGTCAGGGGCATGAGCTCCAGCAGTGCAGCTAAGTCAGGGGTACCAGCACCAGCAGTGCAACTGAGTCCACGTGACGAGCACCAGCAGTGCAGATGAGTCAGGGGCATGAGCACCAGCATAGCAGCTGAGTCATGGGCATGACACCAGCAGTGCAGCTGAGTCAGGGGCATGTGTACCAGCAGTGCAGCTTAGGCAGGGGCACGAGTTGCAGTGAAGCTGAGTCAGGGGCACGAGCACCAGCAGTAAAGCTTATACAGAGGCACGAGCACCAGCAGTGCAGCTGAGTCAGGGGCATGAGCACTAGTAGTTCAGCTGAGTCAGGGGCACGAGCACCAGCAGTGCAGCTGAGTCTGAGTCACAGGCACATGCAGTGCAGCTGAGTCAGGGGCACGAGCACCAGCAGTGCAGCTGAGTCAGGGGCACAAGCACCAGCAGTTCAGATGAGTCAGGGGCACGAGCACCAGCAGCGCAGCTGAGTCAAGGGTACAAGAACCAGCAGTGCAGCTGAGTCAGGGGCATGAGTACCAGCAGTGCAGCTGAGTCAGGGGCACCAGCACCAGCAGTGCAGCTGAGTCAAGGTCACGAGCACCAGCAGCGCAGGTGAGTCAGGGGCATGAGCACAAGTAGTGCAGCTGAGTCTGGGTCACGGGCACATGCAGTGAAGCTGAGTCAGGGGCACAAGCACCAGCAGTGAAGCTTATACAGAGGCACGAGCACCAGCAGTGCAGCTGAGTCAGGAGCGTGAACACCAGCAATGGAGCTGAGTCATGGGTATGACACCAGCAGTGCAGCTGAGTCAGGGGCATGTGTACCAGCAGTGCAGCTTAGGCAGGGGCACGAGTTGCAGTGAAGCTGAGTCAGGGGCACGAGCACCAGCAGTAAAGCTTATACAGAGGCACGAGCACCAGCAGTGCAGCTGAGTCAGGGGCATGAGCACTAGTAGTTCAGCTGAGTCAGGGGCACGAGCACCAGCAGTGCAGCTGAGTCTGAGTCACAGGCACATGCAGTGCAGCTGAGTCAGGGGCACGAGCACCAGCAGTGCAGCTGAGTCAGGGGCACAAGCACCAGCAGTTCAGATGAGTCAGGGGCACGAGCACCAGCAGCGCAGCTGAGTCAAGGGTACAAGAACCAGCAGTGCAGCTGAGTCAGGGGCATGAGTACCAGCAGTGCAGCTGAGTCAGGGGCACCAGCACCAGCAGTGCAGCTGAGTCAAGGTCACGAGCACCAGCAGCGCAGGTGAGTCAGGGGCATGAGCACAAGTAGTGCAGCTGAGTCTGGGTCACGGGCACATGCAGTGAAGCTGAGTCAGGGGCACAAGCACCAGCAGTGAAGCTTATACAGAGGCACGAGCACCAGCAGTGCAGCTGAGTCAGGAGCGTGAACACCAGCAATGGAGCTGAGTCAGGGGCATGAGTACCGGCAGTGCAGCTACGTCAGGGGCACCAGCACCAGCAGTGCAGCTGAGTCTGGATCATGAACACATGCAGTGCAGAAGAGTGAGGGGCACGAGCACCAGCAGTGCCGATGAGTTAGGGACACAAGCACCAGCATTGCAGCAAAGTCAGGGGCACAAGCACCAGCAGTGCAGCTGAGTCAGGGGCACGAGCACCAGCACCAGCAGTGCAGCTGAGTCAGGGGCACGAGCACCAGCAGTGCAGCTGAGTCCTGGTCACGGGCACATGCAGTGAAGCTGAGTCATGGGGACGAGCACCAGCAGTGGAGCTTATTCAGAATCACGAGCACCAGCAGTGCAGCTGAGTCCGGGGCATGAGCACCAGCAGTGCAGCTGAGTCAGGGGCACGAGCAGTGCAGCTGAGTCACAGGCACAATCACCAGAAGGGCAGCTGAGTCAGGTGCATGAGCGCCAGCAGCATGGTTTAAACAGGGCCTTGAGCATCAGCAGTGCAGCTGAGTCAGTGGCACGAGCACCAGCAGTGCAGCTGAGTCAGGGGCATGAGCACCAGCAGTGCAGCTAAGTCAGGGGCACAAGAACCAGCAGTGCAGCTGAGTCAGGGGCATGAGCACCAGCAGTGCAGATGAGTCAGGAGCACGAGCACCAGCAACGCAGCTGAGTCAGGGCACGAGCACCAGCAGTGCAGATGAGTCGAGGGCACGAGCACCAGCAATGCAGCTAAGTCAGGGGCACAAGCACCAGCAGCAAAGCTGAGTCCGGGTCATGAGCACCAGCAGTGCAGATGAGTTAGGGTCATGAACACCAGCACCACAGCTGAGTCAGGGGCACGAGCACCAGCAGTACAGCCTAGCCAGGAGCATGAGCACCAGCAGTGCAGCTGAGTCAGGGGCACGAGCACCAGCAGCACAGCCTAGTCAGGCGCATGAGCACCAGCAGTGCAGCTGAGTCATGGGCATGAGCACCAGCAGTGCAGCTGAGTCAGGAGCACGAGCACCAGCACCAGCAGTGGAGCTGAGTCAGGGGCATGAGTACCAGCAGTGCAGCTAAGTCAGGGGCACCAGCACCAGCAGTGCAGCTGAGTCCGGGTCATGAACACATGCAGTGCAGACGAGTCAGGGGCACGAGCACCAGCAGTGCCGATGAGTTAGAGACACAAGCACCAGCAGCACAGCTGAGTCTTGTTCACTAGCAGTGCAGATGAGTTAAGGTCATGAGCAGCAGCAGTGTATCTGAGTAAAGGGTACAAGCACCAGCAGTGCAGCTGAGTCTGGGTCACGAACAGCAGCAGCACAGCCTAGTCAGGAGCATGAGAACCAGCAGTGGAGCTGAGTCAGGGGCATGAGTACCAGCAGTGCAGCTGAGTCATGGGCACTAGCACCAGCAGTGCAGCTGAGTCAGGGGCACAAGCACGAGCAGTGCAGCTGAGTCAGGGGCAAAAGCACCAGCAGTGCAGCTTAGGCAGGGGCACGAGCACCAGCAGTGCAGCTGAGTCAGGGGCACGAGTACCAGCAGTGCAGCTGAGTCAGTGGCACCAGCACCAGCAGTGCAGCTGAGTCCAGGTCAGGAGCACCAGCGGAGCAGATGAGTCAGGGGCATGAGCACCAGTAGTGCAGCTGAGTCATGGGCACCAGCACCAGCAGTGCGGCTGAATCAGGGGCACAAGCACCAGCAATGCAGATGAGTCCGGTTCATGAACACATGCAGTGCAGATGAGTCAGGGGCATGAGCACCAGCAGTGCAGCTAAGTCAGGGGCACAAGCACCAGCAGTGGAGTGAGTCCAGGTCATGAACACATGCAGTGCAGATGAGTCAGGGGCACGAGCACCAGCAGTTCATATGAGTCAGGAGCACGAGCACCAGCAGTGCAGCTGAGTCAAGGGTACAAGAACCAGCAGTGCAGATGAGTCGAGGGCACGAGCACCAGCAGTGCAGCTGAATCAGGGGCCCGAGCACCAGCAGCACTGCCTGGTCAGAAGCATGAGCATCAGCATTGCAGCAGAGTCAGGGGTATGAAAACCAACAGTGCAGCTGAGTCAGGTGCACAAGCACCAGCAGTGTGGCTGAGTCCTGGGCATGAGCACCAGCAGTGCAGCTGAGTCAGGAGTGTGAGCACCAGCAATGGAGCTGAGTCAGGGGCATGAACACATGCAGTGCAGATGAGTTAGGGGCACAAGCACCAGCAGTGCCGATGAGTTAGGGACACAAGCACCAGCAGTGCAGCAAAGTCAGGGGCATGAGCACCAGCAGTGCAGCTGAGTCAGGGGCACGAGCACCAGCACCAGCAGTGCAGCTGAGTCAGGGGCACGAGCACCAGCAGTGCAGCTGAGTCCTGGTCACGGGCACATGCAGTGAAGCTGAGTCAGGGGCAAGAGCACCAGCAGTGAAGCTTATTCAGAGGCACGAGCACCAGCAGTGCAGCTGAGTCAGGGGCATGAGCACCAGCAGTGCAGCTGAGTCAGGGTCACGAGCACCAGCAGTGCAGCTGAGTCTGAGTCACGGGCACATGCAGTGCAGCTGAGTCAGGGGCACGAGCACCAGCAGTGCAGCTGAGTCACAGGCACAAGCACCAGCAGTGCAGCTGAGTCAGGGGCACGAGCACCAGCAGTGCAGATGAGTCAGGAGCATGAGCACCAGCAACGCAGCTGAGTCAGGGCACGAGCACCAGCAGTGCAGATGAGTCGAGGGCACGAGCACCAGCAGTGCAGCTAAGTCAGGGGCACAAGCACCAGCAGCACAGCTGAGTCCGGGGCACGAGCACCAGCAGTGCAGATGTTTTAGGGTCATGAACACCAGCACCACAGCTGAGTCAGGGGCACGAGCACCAGCAGTACAGCCTAGTCAGGAGCATGAACACCAGCAGTGCAGCTGAGTCAGGGGCACGAGCACCAGCAGCACAGCCTAGTCAGGCGCATGAGCACCAGCAGTGCAGCTGAGTCAGGGGTATAAGAACCAACAGTGCGGCTGAGTCAGGTCCATGAGCACCAGCAGTGCGGCTGAGTCATGGGCATGAGCACCAGCAGTGCAGCTGAGTCAGGAGCACGAGCACCAGCAGTGGAGCTGAGTCAGGGGCATGAGTACCAGCAGCGCAGCTAAGTCACGAGCACCAGCAGTGCAGATGAGTCAGGGGCATGAGCACCAGCAGTCCAGCTGAGTCATGGGCACGAGCACCAGCAGTGCAGCTGAGTCAGGAGCATGAGCACCAGCAGTGCAGCTGAGTCAGGGGCACGAGTACCAGCAGTGCAGCTGAGTCAGGGGCACCAGCACCAGCAGTGCAGCTGAGTCCAGGTCAGGAGCACCAGCGGAGCAGATGAGTCAGGGGCATGAGCACCAGTAGTGCAGCTGAGTCATGGGCACCAGCACCAGCAGTGCGGCTGAATCAGGGGCACAAGCACCAGCAGTGCAGATGAGTCCTGTTCATGAACACATGCAGTGCAGATGAGTCAGGGGCACGAGCACCAGCAGTTCATATGAGTCAGGAGCACGAGCACCAGCAGTGCAGCTGAGTCAAGGGTACAAGAACCAGCAGTGCAGATGAGTCGAGGGCACGAGCACCAGCAGTGCAGCTGAGTCAGGAGCGTGAGCACCAGCAATGGAGCTGAGTCAGGGGCATGAGTACCGGCAGTGCAGCTACGTCAGGGGCACCAGCACCAGCAGTGCAGCTGAGTCTGGATCATGAACACATGCAGTGCAGATGAGTGAGGGGCACGAGCACCAGCAGTGCCGATGAGTTAGGGACACAAGCACCAGCAGTGCAGCAAAGTCAGGGGCACAAGCACCAGCAGTGCAGCTGAGTCAGGGGCACCAGCACCAGCAGTGCAGCTGAGTCAGGGGCACGAGCACCAGCAGTGCAGCTGAGTCCTGGTCATGGGCACATGCAGTGAAGCTGAGTCATGGGGACGAGCACCAGCAGTGGAGCTTATTCAGAATCACGAGCACCAGCAGTGCAGCTGAGTCCGGGGCATGAGCACCAGCAGTGCAGCTGAGTCAGGGGCACGAGCACCAGCAGTGCAGCTGAGTCACAGGCACAATCACCAGAAGGGCAGCTGAGTCAGGTGCATGAGCACCAGCAGCATGGTTTGAACAGGGCCTTGAGCATCAGCAGTGCAGCTGAGGCAGTGGCACGAGCACCAGCAGTGCAGCTGAGTCATGGGCATGAGCACCAGCAGTGCAGATGAGTCGAGTGCACGAGCACCAGCAATGCAGCTAAGTCAGGGGCACAAGCACCAGCAGCACAGCTGAGTCCGGGTCATGAGCACCAGCAGTGCAGATGAGTTGGGTCATGAACACCAGCACCACAGCTGAGTCAGGGGCACGAGCACCAGCAGTACAGCCTAGCCAGGAGCATGAGCACCAGCAGTGCAGCTGAGTCAGGGCACAAGCACCAGCAGCACAGCCTAGTCAGGAGCATGAGCACCAGCAGTGCAGCTGAGTCAGGGGTATGAGAACCAACAGTGCAGCTGAGTCAGGTGCATGAGCACCAGCAGTGCGGCTGAGTCATGGGCCTGAGCACCAGCAGTGCAGCTGAGTCAGGAGCACGAGCACCAGCAGTGGAGCTGAGTCAGGGGCATGAGTACCAGCAGTGCAGCTAAGTCAGGGGCACCAGCACCAGCAGTGCAGCTGAGTCCGGGTCATGAACACATGCAGTGCAGAGCGAGTCAGGGGCACGAGCACCAGCAGTGCCGATGAGTTAGGGACACAAGCACCAGCAGCACAGCTGAGTCTTGTTCACTAGAACTAGCAGTGCAGATGAGTTAAGGTCATGAGCAGCAGCAGTGTATCTGAGTAAAGGGTACAAGCACCAGCAGTGCAGCTGAGTCTGTGTCACGAACACCCTCAGCACAGCCTAGTCAGGAGCATGAGAACCAGCAGTGGAGCTGAGTCAGGGGCATGAGTACCAGCAGTGCAGCTGAGTCATGGGCACTAGCACCAGCAGTGCAGCTGAGTCAGGGGCACAAGCACGAGCAGTGCAGCTGAGTCAGGGGCACAAGCACCAGCAGTGCAGCTTAGGCAGGGGCACGAGCACCAGCAGAGCAGCTGAGTCTGGGTCTCGAGCACCAGCAGCACAGCCTAGTCAGGAGCATGAGAACCAGCAGTGCAGCTGAGTCAGGGGCACGAGCACCAGCAGTAAATCTGAGTCATGGGCACGAGCACCAGCAGTGCAGCTGAGTCAGGAGCACAAGCACCAGCAGTGCAGCTGAGTCAGGGGCACAAGCAACAGTAGTGCATCTGAGTCAGGGGCACAATCACCAGCAGTGCAGCTTAGGCAGGGGCATGAGCACCAGCAGGTCAGCTGAGTCAGGGGCACGAGTACCAGCAGTGCAGCTTAGGCAGGGGAATGAGCACCAGCAGTGCAGCTGAGCCAGGGACATGAGTACCAGCAGTGCAGCTGAGTCAGGGGTACCAGCACCAGCAGTGCAGCTGAGTCCAGGTCACGAGCACCAGCAGTGCAGATGATTCAGGGGCATGAGCACCAGCAGTGCAGCTGAGTCATGGGCACGACACCAGCAGTGCAGCTGAGTCAGGAGCATGAGCACCAGCAGCACCGCTTAGGCAGGGGCACGAGCACCAGCAGTGCAGCTGAGTCCGGGGCACGAGTACCAGCGGTGCAGCTGAGTCAGGGGTACCAGCACCAGCAGTGCAGCTGAGTCCGGGGCATGAGAACCAGCAGCCCAGATGAGTCAGGGGCATGAGCACAAGCAGTGCAGCTGAGTCATGGGCACGAGCACCAGCAGTGCATCTGAGTCAGGAGCACAAGCATCAGCAGTGCAGCTGAGTCAGGGGCACAAGCACCAGCAGTGCAGCTGAGTCAGTGGCATGAGCACAAGCAGTGCAGCTGAGTTAAGGGTACGAGAACCAGCAGTGCAGCTGAATCAGGGGGACAAGCACCAGCAGTGCAGCTGAGTCAGGGGCACAAGCACCAGCAGTGCAGATGAGTCCGGTTCATGAACACATGCAGTTCAGATGAGTCAGGGGCACGAGCACCAGCAGCGCAGCTGAGTCAACGGTACAAGAACCAGCAGTGCAGCTGAGTCAGGGGCATGAGCACCAGCAGTGCAGCTGAGTCAGGGGCACCAGCACCAGCAGTGCAGCTGAGTCAAGGTCACGAGCACCAGCAGCGCAGATGTGTCAGGGGCATGAGCACCAGTAGTGCAACTGAGTCCGGGTCACGGGAACATGCAGTGAAGCTGAGTCAGGGGCACGAGCACCAGCAGTGAAGCATATACAGAGGCACGAGCACAAGCAGTGCAGCTGAGTCAGGGGCATGAGCACCAGTAGTTCAGCTGAGTCAGGGGCACGAGCACCAGCAGTGCAGCTGAGTCTGAGTCACAGGCACATGCAGTGCAGCTGAGTCAGGGGAACGAGCACCAGCAGTGCAGCTGAGTCACAGGCACAATCACCAGAAGGGCAGCTGAGTCAGGTGCATGAGCACCAGCAGCATGGTTTAAACAGGGCCTTGAGCATCAGCAGTGCAGCTGAGTCAGTGGCACGAGCACCAGCAGTGCAGCTGAGTCAGGGGCATGAGCTCCAGCAGTGCAGCTAAGTCAGGGGTACCAGCACCAGCAGTGCAACTGAGTCCACGTGACGAGCACCAGCAGTGCAGATGAGTCAGGGGCATGAGCACCAGCATAGCAGCTGAGTCATGGGCATGACACCAGCAGTGCAGCTGAGTCAGGGGCATGTGTACCAGCAGTGCAGCTTAGGCAGGGGCACGAGTTGCAGTGAAGCTGAGTCAGGGGCACGAGCACCAGCAGTAAAGCTTATACAGAGGCACGAGCACCAGCAGTGCAGCTGAGTCAGGGGCATGAGCACTAGTAGTTCAGCTGAGTCAGGGGCACGAGCACCAGCAGTGCAGCTGAGTCTGAGTCACAGGCACATGCAGTGCAGCTGAGTCAGGGGCACGAGCACCAGCAGTGCAGCTGAGTCAGGGGCACAAGCACCAGCAGTTCAGATGAGTCAGGGGCACGAGCACCAGCAGCGCAGCTGAGTCAAGGGTACAAGAACCAGCAGTGCAGCTGAGTCAGGGGCATGAGTACCAGCAGTGCAGCTGAGTCAGGGGCACCAGCACCAGCAGTGCAGCTGAGTCAAGGTCACGAGCACCAGCAGCGCAGGTGAGTCAGGGGCATGAGCACAAGTAGTGCAGCTGAGTCTGGGTCACGGGCACATGCAGTGAAGCTGAGTCAGGGGCACAAGCACCAGCAGTGAAGCTTATACAGAGGCACGAGCACCAGCAGTGCAGCTGAGTCAGGAGCGTGAACACCAGCAATGGAGCTGAGTCATGGGTATGACACCAGCAGTGCAGCTGAGTCAGGGGCATGTGTACCAGCAGTGCAGCTTAGGCAGGGGCACGAGTTGCAGTGAAGCTGAGTCAGGGGCACGAGCACCAGCAGTAAAGCTTATACAGAGGCACGAGCACCAGCAGTGCAGCTGAGTCAGGGGCATGAGCACTAGTAGTTCAGCTGAGTCAGGGGCACGAGCACCAGCAGTGCAGCTGAGTCTGAGTCACAGGCACATGCAGTGCAGCTGAGTCAGGGGCACGAGCACCAGCAGTGCAGCTGAGTCAGGGGCACAAGCACCAGCAGTTCAGATGAGTCAGGGGCACGAGCACCAGCAGCGCAGCTGAGTCAAGGGTACAAGAACCAGCAGTGCAGCTGAGTCAGGGGCATGAGTACCAGCAGTGCAGCTGAGTCAGGGGCACCAGCACCAGCAGTGCAGCTGAGTCAAGGTCACGAGCACCAGCAGCGCAGGTGAGTCAGGGGCATGAGCACAAGTAGTGCAGCTGAGTCTGGGTCACGGGCACATGCAGTGAAGCTGAGTCAGGGGCACAAGCACCAGCAGTGAAGCTTATACAGAGGCACGAGCACCAGCAGTGCAGCTGAGTCAGGAGCGTGAACACCAGCAATGGAGCTGAGTCAGGGGCATGAGTACCGGCAGTGCAGCTACGTCAGGGGCACCAGCACCAGCAGTGCAGCTGAGTCTGGATCATGAACACATGCAGTGCAGAAGAGTGAGGGGCACGAGCACCAGCAGTGCCGATGAGTTAGGGACACAAGCACCAGCATTGCAGCAAAGTCAGGGGCACAAGCACCAGCAGTGCAGCTGAGTCAGGGGCACGAGCACCAGCACCAGCAGTGCAGCTGAGTCAGGGGCACGAGCACCAGCAGTGCAGCTGAGTCCTGGTCACGGGCACATGCAGTGAAGCTGAGTCATGGGGACGAGCACCAGCAGTGGAGCTTATTCAGAATCACGAGCACCAGCAGTGCAGCTGAGTCCGGGGCATGAGCACCAGCAGTGCAGCTGAGTCAGGGGCACGAGCAGTGCAGCTGAGTCACAGGCACAATCACCAGAAGGGCAGCTGAGTCAGGTGCATGAGCGCCAGCAGCATGGTTTAAACAGGGCCTTGAGCATCAGCAGTGCAGCTGAGTCAGTGGCACGAGCACCAGCAGTGCAGCTGAGTCAGGGGCATGAGCACCAGCAGTGCAGCTAAGTCAGGGGCACAAGAACCAGCAGTGCAGCTGAGTCAGGGGCATGAGCACCAGCAGTGCAGATGAGTCAGGAGCACGAGCACCAGCAACGCAGCTGAGTCAGGGCACGAGCACCAGCAGTGCAGATGAGTCGAGGGCACGAGCACCAGCAATGCAGCTAAGTCAGGGGCACAAGCACCAGCAGCAAAGCTGAGTCCGGGTCATGAGCACCAGCAGTGCAGATGAGTTAGGGTCATGAACACCAGCACCACAGCTGAGTCAGGGGCACGAGCACCAGCAGTACAGCCTAGCCAGGAGCATGAGCACCAGCAGTGCAGCTGAGTCAGGGGCACGAGCACCAGCAGCACAGCCTAGTCAGGCGCATGAGCACCAGCAGTGCAGCTGAGTCATGGGCATGAGCACCAGCAGTGCAGCTGAGTCAGGAGCACGAGCACCAGCACCAGCAGTGGAGCTGAGTCAGGGGCATGAGTACCAGCAGTGCAGCTAAGTCAGGGGCACCAGCACCAGCAGTGCAGCTGAGTCCGGGTCATGAACACATGCAGTGCAGACGAGTCAGGGGCACGAGCACCAGCAGTGCCGATGAGTTAGAGACACAAGCACCAGCAGCACAGCTGAGTCTTGTTCACTAGCAGTGCAGATGAGTTAAGGTCATGAGCAGCAGCAGTGTATCTGAGTAAAGGGTACAAGCACCAGCAGTGCAGCTGAGTCTGGGTCACGAACAGCAGCAGCACAGCCTAGTCAGGAGCATGAGAACCAGCAGTGGAGCTGAGTCAGGGGCATGAGTACCAGCAGTGCAGCTGAGTCATGGGCACTAGCACCAGCAGTGCAGCTGAGTCAGGGGCACAAGCACGAGCAGTGCAGCTGAGTCAGGGGCAAAAGCACCAGCAGTGCAGCTTAGGCAGGGGCACGAGCACCAGCAGTGCAGCTGAGTCAGGGCACGAGTACCAGCAGTGCAGCTGAGTCAGTGGCACCAGCACCAGCAGTGCAGCTGAGTCCAGGTCAGGAGCACCAGCGGAGCAGATGAGTCAGGGGCATGAGCACCAGTAGTGCAGCTGAGTCATGGGCACCAGCACCAGCAGTGCGGCTGAATCAGGGGCACAAGCACCAGCAATGCAGATGAGTCCGGTTCATGAACACATGCAGTGCAGATGAGTCAGGGGCATGAGCACCAGCAGTGCAGCTAAGTCAGGGGCACAAGCACCAGCAGTGGAGTGAGTCCAGGTCATGAACACATGCAGTGCAGATGAGTCAGGGGCACGAGCACCAGCAGTTCATATGAGTCAGGAGCACGAGCACCAGCAGTGCAGCTGAGTCAAGGGTACAAGAACCAGCAGTGCAGATGAGTCGAGGGCACGAGCACCAGCAGTGCAGCTGAATCAGGGGCCCGAGCACCAGCAGCACTGCCTGGTCAGAAGCATGAGCATCAGCATTGCAGCAGAGTCAGGGGTATGAAAACCAACAGTGCAGCTGAGTCAGGTGCACAAGCACCAGCAGTGTGGCTGAGTCCTGGGCATGAGCACCAGCAGTGCAGCTGAGTCAGGAGTGTGAGCACCAGCAATGGAGCTGAGTCAGGGGCATGAACACATGCAGTGCAGATGAGTTAGGGGCACAAGCACCAGCAGTGCCGATGAGTTAGGGACACAAGCACCAGCAGTGCAGCAAAGTCAGGGGCATGAGCACCAGCAGTGCAGCTGAGTCAGGGGCACGAGCACCAGCACCAGCAGTGCAGCTGAGTCAGGGGCACGAGCACCAGCAGTGCAGCTGAGTCCTGGTCACGGGCACATGCAGTGAAGCTGAGTCAGGGGCAAGAGCACCAGCAGTGAAGCTTATTCAGAGGCACGAGCACCAGCAGTGCAGCTGAGTCAGGGGCATGAGCACCAGCAGTGCAGCTGAGTCAGGGTCACGAGCACCAGCAGTGCAGCTGAGTCTGAGTCACGGGCACATGCAGTGCAGCTGAGTCAGGGGCACGAGCACCAGCAGTGCAGCTGAGTCACAGGCACAAGCACCAGCAGTGCAGCTGAGTCAGGGGCACGAGCACCAGCAGTGCAGATGAGTCAGGAGCATGAGCACCAGCAACGCAGCTGAGTCAGGGCACGAGCACCAGCAGTGCAGATGAGTCGAGGGCACGAGCACCAGCAGTGCAGCTAAGTCAGGGGCACAAGCACCAGCAGCACAGCTGAGTCCGGGGCACGAGCACCAGCAGTGCAGATGTTTTAGGGTCATGAACACCAGCACCACAGCTGAGTCAGGGGCACGAGCACCAGCAGTACAGCCTAGTCAGGAGCATGAACACCAGCAGTGCAGCTGAGTCAGGGGCACGAGCACCAGCAGCACAGCCTAGTCAGGCGCATGAGCACCAGCAGTGCAGCTGAGTCAGGGGTATAAGAACCAACAGTGCGGCTGAGTCAGGTCCATGAGCACCAGCAGTGCGGCTGAGTCATGGGCATGAGCACCAGCAGTGCAGCTGAGTCAGGAGCACGAGCACCAGCAGTGGAGCTGAGTCAGGGGCATGAGTACCAGCAGCGCAGCTAAGTCACGAGCACCAGCAGTGCAGATGAGTCAGGGGCATGAGCACCAGCAGTCCAGCTGAGTCATGGGCACGAGCACCAGCAGTGCAGCTGAGTCAGGAGCATGAGCACCAGCAGTGCAGCTGAGTCAGGGGCACGAGTACCAGCAGTGCAGCTGAGTCAGGGGCACCAGCACCAGCAGTGCAGCTGAGTCCAGGTCAGGAGCACCAGCGGAGCAGATGAGTCAGGGGCATGAGCACCAGTAGTGCAGCTGAGTCATGGGCACCAGCACCAGCAGTGCGGCTGAATCAGGGGCACAAGCACCAGCAGTGCAGATGAGTCCTGTTCATGAACACATGCAGTGCAGATGAGTCAGGGGCACGAGCACCAGCAGTTCATATGAGTCAGGAGCACGAGCACCAGCAGTGCAGCTGAGTCAAGGGTACAAGAACCAGCAGTGCAGATGAGTCGAGGGCACGAGCACCAGCAGTGCAGCTGAGTCAGGAGCGTGAGCACCAGCAATGGAGCTGAGTCAGGGGCATGAGTACCGGCAGTGCAGCTACGTCAGGGGCACCAGCACCAGCAGTGCAGCTGAGTCTGGATCATGAACACATGCAGTGCAGATGAGTGAGGGGCACGAGCACCAGCAGTGCCGATGAGTTAGGGACACAAGCACCAGCAGTGCAGCAAAGTCAGGGGCACAAGCACCAGCAGTGCAGCTGAGTCAGGGGCACCAGCACCAGCAGTGCAGCTGAGTCAGGGGCACGAGCACCAGCAGTGCAGCTGAGTCCTGGTCATGGGCACATGCAGTGAAGCTGAGTCATGGGGACGAGCACCAGCAGTGGAGCTTATTCAGAATCACGAGCACCAGCAGTGCAGCTGAGTCCGGGGCATGAGCACCAGCAGTGCAGCTGAGTCAGGGGCACGAGCACCAGCAGTGCAGCTGAGTCACAGGCACAATCACCAGAAGGGCAGCTGAGTCAGGTGCATGAGCACCAGCAGCATGGTTTGAACAGGGCCTTGAGCATCAGCAGTGCAGCTGAGGCAGTGGCACGAGCACCAGCAGTGCAGCTGAGTCATGGGCATGAGCACCAGCAGTGCAGATGAGTCGAGTGCACGAGCACCAGCAATGCAGCTAAGTCAGGGGCACAAGCACCAGCAGCACAGCTGAGTCCGGGTCATGAGCACCAGCAGTGCAGATGAGTTGGGTCATGAACACCAGCACCACAGCTGAGTCAGGGGCACGAGCACCAGCAGTACAGCCTAGCCAGGAGCATGAGCACCAGCAGTGCAGCTGAGTCAGGGCACAAGCACCAGCAGCACAGCCTAGTCAGGAGCATGAGCACCAGCAGTGCAGCTGAGTCAGGGGTATGAGAACCAACAGTGCAGCTGAGTCAGGTGCATGAGCACCAGCAGTGCGGCTGAGTCATGGGCCTGAGCACCAGCAGTGCAGCTGAGTCAGGAGCACGAGCACCAGCAGTGGAGCTGAGTCAGGGGCATGAGTACCAGCAGTGCAGCTAAGTCAGGGGCACCAGCACCAGCAGTGCAGCTGAGTCCGGGTCATGAACACATGCAGTGCAGACGAGTCAGGGGCACGAGCACCAGCAGTGCCGATGAGTTAGGGACACAAGCACCAGCAGCACAGCTGAGTCTTGTTCACTAGAACTAGCAGTGCAGATGAGTTAAGGTCATGAGCAGCAGCAGTGTATCTGAGTAAAGGGTACAAGCACCAGCAGTGCAGCTGAGTCTGTGTCACGAACACCCTCAGCACAGCCTAGTCAGGAGCATGAGAACCAGCAGTGGAGCTGAGTCAGGGGCATGAGTACCAGCAGTGCAGCTGAGTCATGGGCACTAGCACCAGCAGTGCAGCTGAGTCAGGGGCACAAGCACGAGCAGTGCAGCTGAGTCAGGGGCACAAGCACCAGCAGTGCAGCTTAGGCAGGGGCACGAGCACCAGCAGAGCAGCTGAGTCTGGGTCTCGAGCACCAGCAGCACAGCCTAGTCAGGAGCATGAGAACCAGCAGTGCAGCTGAGTCAGGGGCACGAGCACCAGCAGTAAATCTGAGTCATGGGCACGAGCACCAGCAGTGCAGCTGAGTCAGGAGCACAAGCACCAGCAGTGCAGCTGAGTCAGGGGCACAAGCAACAGTAGTGCATCTGAGTCAGGGGCACAATCACCAGCAGTGCAGCTTAGGCAGGGGCATGAGCACCAGCAGGTCAGCTGAGTCAGGGGCACGAGTACCAGCAGTGCAGCTTAGGCAGGGGAATGAGCACCAGCAGTGCAGCTGAGCCAGGGACATGAGTACCAGCAGTGCAGCTGAGTCAGGGGTACCAGCACCAGCAGTGCAGCTGAGTCCAGGTCACGAGCACCAGCAGTGCAGATGATTCAGGGGCATGAGCACCAGCAGTGCAGCTGAGTCATGGGCACGACACCAGCAGTGCAGCTGAGTCAGGAGCATGAGCACCAGCAGCACCGCTTAGGCAGGGGCACGAGCACCAGCAGTGCAGCTGAGTCCGGGGCACGAGTACCAGCGGTGCAGCTGAGTCAGGGGTACCAGCACCAGCAGTGCAGCTGAGTCCGGGGCATGAGAACCAGCAGCCCAGATGAGTCAGGGGCATGAGCACAAGCAGTGCAGCTGAGTCATGGGCACGAGCACCAGCAGTGCATCTGAGTCAGGAGCACAAGCATCAGCAGTGCAGCTGAGTCAGGGGCACAAGCACCAGCAGTGCAGCTGAGTCAGTGGCATGAGCACAAGCAGTGCAGCTGAGTTAAGGGTACGAGAACCAGCAGTGCAGCTGAATCAGGGGGACAAGCACCAGCAGTGCAGCTGAGTCAGGGGCACAAGCACCAGCAGTGCAGATGAGTCCGGTTCATGAACACATGCAGTTCAGATGAGTCAGGGGCACGAGCACCAGCAGCGCAGCTGAGTCAAGGGTACAAGAACCAGCAGTGCAGCTGAGTCAGGGGCACCAGCACCAGCAGTGCAGCTGAGTCAAGGTCACGAGCACCAGTAGCGCAGATGAGTCAGGGGCATGAGCACCAGTAGTGCAGCTGAGTCCGGGTCACGGGAACATGCAGTGAAGCTGAGTCAGGGGCACGAGCACCAGCAGTGAAGCTTATACAAAGGCACGAGCACAAGCAGTGCAGCTGAGTCAGGGGCATGAGCACCAGTAGTTCAGCTGAGTCAGGGGCACGAGCACCAGCAGTGCAGCTGAGTCTGAGTCACAGGCACATGCAGTGCAGCTGAGTCAGGGGCACGAGCACCAGCAGTGCAGCTGAGTCACAGGCACAATCACCAGAAGGGCAGCTGAGTCAGGTGCATGAGCACCAGCAGCATGGTTTAAACAGGGCCTTGAGCATCAGCAGTGCAGCTGAGTCAGTGGCACGAGCACCAGCAGTGCAGCTGAGTCAGGGGCATGAGCTCCAGCAGTGCAGCTAAGTCAGGGGTACCAGCACCAGCAGTGCAGCTGAGTCCACGTGACGAGCACCAGCAGTGCAGATGAGTCAGGGGCATGAGCACCAGCATAGCAGCTGAGTCATGGGCATGACACCAGCAGTGCAGCTGAGTCAGGGGCATGAGTACCAGCAGTAAAGCTTATACAGAGGCACGAGCACCAGCAGTGCAGCTGAGTCAGGGGCATGAGCACCAGCAGTAAAGCTTATACAGAGGCAGGGGCATGAGCACCAGTAGTTCAGCTGAGGCAGGGGCACGAGCACCAGCAGTGCAGCTGAGTGTGAGTCACAGGCACATGCAGTGCAGCTGAGTCAGGGGCACGAGCACCAGCAGTGCAGCTGAGTCACAGGCACAATCACCAGAAGGGCAGCTGAGTCAGGTGCATGAGCCTTGAGCATCAGCAGTGCAGCTGAGTCAGTGGCACGAGCACCAGCAGTGCAGCTGAGTCAGGGGCATGAGCTCCAGCAGTGCAGCTAAGTCAGGGGTACCAGCACCAGCAGTGCAGCTGAGTCACGGGCACAAGCACCAGCAGTGCAGCTGAGTTAAGGGTACGAGAACCAGCAGTGCAGCTGAGTCAGGGGCACAAGCACCAGCAGTTCAGATGAGTCAGGGGCACGAGCACCAGCAGCGCAGCTGAGTCAAGGGTACAAAAACCAGCAGTGCAGCTGAGTCAGGGGCATGAGTACCAGCAGTGCAGCTGAGTCAGGGGCACCAGCACCAGCAGTGCAGCTGAGTCAAGGTCACGAGCACCAGCAGCGCAGGTGAGTCAGGGACATGAGCACAAGTAGTGCAGCTGAGTCTGGGTCACGGGCACATGCAGTGAAGCTGAGTCAGGGGCACGAGCACCAGCAGTGAAGCTTATACAGAGGCACGAGCACCAGCAGTGCAGCTGAGTCAGGGGCATGAGCACCAGTAGTTCAGCTGAGTCAGGGGCATGAGCACCAGCAGTGCAGCTGAGTCTGAGTCACAGGCACATGCAGTGCAGATGAGTCAGGGGCACGAGCACCAGCAGTGTAGCTGAGTCACAGGCACAATCACCAGAAGGGCAGCTGAGTCAGGTGCATGAGCACCAGCAGCATGGTTTAAACAGGGCCTTGAGCACCAGCAGTGCAGCTGAGTCAGGGGCATGAGCTCCAGCAGTGCAGCTAAGTCAGGGGTACCAGCACCAGCAGTGCAGCTGAGTCCAGGTGACGAGCACCAGTAGTGCAGATGAGTCAGGGGCATGAGCACCAGCAGTGTAGCTGAGTCATGGGCACGACACCAGCAGTGCAGCTGAGTCAGGGGCACGAGTACCAGCAGTGCAGCTTAGGCAGGGGCACGAGCACCAGCAGTGCAGCTGAGTCAGGGACATGAGTACCAGCAGTGCAGGTGAGTCAGGGGTACCAGCACCAGCAGTGCAGCTGAGTCCAGGTCACGAGCACCAGCAGTGCAGATGAGTCAGGAGCATGAGCACCAGCAGCACAGCTTAGGCAGGGGCACGAGCACCAGCAGTGCAGCTGAGTTCGGGGCACGAGTACCAGCAGTGCAGCTGAGTCAGGGGCACCAGCACCAGCAGTGCAGCTGAGTCCGGGTCATGAGCACCAGCAGCCCAGATGAGTCAGGGGCATGAGCACCAGCAGTGCAGCTGAGTCAGGAGCACAAGCACCAGCAGTGCAGCTGAGTCAGTGGCATGAGCACAAGCAGTGCAGCTGAGTTAAGGATACGAGAACCAGCAGTGCAGCTGAGTCAGAGGCACAAGCACCAGCAGTGCAGCTGAGTCAGGGACACAAGCACCAGCAGTGCAGATGAGTCCGGTTCATGAACAAATGCAGTTCAGATGAGTCAGGGGCACGAGCACCAGCAGCGCAGCTGAGTCAAGGGTACAAGAACCAGCAGTGCAGCTGAGTCAGGGGCATGAGCACCAGCAGTGCAGATGAGTCAGGGGCACCAGCAGGGCAGCTGAGTAAAGGTCACGAGCACCAGCAGCGCAGATGAGTCAGGGGCATGAGCACCAGTAGTGCAGCTGAGTCATGGGCACGAGCACCAGCAGTGCAGCTGAGTCAGGGGCACAAGCACTAGCAGTGCAGCTGGGTCAGTGGCATGAGCACAAGCAGTGCAGCTGAGTCAAGGGTATGAGAACCAGCAGTGCAGCTGAGTCAGGGACATGAGCACCAGCAATGCAGCTAAGTCAGGGGCACCAGCACCAGCAGTGCAGCTGAGTCCAGGTCACTAGCACCAGCAGCGCAGATGAGTCAAGGGCATGAGCACCAGAAGTGCAGCTGAGTCATGGGCATGAGCACCAGCAGTGCAGCTGAGTCAGGGACACAAGCACAAGCAGTGCAGCTGAGTCTGTGGCATGAGCACAAGCAGTGCAGCTGAGTCAAGGGTATGAGAACCAGCAATGCAGCTGAGTCAGGGACATGAGCACCAGCAGTGCAGCTAAGTCAGGGGCACAAGCACCAGCGGTGCAGCTGAATCAGGGGTACAAGCACCAGCAGTGCAGATGAGTCAGGGGCATGAGCACCAGCAGTTCATATGAGTCAGGAGCACGAGCACCAGCAGTGCAGCTGAGTCAAGGGTACGAGAATCAGCAGTGCAGATGAGTCGAGGGCACGAGCACCAGCAGTGCAGCTAAGTCAGGGGCACAAGCACCAGCAGCACAGCTGAGTCCGGGTCACGAGCACCAGCAGTGCAGATGAGTTAGGGTCATGAACACCAGCAGTACAGCCTAGTCAGGAGCACCAGCAGCACAACCTAGTCATGAGCATGAGCACCCACAGTGCAGCTAAGTCAGGGGCACCAGCACTAGCAGTGCAGCTGAGTTCGGATCATGAACACATGCAGTGCAGATGAGTGAGGGGCACGAGCACCAGCAGTGCAGCTGAGTCCGGGTCACGGGCACATGCAGTGAAGCTGAGTCAGGGGCACGAGCTCCAGCAGTGAAGCTTATTCAGAGGCACAAGCACCAGCAGTGCAGCTGAGTCAGGGGCACGAGCACCAGCAGTGCAGCTGAGTCCGGGTCACGGGCATATGCAGTGAAGCTGAGTCAGGGGCACGAGCACCAGCAGTGAAGCTTATACAGAGGCACGAGCAACAGCAGTACAGCTGAGTCAGGGGCCTGAGCACCAGTAGTTCAGCTGAGGCAGGGGCACGAGCACCAGCAGTGCAGCTGAGTCTGAGTCACAGGCACATGCAGTGCAGCTGAGTCAGGGGCACGAGCACCAGCAGTGCAGCTGAGACACAGGCACAATCACCAGAAGGGCAGCTGAGTCAGGTGCATGAGCACCAGCAGCATGGTTTAAACAGGGCCTTGAGCATCAGTATTGCAGCTGAGTCAGTGGCACGAGCACCAGCAGTGCAGCTGAGTCAGGGGCATGAGCACCAGCAGTGCAGCTAAGTCAGGGGCACGAGCACCAGCAGTGCAGCTGAGTCCAGGTCACGAGCAGCAGCAGTGCAGATGAGTCAGGGGCATGAGCACCAGCAGTACAGCTGAGTCATGGGAACGGCACCAGCAGTAGAGCTGAGTCAGGAGCATGAGCACCAGCATCACAGCTTAGGCAGGGGCACCAGCACCAGCAGTGCAGCTGAGTCATGAGCACGAGCACCAGCAGTGCAGCTGAGTCAGGAGCACAAGCATCAGCAGTGCAGCTGAGTCAGGGGCAAAAGCACCAGCAGTGCAGCTGAGTCATGGGCACGAGCAACAGCAGTGCAGCTGAGTCAGGAGCACAAGCATCAGCAGTGCAGCTGAGTCAGGGGCAAAAGCACCAGCAGTTCAGATGAGTCAGGGGCACGAGCACCAGCAGCGCAGCTGAGTTAAGGGTACAAGGACCAGCAGTGTGGCTGAGTCATGGGCATGAGCACCAGCAGTGCAGCTGAGTCAGGAGCGTGAGCACCAGCAATGAAGCTGAGTCACGGGCATGAGTACCGGCAGTGCAGCTACGTCAGGGGCACCAGCACCAGCAGTGCAGCTGAGTCTGGATTATTAACACATGCAGTGCAGATGAGTGAGGGGCACGAGCACCAGCAGTGCCGATGAGTTAGGGACACAAGCACCAGCAGTGCAGCAAAGTCGGGGGCACGAGCACCAGCAGTGAAGCTTTTTCAGAGGCACAAGCACCAGCAGTGCAGCTGAGTCAGGGGCACGAGCACCAGCAGTGCAGCTTAGTCAGTGGCATGACCACAAGCAGTGCAGCTGAGTCAAGGGTATGAGAACCAGCAGTGCAGCTGAGTCTGGGACATGAGTACCAGCAGTGCAGCTAAGTCAGGGGCACCAGCACTAGCAGTTCAGCTGAGTCCAGGTCACGAGCACCAGTGGCGCAGATGAGTCAGGGGCATGAGCACCAGTAGTGCAGATGAGTCATGGGCATGAGCACCAGCAGCACAGCTGAGTGAAGGGTTCAAGAACCAGCAGTGCAGCTGAGTCTGGGGCATGAACACCAGCAGTGCAGCTGAGTCAGGGGCACCAGCACCAGCAGTGCAGCTGAGTCCAGGTCACGAGCACCAGCGGTGCAGATGAGTCAGGGGCATGAGCACAAGCAGTGCAGCTGAGTCAGGGGCACCAGCACCAGCAGTGCATCTGAGTCCAGGTCACGAGCACCAGCGGTGCAGATGAGTCAGGGGCACCAGCACCAGCAGTCCAGCTGAGTCAAGGTCACAAGCACCAGCAGCGCAGATGAGTCAGGGGTTTGAGCACCAGTAGTGCCCACTGAGTCATGGGCACGAGCACCAGCAGTGCAGCTGAGTCAGGGCCACAAGCACTAGCAGTGCAGCTGAGTCAGGGGCACAAGCACCAGCAGTGCAGCTGAGTCAGGGACATGAGCACCAGCAGTGCAGCTAAGTCAGGGGCACAAGCAGTGCAGCTGAGTCAGGGGCACGAGCACCAGCACCAGCAGTTCAGCTGAGTCAGGGGCACGAGCACCAGCAGTGCAGCTAAGTCAGGGGCACCAGCACCAGCAGTGCAGATGAGTCCAGGTCACGAGCACCAGCGGTGCAGATGAGTCAGGGGCATGAGCACCAGTAGTGCAGCTGAGTCAGGGGCAAAAGCACCAGCAGTGCAGCTGAGTCAGGGGCACAATCACCAGCAGTGCAGCTGAGTCAGTGGTATGAGAACCAGCAATGCAGCTGAGTCAAGGGTATGAGAACCAGCAATGCAGCTGAGTCAGGGACATGAGCACCAGCGGTGCAGCTGGTTCAGGGGCACAAGCACCAGCAGTTCATATGAGTCAGGAGCACCAGCACCAGCAGTGCAGCTGAGTCAAGGGTACGAGAACCAGCAGTGCAGATGAGTCAAGGGCACGAGCACCAGCAGTGCAGCTAAGTCAGGGGCACAAGCACCAGCAGCACAGCTGAGTCCGGGTCACCAGCACCAGCAGTGCAGATGAGTTAGGGTCATGAACACCAGCACCACAGCTGAGTCAGGGGCACGAGCACCAGCAGTGTGGCTGAATCAGGGGCCCGAGCACCAGCAGTGCAGCTGAGTCAGGGGCACGAGCACCAGCAGTGCAGCTGAGTCAGGGGCACGAGCACCAGCAGTGTGGCTGAGTCATGGGCATGAGCACCAGCAGTGCAGCTGAATTAGGAGCATGAGCACCAGCAGTGGAGCTGAGTCAGGGGCACCAGCACCAGCAGTGCAGCTGAGTCCGGGTCATGAACACATGCAGTGCAGCTAAGTCAGGGGCACGAGCACCAGCAATGAAGCTTATTCAGAGGCACAAGCACCAGCAGTGCAGCTGAGTCAGGGGTACGAGCACCAGCAGTGCAGCTGAGTCAGGGGTACCAGCACCAGCAGTGCAGCTGAGTCAGGAGCATGAGCACCAGCAGTGCAGCTGAGTCAGGGACATGAGCACCAGCAGTGCAGCTAAGTCAGGGGCACCAGCACCAGCAGTGCAGCTAAGTCCAGGTCACGAGCACCAGCGGCACAGATGAGTCAGGGGCATGAACACCAGTAGTGCAGCTGAGTCATGGGCACGAGCACCAGCAGTGCAGCTGTGTCAGGGGCACAAGCACCAGCAGTGCAGCTGAGTCAGTGGCATGAGCACAAGCAGTGCAGCAGAGTCAAGGGTATGAGAACCAGCAATGCAGCTGAGTCAGGGACATGAGCACCAGCAGTGCAGCTGAATCAGGGGCACAAGCAGCAGCAGTGCAGATGAGTCAGGGGCACGAGCACCAGCAGTTCATATGAGTCGAGGCCACGAGCACCAGCAGTGCAGCTAAGTCAGGGGCACAAGCACCAGCAGCACAGCTGAGCCCGGGTCACAAGCACCAGCAGTGCAGATGAGAAAGGGGCACGAGAACCAGCAGTGCAGCTGAGTCTGGGTCACGGGCACATGTAGTGAAGCTGAGTCAGGGGCACGAGCACCAGCAGGGAAGCTTATTCAGAGGCACGAGCACCAGCAGTGCAGCTGAGTCTGGGTCACAGGCACATGCAGTGCAGCTGAGTCAGTGCAGCTGAGTCAGGGGCATGAGCACCAGCAGTGCAGCTGAGTCACAGGCACAATCACCAGAAGGCCAGCTGAGTCAGGTGCATGAGCACCAGCAGCATGGTTTAAACAGGGCCTTGAGCATCAGCAGTGCAGCTGAGTCAGTGGCACGAGCACCAGCAGTGCAGCTGAGTCAGGGGCATGAGCACCAGCAGTGCAGCTAAGTCAGGGGAACAAGCACCAGCAGTGCAGCTGAGTCAGGGGCACAAGCACCAGCATTGAAGATGAGTCCGGTTCATGAACACATGCAGTGCAGATGAGTCAGGGGCATGAGCACCAGCAGTGCAGATGAGTCAGGAGCACGAGCACCAGCAGCGCAGCTGAGTCAGGGCACGAGCACCAGCAGTGCAGATGAGTCGAGGGCACGAGCACCAGCAGTGCAGCTTTGTCAGGGGCACAAGCACCAGCAGCAGAGCTGAGTCTGGGTAACGAGCACCAGCAGTGCAGATGAGTCCGGTTCATGAACACATGCAGTGCAGATGAGTCAGGGGCACGAGCACCAGCAGTGCAGCTGAGTCAAGGGTACGAGAACCAGCAGTGCAGATGAGTCGCGGGCACGAGCACCAGCAGTGCAGCTAAGTCAGGGGCACAAGCACCAGCAGTGCAGATGAGTCAAGGGCAGGAATACCAGCACCACAGCTGAGTCAGGGGTATGAAAACCAACAGTGCAGCTGTGTCAGGAGCGTGAGCACCAGCAATGGAGCTGAGTCAGGGGCATGAGTACCGGCAGTGCAGCTACGTCAGGGGCACCAGCACCAGCAGTGCAGCAAAGTCAGCGGCACGAGCACCAGCAGTGAAGCTTTTTCAGAGGCACAGGCACCAGCAGTGCAGCTGAGTCAGGGGCACGAGCACCAGCAGTGCAGCTGAGTCAGGGGCACGAGCACCAGCACCAGCACCAGCAGTGCAGCTGAATCAGGTGCACGAGCACCAGCAGTGCAGCTGAGTCCGGGTCAAGGGCACATGCAGTGAAGCTGGGTCAGGGGCACGAGCACCAGCAGTAAAGCTTATTCAGAGGCACAAGCACCAGCAGTGCAGCAGAGTCAGCGGCATGAGCACCAGCAGTGCAGCTGAGTCAGGGGCAAAAGCACCAGCAGTGCAGCTGAGTCTGAGTCATGGGCACATGCAGTGCAACTGAGTCAGGGGCACGAGTACCAGCAGCGCAGCTGAGTCACAGGCACAATCACCAGAAGGACAGCTGAGTCAGGTGCATGAGCACCAGCAGCATGGTTTAAACAGGGCCTTGAGCATTAGCAGTGCAGCTGAGTCAGGGGCATGAGTACCGGCAGTGCAGCTACGTCAGGGGCACCAGCACCAGCAGTGCAGCTGAGTCTGGATTATTAACACATGCAGTGCAGATGAGTGAGGGGCACGAGCACCAGCAGTGCCGATGAGTTAGGGACACAAGCACCAGCAGTGCAGCAAAGTCGGTGGCACGAGCACCAGCAGTGAAGCTTTTTCAGAGGCACAAGCACCAGCAGTGCAGCTGAGTCAGGGGCACGAGCACCAGCAGTGCAGCTAAGTCAGGGTACGAGCACCAGCAGTGCAGATGAGTCGAGGGCATGAGCACCAGCAGCACAGCTAAGTCAGGGGCACAAGCACCAGCAGCACAGCTGAGTCCGGGTCACGAGCACCAGCAGTGCAGCTAAGTCAGGGGCACCAGCACCAGCAGTGCAGCTGAGTCCGGGTCATGAACACATGCAGTGCAGATGAGTCAGGGGCACGAGCACCAGCAGTGCCGATGAGTTAGGGACACAAGCACCAGCAGCACAGCTGAGTCTTGGTCACTAGCACTAGCAGTGCAGATGAGTTAAGATCATGAGCACCAGCAGTGCACCTGAGTCAAGGGTACAAGCACCAGCAGTGCAGCTGAGTCAGGGGCACAAGCACGAGCAGTGCAGCTGAGTCAGGGGCACAAGCACCAGCAGTGCAGCTTAGGCAGGGGCACGAGCACCAGCAGTGAAGCTGAGTCTGGGTCACGAGCACCAGCAGCACAGCCTAGTCAGGAGCATGAGAACCAGCAGTGCAGCTGAGTCAGGGGCACGAGCACCAGCAGTGCAGCTGAGTCATAGGCACGAGCACCAGCAGTGCAGCTGAGTCAGGAGCACAAGCACCAGCAGTGCAGCTGAGTGAGGGGCATAAGCAACAGCAGTGCATCTGAGTCAGGGGCACAAGCACCAGCAGTGCAGCATAGGCAGGGGCACGAGCACCAGCAGTGCAGCTGAGTCCGGGGCACGAGTACCAGCAGTGCAGCTGAGTCAGGGGCATGAGCACCAGTAGTGCAGCTGAGTCATGGGCACGAGCACCAGCAGTGCAGCTGAGTCAGGGGCACAAGCACTAGCAGTGCAGCTGAGTCAGTGGCATGAGCACAAGCAGTGCAGCTGAGTCAAGGGTATGAGAACCAGCAGTGCAGCTGAGTCAGGGACATGAGCACCAGCAGTGCAGCTGAGTCAGGGGCACAAGCACCAGCAGTGCAGCTGTGTCAGGGGCACAAGCACCAGCAGTGCAGATGAGTTCGGTTTGTATGAGAGTAGGATCTGCCTCTTATGGTTACCCCCACTTGTTGCTGGTGTATCACTGTTTTTCGACTTTAGTCTGGCTGGGGCCCTGGTATCCAGGACCCCAGCCTAGCTGCTTCCTCTCTAAATTGATTCCATGTACTCTAGGTACATCCCAGATTGGATTCTGGAGTGCCCTTATAAGTCCCTAGTATATGGTATACTATGTACCCAGGGCATAGGTACCCCAGAGGCCTACCAGGGGCTGAAGCATGTATTGTGCCACCCCTGGAAGGCCATCCAAAATGACACCACAGGACTGCTACTGCAGCCTGAGTGAGGTGGTGCATGCACCCCTTACAGAGATATAGGTTCACTATATCTCACCTATCACTGCACATAGAAACCTATCAGTCACCCCTATGGCAGGCCTTATCAATTCTGAAGGCAGGGTGCTTGGGTATATGTGAGAGGGTGCCCATGCATGAGCAGAGCCCCTCTGCAGCCCTCGGAATCTCCTATCCGGGGTTGTCTGTGGTGCAGCCTGACCATATACTCTTAAGTGCATTATAACCTTGCGGTAAAATGCTACTTTGGACTGGCTGCACGGAAACATGTAGTGTTTGGTGTCAAACACCTTGGAATCCTACCCCCTGCCAGTCCTGGCGGCGGGGTTAGAATTCCACCCTTCTAGAGGGAGAGACATGTCCCCACCGGTATACCCGGTAGAAACCTTAAAGAGCCCTGGCATCACAAAATGGATGCTGCAGCCACAGACACGAGTCTGGCCTCCTGCTGCTGACCGAAACTCCGGCAGGGGAGGCCTGGACAATAGGTTTCCTGTCACAGGGAGGTGTTACCACCTCCCAGACAGGCCTTAGTGGATTGGGGCTGGGTGGGTGCACTCTCTGAGTGCTTTGAAGTCCTGCACTGGGGGCACATTTGGTGTCCTCGTGCATACCCCAGTTCAAACCGGTTGCAGGGGCTACCAGCCCCTGCTCTGGCGTGAAACTGGACAAAGGAAATGGGTGTAGCCACCCCTCTTTCCAAACCCTCCCATAGGTGGGTCCCCAGAGTTAGTCCAACCCCTTCCTTAGTATAAGTAAGGGAACCCTGGCAACAGGACTTTCGATATCCCTGGAGCGAAACTCTGAAGCTGAATCCTGGAACTTCGACGCTCTACATCAAGATTAGAGGACTGAAGAATCTCCCTTGGGGTCAAGGAGTGACTCCCCTGCTTGGCAGGCACCAACGAAGCATCTGTCCGGTCTGCATCGCTGAAGCTCCGCCGGACGCCGAAGTCTTTGCATCACCAGAGGTGGATTTACAGACTTCCCCGAGGCTGCCCTGAGTCTCCAGCAAAGCTGAGGCCCGTAGCTGTCGTGGGCAACGTGGCTAACGTGGAACCGTGACCCCTGGACACCGAGCACATTTGCAAGTGCACCAACTTCCTGACATCTCTCGAAGCCGTACTTTTGGTTCCAAGTAGCCCTAGCCCCGAGCACCAACTGCAGCAAAGATTACTGGCCTACACTCCACGAGTGTTCCGTGGGCCAGCTCCAAGTGCGACCGCTCGAGTCTCCTTCGCGATCTCTAGTCTGTTGGCTAGTGGCTCCCCACGAAGGCAACTCTTCAATTGCTTGGGCTTTCCTGGTTGCTCCAGAAGTGCCCTGACTTACCCTCGCTGGGTGAGTCCCTCAGACCTTGCTGGTCTGCATCGTGACTTGACGTTGCCAAGGCTTGTTGGGTCCAATCTGGACTCGACAAACTTCGTGGGACAGCTCGATTCCAGCTCCTGGTCGTCGTCGACGCCTCCTGGACCTCGTGGCTGAAGAGTCAAGGCACCCGTCAACTCACCTGAAGCACCCAACATCTGAGGGCATTCGACTATCGTGCCCCTGGTCACTGGCTAGTGACCCAGACTCTGTCCCCTCTGCTTTCAGGTCTTCCTCTCCCTCGATCCAGGCTTGGATCGCACCGGACACTCTTTCTCTTCACGGCAGCAGCACTTTCCAAGAGGTAGCCATTGAAAACGACGACGATTCCCGACACCTTTTAACACGTATGCACCCGGCTTCCCTGGGTGAGGTAACTCGAGTATTTTGGTACTCACGTGGGTGTGTGCAGCTACGTCAGGGGCACCAGCACCAGCAGTGCAGCTGAGTCTGGATTATTAACACATGCAGTGCAGATGAGTGAGGGGCACGAGCACCAGCAGTGCCGATGAGTTAGGGACACAAGCACCAGCAGTGCAGCAAAGTCGGGGCCTCGAGCACCAGCAGTGCAGCTGAGTCAGGGGCACGAGCACCAGCAGTGCAGCTTAGACAGTGACATGACCACAAGCAGTGCAGCTGAGTCAAGGGTATGAGAACCAGCAGTGCAGCTGAGTCTGGGACATGAGTACCAGCAGTGCAGCTAAGTCAGGGGCACCAGCACTAGCAGTTCAGCTGAGTCATGGGCATGAGCACCAGCAGCACAGCTGAGTGAAGGGTTCAAGAACCAGCAGTGCAGCTGAGTCAGGGGCATGAACATCAGCAGTGCAGCTGAGTCAGGGGCACCAGCACCAGCAGTGCAGCTGAGTCCAGGTCACGAGCACCAGCGGTGCAGATGAGTCAGGGGCATGAGCACCAGCAGTGCAGCTGAGTCAGGGGCACCAGCACCAGCAATGCATCTGAGTCCAGGTCACGAGCACCAGCGGTGCAGATGAGTCAGGGGCACCAGCACCAGCAGTCCAGCTGAGTCAAGGTCACGAGCACCAGCAGCGCAGATGAGTCAGGGGCTTGAGCACCAGTAGTGCCCACTGAGTCATGGGCACGAGCACCAGCAGTGCAGCTGAATCAGGGGCACAAGCACTAGCAGTGCAGCTGTCAGTGGCATCAGCACAAGCAGTGCAGCTGAGTCAAGGGTATGAGAACCAGCACCAGCAGTGCAGCTGAGTCAGGGGCACAAGCACCAGCAGTGCAGCTGAGTCAGGGACATGAGCACCAGCAGTGCAGCTAAGTCAGGGGCACCAGCAGTGCAGCTGAGTCAGGGGCACGAGCACCAGCACCAGCAGTTCAGCTGAGTCAGGGGCACGAGCACCAGCAGTGCAGCTAAGTCAGGGGCACCAGCAGTGCAGATGAGTCCAGGTCACGAGCACCAGCGGTGCAGATGAGTCAGGGGCATGAGCACCAGTAGTGCAGCTGAGTCAGGGGCAAAAGCACCAGCAGTGCAGCTGAGTCAGGGGCACAATCACCAGCAGTGCAGCTGAGTCAGTGGTATGAGAACCAGCAATGCAGCTGAGTCAGGGACATGAGCACCAGCAGTGCAGCTGGTTCAGGGGCACAAGCACCAGCAGTTCATATGAGTCAGGAGCACGAGCACCAGCAGTGCAGCTGAGTCAAGGGTACGAGAACCAGCAGTGCAGATGAGTCGAGGGCATGAGCACCAGCAGTGCAGCTTAGTCAGGGGCACAAGCAGCAGCAGCACAGCTGAGTCCGGGTCACGAGCACCAGCAGTGCAGATGAGTTAGGGTCATGAACACCAGCAGTGCAGCTGAATCAGGGGCATGAGCACCAGCAGCACAGCCTAGTCAGGAGCATCAGCACCAGCAGTGCAGCTGAGTCATGGGCATGAGCACCAGCAGTGCAGCTGAGTCAGGAGCATGAGCAGCAGCAGTGGAGCTGAGTCAGGGGCATGAGTACCAGCAGTGCAGCTAAGTCAGGGGCACCAGCACCAGCAGTGCAGCTGAGTCCGGATCATGAACACATGCAGTGCAGATGAGTGAGGGGCACGAGCACCAGCAGTGCCGATGAGTTAGGGACACAAGCACCAGGAGTGCAGCTAACTCAGGGGCACGAGCAAAAGCAGAGAAGCTTATTCAGAGGCACAAGCATCAGCAGTGCAGCTGAGTCAGGGCATGAGCACCAGCAGTGCAGCTGAGTCCAGGTCACGGGCACATGCAGTGAAGCTGAGTCAGGGGCACGAGCACCAGCAGTGAAGCTTATTCAGAGGCACGAGCACCAGCAGTGCAGCTGAGTCCGGGGCATGAGCACCAGTAGTTCAGCTGAGTCCGGGGCACGAGCACCAGCAGTGCAGCTGAGTTTGAGTTACAGGCACATGCATTGCAGCTGAGTCAGGTGCATGAGCACAAGCAGCATGGTTTAAACAGGGCCTTGAGCATCAGCAGTGCAGCTGAGTCAGTGGCACGAGCACCAGCAATGCAGCTGAGTCAGGGGCATGAGCACCAGCAGTGCAACTAAGTCAGGGGCACAAGCACCAGCAGTGGAGATGAGTCCAGGTCATGAACACATGCAGTGCAGATGAGTCAGAGGCACGAGCACCAGCAGTTCATATGAGTCAGGAGCAAGAGCACCAGCAGTGCAGCTGAGTCAAGGGTACGAGAACCAGCAGTGCAGATGAGTCGAGGGCACGAGCACCAGCAGTGCAGCTAAGTCAGGGGCACAAGCACCAGCAGCACAGCTGAGTCTGGGTTACGAGCACCAGCAGTGCAGATGAGTTAGGGTCATGAACACCAGCACCACAGCTCAGTCAAGGGTACGAGAACCAGCAGTGCAGATGAGTCGAGGGCATGAGCACCAGCACCACAGCTGAGTCAGGGGCACGAGCACCAGCACCACAGCTGAGTCAGGAGCATGAGCACCAGCAGCGCAGCTTAGGCAGGGGCACGAGCACCAGCAGTGCAGATGAGTCAGGGGCATGAGCACCAGCACCACAGCTGAGTCAGGGGCACGAGCACCAGCACCCCAGCTGAGTCAGGGGCACGAGCACCAGCACCACAGCTGAGTCAGGAGCATGAGCACCAGCAGTGCAGCTGAGTCAGGAGCATGAGCACCAGCAGCGCAGCTTAGGCAGGGGCACGAGCACCAGCAGCACAGCCTAGTCAGGAGCACCAGCACCAGCAGTGCAGCTGAGTCAGGTGCACAAGCACCAGCACCACAGCTGAGTCAGGAGCATGAGCACCAGCAGCACAGCCTAGTCAGGAGCATGGCAAAAACAAGGAGATGATGGACGGAGTGCTGGAACTTTTCAGACACTCACCCCCAGTCACAGATCTGGGTTGAATCCATCATCATTCTGTAGCTCACTTTGCCACCCCAGTTCAGACACAGCTATATTCAAATCTGTCTTGACCCTGTGCCTCATGGGAACAGTCCAGACCGAACTGCCAAGCCATGTTTTCCCTGGACCGGAATCAAGCATCCTGGGACCGGTTTCGGGCTAACAGCCCTCATCAGCCAGGCTAGCTTGAATCCAGTGGCAAAGTGAGCAAGGGACCCACGTCTGGGCATACCCTGCCAACTTAGGGCGAACAAAGCAAACACAAGGAGATGATGGACAGAGTGCTGAAACTTTTCAAACACTCACCCCCAGTCACAGATCTGGGTTGAATCCATCATCATTCTGTAGCTCACTTTGCCACCCCAGTTCAGACACAGCTATATGCAAATCAGTCTTGAGCCTGTGCCTCATGAGAACAGTCCAGACCGAACTGCCAAGCCATGTCTTCCCTGGACCGGAATCAAGCATCCTGGGACCGGTTTCGGGCTAACAGCCCTCCTCAGCCAGGCTAACTTGAATCCAGTGGCAAAGTGAGCAAGGGACCCACGTCTGGGCATACCCTGCCAACTTAGGGTGAACAAAGCAACCACAAGGAGATGATGGATGGAGTGCTGAAACTTTTCAAACACTCACCCCCAGTCACAGATCTGGGTTGAATCCATCATCGTTCTTTAGCTCACTTCGCCACCCCAGTTCAGACACAGCTATATGCAAATCAGTCTTGACCCTGTGCCTGATGGGAACAGACCAGACCGAACTGCCAAGCCATGTCTTCCCTGGACCGGAATCAAGCATCCTGGGACCGGTTTCGGGCTAACAGTCCTCATCAGCCAGGCTAGTTTGAATCCAGTGGCAAAGTGAGCAAGGGTCCCACGTCTGGGCATACCCTGCCAACTTAGGGCAAACAAAGCAAACACAAGGAGATGATGGACGGAGTGCTGAAACTTTTCAAACACTCACCCCCAGTCACAGATCTGGGTTGAATCCACCATCATTCTTTAGCTCACTTTGCCACCCCAGTTCAGACACAGCTATATGCAAATCAGTCTTGAGCCTGTGCCTCATGGGAACAGTCCAGACCGAACTGCCAAGCCATGTCTAGCTTGAATCCAGTGGCAAAGTGAATGAATGACATTGTTCTGCATTCTGTCCATCAATTGTTCTTTTTGCATTTGTCACCCCGAGTGGGACGGGTATGCCCAGACGTGGGTCCTGTGCTCTCCATGGGGCCGTATTATGGAAAGTGCCACGGGGAAGCAACAGGACTGTGTCCTCCCGATCTTCCAGTTGAACAAACGAAAGAAGGGCTGTGCCAAAATGAGCAAAAGGATGAATAGGAGAATAACAAAAAAAGATAAAAGTTGCTCTTAAATTGACCCATTGAAAATGATGGATCTGAGGGCCGGGATTCAAACTACCAAGCAGGACCCCGCAAACAGCCAGTTTTATTAGGTGGGGGCTTAAATGAAATAAGAAAACCAAGCGAACCAACACCTCAGGAAATAAAAAGGACTAAAGGGGAAGAAACTCTTAACAATGAGGAATAATGGGCCATACATTGAGGAAACTGAAAACAGTAAACAAGTCACTGAGAAGCAAGGGGTACCCCAAAAGTGCTGGGATTTGACTGAAGTGGGAAGCTATATTGGGGTGTCGGGAGTCCCGACCGAGACTCTTTAACCCTCACTTTTAACAATGAATGACAACCTTGAGCCTTATACTAGGAAGTGAGAGTCACTAACTTTAGGAGTAGTAGATGTATTTGCAGATTGGGCACCTAATCCATAACTATTCTCGATGGCATACCATCACTGTCAAACATTTCATTTCATGATATCTCCATTGTATCTGCGCCACAGGACAAAGATGGTTATTCCGTGTGCTCTACTGCATTTTCAGTCGAGACAAGTTCTAGAATTATCTTTAAAAGCTATAAATGACCCAAGATTGCAATTGTGATGCATTTATATAGAGCTTACTACCAGTGGCGTAATGAAAATTGAGGGCCCCACCCGGAAGGTACGTGGAGGGACCCCCTCCGGACTCAATCAGGAGCTCTCTGGCCGAAGCGCTGTGCTGAGGGGGCCCCATGGATGTTGGGAGCCCCCCGCACTGCGGGGGCTGCGGGGGCCTGTGTTACGCCCCTGCTTACTACCCCTTATGATGTGCGGCTTCGATATCTATTTAGAAAACCCAAAAGAGACAAACAGGCTGAGAAACCCTATAAGGAAGATAGTTTGCTAGACTATATCCCTACTGAAATAGCGGTTCTACGATACTATGAACCCTATCAAGAGCTTGTCATGGATGGAGTAAAAACAACAACGGAATCAGATAAAATAAGCCCATGAAAGCGAGTGCAGTTTGTTGGCAGCAACGACAAATAGTAGCCCGACAAGAAGTACATTTTCTACTTCTTGATGAGCATGGAATTGGCTTATTGCCTTGGAATATTGCAGGTCTCACAAAAAACTGGCATCATGTCAAAAAAGAGCTCAAAGGTATTACGTACTTACAGTTGGCGAGCGCGAGCGAGGAAAAAACTCTGCTGCACTACGCGGAGCGGAGTTTTCTGCACTCCGCGAGCTCCACGGAGCACAGAGTGCATAAAACTCTGCAAACTCCACAAACGGAGTGGAGTTCACAGCTCAGGCCTACGATGAAGGTGAGTTTATAGATTATAATGCATATCATGAGATTATAAGATTGTAATGTACAACATGAGATCATAAGATTATAATGCATATCATGAGATTATAAGATTGTAATGTACAACATGAGATCATAAGATTATAATGCATATCATGAGATTATAAGATTATAATGTACATCCTGAGATCATAAAATTATAATGCATATCATGAGATTATAAAATTGTAATGTACAACATGAGATCATAAAATTATAATGCATATCATCAGATCATAAGATTATAATGCATATCATGAGATTATAAAGTTTAATATATATGATGAGATCATAAGATTATAATGCATATCATGAGATTATAATGCATATCATGAGATTATAAGATTATAATGCATATCATGAGATTATAAGATTGTAATGTACAACATGAGATCGTAAAATTATAATGCATATCATGAGATTATAAGATTATAATGTACATCATGAGATCATAATATTATAATGCATTTCATGAGATTATAAAATTATAATGCATATCATCAGATCATAAGATTATAATGCATATCATGAGATTATGAAGTTTAATATATATGATGAGATCATAAGATTATAATGCATATCATAAGAAGGCTGGATAAGGCATATTTGGTTGAGCATTGGTTGGTTTGTTAACATTAGCAGCAGTGCAGGAGGATATAAAAAGTGACAGAGTGTTAAAGGAATAAACTACAAAGGTAAATAGAAATATTGCAACAGCATAATAGTCATAGTGAAAGGATATATTGCTCTCTAAAAATGTAGCAAGGGCAAGAATTTACCAAGCAGATATGTCTGAGAAAATCGGTTTTAGATACCCTTCAGCCCGAATATTTATCCTGGGAGACTTCATATAAAGTTCCCACCAGCTGTTCGCGGGAACGAGGGGCGGCTGCCTCTGGAAAGGCCTTGGGAATCCCTGCCCATGTCCTGAGCCAAGGAAAGTGTGACCGTATGGGAAAGAAAGTAGATTGTGCCTTAAAATGGCTTGGGGGCTCATTTATGAGAATGTGACGCAGTGCAGCGCCGCAAGTCACTTTGCTGCTCTGCACTGTGTTACAGGTAGAAGGCAGGAATGTGCTGTATTCAAGGCACTATGACCCATTCCTGCCCTTTCCCCTGCGCTGGTGCACTTTTGCCAGCCTAGCACTAACACAGGCACCTTTGATGAAAGGGTGCCTGTATTGTAAGCAGGATTGTTTTGTGCAGGAAGGGGCACAATCCTGCTCAAAAACAATCCTTAGAGGCGTACTCCTCTTTCTATGTGTGCTGCAGAATGCAGCCCCATAGAGAGAGGAAGAAACAAGGCGAAATAGAGGGGCATCTTTAAAAGGCCGCTGCACCACCGGAGCGTCACTTTTTTTCACTCTCCAGTGGGGCACAATGCTGAGCCATATTTATAAGGCCATGCAAAGCCACTGTGTGTGGCTTTTCATAGCCTTGTAAATATGGCCCCCTTTCACGCATTACCCTGTGTGAAAGGGGTGTTCCATGGGTATTGCTGGAGGTGTTCCCATGCATCACCCATGGACTCTGATGCACTCCCAGATTTACAAGGTTTTGCAAACCTCGGAATGCGTCGGATTCTAACGCCTCCCCAGGGGAGGCATTAAAGTGGCACAACGAGGAGAAAACCCTTAATTTATCCTCGTATTTTGCTCTTTGCATGTGTGCTGCATTTTGCAGCACGCATTGAAGGAGAAAAACACCATCAATGATTGTTTTTTGCATGAAGATGTCCCTTCCTGCACAAAAACAGTCAGCTCTGCAACACAGTCACCCTTGCACCATGGTTCAAGGGTGCCTGTGTTGGTGTAAGGCAGCCAACTGTATGCCAGTGCAGAGGAAAGCACAGGGATGCATTGTATTGCTGTAAATATGACACAGCCCTGCACTTTCCTAATGATGCTGCGCGGCACAGCATGATGGCTTGATGCGCCGCGCTGCATAATTTTCTTTAAAATATACCCCAGAGATATTTCTCCTTGTTATGCCTCTCCTGGGAAGGCGTATCTTTTGTGTCAACAACAATGGGAGTTGCGTGGGAACACCTACACAATGGCATGGAATGCCTTTCCAGGGCAGAATAAGGCAACATAGCGATTTGCGCTGCGTTTGCATCGCGCATGTCCCGCTTTGTGAGGTGCAACCGCAATGCAAGTCTCTCATAAGTATGCCTCCAACTGATCCCCCAGCAAAAAACACTTTTGCCAACAGGAGAACCACGTCATTGATATTATCCATATACATCTCTTTGATGATTGACATGGTGGTAGGGGAAAAGGGAGCGATCAGAAACCGCATGAATAAAAAAACATTATGAAGCCGTTAACAGAAATACTTGGGTTTCCAGCTTAGAGGTTTGTTGTAAGAACCAAAGAAGGATTGTTTGGCGGACTAAATTAAAGCAACAGTCTCAGAAGCTGATATCTGATTTACAGGCTTAATATGCGGACCATACATTCAAAGAGATATTGGAGGTCTGTCCAATCTTAGCAAAAATTATAAAAGAAAGTTCAACCAAGTCCAGAGTCTCCAGTATGTACTCAATCTGCAATTCTGGAAGTGATAAAGCAAAAGCTATATTAAACAGTTTCATAAGAGAAACTTCTAAACTTGATCTAATGAAAAGAGAGGAGGCATTGAGGAATGGAAGAGAACTGTATTAAAAACAAATGAGGCGAGTTAGGTAATCAGAAATGGAAAAAGGAGGGTCCTGAAATATAAAAAGGGGTAAAAAATGTTTTCAAATAATTTCAGAATGGTAACATTGGTGAACATTCCCAGCAAAATCTATGCTAAACTGCTGTGAAACCTCTGGAGGAATGGGCAGAGGTGAAGAATACGCTACCTATGATGCAGTTAGCTTTCAGGAAGGGGTATTCAACCAAAGAGCTAGAAATGTGAGTAAAATTTGACTTTTTAGCTAAATTTGAGGTAACTAACGTTAGGGGATCCACACAAACAACACCTCCCTGAACTGCCCCTGGTGTCTAGTTTTCAGAAAAGTCTGGGTTGGGTAGATATCCCTAGATGGCCACTGATCCCGGGACCAAAAACACAGGTGCCCCCATTGCAAAACCAGGTCATTTTGTGAAAAATAATTTTGATGTTTCCACAATACACATTGGGCCCTACCCTGTCACGGGTACTTGGCCCACCCACACAAGTAAGGCACCATTTTTCTTAGAGACTTGGGGGAATGCTGAGTGGTAGGACATTTGTGGCTGCCTGCAAAATTCAGGACTTTTCTTCACAGAAATGCAATGAAAATGTGATCTTTATAGCAAAGTTTTAGCTTCGCTGGGGATTCTAAGTGAAAAAACCTTGGGACCCACACAAGTCAGCCTACCCTGGATACTCCTAGATGTCTAGTTTTCACAAATGTACAGGTTGGCTATGTTTCCCTGGGTGCCGGCTGAGCTACAGTCCAAAATTTTCAGCTACCCACATTGGAAAAAATTATCCGTTTTCGGTGGAAAAATGTGATACGTCGATGTTGCATTTTGGGCCATTTCCTGTCTCAGGCACTAGGCCTACCCACACAAGTGAGGTGCGATTTGTGTTGGGAGACTTGGGGGAATGCCGGGTGGATGGACTTTGTGGATTCCCACAGATTCCATAACTTTCCATCACAGAAATGTGACGAAATGTGTCTTTTAGTTAAAGTTTGAGGTTTTCGAGGGATTCAAGAGTAGAAAAACATGGTGAAAGCCACGCAAGTCAGACCACCCTTGATATCACTAGGTGTCTAGTTTTTAAAAATGTACAGGTTGTGTAGGTTTCCCTTGGTGCCCGCTGAGCTACAGTACAAAATCTTTAGCTAACCACTTTGGGAAAAAAAGGCTCAGTTTTCGGTGGAAAAATGTGATCCGTCAAAGTTGTGTTTTGGGCCATTACCTGTTGCGGGCACTAGGCCCACCCACACAAGTGAGGCATTATTTTTATCGTGAGATGTGGGGGAATACTGGGTGGATGGACGTTTGTGGCTACATACAGATTCTAGAATTTCCCTCACATAAATGTGAGTAAAATATGTCTTTTTTTAGTCAAAATTTTAGGTTTGCAAGGGATTCTGGAAAAAAAAACCTGGTGAGAGCCACACA
Source organism: Calotriton arnoldi (assembly GCA_963921515.1). Taxonomy (NCBI): domain Eukaryota; kingdom Metazoa; phylum Chordata; class Amphibia; order Caudata; family Salamandridae; genus Calotriton; species Calotriton arnoldi. Next base: position 543,773 of record CAWUFW010001115.1, read on the forward strand.
AAGTCAGCCCACACTGGATACCCCTAGGTGTCTATTTTTCCAAAAAGTACAGGTTTTCTAGGTTCCCTAGGTGCCATCTGAGCTAGGGTCCAAATTCTAGAGCTACCCACATTGGAAAAAAGGGTCCGTTTTGGATGGAAAATGCGATGAGATGGGTAAGTCCAATGTTGTTCAGGAGTTTGAGGAGTGCTGTCGAGCAGGTGTCAGTTTTGTTTCCAGGTGGAATTTGAGGTCACCAAGAAGTATGTAGTCTCTGGAGTCGATGGTTAGGGGGCGATTAAGTCAGTGATGAGGCTGGTGAAGGGGCTTGTGGTCCGGGTGATTGGTAGGTGGGGGTTCCATTCAGGGTGAAGTTCTCGGACATTTGCAGCTTGAAGCGTAGATGCTCCATAAAAAGGAGTGATGCTCTCTGTGGAAATTGTGCACTTGGGAGAGTCTTTTTAGATGACAGCAACTTCTACTCCTGGCTTGTGAGGGTGGTCTTGTTGTGTAATCTTGTAGCCTGCTGGGATTACCGCAGCAAAGTCGAGTGCGATGTGGAGTTGAGCCTGGGTCGTTGATGCTCAGCAGGTCCCAGATTCCGGTTGCATGTTTGCTATTTTCAGTAGCATGTATGCGAGTGAGTGTTGCCATAAGGGTTTGCTGTAGTGTGTGGTTTGTTTAGAGGTGTTGGTTGGGCTTGCATGGGGTGTATGAGTAGGTGACTGCCGGAGAACCAGCAGTGGGTGCAGATGAAGACTCCTACTGTGGCAACAGTGGCATCAGTGGAGGTAGCGGCGTCCCGAGTCGATGACCGGAGGAGTGCAGCGGATTATTGCTGGGTGCTGAACAGACCAGGGATTCTGGTATTGGATGTGGTTCAGGCACAGCTGGGAACAGACAAGCTTGAATTTGGTGTGCTAGCGACATGTGTCCCCCCGCTGTGCAGCCACATTGTAGCGCCATTAAGTAGGCCCTGCATGGGTGTCGCAGCAAAGTCAAGTCACTTCCTGTGTAGGTGGATGATGGGAGATCTATCAATGTCACTTCCTATGCTGATGGGTAATAAAATCCTCTTGCTTGGTTTCCTCTTTCAAAGACGGTTTTGGTGGGAAACTAGTAATGTCACTTCCTGTGCAGACGGGTGATGCGAGTAGGACAAATCACCCGAGAAACTAAACAAAATGCCAACATTCTGGAAGAACTTTCTAATGCCATTGCCATTTCCTAAGACTCGATAACTCTCCCTGAGAACCATGTTTTTACAGGATAGAACAGTAGGGTCTGAATGCTGCACTTGCACCCTTAACACTTCTCTCAATTTCCATGAACAGATCGATCACTTCAAGCACAGCGTGGAAGGATTGGATGAGACTAAATGTGGCTTGGACTTGAACAGAAGTGGCATTTGGTCTTGGATAACTGGATTATTTGGAAAATGGTGAATGAGGAATTTTGTATTAGTAATCGGAGTATTTCTTCTTGTGACAACCTTTTATGTTCAGATTAAACTGAGTTTACGCATCACTCTACATGCGTGCAGAACTAATAGCGCGGCCTGTGTTTATCTGCCTGACATGGCTGAAGATGATAATGAAAAATGTAACAACGAAAAACAGAAGTGATGAGGCTATCTGCTTTTCATTTGTAAGTTTTCACCTCATGGTGAAAAATGGGGACCTGAGAACAGCATTGTCTGTGCCCTTTTATTTGTAATAACATTTGTGAGTTTGTTTCATACCTGCTTGAAACACTGGTAGATCCTTCGCATTATTGGCATGTGCACATATTTTAAATACACTTTCGTGTTGCAGTATGTTGCACATTGGGCCACACTGTCCATGTCATCACAACCTTGTTGTGAAGTTGTAACAACAAAGCAAGAACTGCAGTGTTAGTGAACTCAGCCGTTTATCATAGCTTCTCCTATCGCTAGTTGAAGGCCTCTCACATTTTTCCCACAAGAAGAGCCTGGCACCTGGTCGTTAGTGTATATCTAGGGGCAGATTTAGAAGCCCCTTGCGCCACTTATAACATGGGAAAAGTGACGCAAAAGTGGCACAAGGGGCTTGTAAATCTGCCCCCTAGAGTTTCTGTTTGATCACGTTTCCTGTGCTCCACTTACTGAATTGATAAAAACTGTAAAGGATGGCGCATAAATGTATAGCGTTTAGCGTACCCGCTCCAATGTATCAGGCGGTGCAGTGATGGTATTTTTAAATGGACTTAGGGCCTTATTAGCACTTGTCGTGATCCTGCCCGTCTTGTTGTAGGTTCCATAGGGTAGGATGCCCTCTTACACTAGGGCAGATGGAATATCAACCGAGAAACCCGTCCGCCAATCTCTAAATAAGACTCTTGGAATATCTTTGATGCCATTAAACGAGTGTTAGACTTCCATGAGTTTTTTCTAATTTTTTCACACCATGAAAAAAACCTGATCAATCTCAACATGCTGGGGAAGAGGTGTGGCGCCGCGGCCGCGGCCAGGGCGACTGACGCTGGAATCTGGGGCTCACGGTTCGATCCCCGGCACCGGCGGCAGGTCAGCCCAGCACCATGTGACTCTGGGCAATAGCTTGCTTAATCTTCCCAACGGCCCCCAGCGCCGGGATGCCTTCGGGTAGCTGTTCGCGCTTTACAAATACTGGATTTACTGATCGTCTTTCTTCTTATTCTTCACAGAACTCTGGGGAAGGCAATCAATCAATCAATCACAGAATTTGTAAAGCGCACTACTTACCCGCGAGGGTCTCAAGGCGCTAGGGAAAAAGGGGAGTTGCTGCTACTGGTCGAACAACCAGGTCTTGAGTAGCCTCCTGAAGGTCAGCAGGTCTTGGGTCTGTCGTAGGCTTAGTGGAAGGGTGTTCCAGGTCTTGGCGGCGAGGTGGGAGAAGGATCTGCCGCCGGTGGTAGTTCTTCGAATGCGAGGGACGGTGGCGAGGGAGAGGTCGGCGGAGCGGAGTTGGCGGTTGGGGACGTAGAAGAGGAGTCGTCTGTTGAGGTAGGCTGGGCCAGTCTTGTGGAGTGCCTTGTGTGCGTGGATGAGGAGTTTGAAGGAGATTCTCCTGTCGACGGGGAGCCAGTGCAGGTTCCTCAAGTGGGGGGTGATGTGGCTGTGGCATGGTACATCGAGGATCAGGCGTGCGGAGGCGTTTTGTATGCGTTGCAGTCGCTTGATGAGCTTGGCCAGGGCTCCTGCGTGAGGGCGTTCCCATAGTCAAGTCTGCTACTGACGAGGGCCTGGGTGACTGTTCTTCTTGTGTCTGTCGGGATCCACCTGTAGATCTTGCGAAGCATGCGGAGGGTGTTGAAGCAGGAGGATGAGACTGCGTTGACTTGCTTGGCCATGGAGAGCGTTGAGTCGAGGATGACTCCCAGGTTGCGTGCGTGGTCGGTGGGTGTCGGGGCTGCTCCCAGCGTCGTTGGCCACCAGGAGTCGTCCCAGGCTGAGGGGTTGGAGCCGAGGATGAGGACCTCTGTCTTCTCCGTGTTCAGTTTTAGTCGGCTGATCTTCATCCAATCGGCGATGGCCTTCATTCCTTCATAGAGGTTGGATTTGGCGGCGAGGGGGTCCTTGGTGAGGGAGAGGATCAGTTGAGTGTCGTCGGCGTAGGAGATTATGTTGAAGTCGTGCTGTCTGGCGTGCGTGCGGCGGGGCCATGTAGATGTTGAACAGTGTAGGGCTGAGGGACGATCCCTAGGGTACGCCGCAGATGATCTCGGAGGCTTCGGATCGGAATGGTGGGAGGCGGACTCTCTGGGTTCTGCCGGCGAGGAAGGAGGTGGCCCATTCCAGGGCCTTGTCTCGGATCTCTGCGTCGTGGAGGCGTGTGCGTAGAGTGCGGTGGCAGACAGTGTCGAAGGCGGCGGAGAGGTCCAGCAGGATGAGGGCTGCGGTCTCACCGTTGTCCAGCAGGATCCTGATGTCGTTGGTAGCGGCGATGAGGGCAGTCTCAGTGCTGTGGTTGCTGCGGAACCCCGATTGGGATGGGTCCAGGATGCTGTTTTCTTCGAGGTTTGGGTTAGCTGTTTGTTGACGATCTTCTCGATGACCTTGGCTGGGAACGGAAGCAGGGAGATGGGCCGGAAGGCAGAAGGCTTGGGCTTAGTAGTTCTGTAAACTTGCAGCTTTGCTTCCACTGATGCAAGATATTGTTCATGTGCAAGGCCGGACTGGCCATACTGGGCATCAGGCGTTTCCCCGGGAGGCTGGTAAGGTGAGTGGCCGCTTCTTACACTGGGGGTGGTATTGTAGCAGTGCCGCAGTTAACAAATCACTGCAGAGTTCCTTGTATGTGGAACCGTGTTCAGTCAACAAAAAAAGTGCCAAGATAACTCTGGTGGTTAATGTACCTGCTGGAGAGAGATTGCTTTTCGTCTAGTGGCAGTTTTGACTCATCTGAGGTAGCGCAGAGGGTTAATATGCCTGTTGCAAGGAGCCTGTACTATGCAGATCACAGACAGTATTTTATGTGCATAGCTCAGTGGGTTACTGCTTTTGTCACAGAGATACGTTGGTTACTCTGCAGTTCAAAAGTTACAATCGTCATCTCGGTTAGAAAGATATATTATCCTAATTTTGATAGACAGGGTTTGTTTGGGTAGAAATGCATTCTTTTTAGTAAAGTCAACACTAAGCACTGCATTACGTTCTGAATCCTGAGTTTGTGCTTCCCCAGACCAAGGACTCTTAAAAGATCCCCACCTTGTAGTCCCCTTTGTCTTTGTAACATCTTCAATACACTGATTTACACACATAGGATTCATGGTCTCTGTATGTGTGTCGTATGTAAAATGCTCTAAGACACTGGTATCAGAGGCGCTATAAAACAAATCAAATACATGTCAGAAAGGGACAATGGGGAGATGAGAGGCGCGGTTGAAGGGAGATAGGGGCATATTAGCAAGACCGGCGATAAAATTATCGCCGTTTAGCAGGCAGGAAACTGCCGCTAAAGCGGCGATAATGGGCTTGCTAATATGCATTATAGAATTCAATAGAAGCCCAGGTTAGATGTGCAGGACATCTAACCTGGGCTTCTATTGGAATTCATAACGCATATTAGCAAGCCCATTATCGCCGTTTTAGCGGCAGTTTCCTGCCGCTAAAGCAGCGATAATTTTAACGTGGGTCTTGCTAATATGCCCCATAGTGAGGAAATCATTGAAGAACCCCATCAATATTGTCATATCCTGGTGCGCAGTAAGGTCATTATTTACTATGCTTTAAATACTAAGGGTATATTTATCATTGGGTTGCGTCACTTTTGCACCATGCAACAGGGTGCAAAAGCAACGCAACCCTTAATTTTGAGTTATCAAGCCATGTGAAGCCACCTTGTGTGGTCCTGAGTGGCTCGGCAAATCCAGAGTAACGCAACGCGGCACAAATCGCTGCATTGCAATGCTCTGCCCTGCGAAGGCATTATGGGTGGAGCCTGGGTGCTCCCACACATCCAACCATGGATTCTGAAGCGCTCCCAGATTTGCAAATACTGGCAGACCTAGGAGGCATCCCGAGGAGAAATATATCTATTTCTCCTACTTACTTCCTTTTTCTATGTGTGCTGCATTCTACAGCACACAAAGAAAGAGGATTGTGCCTCAGGGCATTGTTTCTGTGCAGGAAGGTGTCCCTTACTGCACAAAACAAATCCTGCTTACAACGCAGGCACCCGTGCACCATGGTGCAAGAGTGCTTGCATTGGCGCCAGCACTGGGAAATGTTAAATACGGTGCATTCCTCTCCTATTCCTGTCACTCAGTGAACCACAATGCAGCAAGTCACCTTGTGGTTTGCTGATTGACAGCGATAGAACAGGAATGCACCGCATAGATATATAATAAAAATGTGTTGTAGAGTGCACTATTTTTTCCGACATTTTCTTGGGGGAGACCCCCCTAAACCCTTTGTAGTGGCCGAGCTCGTTGCACTCGCTGCGCTCTGTATGGGGGCTGGTCTGACACAATTTGCCAGGGCTGGTTTGGGTTCCCAATCGAGCCCTGTTCTTGTATGTATTGTAATATGGGCAGTTTTCTTGATGCTCTCCTGTGTATATTGTGATTTGATATTTCCTTGCAAATTCTCCTTCTAACCATTCCTCAGTTGTATTCCCACGTTTTCCTTTTAATCCGATACATGTATTCCTGTCCTGAACTGTCTTGTCCCTGTTTTGTGAACTCTGGCTCTAGGTTACACTATTTACAACCACAACTAAATAAGGACAGTATGGCCTTTTGATTGTATGTTATCTGTCACTGTTATTATTTTTAGAGTTTTCTATTTTATATATTTTCACCCATGTGATTACTTGCATTTTTGCAGACTGTATTTTCTATATATGAGGAGTTTTTTTGATCCAATGTTATATGATGTTTGTGCTCTCATGACCTCTCTGCAGTGCAAATTCCGGTGGTGGCCTTAGGGGCTTGGCTTGTGAAGTAAATAATGACTAAGGAAGGACACTTTGCTCCCTCCCTATTAATTAGTAAATGGTAACCTGAGGGTTCTTGCACCACTGGGATCCTAGAAGTGGGTCCCCTGTGGATCACTCAGATAATAAATTCCTGGCTCCCGGAGAGCAGGACCCGTCTGATGCTGGCAGCTGCACGGCTGGCAATGAATGAATCTCTGCTCCAGTGCAAAGCATCACCCACACCTATACATCCGGGCATAGACTGAAGTCAGGTGAGTGCTGAACTGGTGCAGCGCCACCGCCTGGTGGTGAAGCCACTGTGCAGTTAGGTCACACTGGCTCAACAAACCCCTGCTCAGTTACATCAGTTCTCCTTGTTATAATAGCTGTCTCTATAAAGATGTCTTCTCAGTCAGTATTCTGAATATTACGTTTTGACTCATTACACAGCCAGTATACTTGGGTAGAGGCATTCATGCGCCCAGACCTCTCATTACCCTACCATGCAGACGGCTTGATACTCTACAAACATGTGGTCCTCAATGGTCACAGTGTTATGCAATGCCACAGCCACAGAACTCTAAAATACCATAGGAGGTGAAAGATATGCAATCTAGTAGTGAACTAAAAAAATTAGATAGCTGTCAATGAAAACATCATATTATGCCTGTATTGGATTACAATCAATAGAATATGCTGTTTTCTGTTAATAGTTTTTCAAGGTTGCCAAGGGTATATACATAAATAGTGTACACAATACTGCCCACTTTATTAAGTGTGCAGCAAGAGTGTCACAAAGGAGCACCTCCCTAGGTCATGGTCTCTGACCTCTCAGGAGGCTTGCAAAGTTATGAAGTCTACTGCCCTTGGCTTGTCAGGCTTCTCTCTGTGCAGTCCTTGGTCTGGCCTCACCTCTGCTCAGAGGCCGGTGGAGGTGTGCAGTACATTGGGCTTGGCTTGTCAGGCTTCTCTCTGTGCAGTCCTTGGTCTGGCCTCACCTCTTCCTCAGAGGACAGTAGGGATGTGCATTCCACTGCCCTTGGTTTGTTAAGATCTTCACTGTGCAGTCCTTGGTCTGGCCTCACCTCTGCTCAGAGGCTGGTGGAGGTGTGCAGTACATTGGGCTTGGCTTGTCAGGCTTCTCACTGTGCAGTCCTTGGTCAGGCCTCACCTCTTCCTCAGAGGACAGTAGGGATGTGCATTCCACTGCCTTTGGTTTGTTAAGACCTTCACTGTGCAGTCCTTGGTCTGGCCTCACCTCTGTTCAGAGGCCGGTGGAGGTGTGCAGTCCACCTCCCTTGGATTGTCATGATCCTCACTGTTCAGTCCTTGATCTGGCCTCACCTCAACTCAGATGCCAGTGGAGAAGTGCAGTCCCCTAGACTTGGCTTGCCAGGCTTCTTAATGTTCATTCCTTGATCTGGCCTCACCTCTGCTCAGAGGCCAGTGGAGGTGTGCAGGTCACTGATACATGAGTGTGTAACAAGAGTCTACAATGAGATGATGTATTGCGGAAACAACATGACAGATACATATCTAAGACTGTAAGGAAGGCATAGCGGGTGTGGAGAGACCAGAACTGTAGGAAGCAGACCGCTGTATATGTGTTCAGGATGAGCTGCCTCAGTCTGAGTGCTGATTAAGATGCTCCCTAAAAACCTTGCAGTACATAATCTCTGGATTTCATCATCTTGAACATGGGTGTTCCCCGTAACTTCTGCTCCTTTTAAAGAACCAGTGTGGCTGCACATCTCAGTGGCTGAGACCATGTTTCATCCTGGACACACAATACATCACGTCAGTCCTCAGGAGTGAAAAGAACTGATGTTGCTGTACAGATGGGAACGTGATTAGCAGCAATTCAGGCTATAAGATTCCAACGCAGGAAGAGTTGTCCCAGAGTGGGGCAGAGATGCTGGATCGTCAGCAGTTACTCAGGAACCGTGAGCCAGGTAGCTAGAGCCTGCAGGTGTCCCACAGGCTCAGAGAACCACTGCATGAAACAGCTTCTTCCGAGAGGCATTGTCAGACCAGCAACAGGTGTACAGAGTAAACAATGCCTGTAGATATATGATGTCTGACATAAGTATACCACTGGCATGTGGTTCTCTGTATGGAGTCCACCTTTTAACACATGGAAGTCTGGAGTTTGTAACACTCACATGTCGGTTGTTTTTGAATGGTCAGTCTCTGACACTCTCTGAGTAGCTGTGCTCTCTATAAATTTGATGATTGATTGATTGATCAGAGGCTGTCAGCATTGCCTTGACTCAAGGAAGTCCTGTCTCTATGACTCAGCCTCACCCTTATTACAGACTAGACCTTCCAGGGCACGAGAGGTCACAGTACAACTTACAGAGTAATTTATACCTTGAGATATCAAGTACATTAGTGAAAGTCTCATCTTTAGAAAGATAAGGAGGATATTGTGTAGATTAATGTCATCACTACATATAATGAAACTGCTGTGTATATTCCATCCAGTCCTTGAAAAGATCCCACTGCCTAATGTAGCACAGATGAACTCAGCAGGTAAACACACTTAGCAGAATAAACACACATTGGCAATATCACTAGGCCTGGCTTTAATGTGCTGCATCTGGCACTGTTACAAGTACACCACTCGCACTGCACTCACACAGGCAGTCTTTTACCTTAGGTGCACTGGGGATAGGCTCAAGAACCAAGAAAGAATGCCTGCCTGCTCTAGTGCAATGGAACATGGCCACAACCAAGAGTGCGTGAGAATTGGAATGAAGCATCTTTGAGGGCACGTAGGACTGATGCCCAAAGATGAGATGTTCAAGACAATTGTGTTAAACAAAATTTGATTATTCACTGGTTCCTATTAGAGAAAGCCCTACAGGGATTTAAACAAAACGTGCTGAGGTAAATTGAGTAACTAATGTGGCAGTGGCATTTTGCAAAGGAGACAGGTAAGATATTTAGATAATCCAATCAAGGGTGCATTCCTATAATCTAAACAGGGTGATAGCTGCCTTGGTCACCAACCTTTTCCCATCAATTCATGGGCATTGAAGAGTTTTTCTTCAGCCTTTCAAAAGTGAGTAACGTACCAGAGATCTTGTTGACATGCAGGCAGAAGGTAAGATGAGTATTGATAGTAACAACAACATTTTGGCCATTATAACAGGGTCAGAGGGTTGGTCCAAGGGTGTCTATCTACCCAACAGAAGACCAGGACTAAGGATGATTCCTGAGAACCAACACATTCCATTTATTAGCCTTCGGCTCAAAAGCAACAGACGCAACAAATTCCTGAACTGAAAACCAGTGTTGCTACTACATTGTTTTATCGGGAATTAAGTATTAAAAGACTAGTTAAAAAAACTAAAGCAAAAACAATAAACACATTAAAGCAACTAAAGGGTGAAATAAATGTTAAAGAACTCCAAAAGGTGCATGGTCATTTATAACTGTGCAATCTGCAGTGTCTTTACTTTAATTCACAACTGATTGCTAACATAAAATGACAAATGTACACAATGAAATTGAGATCTATTCCCACTAATGTTGTCACATAGTAAATGTAGACACCTTCCTTATGCATTTGTCTGAGCGTTCACAATGTAGAACTTGACTCTCAGGTAATTGAAGCAAGGCAGTCCTAGGCTGATTCAGGAAGGTGTTGTGGCTAGAACCTGACAACTGCAACACACAAACACAACACAGAGTAAATCAATGTCCAACCAATGACAACTATTTACAGGAATTCAGGTGGACTTGCAAATTGGAATGGCTCATTTAGGGGCCTCACAGACTAATATGTGTTCAAATTAAGTTTCCTAAAGAAACATATCAGAGGTGCAAGTAATCCTGTAAATGGAGCCTGCTTGTGATATCTGTGAGGTACATTGTGGCAACTTGCACACAGCAGGTGCTAATCATAAAAACGAGTAATGCTCTTACATGGACCTATAGGAAACATGAGGATTTAAACAACCAAACAGGTTACCCCTATAGGCTTGGACAAGTCAAAATGATGAGTGCTACCACCTTTTTCACCACATTTAATATTCAATAAGGCAAGCCTGATAGCTTAAACATGAACATAAGCAGGGCCTTGTGATCTTTGCCTAGAGAGAATAGTCAAACAATTGAGTCAGACCCAAAGAACACATTGACATGAAAAGTAACTTCCTTCTAACACACCAAGCATTTACTATGGCTGGATGTAAAATCAGAAATATGCACAAAGCCAGTTCATGTTGCATATGTTGGGGTGTTGACAATGTAAAACCTATTCCTAGTCTATTTATCAAATAATTCAAAATATAAAGCCTCTTCCTTTAGTGTTTGTGATTGAGTTCTCAATATAACTCCCTTTTTTATTGCATTTGTGAGAGTTCACAATGTGAGTGAGACCCATTCCTATTGCATCTTTCAGAGAGTTCACTATCTAAAGCCACTTCCTATATTTTTTTTGGCAAGCAATTCCAAAATGGCCTAATGGATGTAACATGTGAATTTCACAATAAAGAATTCCGACCTACAGCCTTTGTCATAAACACAACAAATCTATGGCATCTGACACAACATTTCCCAATAAGCAATTCAGCCTTACTGCCTAGATCATCGGCTTGTCTCCATAAGTAACCCAGGTCTACTGTTTTGAGCAAAATCTGTGTGATACAAGCATTTAGTGGAAGCACACAACTTCTGATCAATCAAATCCAGAAGGAGGAAACATCAACATGTGAATGGAGCCAAAGCTCTTCTCAGAACTTCTTAAAGATATTTTTCTGCTGTCTAGCCAGACCCAAGAGCTGACAAGGGGTATGACATGTAAGGGGGCCATTCACTGTTAATGTGAAGGACAGTTTTGTGTGGCCACCTACATGTCTATGTTGAATACACAGAATATCGAACACACAGCACAAGATCATTGACTGAACAGTGTGCTGCATTGCATTACATGTGAAGACACTGTACAAACTCACATTGTATGCAGCATGTCATACATGTACAGCACTTACAGCTGGGATGTGTTGTGTACAGTACTTAAGAATCCAATGTGGTCTTGCTGACACTTGGCATAACACCTGGGGAAGGTAACCTTTACTGTGGTATGACGTAGGGCAATATTTGGAGTTTGGAGGAGACATCACATCCACCAAAACAGTGACAGATGTCTCATCAGTCCTATTTGGAGCGCTAAGAAGCCACATGTATGTCAAAGAGGACAGACTGTTGTGCATTTGTCAAATTTAAAACAAGGACCTTAGACTTGAATACAATAACTCAGTAAGTCATGACTAATACGTGTTGATGAACTTAAAGTGTTAGTGATAAAAGAGAAGCCAATTATCTGCCTGTGATTTACATGACAAAAAAACAAGAAAGTAGGACAACATTGTGCCTTCCCCTTGCCTGATCTAGTGGTGTGTGCAAACAGAGGAGACTATTTTCATACATAAGATCTCATGTGGAGTTTAATTTTATAATTCATGTTTACTTTTCGTAAAGTGCCTGGTTACTCCATTCGGAGTGTCCCCAAGCTAGGGATTCATACTCCAAGAGACCAGGAGGTAGGACATTTCTGGTCTACACCTGCCTAAAAAGCCACGTTTTAAGCTTTTTACAAAAAGCTAGTTCAGAGCCAGCCTATCTTAAGTCGAGTGGAAGAGTATTCCACCGTTTGGAAGCCAGGAAACTGAAGGAAGGAGCACCCAAACATGCTTTTTTCACCCTTGTTAGTGCTGCTTCAGATGATCTGAGACATCTGCTAGGGCAATATGACTTGCACATAGAGTGTAAATAGTGGGGGCCTTTTTTCTTCAGAATTGTGTGGCAGAAGCATAGGGCTTTAAAGGCCACTCTCTTCTTCATCGGGAGCCAGTAAAGCTTAGCAAGAGCTTAGTTAGTAGAAGATTGTCTAGCAATGTTCAATAGCAGATGTGCAGCAGCATTCTGCACCCTTTGAAGTTTTCCTAATCTGCCTTTAGTGTACCTAGATAAAGTACATTACAGTAGTCCAGTCTTGATATGACCAAAGCCTGGACTATTGTTTTCCTGCAAGCTTCTGGGAGGAGACCTAGAAACTTCTGCAGCGTTTTTAAAATGATAAAGCAAATGCCATCAAGACAGGATATCTGATTGGCAAAGGTGAGCTTAAAGTCAACCCAAATACTGAGATCCTTAACTTTCTGTTTTGGGATCAGGACCAGTCCCAATACATCAGGCCATCATGCTGTGGACCAGACAGAGGGCTGTTTCCCAAATACCAGCACCTTGGAGTCCAGTGAAGAGCAGCCAAAGGGAGACAAAGAGACCTTAAAACATGACAGTACTTGATGATATTGTATAAATACTGCAATAAGCTTAACAAAAGTAATGCCAGCATCTAAATAATTAAATCCTGATTGGTAAAGTGAAATTTCTAAATTATGTATTTAGACTAACAATGGCACCGAAAAGAATTTCAGAAAGCTTTAATCTAGAGTGAAATTGAATTCTAAAAGGCAACTCAAGAAAATTCCTGCTGAAAAGATGTATTAAAACTACTCACCTCATTTCAAGCTGGGCGTATAACATAGGACGGGCTTCTATGAATGTGCTGAAAGTAAGGTCCAGATGAGTTGTTTGATAGAGATAGTGATTATATCTCTAAAACAATTTTTTTTTTAAATGTCTCTCACACTTTTACAAAAGTTAAATAACAAGAGCATTTACTGTTGTAACTTCTGAAGATGAACATAACATGAACATAAGTTGGGAGGCACGTGTGCTTAATCCCTTTTACTGTTTTTAAAGTTAGTCAAATTTCTTGTCGAATTTCTCATTAACCTACGATTGTTGCACTAGTGTGAGTTGGTAGGGAATGGATTATGTGTATGTATATATTATCTACTGGCGGTCGCCAGTAGATAGTTATAGTTACAACCTATTATCCATAGGAAATCCAGCGACATTCTATTTGAAATAACTCTCTTGCCGGTTGACGTATCTTCGCAAAATTTTCCAAACTTTATGGCCCGCTCCGGTCCGCTCCTACCCTGAAAGTCTCGGGGGATTCGTCAGCGGGGGCCGAGAAAAAGGGGGTCCCAAACGCGTTTTCCCCATGCAATTTTCCATAGGAAACTTTAGACACGGCTACAGCCCGAACTGCTGAACGGAATTACACCAAATTTGGCAAGAGGTAGTTCTTGGTTCAGAAAGAACCCTTTTTGTTAAATGGTGTAAATCCGTTCAGTAGTTGCTGAGAAAATCAAAAGTAAAAAGATAGTGATATCTAGGGCCGCGGATCCTCCCGAGCACGAGCTTTATGTTAATTGGCTGTCAACACTCCAAACCAGGAAGTGTTGGCAGCCATTTTATCCCTCGGTAGAACCGAGGGACAGAAACAAGTGCGCAAAGCGCACAAAGGGAGCAGGGTAGAAACACCCTGACCCCTAGGTCTGCTCAGGGGGTCCCACAAGGACCCCTGGGCAAAAAAAATTATTATTTTTTTTTAAAATCGGCAGGATGCGCTTAGGGAGCGCGGAACCTGCCGAAAAAAAAAAAATTCGAAGCGCGGTCTCCGCGCTTCGATGTTAGTGGCCCCGGGTGGGCCAAGTCCCGGGGGCATGCTGGGGGGTTAATTTTATGCGTGGGGGCCTCTAAGGGCCCCCAAGCCAGGGACCACCACCCCCGGGGCTTTATGTGTAATGGTGCGGGAGGGCTCTGAGGCCTCCCGCAGCCCGAGACCACCACCTCCCCGGGGCACTAAGAAAAAATTAAAATGGGGGTCCGTTTTGGACCCCAGAGCCCGGGGACCACCACCTCCCGGGGCTTTCAAAATGTAGGGAGGGGGGCCGCGCGGCCCCATCCTGGAAGCCCCTTGATGGCCCTGGGGACCACCACCCCCAGGGCCGGCTCCTGCAGTGTCCCGGGGTGCCTACCCCGGGACACTGTAGTTGCTATGGCAGGGCGGGGAGCCTCGCGGCTCCGTCCTGTCATTGCAAACTGCTTGGATATTGGAAGAGAGAGCAGGAGACCTGCTCTCTTCCCAATATCCAAAGCCGACTGCTTTCCACATGGGGAGCAGCATGTTAGCTGCTCCCCATGTGTCAAAGCAATGCCGGCTCCCGTAGGACACGGGGAGCCGGCGGGACTGTGGGGGTTTGGGGACCCCCACAGTCCCCAACGAGAGGCCAGGCCCGGGGGATGGGGTCCCCGGGGCCATAAGAGCCACAGAGGGGGCCACGCAGCCCCCTCCCCAAAGTAACAAAAAAAAAAGAAAAAGTGCAAGGCCGGCCCCGGGGATGGGGTCCCCGGGGCCTTAAATGGCCTGAGGAGGGGGCCACGCAGCCCCCTCCAAATAAAAAAAAAGAGGCCATGCCCCGGGGGATGGGGTCCCGGGGCCAATACAGGCCCAGGGAAGGGGGGCCACGCGGCCCCTTCCCGTTTTATTTTTATTTTAATTTAAAAAAAAGGGGAAAGGCCCTGGGGGATGGGGTCCCCAGGGCCTAAAAATAGGAAAAAAGGAAGGGGGCCACACAGCCCCCTTCAGAGAAAAAAAACAGCGATCGGGCCCGTAGGCCCCGCCCCTTCCTTCACCACTCTGCAAACGCGCCCCCTGGCGCGTTTGCAGCAGAGAGCAATTCCCCTTGAATACTGGGGGTCCCTGAGGGTCAACTAGCAAACCAGGAACCTCCAGTATGCGCCAGAGAGCTGCCTTGCAGAGAGGTGTACAGAGGCCACGCCCTTTTTACACCTCTCTGCAACGCAGCTCCATGGCGCTTTGGAGGTATATGGTGGGCTAGTTGCACCCCAGGGACCCTCAGGATTCAAGGGAGTTAATCCCCCGACTTAAAACGCGCCACGGGGCGCGTTTGCACAGTGGTGAAGGGAGAGGGCGGGGCTTCAGGTGACATGTGTGCAAACAGGCCCCGTGGCGCGTTTTAAGATGGGAATTAAATCCTCTTCAATCCTGAGGGTCCTGAGGGCCAACTAGCCCAACAGGTACGTCCAGAAAGCGCCACAGAGCTGCGTTGCAGAGAGGTGTAAAAGGGGTGTGGCCTCTGTAAATGTCTCTGCAACGCAGCCCTGGCGCATACTGGAGGTTCCTGGTGGGCTAGTTGGCCCGTAGGGACCCTCATGATTCAAGGGGACTTAATCCCCAACTTAAAACAGCGCCACGGGGCGCGTTTGCACAGATGTCACCTCAGGCCCCGCCCCCTCCCTTCACCATTGTGCAAATATTCCTCTAAAATCAGCCGAAATACGAATTCTGATTTACTCACCTGTTATCAGGAGAGACCTCAGTGCTGCATCTTTCAGCCCAGTACTGATCCTGAAAAGTAATTTTAACCGTACTTACCGGTAACTTGAATTTCCTTCCATAGGCTAACATTGACTGGTTTCACTTGGAAATTCTTCTAAGTGTGGAGTTTTGGAACTTTAAAATATTCCTCTAAAATCAGCCGAAATACGAATTCCGATTTACTCACCTGTTATCAGGAGAGACCTCAGTGCTGCATCTTTCAGCCCAGTACTGGTCCTCAAAAGTAATTTTAACCGTACTTACCGGTAACTTGAATTTCCTTCCATAGGCTAACATTGACTGGTTTCACTTGGAAATTCTTCTAAGTGTGGAGTTTTGGAACTTTAAAATATTCCTCTAAAATCAGCCGAAATACGAATTCTGATTTACTCACCTGTTATCAGGAGAGACCTCAGTGCTGCATCTTTCAGCCCAGTACTGATCCTCAAAAGTAATTTTAACCGTACTTACCGGTAACTTGAATTTCCTTCATAGGCTAACATTGACTGGTTTCACTTGGAAATTCTTCTAAGTGTGGAGTTTTGGAACTTTAAAATATTCCTCTAAAATCAGCCGAAATACGAATTCCGATTTACTCACCTGTTATCAGGAGAGACCTCAGTGCTGCATCTTTCAGCCCAGTACTGGTCCTGAAAAGTAATTTTAACCGTACTTACCGGTAACTTGAATTTCCTTCATAGGCTAACATTGACTGGTTTCACTTGGAAATTCTTCTAAGTGTGGAGTTTTGGAACTTTAAAATATTCCTCTAAAATCAGCCGAAATACGAATTCCGATTTACTCACCTGTTATCAGGAGAGACCTCAGTGCTGCATCTTTCAGCCCAGTACTGGTCCTCAAAAGTAATTTTAACCGTACTTACCGGTAACTTGAATTTCCTTCATAGGCTAACATTGACTGGTTTCACTTGGAAATTCTTCTAAGTGTGGAGTTTTGGAACTTTAAAATATTCCTCTAAAATCAGCCGAAATACGAATTCCGATTTACTCACCTGTTATCAGGAGAGACCTCAGTGCTGCATCTTTCAGCCCAGTACTGATCCTCAAAAGTAATTTTAACCGTACTTACCAGTAACTTGAATTTCCTTCCATAGGATATCATTGCCTGCTTTTTGCTGAAAAAGTTTCTAAGTGTTGATTTTTGAAACATACAAATATTCCTCTAAAATCAGCCGAAATCCGAATTCTGATTTACTCACCTGTTATCAGGAGAGACCTCAGTGCTGCATCTTTCAGCCCAGTACTGGTCCTGAAAAGTAATTTTAACCGTACTTACCGGTAACTTGAATTTCCTTCCATAGGCTAACATTGACTGGTTTCACTTGGAAATTCTTCTAAGTGTGGAGTTTTGGAACTTTAAAATATTCCTCTAAAATCAGCCGAAATACGAATTCCGATTTACTCACCTGTTATCAGGAGAGAACCTCAGTGCTGCATCTTTCAGCCCAGTACTGATCCTCAAAAGTAATTTTAACCGTACTTACCAGTAACTTGAATTTCCTTCCATAGGATATCATTGCCTGCTTTTTGCTGAAAAAGTTTCTAAGTGTTGATTTTTGAAACATACAAATATTCCTCTAAAATCAGCCGAAATCCGAATTCTGATTTACTCACCTGTTATCAGGAGAGACCTCAGTGCTGCATCTTTCAGCCCAGTACTGGTCCTGAAAAGTAATTTTAACCGTACTTACCAGTAACTTGAATTTCCTTCCATAGGCTAACATTGACTGGTTTCACTTGGAAATTCTTCTAAGTGTGGAGTTTTGGAACTTTAAAATATTCCTCTAAAATCAGCCGAAATACGAATTCCGATTTACTCACCTGTTATCAGGAGAGACCTCAGTGCTGCATCTTTCAGCCCAGTACTGATCCTGAAAAGTAATTTTAACCGTACTTACCGGTAACTTGAATTTCCTTCATAGGCTAACATTGACTGGTTTCACTTGGAAATTCTTCTAAGTGTGGAGTTTTGGAACTTTAAAATATTCCTCTAAAATCAGCCGAAATACGAATTCCGATTTACTCACCTGTTATCAGGAGAGACCTCAGTGCTGCATCTTTCAGCCCAGTACTGGTCCTCAAAAGTAATTTTAACCGTACTTACCGGTAACTTGAATTTCCTTCATAGGCTAACATTGACTGGTTTCACTTGGAAATTCTTCTAAGTGTGGAGTTTTGGAACTTTAAAATATTCCTCTAAAATCAGCCGAAATACGAATTCCGATTTACTCACCTGTTATCAGGAGAGACCTCAGTGCTGCATCTTTCAGCCCAGTACTGATCCTGAAAAGTAATTTTAACCGTACTTACCGGTAACTTGAATTTCCTTCCATAGGCTAACATTGACTGGTTTCACTTGGAAATTCTTCTAAGTGTGGAGTTTTGGAACTTTAAAATATTCCTCTAAAATCAGCCGAAATACGAATTCCGATTTACTCACCTGTTATCAGGAGAGACCTCAGTGCTGCATCTTTCAGCCCAGTACTGGTCCTGAAAAGTAATTTTAACCGTACTTACCGGTAACTTGAATTTCCTTCCATAGGCTAACATTGACTGGTTTCACTTGGAAATTCTTCTAAGTGTGGAGTTTTGGAACTTTAAAATATTCCTCTAAAATCAGCCGAAATACGAATTCCGATTTACTCACCTGTTATCAGGAGAGAACCCAGTGCTGCATCTTTTAGCCCAGTACTGATCCTCAAAAGTAATTTTAACCGTACTTACCAGTAACTTGAATTTCCTTCCATAGGATATCATTGCCTGCTTTTTGCTGAAAAAGTTTCTAAGTGTTGATTTTTGAAACATACAAATATTCCTCTAAAATCAGCCGAAATCCGAATTCTGATTTACTCACCTGTTATCAGGAGAGACCTCAGTGCTGCATCTTTCAGCCCAGTACTGGTCCTGAAAAGTAATTTTAACCGTACTTACCAGTAACTTGAATTTCCTTCCATAGGCTAACATTGACTGGTTTCACTTGGAAATTCTTCTAAGTGTGGAGTTTTGGAACTTTAAAATATTCCTCTAAAATCAGCCGAAATACGAATTCCGATTTACTCACCTGTTATCAGGAGAGACCTCAGTGCTGCATCTTTCAGCCCAGTACTGATCCTCAAAAGTAATTTTAACCGTACTTACCAGTAACTTGAATTTCCTTCCATAGGATATCATTGCCTGCTTTTTGCTGAAAAAGTTTCTAAGTGTTGATTTTTGAAACATACAAATATTCCTCTAAAATCAGCCGAAATCCGAATTCTGATTTACTCACCTGTTATCAGGAGAGACCTCAGTGCTGCATCTTTCAGCCCAGTACTGGTCCTGAAAAGTAATTTTAACCGTACTTACCAGTAACTTGAATTTCCTTCCATAGGCTAACATTGACTGGTTTCACTTGGAAATTCTTCTAAGTGTGGAGTTTTGGAACTTTAAAATATTCCTCTAAAATCAGCCGAAATACGAATTCCGATTTACTCACCTGTTATCAGGAGAGAACCTCAGTGCTGCATCTTTCAGCCCAGTACTGATCCTCAAAAGTAATTTTAACCGTACTTACCAGTAACTTGAATTTCCTTCCATAGGATATCATTGCCTGCTTTTTGCTGAAAAAGTTTCTAAGTGTTGATTTTTGAAACATACAAATATTCCTCTAAAATCAGCCGAAATCCGAATTCTGATTTACTCACCTGTTATCAGGAGAGACCTCAGTGCTGCATCTTTCAGCCCAGTACTGGTCCTGAAAAGTAATTTTAACCGTACTTACCAGTAACTTGAATTTCCTTCCATAGGCTAACATTGACTGGTTTCACTTGGAAATTCTTCTAAGTGTGGAGTTTTGGAACTTTAAAATATTCCTCTAAAATCAGCCGAAATACGAATTCCGATTTACTCACCTGTTATCAGGAGAGACCTCAGTGCTGCATCTTTCAGCCCAGTACTGGTCCTGAAAAGTAATTTTAACCGTACTTACCGGTAACTTGAATTTCCTTCATAGGCTAACATTGACTGGTTTCACTTGGAAATTCTTCTAAGTGTGGAGTTTTGGAACTTTAAAATATTCCTCTAAAATCAGCCGAAATACGAATTCCGATTTACTCACCTGTTATCAGGAGAGACCTCAGTGCTGCATCTTTCAGCCCAGTACTGGTCCTCAAAAGTAATTTTAACCGTACTTACCGGTAACTTGAATTTCCTTCCATAGGCTAACATTGACTGGTTTCACTTGGAAATTCTTCTAAGTGTGGAGTTTTGGAACTTTAAAATATTCCTCTAAAATCAGCCGAAATACGAATTCCGATTTACTCACCTGTTATCAGGAGAGACCTCAGTGCTGCATCTTTCAGCCCAGTACTGGTCCTGAAAAGTAATTTTAACCGTACTTACCGGTAACTTGAATTTCCTTCCATAGGCTAACATTGACTGGTTTCACTTGGAAATTCTTCTAAGTGTGGAGTTTTGGAACTTTACAAATATTCCTCTAAAATCAGCCGAAATACGAATTCCGATTTACTCACCTGTTATCAGGAGAGACCTCAGTGCTGCATCTTTCAGCCCAGTACTGATCCTCAAAAGTAATTTTAACCGTACTTACCGGTAACTTGAATTTCCTTCATAGGCTAACATTGACTGGTTTCACTTGGAAATTCTTCTAAGTGTGGAGTTTTGGAACTTTAAAATATTCCTCTAAAATCAGCCGAAATACGAATTCCGATTTACTCACCTGTTATCAGGAGAGAACCCAGTGCTGCATCTTTTAGCCCAGTACTGATCCTCAAAAGTAATTTTAACCGTACTTACCAGTAACTTGAATTTCCTTCCATAGGATATCATTGCCTGCTTTTTGCTGAAAAAGTTTCTAAGTGTTGATTTTTGAAACATACAAATATTCCTCTAAAATCAGCCGAAATCCGAATTCTGATTTACTCACCTGTTATCAGGAGAGACCTCAGTGCTGCATCTTTCAGCCCAGTACTGGTCCTGAAAAGTAATTTTAACCGTACTTACCAGTAACTTGAATTTCCTTCCATAGGCTAACATTGACTGGTTTCACTTGGAAATTCTTCTAAGTGTGGAGTTTTGGAACTTTAAAATATTCCTCTAAAATCAGCCGAAATACGAATTCCGATTTACTCACCTGTTATCAGGAGAGACCTCAGTGCTGCATCTTTCAGCCCAGTACTGATCCTCAAAAGTAATTTTAACCGTACTTACCAGTAACTTGAATTTCCTTCCATAGGATATCATTGCCTGCTTTTTGCTGAAAAAGTTTCTAAGTGTTGATTTTTGAAACATACAAATATTCCTCTAAAATCAGCCGAAATCCGAATTCTGATTTACTCACCTGTTATCAGGAGAGACCTCAGTGCTGCATCTTTCAGCCCAGTACTGGTCCTGAAAAGTAATTTTAACCGTACTTACCAGTAACTTGAATTTCCTTCCATAGGCTAACATTGACTGGTTTCACTTGGAAATTCTTCTAAGTGTGGAGTTTTGGAACTTTAAAATATTCCTCTAAAATCAGCCGAAATACGAATTCCGATTTACTCACCTGTTATCAGGAGAGACCTCAGTGCTGCATCTTTCAGCCCAGTACTGGTCCTGAAAAGTAATTTTAACCGTACTTACCGGTAACTTGAATTTCCTTCCATAGGCTAACATTGACTGGTTTTCACTTGGAAATTCTTCTAAGTGTGGAGTTTTGGAACTTTACAAATATTCCTCTAAAATCAGCCGAAATCCGAATTCCGATTTACTCACCTGTTATCAGGAGAGACCTCAGTGCTGCATCTTTCAGCCCAGTACTGGTCCTGAAAAGTAATTTTAACCGTACTTACCGGTAACTTGAATTTCCTTCATAGGCTAACATTGACTGGTTTCACTTGGAAATTCTTCTAAGTGTGGAGTTTTGGAACTTTAAAATATTCCTCTAAAATCAGCCGAAATACGAATTCCGATTTACTCACCTGTTATCAGGAGAGACCTCAGTGCTGCATCTTTCAGCCCAGTACTGATCCTCAAAAGTAATTTTAACCGTACTTACCAGTAACTTGAATTTCCTTCCATAGGATATCATTGCCTGCTTTTTGCTGAAAAAGTTTCTAAGTGTTGATTTTTGAAACATACAAATATTCCTCTAAAATCAGCCGAAATCCGAATTCTGATTTACTCACCTGTTATCAGGAGAGACCTCAGTGCTGCATCTTTCAGCCCAGTACTGGTCCTGAAAAGTAATTTTAACCGTACTTACCGGTAACTTGAATTTCCTTCATAGGCTAACATTGACTGGTTTCACTTGGAAATTCTTCTAAGTGTGGAGTTTTGGAACTTTAAAATATTCCTCTAAAATCAGCCGAAATACGAATTCCGATTTACTCACCTGTTATCAGGAGAGAACCTCAGTGCTGCATCTTTCAGCCCAGTACTGATCCTCAAAAGTAATTTTAACCGTACTTACCAGTAACTTGAATTTCCTTCCATAGGATATCATTGCCTGCTTTTTGCTGAAAAAGTTTCTAAGTGTTGATTTTTGAAACATACAAATATTCCTCTAAAATCAGCCGAAATCCGAATTCTGATTTACTCACCTGTTATCAGGAGAGACCTCAGTGCTGCATCTTTCAGCCCAGTACTGGTCCTGAAAAGTAATTTTAACCGTACTTACCAGTAACTTGAATTTCCTTCCATAGGCTAACATTGACTGGTTTCACTTGGAAATTCTTCTAAGTGTGGAGTTTTGGAACTTTAAAATATTCCTCTAAAATCAGCCGAAATACGAATTCCGATTTACTCACCTGTTATCAGGAGAGAACCCAGTGCTGCATCTTTTAGCCCAGTACTGATCCTCAAAAGTAATTTTAACCGTACTTACCAGTAACTTGAATTTCCTTCCATAGGATATCATTGCCTGCTTTTTGCTGAAAAAGTTTCTAAGTGTTGATTTTGAAACATACAAATATTCCTCTAAAATCAGCCGAAATCCGAATTCTGATTTACTCACCTGTTATCAGGAGAGACCTCAGTGCTGCATCTTTCAGCCCAGTACTGGTCCTGAAAAGTAATTTTAACCGTACTTACCAGTAACTTGAATTTCCTTCCATAGGCTAACATTGACTGGTTTCACTTGGAAATTCTTCTAAGTGTGGAGTTTTGGAACTTTAAAATATTCCTCTAAAATCAGCCGAAATACGAATTCCGATTTACTCACCTGTTATCAGGAGAGACCTCAGTGCTGCATCTTTCAGCCCAGTACTGATCCTCAAAAGTAATTTTAACCGTACTTACCAGTAACTTGAATTTCCTTCCATAGGATAACATTGACTGCGTTTCACTTGGAAATGTCTTCTAAGTGTTGAGTTTTGGAACTTTAAAATATTCCTCTAAAATCAGCCGAAATACGAATTCCGATTTACTCACCTGTTATCAGGAGAGACCTCAGTGCTGCATCTTTCAGCCCAGTACTGGTCCTCAAAAGTAATTTTAACCGTACTTACCGGTAACTTGAATTTCCTTCATAGGCTAACATTGACTGGTTTCACTTGGAAATTCTTCTAAGTGTGGAGTTTTGGAACTTTAAAATATTCCTCTAAAATCAGCCGAAATACGAATTCCGATTTACTCACCTGTTATCAGGAGAGACCTCAGTGCTGCATCTTTCAGCCCAGTACTGATCCTCAAAAGTAATTTTAACCGTACTTACCAGTAACTTGAATTTCCTTCCATAGGATATCATTGCCTGCTTTTTGCTGAAAAAGTTTCTAAGTGTTGATTTTTGAAACATACAAATATTCCTCTAAAATCAGCCGAAATCCGAATTCTGATTTACTCACCTGTTATCAGGAGAGACCTCAGTGCTGCATCTTTCAGCCCAGTACTGGTCCTGAAAAGTAATTTTAACCGTACTTACCAGTAACTTGAATTTCCTTCCATAGGCTAACATTGACTGGTTTCACTTGGAAATTCTTCTAAGTGTGGAGTTTTGGAACTTTAAAATATTCCTCTAAAATCAGCCGAAATACGAATTCCGATTTACTCACCTGTTATCAGGAGAGAACCTCAGTGCTGCATCTTTTAGCCCAGTACTGATCCTCAAAAGTAATTTTAACCGTACTTACCAGTAACTTGAATTTCCTTCCATAGGATATCATTGCCTGCTTTTTGCTGAAAAAGTTTCTAAGTGTTGATTTTTGAAACATACAAATATTCCTCTAAAATCAGCCGAAATCCGAATTCTGATTTACTCACCTGTTATCAGGAGAGACCTCAGTGCTGCATCTTTCAGCCCAGTACTGGTCCTGAAAAGTAATTTTAACCGTACTTACCAGTAACTTGAATTTCCTTCCATAGGAATCCATTGTCTGGTTTTCAGCAGAAAAGTTTCAAAGTGTCGATTTTCACAAACTACAAATATTCCTAAAAAATCGCCTGTATGACTTAAACGCATTCTTTCAACTGTTTACAGGAGATGCACCAGTGCTGGATCCAGGATCCAACACTGAGTAAGAAAAAGTAACGATAACAGTTTTTAACTTCTAAGTGAATTTCCTTCCATAGGATAACATTGGTGATTCTATGAGAAAAAGTTTCTAAGTGTGAACTTTTAAAGTACAATAATATTCCTTAAAAATCACGACTGTAACCAAAACGCTTTTACTCAACTGTTTACAGGAGATGTCCCAGGACTGAATCTAGGATCCAGTAATGTGGTTAGAAAAGTAATCCATAAAGTAACTAATTGCATTTAACTAGAAATTCACATTGAGCTGAATGTTGCATTGTGTTTGAAAATGTGTTGCCCATTGCAACAACTGTAACTACTGTACTTAAAAGTCTATTGCCTATGTGCAAAGTAATTAAACTAAAGTAATTCATTCTGAGAAAGTATTTTTTGTAATGTAATGTATAATGTAATTACAATGTAATTTAAAAAATAAAATATGTAAAAAAAAATTGTTTCTAAAAAATTTGAAATCAGTATGAAAAAAATTTAGATAACAATTAATACATTTAAAAATTGTCATTTACAAAACCTTTGAAATTCACTGAAAAAACTGTAGGTTTCAGACATGTTATAGTTACAAATTAGCATTTAAAAAACCTTTGAAATTCACTGAAAAAACCATAGGTTTCAGGGACATTATAGTTACAAATTAGCATTTAAAAAACCTTTGAAATTCACAGAAAAAACCATAGGTTTTAGGGACAGTTATAGTTAGTTGGACATTGCACTCGTACAAAACCCGTGAAATTCCCCGTTATAGTTAGTCCAGCTAACTATAACTCGCGCCCCCGCATTCAGTAAGACACGTTTAATCAGTCAATCAATCAATCAATTGTGAGCTTTATTCGGTTTAAAATCACAAACCATAAAAGCATACTAAAAATCATAAAAACATCTGTACATCACACGATTGTAAAATTCATTAAAATAATTCATAATAAAAAGCGTAGCGATTAACCCCTCACAAACTTTATGTGCAAAGTGTCTAATTAAAATTTTCTATCACATTATATATATCTCAGTACATTTTTAAATTAACCATAGTGTTTAATCAGTCACTTATACAATCAGTTACATACCTCCTAAATTGATTGTTTGCTTGAGTATTTGCATGGGGGACTGAGTGTGTGTGTGGGTGGGTTGGAGGTGTGGGAATCTGTGCATAGATGTGTGAGTGGTTGATTCACTGGGCGTATGGCTTCAAGAGTGCATGTGGAAACAGCTGTATGGGTGGGTGAGTGTGTGTATGGGTGTGTTGGTGAGTGAATGGATGTTTCAGTGGTACATGTGCAAGTAACTACATATGTAAAAGGCAGTATATGTGAGTGATGGTGTATATAAATAACTATATGTGAGAGTCAGCAATTGTGAGAGTGGCATGTATGGATGAGTCTGTATTTGTATTCAGTGATTACTATAACAGAGTAATTATGCGTTAGTATCTGTATGAATTAGTGAGCTGGTGTCTGTATAACTGTTTAGGTGAGTAAATGGGAGTGTGATTGATTCTTTGCATGACTGACTAGCTGTGTGAGTAACTCCATGGATATGTGGCAGTGTGTGAGTGTCTGTATAGGTGTATGAGTGCATATGATAGTGTTGTATTGATAAGTGACTACTATGTATGAGTGATTGTATGGGTGAATGAGTGGATGTGTGTGCAGACCTACGAATCAGTCAGTGCGTATGTAGTAACTGGTATTGGTGTGTCGATGGTTTCGAAAATGGTAGTGTGTATTTTACAGTGGGTGCATTAAAGGTTATATTCAGGGTGTGATGAGGTGCATCAGATTATCACGTGGATGATGTCATCAGTGATGTCATTTGAGATGTCATCAGTGATGTCATCAGTGATGTCACTGACCATGCCATCAATGATGTAATATGTGACGTCATGAGCAGTGCATTGCGGGGCGCGAGTTATAGTTAACTGAACTAACTATAACGGTGGAATTTCTATGGTTTTGTACGAGTGAAATGTCCAGCTAACTATAACGTCCCTGAAACCTATGGTTTTTTCAGTGAATTTCAAAGGTTTTTAAATGCTAATTTCTAACTATAACGTCTGTAAAACCTATGGTTTTTTCAGTGAATTTCAAAGGTTTTTTAAATGCTAATTTCTAACTATAACGTCTGTAAAACCTATGGTTTTTTCAGTGAATTTGAAAGTTTTTATAAATATTAAACTACTATCCTGCTATTTGTCATTAGTACTGTTTTTTCTGACTTTTCCACTACAGAAAAGAAAATAAACTGTAAAACTGTTGTGTAATGTAATATATTTCACAAATTACAGTGTTACTTATCAAATAATACAACATAATTTAACATTTTGAAAACATATTTTTCGTCCCTTTTTCTGCTGTTATCAGATTCTACTTAACTTCACTATTCACAGTGATGTCAGTGTAGTATCATCATAAACAGCTGGGGAAAAAAACAATCTACTAGATTGTTAAAAAAAACAAATGACTAATTCTAGCAAACACAATACCAAATAAACACAAATAACACATCCAATACTATTTCCAATTTTTAAATCTTACCTTTACTGTGTAGTTTCTGTTCACATTTTTCCTCAAGGCCAAATAATGTGTAGAATTTTTTTCTAAATCATCCAGTATCAATTCCTTAAAGCATCTTCCCATTTTCCCTCTAGGCCGAATAATGTATCTAAAATTTTTGTTTCAGAAATATCAAGTATGAGTTGGGTACCTCATAAGGCAATCTCGGTTTAATTTCCAAGTGTGTATCGTTGCAGTGACTCCAACCATTTTTGCATTTTAAATATACAGTATAATGTCCACATGTGGTAGTAGCTCCAGCATGGAAAACAATAGCCAGTGTTGTGAAAGTTCTTCCAGAAATAGATACTTGACTAGCAACAACATTTTTAATTTTCGTTGCACTTTTCTTCCATTTGGTCTATAGCGTTGTAGCATTAAAATTAGATATTTTCCATATCTTTCTAGGCATAATGTAGATAACATTTCTGATTGACAACGAGAACATTTCATATCATGATTTGCTTCTTTTACTAATTTCGGAAAAGGTACAGATTTGCAGTCAGGTATTGTTAAATATAGAAATCGTTCTCTGTCAACTATAGTACTTGAAGTTAATGAACACTGTTCACATTTGTGATCCCATTTGTAACTGAGTCCAAATAAACTCTCAATCTGGATTCCTTCATCTTCTAATACTCCAAGCATAACCATCAGAAACTCTTGTGCATCTTGTTGTATATTAGGACTGAACGTTAAAGATCCAGTACATGTATCCAAGAGTTGTCGAATACCAGAAGCAGTATGGATCTTACTTCTGTCAGTTCTCAATTGTTCAAATAAAGTATAAAGTGCAGAACATAATCTTTTTTCCTGACTTTCCATAATTTCACCATACAGATCTTCTAGATAAAATATAACGTTTAGAATAACATTACCATAGCAGTTGACACCAGAAGCATTTTCTAATTGGTATCCCACAACATCATCACTTGTTTGTATTTTCTGTTTCTTTGCATCTTTTCTTTTCTCTTGAATTTTTTTCTGCTTTTCAACCACATTTGATTCATCAACATGTTTGCGTTTTGAACACACAGCACGTTTTTCATAAATAGGATATTCACCTAAAGTTGGTGCATAAAGTCTTCTTAAACGATTATATTCTCTTACACAATTTACATCAGCACTAACCTTGTTTTCATCGAAATCAATTAAATACAAACCAGACAATGTTCTAACTCGAGATAATGCAACGTATGCCATTCCCTCTTTAAACACAGTTCTTCCAACATTTACTAAAGCATTATCTACACTTAAACCTTGAGATTTATGAATGGTTATTGCATATGCTAAACAGAAAGGAAACTGTTTTCTACGAACATACAAGTCTTTTACCAGCAAAAACGTACAGCACAACGCCCAATTTGTTTCACCTCTGCAATCTGATCAAATTTAATTTTCAAGAATTCAATTGCATTTCTGTTTTGATATTTTACAAATTCAACAACTTTCCCTATTGCTCCATTCACTAAACCTTGTTCTATATTCAAATTACGCCTCAAAATTACCCGACAGTTTATACATACATCTAAAAAAATTCTAAGCCAGCAGTTTTTGATACAGACTTTTCCAAAGAATCCAATTTAGTCTGTAGTTTATTTGAAAGAAGAATTGTTATTCCTTGATGCTCGATTTTATCAATAGCTTCAATGTGAACTATTTCTTGATTTTCCAATTTCAGAAGCTCTTGATTAAATGTATAACACTCTTCCAGTGTAGGCATTAAGCAAAGTATAGACTTTTTTTCTGCAATGTTCTTGTACAGTACTGCTGCTGGTGTGTTTTCAGTTGTAAACAAGTTCTTTAGTAGACAACTTTGTAAAGCTTGTTTACCATGTTTGCTTAGAACACCAATACTTACATCTTTCAGAATATTTCCATAATCTTCATCACTTGCTTGTCGCATATTCTGAGTGAGTTCTTTATATTCAAAATTTAACCAGAGATTCACATTTCTAATACTTCCCAAAGATTTCCAAGTGTCTTCATGTCGAAGCGTTTGAAAGACTGGTTCTCCTTTTACAGGAGTTAGTTGTAGCAGATCTCCAAATACAATTAAATGTTTTCCTCCAAAGAGAACGTCGTAATCTGTTTTTAATACCTGTTGCATTCTTAAATGCACGAAAGCAAGCATTAAGTTTGAGACCATGCTCACCTCATCAATAATTAAAATTTTCATCTTCTTCAGCACTCTTGACACTTCATAAGAAGCTTCTCCAGACAACTTCTGATATTCTAATTTATTATCATGCTCAACTGGTAACATTAGTAATCTATGCAAAGTAATTCCTTTAACATTGTGCGCAGCTAATCCAGTTGGAGCTGTTACTACACAAGATAAATGTGAACCAGTAGTTTTTTTAAGATAACTGGTCAAAACTTTAATTAAAAAACTTTTACCCGTTCCAGCTTGACCACTGATGTACATCAGAATAGGTTTAAATGATGAACATACACATTCTTTTTTCATGCAACAAACCATGTTCTATCTGTTCTCTCACTTGTACATATATTTCTTTCTGTTCAATATTTACTTGTTCTTCTAACTTTTCCAATGTAATATTCTCCTCTTGTGCTTGTTGCATTGCAATTTCCACTTCATGCATAGCAATCGCTGCTTCATTTTCCACTATTGGTTGTCCAAGTGGATCTTGACTACATGGACCAGAACTTTGACTATCTTGAGAACTTTCATTTGCAACTTCAGCTGTAATAGTCTTTTCCAGTTCAACTTCATCATTCAACATTTTTAAATATGTAGGGAAAATTGAACATGCAATGCTATCTTTACATGCATTAAAAGAATCTTCGTAGCAGTCGAAATCTCCAAGTAATTCACTTTCGCTACGCCATGGTTTGAACAGTTGGAGAAGTGCTAAATAGTGAAATTCTCACTTGTCTGCAGTTTCACAACTGAGTTTCTTGTGGTTGATAAGGTTACCTTTTGTGTGTTTTACTAAACATCTATGACATCCAAGTACTGCATATTTTCCTTGTTTTAAATTCTGTTTAACATTTCTTTTGAAGCTGTAATGTTGAAGTACTTCAGACAGACATAGCTGTTCCAGATGTCGACTCCTTTTCGGATAGTATGTATCCAACATATTAGTTTTAAGAATTTCTGTTCTGTCTGGTTCATTTGCTGCTAAGTATTCAATTTCTTCTAATGATTTCAACACTCTATTTCGTGAGCAGGCAAGACCTAAACTTACCCAAATGATCCCTCGTGATTTTGAATATAAAGTTGAAGAGCACAACCAGTCTGAAAATTCATACGATCCAATTTCTCTGTGGGAAAGCATTTTCAAAGTAAAGCTGTACAATTTTTTGCTAAGGCTTTTCTCTTGTGCAATTTCTTCCCACATTTGTTTCATCTCGGTTTTTTCTGATTTCGTTATATATGATGTAACGTAGCGTGCAACAGCAATTGAGTTGTCTGCAACATACTGGATGTCTATATTTGCATTCCACATTTTTAAAATAACCGGATTGTAGTCATTAATATACTTTGACAGTTCTGTTCTTTTCAAGTTGTAGGTATTCTTTGGAGATTTGCGAGTTATTGTGTGCCTTACAGAAGAAAAAAGAATTTACTCTTCCTTTAGAAATTACTGGACGTGGAAATCCAAACCGACACTTGGTATAAAATTTTCCTTTAGACTTGTATTTTCATCTGCAGTACTTTCCACAACGGTGACTTTGGAAACGTAAAACTTGCTGTCTCAAGCTTCTATCTCCTCCTTCTCTTGGAATCTCACATGTCACATACTGTTCAATGAAAGACAATACTATTTCATCTGAATCAGTTCCAAATTTAGGTGCATCCTTGATCCACAATAGCATATGTATATGAGGAACACCTCTCGCTTGGTACTCCTTTCTCCAAAAGAAATCGGTAACTTCTCCAAGAGGTGGATTCTTTTTATTGCAGATGAAAGACATCATAGCTTGAAACCTATGATTAAAATATCTGCACACATTTACAGGATCCAAAGAACACAGTTCTCAAGGTGTCTTCATTTCAACATTCTTTATATTGGAATTTGCTTCTCGTAGAAATTCAAGCAAATCTTCTCATGCATACTCTGCACAGCTAAGTGTCACAAACCATGTTGGTGTACCTAAGTTCCGTAACATACACTTCAGTTCTCCATGACGACGATACCAATACTCATTTGTTCCTCGTTTACATGCCATCAAATTAATTAACTGTGCTTCTAAATTTTCATCTGTTTGTTGAACTTTCTCCACAAATTCTTTCGCTGAAAGAAGTGATTGATGAACTCCAGTTTTCAGTATGTGGTTCACTGCATAGGACAGAGAAGACAGATCACTTTCAAACAAAAGGTGAAATATATATGGTATACACTGCCGGAATCTAGGATCTTCAGAGTATAATCTTGTTGAGTGATATTCTGAAGCTGGAATATGTACAGGTCGGTCATCATATCGTCCACCTTCTCCAGTAGGAAACAGCTGTGGAAAAGAACGAGCTTCTAAGCTTTTCTCCCATACACTCATTGGAGTTCCCTTTGCTTTTTTCATTTGAAATAACTCAATACTGTTATTATGTACTGCTCTAGCGGGCATTTTGTTCTCTTCTAATTTGTTATAACAATATTTACAAATACGTTGATCACTGCCTAACTCAAATTGACCTTCCACTAACAAGTAAGTTGCAAATTCTTTCCATTTATCATTATTCTTCTTTTCAGATTTCAAATACAAATCAACATTCCTAGTTTGAGTTTTATAATTAGTACGTCGACAACAAACACAAACATAATTTGGAATTTCAGAGCACACTATGTTAAACTTTCCAATTTCTTCTTCAAACTGATCAATCATAATCACTTTCCCATCTTCTTCAACATCTGTAATTGTCAAACTTTCACTTTCTATACACTGCTCTTCTGAACCAAAATATTGGAACTGAATATCATCACACTTTTTTTGTACATCTGATAAAGAACCGTGTAAAAGAGCTATATTCAGTTCACCTAAACATAATGCAGGACTTTTTACATAGTACAGTTTCCTTACAAACTTCCGCATTTCTGAATGGTGTACTGCTAACATCCTTAAGTGATGAAAAACACTTTTACACACTTTTCTTGAAAGACAAGCCAGAGAATGCCCATGTTTCTCAGTATATTTTCTTACATTACAAGGATCTAGTGTTTGTAACAACCTAATCTTCTGTTTTACAGTTTTCTGTGTATATTCTCGTAACAAATTTTGCATTATATCAATAGATTCCTGTCGAATACTACAAATACTGCTACAACCCCACTTATACACAGGAGCTTGTGTGCGTTTCCCTTGCACTTCTTCAGCTATTAACTGTTCTGCACTAATAGTAACCATTTCCTCTTTTGCAACAGGACAACCATTCTGAACTTCGTAGCAACGACCTCCAGTATCAACTGCAAATGGTAAACTATTTTCTTGGAAGTAACTCTGTTCATTAAAAAAAGGTTCACTATTAGATGTATGTTTCCATTTTCCACTGAAGATTTTACAAAAGTTGCTTCTGTTCACACGTCTTTTTTTTTACTTTTGTCTTTCAGAATCTTTATTGGTTTATCCAACACTTTCATCCTCTTCAAAATGAAAATAAATATTTTTTGTTTTAACTCTAAAGGAGTATCCACTATGCTTTCAACACGCTGTTTCTGTTTCAATTGCAGCACTTTCTTTTTATATTTGCGGCATCCTTTTATTAAATTCTGAATTACTCTATTTCGAAAAACTCCTTGACGAATTTCTTGAAATTGTTTTTGTCTACGGGTAACAAATACTCTTTCCTTATCATGTTTTTTTCTTGCAATTTGAAGTCGAAGTCTGCTTCTCCTTACTTAACATTTTTTTATTTTTCCTTTGTGTGATGTTATTTTCATTAAATGTTTGTAGTACTTTTTTAGAAATTGTCTAGTGTTTTTACCAGAAGAAACTATTTTTGTAGTACTCTGATTTTCTTCTAATCCATATTTTTGACTTTTCTTTAAGTAGATTGCCTTTTTGTTTTTCCTTTTTTTCAGTTCTTCTAGGCATTTTCAATTTTTAATCCAAACAAAATAATTTTCTGCGAATGAAAAAAAAGTTTCAATTATTTGTTATATCTGTTCAATATGTCAAAATAATCACATACAATAATATTAGTTCCAGTGGCGGCTTGCAGAGGAAATGCTGCATGGTACTGGAGCGGAATAAGGGAACAGTAGGGTGGCACGTAGTGTCATCCGACATACAGCACGTATTTATTGAATTATTTAGATTCACCTTCCCATTTTATATGTGACTCCACTACCTCCTACTTTTCCCCTCGCCCCCGCTCCACCCCTCCGTCCCACGCCACTTCTTCTGCAACCCACTACAGATAACTTTGTAGATACTATTTTGTAAAATTGTTATCTGTATACTTAGAGTGATTTTCTCAACTAAATGGCACATGTAAACGTTACCCTTATTAGTTTAACACTTCTATCGGCAAGTTAGCAAGCATAACACTGCACCATATTAGTAAAAATATGGTACAGGCTTACATTTCATTGTGGATGTACATAACAAAGTACAGATCAACTGTTATACAGCAACAAAAACCACTGACATGGAGATGGAGAGGGGGGAAAGATTAAGGTACATATTCACAAGGAGCCATTGCCGAATTAACGGCACTTTATCGCAGCCAAACTCGTGATAAATCTACCCCCCCATTCACAAGCCGGTGTTAACAGCCCACAGCACCAGTATACCCGCGATAGCAGCCTCAAAAAACATTGCCACAGAGGACCCTCGCAAATATCGCTAATGAGATGCAGAGTAGGCGTTCCCGTGACAAAAGCCGAGACAACAGCACACCTCAACATTCACAACGACCAGCCACATCCGCGATAAAAACACAAAACCGGCGATAAGGCGCGTTAGCACCAGGAAATTTACACCTGCTCTGACCTGGTGTAAAGTTGGACGGCAGCCAGCACCACAAAAAGGAGCACAGCCCAGGGCCACATCTGAAGGGCAACAGATGCCATGGAGCAACTCATCATGCGGCCCGGACACCCAACAGGGCCACAACACCCACCGCCAACACCCCAGGACCCCATCTCACACCCGGAACACCCCCCCCGGCACCACCCCCAACCCCGGACTAAGAAATTGCACACCAACACCACGAATCCCAAAACAAACATCTTGCCTTATGTTGCACAAGCAGCAAAATAAACATACATGCGTGACCAGAAAATGAAGAATCACTCTAACAGCAATGCAACCACCAACACAAAACCCCAGACAAACAAAAGCAGAACCAACCCCTAGGATGAGTCCTAGCTGCTCCCACTGGACAATCCGTAGCACACAGCCCGGTAGACAAAATCCAAGAGAAGAAGGTGTGCCATGCGGGCAACAAAGTAAAGAGAGGGAGAGAGCGAGGGAGAGAGACGGAGTGAGATAGCACAAGCAGCGCAAGGCCGCACGGGCACCTGGCTCCACATGCCAACATGTGTGTGTACATCACCATCCGTACACCATGAGCCCAAGGCCGTGTCCCAATGTCAGCGCCAAAGCCACATCACATTCCCAAAACGAAAGTAGTAGTGAGACAAACATCAGGGATGAAAGCACCATTGTCCCAATGCAGAAGCCGGGAGGACACCTGCACCTCTGACCTTGGTCCCGAACGCGCCTGGAACACCCTGATAGAGATACAATGGCAGATGAGGAC
The DNA here is from genome assembly GCA_963921515.1 of Calotriton arnoldi. NCBI lineage: Eukaryota > Metazoa > Chordata > Amphibia > Caudata > Salamandridae > Calotriton > Calotriton arnoldi. The sequence goes on from CAWUFW010001115.1 coordinate 578,240, forward strand.
AACTCCCACACCACGCATTCCGCAAATAAACCATCCGACTTATCCACAGCCCACACATAGAAGCCCCTGCCTGTGGTACCCCCGCATTGGATGCCCTTGACACCCACGGAAACAGCAACCCATGTCCCACAACGTTGCACATTCATTGCTCAGAGCTGTGGCATATCCTCCACACAACAACCACAGTCCAGAAGAGTGCCTGTTCACGAGACGCACCAACGCAATGGCAGGCCATACCGGGCACATGCACAACACCCGTCACGTGGAACAGTACCGTGCACGTATGCTGCATTTATTGGGCTCACTGCCACTGGCAGTGCTGCGGATCAGTTACAGGCTCAGCTTCCGCATTGCCCACGTCACCTGCGTCCAGCCCTGGTTCCACTGCCGAACATGCACATTCGAGTGTCCCATGGATGTCTGCCTATCCAACACAACTGTTGATGAATTGGACTATGACTTGTGTTTGCGCCCCCTGTTGGATCACGAACAGGAGTGTAACAGAGACAGCCGTGCATGGGATGCCTTGACATACTGCGTATGTATTGGTAGTTGTGTGTGGGAGATGGAACAATTTCTCGTGTGCAGTGACCACATCGAGGCGCTCCCCTATTGGGCTGTGTTGCAGATCGGTGAGACGGCGTGGGCTGAGCACACCTGCCCGGTCCACCTAATGGATTGGCTCACCCTGGTGTTCCTTGAACACGACAACGACGTACTATTGGAACACATTGCACATGAAGCTGCACGAGCATTCATGGACGAGTAACTACGTACCTGCAGCCACATCCTATTGCCACCCACAGCACATGGCCCAACAACTTGTTGCACAGTGGGGATTGCTCACATATCCCACCAAAACAGAGGACACGTCTGCGTTCGGTCGGGCTCTGGATGCAATGTGTGTGGAATAACGTGTGTGCACACACACCTGTCCAAGGCGACGCAGGTCCATGGTCCGAGCAACACAGCGTCGTTTGGCAACGTTGCTAATTCGGACACACTGCTGGGTGAGAGCACACACATGGCGATGTAGCACGACATGTGAACCTATCGGACCCTCACACCTGATCACTGTCGGCAGAGCAGACAATTGTGGCACCCTGGAGGCAGAGCACCATGCAGACCCCACGTACAGTGAGTTGTGCCCCCTCACACGGGGCACTGTGCAGACGCCAAACAACACATGACTCGTCCAGCAAGGCAAGGTGGGCTGTGAGCATTGCCATATGTGATGAATCTTGTCCATTTCAGCCCCAACATCATCTGCCCCTCGACATGTACCCATGCTGCGTGTAAGTGTCTTAAGCATGTCCGTGCCTGTTGTGGCCATTGCCTCGTCCGTACTGACACGCACATGCCAATAAAGCCTATGCCACTCCACTGGTGTCTAACTGTGAGGTGTGTTGTAAAGATTGTCCACTCGTGTGCCACAATGAGCCTCGTCCCAACACAGGGAAGAACTGACTGTCGCATGTGCAATGGGGGTGTATCCCTTTGGCAAGCTCCTCCTCTGTGAGCCAGACATTATTTTTGCATAGGTGCTGGACGACATCTGATGCAGCCCCATCACCTACGCAGTCTGATGTGTCAGGGGCACACAGCCATGCAGCCATCACCCCGCCACACACACCGGACACAGAACCCGTATGAGGGGAATTTTGTACCACATTGCCTTCATTGCTGATGTTCTGTGATTGCTATGTGTGTGGGCTGCATTGTGGGGGAGTTGCCCCTGCAGCTCTGATTTCGTGTAGCCTTCTCCCCTTGAGACGGGGTGCCTTTGTATTGTGTGCTTTTCGGGGCCTGTTTTGCTTTTGACTTGGGTGATGTGTGCTCGCGGACTGATTTTGTGGCCTGGTGCATTGTTGGTCTGCTGCGTGTATTGTAAGGCATGGGTTGTGGTTGCACGCGGACACGTCGGAGTGTGACCTGCTCCTTTGAGGATGTAATCCGCACTTGGCTCCGTCCATGTCGCTTCGTGGGCCATGTCATTTTGTTTGCGCAGCTGCTATGCTATCCGACATGCAGTGTTACTTGCATAGTCAGTGTGGGTCACGGATGTGCAAGAGTAGGTTGTGATATTGGTGATAGGGGGGGCACTCTGTGCACATTGTGGATGGGGTCCTACTTGGCATTTGGATGTGTGCTGCAGTGTGCCCAGGCATTCAGGGACATGTTCCAGGGTCATTGTGGGTGTACTGTGTGCTGCACAAATCAACGCCGTATCTGATTTACAATACTACATACTCGTTTAAACATAACAAACTATACTGCTTATTTGTTACCTCTATACCTTACTCCTAAAACCATGTAATCTTTCAAACATATGTCACGTCACTTTTGTACCATTGAAACTGATTACGACCTTCTCTTTACACTACAGATCCCATGAACATGCTAATAAAGGTATAAGTGCTATTTTCATACTAGATAAAGCTCTCTTACTTAATTTTTATAAACACTACTGTTTGGTGCACAAAATGGGGGTGACACATGAGGAGAGGAAACGGAGGTGTAATCCCTAAACTTTTATTGTACCGTTCCTTTAATATACATATATTGAGGGTTTTAAGTGGGATGAAGAAATATGCGGGTGTCTAAAAGGGGTAGCAGTGTTCAGCACCGGTAAGACCCAGCCCACTTAAAGTCCTGCGTATATTCAGCACAGAGACACACCCTAATAATTTTCATCACTTATAATCACAGTTAGTTTACTAGTGTGAAAAAATTATGCAGAAAATTTACTAAGAACATTTTTAATTGTTTTTTATCTCTCACACATTTATAAAATATGTCTTGTAAAGAAATGCCCCTCTCCACCTTTATTTCGCATGAACGAGCAATAAATAATCCCTTTACCAGCATCTAGTCACTAACTACTAACACTGTGCACTGTACCCAATTGTAAAGCAGAAATAGTGTTTAGATTATGTCTTAAAGTATCATCAAATGATTCAAACCATGCATACATACACAAAGCAACGTGCACGTTTACTTTGTCCATTTACTCTCTATGTAATCTGTGCACATTCTGAACAGGTTCGCAGTATATCACCTGTTTTCACTTATACTCAAATGTACCTTACAGTAAAAATTGACATCACAACCTATGCATATGTAATATTTCCTACATAATACAGTGCATTTCTATACCATTGAAACTGATTGCAACATTCTTTATATAGTACAAATTCTACCAATATGCCAATAAACCTATAAGTGCTATTTTTATAATACAAAAAGCTGTATTAGAATATTTTTATAAACAGTACTGCTGTGGGCACAAAATGGTGGTGCAAGGAAGACAGAGTGAATGAAGGTGTAATTCCAAACTTTTTATGTATTGTTTCTTTACTATACGTATATTAACAGCTTTAACTAGGATGAAAAAATTGGCCGCTCTCTTAAAGGGGTGGCGGAGCCTACTACTGATAACACCCAGACCACTTAAACACCTGCGTATATTCAGCAGAGGAACACACCGTGACAATTACTATCACTAATAATCACATTTACTTTACCACTGTGAACAAAATCGTACAGAAAATATACAAAGAACATTTTCATTTATTTTTATCTCTCACATATGTAAAAAAATGACTTCTGAAGAAACGCTCCCCAACAACTTAGATTTCCTAAGAACACCCAAATGCAAAGCCTCGCAGTACCACACCAGCCTTGACTGACATTGAAATCTACCTCTCAGTGTAAAAAATGAGACCACAAACTGTGCACATAACCTTTCTTCTTTTTTTTCCATCTCTGTTAAGTTAATAACACATGAATTTTCTACTGTCACCCCTTCTCCACTATTTCCAGACTGAGCATAATTTCCAAACTTGCGACATTCTGTTTATCTCGCCGGAATATATATACAAATCGAAATTAATGCTACATCGAGTTTTCAAAACCATACAGGGCCATATTCACAAGAATGGCGATAACAGTATCGCCGCTTTAGCAGCAGGAAACTGCCACTAAAGCGGCGATAATGTTATCGCTGGTCTTGAGAATATGGCCCACAATCTTTTACATATGACAACTTACACCTTTTCTTTGTGAAAAATTCCTAAACATATATAAAGTACTTATTTAACAACTAGTTACACATTATGCATATTTTAGAACCAATAAAACACCAGACTTTACTAACACTATGTTATTTAGAAATAAAAAATACTTTCAAAGTTAAAAATATCATCTCAAATACTTAACCACTACTACAAAACACAAAACACACCTTCTTAATTTCTAATTTTCCTTCGTAGTTGGTTTGCAGATTTCAAATGTCACAAACGCATGCAATTCTTTTCTTGTCACACAGTACATGTAATGCACCGCTTTCATCAAGAATGGAACCAGTAATGGCACAATTTCCCTGTTGCTCCACACTTAAATACATGTAAAGAACAAATCAGAATAGTTCCTTATTTTTTTTAGATTGCAAAACCTCCCTTTATTGGTTATTTTTGAACTTTCCATATAAACAGTTTTTTTAAGGACACATACAGGTGAAAAGTTCAGCGTATTGTATCGACACTTTCTAGAACATTCTACGACACGTGCAGGTTAAAAGTTCATCATTTTTTTAAACCTACCGATATTTTTTTGCAACATTTTCTCAAACATTTAACGGCACGTGGAGGTCAAAAGTTCACCATTCTTTCAAGTTTGAACTCCACCTTCCAAATACAATTAGCAGGTGTGGTTGAGCTGAGCAAATTTCATCCTATAATATGTACTCCACGTATAAACTGCTTTTTATTAACCAATCACAAAGATGCTTTTCATCAAAACTAATATACACCCTACTTTTTAGGACACAATACATTTCATCTCCCAATCGGTTAACGTTTTGTACGTAAAAAAAAAAGTAGTTCCCCATGTTTAAACATATCTCTCATTCTACGAACAGACTGCATGAGCTACAGACATTTATCCATATCTTCTAGCCATACCTTCAAAATGCTAGTGTGGATTGTAGGACATAGCTATATTTTCTGGTGCAAGAGGTATGCAGAACAGAGACGTATTGACTTAGACCTAGGTTTACAAAATGTGCACATTAAATGGTTTGCACAGAGAGGATTGAAGTGGCACCAATTGCTCCCTTTGGTTAAAACCTGTTTGCATCTCCAACACCCTGATCTCATGATTGTGCACTGTGGTGGTAACGACCTAGGCACATTGACTGGGGTAGGTTTGGAAATGCTTATGAAGGACACCTTTGGACAATTGATGTTACTTTTGCCTCAAACTGTCTTTGTATATTCCAATATATGCCAAAGACAGAAGTGGAAATGGTCAAACCAATTTTGTCATAAGATTGAAAAATCTAGGAAGAATGTCAACAAAGCTGTGTCTGCATACCTCAGAGACTATAGAATGGGGTCGATCTACAACAACAACATACGTTTTGATATGGCTGATATCTACAGAAGTGATGGAGTACACTTCACAGATGAGGGAAACCGAGTTTTCCTGATTAACCTGGAGCTGTGCATTCGCACTTACATGTAGCTCCAACTAATAAACACAAGGGCTCTTTTTAGAGCTGCCTTATATTCCCAATTTCGGCTCACACAGTGTCACCTGCGGTTCCGCTAGTAGAGGGACACCTGCGGGCCGTTGGGCAAGTTCGCAGAGGAAGAGCTGCGGCCCGTGGGCTCAGCTCGCAGAGGGAGACCTACGAGCCGTTGGCTCGCAAAAGCACAGCACCGTACCGGCTCGCAGAGGGAGAGCTGTGGTCTGACTCGCAGAGGGAGACCAACGGGCGAACATGTCTGCTAGCAGACACACAGCTATCAGTTAACGGGCTGGCTCGCAGAGATACAGCTGCGAGCCCTCCGAGCTGCAACCCGACGGGCTAACTCGCAGAGGGAGAGTAACGGGCCGATGGGCCTCCTAGCACAGACACAGCTACGAGCTAACGAGGTGGCTCACAGAGGTAGAGCAGTGGGCCCGATGGCTCGCAGACACAGAGCTGCGAGCCGACGGACTGGCTTCTTAAGGCATAGCCACAAGCTGATGATGTGGGGAGAGGGAGCGTAAAAGGAGTATCTCGCACAGACAGAGCTGCGGTATATTTTTAGTGTTGCCTCGCAGAGGTAGAACAACAGACCTGATGCCTTGTAGAGGGAGAGTTGTGAGCTGACGGACTGAATCACAAAATGGCTGCCAACACTTCCTAGTTTCAACAGTTCGCAGCCAATCAGCCGCAAGCTCGTGCTCGTAACGCTTCAGCCAATCAGATGTCAGAATTCTTAAATATCGATATCTGGAAAATTGGATATTTCTCTAAAACTACTGAACGAATTTACCCGATTTAAACAAAAGCGTGCTTTCTGGACCAAGACCTTTCTCTGTGCCAAATTTGGCATAATTCCGTTCAGCAGTTTGACCTGTAGCCTTGACTAAAGTTTCCTATGGAAATTGCATGGAGAAAACACGTTTTGGGACCCCCTTTTTCTTAGCCCCCCTTGACGAATCCCCCAAACTTTTATGATAGCAGCTGATCTGAAAAGAGGAACTTTTTGGAAAATTTCGTAAAGATTCGTCAAACGACGCCAAAGTTATAAGCACATCAAAAAATGCTTTTCCTATGGAAACGTGGTCCTAACTATAACTACCTACTGGCGACCGCCAGTAGGTAATATATTTATATATATATATATATACATATATCAAAAGAATACCCTTGCAGGCATAGAGTGACGCATAAATTATGCAAAAAACAAGAAGAGAACTCTGGGTAGTTCTCAAGTTTAGGTGGAAGGCAGCTTCTGTATAGAGCACCCTCAACACCAGCAACACTCTAGATTTGCTCACCTCAAATGTCTGCTTTTCTATCAAAGTTTTTAAGCATTGGATTAGCACAGTGCTATCCACGCCGAGATAGAAAGGGACAAAGTCTTTTGCCATTTCTACAGCAATAGCACAGTGCTATCCATGCCAAGCTGTTAAATGACAAAAGCCATTTACCACTCCAGGCACAGTATTACAGCTTTGGACTGGTAAAATACCATCCAAGCCAACCTGAAATGAATAAAAGCAACCCCTGACACGTGTTTCGTTGTCATTACAGCTCTTCAGAGAGGTTTAGCTTTGTCCAGACACAAGGGAGCACCAAGTATAAGTCAAAAGAATACCCTTGCAGGCATAGAGTGATGCATAAATTATGCAAAAAAGAAGAAGAGACAAAGTTAAACCTCTCTGAAGAGCTGTGATTTAATAACGGAAGAAATGAAGAAGTTACACAGGGAAGTGAACTGAACAAATGGAAAAAAAACAGCTGCTATGTGGAAGTATGAAAATGTAGTAGCTAAGTTAAGAAATAAGCAGATCGTGGTACGAAATTCCGACAAAGGAGGCAATATAGTACTATGGCCGATGGATATGTATGTGCAAGAGGCTTTGAAACAACGAAACCAGAGTGATTGTTATACGAAGTGTGAAAAGAGTGCACAGGTTAAAGGCCAGTTAAAATACAAGCAAGAGCTTGAATGCTGGATGAATGAAGGTCTTTTATCATATGATGAGTTTCTGTTCCTACGTACCGATAACCCATAGACACCAATTTTGTATTTAATTCCAAAAATTCACAAGAATGCAGTTATCCCACCAGGACGTCCAATAATTTCAGCCTGTGGAAGTGTGATGGAGAATACATACAAATATATTTATATTTTTCCTCCAACAATATGTGAATAATCTACCATCATATGTAAAAGACAGTGGAGACTTTCTAAGGCTGATTTATGATATCTCTGTGGGAATGATTATGTGCTAATTGCTATGGATGTTTCATCACTGTATACCAGTATCTCACACATGGAGGACTGAGAGCTATGTACCGTTTTCTTCAAAGTAGACCAGTTACCTTGTACAAGCATACCCACATTTTATTAACCATGACGAAGAGATGTTTGGAGGGCAATTTCTTCATGTTCGGAGGGGAGTTGTAGCAACAAAAAACATGTAACTGCTATGGGCACCTGTTTCGCCCCCAGTTACGCTTGCATGTGGGTTGGTGGGAGGAACAGGTGCTCTGCAGGAAGCATAAAGATATTTGGACAGAAGACATTAGAATTTGGATCAGATTTATAGATTATCTTTTTGTGGTGTGGAAGGGGTCGGTTGACTCGGCAGAGCAGTTTGTATAAAATCTAAGCATCGATGATTGAATTTAGCTTTTATATATGATATAAGTACATCGATGGTAACATTTCTTGACATTGAGGCATATGTGCATAAAGGGAAATTGGAAGCAAGATTACATAGGAAAGACACTGCAGGGGCAGGCAAGATGGCGTCCACTGACTGGACGTGTGTGTGAGTGGCTCCCGAATAGCTCACCTATCCCTCACAATCATGGGTTAATGGCGGAGAAGATAGAAACACTGCCGGGCGTGAGAAGTGTGAAGCAAGGAGAAACTGTCGATAGATTTAATTTTTGAGAAGGTAGCAGCGGAAAAAACAAAAAAAAAAGGGAAAAAAGGCTTTAGCGTGGCGGAATTCAAGACGTCCTAGCGGAGGCTGAACTCAGCTGAGGAAAGTAAGCTCACCTGAATCAAGACGCGTGTGAGCGAGGCACGGTGTGGCGGCCGTTGGTGGAGATGGCTTGATTGCTGGTGCTGGAGCGGAGTTATTCCCGGTTGCTGGTGGGGAAGCAGGCGACATCGGTGAAGCTTTTGGAGGACGGGGACACGAGCCAACATGAATTATGGACTTGTGACCGCCGAGAGTCGCGGTGCCGGTGAGTGGCTGATATTGGCAAGTTTTTGAAGACGCGGGCGGCAACAAAGCTGATTTCAGGACGGATGAGGCTGCTTTCGGCTCGGGGAATTATGCTCATCTGAGCATTGAGACGTGGGCGAGGCGGCAAACAGTAAGTGGCGGTCTAGCAGACTGTGGGGGACTGTGAATAAGGGCTGCAGAGTTTTTCTTACCGCCAGGAGTGGAGTTGAGAGATGAAGGGGCCGAGGTGTCGGTGAGTGGTCGACATTGATAAGCTGTATGATTCAGGGCTCCATAGCGGTCTTTGCGGAATGGCAGTTGGCAGTCAGCAACGTATATGAACGGAGGAGGAACTGCAAGCTGAGCACGGCTGTTGGTGTTGGCAAAGTCAGGGGTGGTAGGGCTGCTGGAGGTAATTACACCGGGCAAGAATTAGTCTGCTGGCTGATATCGGATATTGAATAGCTGCAGGAAGCGTATGAGAAGCGGTACTGTAACTATCTTTTTGACTGAGTATTGCAGATCGAATATATAGTAATTAATAATGCCGCCTAAAACCGCCCGTGGTGGGAAAACAAGAGCGGTGGGTGAAACTTCGGTGGGAACCAGAGCGGCACTAGTCGGGAAAGGCCTTAAAGAACCCGCAAGAGTTGGCGAATGGGATAGCAGTATACAAAGCAAGGAACAAAATCTGGAAGCTGGTAAGATCCCACTGATTTTCCAAGCGGCGGTCAGGAAGAAATCGATACTGCCACAAAAGACCTCCACAACAATGGAGGAACAAAGTATAAAAAACAAGGAACAAGAAATGAGCTTCAGTAAAACTCCTCAAGATTTGGATACGATAGAAAAGGATGTAACTTTGTATGTTTTGGAATCTGACCAGACAATGGTGGACAATGCTGTAAACGTGGGAGAAAAGTAAAGTCCAGAATTATTAGAAGAAACTGCTGGGGTAAGTGACGACAAGATTGAAGGTATCAGCAGCAAAGAAAGTGAGTTTTATTCTCTCTCTGAACATTCGGATGTGTCAGATGAAGAGGATCACCAAGCGTATGAGAATGGTTCTCTACAAAGTTCCTTAATGAATATTGGTAATGAGTCAGATACCATTGCTCTGGGAACAGGAAGTATAGAGACATTCACAGTGCGTAAGATGATTAAAGGAGGAGGGCCAGGCACAGAAGGGATGGAGCTTCCTCAATGGGACTTCTCCGCCTCAGGAGAGATGACGCCGGTTGGAACGAACTTCTCTGACCAGGCAGCGGGGAGTACGGCTGTAAAAGTACAGGGAGAAATATCGCTGGATTCAATCTATAGATGTCTGTCAGAGCATAGATTGGAAACGCGGTCAGAGAACTTGAAAACTCATACGGCATGTAGGAAGCTTCAAAATACGGTTAGAAGGCTCGCTAAAACATGCAACGACTTCACAGAGAGAATGACGAAGGCAGAGACTCGAATCTCGGCGCTTGAAGATCAGATGGAGACGCAAAAAGGAATCACAGAAGCTATGAAGGCTAATAAAGATGACATGCAATTTAAACTTGTAGATATGGGAAATCGATTGCGTCGAAACAATCTCAGAATTCTGGGGATACCAAAGGGGATTGAGGGGCAAGACGTCCGTAAATTTGTGGTGGAAATGTTTGAAGAAGCTTTTCCAGAACTGAAAGAGTGGAATTGGACAATGGAAGTGCAAAGGGCGCATAGATTCCCATTTAGGCAACGGGCAGCGAAAGCCGGACAATCTGAACAGCAACCACGGGCAATCCTGATATCCCTAAATAATTTTTTGACACGACAGGCGGTATACGATTTGGCACGGCCTGACAGGAAAAGGACTGGGAAGGGTACACAATTCTTTGTCAGACCGGATTACTGTCATTTCACAGTGGAGAAAAGGTGGCAGATGCGTCAACTAATTAATCCGCTTCAAGCGAAGGGAGCGCAAGTGTTTCTGTTAAATCCAGCTACACTTAAGGTTGTAAATAAGGGGCAAACACGGTTTTTTATATCGGATATTGCAGCCAAGGAATATCTCCAGTCTTTATGATTAAGATTGCTGACTTTGTGTTGGCTGATTTGATTGTATAACATGTTTTTTCCTTGCAGGTTAATAAGATTTGAGAGAGGAGGTTATATTTATTGGTTATGCATTATGGGAGGGTAGTAAGGGTACCCCCTCAGAGGAGCAAAGATTGTAAACTCGGTAGTAGGATTATATTGAGGGATGGATGAGCACTAGGTGGCTATCACCGAACATCACAAGGGCGATTGGCCCTAAAGCCTCTATAGTAGGGGAGGGTCACAAGGGGGGGAGGGATTCAAGGGGTTGGTGGTGGGGTAGAGTGGGGGGACACTTGGGGGTAAGGGGAAGGTTGGGCGAAAGATAAAGGGGAAAAAATCAATTCATAGCATGTATAATAGATTTAATATGATTTATATAAAGATCTCCATGGTAATGAAATGCAATTGGGAAATCTTTTGGACAAATGGCAGCTAAGGGGGCTGATAGGGGCTTACGTATATGCACATTTAACGTATGTGGATTGAATAATGTAAACAAAAGGCAATGAGTAGCTGCCAATTTAAGGTTGATAAATCCTGACATCTTGTGTATACAAGAGACACATTTGCCCTGGAGCAAACGCAAGATATTGAATGAGCTCGGTTATACATTGATTACAGCAACTAGACAATCTACTATGAACAGGGGTGTTGCAATTTTAGCTAGACAAGGAATTTCTGGGACGGGAAGAAAGATGGCAGATAATTTAGGGAGGTGGGCTATAATGGAGTGTAATGTAGGGGACAGCAAGATAGTGATCTGTACGGTATATGGATCGAATCTAGATGAGGCTGAAACATTGGAACATCTAAATGTGGAATTGGCTTTATGGGACACCCCGTTGATATTATGTGGGGATTTTAACATCCATGGGGAAGGCAAGATGTGGGAGTCGGACTATGAGAAATATACAGGGCGTAAACCAAAAGTTTTTAGGGCACTGCAACAACTCTTACAGGGTCATGGACTAGTTGATGTGTGGACAGTGGTAAATTATGGAGACCCAGGCTATACGTTTTATTCATATCCCCATAATAAATTAGTTAGGCTGGATTATATTTTCATGTCTAGGTTACTTATTGTAGGGGCAAAGATGCAGGTATGGCCTAGGATCACGTCGGATCATGGCCCGGTAGTACTCGATCTCTCTAGTATAAGTCAAGTAAGAAAATATAGGTCATTTACTTTTAATAGGAAGCTTTTAGGAGATAGTCAGTATAATGACCATATTGAAATATGGGCAACACAATTTTTGGAGAGTAATAGAGGCTCGGCTACTCAATCGATGGTATGGGATGCGCTGAAAGCGGGGCTGAGAGGTGAAACACTCAGCTACGGGCTGGTTAAACAAAGGCAACAGAAGATTTTTATGCAGGGTCTTTTAGAGGATCTAAAGATAGGAGAGCGGGAGCTTATACAAGCGATAAGAAACAGAGAAGATGTCAAGGAGATACAAACTAAGATCGCATGCTGCAAAGCTAAGATCAATAGGATCTGGAGTCAGGAAATCGCTGGTCAATATAAAATTCACAAAGAAGAAAGGTATGAATATGGGGAAGCTACAGGTCGGTGTCTGGCTCAAAGGCTTAGAGGTAGGCAATCCTCACAGAAAATAGTATCGCTGGAGGATGGAAAGGGGAACGTAGTAGAAACTATGGAAGGAATATTGGAGGTGTTTCATACTTTCTATAAAGAGCTGTACACACAAGATATAGTTGATAAGGATATTATAGAGACTTTTGTACAATCGGTGGATTTAGCGGGTCTTAGACAGGAAGAGCGGGGAGCCTTAGAAGCTCCGATTACAATGGTAGAACTCGAGGAAGCATTGAGCTCACTGGCTAGTGGTAAAGCGGCAGGGCCATACAAACTACCATTGGAGGTATATCAAATGCTCTTTCAAGCAATAAAGGATGACATGCTGGCTACATTCTTAGAAGCCCAAGTCGGGAACCCGCCACCATCTTGGGACAAAGCCAATATTGTGGTCTTTAAAAAGAAAGATAAGCCGGCGGAACTGCCAGGATCATACAGACCGATATCTCTGATAAACGCGGATGGCAAGGTTTATTCAAAAATTCTGGCAGCCAGGTTGGCTCAAGTAATTACTCCATTGGTTTCTAGGCACCAACATGGTTTTATACCGGGCAGGAGCATGGTGAATCACCTAAATAGAGTGATTGCAATGATTGATTATGCTAATGTACAACAAAAGAGCCTAGGTGTAATTTTTTTAGACGCTGAAAAAGCGTTTGACCGTGTGTCATGGCCGTTTCTTTGGGCTGTCATGCTTAAGATAGGCTTTGGGCCCCGATATATTAGGGCTATACAAACTATGTATAAATCTCCTCGGGCTAGAATCTGTGTAATGGGTAGGGAATCAGCCCCGGTATATATCAGTAGGGGGACAAGACAGGGGTGTCCTTGCTCTCCCTTGTTATTCGCCATATATATTAACCCACTGTTAGTACTGTTGGAAACAACGAATAGGATAAAGTCTATGACTTGTGGCCAACATCAAGTGCGAGTATTAGCCTATGCGGACGACATAGCGGTGGCAACATCTGATCCAGAGCGAGCAGTGGTAGAGATAGAGAACTTGACTCGGATATTTGGGGAAGTGGCTGGGTATAAGTTGAATGCATCTAAAACCCAGATTGTATGCTCTGAAGGATTGTGCCCTGGAGAAGGACGGGTTACGGATGAAGCTATGTATTTGGGCATTAAAATTAGGATGTCACTTCAGGATCTAACAGAGGTAAATTGGGGAGATATAGTCTCTTCGGCTAAACGACAATTGGATAAGGTGGAATGTTTATATTTATCGATGGTAGGGAGGTGCAATGTGCTTAAAATGTGTATTCTTCCAAAGGCTATGTATTATTTTAGGGCAGTCCCATTGGATCTGACTCGTCTACAATTATTGAAGCTACAATCTCTATGTGATAGGTTTATATGGGGACAAAAGAAAGCTCGTCGAGCCTCGAAATACATGATGTTACCATTAGATCGAGGTGGATGGGCAGTACCGAATTTTACATTTTATTATTATGTATGTTTATTACAAAATATGCGGTTTCTCTTGACGGGAGAGGAAGGACAGTTAGCAGAAGCACCAAATATATATCAAATGCAGATGGGGGCAGAGGTCAGAAATACTTTATTTAAATTTTTGGAACCCAGCTACTTTAAGAGAACACGGTTCAAAGTTATGATTTCAGCATACAAGGTTTGGAAAACAGTAAGTAGGATGTTAGCAATAACTCGGATATGTTACTATACACCTTTGAACTCTACAGCTATATTCCCGGCTATCTTCTGGAATGCAAAGATGGAAAGCTGGCGAGTCAAAGGGATCAGACAATTAGGAGATATACATTGCGGCGGGGTACTCCTTTCTTTTTCTCATTTAATAGATCGGTATAAATTGCAAAAAAATTATTTTTTAAAATATTTACAAATACGGGATTTTCTATGTAAACATTATAAGCATCTAGCGATAGCTCCTAATTTCCTAGTGGAGGCAGTTAAAAAAAGAGCTAAGATAGGGATATTATATGGAATATTGATTGAAACCCAGCCGGATGATATAGAGAATCAGGATAGGAAATGGAGAGTACGGTTTGGGATTGAAGGCACATATGTGCAACAATCAATTGATACTGCTGCTAGAATTCTTTTGACAGCAAGTTTGCGAACTCAACATTACAAGACTTTATTTAATTTATATCATACCCGTGCAAAAATGATGAAGTGGGGGGGGTACCCGACGGGAAATGTTTTAGATGTGATATGGAAAAAGCGGATATTGTACACATATTCTACGAATGTATAGGTCTATTTCAGTTCAGAAATCATATTGAGCAGTTTTTAACGGAAATTACGGGGGTGGACGTACATATTTCCAAAGAGGTAATGTTAACAGGAGATGGGGAGGCTATCAAAGCAGGCCAAGTCTGCTACCCATTTAGGTATCTTGTATTTATAGCAGTTGCAGCAGCACGATTATGTGTTGCTTCAGTGTGGCTTCAACCCGATGCCCCATCGTTTGAGATGTGGCGAGCGAAGTTCTACAATATTTTTAATTTGGAATATAGTCTGTATTGTTTGAAATCACTGAAGAAGAAAAAATTGGGGGTTCAGATTTGGGGACCTATGCTCAATCACATGGAGATGTCTGTTTGAATATAATTAATTTTTTATATTGTGGAATTTAATTTTTGTATTGAATGTCTAAATGATTGAATTTGTCTTGTATGCTATGAATTGACCAAAAAAAAAAAAAAAAGGAAAGACACTGCAGGAAACACAACCGTTCATGCCTCCAGTTTTCATCCCACCCACACAAATTTGTGTATACCATATGGGGAAATGACACGTTCTAGAAGAAACTGTAGCAAAAATCTTTACTTGAGAAAATGCTAGGATGAAATTGAGAGTAGGTTTGAGCAGAGGGGGTATAGTGCAACAGCAGTGAAGGCTGCGCGAATAGCAGCCAATAGAAGAATGAGGTAAGGAAACCTTGTTTTATACACCAAACATAAAGAAAACAAATGAAGCACAGGTGGCAATAAGATTTATAACCCCTTACAACAGCCAAGAAAAAGAATTAAGAGGAAAAACTGGAATGTGGACAGATCAGTCAGTCAGTCAGTCAAAAATACTTGTATTGATTCGTTAAAAATCATAAAAAGGATGGCAAACCATCATAAAACACTATACTTTAAATGAGCATTTCTTTTTTTTTAAACATAGAAGAAAAAAGGCCTTAGGGTCATGACCACAATTAAAAAACTAACAGATATTACAATACATTTAGAAATGGCAGCCAGAGAATTATTTATTGGCTGCTTGGCATGAATCAGTTTTTTCCAGTTCCTTTGCTGCTATTTTCCAGAATTTTATGGCGCTACAAGACAGGGGAATCGAAAACCCTCCAAGACACCTGATGACTGCGGCTCTACATGTTCTTATCTGTTCATTCCTTAAAATCTCCTGAAGAATGGATTTGCGGGTTTTCAGTAAAAAGGGCAAGTACATAGTAGGTGTAGTAGTGACTCCTCCCTTGACCACAGAGGCGACATTCCTTAGATGGCCATGTATGTTTCCATGTTGGGGTCAAATCCTTTGAGGGGAATAATCCCATTCGTAGCAACATCAGGTAGTGCTTTTTATGGTGGGAGAAATGTTCGATCAAATACTGTTGCGGCTTCAGCCTCTGGTAGGCCTGTATCACCGCCCAGGCGTGATGTTTTTGCATAGATCATTCTATCTGTTGTTAAAGAGATCCGCTTGATTGCAGTATTCACCACGCTTTTGAATCCAACATACGTTACTGGTGTTAACCAGGCCTCCTCTAGCTGTAATGCCGACAAAGATTCCTTCAGCATTGTCGTGATTGAATTAGCTAGTCTTGCTGGATTTTCAATCTCAACCCAACAGCGGTGGGCTAGAGTGTTATCTTCTGCCTCCCTCATCCTCCAATAATACTTTACTAAGGCACCTTGTCTGGCCATGATCTGGTTTTTTAGTCCGAATTCTAAACAAATTTGTTCCTGTGAAGTGTGTAGCGGTATTAAAAACAGTCTTTTGAAAAATGTTGATTGTGCTGTATTTAATATTGTCCAAAACACAACATGAACACCTGGCTCCATACTAACCTACACTCCTACTATTTATGGAGTAACGGGCAGACTATTCTTTTATCTGTCCAAGTAAAATTTTTATTAAATAGACTTTAAATTGATTCAAAACAATTTTTCAAAAGACTGAAAAAGAAACACATATTTCTCAAATTGACACAGAAACCTTCACATATAAATAACACAATGCACAATCAAAAACAATTTGGACATACACCAAAGTAAGAATTATTTGCAACAAATTACAACAAGCGACAAAATCACTAAATGAAAACAAACATAAATCAATTGCAAAAAACATTTAAAGCTTGCATCATCTGTGAAAAAACACAACGGTGATTGCGAAAAATGTCCAATTTCAGGGACTAAACTTATTGTTTCAGCAAGAATATCACAAAAGTGTTGGAAATAATGAATTAATCTTTAATACATCCGACACTCAACACATTTAGATTTAACTAAATGCCTCTCAAAATGCCTCTTGAAAATGCCAACGCGTTTCAAGACCCAGGCTGGATAGTACTGAGAGGCATTTAGTTAAATCTAAATGTGTTGAGTGTCGGATGTATTAAAGATTCATTCATTATTTCCAACACTTTTGTGATATTCTTGCTGAAACAATAAGTTTAGTCCATGAAATTGGACATTTTTCGCAATCACCGTTGTGTTTTTTCACAGATGATGCAAGCTTTAAATGTTTTTTGCAATTGTTTTATGTTTGTTTTCATTTAGTAATTTTGTCGCATGTTGTAATTTGTTGCAAATAATTCTTACTTTGGTGTATGTCCAAATTGTTTTTGATTGTGCATTGTGTTATTTATATGTGAAGGTTTCTGTGTCAATTTGAGAAATATGTGTTTCTTTTTCAGTCTTTTGAAAAAAAAATTTGAATCAATTTAAAGACTATTTAATAAAACTTTTACTTGGACCGATAAAAGAATAGTCTGCCCGTTACTCCATAAATAGTAGGAGTGTAGGTTAGTACGGAGCCAGGTGTTCATGTTGTGTTTTGAATTTTGAATAGCCCTACCTGGCCCCGGTCCTTTGGGCTTAACCCCTATTGTTGTTAAGTATTTAATATTGTAGCATCTTTAGTATTCAGGAGTTCTGAGCCATACGAGATGGAAGGTAGAAATTTTGCGGCGATCACTTTTAGCAGATGACCGGTAGAGCAACCTAGGAGTTTTTTCCTCAGGATTTTAAAGGCAAATAACAGTTGTTTAGCTTTCGTGCGTCCTTGTTCCACGTGTTGCTTAAAATTGAGCTTGCAATCTAGCAGGAAGCTTAGATATTTATAGGAAGCAACCTGGGCCAGCGATTGTTCGCCCAATTTCCAGGAAAAGGTGTGCCTTTTCAATAATTTATTATGTTTTGAAAAACGCATTACTTTTGTCTTTTGATGATTGATCATGAGTTGGTTCAAGGTGGTGTAGGCTCCTAATCCAGTGATCAATTTCTGCAGGCCAACCGGAGTTTGTGCTAGCAACACAATGTCATCTGCATATTGGAGGCACGGTGTCGGTATTTTGCCCAACTTTGGGGGGTCAGCTGGGATTGACTGGAGGCACTTATCGAGATCGGAGGTGTAAATATTAAACAAACAAGGCGCTAAAACGCATCCTTGTTTTAGCCCGTTTAGTGTTGGAATCTTACCGGTTACGCTTAGACCCATCTCCTTTCTTGATTTGGACCCACGTATGAGAGTACAGATTGATAATAGCGTCCAGGAGTCTAGGCGGGACCCCCCAGGCTTGCATTTTTTCCCATAGAGTGGCTCTTGGAACTTTATCGAAAGCCGCTTTGAGGTCTACAAAGCAGGCGTACAGAGGCCTTGATTTTGCAAAAGCTTGGTTGGCTAGAAGGGTAACCACAGAGATGTTCGTAAGGGTGCCCATCCCAGCCCGGAAACCAGTTTGCGTGTATGGTATTAGGTTTATTCGACTGACCCAAGCCTCTAACTCTACCAAGAGATTAGATGCGTAAATTTTCGCCTCCACATTTATCAGTGCGATCAACCTGTAGTTGGAGGGATCCGAGCGGGAACCCGACTTGTAGATTGGATTGAGGATGCTTCCTCTCCAGGACTCAGGGATCAGCATGTCAGCTATAGCTTTGGAAAAAAGAGGAGTCAAGACTTGAGACCAAAATGGGGTGTCATGCCAAAACAGGGCCTTTGGTAATCCGTTCGGACCTGGGGCTCCCTCAGATTTTAAATTTTTTATGATTTTCAGGACTTGAATGTCTGAAAACAACACAGAATCTTCGGGGGATTCATGGTTCATGATGTCGTTGACTTTACCTCGACCTCCAGCCTCCTTCCCTGTTAATGATCCGCTATTTGTGGCCGATAGGGATGGAGTTTCGTTATATAAAAGTTCGATATGAGCTCTCCAAGTGGCCTCCAATATATCCGAATTATGATGTTGATTCCGGCCATTGGTTAGTTGGTTGATTTGTTCCCAGAAGAGCTTGGAGTCCCCTAATTTACAAGCATTAAGAAGTTTCGCCCAAATATGTTCTTGGTACACTTTTTTGGTAAATTTTATGTCCTTTTTTAACTTTTTCTTGTTTTTGAAATTAAAAGCAGGAGTTCCTGGTGGCATTCTGGTCCCTGGGATCGTAATTGTCTGAGGTACTTATTTAGTTGTTGTTTTTGTTTCCTCAGGCTATTGGTGAACCAGGCTGCCCCTTTTAGGCTTCCTGCTTTGTGGGTGTGGGCATGCTTAGAGAATTTCTTGTTAATTTCATAAATAAAAGACTCCCAAGCTTTTATGGTCAGTGTTTCAGAGTTGGGTCTTTCCAAAAGACTGATGTATGTACTTGTGATGTCCTCGATGTTATCCTTATTCCAGCGGAGGCGTTTTAGGTTATAACATTGTGTTAAAGATGATAGCGCCTTTGCTTTCTCTGAGGTTGCAAAGGTTGCGGTTGATGGTCACTTTCCCCCCTGTCTTTTATTTGGAAGTTCGTGATGTACGGAAGAAGGTCGTAATCCGTAAAAGTGTAATCAATGGTAGATCGTGTTTTTTGAGTAACCCTGGTGTATGCTGCGGGCCGATCGGTCAAGCCTTGACCGTTGAGTACAGACATTGAAAGATCTTTCAAGCGGGTTGCACATTTCTTACCAGATGGGTCCTGTCGGTTAAGGGCTAGGGTGGCCACTGTTTTGCCCTTACTCCTGGCATATTGTAGATTCATATTGAAGTCGCCCGACAGGATGATTTTAGCATCTGGATAGGCGAGTTTTAATGTTATTAATGAGGTAATTAATTGTTCAGTTCTTAACCTCTTTTGTTTGGATGCGGGGTGAATATAGATCTTTAGTTTGAGCAGGGTATAGGACACCGAGACGTCTATTTTGACACACAACAACCAAGAACAATCTAAATCTATAATAGAAGCGTGCCATGGGATTTCTGTTGAAATAAAGATAGAGAGACCCCCTTTTGCTCTTCCATATTTTTTGGCTCTCTTAGCCGGGTTCAAGAATTCTTTGAAACCAGTTATTGGGGATGGAGTTATCTGCCAGGATTCTTGAAAAAGAAGAATGTTGTATTGTGTAATAAAGTCCATGAAATCGGGGTCTTCTAATTTTGAGTGAAGGCCATGCACGTTCCAGGAACAGATGTTACAACCTTGATGTGCGTGTGGAGCTATTGGTGAGGTTGTTCATACCATTCCCAAGGGTGTGCCTTCTGTGTTCGAGTCCCAAGGACCCGAAAACTTACTGGCTTCAGGATGATCAAAGGTGATGGTAATTTTCCTGGCCGGGTACTCTTTATCCCTTATTTGGCTGTGATGATCAGGGCCTTTTGCCCCTTTTAAGAGACTTGCAATATAAGGAGGTAGTTGTAATGGACTAGGATAACGAGGGGGGATTATCTTTTTTAACTCGATTCCCCATTTGGCGAACGAGTCCTTCTGCTGCCAAATCTGTTCGATGAACATATTGTTGATGAATGTGGCTGTTGTGAATTCTTGACCAGTGAGGCTCGGGTTTTGATTAAACTCGATACTTTCAATGTCATTGGTATTTATATGGCTTAGAGGTGGAAGAGCTTTAAATAATTTGAGCAAAACACTTCTATTAAGAATGTCATGCATTCCCCTTGAAACATATTGGGGATTAAAGACCAATTTGTTGTTAACTGGAGGATTGTGCTGCGATTCAATGACTGAGGTCCTTTCCGTTTCTTTTTTCGCCACCGTGGGCTCTCGGAAGATCTGGGGCAAATCTCGAGGTTCTGGAGTGTTCTTTTGTGGGAGGATTTCACCTCCCCTATTTATTTCCGGCACTCGGCTTACGTCTGTGCCAATTTCCTCAGCCAGGATAGGCACACCCTGGGTTGTTTTCCTTATTGCCAACTTGGAGCTCCTCGCTGTTAATTGTGTAGCCTGAGTTTTTGAAATATGTTTTTCCGTCCCAGCTACGGGTTTGAATAAACTGTATATTTTTTCTAGCGGGGGTGGCTCCCTTGTATTATGGTTTGAAGTATTAGGCGTGACGGGCAGATTAGGGAATGAGATCGGTCGCTCCTTAAGGATTACTACTTCCATGCTGTTTTGAGTTACATTGTCTTCTTGATGAATTCCATTTTGGACTGATGTTGCCAGGGATGAATCTTGTACCTGGCTTGTTTGTTTGCGCTTTCTGGACTTTCTCAATCGTTTTCGTTCCCGCTTTGATAACAGCTTAGGTACTTTTAGATGTCTTTCTGGAGACTGGTTGCATTGATCTTGAGATGAGAGGTCCTGGTTGCCTAAGTTATCGAGAACACTTGATGGATTGAGTGTAAATGATGTTGACTTGGAGGTTGACTCTGTTTCGCTACTTTTTTGCCCCACTAAGGGATTAGGACATTCCGAATCTGTTTCCTTTGAGGCTGCATGTTCTTTCTCTACTGTTGTTGCTTTTTCTTTCTCTATTGCTGTTACAGGCATGGTTAAAACTCCCCTTGTTGTACCCAATAGTTCAGTAAGTATGGTTGGAACAGAGGCTAGTTTATCGATTATTCGGGTGCAGTGACAGTGGCACGTTTGAAAAGCTGTTTCCCGATCTCGCTGCACCTTCAGGATCATCTCATTAAAGCTATGGAGCTTTTGTTCGACCCCCTGAATATGAATTGCTAGAATATTTAAGAGGTCTACTTGAGTGTCCAGTTTGTCTGCATGGAGAATCATTGCTTTGCCGATTGTGTCCATTGTGCTTAGCAGGTGGGGCCAGACTGGAGACGTTGATGAGAGTGAGCTAGCACGGTGGTTGCCCTGGGGATGGCTCGCTCAAACAACCTGAGAACCTGTTGAGTGATGCCTTGTTTTGAAAGGATGGTGTCTGGGAGACTAATCCTGAGTAATTTAATTGACATGTCGGCGCATCATTTGGTCTATCCTGACAAAAGTGCTCTGCTATTTCCGGCATGTGGAAGGGTAAATCAGGGTGGACTTGGATGTTGGAGTTTGAGTTTGAGTTGGCTACCCCCTGACTGATGGGGGAGTGGGCCCCCGGCGATGGATCTAGCATGCCCGAGGGACTCAAAGTGGTTGTATTGTACTGATGTACTGGGTTACTTTCAATGTGATAATCTTGAACACTGTGGCCGTTATGACTAGGCCTGGGCGGTAAATTCCGTTCCGTTCGCGGAATTTGCGGAATTTGGGTAATTTCGCGTTCCGCGGAGAATGCGAAATTGCCAAAAATTCCGCGATCCGCGGCTTCGCGGATTTTTTTGCTTGTACGCGCTTTCAAAATGCGTGTTCGCGAGATATTTCTCCCCGAGCACGCAAACAGCGTTCGCGAACAGGAAAAAAGCATCGCGAACGGGCGGAACAAGCAATTCCGCGTGTTCGCGGAACTTTTGCGTGCTCGCGGAGATTTTTTACCGTTTCGCGGAGCTTTGCGTAGCGCGACTATGCAAATTCCGCCTACCCCTAGTTATGACCACTGTGTCCAGGTCGAGATTGTTGTTGTTGGGACTGGTAAGGCAAATCCGGGTAAGGCGGGTGGTGATGGAGTAATACCTCAGTTACCTGGGAATTGTTTCTTTGATGAATCTCCAGAGGGCAGAAAGTTTTGGGAGTTAGTAGTTGGGGGCATTGAATTTCTTGGTTTTTATCGCCCGTGATACCCAATCCCATGTGCCAGAGGTCTTTATTTTCTTTCCATTCAACCCCACTATTAGTTGTACTAGTACTTCTGTCCCCTGGTGAGGACGTGTTGGCATCATTTTTTTTTGGAAGGCTTTATCATTGTTGATTAAATTAATGGGGTTGGTAGCTTTCATAACATAACGACTCCTGTTTTCCTCCGTTGTTTTAATAGCAACCTTTAAGAAGTCCGTTATCAATGCCCGTTTACTGCTATTCGGCCAAGAGTTGTGCCTATTAAGGGCCGTACGGGTTGCCGTACGGGTTGCCTTCTTACTTCCGACAAACTTGGCTTGTGGGGCGGCCTCTGCTGAGGTTTTTTCTGTAGTTTCCAAGATGTTCGCCATGGTAGATGATACATCTATTATTGGTCCATGCTCGTGCTGTACTTCTGTTGCTTCTATGTGGCAGATCAGATCCTGTAGTAGGCAAATTTGTACCAAAATATCCCCTGATAACATACAGGAGGGCACCATCTCTAAAGGATGCAGTGGGACTCAAGAGACTGGAGACACTACAGGAACAAAGTTAGTTGCGTCCTCACTCTGGCTTCAGAGAATGTGCATGCTGTAGGGCTTGCAGCATAGGCCATAATACTCAAACGTTTGTGACGCCTTTTAATACAAGAGCGATAAAAATGAAGGGATCGTACCACTCTAAAACAAAATTTGCAGTGTACGTTTTAACATGCACTTGTAATTTAAGGTATGTTGGTAGCACAACATTTCCAGTCCATAAAAGAATATTACAACATTTTTGGGTGATTACGAATAGTGACCACACATATCTGGTGGCACGCCACTGTGAAATGTTTCACAATAAAGACCCAAAACAAATTAAGGATTTTGTCACTGATGCAATACCCACCAGTAGAAGAGGGGGAGACCGCACTAAATTACCGAGAGAATTGGAGATGATGTACATCATAAAGCTAGATTATAAAATACCGAATGGACTGAATTATGAGGAGGAATTACATTTAAGCCTCTAAAGAGGTGAAGGGAGTAGGATGAGAGTAGACATGAGTAAACAGAAGACATAATCAGTGTACACAATTAGGTTTACAACTACCTCCTCTCTCCTTGTCCCCTCCTTCTTATCTCTCTATCCCTAGTATGGTACACTTATTAATTTTGTATTTTTATTTTAGTGTTTAGTTTATTTTCCTTTTAATCTTGGGTAGTATAGGTTGAAATAGGTAATGATTTCAGAGCATTAATATAGAAAAAGGTGATAATTTTATGAAGGCAGGGAAAATATTAATAGTGGGCTCATAATAAAAGAGTTCAGCTACAGAAATTATGAGGTATAGATGGCCAAAGAGATCAAGGGTCTCATTACGATGCCGAACGTCTTTTTTCCCGCCCCTGATGCGTATATTGGGACCACCATATTACAATGGGCCTACAGAGGCCATTCTCCGTCCGACGCGGTTTTACCAGCTCCACACGTTTTCTCGGTACGCAAGGGTGGCGGACAGAGCCTATAGAGCAAGACCGGCGTGCGGAATCACGTTCCATCCACCAACCAGATTACGATGTAACAAACAGTCCTTCCCACCGCGGCGCAAAAACCAACACATCGCGGATGGCGGAAGCACAACTACGGAAAGGAAAAGCCGACCCAGATCACATCCAGACCAGCTGAGCCGCCATGGATCCAGCGCTACAGGCCTTTCCGCTGCTCTACCTCGTGCACCTCCGGCAGATAAGACGCCGCCACGCCCTACAGCAGAGGTACGTCCAAAACATCTCCACGCATGCAACTCCTGTACAACTACAACTCCCAGCAAGCGTGCAGGCCGACCCGGCCCCATGATGTATGTGGCAACCTGCCAACTGCAATGCGTGAGGCCCACCCAATTCACATGAGTGACACCCTCAGGGCCCCTGAAGGCAAGTGGGGCCAATGCCATGCCCCGCCGATGCAGAGCGCGCACCCCGTGAAATTCAAAAATGTAATCCACTGGCGGCTCCTGTTGGCAGAGGGCGCATTCGCATAGGCGGTGCCACACCGCGTCGGCCAGGAAGCGCCGTCCGCAATCCTGCATCACTCAATTGGGGCCAATGCGTGTTTACGCTGTGGACGCCAGCTACCGCGCCTGTAAACACATCATGCATTTGCATTGTCGCCATGCGAATTGCATCTCACACCCCAAAACATCAGCCGAAAGTGGTGTGTGCACCCAGTGAAGGCATCATAGAATGTGACCTTTGATCCAAGTCTACACACACATGGCTTGTCCAAGAAAAGGAGAGTGAAATTACATTCTTTGTCATGCCTCGTGGCCAGCATGGCCCTAAATGATTCAAGGAGACCAAAGGGCTCTCGCACTGTACCAATGTAGTGCAATGAAACTAACAACCTGTTAACACTGCCTGTATATCTCTTGCTATGTGCTTAGCGAATCCTTGGCCATGGGCCGTCTTCTGAAGGGCCAGTGATGTAGGCTGACAAATCGAGGTGTCCATTTTCTGCAACTCAGACACACTGGTAATCCCTAGTACTTACAACACGTACTGGTGTGACATGCAGTGTGCCCAGCTGCCATTGCCTGTAAATGTCTCACACACGTCATAGGAGTGCACATGGGTAGCAAAAAATCTTCGCCTGGATGACATCATCTGTCATTCACAGCCATGTGTGCATGCATACACAATCCATGTGTTTATGTACCTCATGAAGGTGAACATGGCAATGTCTGTCACGCAAAATCACCACACAGTCACGATGTACTGACCCCATAATGTTCACATTTGTCTGCCCACCGTGCTGAATATACATGTGTCATTGTCCAGCTGACACTCACTGCCCTCATTCCGTATTGTTGTCGTGTATTGTGGGACTGAAGTCTGAGGCCGTGCAGTGACCACAGCCACATGCAAATCTGCATAGATGCTGCGAAACAGAAGTGCTGTGGCATCAACCACCGGGCAGACCAACCTTGATGTAGCAGTATACTATATGCCATACACATCGAGCTACTATGGATTTTGAAGTAGTGAGTATGTTGAGTGAGTGAAGAAATGTAACGTCTGTATGCGTGTCACTTGTGCATGTCACGTGTCCAAGACTCAAGGCAATGTTGTGCTTGTATGAGTCTTCGCTTAAGCTGTGTACCACATCTCTCATCTTTGACTCATCTCATGCATGTGTACCCTGACAGGATATGTAGGAGGAGACCACCTATCTTTCGACCTGTCCCACACCTGGCGACGATGGAGGACATCGACATCATCAGGAAATTTTGCTTGGATCACCTCACACTGCGAGAGCTATGTGCTCATTTGGAGCCCCATTTGAAGCCAAAGCGAACATATCCTGCTGCATTGTCTGCTACAGTGAAAGTGATGGCTGCACTGCATTTCTTCGCCACTGGGTCTTTCCAGTACACTGTGTCCAGTGCCGGTGGGATGTCACAGCCCATGTTCAGCATGGTGTTGCGTGACGTCCTGTCAGCATTGATGCTGTACTAGGACAGCTATGTACACTTTCCGAGGCGGGATGCCAGCTGTAAAGGGGGATTTCTTTGATCTGGGAGGCATCCCAAATGTGGTGGGCACTATTGACGGAGCCCACATTGGCCTCGTTCCACCACAGGCACGTGAACACATTTATCGCAACCGAAAACACCACCACTTCATTAATGTGCAAGTGGTATGCCAGCGGATCAGATAATCTCACACGTCTGTGCAAAGTTTCCTGGTTCTGCACATGGCTCCTACATCTTTCGGAACAGCAGCATACCACAATTGATGGCTAATCTGCACCCCGAGCGGGCCTGGCTTGTTGGTGAGTGTGCTGTGTCAATGACTGTGATGTATGTGTGACATGCTGCTCTCCTCACATATTCTGATTGCACTGTCTGTCTGTTTTCCTCACAACTAGGTGACTCAGGGTATCCCAATCGTCTGTGGTTGATGACCCCACTGATGAATCCAACAATGCCCAGGGAAGTCCACTACAATGATGCCCAGGGGAGGACACGTCGTGTGGTGGAGCGCACTTTTGGACTGCTCAAGTCTACATTTAGGTGTCTAGACAAGAGTGGTGGTGCACTACTCTACTCCCCACAGAAGGTGTACCAGATTGTAGTTGCCTGCTGCATGCTACACAACCTGGCCTTGCGCAAGAAGATCCCCCTGATTCTGGACGATGATGAGCAGCAGCAGCCCCCTGCGCCAAACCCACACATGCCCAGTGACGATGACAGTGGTGAGGAAGAAGGCCTTGACGTGCGTCAACATCTCATCGCCAACTACTTCCGTTGAGTGTAAGTTAACAATGAGCGACTATGGCTGTGTCTGTGTGCTGTGCTGTTGTCTCCCAAACTTTGAGTATTGTTACAGGTATTCTGTCCACACACAGAACTATGCACA
The DNA here is from genome assembly GCA_963921515.1 of Calotriton arnoldi. NCBI lineage: Eukaryota > Metazoa > Chordata > Amphibia > Caudata > Salamandridae > Calotriton > Calotriton arnoldi. The sequence continues at coordinate 605,215 of CAWUFW010001115.1, forward strand.
GGATTAAAGGACTTGGGCAGGCCAGAACCGAATCATCCGACCACCTGAGCACCCTGAAGCACTGGACCTAATAGCCATAGTGCCTCACTAGCTCAATCACTCACTGTCAGTGATACAAGCGCACAGACACCCCAGGACACAACACTCTCAGATCTCACAGGAATAGCGTTAACAAGACACACCATGTCGCCCTGGCTCTTATACTTGTCCACAAGGGGTTCATTTGAAGACAAGAAACAGTTCAGAAGTTTTATTTCAACTACCGTGTAAGAACATGCAGTATACGGCACCAAAGTATTTGAGAAATGCATTTTGCACAAAAACATTTAGCAGAGTAACATGTCCACATATCATTAAGAAAGATGGTATATCAATAAGCACTCTGGATGAAGACCCACAAACCCATCCCCCCTCCCGCTGCTGGAAGAACCTGTATCAAATGTCCCTAAACGATGGGCTTTGTCAGCAGAACACACTCCTCAGCCCATAGATGGTCAAATGTACATCACATGTGCCGTGTCGCTCTTCTCTCTGGATAGTCCCCTCCCCAAGTGGGGTGCACCTAGCCCGCTGCCCCATAACATCTAAGAGGCACCCGTGGTCACTCACAGCTGCGAGACTCTGTTGAGTCGTGGTGATAGGGCCTGACCAGAACAGAATGACAAGGGACATTGTTGTTCGACCACGGACAGAATGTGCAGACAGTACTCCAGGAGCGCGGAGAGATCAAGCTCTGCGGACAGTTCCCATGTGACAGACATGAACGAAGCTACTTGCAAGACTTCAAAGTCAGGGATTTCCAAGTGCGCCAGCTGCACGATGGAAGCCTGGCTCATAATATGCGACAATCACCCCGATGGACATATGACAGCCTCCCCTTCCTCAGTTCTGTGGTACCAAGCGAAACAGACCGCAGAGGTCAGCAAAGTCAAAGCTACTGCAGACAAGGCCAAAGTCAGAGATGGCTGAGAACCTTTGTCAGAAGGATGCAAGAAATGTTGAGACAACATTGAATCAGTTGCCAACAGTTCCGGATGCTGGTAAGTAGTTACAGATCCAAGAAGGCACATGCAGCTTCGAAGGCAACCAGTTCCAAAAGACGATCCAAATCAGCTTTAGCAAAAAGGACCGCCATCCAATCCAGTAGCATGAAGGAACAGATGTGCTCCTCGCACCACGAGGACGAAACGAGGATTTCATGGCAAACTGGGAGTGGCTCGATGTAGGCATGGCACAGGAGCCGTTGCACAAACGGACAAGTGCAGCTGGCAGCCTGTCTGACACGTTGAAAGGCATCCCATAAACGGCTATCCCCGGAACAGTCCTGGTCATGGGCCAACAAAGGACTCACCCACAGGTCATAATCCAGATCAGCAAGAGATGTGTTGGAAAGGCAGAGATCCATGGCCCATTGAAAGGGGCATCGGCAACAGTAGAACACAGGTTGCACACAGGTGAAATAGGCATAGCGGAAGGTCAGCCTATAACTGATGCGGAGCACAGCCAATGGTATACATCCAAAGATGAGCTGCATCTGTTCACGGTACAGTTGCAACTGACCGGGGTTGGCCTGGACCACAGGACGGGCTGCCATTGCGTGAGAGGATCCGGAAAACCAGCAATCTGCAGTACTGACAAAGGGTTGATGTGAAACCGCCAAATGCAGTCGGTAAATATGAGGAGTGACACCCGGTAGGGCTCCATTAATAGTGTGCAACAAAGTGACAAGGCCAGAGCCTACAAGTGGAAAAAATGTGCAAGGTCTTCAGTATCAGACACTATTGATATTTGGTGTGTCAGTAGCCCAAAAACAAGTGGGAGAGTCTTGTCTCGCAGACATTGATTTGCGAGGGACGGTCAAGGCACCTGGGAATCGAAGGTCTCACGGCATGATGTGAGAGCGACTACTTGTTGAAACAAAAGCCCATTGAGCCTGCATCACTAATTGAAGTCTGCTTTCCTTGTGGGAATGTGAGGCCACAACTAACTATCTACAAGCACATATGGGGGAGTAAAGAGAACATTGCTACAGCAGGGAACACGTAATGCAAGTGTTCCTATTTACGGGACGCCTTCCTGTAAACCGCAGCAGTTGTGGTCATTCAGGATTAGATAACTTCTGTTGAGAAGGAGATTTGGCGTGGGTATGTCATCAGTGACTGTTGTCCATGTGGGAACAAATTAAAAAAGACTGGACATGACCCCTGAAAAGCCCGGTGTAACTGTATTTGAGTTTGTGAATGCGACAATGTCACCTTTGGCCACATGACAGGATGTGTTTTGATGCTGGCTCTTGTGGGATTCATTGATCAGCGCTGTGTGTGTTATAACAACCTACGTCATATCCATATTGATGTTATTAGGGTGATGGGAGCACACTACTTCACCTCCCAGCACAGTTCACCCCTTGGCATTCTGGTAAATGCAGTTCGGTAAAAATGCTTACTTGCAATGTAGCTTTGAGTGTTTTACCTGAGTTGGGCAGTGAGAGGTACAGAGACATTAGTGTATTGTGGCAGCTTTCTCAGTAGACACCGATCTCAATGGTATAATTTCGTGCAACACATGTGTCTAGGGATTGACAGCACTAACCTGCATCCAGCCGTGGTGACTCACTTCCACGGAAAAAGAAGTAAGCATTTCAACTGCAGTGCATTTGCCAGGATGCTGAGTGGTAAACTGTGCTGGGAGGTGAAGTCGTGTGCTCCCATCCCCCTTCTGTCCATGTTGATGGTGTTGGCCTGTGTTAACTGTTATGCATCTTGTACAGTGTTGCCTGGTGCAGTGCTTTACCTGTACTGCCATCATATGTCAAATCACTGTCTTTTTCTTGTGTGGTTCCAGGTTCCACTACTCTCTCAATGGATTGTCGCATTTACGTCTCATGATACATTGCAATGTGAGTGAACATGCTACTTACTATGATAAAAATTCCTCTTGACACAAAGGCATACGGGTGTGATTTGTGTTTATTTGTAAATGAGTGACAGGTGAGGGTTGAAGTTGAAAGTGATGGTACATGGATGGTTCGGGTAGAACACACAATGGTGGGATTCGACAGTCCAACAGTACACTCCCATCCTTGTGGCAATGTGGGATCACATTTACAACCAAGTCAATGTTCGGTGTGACACTGGTGACATCAACGCTGGCTCGGAGAACTGGTACGGCACGGTGCTTTGCCACGTGATCCTCCCTGGGACTTTTTTGGACGCCCCCTCAGTTGTTTGGCCAGGGGGGAACCTGCTGCTTGCTCGGAGGTGTCTGAGGATTCGCTGTGATGTGACTCACCCCTCCCTGTGGACGCTGCTGTGGTGTTGTGGCTATCATCCGGTTGGCCACTGGGGGGGGGTGGGCAGCTATTTGTGACACCCCCAAGCTGGCCCATGCACTCTGCAATTTGTCCCAAATGAGTATCCATGGACCTCTGCAGCAGGCGGAGTTCACGCAGTTCGTCAAGAACCTGGCCCATCTGTCCCTGGTTCTGCTGGTATGCCTCAAGGACAGTTTGCACGGTGGCCTGGGCCTCAGTCTCATTGTCCTCCTGAGACTGTCCCCCAGTTGGCCTACCACCTGCCCTGCTGCCATGGACCAGTTGTGGCGCCTGGCGCTGCCGCCGCACACTGTCCCCAGCATCCCGAGGCTGCCTGGTGGTATTGGCTACAACTGGCACAGGGACAGTGTTGGTGGCAGCGGTGGTGATGGTGGAGGTGGCTGCCATACAGGTCGGTGCTGCAGGGGTCAGCGTTGTTGTTGCAGCTGTTGTGGGAGAGGTGGTGGTAGTGGTGGTGGTGGGGACAGTGAGGGCCGGAGACTGAGCTTGGCCGGGCCTGCCGGAGGGGCCAGGTCGGTCCTCCTCATCCGTAAAAACCAGGGAGTCTGCATCCGAGGGTTCTGCTTCTTGGGTGGGAGACTGGCTGGGCGAGTCCATGGCACGGGCGCCTGCTGTCGCTGGCGAGTCACCTGTTGAACAGAGGTTGGATTGTCAGCATGTTCAGTACACGGCACAACTTTGATGTTCATGTTTGGCACATTTCAATTGAGACAACATGACTTTTCATCTTGGCATTACTTGTCATTCCCAACAGTTTGTCAGTAGTGGGACATGATGTGGAGGTAAATACATTGCTCGTCAGCGATGTGACATGGCTGTAGCGACAATTTCATATGTACAGATGTTGTATTTCTAAGTACATGTCCTCTGGTACCAACTTGTTGCTCATCCACTTCTGTTCATGCTAGGATATTTGTGACTTTGCTATGACTGTTTGTCTACTATGCCGCAACGTCCTGATTTCTGTTGTGCTTTTTGTACTGTCCTCGTGGGGTTTGTGATGTTTGACTGAATCTACATGCATGTGTGGTGTTGATTTGAGCCTTTATGCTTTGGGATAATGGTACTTGCACATTGGGTTTTGGCCACTGCGTTCCTGGGTTTTGCTTTGCAGTTACATGTGACTTCATCAATGACACTGTGATTCATGTGAACTGTCAATGGTATTTTCTGTGTGTGCACTGGCTGCAACTTATGCAGCTTGACTGAGTTGGCTCACAAGTGCGGGATGTGGTGGTCAGATAGCTCCCTGCTGTTTGGGAGGGAAGACAGAGGGCCTTGTGGGAGTTGTGGTCTTGCTGTCAGGTCCCAACAACCCCCTCCCCAGTAAGATGGCTACCTACCTGTGAGGTGAAGCAGAGTGAGGAAATGCTAGCCTTATGAGACATTCATGTTGACAGCGTCCATTCTACATGAGTTTGATTTTGTCTGGCAATTGAGGCTCACTTGTTGTGCACAACGGTACATTACAGTGGGATGTGATCGTTTTGTTTGTACTTACCAGCCTCCACTCCCCCCTCGATTCCTGTGAGACTCTCGGGATGCAGTATGGCAAGCAACTTCTCCTCCCATTCAGTGAAGGTTAGTGGTGGTATGGGAGGGCCGCCACCAGTTCTTTGGGCCGCCTCGTGGTTCCTCTGGTGCCGATGCTTGACCCGGGCCTTGAGGTCGACCCACCGCCTTTTGATGTCACGCAGTGTGCATAGGGTGGTCCCTACAGCATTGACTGTGTTGTAGATCGTTGTCCACATCTGGTTTTTGCACGCAAGTGGGGTGTGTTGGACCAGACTCCCATACAAATGTGGTTCTACCCTTATTATCTCGTCTACCATCACTTTCAACTCAGTGTCGGTGAATTTGGGCATTTTCTGTTTGGCCATGGTGCAAAGGTAAGACAAGTGCAGGGTGCAGGGGGTGGTGGAGTTATGTGAAGTGTGTCAGGTGTGTGGGTGGGAAGTGGTGTTTTGTGGAGATGGGTGTATGTGATGTTGTGCTGTGTGCGTAAATGGTGTCCTGTCTTTCTCTGTCAGCTTCTGGTGTGCAAAGGATGCTAGTCCAGGAAGGGGTTGGTTTTATGCTGTTGTATGTGGGTGTGTCCAAATGAGTGATGTCCTCCAGGTGTTTCTTCCATGCTGGGCATTGCTTACATTGCCAATGGACATTTGGGGTGTATCATTGTGGCGTGTGTGATGTGATTGAGGGCGGCGTTGAGTGCAGGCACACTTTGTGCATCGCTGTTCAGTTTGTTACTACCGCCATTCCTTTGGTCTATGCGCGAGCAAGGGATTCGGAACACAATGCTCTGTCCTCCAGCTCCGTGGTTTCATCGTAATTGGCCGTGTGGTCATTCCGCGGCAGGAGCGGCCTTTCAGTCCCTTGAACTGCTTTCTCCGTCCGCCGCGGTCGGATTTGCAACTTTTCCAGGCATGTCGGACGGTCATTTGTGAGTTCCGTCCGCCGTGGTGGGATTTTCCGTGCATTGCATCATAATTTGACCGACGGAGATGCCGAGGGTCATGTGGGTAGATTTTTGCCGCGAGCACGACGGACGGAAGCCTTTTCCGTCCGGCATCGTAATGAGCCCCTAAGTTCATAAGAATCTATTCGGATATTAGGATGACAAATAATGTGAGTAACTATTAAAGTAGCAATATACCCCTTTCATGTAGTTAGTTTAGCTATTGTAGATATTTGGGATCAGATGCTTATGGGGGCACTAGCCTACAAAAACAAACATTGGGCTGGGCGGAAGAATGCAGTGGATGGACACTTGCCAGGAAATACAGACCCAAGATTGAATAAGAGTGTATTATGGTTTATATCTCTATATAATCTGTCATAGAAATGGCAAGGCTGTCAAATATAGAATGGGATTATGATCATACAATAGTGGAAAAAGAAATGTGTGTTATTAATATGAGAAATTAATTAACCCAAATATTTATTACAAACAATGATATACCTGCAAATTTGATTAACTGATACCTCTGGGGCATTTGCGTTTAAGAGTAATATCGAGTTATATGCACTGTTATCAAATTACTTTGCCTATAAAAGATATATGAAGGGTTAATGATCTTTGAAACAAAAGCCATTTATGTAGAATTGTTATGGGTTTTGAATGAATTGTGGAAAATAATGGATAATGATTTTTTCAGCACCTCTGTGATTTTGACTATTGAGTCTTGAACGACATGAAACGTGCATGGCATGTGAACAAGGCCGTTGTACGGCAGAAACCCTTTATGGCGGAAGGCAAATAAATGAAAATAACGATCCTGCATTGGTGTCTGCTTCGTGTTGTTTTGAAGGGATCTGAGAGCGATTGAAGAACTGATAGATATATATATATATATATATATATATATATATATATATATATATATATATATATATATATATATATATATATATATATTATCTACTGGCGGTCGCCAGTAGATAGTTATAGTTACAACCTATTATCCATAGGAAATCCGCGACATTCTATTTGAAATAACTCTCTTGCCGGTTGACGTATCTTCGCAAAATTTTCAAACTTTGTGGGGCGCTCCGGTCCGCTCCTACCCTGAAAGTCTCGGGGGATTCGTCAAGCGGGGCCGAGAAAAGGGGGTCCCAAAACGCGTTTTCCCCATTCATTTTTCCATAGGAAACTTTAGACACGGCTACAGCCCGAACTGCTGAACGGAATGACACCAAATTTGGCAAAGAGGTAGTTCTTGGTTCAGAAAGAACCCTTTTGTTAAATGGTGTAAATCCGTTCAGTAGTTGCTGAGAAAATCAAAAGTAAAAGTACATATATATCTATGGGCACGGAGGATTCGCGCACCCTGAGCGCACCCTGCGCGCACGTCCCGATCACGAGCTGCATGTTAATTGGCTGTCAGCTGGCTGTCAACATTCCGATTCAGGAAATGTTGGCAGCCATTTTGTCCCTCGGTAGAACCGAGGGACAGAAACAAGTGCGCAAAGCGCACAAAGGGGGCAGGGTAGAAACACCCTGACCCCCTAGGTCTGCTCAGGGGGTCCCACAGTGATGTCATCAGTGATGTCACTGACCATGTCATGAGTGATGTAATATGTGACGTCATCAGCAGTGCATTGCGGGGGCGCGAGTTATAGTTAGCTGAACTAACTATAACATGGGAATTTCACGGGTTTTGTACGAGTGAAATGTCCAACTAACTATAACTGTCCCTAAAACCTATGGTTTTTTCAGTGAATATATATATATATACACTGAAAAAACACAGGTTTCAGGGACCTTATAGTCAGTTGGACATTTCACTCGTAGAAACCAGAGAAATTCAGCCGTTATAGTTAGCTCAGACAACTATAACTCACGCCCCCGCAATGCACTGCTGATGACGTCACATATTTCATCACTCATGACATGGTCAGTGACATCGCTGATGACTTCTCAAATGACATCACTGATGACATTGTTCACTTAAATTAAGGGGTGGGCGGAATTTGCGTAGTCGCGCTACGCAAAGCTCTGCGAAACGGTAAAAAATCTCCGCGAGCACGCAAAAGTTCCGCGAACACGCGGAATTGCTTGTTCCGCCCATTTGCGATGCTTTTTTCCTGTTCGCGAATGCCGTTTGCGTGCTCGGGGAGAAATATCTCGCAAACACGCATTTTGAAAGCGCAAACAAGCAAAAAACTCCGCGAAGCCGTGGATCGCGGAATTTCTGGCAATTTCGCGTTCTCCGCGGAACGCGAAATTACCCAAATTCCGCAAATTCCGCGAGCAAAACGGAATTTACCGCCCAGGCCTACTTAATATCTGATGCACCTCCTCACACCCTAATATAAACTTTCATACACCCACTTTAAAACACAGACTACCATTCTCGAAACCATAGACATACCAATACCAGTACGTACATACCCACTCACTGATTGATAGGTCCACAAACACATCCACTCACTCACCCATACAGGCACTCATACGGCCAGCCACTCACCAATACAGCTGCTGAGATATCCACTCATACACCCATACAGCCGCTCAGATACCGTCAGTCACCCATAGAGCTACTCACACACCTACTCACTCACCCAAACACTCAATGACACAGCTGCTTACTCACTCATACGGAAACACAAACACACTCGCTATTCATACAGATACTAACAAATACTTACTCTACATACAGTCGCTGACACAAGCACATGCTCACCCATACAGCCACTCTCAGAAGAACACACTCCCTCACACATAAAGTCACTTATATACTCCAACACTCACTTATGCAGCCTTTCACATATGGAGTGGCTCACCTATATATCACTGAGATATCCATTTACTCACCGACACAGGCATACGCACACTCACTCACCCATACAGTCCCTCACAAATGTACTCATGAGCCCATACACCCAGGGATTCACCCACTCATACATCCATGCAGGAAGTCACACACCCCCTCAACCACCCACACAGACACTCAGGCACCCATACAGGTACTCAGACAACCAATCAATAACCCATATAGACACTCATCTATCTACTCACCAACCAATGCAGCCACTTACACACCAACTGACAGACTGATACACAAATTGACACAGATTAGCCACTCACCAATACATTCACTAAGACACGTTTAATCACTCACTCATACAATCAGTCACGTACACACTAAATCATCCATAAAGACACTCATACACCCACTCATTCTTCAATAAACCTTGACGTACATAAATATAACATTCTTAAACTTTTAAGAAACACTCACTCACTGGATGATGTCATCAGTGATGTCATTTGAGATGTCATCAGTGATGTCATCAGTGATGTCACTGACCATGTCATGAGTGATGTAATATGTGATGTCATCAGCAGTGCATTGTGGGGGCGTGAGTTATAGTTAGCTCAGCTAACTATAACGGCTGAATTTCTCTGGTTTTCTATGAGTGAAATGTCCAACTAACTATAACATCTCTGAAACCTGTGTTTTTTTCAGTGAATTTCTAAGGTTTTTTAAATGCTAATTACTAACTATAATGTCCCTGAAACCTATGGTTTTTTCAGTGAATTTTTAAGGTTTTTTAAATGCTAATTTCTAACTATAACGTAGTAGTCGCGTTTGCAGAGTGGTTCAGAAAGGGGGCTGGGCCTCTGACCAGCGCTCAGGAATTCCGCTGCATAGGACTTACAGGAGGTACCAGGAGGGCTCCTTGGCCCCCAAAGCCCCTCAGGAGTAAAGTGGACTTCATCCCCCAACCTGTAGTGAGCCAGGAGGCACGTTTGCAGAGTGGTGGAGAAAGTGGGGCGTGGCCTCCGACGACCTCTTAGCAATATAACTGTGTGGGACTTACTGGAGGTAACAGGAGGGGTAGTTGGCCCCCAAGGACAACCTTGAGAGCCAACTACCCCTCCTATTACCTCCAGTAAGTCCCACACAGCAGCATTGGTAAGTTCTGAAAGTAGGCCACGCCGCCATTTGGCCCACCACTTTGCAAACGTGCTCCCTGGCGCACTCTTGGATGGGGATTAAAGTCTCCTTTGCTGCTGGGGGTCGTTAGGGGCCGACTATCCTACCTGACACCTCCAGTAAGTCCCAGATAGTGGGATTGCTAAGATGTTGACACAGGCCACGCCCCCTTTCTCCACCACTCTGCAAACACGCCTCCTTGCACGCTCTTGGTTGGGGGATAAAGTCCCCTTTCATCCTGAGGGTCCCTGGGGGCCAACTAGCCCTCCTGTTATCTCTAGTAAGCCCCACACAGCTGGATTGCTGAGAGTGGTCCAAGGCCATGCCCCCTTTTTACACCACTCTGCAAACACGCTTCCTGGCGCACTGCTGCTCGGGGGATGAAGTCCACTTTAGTCCTGAGGTACTCAGGTTACAAGAGGACCTCATCGCCGCACCAGCAATGCGCCAAGAGAAGCGTTTGCAGAGTGGTGTAAAAAGAGGCGTGGCCTCAGACCACCTCTCAGCAATCCCACTGTGTGGGGCTTACTGGAGGTACCTGGGGGGCTAGTTGGCCCCCAAGGACCCTTAGGATTCAAGGGGACTCAATCCCCCAACCCAGAACGTGCCAGGAGGTGCGTTTGCAGAGTGGTGCAGGGAGGGGGTTGGGCCTCCGGCGAGATGCCGGCTTCTCTCCTCTTTTCCTTTTTTTACAAGGGGGGCTGTGTGGCCCCCCTTCTCTTAATTTTTTTTGGGCCCTGGGGACCCCATCCCCCAGGGCCTGAGCCATTTATTTTTTAGTTTTTTTTAAAAACGGGAACGGGGCCACGTGGCCCCCCTTCCGAGGCCGATTACGGCCTCAGGGACCCCATCCCCTGGAGCTAGGCCTTTATTTATTTTCCTTTTTATTAAAGGGGAGGGGGGCCATGCAGCCTCCCTCCCTAGGCCATCCCTGGGGCCCGGCCAATTTTTAATTTTTCTGGATTCATTTTTTAAGGAAGGGGGGACCGCGTGGCCCCCTTCCCTGGGCCTCTTTTGGCCCCGGGGACCCCATCCCCGTGGCCTGCCCAGCCTCATTTAAAAAAATTTTTTTAGATGGGGGCCACGTGCCCCCCCCCCTCCTGAGGCCTTTTTCAGCCCCGGGGACCCCATCCCCCGGGGCTTTGTCTCTTTTTGATTATGTTTTGTAAAAAAAAACTTACGAGAGGGGGGCCACATGGCACGCCTTCCCTGGGCCACTTTTGGCCCCGGCGACCCCACCCCCCAGGGCCTGGCCTCATGTTGGGGACCATGGGGGGAGCCCTAATGCCCCAGCTTTTGGACAAGGGGAGCTGCGAACTTGCAGCTCCTCTTGTCCAAAAGCAAATCTGCTTCGCTTCATGGAAGCGAGAGCAGGTTTCCTGCTCACGCTTCCATGAAGCGAAGCAGACGTTTGCAATGACAGGCGGGAGCAGTGCTCCCACCCTGCCATAGCAAACTGCAATGTCCCGGGGGTGGGCACCCCAGGACATTGCTAGAGCCGGCCCTGGGGGTGATGGCCCCCAGGGTCAAGGAGGGCTCCTAGAGGGGGGCCGCGCGTCCCACCTCCCAACTTGAACATAGCTCCGGGGAGGTGGTGGTCCCTGGGGTGGGGAGTTTGCAACGGAACCCTGCATTTGAATAAATAGTGCCCCGGGGAGGTGATGGTCCCCAGGGCAGTGTGGGGGGGCTCGAGCCCCCCCACACTTTGTTTTTAAATTATGCCCCAGGGAGGTGGTGGTCCCTGGGGCTGCGGGGGCCCCCGCGGGCCCCTGCATATATTTTCCTCATTTCCCCCTGGACCTGGCCCACCCGAGGGCTTATTAACATGAAGCGCGGAATCCTGCATTTCATTTTTTTCAAATAAAAAAAAATAATAATAGTTCAGTAGTTCCTGAGAAATTCATATATAAAAAAATATTAGTATCTGGTGACCGCAGTGGATTTGCGAACCCTCCTGATCACGAGCTGACTTCTAATTGGCTGTCAGCACTTCAAACCAGGAAGTGTTGGCAGCCATTTGTGACTCTATTGGACTGAGTCACAAGAAAAAAGGTAACATAACAAAAAAAGGGGGCAGGGTAGAAACACCCTGACACCCTAGGGCTGCTCAAGGGGTCCCACAGGGACCCCGAAATCCAAAAAAACAATTAAAAAAAAACAAATTATCGGCGGGATTCGCGTAGTGTCCGCAAATCCCACTAAAAATGTAAAAACAAATGAAGCGCGGTCACCCGCACTTCGTTTCTTTTAAGCCCCCGGTGGGCCAGGTCCCGGGGGCAATCCTTAATTATGTTGGGTACCACTACCTCCTCGGGGCTATGTTAATAATATGCGGGGCACGTGACACCCCCGGAGCCCTGGGGACCGCCACCTCCCTGGGGCTTTTTTCTCATTAAAAATGCATGAGGGGGGCTCCTGCCTGCCCCCACGCTGCCCTGTGGACAGCCACCTCTCCAGGGCTTTAACATTTCAATTCTGGGGCCTCGCACCCCCCGCAGCCCTGGGGACCACCACCTCCCTGGGGCTTTTTATTAATTTTCAAGGTGTGGTGGGCTCCTGCCCCCCCACACTGCCTGGGGACCACTACCTCCCCGGGGCTTTAATCATGATGGGAGGGGGGCCACGCAGCCCCCATCCAGGAGCCCTCTATGGCCCTGGGGACCGCCATCCCATATGGCCGGCTCCAGCAATGTCCCGGGATGCCCACCCATTGCAGTTTGCTATGACAGGGCGGGAGCAGTGCCATAGCAAACTTCTGCTTCGCTTCATGGAAGCGGGAGCAGAAAAACTGCTCTTGCTTCCATGAAGCGAAGCAGATTTGCTTTTGGGCAAAGGGAGCTGCATGTTAGCAGCTCCTTTTCCAAAAGCAATGCCGGCTCCTGCAGGAGGCGGGAGCCAGCATGGACCGCAGGCGCATTGGGGCTCCCCCCGTGGTCCCCAACGTGAGGACCGGCCCTGGGGGATGGGGTCCCTGGGGCCAAAAATGGCCTGGGAGGAGAGCCACGTGGCCTCCCTACCTTTATTTTTTTTTAAAAACAATTGAACGGCCGGGCCCTGGGGTATGGGGCTTGGCTATTCCTTTTCTTTTTTTAAAAAGGGAGGGGGTCCCCGGAGCCATAATCGGCCTCTGGAGGGTGGCCGCACGGCCCACTCCCTTTTCATTTTTGTAATTTTTAAATGGCTCAGGCCCTGGGGGATGGGGTCCCCTGGGGCCCAAAAGGCTCAAGGGAAGGGGCCCACACAGCCCCCCTTCTTAAAATAATTTTTTTTTAAAGTAACCCGCAACTCGCTGGAGGACCCGCCATCTCCCTGCATGACTCTGCAAACGCACCTCCAGGCACACTCTGGGTTGGGGGATTAAGTCCCCTTTGATTCTAAGGGTGCTTAGGGGCCAACTAGCCCACCAGGTTTCTCCAGTAAGCCCCACACAGTGGGATTGCTAGGAGGTGGTCCGAGGCCACGCCCCTTTTTACAACACTCTGCAAACGCGCATCTTGCCGCACTGCTGGTGGGGTGATGAGGTCCCCTTGTGTCCTGAGGACTTGAGGACTAAAGTGGACTTGATCCCCCAAGCAGCAGTGCACCAGGAGGCGCGTATGCAGAGTGGTGTAAAAAGGGGGTGTGGCCTCTGGCCACTCTCAGCAATCCAGCTGTGTGGGGCTTACTGGAGGTAACAGGAGGGCTAGTTGGCCCACAGGGACCCTCAGGAGGCAAGGGGACTTCATCCCCCAACCAAGAGCTCACCAGGAGGTGAGTTTGCAGACTGGTGGAGAAAGGGGGCGTGGCCTGTGTCCACCTCTCAGCAACCCCATTGTGTGGGGCTTACTGGAGGTAACAGGTAGGCTAGTTGGTCCCTAAGGACTCCCAGCAGCAAAGGGGACTTCAATCCCCATCAAAGAGCGTGCCAGGGAGCACGTTTGCAGAATGGTGGGCAAAGGGGGCGTGGCCTGCTATGAGAACTTAGCAATCCTGCTGTGGGGGACTTACTGGAGGTAATAGGAGGGGTAGTTGGCCCCCAAGGATGTTCTTGGGGGCCAACTACACCTCCTGTTACCTCCAGTAAGTCCCACACAGTGGGATTGCTAAGAGGTCTTCGAAGATCACGCCCCCCTTTCTCCACCACTCAGCAAACACGCCTCCTGGCACACTACTGGTTGGGGGATGAAGTCCACTTTACTCATGAGGGACTTTGGGGGCAAAGATGCCCTTTTTTGGTAACTCCTGTAAGTCCTAGGCAGCTTAATTCCTGATCGTTGGTCGGAAGCCCAACCCCCTTTCTCCACCACTCTGCAAACACGACTACTAGTTAAAGAAGCATTTGTAATGCAATAGTTCTCACATTTTCAAGAGTTAGAGCTATTGGCATTGTAAATGTAACATTTTTTTTACTAATGTTTTTTGCAGTGGAGTTGATGTACGTTGTGTGTAGGGCAAATATGTGGATTGTTGTGCAGTGAAATTATCTGGATAGAAAGTATGTGGTATTTACTGTATAGGAATTATGTTAAATGGAATTATGTGTTATGGAGATTAATTATGTGGTGTGGTAGTCTGTGTTGTGGAGTGGTAACCTCAGGATTATTCTTTCTCGTTTCCATAGAAGCTAAAGTATAAACTCAATGAGGCACAAAAAAAGAAGCAACCACAGAGGAGCACATCTGGACCTAGCCAGAGGTATGAGCAGGGCCACTGGAATTATGTGACTGTTCGGCTGCACCAATTTTCGTATGATTATACATTTTCCGCATTTGCCACATAATCAATCATCTGCTGCATAATCTGCAGATTTGAACAAAAAAAATTTGTTTCTAGCTCAAACAGCTCAAACTTTACCAAAAATGCAGAGACAAGTGTTACAGCGTGGTAGAAGGCCGTTTGCAAAGCTGGAATGGTCACCTGTTACTTATTGCTAAATGTGGGTGTTAAATTGGTACTAATGGTGCACACACCACTCTTGCTTCTTTCTGCGCCTCTCTTGCCTCTTTCTGCACCTCTCTTGTTTCTTTCTGCAACTCTCTTGTCTCTTTCATCATTTCTATTGCTTCTTTCTGCACCTCTGTTGCTTCTTTCAGCACCTCTCTTGCCTCTTTCTACACTTCTCTTGCCTGTTTCTGCACCTCTCTTGCCTCTACCTGCACTTCTGTTGCCTCTTTCTGCACCTCACTTGCTTCTTTCTGCACACCTCTTGCCTCTTTCTGCACCCCTCTTCCCTCTTTCTGCACCTCTCTTGCCTATTTCTGCACCTCTGTTGCTTTTTTATGTACTTCTCTTGCTTCTTTCTGCATTTCTGTTGCTTCTTTCTGCACTTCTCTTGCCTCTTTCTACATTTGTGTTGCTTCGTTCTGTATTTCTCTTGCCTCTTTTTGCACCCCCCTGCCTCTTTCTGCACTTCTCTTGCCTGTTTCTGCACCTCTATTGCTTCTTTCTGCACTTCTATTGCTTCTTTCTGTGCTTCTCTCACCACTTTGTCTCACCTCTTTTAAATAGGAAGTGCAAGCTGTCAAGTTTAAAGGTCTGTGTGCTCTCGTGACTGAGGTATATGTATTCTTAAATGTGTTATGCATCTGAGATGGTAGCTTAAAAAGCGGGTAGCTTCTCCTATAGGTGGTTAAATGTTCTCAGTTCTGCTCTGTCATTCGGTTGCACAGGCAGACATTTCTTATGCATATAGGTGTTGTAGAGCCACTCAAATATACTATTGAATACCCATGTGCCCTGTATTATGAGCAGTAACAAATACATAGACCTTTTTGTACACAAATTGACAGAGTATGCTGTTTGAAACACAGGTATTTACGTACTTGTATGTTTATTTTTATGTAACGTCATTAGGAAAAAGCAGAGACACACGCATGCATACCTTCACAGACTTGGTCAGACTCACAACAGTGATATGGTTAGGATTGCTCTTTTACATTTGGTAGGCCTAACATTTTGAGCACTCGATGAATAGTGAACCTTCAAGAGAAAAGTGAGGTTTAAGACATCTTGGGAGAAGGATTAGTGATTAGGCTACTTTGTATGAGTCTGTGGAAAGGTATAGTCGAAGTAGGCCTCTTTCTGCACCTTTGTTGCTTCTTTCTGTACTTCTCTTGCTTCTTTTTGCACATTTCTTCCTCTTTCTGGACTTCTGTTGACTCTTTCTGCATTTTTCTTGCTTCTTTCTGCACCTTTCTTCCTCTTTCTGCACCTCTCCTGCTTCTTTCTGCACTTCTCTTCCTTCTTTCTGCGCCTTTCTTCCTCATTCTGTACATGTCCTACCTATGTAGGGATAGTTAGAAATTAGCATTTAAAAAACCTTAGACATTCACTGAAAAAACCATAGGTTGCAGGGATGTTATAGTTAGTATTAGCATTTGAAAAGCCTTAGATATTCACTGAAACAAACAGAGGTTTCAGGTACTTTATAATTAGGAATTAGCATTTAAAAAACATTAGAAATTCACAGAAAAAACTACAGGTTTCAGGGACGTTATAGTTAGGCTGACATTTCACTCATACAAAACCAGAGAAATTCAACCGTTATAGTTAGCTGAGCTAACTATAACTTGTGCCCCCGCAATGCACTGCTGATGACGTCACATATTACATCACTCATGACATGGTCAGTAACATCACTGACAACATCACTGATGACATCTCAAATGACATCACTGATGTCATCAGTGATTACATCATCAACTTAATATCTGATACACCTCCTCACACCCTAAAATACAATTTCATACACCTACTCTAAAATACAGACTACCATTCTCAAAACCATAGACACACCAATACCAGTTATTACATACCCACTCACTGATTCATAGGTCTACACACACATCCACTCACCCATACAGTCACTCATACATGCAGTCACTCATCAATAAAGCCACTGATATATACACTCATACACCCATACAGATACTCACACACCACCACTCACCCATAGTTACTCACACACCTAGTCAGTCACCCAAAGAATCAATCACACTGCCATTTACTCATTATATAGTTATACACACACCACCTCACTTATTCATACAGATACTAATACATACTTACTCTCTTATACAATCACTGACACAAGCACACACTCATCCATACAGCCACTTTCACAATCACTCACTCTCACATATAGTCACTTGTATACTCCAACACTCACATATACTGCCTTTCACATATGTAGTTACTCACACATGTACCACTGAGACATCCATTCGCTCACCAACACAGCCATACACACACTCACCCAACCATACAGCCCCTCGCAGACACAGTCATGAACCCATACTCCCAGTGAATCACCCACTCACAAATCCATGCAGGGAGTCGCACACTCCCACCCACCCACACAGACACTCAGGCACCCATTCAGGTACTCAGACAACCAATCAGTAACCCATATAGACACTCATGTAGCTACTCACCAACCCATGCAGCCACTTACATATCAACTGACAGACTGATACAGTCATTCCTACAGATTAGTCACTCACCCATGCATTTACTAAGACACATTTAATCACTCACTTATACAGTCAGTCATGCACCCACTAAATCATCCATTCAGACACTCATACACTCACTCATTCTTCATTACACCTTGGCAAGTATATATATATAAAACATACTTAAACTTTTCAGAAACACACAGTCACTGGATGATGTCATAAGTGATGTCATCAGTGATGTCATTTGAGATGTCATCAGTGATGTCACTGACCATGTCATGAGTGATGTAATATGTGACATCATCAGCCATGCATTGGGGGCACGAGTTATAGTTAGCTCAGCTAACTATAATGGCGGAATTTCTCTGCTTTTGTAAGAGTGAAATGTCAGCCTAACTATAACGTCCCTGAAACCTGTGGTTTTTTCAGTGAATTTCTACGGTTTTTTAAATGCTAATTCCAAACTATAACGTCCCTGAAACCTCCGTTTTTTCAGTGAATATATATATATATATATATATATATATATATATATATATATATATATATATATGTATGTTCATTATATATCTATATGTGTAAAATTCACTGAAAAAAGCAAACAATGAATTGACGTTATAGGTAGGTGAAACTGTAAGAATGTCAGAGTAAAACATAATGTTTTAAATTAACAAAACCACTGAAATTCACCAGTTATAGTTATCTCAAGTAACTATAACTTGTGCCCAAAAGCAACTATAATTTGTGTGGTACTGATTTGTACACTCTTGTCATAAATTATATATTTCTGAGGTTATTAAGGATGTTATCAATGTAGTCATTGAACATGTCATTCGTAATGTAATATGTGAGGGTACAAGCAGTGCATGGTGACAGAGTGAGTTATAGTTACTTTAGGACATGCTTTCCAGTTAGTTGAGATAACTATGGTGAATATCAATGATTTTATTAGATTAAAATATTATGTTTTAACTGACATTTTCATTCAGGGACAATAAACAGAGAAATATAACAATTGCTAACTATAACATCATTTTAACCTTGGGTTTTTTCCAGTGAATTATTATAGTCTTTTTAACATATACTAATATGTCCATCGCCGTGCACGGAATGGGTGGGCTGTCCAACTGACATGGATGGCCAACTCTATGCTGTCCATGACCGGCTATGTCATGAGGGACATAATATATGAGGGAACAAGGATTGCATCTCAACAAGGCATGGGCGTAGTTCGCAGAGTTTCGCTACGCGGAACTACGCGAAGTGACAAAAAAACTCAGCGGAGTTCCGCTAGTGGAGGAGTGCAGTGCGAACTGCCATTCACGCTGATCTTCCTGGCGCTCAAGTAGAAATTTTACCCGAGCAGCAGCTTGCGCTCGCCAACTTACCATTCGAGTTCTGACTGACAACGCAGGCTCCCATTGAAAAAAGTGGTGGTTGCGGAAAACCTTGCACCGTGTCGCTACCACATTGTGCATGGTTGTAAAGAGGGGTCCCATGGGTACTGCCACAGACTCCAACTAGAGGCCTCCGGGTGATGGGGGGCCTGCAATGTGCCCCCAAAGTCAGTTTCCCACAGCAGTTCCGTGTCAGACAGACCGATTCGGAAAGGCTGCCGGAATCTGACATCATAATACGTCGGTCGGAAACGCGGTCCTTAGACCGGTATGATTCGCCTCTGACCGACTCGGAGTCTCCAAATGCCAGTCGGAACCAAGTCGCAAAGACCGAACGGTTACATTCAATCAGAATCGGTCGGTGGGAAAGAGTCGGTCAGAAACATGGGTTCCGACATGGGTTAGGAAAATCTGAATGCCATTCGGAGCCTTTACGACTGACATCCTAATAAGGCCCTGTATATCAATGCAATACAACACAAAGGGGATCATTACGATGTCGGTCGGAAAGGCTCCGAATGGCAGTCGGATTCCCTGAAACCATGTCGGAACCTATGTTTCTGACTCGGTCGGAATAATTTCTGCCTGACCGATTACGATGTACTCGGTCAGAAAGCAAACCGTTCGGTCAGTCCGAATTGATTCCGACCAGCATTCGGAAGCTCAGAGTCGGTCAAAGCCAAATCGTACAGCTATATTTAGTTTTTGGAACATATGTGAAGGGTTGCAATATTTAGGGGCTCATTACGATGTCGGTTTCGGAAAGCCTTTCTGAATTGGTCTGTCTGACACGAAAAGGCTGTCAGAAACTGACTTTGGGGGCCCCTAGCAGTCCCCTGTTTATCCTGAGGCCTCCGGCTTGGGGTCGTGGGGTACCCATGGGACCCTCTTTCAAACCATGCATAGTATGGCAGGCACCATCGGGTGCCTGCCACAGGTTGCAGGGTTTTCCGCAATCACCCCTTTTTTTCAATCGGACCCTGTATTGTCGGTAGGAACACAGGCTCCCATTGAAGTCAATGGGAGACTTTCTGAACAGTGTTCGGAAGCATCATAATCGGTTGGTCAGACTCGCCGAAAGTGAATCAGTCGGAACCGATTCCGTCAAGGAGTCGGTCAGTTTGCTTTCTGACTGACATCGTAATGAGCCCCTAAATATTGCAACCCTTCACATATGTTTCCAAAAATAAATATATAACAAAGCAACACATGACAACATGGCACACATGTGTTCTAAAACAGTAAAACACTATGTATGTTTAAAAGTGCTGACGTTTATTTCTACATAACCAAATAAGATGGCAGACAACCTCTGTGAAGAAGGTAAAGAAAAACTTATTAAACTTCACCACATAAATAATTATAACTTTAGTCATGTTTTGTTTCAGAACAAAACATAGTTTACAACACTTATTTTTATTGAAATTATTGTTTAACCTTCAAAAACATAGAAGCATGTGTCCACCATTCAGTAGTCAGTGGTATACTGCCTTCTGACGTGACCACACACACCGGAGATTAGGAGAGGGACATGCACTGTAAAAGACTGCCATATATCTCTGGAAGAAAGTTTAGCTTGCACGATTTATAGGTATACAAATACAAAGGTATGCCATATAAATAAAATTTAATATTTTATTTGACATTTTCTGACATTTTTTCAGTGGATATTGAAAACAACAAAACAATTGTGAAGGTTTTCTAATTAAAATATAATGTAAGTTAACAAACAAAAATATTGTGTTTTTTTATTTTTTTATAACATTTTGAGAACAATGACAATGACAATGACAATGACAATGTTCAAATATTATATTACATTATACACTGGAAAGTACTGTACAGTGGCTGGGGGGGAGATTTACTATTCCAACTGCACCAAGTGTTACCTCAGGGAGGCTGCTGGATAGTGACTTGGGTTGGTAGATCTACTATGTTAACTCCGCCAAGTGTTACCTCAGGGAAAGTGCTAGACAGTGACTGGTGGGGCAAATTTTCTATTCCAACTCCACCAAGTATTACCTCAGGGAGGCTGCTGGACAGTGCAGGATGGCTGATTTACTGTTCCAACTCGACCAAGGGTTACCTTTGGGAAGGTGCTGGACAGTGTCAAATGAGAACATCTAAGACATTTTGTTTGTAGATCAGAGAACTAAACAACAAAACTTCAAAAAAAAGAAATTTGTACAAACCAAAAAGTTATCTCAAGCCATCAAACTAAACCAAAATAAAATCACCAAAAGAAAGGTCCAAAATTGAAAAATTAGAATTGATCACAGACAATTTAGAAATGCATAAAAATCAGTAGATAATCCTTAAATTTCTTTCCAGTCTTAGATACTCTACGAAGAAACAAATTAACCTTTCATTTCTTAAGATGACCAATCAAAAGAAGAACCAAATACTAAACATCATAACATCATAGTCATATCATTTTTTTCTGTTTCTTTGCAGATCATTTTAAAATGGAAAATGCAAGACAAGCAGATTACATTAAATCAAAATGCGGGAACAGACTTCCAAAATAAGGAGGCTATATTTACTGTAAGGAGAGATTAACTGAGCCAGGGAGTCACTGGACGTATGTTGAATATTTCTCATCCTATTACAAAGGCAGAGTGGTTACTCTTGGTAACACAGTGGAAAAAAACACAGAACATACCCACTTTACCTCTGCAATGGAGATTTAAGTATGAGAAACTGTTCAACAAATGAAGGCACTTGCAGCTACCTCCAATGTACACTGTGGATCAGTTTGGAGGGAGTTAGCCCAGAACATCCCCATGCACGTTGCCAGTATATGCCCACAATTTAAAATTTAAGAAGAATGTTTCAATGACAAAAACAGTCAAGTAACTCTCAAAGAGTAAGACCTCAATCCTACTATGACATGCACATGCCCCCTGAACAAACTGTTTCTTTTACTAGCTAGGCTGTTCTACTCTATGGTAATGAGAACCCTCTAAAATGAATACATAGCACAGTAACCCTAGAGAATAGTTACATTTGGATGATGGGTGGCACTTTTAAATCAACTTCCCATCCTTTCACCCAAATGTATACTATCCAGGCTAACATTACCAACACTACCATCCCATTAGTTCATGGTTTACTTCCTGACAAACAATACTCAACTTACACTGAATTTTTATAAGTTATAAAATCTAAAACAATAAATAAAATTCCTAGTGAAATAATAATTGACTTTGAATTGCAAATGATTAATACAATTACTAAACATTATCCAAACACGCAAATTCAAGGATGATATTTTCACTTTTTCCAAGCATATTGGTAAAAGATTCAAATAAAAGACGTAGGTGAGGATTACATGACAAATATTAAAGTGCAACATGTACTAAAAAACAAACTGCATTGTGCTTTGTACCTCCTGAATGTGTGGATGACTTTTACACTTCAATTATACAATCAATTATACAAACAAGGCATGGAAAAATTGGCTCCACCTCTAAATACTGCAAAGACACATGGATTGGGCATCTAAACAGGTCAGGTCACAGAAGGAAACTAAGTTTACCTATTGAATGGTGGAGCTGTTACTCGGCATGCTTAAAGGGAGGTGCAAAAGCTTATAATGCCATGGAGGTTTGGTATAATTCTTTCGACAAATCAATTGGAAAATGACACTCCAACCTCTATCATTTCCTGTAAATAAAAAAATAAAAAACATTTCCAGGAAATGAGAATTAGGGGTGGGCAGAACTCATGGAGTTTCACTCAACAGAATTTCAATGTCCTCACAAAAGTATGCCCACATAGACATATTCACAGGCACCATGCCTTCACCTAGATGCATCAGTTCCACAGGCAAAATCCTAATATCTGAAACGCATACAAAGACCACAACATCTCATGTCATAGGAAGTCACATTGCAGGAAGTGACACCATTTATCATAATTACCTTGCCATTTCCAAAACTTCATAGCAGAAGTACATTATCTACTCTGGATAGCTTCAAAAGAAATAACAACATGTATAAATCACACAGGAAAGTGAAGTAAAATCCTATAGCTGATCTACCAAGTAGCAATACAATACAGCCACCCAAACATATGGAAAACCTAGGCCTAGCTTGTTTACTATCTCACACCTTACTTTACCTGATGCACCAATTGTTGACAGATCAATACATGTCTTGAAACAACAAATTGACTACTACAGTCCAACCTGGACTGCCATTCCCCATCAGCCCAATCACACAGTCCCACATCCTGTGTCCTGATGAGTACAGCCGTGTCTGGGCAGGTATCCACCAAATCCTACATCCAACATCGTCTCAGCCTCACCGCAGGGCACGTAGCCAGGTCATCATAGGAAGACACAACCAGAATGGGATGTTGGATGTGTCAGGAATAACAACATGGGAAGGATCCTGCACAGATCCAGAGCAGGACTCAGCCAGATGAATCCCTTACATACAATCCCTACCATGCACACAGGTCTGATAGCACACACACCTCACTCAAATACATAGGGACACAACTATCTTGGGACACCCTATGCTTTGCGAGCCAGGATTACATGCCCCTGGTGGACCTGTGCAATTCAGACACCACTGTTCACTCAGGCCAGCCAGCAGGGCATGGGATAGGATACCTACCTTTACAGTCAGGACAGTTTATCAAAATGTCACACTTGGAGTCACAGCACTCAAAAAAGGGACAAGGTGAAAACAGTCCGAACGGAGCAGGCATCAAATCTGCAGGCACTCAAAGGTTGGTTCATCATCCAAAACCTTGAATGAAGGAAGACACACATCTTCAAACTAAGACAATTTATCACATACAAAAGACAGACACAGGGAAATGCGTTTGCTGGCATATGGCACAATGAATGTCCCTGCACACAAGTCACAAGACATTACCACATCAAAAGAAAACACTCACTATCAGCTCATTATCATGTCCTGGACACCAATTGTGATGGATAGTAAGTCATTTTTCAGTAATCAGGAAATGCAGATCTGATCAGATGGGCAGAACAAACATTCATCAATGAGTCCAGCATACCACAACAGGAGCATATGGAACAAAATTGAACAATACGATAAACATTACAAGATAGAACAGCACTGAGGGATCAGGTGCACTTAGACGGTCAGCAACACACATACCGCACAGGCCACACATGGGGGGTAAGACTGGGGCCTTAAAGACAATAGCCATTGTCAACAGTTGACATTGTAGCATATGTGCACTCCACAATACACCCCTAAACGTGAACAGAGGAGGAAATGTCATGCTGACAGTCTGCCTCATATGACAGAGCAGCTGCCTCTTCTAGCCATGTCCGAAACACCTCTCATTGGTCCATAAACACGTGCCTCTGACCCTTACCCTACAAAGTCCTACACCCATCCAGTGACTCTTCATGTAACAAATTGTCCCACAGCTTAGCTATTGCAATCCTATGTAGGCACACAACTCACTCCCTGTGCTGCACAGTAGCCTCAGCCCTACACCATTAGCGAGTCGCTGCCCACAAGTGTTGCATTGTTTGGACTGCAGTGGCCTAACAATGCAAGCAAATGGCCGGGCGTCTGTTTAGCATTTCCAAATCCATCCTTTCATTGAATAACTTCAAAAACATAATCTGCAGGAATAGCCCTCTCTGCATCCACTCCAACGGAAGGAGGTTGAACTAAACCTTCACTGGGCCAAGTGCATCTGTAACTCAGCAACACAGGTTTGCAGCATACAACCATGTCCAGAACATAAGCATCAATTACAAAATAGGTGCATTACGTCGTGTGCACAGATGGCAGGACACAAACTTTCATGGTTGGACAGCTGAGGTGAGACATGACCTGTGCCAGATGTCAAATTGAATGGAATTGAGTTTGCCATCATGGCATACTGTACATCGGTAGTGTCTAGTTTTTTGTCACTCCTCACCCATGGAAGACATGTGGCATAATATATCATTGTCCTATAGCTAGTGAGCAGGTGACAGTGGGCCATTCTTCATGTGTCCAAACACATCCAGAAATAAGTTCACCAGTCTCAAATCTCCATCCATGACGCGCAGGCCGTGGGTTAGGAGCCAATGTGCAGAATCAGTGTCTGTCACTCTACACATGTGTCCTATCTCAGCCATCAGTGTACCATGTGCCAAGAAATGGAGCCCTGCAATGTCAGGATCTTCCTGCCACTGAAGAAAGGTAATGTGCTCCCGGACCCTGATTATGTCCCCCACTGAGCTCAATCCTGTGTCTCTCCATGCTGTCAGTCCTTCCCAACAATTCTTCAATGGAAATGAGCCAGGATGTGCAGAATAAGAGGCAGAGAGTACGGGATCATGCCCTTCAGTAGCCACAGGCCCACTACCCCCAAAAACACACTTTCACTAGGCTGTCAGCTCCACAGGGGAGCTGTGCTTCAGGAAGCAACATATATCCCGCAATCTCATGTGCCCTGCATTTTGAGAGCATGCTCACTTTGCAGAACTGACTACCAAACAAACTTAACACTGGCCATTGCAGTCGTACAGCCACATAACATTCCTTTTAAAATGAACAGCCTGGACAGCCTTCACTTTGGCAGATGCAGCCTACACAGAGCCACACTTATTATGCCACTAATGCAGATCAACATTCGCAGCATGGTGTCAAACTCCCTGGAGGTGTCAACAGGCACAGCCACTGTATGGTGATGGCAAAAACAAAAGATGCAGGGGAGCAGCATTGGCCTGTAACTGAAAGAGTGATCATAAAAACCATCTGTGAACGTAATGAGGATATGGCCCTGCTAAGATACACACAATGAGATACTTATCATGATCACAGTTACAGATCCATAAGTACCAAAAAGCCTTAAGGTCACGCATCACATTCTGCTCATCCACCATTACCTCTTGTGGAGGACAATCCACACAGATGGCAAAAACACAACACTTGACCCACTTAACACACAAACTCGACACACCCTGAAAATCTGATTGGATGACCAAGCACACACAAATGTGGATCACTATAAATGCACCAACAGTACTTGACATAGCATAGCATTCCCAACCGGACAATTAGATGGACACAAATAATAGCCTTTGAAATGACTAGACTTTCCTTAAATGTATGAAACAGAAATGAGACTCAAAGACCATGCAGCACCCAGCATTGTCTCAGAACAAGTAGATGAAAATCTTGGACACAACAAGCACAATCCAATCCTGACAGTATTGTGACAACTCCTAAGCCATATGTAGCTAAGTCACATGTGTGTCACCTGAATGATATGACTATTGCAGCCTTTGGCAGAAACTGTCTGCCATGCTAGGTACATTGTTAGGTGTGTCATATCCCATCTCTGAATCATATGCCTGAAACAACAACATTTAGAACTTCATCCCATATGTGAAGTGCACTACCAAGTTGCTCAGTTGGGTTGAAAAGCTAGACACATACTCATGACACATATCCATATGACGACACACAAACAAACCCTTGACAAACCAGGATACACAGTAGGTTTCATTGAATCAACATAACGCTCATAAAAATGCAAAAAAAAACAAGTTGAACAAACAACATAACCAAAGGCCTGAAGCACCACGCATTGTGTCTTGGTTACAGATAGCCTGTCACACATCCTCTCTGGTCATGTAGACACACTCAAAATCACTCATCGCACAAATACTCATTGTAAAGCTTGGACAACATATTACAACTAACATCAGACTGGGATAGCCCATACATCCCCTTCCTGCTGCTTACCATAGTCTGGTCTGGTGAATCATCTTCTGGTTGTATAAGCAAACACATGGACAATACGGAATCAAATTGAATATAACATGACCATGATGTGGCCCATGTCCACTTCACAGAATTGCGAAATGCCCAGACCCTCACAACATGACTGTTGCAGAAGGCCACAATGAGCTGTACATTACAATGCTACCTACCGTACAACTTTACAATCAGCATGGCAACACTATTATTCCAATTGTGTGACAACCATTCATGTACCATAGGATGTGTACACATTCAGCTAAAACGTACAACAATTGTGTCCCTGTAAGGACAGTAAAACACTGTAACTTACTGAGACATGTCCTGGACACACACACCATCCACATGATGTACACAAACAAAATCAAGATGTAATGACTGACATCTAATTTTAAAGGCACTGGACAATGAAGACCATAGGCACATTGCCTAACAGGAATATCAGCAGAAAGTGGAGTCCTTTGAGGCAACAGGGTTGGGACACTGTCAAAATAATGCTTAACTTACACTCACCATGGGTACAGGAAAAGTATCAGATGGGTACACTGCCTTGAAGGGTATTGGCCTACAGTGGCATGAAACCTGTGGCAAGGTTGTCATTGCCACTAGTTTACCAGATCTATAGAAGGCACAGACATGGGTCCACCGCTATCAAGTCACATACAATTCTTGTACCATTATTTCGTGTACATGGGTGTGTCCCAAGTCACTATCATGTAGTCAAAGTCCATATGTATCCAGGTGTATTGATGAGACAGGTGTCTTTCTGCACATTACAAACATTTGCAGCATGCTTCTCCTAAACTGTTGTACTTTGTCATACTTCCACTAAGTTGACATCTGAAAGCAAGAACCATGTGGACCTGTGTTTTCCTAAACAAATCTTTGTGACTTCATGTCACACTCATAGACAAAGCAAATGTTAACACTGACATCTAGCCAAAGTAGGCACAAAAATCTAGGATACATACTAACCAAGTGCTTGTACTCCATGGACAATATGCAATCTATGCCGTACAAACATCATTGTATACTTACATCACAAATTACACAGGAATGACAGATAACCCGAAATCCCTTTTGAAGACACAGAAATATGGAAAAATAAATATCAATTTTTTTTATTCAGAAAAATAAAATGGAGACTGTGGTAAGAAAAAGGCCAATGGCCAGTCCAATAAAGTCCATGGCTGGAGTGCTACTGTAAAGGGATACCTCCCACAGGAGGGGGATCTAGGAGGCATGCCAGGCACCAAAGGGACAAAACTAGGGAGGACTGGGTTGAGTTTGGGGAGGGATGGAATCAGGAGGGTGGGCAACTGCAGTGGTAGGGTCAGATTGAGTGGCTGGTGGATACACTGCAGTGGTAGGGTCAGATTGAGGGGGCGGTGGGTCCACTGCAGTGGTAGGGCTAGAGGGAAGGTTGGATAGGCTGGGCTTTAAAATTTTGGGGATGCGATTGACAATGGTGTGAACGGGAATAGGGAGGGCTTGTGACTTCTTGGGGTGGATTATTTTGGCTGTGGAGGTAGTGGGATGGGATGGGGAAGTGTGGGTTTCTGGAGGGGTGTTGGACTTTAGAGACCGGGGGATTTTCTTCTGGGGGTGGTTTTGGGCTAGTTTTTTTCTCAGTGTGTGGGGGGGCAGATAGGGATGGCCAGGCTCGGGCAGTAGATTTCCTCTTCCTCTTGGGAGGGGGTTGGTAGGTTTGGGTAGGGAAGAGGTCAAGGGCACAGAGGTGGAGTGTCTGGGCGGAGGGGGTGACAGGAGAAGCAAGGGTATGGGTTGTGGAGGCAGAGGGTTGTGAGGTCTGCGGTGTGTCTGTGGATGCTGGTGTGGTGTCTTGTGGTATGTCTGTGGGGGTGAGTGTGCTGTATGGTGAGTGTGCGTGCATGTGGGTTTGTCCTTGTGTCTGTGTGTTTGTGTGCTACGTGTGGCTGTTGAGGTAGATGCATGCATGCCTATGTTTGCGTGTGCTTGAGTCAGGGAGGGTAGTTGGGACTGTGGATAGGGAAGAGGCCGGAGGGGGATGGGGATGGGACAGCTGGAGCTGGGACACTGCTGCCATCAGTGTGGAGGCCAGAGCCTGATTGGATCTCTGTAGGGCAGACATGTCAGAGTAAATGCCCTCCAGGAATGATACCATTTGAGTGAGATGAGTGGTATGCACCTGGAGGACATTCAGCACTGCTGTCTGCCCCACAGAGATCTGCCTCAGGATGTCTATGGCCTCCACACTCAGGGCAGCAGGGGAGACAGGGGCAGGGGTGAGGTGCCTGGTGTGAAGGAGACGCCTCCCCTTCTAGAGGAGTGTCCATGGAAAACGGGCTTGGGAGCAGCTGGGAGGATGGAAATGTTAGGGCTGGTGGTGGACTTGGATGTAGAGGATTCAGTCCCTGGGTCATCCACCACCACATGGGATCCCTCAGTGGAGCTCAAACTGGTCGGTAATCCAACAGATGTTACATCCGATGTGCCCTGAGTGAGGCTCTCCTCACCCTCCGTGCCACTGGTTCCCTCCTGCTCAGATTCAGCACTGGAACCAGTCTGGCGAGCTGCTTCCCCTTGCTCCGTGGCTCTGCCTCCTCCGCTGGCTGGTTCTGATGCTGTGAACAAGTAGGAAAATGAATCACATCAGTCGTCTGTATGTACTTGACACATAGGTATCATCACAAATCTTCACAGATCAACCAACTACATCACTTGTACTTTTGCAATTATTTTTGACACTGTTCCGTAAATAGCACTTGTAAGTATGTCAGTTAAACTATGCTCCCTCACACATGATGTTGTCAGTGACATTGGGTGTAGCAATATCAAAAGCCACAACAACAATGTCAACTACTTCACTAGGTACCAGCTGATGTATTGTCTTTCACTACTGACAGCCTTGTGTCATTGCATACCTGTCTCATCTAATGCAACGGAGTTTAGACCTCACAATGTGAATAGGAGTCACACAATAGAATTGAGACATGGTATGCTATCTGCAATCCCTACTCATTAATTTGGGAACCATTGGGTCTAATGTTACAGGTCATATAACTGTATTGTCATACATCAAGCTGGCATCGTCTTTGCATTATTCATATCACACAGATAACAGTGATTGTGCTCATTTGTCCTGTAGCTTAAGTTCTTTTCTGTCCGGTCACACATCCAGTTCATAATGTGGAGACACCAAGGTAGTAGGCATGGCTAGGGTAAGAGGTACATGGCCCACAGTCTTGTGTTATCTATGCACAGTGTTAGGAAGATGACTCAGAATGCTGTGCACATTGGAAATATCTCACCAGTTTCACATCTGAACTATGCTCAACACACTGCCAAGTCCAATGACTGCATCTCCACAATGATTCAGGTGGATCAGTATGCCACTGGGCCATCTGGGTGCATCGTCTGTACAGATTATTAGTAATGAACATCTCTTCTTTAAGAGTTTAGTCAACACTGTGTACCATTCTGTCCAGACTGCAGAAGTCCACATTTGTAGAGACCAAGTCTGAATGTCCCTCACTTCTTTTTGCCATTGTGCACACTCTGGACTGCTTAAATTGCTCTTGTTTACCAACTCCTTTTGTTTAATTACTTCCAAATGATGCACATGTGTCATTTCTGAATCTAGTAGTGATGCATCAAACATATTATTTAAAAAGGCATCAAGTATGAATAGTCAAGAGCATTTACACACATGGGAACTGTTGTGAATGTGCATCTCATCATACCTTAAAATTCCAGCCCTGTTTCCACCAGTGACCACCTTTGTGTGCCACTGAATTACATGTGTCGTCACCGTTACAGAGTCAGACATATGGACTCACTCTTTGGAATAGAGAGAATAGAATCTTACACCCAATCATGTGCTAGACCAGTGTGACAAGTGACCTGAATTAGAAAACCTGTGATTAGTCCATGGGATACATTGGAATACACCAGGGATGGAACCTAACATTGGCACACTGACCAATAAAAACTCATCAAGGCCTCAACATAGACATCACCTGCTAACGGAATGTATAGCATGGGCTTTTTACACTTGAGTGATCCAACAACAACATACTTCACAGATTTGGTGTGACCACACTGAGAACAGTTCATACATTAGTCAATGTGCTGACAAATGTCAAGCAATCACATTACTCCTGAAGGTTATCTCCATGCACATGTTGTTGTAATTTCTGCAGATCACATGAGCATGGCACTACTGTCACTACACTGAACATATTTTCCTCACATGTTCCAGATGAAAGGGGCATAACCAGGCATCTAATAATCCTTGTGCATTTGCATCTTTTAACACTAAACAGTGGTTTTGGGTGTCTTACAACCTGTAAAAGGGCCAGCAGGCTAAGATACTTCAACGTACATGGTTAAAAAAGTTGTGCAACAAGGCACATACTAACCCCCTCCTTGCTGCTGTGTAACTTTCAACTTCCCATCCAGGTCAGGGAAGACCACTGCTAGGATGCAGAGCATGGGGGAGGTCAGAGTTCGGCACGCACCCCTCTTGCCTGAGGGGAGAGGCCCAGCTGGACTCCTGCGATCTTCTGCGTCCAGCCACAAAGGTCCTGCCACAGTTTGCGACAATGATAGGTGCGCCAATTGTCGACCCCCATGGAGTGCACCTTCCGGGCGATGGTCCTCTACAGCTCGGCCTTCTGATGGGAGTTGACCTGTAAGGGTGACATGGTGACAGGCCCTTAGTTCACATGCAACATGTTTCTGAGTCAAAAACTGTTACACATAGGTCATGGTCAGATTGACAATGTCTAAGGGGTAGGCAAGTGGCAATATGCGTAGTTCTCCTGTGTTCAATGATGACTCCATCCCATGAGAACAGTGATAAGATGTTTACCCCAGTACACACACTTCTACAGCAGTGTACCTGCCCAGAACAGTCATCTACATACTTTTGAAACTTTCTAGAAAAACAGTTCACATGCTTGCCAAGGAGATTCCTAATGCCAGTAGTGCATGGTTATTGCACATGTCCAATGACAATGCAGTGTGATCTTCACTCACCTGCTCCTCTGGTTTGCCTTACAGCTGGCTGTACAGAGGCAGGAGGGTGTCCAGCAGGGCTTGGTTCTCCTTCTCTGTGAAAGCTGTGGCCCCGTACACTGTACATGCCATAGTAGCTCCCAGAATATGTGGACCCAGCAGCAGAAAGGTGTGGAGATGCAGGATTATGGCAGGTAGTGCAGGTGAGTGACGTCTCTAGGGAACAGACAGACTTATATCTAAACCTCAGAGGCGGTCTTCAGTCCATGCTGCCAAAGCGGTAGTTTCGCGTTGGTCGCATTTTCCGAATCGGTCCAATGCATTACATTGCTTGCAGGCGACACGCCTACCACGTGGTTAAAAAAAATATCATCGAACCGCGAGTGAGTTTGATAAATTGGCAATGGGAGGTTACAGAGTCAGTTTCCATGCAATGTCAACACAATCCAAAAGCCGCGCCTGTCCCCATAAAAACTAACATCCAATGGCTGAGTCCGAATCAGTTATGATGCGCCTATTGCGTCCTTTGGATAGAAACCTGCGCCTGTCACCATAACAATTGATAGCCTATGGCTGTATCCGAACCGATTAAGATGTGCATACCACATCCTTTAAATAGAAACCTGCGTCTGTCACTATAACAACTGACAGCCTATGGCTGTGTCCGAATCGGTTATGATGTGCCTACCGCATCCTTTGAGTAATCGGTTGGCAGGGCAGATACTTTTGTAAATGTTGTCATTTTGTGAAGATCCATGGCTGGATGCAGCTTTTTACTGCTCATAAGGACATCTAAATGAAACGCTCACACTCCAATGATGACCTAACCTTTAGGGGCACATGACATTCTGATTGGGAGGCTATTACCAACTGGAAAGCAAGCAACTCCATTTAGCCTTTTAGGCTTGGTCACAGTCACAATGCGTTTTTGGGGCAATACAAGTACAGTCTTTACCTAGTCACTGCATTACGGGACAGTGTGACCCAGTGCGCAATCCATGTGATGTGAGACTGAAAAGGTGGTATTTTTTTAGGTGGTGTTTTTTTAAAATCCTGGATAATGCATTTACAAAGGAATGACTACACTGTGACATTAAGCAGCCACATAAGCTTGTGTTTGATATGTGAATTTCTAGTGTATCTTTGTGTCGCACACTTCAGTGTACAACTGCATTATATGGGACTCCTACATAGTTAATGGTTTGTTTATGTTATTGTATGTGTAATGCAGACATGACAACATGATAGTGTCCACCCTGTGTCAGTAGTGTGCAAGATAACCATTGTGAGACGCTGTGTGTTCGTGGTGTCCCACATCTCAGGCATTACATGATCCTACTGTGGGTACATTAGGACCATGTGATTGTTCTATCTAGGCTTATTTGGTTGTGAGTTGTGGAGTATGCCATGCTATCTTTACATGAACAGTGACAGACACTAGGGAAATTTACCCTACTGCACTCTATTTGCTGTGTCACCATACCTTGAAAACATGTCCAGCAAGGGTCAGTATGCTGTGATATGTATGTGAGGACAACCTCATTCATTGAGATGTGTATTCACTTTGGCATCCAGTTTTAGGTGTGGTCATTTTTGATTTGCTGTTTTTCGAAGTGCATGTTGCTTGGGACATTGTGAACTAACACCAACTGTGTTTACACTCTACACATAGGTATCACAGACAGCCTCCAGTGTACAGGCCCTTTCCATACCTCCAAATAATGGACGAACGGGACATCATCAAGAAATATCGTTTCACAAGGGCAACAATTGATGAGTTGTGCCAGCAGTTGTCACCTCATTTGCAGCCTGGTTGCACTTATCCAACCGAACTGACCCGCAAGGGGAGGGTGATAGCAGCATTGCATTTCTTTGCCACGGGAACATTCCAGTACACAGTGGCAGCATCGGGTGGAATTGTCCAGCCCATGTTCAGCAATGTCCTTTGGGATGTGTTGCAGGCATTCATCCGTTACCTGGAGCACTACATCAAGTTTCCTAAACCTGGAGAGTTGTCTGACATCAAGGGTGATTTCTTTGCCTTTGGATGGATACCCCATGTCATTGGAGCAATTGATGGCACACATGTTGTGTTGATCCCACCACAGGCCAATGAACATGTCTATCGCAACAGCAAACATTACCACTCCATCAATGTCCAGGTGGTGTCTTTGGCTCACAGGTGCATCTCACACATCTGTGCCCATTTCCCTGGCTCTACACATGATGCATACTTCATGCAAAACAGCGCCATCCCACATTTGATGAGTCAACTGCAGCCTGACTGGGCCTTGCTTGTTTGTAGGTGGTATTGTCTGTGTATGTTGCAGTGTGTGTTGGTTGTATGTCAGATAGTGATCTGTTGTCAGAAAACTTAAGTCTTTTCGGTGTTCAATGTAGGAGAAGTTGGATACCCAACCAACCATGGTTACTGACACCACTGCACAACCCAGTCACCCCATCAGAAGTGCGCTTTAATGAGGCCCATGGTAGGACCAATCGGGTAGTGGAGCGGACCTTTGGCCTCCCGAAGGCAAGATTCCTCTGTCTGGGCAGGAAGGGAGGAGCCCTCCAATATGATCCATTAAAGGTGTGCCAGATCATCCCAGCTTGTTGCATGCTACACAACGTGGCAAAACGTAAGGGCATACCTCTGATAGTGGACGATGGACACCAGCAGGTGCCAACGAGGGAGGATCCAGGACTGGGCCATGACGACAGTGGCGATGATGATGATGGCGTGGATTTGAGACAACAGCTCATCCACTACTTTTTCATGTGACTGTAAATTTGCAATGAGAAGAGGTGACTAACCCCAATTGTTTGTTGTTGTGTTGTTGGTGGACAATGTGTATGTATGCTTGTGAGTGTCTGATAATTGTCCTTAGGTTTTTCCTACGATGCGTCTTTGAAATGGGCAGATTTGCATGTACAGTGTTACCATGACGCCTAGCTAGTGTCCACACTGATATTTTTGTGCTTACGATGACTTAGTTCACGGAATTTTGCTACCTTATTCCTGATTCCTGACTCTGTTCTGTGTTTTTTCTTACCGTGGTACTTTGCCATGTAATCCACAGAGAGGACTTGCAAGTTGTGACCTTACCAGACTCATGATGCTGTGACAGACTCCAACATGGAACTGTTGCTGAACTCCCTAGCACGCACTTCCTTCAGACCTCATAGTCAGTTTATTTTGTTTTTAGTGCCTTTCGGTACTATGTGATGTGATTTGACTTTGTGTCCATGCACCAGGTTGTATCTGGAGAATAAACCTGTGTTCCACGTTGAGGTGTGCCTTGTCTGTTAGCACACGCCCAAAGAGTTTTCGAATAGAAATTTGACAATGATGAGTTGGTTTGCTAACAATGATTGTTGATTGTGCTGGCAAATGGTGGTAGTTTTGTTGACAATAGACTTCCATTGAATCTGTACCATGTACTACGGGTTGTGTGATAACCTGGTTGTGTATATCTGACATGCTCTGCCAAGGTACATATACTCACAAGTCCTTAGTTTACTCTTTAGAAGTGATCTGTTACCAATGTTGTTGACAATTTCTTCTTTAGGATTTTATGGGTCATTACAATATGTACATTTGGAATTCAAAGTCACCACATGAGCAAGTATTTCGGTGTAAAGTGTTTTATTTTTGTGCATAAAGTGTTAAGATAAATCCTCACAATGGTGGTGTGCTCACAACAAGAAAATAACGTGCAGCTAGGAGTTGATAGTGTTTGTAGATGAACTTATCCAAGGTAAATGTCTATGTATGCTTGTGAGTGTCTGATAATTGTCCTTAGGTTTTTCCTACGATACGTCTTTGAAATGGGCAGATTTGCATGTACAGTGTTACCATGATGCCTAGCTAGTGTCCACACTGATATTTTTGTGCTTACGATGATTTAGTTCACGGAATTTTGCCAGGGTACTTTGCCATGTCATCCACAGAGAGGACTTGCAAGTTGTGACCTCACCAGACTCATGATGCTGTGACAGACTCCAACATGGAACTGTTGCTGAACTCCCTGGCACGCACTTCCTTCAGACCTCCTAGTCAGTTCATTTTGTTTTTAGTGCGTTTCGGTACTATGTGATGTGATTTGACTTTGTGTCCATGCACCAGTTATTTGAGTCCAAAGTCCAACTTTGACCCTCCATCAAATGTGGGACAGCTCTTGATGACAGTCAACAAAGTGAACGCTTGGCACACACTGGAGGATACTTCTTGGGGTGGTACATTACCATCTGACTCTCAGGGATTGTTCCTTGGATGACCCTTCTCACAATTGGCGGGTGACCCTCAGATGCAGGCCCCTGCGGTACTGTGAACTCTCCGCCAGACTCCACGTCCCTCCCTGTGGCTTGGGCAGATGTTGATGCTCCAGATGTTGTGGGCACACAGGGAGGTATGGTCAGGTGATTTGCAATCTGGCGGAGGCTGGTACCAATGCCCCGTAGCACCCCACTCATATTGTCGATTTTCTGATTGAACATATCTAGCGATTGGTTCTGGACTGCTTGCAGCTGCTCGATGTTTCTTAGGATCCCTATTACCTGGCCCATTTCTCCCTGGTAAGCCTGGTAGGGCTTGATCACCCAGGAGAGGTCTGGGTGATCACCCTCGGCAGCACCAGCTGCTTGACGGCATAGATCCCCACGGCCCCTGCCATCACCCCAACCCACCCGAGCATGCCGAGTTGTTGGTGGCACAGTCAACACTGAGCCTCCATCCTCATTGACGGGGGTGTTGCTGTCTGTCAGCTCCAGAGTGCTCTGTGTTGCTGTGCTTTTGGCATTGTCCCGGGCTGCTGTGTCTGTCAGGCTAGGGGTCAGCTGGGTGTTGTCAGCTGAGGCGGGAGTGGTTGCAGTGGATCCAGCTGTAGCTGCTGGTGCTGTCTGGTGACCCAAACCTGATGGGCCAGGTTGGTCCTCGTCGTCTGAGGATGGTTGAGAGTCTTTCATGCCGAAGAACTCCTGGTCGGCCAGAGTCTGGGGCAAGCTGTCATCATTTTGTCCAGTGGTGTTCCCAGCTTCGCCCTGTGGGTACAGAAATGACACAATCATTGATGGGAATGTCCACTGCACCTCAAAACATACCCATTACATAGATGACTGAACTTAACAATAAGTTAATGAAGATAGATTGGCCTCCTTCATCCATGATGCTGGCCAATGATTTTGGAACACAATGCAATTCTGTCAAGACGTGGATTGGTGAACATGTCCACCTATGTGCATGAATGGGCATGTTGTGTTTAGTTCTCATGACATGTCAAAAGACATTGACTGGTACCAGACTCTGTGTGGATGACACTGGTGGGTTGGTGTTCTCCACGTCTGTACTTTCATGGTGACATACATACTCTTTAGTTCCCAATGTTGGTGTTTGTCAGGCCTGTGTCCTGGGCTAAGTCCATGTCTCAGCAGTAACATAGGTGGGGCTGCCTACACACTCACTCAGTCTGTTGCTTTACCCTTAATTATGTGGTCATGGTGCGAGTTCTCATCTCATGACACACAAGTGAATGCCTGTGAGGAGCCAAATGTGTGACTGCTTAGCTTTGTGCCTACCCAGATCATATATTTTGTAAATTGATTCCATAGTCAGAGAGATGACAAACTCTGCTGTCTGTTATTTTGTGGCTAACTAATTTCATGACCTGAGTTTTGAGTGCTTATGATCTATTTGTGTAAATTACACTCCTCCTCCCACCCAGCCCAACCAGCCTACCTGGCACTCTGCTTTCCTGACAATGAGTGGAAATGTGGGAGCGAGATGGCTGACACTGGGGATTGGTGTTTGTAGCACCAGGCCACAATGGGAGTTATGGTCAAGTCAGACACCAGGCACCAGTGTCAGTAATCTTGCCAGTACATTCCCAGCCACCGTCAGCCAAGCAGGGTACCAGGGGTGCTGTTTGGGCTGTGTGGGAAGTTCTGTGTGGGCCAATGCCTGATGGAAGTTGTAGTCACAAGCAGAGACTCCTCCAACACCCAGCACAACCACTTCATCTGGGCCTGTGGCTACCTGACAGTGAATGGAAGTGTACTAGCAAGATGTCTGACACTGTTGCATGGTGTGTGGTACACAAGGCCTTGATGGGAGTTATGGGAGTTGGATACAAGTTCAACACCATGCACCAGTGTCAGCCATCTTTGCTAGTCCACTTCTCCTCACTGTGAGGTAGGCATAGGCCCAGAGGAGTTAGCAGGGCTAGGTGGGAGGAGTATTTGCAATGGCTACAACTCCTATCAGGCCCTGTCCTACATACACCTTCCCACCCAGCCCAAACAGCCCAACAGGAACTATGCTTCCCTCACAGTGTTTCCAAATGTACTTGTAGGATATCTGACACTAGTGACTGGTGTCTGAGTTGACCACAACTCCCATCATGGCCTTGTGCTCCTCACACCAGGCCCCAGTTTCAGCAATCTTGCCAGCACATTCCCCATCACTGTCAGGAAAGCAGAGTCTCAGGTGGTCTGTTTGGGCTGGGTGGGAAAGTGTGTTGAAGACGAGGCTTGATGGGAGATGTAGTGATATCAAACACTCATCCTCCCACCCAGCCCAACCAGCACAGCTGTAACTCTGCTTTACTGACAGTGAGGGGCAATCTATTTTCAAGATGGCTGACACTGGGGACTGGTGTTTGTAGCACAAGTCCTTGATGTGAGTTGGGGATGGGGAAAACCATACACCAATGTCAGCCATCCTGCTAGTGGATTTTGAACCACTGTGAGGAAAGCATACTTCCTGATGGGCTGTTTGGACTGTGTGGGAACAATACCTGGCGGCCCACCTTCCTCGGCAGCCCCCCGACCCCACGGACAACGCTCGGAACCTCTGCATCATACTCGACTCCTCCCTCTCCATGAACCAACAGGTCAACACCGTCACCTCCAGCTGTTTCAACACCCTCTGCATCCTTCGCAAGACTTTCAAATGGATCCCCCAAATCAAGGAAGACCTTCACCCACGCATTCATAATCATCAGGCTGGACTATGGAAACGCCCTCTACGCCGGGATCAACAAGTCTCTACTCCGCAAGCTCCAGACAATACAGAACACTGCAGCCAGACTCGTCCTCGGCATCCCACGACACGAACAGATCACCCAACACCTACGGGACCTCCACTGGCTCCCCATCGAGAAAAGAGTCACTTTCAAGATACTCATCCATGCCTGCAAATGCCTCCACAACACCGGACCCAAATACCTCAACGAGAGAATCTCCTTCCATGCACCCAAAAGAAACCTCCGATCCACCAACCTCGCCCTTGCCGAAACCCAGCGCATCCATAGAGCCAGAACAGGAGGAAGAGCTTTCTCCTACATCGCGACCAAGACCTGGAACGAGCTCCCGCTCGACATCAGACGTGCCCCTCCCTGAGCATATTCAGAAAGACACTCAAAACCTGACTTTTCGGCTGAACGAAGCTGCTCCACCTTATCCCCCCTCCCTCCATCACCTTGAGACCCTCGCGGGTGAGTAGTGCACTTACAATCCCCTGATTGATTGATTGATTGATTGATTGATTGATTGATTGATTGGAAGAGTGTGTGTAGGTCAGGGTCTGCTGAGAGTTGTGGCCACACCAGATACCATTCCCCAGTGTCAGCCATCTCACTAGTACACTTCCATTCACTGTCAGGTAGCCATAGGCCCAGATAAAATGGTTGTGCTGGGTTTGAGGAGGAGTCTTTGCTGTCACTACAACTACCATAAGCCTGGGCCCACACACACCTTCCCACCCAGCCCAGCCAGCTCCCTGGAAAATCTGCTTTCCTGACAGTGAGTGGGAATGTACTATCCAGATGGCTGACACTGGAGCCTGGTGTGATGAGCACAAGGCTATGATGGGAGTTGTGATCAACTCAGACACTAGTCACCAGTGTCAGACATCTTGCCAGTACACTTTCCCTCATTCTCAGGACACTACTCTTCCTGGTAGGCTGGTTTAGCTGGGTGGGAAGGTGTGTGTGGGTCCATGCCTGATGGGAGTTGTAGTCACAAGCAGAGACTCCTCCAACACCCAGCACAACCACCTCATGTGGGCCTATGGCTACCTGACAGTGAATGGAAGTGTACTAGCAAGATGTCTGACACTATTGCATGGTGTTTGGTGCACAAAACCTTGATGGGAGTTGGATACAAGTTCAACGCCATGCACCAGTGTCATCCATCTTTGCTAGTCCACTTCCCCTCACTGTGAGGTAGGCATAGGCCCAGAGAAGTTATCAGGGCTAGGTGGGAGGAGGAAAATTTACCATGGCTACAACTCCTATCAGGCCCTCTCCTGCGTACACCTTCCCACCCAGCTCAAACAGCCCAACAGGAACTATGCTTGCCTCACATTGTTTCCAAATGTACTTGGAGGATATCTGACACTGGTGACTGGTGTCTGTGTTGACCACAACTCCCATCATGGCCTTGTGCTCCTCACACCAGGCCCCAGTGTCAGCCATCTTGCCAGCACATTACCCCATCATTGTCAGGAAAGCAGAGTCTCAGGTGGTCTGTTTGGGCTGGGTGGGAAAGTGTGTTGAAGACGAGGCTTGATGGGAGATGTAGTGATATCAAACACTCATCCTCCCACCCAGCCCAACCAGCACAGCTGTAACTCTGCTTTACTGACAGTGAGGGGCAATCTATTTTCAAGATGGCTGACACTGGGGACTGGTGTTTGTAGCACAAGTCCTTGATGTGAGTTGGGGATGGGGGAAAACCATACACCAATGTCAGCCATCCTGCTAGTGGATTTTGAACCACTGTGAGGAAAGCATACTTCCTGATGGGCTGTTTGGACTGTGTGGGAACAATACCTGGTGGCCCACCTTCCTCGGCAGCCCCCCCGACCCCACGGACAACGCTCGGAACCTCTGCATCATACTCGACTCCTCCCTCTCCATGAACCAACAGGTCAACACCGTCACCTCCAGCTGTTTCAACACCCTCTGCATCCTTCGCAAGACTTTCAAATGGATCCCCCCAAATCAAGGAAGACCTTCACCCACGCATTCATAATCATCAGGCTGGACTATGGAAACGCCCTCTATGCCGGGATCAACAAGTCTCTACTCCGCAAGCTCCAGACAATACAGAACACTGCAGCCAGACTCGTCCTCGGCATCCCACGACACGAACAGATCACCCAACACCTACGGGACCTCCACTGGCTCCCCATCGAGAAAAGAGTCACTTTCAAGATACTCATCCATGCCTGCAAATGCCTCCACAACACCGGACCCAAATACCTCAACGAGAGAATCTCCTTCCATGCACCCAAAAGAAACCTCCGATCCACCAACCTCGCCCTTGCCGAAACCCAGCGCATCCATAGAGCCAGAACAGGAGGAAGAGCTTTCTCCTACATCGCGACCAAGACCTGGAACGAGCTCCCGCTCGACATCAGACGTGCCCCCTCCCTGAGCATATTCAGAAAGACACTCAAAACCTGACTTTTCGGCTGAACGAAGCTGCTCCACCTTATCCCCCCTCCCTCCATCACCTTGAGACCCTCGCGGGTGAGTAGTGCACTTACAATCCCCTGATTGATTGATTGATTGATTGATTGATTGATTGGAAGAGTGTGTGTAGGTCAGGGTCTGCTGAGAGTTGTGGCCACACCAGATACCATTCCCCAGTGTCAGCCATCTCACTAGTACACTTCCATTCACTGTCAGGTAGCCATAGGCCCAGATAAAATGGTTGTGCTGGGTTTGAGGAGGAGTCTTTGCTGTCACTACAACTACCATAAGCCTGGGCTCACACACACCTTCCCACCCAGCCCAGCCAGC
The DNA here is from genome assembly GCA_963921515.1 of Calotriton arnoldi. Taxonomy (NCBI): domain Eukaryota; kingdom Metazoa; phylum Chordata; class Amphibia; order Caudata; family Salamandridae; genus Calotriton; species Calotriton arnoldi. Next base: position 646,377 of record CAWUFW010001115.1, read on the forward strand.
TCCCTGGAAAATCTGCTTTCCTGACAGTGAGTGGGAATGTACTATCCAGATGGCTGACACTGGAGCCTGGTGTGATGAGCACAAGGCTATGATGGGAGTTGTGATCAACTCAGACACTAGTCACCAGTGTCAGACATCTTGCCAGTACACTTTCCCTCATTCTCAGGACACTACTCTTCCTGGTAGGCTGGTTTAGCTGGGTGGGAAGGTGTGTGGCCCATGCCTGATGGGAGTTGTAGTCACAAGCAGAGACTCCTCCAACACCCAGCACAACCACCTCATGTGGGCCTATGGCTACCTGACAGTGAATGGAAGTGTACTAGCAAGATGTCTGACACTATTGCATGGTGTTTGGTGCACAAAACCTTGATGGGAGTTGGATACAAGTTCAACGCCATGCACCAGTGTCATCCATCTTTGCTAGTCCACTTCCCCTCACTGTGAGGTAGGCATAGGCCCAGAGAAGTTAGCAGGGCTAGGTGGGAGGAGGAAAATTTACCATGGCTACAACTCCTATCAGGCCCTCTCCTGCGTACACCTTCCCACCCAGCTCAAACAGCCCAACAGGAACTATGCTTGCCTCACAGTGTTTCCAAATGTACTTGGAGGATATCTGACACTGGTGACTGGTGTCTGTGTTGACCACAACTCCCATCATGGCCTTGTGCTCCTCACACCAGGCCCCAGTGTCAGCCATCTTGCCAGCACATTACCCCATCATTGTCAGGAAAGCAGAGTCTCAGGTGGTCTGTTTGGGCTGGGTGGGAAAGTGTGTTGAAGACGAGGCTTGATGGGAGATGTAGTGATATCAAACACTCATCCTCCCACCCAGCCCAACCAGCACAGCTGTAACTCTGCTTTACTGACAGTGAGGGGCAATCTATTTTCAAGTTGGCTGACACTGGGGACTGGTGTTTGTAGCACAAGTCCTTGATGTGAGTTGGGGATGGGGGAAAACCATACACCAATGTCAGCCATCCTGCTAGTGGATTTTGAACCACTGTGAGGAAAGCATACTTCCTGATGGGCTGTTTGGACTGTGTGGGAACAATACCTGGTGGCCCACCTTCCTCGGCAGCCCCCCGACCCCACGGACAACGCTCGGAACCTCTGCATCATACTCGACTCCTCCCTCTCCATGAACCAACAGGTCAACACCGTCACCTCCAGCTGTTTCAACACCCTCTGCATCCTTCGCAAGACTTTCAAATGGATCCCCCAAATCAAGGAAGACCTTCACCCACGCATTCATAATCATCAGGCTGGACTATGGAAACGCCCTCTACGCCGGGATCAACAAGTCTCTACTCCGCAAGCTCCAGACAATACAGAACACTGCAGCCAGACTCGTCCTCGGCATCCCACGACACGAACAGATCACCCAACACCTACGGGACCTCCACTGGCTCCCCATCGAGAAAAGAGTCACTTTCAAGATACTCATCCATGCCTGCAAATGCCTCCACAACACCGGACCCAAATACCTCAACGAGAGAATCTCCTTCCATGCACCCAAAAGAAACCTCCGATCCACCAACCTCGCCCTTGCCGAAACCCAGCGCATCCATAGAGCCAGAACAGGAGGAAGAGCTTTCTCCTACATCGCGACCAAGACCTGGAACGAGCTCCCGCTCGACATCAGACGTGCCCCTCCCTGAGCATATTCAGAAAGACACTCAAAACCTGACTTTTCGGCTGAACGAAGCTGCTCCACCTTATCCCCCCTCCCTCCATCACCTTGAGACCCTCGCGGGTGAGTAGTGCACTTACAATCCCCTGATTGATTGATTGATTGATTGATTGGAAGAGTGTGTGTAGGTCAGGGTCTGCTGAGAGTTGTGGCCACACCAGATACCATTCCCCAGTGTCAGCCATCTCACTAGTACACTTCCATTCACTGTCAGGTAGCCATAGGCCCAGATAAAATGGTTGTGCTGGGTTTGAGGAGGAGTCTTTGCTGTCACTACAACTACCATAAGCCTGGGCCCACACACACCTTCCCACCCAGCCCAGCCAGCTCCCTGGAAAATCTGCTTTCCTGATAGTGAGTGGGAATGTACTATCCAGATGGCTGACACTGGAGCCTGGTGTGATGAGCACAAGGCTATGATGGGAGTTGTGATCAACTCAGACACTAGTCACCAGTGTCAGACATCTTGCCAGTACACTTTCCCTCATTCTCAGGACACTACTCTTCCTGGTAGGCTGGTTTAGCTGGGTGGGAAGGTGTGTGTGGGCCCATGCCTGATGGGAGTTGTAGTCACAAGCAGAGACTCCTCCAACACCCAGCACAACCACCTCATGTGGGCCTATGGCTACCTGACAGTGAATGGAAGTGTACTAGCAAGATGTCTGACACTATTGCATGGTGTTTGGTGCACAAAACCTTGATGGGAGTTGGATACAAGTTCAACGCCATGCACCAGTGTCATCCATCTTTGCTAGTCCACTTCCCCTCACTGTGAGGTAGGCATAGGCCCAGAGAAGTTAGCAGGGCTAGGTGGGAGGAGGAAAATTTACCATGGCTACAACTCCTATCAGGCCCTCTCCTGCGTACACCTTCCCACCCAGCTCAAACAGCCCAACAGGAACTATGCTTGCCTCACAGTGTTTCCAAATGTACTTGGAGGATATCTGACACTGGTGACTGGTGTCTGTGTTGACCACAACTCCCATCATGGCCTTGTGCTCCTCACACCAGGCCCCAGTGTCAGGCATCTTGCCAGCACATTACCCCATCATTGTCAGGAAAGCAGAGTCTCAGGTGGTCTGTTTGGGCTGGGTGGGAAAGTGTGTTGAAGACGAGGCTTGATGGGAGATGTAGTGATATCAAACACTCTTCCTCCCACCCAGCCCAACCAGCACAGCTGTAACTTGCTTTCCTGAGAGTGAGTGGAAATGTTCTGGCAAGATAGCTGACACTGGGGCCCAAGGCTCAAGGCCATGATGGGAGTTGTGGTCAATTCAGACACCAGGCACCAGTATCGGACATCTTGACAGTACACTTCCCCTCATTGTCTGAACGCCACTCTTCCTGGTGGGCTGTTTGTGCTGGTTGGGAGGAGGAGTGTTTGCACTGTCTCCATCTCCCATCAAACCTTGTCCTACACACACTCTTCCCACCCAGAGAAATCAGACCACCTAGCAGAATGGTTTCCTGGGAGTGAGTGGAAATGTTCTAGCAAGATGTCTGCCACTGGTGCCTGGTGTCTGACTTGAGCACAAATCCCATCATGGCCTTGTGCTCCAAACACTAGTCCCCAGTGTCAGCCATCTTGCTAGTCCATTTCCACTCACTGTCAGTAAAGCATAGTTCCAGGTAGGCTTTTGGTGCTGGTTGGGAGGAGAAGTATTTGCAATGGCCACATCTCCCATCAGGCCATGTACTACACACACTCTTCCCACCCTGCCCAAACAGCACCCCTGGAACTATGCTTACCTGACAGTGATTGGAAATGTACTAGCAAGATGGCTGACACTGCTACATGGTGTCTGGAGCAGAAGGCCTTGGTGGGAATTGTAACCAAGTCAAACAACAGGCATCAGTGTCAGACATCCTGCTAGTACATTTTGCAACAGGAAAGCATAGTTCATGCTGGGCTGTTTGAGCTGGGTGGGAATGTATACGTAGGACAGGACCTGATGGGAGCTGTAGCCATTGCAAATACTCCTCCTCCCATCCAGCCATGCTAATTCCTCTGGGCCTATTCCTGGGTTGACACTTCTGCATGGTGTGGAACTTGAAGCCAACTCCCATCAAGGCCTTGTGCTCCACACACCAGTCCCCAGTGTCAGATATCTTGCTAGTACACTTCCATTCACTGTCAGGTAGCCATAGGCCCAGATGAAGTGGTTGTGCTATGTGGGAGGAGGAGTCTTTGCACTGAGTACATCTCACATCAGGCCCTGTCCTACACACACCTTCCCACACAGCCCAAACAGACCACCTGAGATTCTGCCTTCCTGACAGTGAGGGGAAATATGCTGGCAAGATGGCTGACACTGGGGACTGCTGTTCAAAGCACAAGGCCGTGATGGGAGTTGTGGTCAGCTGAGACAACAGGCACCACTGTCGGACATCTTGATGGTACATTTCCATTCAATATCAGGGACAACATAGTTCCAGGTATGCTGTTTGGGCTGGTTGGGAAGGTGTGTTTAGGACAGGGCCTGATGGGAGTTGTAGTCAGTGCAAACACACCTCCTCCCACCCAGCACAAATATCCCACCAGGAAGAGTGGTGTACAGACAATGAGGGGAAGTGTACTTCCAAGATGGCTGACAGTGGTGCATGGTGTCTGAGCTGATCACAACTCCCATCATGGCCTTGTACTATGAATACCAGTCCCCAGTGTCAGCCATCTTGCTAGTCCATTTCCACTCACTGTCAGGAATACAGAGTTCAGACTTTTTTAAAAATGTATTTCCTAACTGTAACCTGTTCCATCGTGCCAGAGTGAATCCTGCCCTGCGTATTTATCCAAGAAGAGGCCATCGTTTTGAGCAACACCATCCTTGACCCTGCTGGAGTACTTTGTACTGGCTAATTAGTAAGTGCTACCCTGTTGGGTAAATGTATAGTGCATCTCCTACACTACAGCTGTGTAAAGGATGCCGAGGAAATGTCTCCAGTGGCCTTGTGTGCCTGTACCTTTGCCAATGTGATTAATGTTCGAGCGTCTTCAACAGATAACTTTACAAGGTAGAGCTGCAGAGAAAACACACATGGATGATTTATACTTTAAAGAAGTACATGCTTCTTTGTTTGGTGGCGATGAGATCGTATTCCTAGGCATCAAGGCCCTGTCTCCAAAGTTAGATGGAAACACACTTGGGGGGCCATTCAGTAAGCTGTCCATCATCCTGGGGAAAGGGCAGGAAGAGGTTGCATACCGCTAATGTATATGGGCTGGACCAAACGCTTGGGGCTTCTAGGCAAGTTTACATACTTCTAGTTTTTAAAAGTTTAGAACACAATCCCTGGTCTCAACAGGAGATGACAAGAAAGAACCTCCTCATCACAGACACTACGTGATATATTGCGCTTGAGAAAAGTAAGGATATAAACACCTCCATCACAGATTACAGATAATGTTTCAGGGTGAAAATGCAGAGAAAACACGCTTGGATATTTGTATTTTACAAAATTAAGTGATTTTTGGGGAGGGGTTCATGAGGCCCCCCTCTCTGGAATGATTTCGGCCCCATGGACCCCATCCCCTGGGGCCTGGCTATGTCACCTGGGTGCCTCCAGCAGACACAGTGTGCAATGGAACCACAGAGGGAGCCTCAAGGCCCCCCAGGGTCCCAGCCATCTCCCCGCCTCCTGTGGGAGCCATTATTGCTCTGACAGACAGGGGGCTACAGAGAGGCAGCTCCCTGTCTGTCAGAGAAAATTTTGTCATCTGTTTCCCTGTACGCATATTTGTGTGCAGGGAAACAGATCAAAAGCTCAGCTTTCTGCAAGCAAATGTTTGCTTTTGCTTTGTGGGAGCTGTCAACTCCCACCAAGCAAAAGCATACAGCTACCTCCAGAGGGTGGGCACTTTGGGAGGTAGCAGGAGCTGACCCTGGCGGGTCTCCAAGGCCATAAATGGCTCCGTGATGGAGGGCGAGTGACCCCCCCTCTATCGTACAAGTTAGCCCCAGGGAGGTGGTGGTCTCCGGGGTCTGGGGTCCACGACAGACCTCCTACATTAATTTATTTCAGCCCCAGGGAGGTGTCAGTCCCCCAGGATGCAGGGGGGCTGTATGGGTCTCCCAGCAATTCATTTTATGATTAGCCCTGGGGATGTGGCAGTGCCTGGGGACGAGGGGGGGGCACATGGGTTCCCAGCATTCATTTTGTGATTAACACCAGGGATGTGGCATACCTAGGGTTGTGGAGGAATCTGTACAGACCCCCCCACATTAATTTTATGATCAGCCCCAGGGAGGTAGCAGTCCCCAGGGAGCAGGTGGGTCCAGCAGGCCCACCTGCATAAATGACATTAAATGCCCCAGGGAGGTAGCAGTCCCCAGGACATGGGGGTTGCCATGCGGGCACCACTGCAAAAATTAAAAGCGCTGCCCTGGGGTGCTGGTGACCCCGGGCATTTATAATCCAAGGAGCAGGGCCCCATGCGCCCCCTTCCCATTTTAAAACCAATCGTGGGAGCACATGCTTTTTTTTCCCCCCTGCGAATATTACAATTTTGCAGCAATTTAAAAAAAAAGAAAAATACTTTTTTGGCCTGACTGGGTCCCAGAGGGACCCCAACACCAAGGCTTCGGAGCCAGGGTATTCCTACCCTGCCCCCTTTTCTTTTTTTACCTTCTTTGTGGGACTAGTGGAAGTCGAGTCTCAAGATGGCTGCCAGCACTTCCTGGTTGAAGCGTTTGCAGCCAATCAGAGCTCTGCATTTCCCCTGCACAAGCTCTTAATTATTGTAACATCATAGAGGCCATAGATATCACTAACTGTATTTTCTTAAATTTCTCAACAACTACAGAACGGATTTACACCAAGTAACAAAAGGCACAATCTGCGGACCAAAGGCTAGCATTCTGCAAAATTTGGTGTCATTCCGTCCAACAGTTCAGGCTGTAGGCATGCCTAATGGTCCTATGGAAATTAAAATAGGAAAATACCCCCTTTTTTTAGCCCCCGCTTGCTGAATCACCCCAAAACTTAATATGCACAACTAGACTCACTATAACACTTTTTTTAAATGTCATGAAGATTTGTCAAATGGTGCCAAAGATACTGGTAAGTAAAACACGCTTTTCCTATGGAAACATGGTCCTAACTATAACTACCTACTGGCAACCGCCAGTGGGTAATATATAAAAACACATGGTAAATGAATTTTTGGAAAAGGCATATGCCTGGTAAAGGCATATGCATGGAAAAGACTGTATAATAAAGGATGTTCCCCTCTGATGGCTGCTGGTTGTGGCTTGTCACAACTGAGTTAGAAAAGTTTGAATTGTTATCCTGTGGCATCTATGTTGGAAGGTCTGGTTGCTTTATTAACCTAAATCCAGAAACTTAGTGAATGACAAGAAGGTCTGTTGGTGCCGCGCTCCTTGTGAGGGCACCATTTTCAGAACATCCTGATCACTAGGAACCCATCACAAGCTACCAAGCCATCTCCTTCTATCAATTTCCACCTTAACATTGATTTGACCAGTTAGAATCCTACTGGTCCTGCCAACGTTTTGTGATGGCCCTCCTTAGCGGCTACTGAGCTTGGAGTGCCAGCATGCTGTGTCTCTTGAGACTTTGTTTAGTTCCTCAACTTGCACTTGGTAGTGTGTCCTTTCTAAGCAATTGGGACACTCTTGAGAAGTGAGCATGATTTCTTCATCCCTGACCCAGACCCACAATGGAATTACCCCACTGATATTGTGTTGAGAAGAAGCTAGGACAAAGAACAGACATGTCATAGCACTTTTGTTACACTGTTCCCTTGGTTGAGCTGTGACTGGTATGTCTGGAGAAACCATTGGGTTAAAGCAGGTCTGAAGAGCAAATCAAATGAACTTAGTTAGAGAGAAACAGAGTGCTGAACAATGGGCATGTCTAGTGCTTTACTACTATTGTAATATTCCTATCTCTCTCTCTCACTTGCTCTCTCTCTTTGACTTTTTTCTTTCTCCTTCTCAATCTGACTGTTGTTCCCTCTCTCTTTCTTCCTTCTTAATCCCTCTCCTTTCTTTTCTCTCTCTGCCCCTTTTTTCTTTCTCCCTCACTCTCACTTTCACTTTCACTTTCTTTCTCTCTTTCTGTCTCTGCTCTCTCTGTTTGCCTTTCTCTTTTCCTGTCTCTCTCTCTCTCTCTCTCACTGTCTTCTCGTCCCTCTCTCTCTTTCTGTCTTTCCCCCTCTCACTCTTTTCCTATTTCTCTCTCTCTCTCTCTTTCTCCCTCTTGCTCTTCCTCTCAGTCTCTCTCTTTTGGTATTGTTGAGGTATCACCTTGAATTCATTATTCATTATATTAGAATTTGGATGCCTACTTCTGGCTCTTTACTGTTGCTAAATTGAACTGTAGTGACTAAATGGAATCTAACTCTCTCTAGACCACTGGCATAAAGTTCCCTCTCAATGGTTGCTCTCTATCCATCAGTAAGGTTCCAACTGCACACAATCGAGTGAGACCTTCCTTACTGAGAAGCCTACTAAAATGTGTGCTCTTCATGTACTTCCAGACGTCCTCGAAGCAGCTCTGTGGATATTTTTAGGAACTGCTCACACACAAGAAACGTCTGAAAATCCTACTTTTTCAGATTTCACTGACATGAAGCTGCCTAAGCATTTCAGTGACCGCAAGCCGGCTGGTACACAGAGTAACTAAGGATGGTGAAACACCACTATAAACAACTGGAGCGTATATAGGGCCCGATTCATAGAACTAACTTAAGACAAAATCCTAAACTTACTACCATTTTGGTATTCACACAAGGCACTTACTCATTTTGGTATTCACAGAAGGCCCTTACTCATTTTGGTATTCACAGAAGTAACTTACTCATCAATGAGTAAGTGCCTTCTGGGGCACTTACTCATTTTGGTATTCACAGAAGGCACTTACTCATCAATGAGTAAGTGCCTTCTGTGAATACCAAAATGAGTAAGTGCCTTCTGTGAATACCAAAATGGTAGTAAGTTTAGGATTTTGTCTTAAGTTAGTTCTGTGAATCGGGCCCAAAGAGAATAAACCAAGACATTGCTGACAAAAACACCTTTAAAGTCACCCTAAGATGCTACTACCAACATATCTAACATATCTAGAACACCAAGTACTCCGTACTCATAGACTGCATCAACACCATTATCGCAGTAAAGAGATCTTTGTCATTGTGTAAGACTTCACGTCACCAGCAGCTACCTCCAATAGAATCACCCCCTCACAGGACCACTGCAACAAGCTCTCATAAATCTTCTGCAACAAGCTAACCTCCATATACAGAAACTTCAACCTTCAACCAGACCCCACTGACCTCACTACAAGACTCCTTTCACAACTAAAGAAGAGACCTTGACCTCATGGCCTGCCATCACCACAAACAAGACTGCCACCACCATGAAGTCCATCCACTCTGAGGACCCATCCAACCCCTGCCTTATTATGCCTTCACTAGAGGACTCCAACTCATCAACGAAGCACTTAACCATATCCTCAATGCCTCCAGCTCTTCAGCTACCTTTCCGAACACTTGAAAACATGCCACAGTCCTCCCACTACTCACACAATGCTCTGCAGACCCATCTATAATTATAAACTATAGACCAAACACCTTACTACTATTCTCGGCCAAAGTTCAAGAGAAACACATCAACAGAGGCCTCACCGACCACGTCAGCAACCATCAACTTCTCAACGACACGTAGACTATCTTCAGAGCAAACCACAGCACAGAAGCAACACTAATAGTTGCCACAGGTAACATCCACATGATCCTGGACAGAGGAGACATGGCAGCCCTCATCAGCCTGGACCTCTCTGCGACATTCATTGCTACCTCCCACTCCAACCTTGAGATTGGAATAGAAGGACCCACTCTCTACTAGATTTGCTCCATCTTGACTCAAGCAGTCAGCCCGGCTGCTTAATATTCGGTGCCCACAACCTCATACGCGCCCACGACATTGACATCCTCTCATGCCTATGACACGCAACCTATACTCTCACTTCTCAGATAAGACTCCTGAGACAGCGCCATGAAACCAACTGGTGTACGAGCGCTCTACAAGTCACCGTTAAGATAAGATAAGATAAGAGACAGGGAACACGTTCACCGCTGGCATGATTGAAAAGACAACTGGATGAAGTCTGTTTGTCTCAAACTTATCACCAACAAATCAGAAGTTGTGATCTACAAGAACTTCTCACCATGGGTTTCAAACTGGTGGCTGGGTGAACTAGAACTCACACCCACCCCAAACACCCATGCCAGGAGCCTCAAGATCATCATAGACAGCAAGCTGGACATGACCACTCATGTCAACATCACCACAGCATCCTATTTTCACACTCTGAACATGCTGGGGCAAATTTCAAATGGCTCTTGAGCACCACTGGCAAGCCTTTAACACACGCTCTCATCACCAGGAAGCTGGACTATAACTCACAATAAGACTACAAACTATTCAGAACACACAGCCAGACTCACCCTCAGCCTCTCACACAGCACTCACATCATGCCACACCTTGAAGAGCTAAGTGATAAATGCACAAAGTTCAAACTTCTCACCCACACCTTCAAAGCACAACACAACATAGGCCTGCCTACCTTAACAGCTGCATCTCCTTTCACAAACCTTTCCGACACCTCCGCTTGACTGGACTCCTTCTCATATGCATCCCATGAATATGCAGAACAAGCTCTGGAGGTTGGGCTTTCTCCTACATCAGATAAGAACCACCTCCTCTCTTCTTGAGTTCTACAAGAAGTTGAACACCTGGCTCTTAGAATATCTTCCCCCCACTCGTCCTTGGCAAGGCTAGACTCTCACCGACTCAGCACCAAGATACCCTCCCGGGTGATAGTGCACTAATACTAATACAAATAACATAACATAACATTTTATAACTGAATTGCAATTAGTTTGCACACTACATGTCAGCCAAATAGCAGGTGGGCAATAGTCTATACCCTTATACCTGGACATACACCACCAAAACAGTTCAACACCACTTGGTATGTTTAATTGCCATTTACAGCTGAAAGCCATAGATTACTTTCATATGAACCCCAAAACCTGGCCTCTGCTTCATCACCATTGATCCAGAATCTAAGCTAGATGGGCCGAGTGGAAGTGAGATTGCTATGGTGCTGTGTCTGTTATGTTATGTTTAGGCTTTAGCACATGCGTCTGTACACATTTCTACAGTCTTCAACTACTGATACCCTAAATCAATAATATTATATAAAAATATTCCATGTCTCTTTTTGTATTTCCTTTATAGGCAATAGCCATGGCAAGATCAGAGTGCTCTGGAAACACAACTGATGCTGCACAATTCCTACTCACTGGATTGCAGGTTGTCCCGCAACTGGGGACATTCCTTTTCATCATCTTCTTTGTCATTTACCTATTAACTGTGACTGGAAATGTCCTCATTATAATAACAGTTTACATGGAAGTCAGCCTTCACTCTCCCATGTACGTCTTCCTGGCGAACTTATCGCTGTTCGATGTCTGTGCCATCTCCAATGTGATGCCCACCTTACTAGGTGGTTTATTGACAAAAATCCATATTATTTCTTTCAGCAGTTGTTTGACACAGTATTTCTTCTTTGGTTGGATGGTATCTGCTGAGTGCCTTCTTCTGGCAGTGATGGCTTATGACAGATATCTTGCCATATGCTTTCCTTTACATTACCCAACACTCATGGGTCTGAGGCACTGCCTTCAGCTGGCGGCGGGATCCTGTATGGCTTCATTTTTGTTGGTGGCATTTGTGCATTCTCAAGTGAGTACAGCACTGTTCTTTGGTGTCAATGAGCTAGACCATTTCTTCTGTGAGTTAGAACCTCTCCTGAAAGTCACCTGCTCAGATACCACCCTGATTAAAATAGTTGTTTTCCTTTTTACAGCTGGTATAGCATTGCTCCCTTTTGTATTCATCATTATCTCATATGTATATATTATCTCTGCAATTCTTAAAATTACATCAAATAAGGGTAGGAAGACTGCCTTTTCCACGTGTAGCTCCCACCTTGTGGTGGTCAGCATGTTCTTTGGCTCCTTGATCATAATGTATGAGGCTCCCTCAATGCACTTCTCACTGAATTCAAAGAAAGCCTTGTCCCTGCTGTACACTGTGGCCACCCCATTGACGAATCCTGTGGTCTACACCCTGAGGAATAAGGCCATCATGGAGTCATTCCGTAGGATCCTAAGGAAGGTGTAGCCTGTTCATTGCCTAGAAGTATCCAAGCTTGCACTCACTCAACTGGAGAATGAACACTGTGGCCACCCCATTGACTAACCGTGTGGTTTACACCCTGAGGAATAAGGCCATCATGGAGTCTGTCCGAAGGATCCTGAGAAAGGTGTAGGCTGCTTATTGCCTAGAAGTATCAAAGCTTGCACTCACTCAACTGGAGAATGAACACTGTGGCCACCCCATTGACGAATCCTGTGGTCTACACCCTGAGCAATAAGGCCATCATGGAGTCCTTCCGAAGGATCCTGAAGAAGGTGTAACCTGTTCATTGCCTAGAAGTATCAAAGCATGCATTCACTCAGCTGGAGAATGAACACTGTGGCCACCCCATTGACTAATACTGTGGTTTACACCCTGAGGAATAAGGCAATCATGGAGTCCTTCCGAAGGATCCTGAAGAAGGTGTAGCCTGTTCATTGCCTAGAAGTATCAAAGCATGCATTCACTCAGCTGGAGAATGAACACTGTGGCCACCCCATTGACTAATACTGTGGTTTACACCCTGAGGAATAAGGCAATCATGGAGTCCTTCCGAAGGATCCTGAAGAAGGTGTAGCCTGTTCATTGCCTAGAAGTATCAAAGCATGCATTCACTCAGCTGGAGAATGAACACTGTGGCCACCCCATTGACTAATACTGTGGTTTACACCCTGAGGAATAAGGCAATCATGGAGTCCTTCCGAAGGATCCTGAAGAAGGTGTAGCCTGTTCATTGCCTAGAAGTATCAAAGCATGCATTCACTCAGCTGGAGAATGAACTGATCACAGTGGTGGATGCAATATTTAATAGAGGTGTGTGGATAGATGGTTGTGTGATAGTTATGGCATGATAAGCCATCATGAAAAAACAAGTGCTTAGCCCTGAGGCGCGGTGCTCCAATGGTCTGTCCTTCATCTCTGCAACTGAACACTCTTCCTCTTAAACAACTACATTCAGTCAGTGTGCCGCTATCAATGTTACATCAGTGAAGTCTTAGGGGTTGTGAAAAATCCAAGTTTCACACAAAGTGTGGCAAATAAGTGCGACAGGAGAAAGGTGGGTGAATGGTGTGTGTCCACGGGCGAATATTGGAGCACGTCCCAAATATATGACTAAAGTATGGTGTGCTGCGGCACTGCTCTGTACAACGAGCACATTTTCCATTGAAATGGCCTCTTGATTTGGATATTAAGCGTCTATGTGACACACCAACAATAACCAGTGGAAATTAGGTTTCTGTGCATATTTGTAATTTGTCCATCACACAAGTAAAATGTGTTGGTTTCTTCTCATCCTATTAAAATCGCTCATTCTGTCACACATCTGTTATGAAACTAAAATTGCCTCATGAAATTTTCTTGCTGCTGATATATTTTGAAATATTGTTCAAATTCATTTAACAGTATTTACGTTTTGTTGTGCTTTAGGAAACATTTCACATCCTATGGCCTTTCTTTCACACTCCCTGTCCCCCAGCAAGATTAACACTTGATTCACAATACCAATCTTCATGTTAAATAAGCAAGTTTGTCAGCAGACATTGCATGACACTTGACCTCTGTCTTTGAAGCACAGCAAATGCGACAAGATAAAACTATAACTAAACACCTCCTTATTGCATTCCACTTCAGATCTCCTTCAAGGTTATCTTGGGGGTGCTCCATCGCCCCTGACTGCCCTATCAGAAAGTGTCACTGAAGGATGTTCTTCCTCTTCACAAACATGATTCTTTCCTGATGCCACCCATGGTAAATAAGCCTGGGTGTGAAATTCTGCTCCGCTCATGGAGTTTGCAGAGTTTTTCCTGCTCTGCATAGCATGCGACGTTCTGCAGTTTTTTCCCTCACTCACACTCACTAAGGTTAAGTTGGCGAGCGGGAGCAAGAAAAATCTTACTCCAGACCACCTCTCCATGAGATTTCTCAATACAGGTGGTTGTGAATGGCTGCTACTGCTCATGTTGAGAAACCTTACGTACGCGTTGAGGAACCTGCCCCCAAATAGAACATGTACTCGAGCAGCAGAAAGAAGCAGCGCCCTCTTGCGCTGCGCATGGTGTCATTTGCACTGATTTTCCAGCGTGGAACAAACACCTGGTGCTAAAAGCCAGCGCAAATGACACGACCTAACACACTCAGCCGTTTGCGTAACTCTGTGTAGCATGGCTGAGTTTTTTGGTCACTACACAGAACTCAGGGAACTTCACCCAGGCCTAAAAGTAATTCACTGTTTTGTTGTTATTCCTAGCTTTACATATAAAAATTCACTTGAATATTGTCAGTGCTTAATTTGTAAAGAAAATAAGTGTCAGGCTCTCATCAGGAGGCTACCTCAGCTTGCACCACCCATTGACACTGCCAGCACTGGCAATCATAGTACCTACACAACGGCTAACTCTCACACTCCTACACGTGTAACAATTAGGAATGTTCAAGGCCCCCAAAGCTATTGGGCTTAGGCAGCAAGTATTAGTTGCTTTAATGTGTATTGAATTCATAAACAGTTGCTGTTCTGCTCATTTCTAAAATACACAAACAGTGCCACCATGTGGCAGCTCTTATAAGTACCGGTGCCGAGCACCAGAAACTACAGGAACAAATTAAGCACTGAATATTCTACACTCTTATCTTTCAGAACCTCCTTTCAATGAAATCTCTCGCAAACACACTAGTACACATTTCTATCTGTCTTTCAAATCTGTTCCTTCGCAAGCCCTACTACTTTTCACACACTTAGGGCCTTATTTATGAATGTCTTTTTAGTGATGCTGCGGCTGTGTAATCAATGCACCATACTGCGCTCTATTTACAAAGTGATGCATCTAGGCAGATGCATCACTTTGTAAATGCCTGTGCTACATTATACCTGCGTCAGGTATAATGTATGAAGGGTGGGCGTTCCCATGTGAAAAAGACTCATAGAAATGGCGCAGTGAAATCTATGAGATTTCACTGCGCCACTTCTACAACTTCAAGCAGGCATAAGGAGTGATTCATGTGACTTGCCCCATGTTTAATGACACATTGCTGGAGTTGCATCAGGTTACCGACACACTCCCGCAATGCGTCATTACTGCATCACCAGATACATCAGGATTCCTGACGTATCTAGTCAATCCTTGCAACATGGAGCGTCGTAGTGTAAATACAGCGCATCCATGGTGTCGCAAGTATGGCACTATGAAAGATGTTGCATCGCTGTTTTTCCCCAACGATGCAACACTTTTTATAAATACGGCCCTTAGTCTCCTTACAATGTGATGTCTCCTGCTCATATCCCTCTCTATTCCGGTTATCACAATGTCTTTCACTTTTTTTGCCTGTCCTTTACACGGACAAACACACACTCAAGGATGTATGTGTTTTATATGCCTCCTATCACCAGTGTAAATATTAAAAAATATATTAAAAGTAAGTCTGGGCGGTGAACTCTACTCCGCTCGTGGATTTTTCCTCACTCCGAGTTACGAGGAGTACGCAGGGTTCCGAAAAACTCCGCTCCGCATAGTGGAGCGGAGTATTTTTCCTCGCTCGTGTTCGTCAACGTCAAGTTGGTGAGCACGAGCAAGGAAAATCCACCTCCCAGTGAGATTTTTCCTCGTTCGCGTTAGTCAACATCAAGTTGGCGAGCGTGGAAAACCAACCTCCCGGTGAGATTTCCCAACGCGGGCGGTCAGATTTCTCATGCCTAGTGGTGGTGAATGCTCATGACCGCTCACGTCGAGAAACTGACCATTCGCGTTGAGAAAGCTGCTGCTCGAGTAAAAATCTACTTGAATGGCAGAAAGGAAGCAGCGCCCGCTTGCGCTGTGCATGGTGCCGTTCGATAAGATTGCACAGTGCGAACCAGCACCTGGCACTGAAAATCACTGCGAATGGCATTTATCTAAGGCACTCCGCCGCTTGCGGAGCTCCGCCTAGCGTGGTGAGTTTTTTTTTGCACTTCGCAAAGTTGAACTCCACCCAGGCTTAATTAAAAGTTCTTCTCTGAAAATTACACTGATGAAAGCAAACCTCTGTTCCACAGTTAGGCAATGCCAACTTAGAAGCAGTGCTGAGGAGGTTAGAAGAGAAAATCCTATGCAGGACTGTAGACCTAAATCAACACAGGGATGATTTCAAGATGAAACAAGGATATATCGGGCCAGATTTACTAAGACCTTTCGTCAGCTTTGCGTCAGGCAAGGCGACACAAGGCGACATAATGGCTTAAGTGAGATTTACTGAGCCACGTATGCATTATTTAGCAAAGGCTACAAAAAGTATGGCTAACTTAACGTAAACACATTTTAACTCTGATTGATTATAACATGAGAATTACTACCCAGAGTCAAACTTAACATAGAAATCACACTTTAATTATAAATGAAAGATAATGACAGCGCATCACCACTTTCAGTAAAACCTTCCTGAGGCCGTGTGCAGTTGAGGGTGAGGGCCTTATCAAGTAATATTCCTTCATCAGAGGACTTGCAAGTGGTTGGTTCAGCAGAAGAAGCATGCCCAAAAGGGGGTCGAAGAGAAACCTCTAAAAAGGAAGGGTATTTCAGTCCCCATGCCAGCACTGAATCTGAGCTCACGCTTGATTGATCAGGTGTTAGGACTAAAGATGGGGCGTTCCTCTGTGCTTGGAACACTTTCGGGTTGCGTTTGCCAATGAGGCTCCTTTCCACAGTCAGAGACACCTACCATGGAGCCTGCATAATGACTTCAACCTATCAAATGGGTTTGGGTTCTTTTAAGGAGGAGGGAGCAGGATTCGGGAGCAGGATTCCATGGCTGCTGTCAAACATAGGGAGGGCGCCCTGAAGTACTGAGCATCTCATGAGGCACCTTGGCTTCAATAATGGATCCAAAGAGGCAATAATGCATCAGATATAAAAGCCTGTGCCAGACTCCCAGTGAATGTGGCTTCTTCATTCCTGGTTTCTTGACTTTCATCACCAGGCCGGGATTCAGAATCTCTTGAATGAATCAAGGCTAAAGAAGCTTAGCCAATGTGTTCGTACACCCAATGGAATTGCTGTTGCTCGACTGAGTATGTAGTGCTGAAATATTCTGCACTGACCATCATTTGCTAGCAGAGTGGTTGGCAGTGAAAGTAAAAGCCAGTAAGGATACAACTGCTCCCACTTCGGGGATATTAAAAAACAGAAGAAAAATGAAATATGAGGGAGATGCTATCCCAACCCTTGAGGGTGGAATGGCCAGCTTTGGCCACATGGGATGTGGTTACTCCCTTGGAGGCTATAGACTTGGTACAGTAACATCACCAGCAGATAGACCTTTTCTCAGAAGTTATTTCTGCTTTTCAGGTGGCCCTGCCAGCCAATAAGAATGACTTCATGTAGAAAAGATAGAGACTTGCTGGGTTCAAAGAAAAGGCGAAGTAGGCACTGGGCGTGGCCAATAATGGAGGCCGATGATTACTGCAAATATTGGGCATTAGTTGCTTAAGACAAAGGGCCTCATTTACAAGTTTTTCACGAAGGGCAGCACTGAAAGTCACTTTGTTGTGCTGTCCTGAGTCAAAATAAAAGGGCAAGAATGCGCTGTATCAGTGAGATATGGTGCATTCCTGTCCTCTTCTACTGCAGTGGTGCACAAATGGCTGCCTTGCGCCAGCACAGGCACTCTTGCACCATGGTGCAAGGGTGTCCACGTTGTAGGAATGATTGTTTTTGAGCAGGAAGGGACACCTTCCAGCACAAAAACAATCAATGGTTGAGGTTTGCTCTTTCTATGTGTGCTGTAGAATGCAGCACACATAGAAAGAGGAAAAAACAAGAAGGAATAAAGTTATTTCTCCTCATTACGCCAACCCTAGGGAGGCTCATGGTTTTGACGCATTCCCAGACTTATGCTATGTTGTAAATATGAGAATGTGTCAAAATCCATGGGCATTGCTTGGGAAAACCCATTGCAACGCCCAAGGCACGCCTCCCTGACACAGTGTGAGGGACTGCAGCGACTTGCACTTTGTTCCTTTAGACCATATCTACGAGGCCATGAAAAGACATGCAGGGTGGCTTTGCGTGGCCTCATAGGTTTGGATCTGCACTCTGCACCAGCGAAGCACCAAAACAAGTGGCACTCCTGCAGCTCACGGGGCTTGTAAATAAGCCCCAAAGTAAACATTGAGGCAAGATGGATAACAGAGCCTGCCTGGTATGAATATTTGACGCTGTTACACCAAGGGGCGACTGTGATTCCTTCATTAATTACAACAGTACTGCTGATGAACGTATCTCCGAGCTTACAGAGGACATTCCAATATGTCTCATCAACATTTTCAAACCAAGCAGAGCTCCTTGCCCCAACGACCTACTATTAAAAGTTCTCCTCGATGTGGCAAGGATCTCTAGCTGCATTCTTGAATATGTACTTCATTCAAGAAAAACTCAACTTCTGGGTAGGGTGAAATATTTAACCCGATTTATAGACAGGAACCTAAGACCTCATACATGCTTATTTGCCTGCTGACAGAATTCGGTGTTCTTGCCTTGAATATTAGGCAGCAGTTTGTGGTGCCTGCTCCACTTGAACAGGTGGGCCTTTGCAGATTAGGTGATTCAGAATCATGTTTTCTGGCTGTGATATGTTGCACCAGAAGTCAGTGATAGATGGATATGTGAATGATCGATGACTTCTGTGAGGGTGTCTACATGGTGGAAAGACTGCGCTTGTAGCAGAAGATGAAGGCATTGGGGACCTCATTTACAAGTTTTTGACGCAGAGCAGCGCTGCAGGTTACTTTGATGTGCTCTCCTGCATCAGAAGACAAGGGCAAGAATGCGCGGTATCTATGAGATATGGGGAATTCCTGTCCTCCTTCTCTGTGCTGGTGCACAAATGGCTGCATTGCGCGAATGCAAGCACCTTGCACTATGGTGCAAGGGTGTGCATGTTGTAGGAAGGATTGTTTTTGTGCGGGAAGGGACACCTTCCTGCACAAAAACAATCAATGGTGGAGTTTTCCTCTATTTATGTGTGCTGCACAATGCAGCACACATAGAAAGAGTAAAAAACAAGGAGCAATAAAGTTATTTCTCCTCATTACGCCACCCCCGGGGAGGCGCACGGTTTTGACGCATTCCCAGATGTATGCTATGTTGTAAATCTGAGAATGTTTCAAAATCTGTGGGCGTTGCATGAGAACACGCACCGCAATGCTCAAGACAAACCTCCCTGACGCAGTGTGAGGGACTGCAGCGACTTGTGCTGTATGGCTTTACACCATATGTACGAGGCCACAAATAACCCAGCAGGGTGACTTTGTGTGGCCTTGTAGATTTGAGTCTGCACTTTGCACCGCCAGACCATCAAAAGAATTTACACTCCAGTGGCAAATGGGGTTCATAAATAAGCCCTTGAGTTTTTACCCACTTTGTGGTCTTCAGCTACAATTCATCAAACAGCCTTGAAGTACTCAGGCAGTTATCCTTGCGCCGGGGTTGCTTTATAAATGAGCGTACTGTCAATGGACTAACATTCTGGTTGTGGATTTTGGAAGAAAGTGCAACAAATATGCTTGGAGATAGGGGACCTCTTTCAGAGGCTGACCGGTACTAGTACGTGGGTGGTCCTTTTAAAGTGATTCTAAGGAGGACTTAACACAAAGGCTCACAAATAAAACTGTGGCTCTTTTATAACACATGGATGATGTTTGGGAAAAGCCTAGTTGAGGGCATTTGAATTCAAAGTCCCCTTTGTTCTGATTGTGGAGACTGCCTTGTTTCATCTTTAAATGTAAAAGAGTCATT
Organism: Calotriton arnoldi; assembly: GCA_963921515.1. NCBI lineage: Eukaryota > Metazoa > Chordata > Amphibia > Caudata > Salamandridae > Calotriton > Calotriton arnoldi. The sequence goes on from CAWUFW010001115.1 coordinate 666,054, forward strand.
CAAAGTCAGGTGAATGCAGAACATCCACCATACAGCGGTGGATGTACCATCCACCGTTGCCATAAGCCACCCCCCCCCCCATATGGAGCCAGCATAGCGGCATCTCTGCCTAGCACCCACAGCTCATTTTTTTGTTAGGCACGGGGAGATCAAGTGATTTGCCCAGAATCACAGGATGCTGAGCATCCCTGCCGAGACTCGAACCCTGTTTCCCAACTTCGAGGTCAACTGCTCTAGCCGTTAGGCCACATCCTCTCCCCGGATATATATTTGGCTTAATCCAGAAACAGCATATTAACTGGTCATGTCTCTATGTGAAAGGATGACCACAGCCCTCTGGTGCCTCAGAATGCAAACTTTCACCACTGCCAACAATGTAGATGTCTACCTTCACCATTGACACTTGACCCCTTCTATATTCAAAGTGTTACAAAATAGTGCTTATTTGGCTATTGGATGAAAGGGACATTCACTTGCTTTTCACATGGCTCTTCATATGTCTGATCAGTATTGGTCAAAGCGAGGACATGTTTTAGTTGGTGATACTGCCAGCAAGAAGCATCGGGGCACACACTCATGTATATCAGGACATCAGTAACCAAAATATTGTCAGACAAAAATATTATTTACACAAATATTGCTTCAATTGTGTAACTTTTCTATTTTAAACTCCATCGGGGCAATATGTTTTCAATGAAATTAGGCCACTGTATCTATGTCAGAGGAAACTTAGGCCACGATACTCTGGTAGCGTATGGGTATAAACCTGCCCTACAAAGCTACTGAGGGATAAAGTACCAATTGTGAAGGTTTCTAAAGTATGTCAATGTGAGTCTGGCCCTTGTCATGAGCCGGAAGTAGCAAGGTCCCATCCTCTTCAGAGAACTTGCAAGACAACCAGGATTGCCATTATTATTCCATGGACTTCCCAGATTGTTTGATGCCAAATTCTGAAATCAGGAGTTTATTTAAACCAGAGTGCAAACCCTAGATAGACCTTGTAGACCTTCAGCCGTGCATGGCTGAGGGTTGGCTACAGGGCCTGCAGCCATCACTAGGCTATGCACGCCCTCCCGCTGTGTGCAATGTGGGGTTGGCCTCAAGGCCCGGAGACTGTAAAGGCAGCCTACCCCACACTAAGCAGGGCCTTCAGTCATGCATAGAGGGGGGGTTGGCCACAGAGCATGACCTGCAGCCAGGCCCTGTGCCCTACCACCCGCATGCAGCCAATCTCATGCTGCACACAGCCTTTGGGAGTGCACGGTGGGGTTTTGGTCACTAGGTCTGGCCTGCAGCCTTTTGGTAAGCGGTCCATCATCCTGGAAAAAGGTGGGAAGACTTTTGCCTACTACTAAGGTGGACAGTGCAGGGTTTAAATGGCCGGAGCTTATAGTAATTTAAAGGGAGAACCATAGACTCTGCTCTCACCAGGAAATGACAAGAAAGAACCCGCTCGTCACAGTCACTACAGATTGCACTCCAATAGATCAACGATACAATCACCCGCATCAAGGATTTAAGATCATTTTTCAAGTGGAATTGCTGAGAGAGCACACTTACTTTTATTTTATTTATTTATTTTGAGTTTGTTATTGCGCAAACATCACCCATTAGTACAGAAACAGTACAAAGGAACATGATAGGGAATAGAAAGCAATATAAAGAAAACATTAGACAAGAGTACAATAAATACAGAATACAAAATATATTAGCATGTGATAATGGTAGGCCGGGAGAGAGGAACACAATAGCATAGCATAGGTCCAGGCCTAAAACATATTCTGGAGCAATTAGAGGCAGATGACAAATAGGAGAACACAAACTAAGAAATGAGTCAGAACCAAGTCCAGGTCCTCAGTGTGAGAGGAATTTGTTGGAAAGAAAATGTTTTACTTCCTTCCTCAGGACGGATGTGGATGGGTTGCATCTGATCTCATTAGGGAGAGAGTTCCAAATTTTCAGGGCAATTCCGGAGAAGGATCGGTTGTATATTTTCTTTTTTTACATTTTTGTGGCTCAAGAAGTAAGGAGCTCGTGTTTTGGAGGATTTGTTTCCACCCGATAGGGTCAGTTTCTGGTTCAAGTAGGAGGGTTTATTGTGGTGCAGCGCTTTATGGGTCATTCGAACAATTTTGAAGTGAATCCTGGTATCGAGGGGTAGTCATTTCAGAGCAAGGAGGTCAGGAGTGATATGATCACTCTTTTTGATCATGTGATGAGCGTAGCTGCTGCATTCAGTGTAGCCTTCAGTGGTGCAAGTGAGGTTTCCAGGAGGCCCACTAAGGTATTGCTACCATAGTCTAATTCCAATAGAACAAGTGCATGAACCACAGTTGTGAGGTCTGCTGCGCGCAGGAAAGGTTTTAGTTTCCTAAGAATATGCAACTGATGGTTAGCTCCTCTGGTTTTAGCGCTGATGTGTTTTTGCATGGAGAGCTCTTTGTCCAAGGTTATTCCTAGGGATTAGGCAGAGTCAACGATGCGTGGGGTGCAATTCAAGGCAGTGAAAAGAGGGAGCCAGTTGTTGACAATGAGAGTGGAGGACGGTGGAGCGATCAGTATGAATTCACTTTTAAGGGCATTGAGCTTAAGGTGATTACGAGTCAGCAAATGTTGCATTTTTGTTAAGGTGTTGTTGAGGGTATAGATGTTCTCAAGGGAGGTGATTTTCATGTACAGTTGAGTGTCATCAGCACACATATGGTAGGATATGTGGGAGAGTTTGAGGATTTCAGTTAAGGGCTGTATGTATAGGTTAAACAGTGTCGGGGAGACGATAGAGACTTGGGGAATGCCCAATGATAAGGGAGACTGATCGGAAAGAGTGTTATTGATTAGAATGCGCTGAGATCTGTTGTGTAGAAAAGAGGAGAACCATTTTAGCATAGTGCCGGAGAGGCTCATCCTATGTTCTAGAAAGGCTACAAGGGTAGCATAGTTTATGGTGTCAAAGGCGGCTGCCAGATCACAGAAGGATCAGGAGGCAAGATTCATTCTCGTCGAGTGCATGTACGGCATTGTCGACAATGTAGACCATGGCAGTTTCAGTGTTATGACATGATCAGAAGCTAGATTGACGGTGGTCAAGGAGTTGGAACTGTTCAATGTGATAGTGAAGCTGTGTTCTAAGAGTTTGGCCAAAGTAGGTGTGACCTGCCCACTTTTGAGGGAACCGGTTAAGGAGCCTTGGGTGAGTGAGGCATTAATTATCATAGTCCATAGAGGAGTTTGGAGGTGAGTGGACTTATTTAGGAGTTTTGAAGGGAGGGGATTGTTGAAGTGGTTGGAGTATTTTAAGGAGGTCAATAGATTTAGAGTGCCAGTCTTATCTAGGGTTTTGAAGCTAGCCCAGGTGGCATTATTTCAGGGTGGTATGAGGGGATTATTCGGGCATGCTTGAAGTTCGAATGGGTCAGGGTGTAGGAGAGGTTTGCATGGAAGTTGTTCGAGAACAATCTGGATGTCGTTAGTGATTTGTGTGGTTTTCTCAGTGAAGAAGGAGGCAAAGGTTTCGCAGTTAGGAAGTGCTTTGTTGGTGGAAGTGAAATTGTTTTTGTGGGTTGATTGGTTTCTGTTAATTTCAAACCATTTTTTCAGTTGATTAGCTGCTGTTTCTAATTGATTTTGGAAGAACGTTGCTTTAGAGTTCTTAATGTGCCTATTATAGGTGCTGTGTTTTTGACGAAGGGATGTGAGTTTGGCCAAGGAAGGGTGTATCTCCATCCTCTTTCTGCACATCTGAGGAGTCGTCACTCTTCGTTCAGATTACAATTGAACCAGGGGTTAAACATTTAAAGAGATTCTTTTTAGTTGTTTAGGGGCAAGGGTGTCCATGATTTTGGACATGGAATTGATGTAGTGGTCAGTGATTTTGTGGGCATCACTCATGGTGGAGGGCGGGAGCAGGTTCACATTACTAAGAGATGAAATAGAGTGTTAGTTAACATTGAGGGCTTTGCGAATTCAATTCTTGGCTTTCTTTGGTTGGACCTTGATGGTGATTGCCTTTATGTTTAAGGGGAAGGTGATGCAGTGGTGATCAGTCCAATTGCATGGGAGAATAGAATCAACACTAAGGTGTTCTCTTTTGCAGTGATTAAGTCTAGGGTGGCGGCTTTCTTATGGGTCAGGCTATTGTAGGCTTGGATGAGGTTGAGGTCCAGGAGGAAGGATTAGAGACTGTTGATGAGCGGGTCATTAGAATCGTTCCAGTGAATGATGAAGTCTCCAAGGAAAACCCTGTTTTTAACATTTGTTGTTAGAGGATATAACCTCCATGACCTGTTCGATGAATGTACCATTTTCCCCTGGAGTATTGAGGGAGCACTTTGAGTTGTTAGGGATGTCGATTGTGAGGTATTTGCAAGAGGGCAACGATGTAGTGTGTGATTATTTCACAGAGAGAGAGGATCTGTTTATACAGATTAATCCACCCCCCGAACGACCTGAGCGATCTAATCTAATGAAGTTGTACCTGGGAGGAGATAAAATGTCCGAAATGTAATGGGAGGAATCACTTAACCATGTTTGCATGAGAATGTCAAGGTTCTGGTTGAGAATAAGAGTGGAAATGCGGGCCGTGTGTTTGGAGGCAGAGCGGCAGTTGAGTAATGCACAATTCAGGAATACATTAGAGGTGGTCGAGGATGAATGAGAGATGGGAACTTTAATGAGGTTAGTGTTGTTAATAAGCCAAGTGCTGGCGCTGGCTGTCCTGATAGGGTGAGTGATGATTGTCTCAGTTTTAGTAACGTGTGGGGTGAGATCAGCCAAAGCAGAGTTATAGGTGATCAAGGAGGGAGGGTAAATCCTTGTTTGATAGCTGTCTGACTAACCTATTGGGTTGGGAGGAGTGGTTGCAGTTGCCAGTGGATCTCCAGCCATGGTGAGTGCTCCCTGAGTGGGTAGGGATACGGGTAGATCAGCGGTTGGAGCTTCTGGGGGTATTGCTAGTCAGGTGGTTAGTAAAGTGTGTAGACTAATTGTGTTAAAGATTGGTGGTAATAAAAAATACTTTGAGAATGTCAGCACGGATCAGTTGCAGTTCAGAATTTATAGTATCGACCATTGAGTCACTGGGCAAATTTCAGAGATGTTCTAGGTTGGGGGAAGCTTTGGAAAGTGGGGGAGTACCCCAATGGTCGAGGGAACTGGAGTTAGAAAAGTTCACCAATGAGGCCATGGTGGTGGTTGGTTGAGCGGAGGTGGAGTGCAATTAAGGCCAGTTGATAAGAGTCTGGATGAGGGGGGATTTTTTTTTCAATTTTTCCACAAATTTGTGAGTCCACTGCAATTTTGCTGCAAAAGTGAAAACAAATGTTCCCGGCCCCTGGCGTGGCCCCTGGGGGACCCCACCAACAGGCCTAGTGGTCAGGCTATTCTTACCCTGCCCCATTGTCTTATTTTTTAATCTTTTTTCTTGGGACTCAGCTGAGTCCGAGTCCCACGATGGCTCCCAACACTTCCTGGTTGAACTGTTGTCAGACAATCAGATCTCAGCATGAGATCTGTCAGATCCGCGGAGGGTACGCGTAGCTAGATATGTATAAATGCTTTTTCTTTAATAACTCAAAAACTACTGAATGGATTAACACCAAATTACAGAAAGAACTCTTTCTGGACCAAGATGTTGCTTTCTGATAAATTTGGTGTAATTCTGTTCATCGAGGGTTCCCTGTCTGTTGACCCGTTTTCCCCTACCCTGCTACTTTGCACAGAACTGCGGCTTGCACATAGCATTTCAATCTCTTTTTAAAAACATTGATTAACTTTTAAAGGAAAACGAAAAAGACATCTTTGCACCTTACTTGTTTTAACGTGTTCACTGTATGAATTTGAATGTGCTTGCGCGACTCACTTCCGGATTTCCACTGAGAGTCGCCATCTTTAGGCAGTGCGCTCTCTAGTCTTGTGGCGGCCGGGCCCTATTTAAATGCACGCTGCGCGGACGCGGGCACCTTGAGGGGTTCCCTGTCTGTTGATCCCGTTTTCCCCTACCCTGCTACTTTGCACAGAACTGCGGCTTGCACATAGCATTTCAATCTCTTTTTAAAAACTTTTATTAACTTTTAAAGGAAAATGAAAAAGACATCTAAGCACCTTACTTGTTTTAACGTGTTCACTGTATGAATTTGACTGTGCTTGCGCGACTCACTTCCGGATTGCCAATGAGAGTCGCCATCTTTAGGCAGTGCGCTCTCTAGTCTTGTGGCAGCCGGGCCCTATTTAAATGCGCGCTGCGCGGACGCGGGCGCCTTGAGGGGTTCCCTGTCTGTTGATCCCATTTTCCCCTACCCTGCTACTTTGCACAGAACTGCGGCTTACACATAGCATTTCAATCTCTTTTCAAAAACTTTTATTAACTTTTAAAGGAAAACGAAAAAGACATCTTTGCACCTTACTTGTTTTAACGTGTTCACTGTATGAATTTGACTGTGCTTGCGTGACTCACTTCCGGATTGCCACTGAGAGTCGCCATCTTTAGGCAGTGCGCTCTCTAGTCTTGTGGCAGCCGGGCCCTATTTAAATGTGACGCTGCGCGGACGCGGGTGCCTTGAGGGGTTCCCTGTCTGTTGGTCCCGTTTTCCCCTACCCTGCTACTTTGCACAGAACTGCGGCTTGCACATAGCATTTCAATCTCTTTTTAAAAACTTTTATTAACTTTTAAAGGAAAACGAAAAAGACATCTTTGCACCTTACTTGTTTTAACGTGTTCACTGTATGAATTTGACTGTGCTTGCGCGACTCACTTCCGGATTGCCACTGAGAGTTGCCATCTTTAGGCAGTGCGCTCTCTAGTCTTGTGGCGGCCGGGCCCTATTTAAATGCGCGCTGCGCGGACGCGGGCGCCTTGAGGGGTTCCCTGTCTGTTGATCCCGTTTTCCCCTACCCTGCTACTTTGCACAGAACTGCGGCTGGCACATAGCATTTCAATCTCTTTTTAAAAACTTTTATTAACTTTTAAAGGAAAATGAAAAAGACATCTAAGCACCTTACTTGTTTTAACGTGTTCACTGTATGAAGTTGACTGTGCTTGCGCGACTCACTTCCGGATTGCCACTGAGAGTTGCCATCTTTAGGCAGTGCGCTCTCTAGTCTTGTGGCGGCTGGGCCCTATTTAAATGCGCGCTGCGTGGACGCGCCGCTGGTGCGCCAAAGGCGTGCCTAAGGCAAGCCCGTCTGTGCCCGTCAGCGTCCCAAAAGCGGCCAGCGCCAGCCATGCTGCCCGCCGAACTCCAGGTTTGGAGGGAAGATTGTGCTATACCAGGGATCATCTTTGGGCTCTCTGTCCCCGGTCCTGCCCCCATAGAGGTAACTGGGATGTGGTGGACTGTATTAACATCATATGCCCGACCTGCGGCTTTAAGCTGGGTGTGGGTTCTGTCTCTTCTGCCTAACCCAGCACTTCTTTGCGCAGTGCCCCACCCATCTCCGCTGCGCTACTCAACGTTCGCTCACTCAGGAAACATCATGTAGATGTCTTTGAGCTCCTTGTCGACCGTCCGGTAGGCCTTCTGTTTATGACGGAGACTTGGCTTGACTCTACATCTGATCCCATTGTCACCCTGGCTACGCCTGAGGGCTATAAGATCTCCAGAGCCGATCGCCCAGAGGGGAGGGGGGGCGGAGTGGCCATTATTTATAAGAATGAGTGGGACCTTCACAGGGGCGATGTTACTTCCTGGGGAGACTGTGAGGCCCTTGATTTTAGTATTCGCTTTTCAGCTCACTTCACTTTGGGAGGCTCTCTGATTTACAGGCCCCCTGGTCCTGTGGGCCCCTTTCTGGAAGCATGGGGTGATGATGTTATTTCTCAGGCATTGCAATTCTCCCATTACATTGTGTTAGGAGACCTTAATATTCACTTTGATCAGGCAGATAACAAGGATTCGCTTGACTGTCTGGACACTTTGCACCTGGCTCAACTTTCCCAGTGGATCTATATTCCCACCCACCAGGCAGGCCATATACTAGACCCTATTTGCACTAATTTTCCCATTTTGTTGGAGGATCGACGTCCGGTCTCATGGTCTGACCACTTTTTAATGTATTTTTCCTGGGAAGTTATCAATGGCGAGCCATCATCGCGATCGTATGGCAAACCAGCCTTTGGCAAAATTAACCCTCTTGTGCTTAGCCAAGCCTTGGGGGATCTCGAGGGCTGGCTTGTTGATTTTACTAACTGGGTCTCCAGTGCAGTGGATTCGCTTGCCCCGCCACCATGTCCAAGGTTGTCTAGGGAATCTCCATCTAAACCCTGGTTTACTCCCAACCTCAAAGAAATAAAACATGAATGCAAGATCCTCGAGCATGCTTGGCGTCGCAGCAAATATTGCCCTGCGGCCAAGCAGAAGCTCCGACTCAAAGAAAAAATCTATTATGGGGCTATAACTCAGGGCAAAAGGCAATTCTACGCAACTCGCATTGACTCTGCCAAAAACAATGCCAAAGAAATTTTTTAAATTGTACAGAGTTTTACGTCCCCTGCCGCTCTATCTAGGGAGTCTCCATCCACAGACACCTGGTGCGAGAGCCTCTCCAATTTCTTCAGGGATAAAATCCTTTCCATTCAGGCGGCCTTTTCCTCCTGCGACAAGGGCATTGGGGCAGCTTTGGTGTCATCACCTACTGATCCCGATCATTCTCTGCATGCCTTTAGACCTGTGGACTTCTCTGAGTCCCTTAAAATTCTTAAGGGCCTGAAGTCCGGCTCTCCTTTGGACCCCTGTCCGGCTAGAATGTTGGCAGCAGTTGCTGGAACCATTAATAATGAGGTGAATGGTATCATCAATTTGTCTCTTCCGGTTGCCTGCGTGCCAGAGGCCTGGAAGCAGGCCAGGATTCTGCCTCTTTTAAAAAAGCCGTTGCTCGATCCACTTAGCACAGTGAATTTGTTGAGAGAGAGGGCCTGCTGCATCCGGCCCAGTCAGGGTTCAGAGCCTCCCACAGTACCGAGTCTGCCCTGGTGGAGGTTTCGGAGGCAATTAGGGAGTGTCTGGATGCCGGCGGGAAGGCAGCATTAATTTTGCTTGACCTGTCGGCGGCATTCGACACTGTCCCCCACTCTCTCCTCCTCTCGCGTCTACCCGAGATTGGTGTGTCGGGCGCTGTTTGGGGCTGGCTCAGGTCCTTCTTGGAAGGACGGGCTCAGCAGATATGGCTTCCACCGTCCTCTTCTTCTTCCCAGGCAGTGACTACAGGAGTCCCACAGGGGTCCTCCCTTAGCCCCCTTCTTTTCAACATCTATGTCACACCTTTGGTGTACCTTTCAGAGGACTTTGGGGCTAAAGTCATGGCCTACGCAGATGACACCCAGCTTCTCTTCACTTGGGATAAGAATGTGGACTCTGTTTCCTTTGCTCAATACTGTCTGTCTTCCATTTTTAATTGGCTAGCTGCTGCACAACTTAAGTGCAACGAAGATAAATCAGAGATTCTCCTATATGGAAAGTTTCCTTCCAATTTTAGAGAAGCTCTTTGGCCCCCTGAGTTCCCTATCCCCACTTTTACAGGGAAGCCCGCCAAGAACCTGGGGGTGTGGTTTGAGGAGAGTCTTTCCTTTTCTACACAGATTAGGAAACTTGCCGGGACCTGCTTTGGCCTTTTGAAATCTCTGAGGAAGTTTCTCCCTCTCCTACCTAGGGCGGCAAAAGAAACTGTCATCTGTGCCCTTATTCTGTCTCGGCTGGACTACGCCAACGCCCTTTATGTGGGCATCGCGGGCTATCTGTTAAATAAACTCCAGGTAGTCCAAAATGCGGCAGCCAGACTTCTTTTTGAGATTCCCGCTAGGACTAGCATGAGACCCCACCTGCGCTCTCTGCACTGGCTTCCCGTAGCCGAACGGGTCAAGTTTAAATTTCTAGTTATGGCCCATCGCGCTCTTCATGGGCATGGCCCCATCTATCTGCAAAAACACTTCTCCTTCTACACTCCAGCGCGACATTTGCGTTCCATGTCCCAGCGCCTTGCCCAGGTCCCCCGCTTTAAATGTCAGAGGCTTGGAGGCAGCTCGCTAGCTCGGAAAGCTGCTGCTGCTTGGAACGCTCTCCCTTTCGCCCTCCGGAACATTCAGGACCCGCTGAATTTCAAGAAGAACTTGAAAACATATCTCTTTGCATAAATCTCAGATGTTTGCCCCTCTTTGCTCCGCGCCGGGACACTCTCGAGTATCTGTGCGCGCTACAAATTAAATTAACATAACATAACATAACATAACATAACATCGATGTGGGCTGTAGTCGTGTCTAAAAACCCTATGAGAAATAGCATCGGGGAAACACATTTTGGGACCCCCTTTTTCACTGCCCCTGCTTGATGAATCACCTCAAAAGTTTCCAGACAGCAGCTGAAGTGAGTTGTGTACAAATGTTGAATCTATTTTGAAGATTTGTCAAAGTTATTGGCAAAACAAAAAATTTATAATCTATAGAAACTAGGTCCTAACTCCGATAGTTAGGATGTATTTTCCATAGGAAAGAATTTTATCATTTGCAAATAACTTGGGCATCGTATATCTTCGTGAAATTTTTAAAACTAGTTCGACACTCACTTCAGCTGTTGTCTTAGAAATTTTGGGGTGAACTGTCAAGCGAGAGTTGAGAAAATTGAGTCCCAAAACACGTTTTCCCAATGTTAATTTCCATAGAAAACTTTAGACAAGGCTATAGCCAAACTGCTGAATGGAATTACACCAAATTTGGCAGAAAGGTAGCTGTTGGTCTAGAAAGCAACCTTTTTGTAAATTGGTGTAAATGCGTTCAGTAGTTGTGGAGTTATTTAAAGGTTTTTCAGAAGTGTGAACTGGAAATGCGTAGGGTTCGCGACTCTCCCCCAATCTCATGCTGAGATCTGCTTGGCTGCCAACACTTCAAACCAGGCAGCGTTGGCAGCCATCTTGTGACACGGCTTAAAACTAGTCACAAAAAAAAAGAAAAGAGGGCAGAGTAGAAACACCTTGACCCCTTAGGGCTCTTGGGGGTCCCACAGGGTCCCCGAAGTGCCAAAAATAATTTTATAAACTTTTCGGCAGGAGTTGCACTGGATCCGCGAATCCTTCTGAAAAGTAACTTAGTGCTTCGTTATTAATTGGCCCTTGAGTGGGCCAGGTCCTAGGGGCATTTGCATATTACAGGAGGGGGGCCCATGGGCCCCCCCGGGGCACACTAATGCCCCAGAGACCACCACTGCCTGAGGCTTCTTTTAAAATAAATGCAAGTGAGGCCTGTATGGCCTCCCCAGCTGAACCGAGGACCCCACCTCCCCGGGGCTTCTATTTTTATAAATGGGGGCCTCTAGGACTCCCTCAGCCTCGGGGACCACCACCTCCCCAGGGCTTTACGTATAATCAAAGCAGAGGGCAGCGCAGACCCCCCGCAGCCTCTGTATGCCACCATCTCCCCTGGACTTTTAATTTAAATAATGCAGGGACGCGCAAACCCCCCACAGCCCCAGGACTTTAGCCAAAATGAAGAAGTTACTTGATGGTGGGGGCGTGTTCTTGAGGAAGAAGGTACTTGATGGTGGTGGCGTGTCGAGCTACCTGGTCTGAGCTTACATGAACCTAATGGGATGTTGATATTAAACTGCATTATTGATAGATGACCTTCAGTTCTTGTTCTACGATAATATAGGAGCAATACGAGTGTTCCAAGAATCTCTGGGAGAACTGATTCCCTCACACTAAGACTTCGATGTGATATTGCTGCAAGGAAATACCTAAACCCTGATGAAGGCTTTTCAGAGGACGAATCGTGGTGGCCGGGCTGTTTCATTTATGTTTTAAAGAATAATGAAGAGAATTATTTTGAGACTTCATACTACGGATCCTATCTTATTTTGGTATTGGAGAAAAGTATATTGGGATCGACACTATAGAATTATGTGTTCTTCATGAAAGGAGGAGAAAATAAGAGAACAAGCTCTATAATGCAATGGTTGGACTCTTGAGGCACTCCCTTTTGTGTGTTTTTGTCTGGAAAATCTCCAGGAGGATTAGACAGAAGGCTATTGCCGAAGACAGTTCCAGGGGCTCGCATACCCCTTTGGCAAAGGGCGCCGAACAGGATTTGCTGTTGAGGTGAAGAACGTAGCGGGAGCAGCCTCAAAGTCAACTGACTGGTAATGCACCTTTGGCGGATCAACAAGCAGAATGGCTCCTGTCTCCTTCTCAGTTTTAGAACCGTTTGTGTCCTCAGTTTTATATTTTGGCCATTTGGGCACCTTTAGCACCACAACCAAGAGTCCATGACTAGGGGGACACAACTTTGGCGTTCAGGACTCACTCAGGCTGGGTCCAGGTGCGGTTTCAAAATGGTAGGATTCTTTTGAGTCCCTGTGGCTTTGCACAGGAGGTCAGCAAACTATCCCTTGGAGTCACTTTGATAGTCCTGGGTTCATGGCACAGGGTTCAGCAGCAGGGCTGACCTCTGGGAGGGTTCACGGCAGGCTCCAGACAGCGACACAGTCCTTTACATAGGTCCAGGAGTGAACTGAAGAGTGGTCTGAGGCTGCTATTTTTACTCCTGGTGCCCTTTTTCTGGAAGGTGGGAGAAGCTTCTAGAATGTCTCTTTGAAGTGCATGGAATTTCCTCACTTCCCCTACCCTGCGTCCAGGCTGGCTGAGTGACAATGTGGCAGTGAGTAATCCATTGTGTGAAGGCAAAGCACAGCCTATTCATTTGCAGGTGGGGCTGTGGTCAGTTCCACCCCCTCTCCATGCTGCTAGCAGATGGCCCATTCAAGCATACCTAATCCTTCTATTGTGTGAGACTATTGTGTGACTGTTGGGGAGGAATTCACAAAGACTGTCAGTTACACCCAGTCATGTGACATAAGTCAGGCTGCAGGGCCAAAAGGGCTCAGGGCAGGAAAATGCCAAGGGGCAGATTTACAAGTCCCTTGCGCCTCCTTGTGCCGCCACTGCGTCACTTTTTTTGATGCAACCGCGGTGCAAACAATGCGGCCAATTTACAATGTGACGCATCTAGGGAGATGCATCACGTTGTAAAGCCCTGCGTCACATTATACCTGCACCGGGTATAATGTATGCAGGGTGGGTGTTCCCACACAAAAAGCCATGTAGAACTGATGCAGTGAAATTCACAACATTTCACTACGTCACTCTATGCCTTCACTACATCAAAATCCCTACGCCTGCTCAGACCCGGCGTAAGGAATGATACAGGGCTTTTTGTATGGGACTCACCTATCAGTTGTGGCACATTGCTGGAGTTCACTTTCATGAGCAACTCCAGCAATGCGTCACTTTTGTGCCAACAGATGCGTCAGTATTTATGACGCATCTGTTAATCCTTGCTCCATGGAGCACTGTATTGTAAATACAGCGCATCCATGGTGGCGCAAGGACATTTGGCACTGGCGCAAGGAAACTGACGCATCCACGCAGATGCATCAGTTCCTTGTAAATCTGCCCCAAACTTTCTAAAAGTGCAAACCCAACAAGGTGATGGATGGAATGCTTGAATTAATCTCAGCTACTAGCAATCTCTCAGGCAGCATCCCAATCCATCATTTTTTGCCCACCATGCCACCTCAGTGTGGACTCCGCCATATGCAAATCCATCTTGACCCTGCTCCTCATGGGAAAATTCCAGCCCAAACTGCCAGGCCAGGTCCTCCCTAAACTGAAACATAAGCAACCCAGGACCAGTTTCGCCCTTGTTATGGGCTCTTCAGCCAGGTATAGCTTGGTTCCAGTGAAACGGTGAGCTCCAGACCCACGTTTCGGCATACCGGGCGCACTTAGGGCATCAAATGCAAAACCAAGAAGGTGATGGATGGAATGCTTGAATTCACCTCAGTCATTGGCAATCACTCGAGGCAGCATCCCAATCCATTGTTTTTCACCCACCATGCCATTTCAATTTGGATCCAGCCATACGCAAATCAATCTTGACCCTGTTCTTCATGGTAACAGTCCTGCCCCAACTGCCAGGCTAGATCCTCCCTGAACCAGAACATAAGCAACCCAAGACTGCTTTTGCCCTTGTTATGGGCTCTTCGACTGGGTATAGCTTGATTCCAGTGGCACAGTGAGCCCTAGACCGGGGCGGCATCCCAATCCATCTTTTCTTGCCCACCATGCCACTACAGTTTGGACCCAGCAATATCCAAATCAGCCGCCTGTTCCGCATGGGAACAGCCTAGCCCAAACTGCCAGGTGAGGTCCTCCCTGAACTGGACCACAAGCAACCCAGGACCGGTGTTGCCCTTGTTAAGGGCTCTTCAGTCGGGTATAGCTTGGTTCCAGTGGCACAGTGAGCCCAGGCCCCATGTCTGGCCATAACCAGCGAACTTAGGGCGTCAAAGGCAAAACCAACAGGGTGATGGATAGAAGGCTTGAATTAATCTCATTTACAGGCAATTGCTCGGGCTGCACCCCAATCCATCGTGTTTTGCCCACCATGCCACCTCAGTTTGGACCCAGCCATATGCAAATCAGTCTTGACCCTGTTCCTCATGGGAACAGTCCAACCCAAACAGCCCAGCCAGGTCCTCCCTGAACAGGAATACAAGCAACCCAGGACCGGTTTTGCCCTTGTTATTGGCTCTTCAGCTGGGTATAGCTTGGACTATTCCAATGAGGAATAGGGTTCAGACTGATTTGCAAATGGCTGGGTCCAAACTGAGGTGGCATGGTGGGCAAAAAATGATGTATTGGAGTGTTACAGAGAAGGGTCATAAAATACCTCAAATATATCTGGTTAAGTTTGTGTTTAAACTTATTTTAGAGTTCCTAGGCTCTCATGGGCTTTCAGGAGTCAGGCCTCAAGTTGGCCCCTTAGGTGGTGGCCACCCCAATAATACTGGGTCACACCTGGTAGATCCCCATAGCTCCAAAAGTAAGTGCATCCTTTTCAGATAAAGGAGGACTGGCAGGTGTAGCTCACTCTCTCTCGAGTGAGTTATTCTCTGTTAGGGTGTCTTGGGAATGAGACAAACCTGTCAGAGTATGGCTGATCTATAGAGCCACCTTTGTACCCAAATCACTACCCAATGGTTGGTATTTTGCTGTAATATGATTATTTATTTTGCATTATTTGTCTACAAATCATATGTGTTGCAGTTGTTGTAATTATTATGAAGAACTCAGAAGATAATGTGCAGATAGAGGGAAATGTCTGACAGGCCCTAATAGCATTCTATCGCACATCCCTAACTTATGAGTATATTCCCTACCCAGAGTGTCTACATGTCATCCAACTCATTTATATTGCCATATGAGTTTACTGGCATTAATGATGCCAAGCTAGGAAGTGTTTCCCTGATTACCTTATGTTGTCATTGGGTCAGAAGTCGGAATTTAGCCCTGCAGCACCTCACTCAGCAATCAGTCCATGTGTATAACTCCACCACTATATCAGTTTTGTACATGCCTTCATTGCCACAGATGTCATCGGGGGCCAGGCAGACTCACTCATGTTCGGCTCCTCCTCTGCTACAGAAATGTGCAAACAACACCCCTTTTTAAAAGTCTACGCCACCTCATTCTACTTGTTTCTTATCCGTCCAAGGCGGATCTCTACAAGCTCATCTTCCCTTTCGCCTGTGGGTACAACATGCACAGCAGAGAAGCAGGAAGTGTTTCTTCATTGCCTTGTTAGTTCGAAGAGTGGCCCCCAGGTGCTGCCGAGGGTATCATCAAGGAGGCCTGCATTGTCCACAGGTTTCTGCATTATGTGCATTCTTATCTTGTCCAAAAAGTGGACACCTCAGGAGGACAGCAGCAGCTGCAGAGCTCACGCACTTCCATGTTTGAAGACCCAACATGAAGCAAGAACAGAACTCTGGAGCAGTCCTTCTTGGGTGAGTGCCCAAGGCATGGAACTCCCTCCTTCTACTGTCAGATTGGACCTTTCCTTCCGGCTACTCTTTAGTCGCCTTTCCTTTGATTTCACATATCGTGCAGGGTTTTGTTCGCTTTGATCTAACTTAGAGTTAGCAAATGTGTTATTGTATATGTGCAGTTTATATCAAGCGTTCTCTAATAATTGTGGGTTATTATATATGTATATAATATGTATGCCTTTGTGCATTTTATCCAATCCCTCAAATGGTTTATATTTCTTTGGAAATTCTCCTTGTGGTGTTTCTGTCTTTTTATCTAGTGATCAGACACCATGTATTCTGTTATCATGTGATTCATGTATCTGGTATTCTCTTGACTCTGGCGTGTAATCCATGTATACCGCTATGCTGTCCACATGGGTCTAGTATGTACTTTATTAAGCCACATGTATGTGCAGCTTGGACAACAGGTATTCCATGTATGTTTCCACCCGTGCAATTCTTCCAAGCTGGTCATTTTGTATCTAGTTTTTCTGAATCGATATTACTTTTGTTACAATGTTGCTCTGCGTTTCTGCCTCGTGATCTCTGGGTAAAGCTCTTTGACTCCCTTAGGGGCAGGGTTCATGAAAGTAAATAAATAATGACAGACACTTTCACTTAATTAGCAGAGAGTAAATTGAGGCTCCTAGAAGTGGGTCCTCGGAGGTAAAGTCTCTGTGGATCACACAGTCCATAAATTCACCGCTCCCTGGAAGAGGGATCCGTCTGACACCGGTAAAGGCAGAAGGGTAGAAGGCGCTGTGCCAAGTGAGTTTCTAAAGTATGACAGGCAGTGGCGGCTGGAGAACTTTGGAATTGGTGAGCCATAAACCCATTCTCCAATTCCGCATTATGCAAACAAGCCTATGCCCCTTATTTTGGGGAGGTGGGGGGAGAAAGGAGAGGAGATTTTTTAGCAAAATTTCCCTCTCAAGTTGGTCCTGACTCCTTCCTTGTTAGAGGTGGGGAAGGAGCACTGGGCTGTGTCATCAAGAGCCCTGGGTATATTTCATCATGCGCTAAGGTCTGGCTTGGCTACAAGAGTCCACTGCATGATCAAGCCATGAGAATGTTTAGCTTGTACATTGTGCAACAAACATCAAGTAAAATGTGAAAAAGTCTCTTCAGAATAAAAAAAAAAGGTAAACCTCTTTAACATGCGGAAACGTTTAACCTTGGTACATCAGATCCTACTACTGCTTTCAGAGGCTTTAAAACTGATCGTTTTTAACCATGTACTTAAAAATATTCATGGAATCCCCACCATAGGAGGTAAGTCAGTTGTCATGTGTACCATATAAATGACTTGGATTCCTATTGTAGGATGAGCCACATTATGGTCTCTTAAATCGAACATGGACGGTTTCTGTGCAGCACACATCCTTAACTCAGGTGTTCCAAGGTTGTGGCCTCTATGACCTCTACTGTGGGGCATCAGTGATGTTGCAGCAGGAGGCGGGTAATGGATTGCACAGAATCACACGTGTAACAGAGCAGGCACCAATGCACCACACCTCTCTAAAGAAGCGCGTCGCAAGCATGACAATACTTTAGTGCAGAGCGCTGCAGTTTATTGTCTATCCTGACCTGACATACTCTGGTCTTTGCATGTCAGGCTCGCAGCTGCAGAAGACTCAGGTGAGTCCACATATGACTCTGACTGTCCTGGGGCATAACACAAGCCCCTGCAGCCGGTACAGCATGGGGGGCCCAACCCTTCAGGGAGCCCCCATCTCTTCAGGGGCCCCCAGTCAGCTCAAAGCCTATGAATGTTTGTGAGATACCTGAGACTCAGGGCCCCTTATCACATTCTACGGGGGGCATCATTTTGTGATATGCCGCTGCGACTCTCTGCTGTTCACCTCTCAGCTAAGAAGTCATTCCAAGTGGGGCTGTGTCTCTAAATGTGACCTGCAAAAGGAATCTCATTCTCTGCCCAATTTCACGTGTTTCTGTTATCTGCAAAATGTCGATCACATCACTGCGTGTGGTAGTCCTCTCCTAACCATGGAGGCTGAGTTTGGCAGAAGGACACAAGCCAACGAGAAGAGACTCCTGCGAAGAGTGCATGGAGCTTCACGCGGGGCTTCTTCCTACAAAGACTGAAACTACATCTATCAGCTGCACCTCTGCCTGCTCTACTATGACCCCACCGAAGTGATGAGGGGCTGGACAGTGGTAAGCCCAGCCTCATTATGTCATTCCTACCTCAGGCGCACTTGACGCGCAGGAAGCGCCTGGACCTGGTTGCCTGATCTTCGCTACATGCGACTGTGAGGAGCCTTGCATTGTTCTTCATTGTGTATGTTTTTCCTCCTATCTGTTATATTAAATTTATAACAGAGGTTACAAATCAGTTGGGGGGACGGAGCCCCAGAGCCCTATATGAGGAACCAGCACTGACAGGTACAGCACCATGGGACAGATTTTGGAAAGAGGGCAGATGCTGCAGTAGACAGACATCTGGAGGCAAGGGGCACCGTTGCAGGCGAGGGGTGTATGAGAAGAACATTTGCAGGGCACACAGTATAGGGGAAGAGTAAGGCAGCCAAGCACGTGGCATGAACATCCAGATTGTCTCAGCCATAATTATTTAAAGCACAGTGGAGATAAAATGTGGAACTTGTCACTGAAGGACCTTCTGAAAGCTGGACTTTAGATCTCTGGAATTTTCAGCTTTTTCAGGCAAGGATTTGTACTAGTCGTCCACTGAAAAGCCAGGTAATCCAGAGTGAGTGTAGATTGGATTCCGAAGATGGGGCCCGGCCTATCTTTTCCCAAAGCCTTGGTTTAGCAGGCCACGTTTCTACTCCAGCCTACTTTTTTTGGGAAGAGTCCCTTTGGCAATTGATACCATGAATTTGTGTTTTTTGTTTATGATGTTGCGTGTTTAATACTAGTTACTCATCAGTTTTGTCTGTCTAGGACAGCCACACCGCAGCAGGTAATAATGTCACCTGAGCCCTGCACTGGAGGAATACAGGGGCATATCTACAAGGGCTTTATCTCCGCTTTTTTGCTTAAAAAGCCAAAAAAGCGGAGATAAAACTATCACCCTATCAACAAGAGGGTGCTAACATGCATAATCGCATGTTAGCACCCTTTCTCCCAACGCCTCCCTTTGCATCTCCAATGAGATGCAAAGTGGGCGTTACTGGGCGTACCGCCGATGGACTACGTTGCAAATATCGCCGATGTTCACATCGCGATATTTACAAGGCAGCCCACAGGATTATTGCAGACGTTAGATTTTGGCGAAAACGGCTGTTTTCGCCAAAATCTAACGTCTGCTAAAATCCTGACTTACCTATGTTAGACATAGGAGGTGGATTATGCTGATACGACCACAGGGTCGTATCAGCAAGGTTATCGCCGTTTTGCAGGGAACATCGCTGGAAAACCAGCGATGTTCCCTGCAAGACGACGATAACCTCGCTATCTCTGGAATTTCTATCGCCCTGGAGAAACGCGTTGTTAATAACGCGCTACCAGGGCGATAAATTCCAGAGATAGCCTGCGATAGGATTATTGTTGCTAATCACGGCCAGCGATAATTATCGCTGGCCGTTGATAATATGCCCCACAGTGTGCAAAGCACACACATCTAGGGGGCATATCTACAAGGGCTTTATCTCCGCTTTTTTGGCTTAAAAAGCCAAAAAAGCGGAGATAAAACTATCGCCCTATCAACAAGAAGGTGCTAACATGCATAATCGCATGTTAGCACCCTTTCTCCCAACGCCTCCCTTTGCATCTCCAATGAGATGCAAAGTGGGCGTTACTGGGCGTACCCCCGATGGACTACGTTGCAAATATCGCCGATGTTCACATCGCGATATTTACAAGGCAGCCCACAGGATTATAGCAGACGTTAGATTTTGGCAAAACGGCCGTTTTCGCCAAAATCTAACGTCTGCTAAAATCCTGACTTACCTATGTTAGACATAGGAGGTGGATTATGCTGATACGACCACAGGGTCGTATCAGCAAGGTTATCGCCGTTTTGCAGGGAACATCGCTGGAAATCCAGCGATGTTCCCTGCATAACGGCGATAACCTCGCTATCTCTGGAATTTCTATCGCCCTGGAGAAACGCGTTGTTAATAACGCTCTACCAGGGCGATAAATTCCAGAGATAGCCTGCGATAGGATTATTGTCGCTAATCACGGCCAGCGATAATTATCGCTGGCCGTTGATAATATGCCCCTAGGTGTTTTAGAGATATAAATGTGGGCTGGTTCATTTCCTCATTAACTTTCATTTCAGTAGAGCAAGTTTTAAGCCGGTGAAAACATGTTTACACTAGCGGTGGGTGAAAAATTCCACTCCGTGGACGAAGTTCCGGCAAAGCTCCACCATCTGCAGCGTGGTGAAGTTTCTCCTCTCACGGGGCTTGTCAATGTTAAGTTGGCGAGCGTGAGTGAGAATTTGCATCGCTTAGAACGTCAGGTCTGTCCTAGCACCAAGATTCCTTGGTAAACGAGCTCTTAATAATAGTAATAATAATAATGATGATGAGAATGAGAATGATAATAATAACAAGAAGAAGAGGAAGAGGAAGAGGAAGAAGCAGAAGAATGCACCAAGTGGGCAGGTTTGAAGGGCCGCCATTAAGTCAAATATAACTAAACATTTGATTGTGAGAAGGGGAGGGCAGACCATAGAAGGCAGAATCTTGCAGCAGGTGGACTCTAGGACCCAGGAGATCGCCATCTGGGTATGAACGAGAAGCGCCTGTTCGGACAAGGAACCTGCCCTGGAAGCCCCCCCTTAATTAATATGGGGACACGTGACAGCTGTGCAGCTGTGCATCAGCGGCCCAAAGTCTCCAATAATGTCCTGTTTGTGCAGCCGAAGTGTAATAATGTGGAGAACTGTGGACATTTTAACCATCATTAATGCAACATATCTCGGAATATGTTTAACATTTATAACCACATTTTAGAGACAATTTCACTTTGAAAAATATTCTGTCAGGCAATATGAAAGTAAAGAAACAAAACAAAAAAAATGGATGTTCAGAGAACCCCTGGCTGCTGGTCAGGCCCAGGTCAAGCAGGCAGGCTGGGTTAGCCAGGCCCACCCAAACATGACCTTTGGCCCACCCAGTCAGGGCAGAAGAGGCCATGGAGAAGGCACCTGTTCAGTGCTTCCTCCATCTCAATGTCAGAATGTTTTTTCACTGTCTTTAAAACTGTAATTGGGTGTGTTTTTGGAGGGTAGAGGTGGGCGAGCCAAGATATTAACAGGGGGAGCTACAGAGACGAGTTCAGGCTGTGGCTCGGCTCTTAGAGCCCATGAATGACCTGAGCCCTGCAAATGTAAAATATACAACAAACATCACATAAAATATGATACAGTCTCTTCAAAATTCAAAGAAGTGTATTTCCTTAACACATGGAAGTTTTGACATTAATATGTCACAATATAGCTCTGCACTGAGAATTACTTATTAAAAGTGATAGTTTCTAAACATAAGCTTAGCGTCTTTTCTACCCCTGACTTCACACTGATAGCAGTGCCATTAGTGAACCAACAGGCAAGACAGTGCACATGTGGACCTTGTATGTGGCCCAGATTGATATAGTCAGGGGTAAGGAGGATGTCCAAAAGAGATGTAAGACCATATACAATGGGATACTTGTAAATTCAGAACGTTTATATACATTCTGTGTGGTAGATGGGTAATTAGGCCAGAATGAACACAAAAGTACGTGTCGATTAGGCATGTATCGTGTTATGCAGATGACCGCAGGATGGAAACACAAACGCGTGCAGCAGCTACCCGTTAGAAAAAGAAAACCGCACGAGTCCGTCTCCTCTTGTGGAGAAACGCTGCTGCACGCATTTGTGTTTCCATCATGCGGTCATCTGCGCTGCATAACACGATACACGCCCAATCGACACCCACTGTAGTGTTCCTTCGGGCCTAATTACCCATCTACCACACGGATTGTCGTGTGTTTTGAGCCAACGAATGCTGGTTATTGTACATTGCACATACCAAGGCTGTCCTTCCCCTCACTGGGTTCCCGGCTGGGTCCCACGTGAGTACCCTTCCTATACTTTCACAACCTTGGGGTGCACCACTGTCACTTGGACAGCATATTCAATGTTCAGATGTCCCTGCATTGCTAGGTCCTAAAGAGACCCCCCACTGGTAACGGGGTCAAAACGCCGGCGACAATACCTAAAGCGAACCATTTACCAGTCTTATTATCACATTAGAAGGCTGTGTTCATTGTGTACTAATTTGATGGTTGATTTTGTCATTATGGAAACCATTTCTTTACGTCACAAAATGTCACACACTGTTTTGTAGGTTCCATGTTCACTTGGGGACACCATGCACTTGTTTTGAATATAACTGTGATGATTTATGGATATAAACGTTCTGAATTTACAAGTATCCTGTTGTATATGGTCTTACATCTCTTTTGGACATCCTCCTTACCCCTGTTTATTGCCATTGTGCGTATCAATATTGCCTATTGCCTACATTTGTCCACAGGAACCGCTGTTTCTGGTTATAGATTATGTATACAAAACACAAGGATCCACCTGTAGAAGGGTTTCTTTCAGTGGAAGTGTTCTCACAGGTTAGAGTGTGTTTCCTACATTGGTTGAAAGCACACAGTGTTTGCTTAAATACCCCTCACACACCAAAAGGGCCCTTGGTGTCATGCTTCATCATGGGGGTCTTCCCGTCCCGCTGCGGAACGGGGCGTGCTACGACCTACGACTACGCGGGAGCACTGATCTTCAGTACTATGTGTGGTGTAGGAGTTTGTGAGAGGAAGGGTCAAGGGTGAGTGAAAAAAGTGAGTTTAAAAAGGACCTGGCCCCTGTGGATTAGAAACTTTAATATTCCCTGGAGCTGGTCCTATTAAAAACGGTGGGTCGGAGATGTCCTGCGTCAATGTGCGGGTGCTCCTATCTAAGTCAACATGTTTCGAAGCTCTGGGATGAAGAAACCCGGCAGGCGAGGGAGTTAGCCCATCGATTTAGGGGTCCGCATAGGTTGGATCAGTCAGGAAGCCGGAGGTGCCTCGATGTCCGATGCAGGCACAATTCAGCTTCCTTCCGCCGTTCCAGCATACTCTCCTTGTCCACCGTGGCGATGGCACATGACCACCCGGTCCCCCGCAATTCTACTCGCTCACACTTTTCATCCTGATGATGATCTCGATTTATTGAGATTGAAACGCCGTCGACCTTTTTCCAACCAAAGCTCCTCCATTGTATTAATTTAATTGGAGTTTTGTTGTCAATGCGATGTAATGTTTTTATGTCACCAACCCCTCACTTCACGCACTTTCACTATAATTGTGTGAGCACCAGAACTATCAAAAAGTGATATTCCATTTATGCTGTGAATAAATGTGATGTCATACCAACCTTGTGTCCCGGCATGTACTGCGTAACGAGACCCCCGAGGACTCTTTCCATGTCTCTCTTGACTAATGCTCATTTAAATAATAGTAGCCCAGGCTACCCGAGGACCGAAGTGGCCTCGTTTGTACCATTGTTCTTTATATAATTTATGATTTTAAGGCGCCCATCGCAAGAAAGTGTTAGCAGTTAATAACTCACGTTAAAATCACAAACTAATTTTTGAAATCTTTTTTCTTTAAGACTGGTAGTACGTTTTGAAGAATGCACAACAATTTATTACCAAAACCAAGCACTATATTTGTTTCTCTTCCTATTTGCTCCTGTTCTAGTGGTGGACTTTGTATTGTATTTGTATTCTAAAAATGAAGCACAAAACAAGAATTTATGCAATAGTGGAATACAATGCAGTAAGTATTTTTGTAGATGGTGTATAATAATAATAGTGTGAGGAATCAGTGTAATGTACCAATACAAATTTGTTGGTGTTTTATTTCATAGTATTACCAAGTCGATGAGAAAAGTGAAGTAAACTACGCCATAATCATACCACTGCAGAACTTCAAAAGAATACCAGGACGCTACGTAACAAATCTTTAGATCGCAGGTAGGACCAAGTCGATAAAGAAGGCAGTCTACTTGTGTAAAGGGAGGGACCAATAGTTTAAACAGTGTTAGAAGACACTGACAAAACATTCTTGTTGCCTCGCAGGTCAACAACAAGGATTCTTCCAGCGTCCAGTCTCCAGGCCCTCCTCCCTGAACCCTACTGCGTATCCCTAGTGAATTACTGATTACACAGGTTATAAGGTAGGACACTGGGAAGTTGGTCCATAACGTCTCTGCGAAACCCAACCTTGCGGACTTAAGGTAAGAACGAATGGTTAATCTGACAGAAGGCTAAGCCCAAGACAAAGGTTTCACCCAGACATTATGAATCAAGCCCAGTAAATCTCCCTTCAAGATATCGCAACAGCACTAGCTGAAATCCGGTCTGAGAATGCTGCCCTACGCAGAGACCTTTCTCTTTTACAAAATAATTTGCAAACTCCTCCTACTTGGAATTTCCCTTCACCGCAAAAAACGATTCTTAAACCACCCAGTTTCCAGAACATGACTCATACCGTTGAAAATGCTACAACAACTCCTCCTACGTAAATACAAGTTGTAACTCTGACTCCCATCCTGTTAGCGCCTCCTGAACAGTTTCATGGGGACAGTAATAAGTTCACTATTTTCTTGAATCAATGTCATCTACATTTTATAGCAAAGCCAACAGCTTTCCCAGATGACTCTTCCAAATCGCCTTTATTGTATCCTACTTAGGGGGAGATCCAGCATTATGGTCTGTGCCTTTAATAGAAAAAGACAATCCGATATTATATGACTTTATATTCTTCAAGGAAACCATGAAAAAATTAGTTGCTAAACACGTTTTCGTACAATCAGCAGATAATGAGTTGCAAAATTTAAAACAAGGCTCATCTGATTTTCTTCATGATATCTCCACATTTAATAGATTAGTAATTGAAGTAGAATGGCCATAAGAAAAAAGAGTATCACTCTTTTATAGAGGATTATGAGATGAGTTAAAAGCTATGGTGAGGCAAATTTTAGATCCGCCAGATAACTGTAGTGATTTTATTGATCTGGTGGTGAAATTAAATCATCGCCTATCAGAATGTAAAGGTGAAAGAGGCAGGGCAGAACATAAAGTCTTTGTATTAAGGAAAAAGGCAGTAATACGGTAGATACCAGTGTTAAAACAGATATGGTGGAACCAATGCAAATTGGTACTATCAGAGGCCCACTTACAAAAGAAGAAAAAGATAAGCGTAGAAGGCTGAACCAGTGTTTATACTGTGGCAAGACAGGACCTTTTGTAAAGGAGTGTCCTAATTGTCCAAATAAGAGTAAGTCCAGAGCTAACGACGTGGTTGTCGTACAACAATCGGAAAACTAATAAATTCGACAGAAGACAAGGTCAGTTTGTCAGGTTTATCCTCTAGTTTGGCCTCCACCACCCCAGAAGTAACTTCTTGTCATCTTAGTATTCAAGTGACACTACAATCGCTGAGTAATAGTTCAAAAGTATGGTCAGTAGATGCATTAATAGATTCTGGTGCTACAGGTAATTTTATAGACACACAATTTTTACGAGAATTAGAATTAAAGATTTTACCCAAAACGAGACCAGAAATTGTAAGGGCAGTAGATGGTAAGGAAATAACTTCCGGTTTAATACAGCATCATACAGAGGACCTTGTTATGATTTGTACTAATGATCATAGTGAACACATATGGTTTGATGTGATAGATGCCCCACAATTTCGCCTTATTTTAGGAATACCATGGCTTGTCCAACATAACCCTAATATTGATTGGATAAAAAAGACAGTGTTGTTCAGTTCTGATCATTGTTGGAATTCTTGTTTGCAAAACAATGTGACCGAACATGTAGTTCAAGGTTATGATTTCCCAAAAGAATCTAAGATTGTATTACTCCTTGAGGGTGTACCCAAAGAATATTCCGATCTATCGGATGTATTCGATAAACAAAAAGCAAACACACTGCCAGCTCATAGGGATTATGATTGCCGAATTTATTTAGTTCCTGGGGCCACCCTACCATGTAGTCGTATATATGCTCTTACAGAAAAAGAAAATGAATATTTACGAACTTACTTGGACGAATACCTTGCAAATGATTTCATCAGACATTCCAAATCCCCTGTATCCTCACTCTTCTTCTTCATACCAGAAAAAAGGGGGTGAGTTACGCCTGTGTATAGATTACTGTGCATTGAACAATGTTGCCATAAAAAATCGCTATCCACTTCCCCTAATATCTACCTTGTTTGATCAAATAAAAGGTGCTACCATATATACCAAACTAGATCTGTGGGGGGCTTACCATCTGGTGCGAGTTCGTGAGGGTGATGAATGGAAAACCGCATTTCGTACGAAATTCGGTTTGTTTGAATACCAAGTTATGCCTTTCGGACTCTGCAACACTCCTGCCGCATTTCAATTTTTTATAAATGAACAGTTAAGGAATTTTTTAGACATTTGTTATATAGTATATATTGATGATATACTCATTTACTCAAAGACTCCAACAGAGCATGTACAACAAGTGCGAGACATTCTTCAGCAATTACTAAAACATTCTCTATATGTCAAATTAGAGAAAAGCATGTTTCATGTATCCAAAGTTGACTTTTTAGGATATGTAATTAGCCTAACAGGTATTGAAATGGACCCAAAAAGATAGAAGCAGTTCTCGATTGGCCTAGCCCAACCACAACTAAACAAATTAAAAGTTTTTTAGGATTCGCAAATTTCTATAGGCAATTTATTTGTGATTTCTCTAAAATAATAACCCAATCACCAGATTACTCTGAAATGGAGTTAAGTTTTAATGAACGATCAAGCTGAAAAGGCGTTCCGGGAATTAAAAGCACAAATTCACTTCAGCACCCATACTTATGCATCCTGACCCTTCTCGTCCATTTATCGTTGAAGCAGATGCTTCACAATTTGCCATATGTCACGGGGCGGGAACGGACCGGGACAACCCGGACCCGCATAGAGACTGGTGGGAGGTGCAGGACGTCACCACCCCGTTTGCTTTTTCATCGCAGGAGGACTGGGCCGGCTCTGCCTCCTCGGACACTGCGGAAAGGAGATGTAGCCCCTTTAACGGGGACCATACTGACGAAGATCCCGCCCCTCCTGATGACGACGCAACCCTCCATCCAATAAGAGAGGGCTGGAGCAGGAAGATGTTGTGCGTTGACACCGGAGGCAGTACGGGAGAAAGCGGAGCAGCAGAGAGCAGAGAGGAGTACGGAGAGCGGAAGACCAGGAGAGAGACGGCTTACTCTGGACGAGCGGAGGGAGAACGGGAAACTGCGAGAGAGCCAGGAGGCCACCGGACTCACGAGTCGCCCAGCCACGCTTCAGGAGGAGCGTGGCTAAAACAGGTTCGGAGTCGTTTCGCGGGCTGGGTAAGGAGGCGGGAGGCGTCTGAGGACTAGTAGCGCTGACTCCTTACCAGCCATAGACTGAATCCCCGACCCCCGCACTTGCACTCCCCTTTTTTCTAGTGTGTGTCACGATTGGGAAGCGGACGGGTGTCCCCTCACTCCCTCTCCCTAATGAAATACGTATCAACACGAGCACTTACCCCCTGTTACATTCTTCTTTCCTTCTGGGTGTCCTGAGCCACATCCCTTGGCCGGGCTTTTCGGAATCGGAAAGCGGAAGACCTGGACTACGGCTGGAAAGAAAACCCCCCCTCCCGGGAAGACGGAAGAAGGGGACAAGAGACGGCCGGGAGACCCAGGACCGACCTTGTACCTCATCCCCCATACAGACTGAATCCTGCGCGTAGACGCCTCCTCTCTAAAATAAAGCCTTCCCTACCACAACCCTGTCTCCCGCTCCTCCTTCTTGAAACCTCACACCATAGGAGGCATTTTGTCACAAAAGCATAAAGACACCGGACAAATGCATCCAATAGCCTATTATTCCAGTAAATTGTTACCAGCTGAAATCAATTATGTCATACCAGATAGAGAATTATTAGCCATCAAAGCTGTGTTTGAAAAATGGCGTCACTACTTGTTAGCAGCTAGACATCCAATTACTATTTATGCAGATCATCGTAATCCCCAAAGTTTACGATCTGTAAAGGCTCTGTCTGCTCGAAAACTTCGTTGGACATTGTTTTTTAATGATTATAATTTCATTATTACGTATCGACCTGGGAAAGAAAATAACAAAGCTGATGCCTTGTCAGGCAGAGGCATAGATGAAACTTGTGATCAACAACAAAACTCACAGACAATTCTCCCATCCCATTGCTTTCAAGCCAGTATTTTCAACAGAGAGTTAGTACAGGAAAGGCAATCAGAACTATAGACAAAGTCATTGCAAGAGTGGCAAGAAAAGTATCCCTCGCTTATGTGGAAAGATGAACTCTTGTGGATGAGTGAACAACTCTTTGTACCAGCAACAACATTACAAAACACTGTTAAGCAGTTAAATCATGATTCTCCATTAGCCGCACATCCAGGACTTACAAAAACCTACCAATTAATAATACGTTATTTTTGGTGGCATTCCATGTTTCATGACATCCAACATTATGTGGAAACTTGTACCGTGTGTAACTAAAATAAATCCTCACATCAAGCTCCCAGTGGCCTGTTACGACCTTTACCGATACCTCCACAACCTTGGCACACGGTATCCCTTGACTTTATTGTTGAGCTCCCCATCACTACAACTGGTTATAATACCATTTGAACTGTGGTTGATCATTTTACGCGTATGGCTCATTTCATACCTCTAAAAAAACTCCCTTCCGCATCGGAGTTAGCAGGAATATTCACTCGAAACATCATTCATTTACATGGAATTCCCTCCATTGTTATTTCCGATCGAGGCCCTAAATTTATTTCTCATTTTTGGCAAATTTGAGTAAGTCATTAAACATGGAAGTACGCACATCATCAAGTTAGCATCCTCAAACAGATGGTTTAACAGAACGCACTGACCAAACTATTGAACAATATTTACGTTGTATGTTAACGGACTGTGATCAAGAATGGGTAGACATTTTGTGGGCTATGGAGTTCGCTTATAACAACACTGAGCATTCATCCATTGGTATGTCCCCATTTTTCTGTGCTCAAGGATTTCATCCTAAAAATATTCCTGGAAATACCCCATCTAACATATCTAGCCCATCCATTTGTGAGTATGTAAACAAGTTAATGTCTGTACAACAACAAGCACAATTTCAATTGGCAAAAGCCAAAGAAAACCAAAAACGTTTGGCAGATTTACATCGTACCCCTCAACCACTCTATACTATTGGCGACAAAGGTTTGGTTATCCATGAAACACTTGTGTCTTAAAGGCAAAAAGAAAATTTTGTCCTCGTTTCATTGGGCCGTTTCCTATCCAAAGATTAATCAATCCAGTGGCTGTAAAATTAAAATTACCCCAAAAATATCTGATTCATTCGGTGTTTCATGTATCTCTTCTGAACCCATACCATCCCATGACCCGTAAAACTAACCCACCACTTCCAATTGACATAGAAGGTATACCCGAGTATGAAGTACGAACCTTGCTTGATGCTAAAAGACTACATGGTAAATTGTATTACTTAGTAGATTGGAAAGGTTATGGTCCCAAGTAACGTTCTCGGGAACCATTGGCCCATTTAAAAAATGCACCACGACTTGTCAAGGCCTTTCATAAACGCTGTCCTGATAAACCAAAATCGATCCCTTTGGTTTTAGGAGGGATTTTGCGAGGGGGATACTGTCATGATGGCCCACCACTAGACTGTCTAGATTGAATCTAGAATCCAACTCCTCTCGGGCACTAGTGTAAATTGATGCCAGAAAGAAGGTTGGCCAAAGAGGTTAGTAATAATCACAGTGACCAGTTCATTTCAATAAAAACCCACCCCTATCCTGTGCAACCAGCACTACCATAATGTGGCATGTTATTAACAATGTATATGGTGTTACGGTTCTTGTATGTTTCTGGTTTGATATATTTTTGTACTATAATCATTGTACATTGCATGATTGAATATGCGGAGCATTATGACCAAAAGTATTTGTGCAGCGATCATTGACATTTCATGATTTTAATATGAGAAGCATTGTGGCCAAGAGCATTTCTGCAAAAAGAAGAAAGCTTACTGAACTCGAGTCGTACGCTTCGCGGTTAGTATGGCTTGAGTTCGAAAAAAGGAATGGACCTTAGTTACGCCACGTAACGCTGCACGTACCTTGGGGTGGCGGCCATCTTGGGTGTGGCAAGGCTATTTAAAGCCACACCCAATTCTGGAAGGTGCATAGCCTTCCAGTTGTCACCCATAGCGTGTCTGTATCGAGGGACGCTTACCTGAAATTGATGCAGTGTTCATCTCCTCCGTTTCCTGATCTCCGGTACAGCGCATCATTCACCTGGACATCGAACCTGTGGAAAGACAAGGAAGAAAAGAGCTAAGTGCTATTTATGACATACCTGGCATAGCTGGCATACCTGGTGGCCGCAGGACATGTCCCCCCCCCTCGTCTGAGGTCACTACTGTGAAAAACCTGGGGGTCAAATTGGATGCTGCACTTTCCATGAAGGCGCAAGTCCAATCAGTGGCAGGCACCTGTTTTGGGATGTTGAGAATGCTGAAGAATTTTCTCCCCCTACTTCCAGTCTCCCACCGGAAAACAGTTGTCCAGGCCCTCGTGATGTCGAGACTGGACTACGTAAATTCTTTGTACTTGGGACTTCCAGAGTACCTACTCGGCCGACTACAGATTATTCAGAATATGGCGGCCAGGGCCATCTTTTTGACCAGACCCAGGACGCATATGTCTCATCTCCTATCTGCACTTCATTGGCTTCCGGTGCGAAAAAGAATTCACTTTAAAGCTCTAGTCCTGGTTTTTAAAGCTTTCCATAAGATTGGTGCCCCCTATCTAAGAGAAAGATTTCAGCCTTACATTCCTCCACATACTTTGAGGTCCTCTACCCAGCGTCTGATCTCGACTCCACAGGTCATGCTCTCCCGGGTAGGGGGAAGATCTTTTCAAGCAGTAGCATCTCGTCTTTGGAACAGCCTTCCTCCCCCACTGCGACAGATCCTGGACCTCTTAACTTTTAGGCGGAATCTGAAGACGTGGCTTTTCCAGCTCTAGGCCTTTCCGTTTCTGTGTCTTGGGTGGATCTCTGTTGGTTGTTATGGTGGTCTTTTATCTCAGCGCCGGGACACTCTTGGGAGTAGCTGCGCGCTTTATAAATTCCTGATAACATAACATAACATGATTTTAAGGTGCCCATCGCAAGAAAGAGTTAGCAGTTGATAACTCACGTTAAAATCACAAACTAATTTTTGGAATATTTTTTCTTTAAGACTGATAGTACGTTTTGAAGAATGTACAACAATTTATTACCAAAAACCAAGCACTATATTTGTTTCTCTTCATATTTTCTCCAATTCGAGTGGTGGACTTTGTATTGTATTTGTATTCTAAAAACAAAGCACAAAACAAGACTTTATGCAATAGTGGAAACCAATGCAGTAAGTATTATTGTAGATGGTGTATAATAATAATAGTGTGAGGAATCAGTGTAATGTACTGATACAAATTTGTTGGTGTTTTATTTCATAGTATTACCAAGTCGATGAGGCTATTTAAGTAAACTACGCCATAAGACTACCAGGACGCTACGTAACACATCTTTAGATCGCAGGTAGGAGCAAGTAGATAAAGAAGGGAGTGTACTTGTGTAAAGGGAGGGACCAATAGTGTAAACAGTGTTAGAAGATACTGACAAAACATTCTTGTTGCCTCGCAGGTCGACAACAAGGATTCTTCCAGCGTCAAGTCTCCAGGCCCTCCTCCCTGAACCCTACTACATATCCCTAGTGAATTACTGATTACACAGGTTATAAGGTAGGACACTGGGAAGTTGGTCCATAATGTCTCTGCGAAACCCAACCTTGCGGACTTAAGAAGGTAAGAACGCATGGTTAATCTGATAGATGCAAGAACTTGCACCAGCAAAGAGGTGAAGGGGTTTATTCAATGGGAATCGAACAAGGCAAGGCCAGAGCCTGGGCTCAGTCCCATCTTTGCGTTGTAGCTTACCATTCAAAACTGTACAGAGGGGTGGACCAAAGAACACATTTCACTGTAGGGGTGGGGCCACATTCACCATAAAAGACAGGATAGTAGACTTCCAATTGATTTTGAGAAGTTGAAAGCGATCTTACAAACCCTAACAGGAATTTGTAGATCAGAGAAGGAGACACAGTTATTCAGGGCAGCGTTTGCCCTGGCGTTCTTCAGGGCAGTCAGGGTAAGTAACCTTGTCAAGGGCTAATCTTGGCGAGGCTTGCCTACAGATGGAGAACCTACACAAGGGGGACACGCATATGGTGTTATACCTAAGGAGACCCAAAACAGACCAGGAAGGGAAAGGGAAGCAAGCACGGCTAGAGTGTCTCCTAGAAAGCGACCACTGCTGGGTATGCATCGCTGGTAACTACATGCAGGTCAGGGCAGCAGGTGCCCCCCCATTTCACATACACGAGGATGGTAGCTATCTCAGCAAGTTCCAATTCATCATAATTTTGCACCAGGCACTGGCAAGGGCAGGCCTCACACTGACACACTTTGGGTTACACTTATTCCGCATCTGAGCAGCCACGACATTGGACGCTTATGTGATGGAAGATGAAAGGATCAGGCACGTCGGGATGTGGAAATCCTCAGCTTTTAAGTCATACATCAGACCGTTACCATACTAAAGTGGGGCTACTCTCTCACTGCAGGGGAATGAGCAAAGAAGCAAACAGTGTGGATAGTAGAACAGTCTTACATCTCGAAGACACGGCGGGGAGCGGGAATCAGGAAGCTGTAGGTTGACATATGGCTGCACAACACCAAGGTTGTATGACTGGGCAAACCAGGCATGAGGTGGAAGCAGCTCCTTCTGGGGGTATGAGAAGCACAACAGTTGCATGAGAACCCTGATGTGGTGGTATTTCATCTAGGGGACAACGATCTTGTGGCAATGGAGCAAAAGGCCCTGTTGGAAGCCATCCAAGATGTTCAGATGGCCAAATCGTGGCTGGTACGCTCAGCTGACATGATATGGTCAGAGATCAAAGCATGGTATGAGTGGCAGGGGCAGATAGCCAGGGGTGGCAGAGAGATGTAGGCGTAAACTGAACATCACAATGAGTAAGTTCTGCAAAGAAATCAGATGGGAATTTGTGAGACATGGCCCCATCAACCTGAGGATGCAAGGATTCTACGCAGGTGACAAGCTTCACCTGTCCAAGTGTGTGCATGGACATGTTACTCTTGAACATCATGGGGGCATTGAACTTGGTTTCTCATAGGCTTGGGGAGAGCTGTCTGAGTTCGGTAAACCACCACCAGCATGGCATGGAGCTACAAGAGTTAACAATAAATATCTTTTCACAAGGACATAAAACGGAAACTTGCATGAAGAAGGTTCTTGGGATGCCTCACGGCAGGGACACTTGAGGGCAAACAAAATGGGTATGAAATGGTCACTGTTGGGCAGACACAGCACTTGCAGCTCAGGCCTGGGCACAGAGCCACGAACGCAGACACTCAGTAGCAAGGGAAGCCTCGAAGCTGCAACCCACTGTACCAAATAATCAACAGAAGGAGAGCTGTCACAACAGTTGACAAACAGGGAGCGTATGTGAATGAACTGTGGCCGTTCTAGCATCACAAAGGTCTTGGTGTCAATGATTGATGCGAAAGAGTGAAGGGCGGGAGGGCCTGTGGGATGCTTGCACAGCTGGGGTAGGTGGCACATGCTAGCAGAGACCACCAGGCCTACAAAAACAGTCCTAGTTCAGTCAATGAAGGGAGACGCTGGCATTGAAGGGGCTGTTTTGTAGGAGGATCTGCACATTGTGCAAAGCAGAATGCCGTCACTCATTTTGAGGGTATCCAATGGCTGAAGGGAGTGGACCCTCTGCCCCATACTGTATGCTCTAGAGGAGGGAAGAACAATGTGAATGGCATAACAACAGACAAATGGATGAAGAGGGCTGGCTAAAGGCATGTATAAAATACATCCTAGCATCATAAAACTGGAAAGTGGGAGATTTTGAAAAACATATCATGGGGGTGTATTTTTCCCAATTACTCTATCGAATCAAAGGCAAATTTAAGAGGGAGACAACTAAAATAAAGCCATTTTTGGCTACCTAATCGGGAGACTCCCTCCTGAATTGGGTCTGTAGGAGTGTGTGCTATAAGTACATATTTGTAATTTTAGCAAAATCCAAAAGTATTCAGTGGCACTGTTCAGTTTGACAGAGACCTAAAACAGAGTAATTGAAAACAAGAGAAGGCCTCGCACAGCCACTACCACATCATCACTGTGTACCAAAGTGGCCATTTTGTGATCGAGCGCAAGGCTTACCAGCCACTGCATATTACTAAATAAAATACAATGGACATAGCCAATTCATCTGTTCAACTTTTGTCACTGAATGTCTGTTGTAAATGCGCATCTAATGTAAGTGGATCGTTTTGTCATGTTTGGCCTTTTTATACTCCGGTGACATATGATAGTGACTGAACTGTGTGACTGTGCAAGGTGCATCTCTGGAGAAACAGACTGATCTCTCTCTCTTTCTCTCTCTCTGCACTGGGGTTCAGATAAAGTGACAACCCCGACCTAAAAATAGACAAGCATTGGCAAAGCCAATAGTTCTGGCCTTTAATTTGAAAGTGTTTCTTCGAAGAGTGGTGAGCTGCGTCTGTCCATCTTTAGGCCACTGTACTGCCTTCTCTTCCACTCGCCATCACTTTCTGTCCCTCTGCTCGCGCTCTGAGGCATCTACGAGGCAGCGCATTCACGGTACAAACCCACAAATAAAATGATATATTTTAACAACAATAAGCTGAAGAATAAAGAGTGGACCAGGTTTGACAATCTGAAAATAGACAGTTTAAACTACCTCTCTCAGTGATACCAAGGATGTGTCCCATGTCACACATGTGCATTTCAAACGTGCCAACACCCTGCTCTGAGAAGCAACTAATGACTGACCTGCGTGAATGTTTGCTCCTTTGCATCATGGTAAATGCAGTCCACAATTTGCACTCCTCTCAGTGTTGACTGTAGTGATACACCACAGTCAGTGTTGACTGTTGTGTTACACCAAACTTTGGTATAACACTACAGTCAACACTGAGGGGAGCGCAATTATGGACTGCTTGTACCATGATGCAAAGGAGCAAACCTTTCTGGGATGTGATGCAGTGTCTGGTCACACCCTTTTTCCTGCTCAAACTGATTTTCATGACCTCCTTTACCATTTATCTCACATTCCTAATGTTCCTTTTTGTAAAAATTGCGTTCCAGCCTATTGATTACACTTCATCTGGCCCGAACAGGAGTTTCCGGCCCGGGTATGGAGATTCCAGCCCAAGCTGGAGAGTACGACTTGAGCCAGAGATTCTGGCCCAACTGCGGATGTCAAGATTTGACTCGTAAATGACCTCTGTGAATACCAAAAGTCATAAAGTTAGACTTTTTGTCTCAGATTGCCTTTGTGAATTGGGCCCCAAGTCTTTAGGCTCAACTCCTATATTGGAAATCAGTGATCTTAGAGGGTGGCATCCTCTCTTTGATCTTTGTGGATTTAAAGGCAGCTTTTGACTTGGTACCCAGGAATTTACTTTGGTGCGTTTTGGCTGACATTTTTTGTTTTTTTAATGGAGTTTTATATAGCGCGAACTAGACCTGAAGGTATCAGAACGCTTTACATGAGCACCAGTTCCGTTACAGACGGACACAATCATTTTGATTAAGCACAGGGAGATTAAGTGATTTGCCCAGAATCACAGAACATTGAGGGTCCCTGCCGAGACTCGAACCCAGTTCCCCCGAGCCGAGGTACACCGCCCTAGCCGGTAGGCCACATTCTCTCCCCTGAAATGTGGGTCCCATCTAAAAGAGTGCCCTCATTAATGTTTGCTGATAATACCTTACTTCTTTTTAAGACACCAATGAGCATCCAAAGGATACATGATAACTTTAACATCTTCTTCAAATCAAGGGGCTTAGAAATTAACATCAGCAAATTCATGGTCTTCAATCCATCCCATTCCATTTGTCCAAACCTAAGCTTGAATGGGATCCCCCTAGAGAGGGTTTCAACTTTTGATTATCTTGGGATCACGCTTAGCGAACAAATGGATTGGTCGTTCCACATTGACAAGCAAAGACCTAAACTATGGTTGCATGCACCCTGTAGGCCAGTGACACAATTAGTGTAAAGATTTTGGGCGTGGGAGACTTCATCCCTGCGTGACTTCAGATGTCCGTCATTCAAAGGCGTAGATCCCACCCTTTCGTCGTATGTGAGAGTGGATGCAAGCACGTCTGATCGAGGCCTTGTTCTCGGTAATGGTAAGTGTTTGCATGCTAAAGTTGTGTTATGTATATTGTGCTGAGACCCCTCATCATGCTAACCTCCTCCCACCGTGACACCCCAGGCCCTGACTGCATGTAGCTGGCCCCGTTAGAAGTGGAGCTGCAGCATTTGTTCCACTGCGAAATGGATCCAAATAACGAGCAGGGTTCGTTCTTGTTCTCTTGCAAAGTTGATCCAAATATCTGAGTTAGGCAAGGTGAGAAATATGTGTTCTCTGATGTGTGACGTTAAAACTGCCTGTGGCTCCCTTCCCCTAAGTTAACACAGATGCCAAATACATGGATTGACTTGCAAACAATGAATGTTCAAAACTTTGAGGAATACATTTCAGTGATTTATTTCTCATACTTTACTTAATCTTGCATTCCCCAAGAGTTAGCTATTTTATAATGTCGTTGTTTATCTGTATTTTTTGTGCATGCTTTGAGGCTTGCCAGGTGTTTATGAGGAGCTTTGATTGAGCGCACAGGTGCTAAGGCTGTAGCAGAGCACATAGAACAATGTTTATGTATTCCATTTGCAACTGAAATTCTGTGGATGTGTGTGTAAAGGGGTACACAGATGTCAAAATATTTGCAAGGCAAAAGTAAGAGAAACTAAAGTGCTTAAATTTGGGGGAGTGCAGTGTATGCTTGGGGCAGTGAAGTGACAGAGATGCGAGGAATAGCATTCAGGGAAGAGGGAAAAGAGGATGCTGAGGAAAGAGAGGTGGTTGAAGATGTGCAGATGGACAAGATATAAAGAGAAAAAGAGGATACATATCTAACATAAAGCACACATAACTGAAGTCCAAACCTCTTTCCACAGGCCTCAATGCTATTTAATTCACAGATTCACTATTTCAGAATCAAAACATTTCCAATGCTAATTATTTATAACAAATCATTGTTGTTACTCGTTTATTTTAAACAGCTAACACCCATTGACAAAGCCAATCGTAGTGAAAGGTTTTAGGTGTAGATCAGTTGTTATGTCATTTGTCTGGATACAATTACATCTCAGAGAGAAACTAGTAAACCAAAATACCGGTCAGGTGGCACACTATGGGAATCACAAAAATGTATTTGAGATGTACCTTTATAGAGAGCCCCTACTTTTTTCATCCCACTTAAAGACCAGCTGGCACATATTTCTATATGACTGGTTGCAGCCAGCAGCTGTGGGTGCTTCCCGAAGTCTGGTTAGAGCATATTTTCCAAAGTTAATGCTGCATGCAGTGCAAGACAGTGGGCAAGCATACATTTTAAAGTGCAAAAGTTATCACGCTGTACAATTTACACATTACATTAACTGCTCAAAATATTAATGCAGTAAGATGTGGGGCAGTTTTTATTGTGTTTAATATTACACAAGTATGCTTTCACACTGCTTTATAAGCCTTGCTTTATCGCTACATTCATTTGCTTTGAAATGTACCATTTGGCAATCGTTTTTTCATTTCTTTCTCGGGAGAGGGACCCACTCTGGATCCCAGGTTTGTCCATTAAACCTGTTCACGTCGCTCGCTATATAAAAGTCATGCCCAATGTTTACGCCTCACCACTTTCAAATGTCACCGGCCGCCACTGGAAGTTGCCATCCCTCCTAATGAATTCTTCCCTGGGATGCGACCCTTATATTTATAGGTCAAAGGGGTACAGTTGGAAAGTGGATTGTTGGTAGTGGTAAATATGCACCTGCCACTGGCAATAAGGCCACTAACACAGTCTAGAACTCAGAATAGGTCTCAGAAAATTATTCCCATGCTCAACCTTTGGTAGCTTCTCTGCGAGCAGGCAGGCTTAACTTCAGAGACAGGTATGTAAAGAATTTAAAAACATCAATTTAGTAAATAAGCAAGACACAACACACAATAAAAATCCAACACCAATTTATAAAGATAAGAAGCATTTTTATCTTTAAAATGACATCAAAACAAAAAAAACATCCACTGTAGGAAACCAGAGATATGAATTTATAAAGATTAAACACTTTCTATAACGTAGATACCAATAGTGCCACTTCTGGACATTAGGTCGCCTCTGACCGGGACAAAGTCAAAGTTTGAGGCCGACCGAAGATTTTACCTTCACACTTAGAAACTTTCCTGGGGGATTTCTCACCAGACTTCATGCAGCCTCCTCCAGCAGGCCGGATTCAGTGAGGGTTAGGTGGATTGTCTTTCTGTGAGCATCCAGTCACCCTCTGCAGATATTTCACAAACGTTCACCAAACCTTCCTAAATTTCTGGAATTTCTTCCTGAAGTTCCTCTTGAGGGTCCAACGTGTCCAAAATGCAATCCAAGGGTCTGGAATCTCCAAGATGGTCCTTGATAGGTTGGTACCACAATTCCCACAATGCACCTGGACTACACCCTTAAAAGTCCACTGGATACATTCCAGGCAGGGGACACTTGGTGGAGTTGATGCAGGTGAGCTCTGTTAACCTGTAGCTTGGAGGGAGCCCACTCTTTGTTCCTCTTGAAACAAGGTACATCCAAATGGCTGTAGTTCCAGATAATGCAGCAGGCGCAGTCAGTCAGAATGCAGGGCCTGATGGTGCAAAACAAGTTTACAGCTTGGCAATTCTTCTTCTTCTCTCAGTTCAAGCAGCAGAGCTGAGAGGCACTGCCCCTCTCAGATACTTATTCAGTGTTCCCTGGGGTCAAGCAGGAGGTCACTTCTGTCCAATGAGGTACAGGGCAACACCACAGAGCATGACAACTTCCTCCAAAGTTTGGCATTATCTTCTCCCAGAAGGCACTATTCCTCCAAAATTCAACATGGCCGAACTCTCAGCAGGGCAGCAAGTGCTAGTTAAACCAACGTCCAGTGTGGCTCATTCTATGGCTCCCCTTCCTCTAATATCTGCAAATTCCTTCCTTAAGCCTTCCATTTGGCTGGGTCATAGGGGTGGAGGGAGCTGGACCTGGCTATTCCCGCCTGTCCTATCTGTTCTTTGAAGCCCCATGGTTTACGACCCATCCCCCCATCTCTAGCATTCCTCTGTAGGAGAGCTCTTTCCAGCAGATTAGACTCTCTGGGGTGAGCCACTTATCACTTCATCAAAGCAGCCTGGCTAATCCTGTTAACTCTGACCTATCACGGCAGGCCACTAGAAGGCTGAATTTTGGCTTACAGACAAGAAAGTCTTATACCTTCTTTCTGTACATTTTAGGATAAATTCAGCAATACCATATTGTTGGATTTATCAATACCATTCACCAAGTCCTTGAATGGTATTTTTTGGTAATCAATAGCGTTAGTTATGAGTTCATCAACTATTGCAATGTTAACCTATGTGGCTGGGGATCTACAATGGGGAAAATGAAACCTCCACTTCTCCAACACCGGGGTCTATAAAACATCTTTCATAAGGACCCTGCTTATACCTACATGACCCCTCCCCCCCCCCGGGACTCCTAGGGGAGACTTTAGGGGTTCTTAATATGCCAAATTAATGTATATCCTCACACAAAAGTCTATTTTGGGAAGCACTTTACTACAATGGGGGAAGTGAAATGCACACTTTCTCTATCCCCATGGCATAGAAAACAACCCCCTGGAACACCTAGGGGCGACCCTGGGGGTACCCAATATGCCAGAATATTGTAGTTTAGCAATTTTTAAGTGCTCCGAACACCAAAGTCAAGTTTGGGCACAATGTACACCTAAAATCAGTGCTGTAACACAGAGCTGCTTTTAAACTGATCTCAGGCACTCAGCAGTGCACACATGCAAGTGCAGAAAGGGTTTCTGGTCTCTAAACCGCCATGCCCTGTTATATATTAGGGACTTAAAGGTAGTTTTAATCTCCCTACCCTATTATGTACTAGGGTTTAAAGGGTAGGTCATGCCAATCATAGGGGTACCCTAACACATAGGGGTCGATTCCGATTCGGGCCGGAAAAAGCACCGACCGACTCGGATCCGGAAATAATACCGACCGACACGTACCTGTGGCGCCCGACACGCCAAGTACGATGCAAGGCGTGAAAAATCCGACCGACACGTACCGAACCCAAGTCGACCGACCGAGCCGCACGGAAAACAGCAATCCGGTCGGAAAAACACGCGAATCCAACCGACCGACACGCACCCGGAACAAATCCGACCGAAACGTACACACGAACTCCAAACCGCAAAGTACGATGCAAGGCGCGAAAACCACGAGCGAGTCGGACGGAGGCCAAGCCGTACGACCGACACGCATACAAAACCGAGCCGAAGCAACACAAAACACCGCGACCGACGCGTACGCAGCATAGAAAACTGCACAAACACAGCGTGAACGAAACGGAGAAGACCGTACGAGACAAATGCAGGGTCCGACTCGGTCACAAGAACGTTTCCAACATACACAGACAGTACAAAGGAAAATTCACCCCAAAAAAGGCCAAACAAGCAATTACCAAGCCAATAAATACTGGGGGGTGGGGACAGAGAACAAAGACACACCCACAACTCCACCCATATAAAGGACACAAATCACAACCATGAGCCTTTGCAAATGCCATTCCACTGCCAGCACCCAAGAGAAAGCAACCACACACCCACAGCTCATCCCTCACACAAGCCACACACCATCAGCACACCAACAAATACCGACCTCACATACACCCAGCAAAACACACACTCACACACCCTCACCTGCACACCAACACACACATCACTCACCATCACCACCCATCACCATGCCCCCCAAGAAGAATCCCAAGTTCCTAGATTGTGAATTGGAAGTCATGGTAGACGAGATCCTCAGGGTAGAGCCACAGCTGTTTGGCACACTGGTCCAACAGACCCCCATCTCCCAGAAAACCAAG
Organism: Calotriton arnoldi; assembly: GCA_963921515.1. NCBI lineage: Eukaryota > Metazoa > Chordata > Amphibia > Caudata > Salamandridae > Calotriton > Calotriton arnoldi. Next base: position 707,128 of record CAWUFW010001115.1, read on the forward strand.
ATGTGGGAGAGGATCATCAACAGGGTGAACGCACAATCACCATGTCGGCGCACAAAGAGCGACATCCAGAACAGGTGATATGACGTGCGCAGGAGGGTACGGGACCTGCTCAAGAAAGACTACATCAACAGCCAATACACCGGCAGTGGCCCTCCTGCCAAGCCAATATACCTCAGGCCCTGGGAGGAGAAGGTGCGGGCCATCCTTCCGCCAGTGAGCATATATGGACTAGAGGACATCCCAGAGCCTGGTGAGTACACAACAAATGTACATAATATACTGCCACAAAACACACACATCACTGTCAAGGGGAGAGTCAAACCATGTACTCATAGCAATTACACAGCAACCAGAACAGAATCATCCCAAAATGTGTATGTCAGTCAGATAAACACAACACATGCCATCAAAAAAGTCACATCCAACTGTGCCATCACATGTACAAACACAACTACAACTACAGCTAGGCAGTGGCACAAATAGAACTAACAAACACATCCAGACATGTAGCCACCACAACAACACCAACACACAGTGAAGACCACTCAAAGGAAGGAATTCTGTGTATGCTGGCCAAGTCAGTGTAGCCAATAGCATCATGGGAGTCGCAGTCACACATATTGCCCCCCCACAACTGTCCCATCAACACCACCATGAACCATGCGCACATCACAGGGAGTGGAGAAGGACTCAGAAGATGGCTGACACTGGCAACTGCTGTGGGGAGCACAAGGCCCTGCTGGCAACTGTGCACCAACAAACAGCAGGACACCACTGACTGACATCCTGAGAGACAACTTCCACTCCCTGCAATGCAAGCGCGTTCCATGGTGGGATATCTGGCTAGCTGGGTGGGAAGGAGGACTTGCAGCACTGACCATAGTCACAAGCACCTCCCCTCACACACACCCCAACACAAACTCCACAGAACCCACCTGGTAGAATGCAATGCCCCCATCCTAACACAAGATCCCACAAAGAACCACCACCCTGGGTTATGTTGTGTGAAGCACAGGGACACTCTTGGGACTTTTAGCCAAACAACTGCCAGGACAACACTCCCAGCCATCCTGTCAGCACAGCCAGCCCACCCCACAGGGAAGCAGAGTCAAAAGGAAGGAAGCATGGGCATGCTGGGAAGAGGGGTGGAGGCAATAGCATGATGGGAGTCGTAGCCACTGATATTGGTCACCCCCACAACTGTTCCATCAACACCACCCTGAACCATGCTCACATCACAGGGAGTGGAGAAGGACTCACAACATGGCTGACACTGGCTACTGCTGTGGGGAGCACAAGGCCCTGCTGGCAACTGTGCACCAACAAACAGCAGGACACCACTGACTGACATCCTGAGAGACAACTTCCACTCCCTGCAATGCAAGCACGTTCCATGGTGGGATATCTGGCTAGCTGGGTGGGAAGGAGGACTTGCAGCACTGACCATAGTCACAAGCACCTCCCCTCACATACACCCCAACACAAACTCCACAGAACCCACCTGGTAGAATGCAATGCCCCCCATCCTAACACAAGATCCCACAAAGAACCACCACCCTGGGTTATGTTGTGTGAAGCACAGGGCCACTCTTGGGACTTTTAGCCAAACAACTGCCAGGACAACACTCCCAGCCATCCTGTCAGCACAGCCAGCCCACCCCACAGGGAAGCAGAGTCAAAAGGAAGGAAGCATGGGCATGCTGGGAAGGGGGTGGAGGCAATAGCATGATGGGAGTGGTAGTCACAGACATAGCTCACCCCCACAACTGTCCCATCAACACCACCCTGAACCATGCTCACATCACAGGGAGTGGAGAAGGACTCACAAGATGGCTGACACTGGCTACTGCTGTGGGGAGCACAAGGCCCTGCTGGCAACTGTGCACCAACAAACAGCAGGACACCACTGACTGACATCCTGAGAGACAACTTCCACTCTCTGCAATGCAAGCACGTTCCATGGTGGGATATCTGGCTAGCTGGGTGGGAAGGAGGACTTGCAGCACTGACCATAGTCACAAGCACCTCCCCTCACACACACCCCAACACAAACTCCACAGAACCCACCTGGTAGAATGCAATGCCCCCCATCCTAACACAAGATCCCACAAAGAACCACCACCCTGGGTTACGTTGTGTGAAGCACAGGGCCACTCTTGGGACTTTTAGCCAAACAACTGCCAGGACAACACTCCCAGCCATCCTGTCAGCACAGCCAGCCCACCCCACAGGGAAGCAGAGTCAAAAGGAAGGAAGCATGGGCATGCTGGGAAGGGGGGTGGAGGCAATGGCACGATGGGAGTCATAGTCACAGCTCTACATCCCCCACCACATGGCCCAGCAAGCTCACACTCACGCATGCACATCCCACAGAGAGTGGAAAGGCCCATCAAAGATGTCTGACACTGTTGCTGTGTCGTGGGGAGCACAAGGGCATGCTGGGTACTGCACACCAACCAACAGCAGGACACCACTGTCAGCCATCTTGCCATTGCTCTCACACCCACACACACTGAACTCCCCACAAAAGCAAGTAAGTATGGGAATGCTGGGAAGTGGGGTGGAGGCAATAGCATGATGGGAGTCGTAGTCACAGACATAGCTCACCCCCACAACTGTCCCATCAACACCACCCTGAACCATGCTCACATCACAGGGAGTGGAGAAGGACTCACAAGATGGCTGACACTGGCTACTGCTGTGGGGAGCACAAGGCCCTGCTGCCAACTGTGCACCAACAAACAGCAGGACACCACTGACTGACATCCTGAGAGACAACTTCCACTCCCTGCAATGCAAGCACGTTCCATGGTGGGATAACTGGCTGGCTGGGTGGGTGGGAAGGAGGACTTGCAGCACTAACCATAGTCACAAGCACCTCCCCTCACACACACCCCAACACAAACTCCACAGAACCCACCTTGTAGAATGCAATGCCCCCCATCCTAACACAAGATCCCACAAAGAACCACCACCCTGGGTTATGTTGTGTGAAGCACAGGGCCACTCTTGGGACTTTTAGCCAAACAACTGCCAGGACAACACTCCCAGCCATCCTGTCAGCACAGCCAGCCCACCCCACAGGGAAGCAGAGTCAAAAGGAAGGAAGCATGGGCATGCTGGGAAGGGGGTGGAGGCAATAGCATGATGGGAGTCGTAGTCACATACATAGCTCACCCCCACAACTGTCCCATCAACACCACCCTGAACCATGCTCACATCACAGGGAGTGGAGAAGGACTCACAAGATGGCTGACACTGGCTACTGCTGTGGGGAGCACAAGGCCCTGCTGCCAACTGTGCACCAACAAACAGCAGGACACCACTGACTGACATCCTGAGAGACAACTTCCACTCCCTGCAACGCAAGCACGTTCCATGGTGGGATAACTGACTGGCTGGGTGGGTGGGAAGGAGGGCCGGCTGTCAACCAAACACAACCAATGCAGACCATGTTCACACCCCAAAAAATACATAGAAATGCCCAAATAATGCAGGACAATGCGCCACACCAATATCAACCCCTGACTGTGACGACTTAGGACAATGCAATGTACAGGCCCGCACCCAGAGGCACAGTCACAACTGTCATGTGTGTCAACCATTGATGCCTGCAGAAACATAACATACATTGTTTGTCTCCCAAAAACAGGTGATGATGGGGACACAGCAGCAGACGCTGAGGAGTCCCAGTCCCAGGCTCAAGAGCATGCGGAGCTCACTGGCGTCGTACAGCCTCTGTCCTCCTCGGACGATGAAGACCAACCTGGCACATCCGGTGCAAGTCTACATGCAGCACCAGCAGGACCACCAGCTGCAGCACCAGAAGGACCACCAGCTGAACCCCCTGCACCCACCCCTCCAACGACTGTCACCACAAATACCATCCCTGCCGACATGGACAGAACAAGGAGCAACACCAGCACAGGGACCCTGGACCAACCTGGGGCCATGGACACCACCACCACCACCAACCCCCAAGGTGGACCAGGGTTATCTGTGCGTTCCACTGCACACACTGCACATGTCAGCAGGGGTGGTGGGAGGGGTGGGAGACAGAGGTCGCTGCTTGCAGACGTTGCTGGTGTGCATGATGACCCACAACTGGTACGCATAGCTGATGCGTACCAGTCCAGCACCGGAGACCTCAGCCAGGTAGTGGGGCTCCTCAGAGACATGAAACAGCAGCAGGCTGCCCATCATGCCCGCTTGGACTCCCACATGTCCCACGTGGAGTCACACATGTCCCGCGTGGACTCACACATGTCCCGCGTGGAGTCCAAGTGGGATGCACTGCATGAGATGACGGAAGTGCACAGTGTATTTTACAATGCCTCCGCATGATGAACAGCAACCAGTCCACACCTCCCTGTGTGCCAACAACATCTGGTGCCGAACAAACTGCAACTGCCACAGGGAGGGAGGATGACTCTGGCGGAGAGTCCCCTGCACCGCAGCAGCCTGTACTTGAGGGCCCCCCCCAAGAAGAGGGGTCATCCGAGGAGGGGCAAGTGAGAGGCCGATGGCCAAGCACAACTCCCAGGAAGCCTGAACCTGTTCTGGATGTTCGCCTTTGTGCACAGACTGTTCACCCTGTTGACGGCAACACTACTCCCACACATTGCATGGGGAGTACAAGTTGGACCAATGTGTCAGACAACTGTGGCCCCGATACTGGGGATTCTGTCTACCAGGACTTTCAATTCACCTAGGAACTTCGGATTGCAAGATTTATGTACAGCACTACCCATCCTATGCACTATTCACACAAATGTATCACAATAAACACACTAATACACCATACTTGCCTCTGTCGTGATTCCAACGTGGGTGCTGTTATGGGGATGATGAACTGCAAAATTACACTGTGTATGCGAACTGCAACAGCAAGGACAACACAGGCATGTGAGTAAAGGCAACGTGACACATATGAGGGAGACACACCACCAGGGCTACACAACACATACACACCTAGGCCATCTGACTCATTGCCTACACTGATGTTGCCAGGGAAGACGGTGCAATGCACAGACACCACACCCATTCCCAGTTGTAGTCAAGTAGCCCACAGGTGCAGTAAGCAAATGGCACTCAAATGTGTGACCACAGACAACGCACATCACAAAGTGAAGCACAGGTTTATTACACAGTTGCAACATGTCGTAACCACTACAGATGCAAGGTAATCCCACCTGGCAGCGGGCACACAGTCAACAACTGTAGACGGAAGGAAGTCCATGGGTGTGGCGCACATCACCTGTAGGGACACAACAGCTACCAGCCTGGAAGTGCAATCACGTCGTCGGTGGACACAGTTGACCAAACGAATCTGAAAGTACCCTGTGAAGGACAGAAATGACACACAGTCAAAAGCAATGGAGTACAGGACAGAACAGCAAAACTCATGCACAATACATGTTACAAGATACCCACCCAGAACCAAGTTAGCATGTCAACCCTGTTGGGGAGTACAGCCCACCTGTAAGCACACATCGCAACACACATCCAGTCAAGTAGCCCATGGACACACTCCAACAGCACCAGAGCACCACCTACACATCATGCCAACTCACATCATTGACATGACACCTCAGGATACTCACATTCAGCTAAAGAAGTTGGTGATGAGCTGTGTGCGGACATCACCATCATCATCATCATCATCATCATCATCGTCACTGGCATCGTGGTCCAGGCCAGGATCCTCCACAGGTGGCGGATGTTGGTCATTGTCATCCTGGATGAGAGGCAACTCCTTCCGCACTGCCAGGTTGTGGAGCATGCAGCAGACGATGATAATCTTGCACACTTTCGCAGGGGCATATGGGAGGGACCCTCCGGTCTTGTCCAGGCAGCGGAAGCGGCTCTTCAGGAGACCAAATGTCCGCTCAATCACTCTCCTGGTCCGACCATGTGCCTCATTGTAGCGCATCTGGGCTGGTGTCACAGGGTTCCTGAGGGGTGTCAGCAACCACGGCATGTTGGGGTATCCCGAGTCACCTACGGACAGACAAGTGCACATTAGCTGACTTGGAAAAGTGGGCGGAATACTACAGATCAGATCACACACAATGTCACAAAGTCAGTACACACCGACAAGCCAGGCACGCTGGTTCTGCATCTGTGCCATCATCCTGGGGATGCGACTACTCCTCATCACAAAGGCATTGTGTGCTGAACCAGGGAAACGGGCACACACGTGTGTGATGGTCATGTCTGCAAGACACACCACCAGTGCATTGACCGAGTGGTAGTGCTTGTGGTTCCTGTAGGCCTGCTCCTGGGCCTGTGGTGGTACCAAAGCCACATGTGTCCCATCAATGGAGCCAATGACATGCGGCATCCTCCCCAGGGCATAAAAGTCACTCTTCACGTCAGTGAGTCGTCGCAGTCTAGGGAAATAGATGTACCGGTTCAGGAATAGCAACATTGCCGCCAAAACATCGTGGAGCACACGGCTCAACATGGTCTGTGACATCCCACCAGCAGTCGCCACAGTATGTTGGAAGGTACCGGTGGCAAAGAAGTGTAGGGCTGCCATCACCTTCACCTTGGGGGTCAGCGCTGTAGGATACGGCCGGCCAGGCTGCAAATGTGGGGACAACTGCACTGCCAAATCCTCAATCAGCTGCCTGGTGAAGCGGTACCGTCGGATGCTGTCGTTCCACCATCGTTGCCAGGTCTGGGAATGGTCGATGGACAGCAGGAGCCCTGCAGTGCAGAGGAGAAGTAAGCAAGATTGTCAGTCACCCCACATATGCGGCATTGAACACACTCAATATCCCAACATACATCATTATGAGGCACAACTACATGAAGTGTGCAGTTCCGGAAGGACATGTATGGTACATACATGGCCAACATCTGTCAACACGGTCCAACAGGTGGCATCAATTAGTCCCAGGTTGGCCCATTGGATATCATGACGCCGTGTCACAGTTCCCATCTCCTGCTGCCGTGTCACAATAACCCCCCACAGTGACATGTGAGGACAGATGTGCCCCAGGCACCACAGCTCAACAACAGGTACATTCCCAGGGACCCTGTATTGCCACATGGACACTGGCATTACATGGAGTATCATGTATACACCACAGCAAAACAACCATGACCCCCACAGGTAGTGGCCCCACTTGCCAGGACAGACATGGACGTCTGTGACACACACACGCACAACATCAAAGTCCATGCACACACAACCTGGATGTGGAGACTGTCTCCCATTGTGCACATGAAATCAGAGACATTGTAAACACTACATGCACAAAGACTGTAGAGGACCATCACTATTGTGCCACTGGGACACCCTGGCTCAAACATACCGTCCCACATGGGACTCACGGGGTATGTGACATGACATACACATACACCACCGTGAAATGTGACCATGGCACATGCACAGATATGAACAGTTGCACATCACAGTGGTCATGTACACGTAACACCCAGGATCCTGTCCCCATGAACACGTGCACAGCCTGGGGGTGGCTGCCCACAGGTGACACCCACAGGACAACATGTACACCAACATACACACAATAGGAAATGCAGCCTTACATGCCTTATGATAAAGTTTGGACAGGCTGTTGTGATGTAGGTGTGCCCCTCACTCCCTGGGAGCTATCTGTGGCTGGCATATGTCCATCTGAGACAGGCATGCTGACATATGCCAGTCACATGTACAGTGATGCGTTGTACTGCAATGGACCGATCGGTGACCCCGGCCGGCCCATTGCATTCAATGTGTGCGGGTACGCGTTGTACCCCTGTACGCGTTGTACCCTGTACGCGTTGTACTGCAATGGACCGATCGGTGCCCCGGCCGGCCCATTGCATTCAATGTGTGCAGGTACGCGTTGTACCCCTGTACGCGTTGTACTGCAATGGACCGATCGGTGCCCCCGGCCGGCCCATTGCATTCAATGTGTCGGGTACGCGTTGTACCCTGTACGCGTTGTACTGCAATGGACCGATCGGTGCCCCGGCCGGCCCATTGCATTCAATGTGTGCGGGTACGCGTTGTACCCCTGTACGCGTTGTACTTCAATGGACCGATCGGTGCCCCCGGCCGGCCCATTGCATTCAATGTGTGCGGGTACGCGTTGTACCCCTGTACGTGTTGTACCGCAATGGACTGATCGGTGCGCACCCATTGACAATGGGCTTGCCTGGCAACGGACGCGTTTTCGAATTTCGAACGAGTCGGTTGCTGGAAAATCAGTTGGTCACCCACAACAATGTTGCAAAATCATGTATGTCATGAAGTTGAAGATTTGAAGGATGCTGTGGGCGTGTTTTGGTGCTGCTATTCCATGGATTGGCCAGATTCAGAAGATGCAAACGACTTGGACCTATCACTTTGGACACAAGGGACTGTATCTGCCTCTCCAGCACATATATATTGCTGGCTGTTCCCCTGAGAGCTCACTTGCCTGCACTACATGCTCCAGGATGACATCTGCCACTGCACTGCTGCTGTCTCTGCCCCTCTGGACCCTGCAATGGCACGTACTGTGGAGAGAGCCCCAGCCTTCAGCCTTGAAGAGAACCAGGCCCTGCTGGACAGCCTACTTCCACAGTACAGCAAGCTGTATGGGACACCAGGGGAGCAGGTGAGTGTTCTGTGCACTGCCTTTCTGAATGTGCATATTGTCTGACTAGCAAGGCTGAAAGTCTGCACGCCACTGGCTAGCAGGCTCACTGAGTAGTTGTCACCCCCCATAGTGTGTAGTGACATGCACTGGACAGGTATGGTGCAGTGACAGTGCATTTGAACAAGGTTTTACTTCCCATGCAATGATACCATGTAGTGACGTCTGGCAAACTGTCCATGGGCAGCTTTGCACTGCCTGTGTACATCATGTGCCCCTGTGATTGAGACATGTATATACAACTGTGTCATGCACGGATATGTTGCATGTGTAGTAATGGCCTTTTCACTTTGTCATCCTGACAGGTTAATGCCCATCGGAAGCAGGAGATCTGGAAGGACATCGTCCGGGCCGTCCGGTCCGTGGGGGTCTACAAGCGCCGGATCCGCAACTGCCAGAAGAGGTGGCAGGACCTTCGGGGCTGGACCCGGAGGATTGCACGGGTCCAGCTGAAGCTGTCGCCTCCTCGCAGGAGGGGCGGAACACGGACCCTGACCCCCCACATGCTCCAGATCCTGGCGGTGGTGTTTCCAGACCTGGATGGGCAGCTGAAGGCCAGACAGCAGCAAGGAGGGGGTGAGTCAAAGACTGCACTGTGAACTCTGTATTACATGCTTTGTGCCCTCCTCTGGCCTGGTTCAACTGCCACAGTGCAGCAGTCATGTTGTCCATGAGCCATGTCCCTCTATTGTGCACTGCCCACTGCTCATCTGATACCCAGGTGTGGCCCTTACATTCAGGGAATTGTGTCACTTGGGACTGTGTCCTTGCAGTTTGCTTCACTAAAGGTGGGGGACAGCATCTGTTTCCCTAACTCTGTTGTGGGCATCATGGGTAGGTCCATTGTTCACACAACGCCTGTGTTCGGACATGTGATCTGCGTGTTGCTTTGATATGCGGTCCACTTGCTGAGCTGAGCCACCACATGTGCCTGGGGTATGTGGCACACGCCCATGCAGCGGGTGGGAACAATGTTTGGGCCCCAGGAGTGTGCAGATTACGTGTGTCACACATACATAGCCAGCTATCCACTGTCCAGGGCACATCCCTCATTCATGTGGAGCAGGACAGTCATGCCTACTCCAGGCCATGCAATGCACTCTGTACTCCCACTCCCGTGTATCAGCTGACACATTGTGCACAGTGATTTGACCCCTCAGGTGTCTGCCTCTGTGTCAGTGTGCTGTGGATTAGTTGCCAGGACTGCTGGGGTGTTTCTTGGTAGGGGCTCAGCATGCCCCTGGAGATGTGACCATAGGAGACGATACTTGTGTGTCACATAGGTGTTTGATCAGCTGCCCGTGCAGACTGGGGTATGCGAATGTGAAGTTCAGGCAGCTGTTCCCCATTCACAGCAAATTGTGAGGGGCTCAGGTTCAGAGGGTAGTGTCACAGGTCTCCCATATGTCCAATAGGTATGACCTGGACAGATGAGGGTTAAGATGATGTGTTGTGTGGGGGATGTACATGTGCACTTGTGCAGCTCCAGGACTTGCATTCCCCATGACCTACTATTGTGACACAGTGCATAGTGTTGTTGTCTGGCTGCCAAGTCATACATCACTGAGACAGTGATGTATGACTTAGCAGTCATGCCTCTGCCATGGCATGTGTCAACTTATTGGTGGACCTGCAGGGGAGTGACATGTGCTACATGCACACCATTGTGGCGATGGCTATCAGGAGATGGGTGCATCATGGTGTCTGTCGCTGGTATGCATCACATGCATTTCCTATTTGACTCTGGGCATCCCTTTCATCCGGAAACCTGTACTGACTCAGTGGCAAGAGCTGTGATGTGTGCATGTCCACATGCCACACTGTGTCCTCTGCACTGTCCAACTACTGTGTACTTGGTGCATGTGTCCACACTGGGGTGTTGCAATCCAACAGACACCAGACAGATGGGTGCAAGGCCATGTGGGATGTGAGTGCCATGCTTGGCATCAGACTGACAATTGGCTTCTCCGGTTCAGTTAGGGCACTTTTAGCAATGTACAACTAATGATGCCAGGGCTTGCTCTGTAATGTGCTGTGCTCACAGTGGTGTGTGCGTTTGGTGCAGGTGACTGATGTCTGTCTGTTTCCCCATTGTTTGCAGATACATCCACGGCCACGGAAGGGGACAGCTCCACGGACCAGGAGGAGCCAGAGAGCCAGACTGGGTCAGCAGCCGAGGAGTGGTCGGAGGGACCCAGTGGCACGGAGGGCGAGGGGAGCCACACCGAGGAGTCCTCAGCACCATCCACCTCAGCTGAGGACCAGAGCAACTCGGAGGATGACTCCCTTGTGGAGGCGGGTGTCAGCAGCCACCACACCCCAGCTAGTGTTGCTGTCCCCACCACCACCAGCACCACCACCGCCCTCCCATCGGCTCCCATTCCCCAGGTCCGTGGAGGCTCCCATGTTCGGGAGCGTGTCTCCTTTGGGCCAGGCACCGCACCCCCTGCCCCTGTGTCCCCTGCTGCCCTGAGTGAGGAGTCTGTGTACCTCCTTCGCCAGCTCCATGTAGGGCAGACAGCCATGCTGAGTGTCCTCCATGCGCACACCGCACTGTTGACTCAGCTGGTGTCGTTCATGGAGGGCATCTCATCGGGCATGTCTGACCTACAGAGGGGCAATAGGTCCATGGACTCCTCCCTGACGGCAGCAGTGTCCCTCCTCAGACAGTCCCTCACCCCTCCTGCCTCTGCTCCATCCACACTCCCCAGCACCTTACCCGTCCCAAGCACACACACACCGGCACAGGCACACACCAGCACACACACGTCCAGCACACAGACACACACGCCACAAACAAAACGCACACGCACGCACAGTCAGGGGACTGAAACCAGACTCACAGGGGATGGGGCCCTGGTACACACACACGCATCCACGGGCACTGCGCAGTCCTCAGTTGCCTCTCCCTCCAAAGCACCCTCCCTTGCCTCACCTGCAACCCCAAAGACCCAGCGCCTCTTCCTCAGTGACCTCGGCCTCTTCCCCTCCGATCCAGCTGCTCCAGCATCCAGGGTGAAGAGGAAGCCCCCCACACGGAGCAAAGTGCCCCTCACCCCCGGACACCCTCCCCCAGGCGCAGACAGACTGAGGCCCCCACCCGCAAGTCCCCCGGAGTGGTAAGAGCAAGACCCCGCCGCCGCCCTGCAGCTCAAGCACCAGGTCTCCTTCCTCCATCCCTCAGGCCCCCACTCCACAGGTGCCCCCACCACACCCTGCCCCAGGTTCCCCCACCCACAGATATACCATCCCCAAGAGGCTCCGGCCTTCTCCCCCTGCCACTTGCTCTCCCGGCACCACACCCCCGCTGCGCTTGTCTGTGCCACTGATGTGGTGAGGGTGTCCTCCCCCTCTGTCCAGCCCACCTTGCCTGTTCCCCATTCTCCTCCCCTGGTGGTAGGCACTGCAGTGGAGTCCACTACCACCCTGTCTGACTTGGGCACTGCAGTGGCGGACCTGTCCACTCCATCTGCAGGGTCCACTGCAGTCGTGCCGGCACCCACAACATCTGAGCCATGCCCCCAGTTGTGCCGGCACACACCATGTCAGACACCTCCACTGCAGTTGTCAGTGGCTCGTCAGTGGCTCTCCAGCACCCACCACCCCTTCCCTGCTTCCTCCTGGTGAGCCCTGATCCTGTCCCTGCGGTGCCTGGCCTACCCACCCGGTTGCCCCTCCTAGTGGATTGCCCCTGGTTTTGTGCAGGCATGTGTAGGGTGGCATCTGCCACTGTCACCCACTTGTGACTTTGTTGATGGACTGGCCATTGGCCTTTGTTTATGTTCTACCGGACTTCTACTTTTAATGCCACATATGCTGAATAAAGCAACTTTCTATTCTCTAGTGCTTTTGCTTCTGATGTACATGATGTTGATGATGCTAACCATGCCCTTGCTGCAGTGATGGTGATATTTGGTCTCATGATAATGAAGTGTTACTGTGCAGGAACCCATGTGGTCCAGGGGGAATGTGTCCTATCCTGTGGTGTATCCATGTCATCCATAGCAGCATCTGAGGGTGTCATGTGTTCAGTATTTGGCAATGGGATTTCCTACTTAGATTGGCTATTTCACATCTGTGGCTTCCACCCCTGCACATCTGTTGTGCCTGCCATTGTTCAATTCGTCTACTTCCCTGACCGTGTGGCCATCTCCAGTGGACATGCAGGTTTGGGCATCAATGGGGAAGGACTCATCTGTGTTGTCAGTGCAACATTGCTATACAAGTGTGTTGGATCTGTGCTGATGATTCCGTTGGCACTTCCATGACCAGGCTGATGTTACGGGAGCCCTCATTTGGTGCTAATTGTTGATTGTGTGACCAAGTGCTCAGCTGACATGATGGGGCCCTACTGAGGCAACATATGGCACAGCTTTCCTCACACAGGAGTGGAGTCCCCTCATGGCAGTGTGTACTCCTGTGACATTCCCTGCGCCCACGGTGTGTGTTGTATGTGCATGTCTGTGTGTTGACTTCCGTTTAGCTGTGCATGCTGTGATCCCTAGTGTTGTACCTGTATGTGATGCTAGCTGAGTTGAGCTATGTTCCCCCAAAGTCTTCTCCCTGGGTTCTCTGTGATGTGGGTGCATGGCACATTACTGGTCATCAGGGTGTCACCCATAGGTGTGTTTGCTGTCAGGGCTGAGTTTGTGTGCAGACGCAGATGGGTCACAGTCAGGTTTCCCCTTGGCACTTGTTGTTTGCCCCTGTCATGTGATTTCCAGTTTGTGTTATCTTTCAGTGATTGTGACACGTTGTGTGTGTGACTGCTGGCACTCCTCAGGGTCCGGGCTGCAATGTTGGTTGTTGTCTATGTGTGTTCTTTGTGGGTGACCTTGGCTTCTTCATTGGTGTGTGACTGTGGCTGGGATCCCATTGGTTGGTGTGGTATTGCCGTCATGTCCATGTACAGCGTAGTGTGCAGTGTGTCAGACATTCAGGAGTCTTGTTGAGTGTCCATGTGTGATGTGTTTCTGCACCTTGGTTCCCACCCACCACCCTGGAATAGTCATGGGTGCATGTGCAATGTCACCAGTGCATGTGTGCTTCACTGCTGCACATTGTTGGAGGTCGAGGGGTGTGGTGTTGAGTGTGTGCAGATGAGAGTTGTTGCCCGGCTAGGCCCCTGCCTCCATGTTGGCCTTGGCTTACTGGCCATGCTGTTTGATTTGTGCTTGTGTAGGTGTGATGGTAGTTAGTTGCTCAGGACACATGACTGTGGTTCACAGTGTGAACCACATTTAGCTTTGTCATCACAGTGGGATTGTAATGCAGCCCAGGGTCACCACATTGTGGGGGCCCTGGGGGTGGTGCTGTGGTGTGTCTGTGTCTTGCTGTGTCAGTTGCTGTCCCTACGTGCCTGTGTGACATGTGTGATTTGTGCTCCCTCTCATCTGACAATGCCTGCTTGCCCACATAGGGGATTTGGATCCATGAGTTACCTTTGTGTGGCACTGTATGCACATCTGTATGATTGGTATTCAGGTCTCCTCATGTGTTGTGTGGTTGCCTGGGGACACTGGCACCCCCCTCACCTGTTGTGTATGATGTGCAGTGTGGGTCTGCCTGTTTGTGTTTGGGCATCTGCACCACTGCATTGGCATATCTTGGGTGTGCCATTGGCTGTATGTAGTTTGGTGGGTTTCCCCTGCTGTCCCTGGGACTCCTAGGTCAATGGTCAGCACAATGATCATGGTTTGTGTGTCCCATTGCTGCCATGGTATGGTATCTGTTCACCTCACATCTGCAGTCTCCACAGGGTATCTGCATGTGTGTGCCCATTGGTGCAAATATGTGGGTCTGCATTCTGATGGTCACTTCTGTCATTGTGTCATTGATGATTGTTGACGGTGTCAGCCCCCATGGGTGTTGTTTGTCTGCACATGGCCAAAGGTATGTCTTATTTGCACTGCAGTATTTGGCTCCCCCAATTTATGTTGCAATGGGACACATACACTACTTTGCCACTGATGTGTTTGTTGTTCTGCGACCAGGAATCATCCATGCAGTTTGGCAGTTGCACCTCTTTCTTTGTCAACACTTACCTTTTGGTCACTGTGATGATGGGGGTTTGGACCCCATTGCCACAATGTTCGAAATGTGCTTCAGCTATGGACCCCACACTTACCTTTTGGTCACTGTGATGATGGGGGTTTGGACCCCATTGCCACAATGTTCAAAGTGTGCTTCAGCTATGGACCCCACACTTACATTTTGGTCACTGTGATGATGGGGGTTTGGAACCCATTGCCACAATGCTCAAAGTGTGCTTCAGCTATGGACCCCACACTTACCTTTTGGTCACTGTGATGATGGGGGTTTGGACCCCATTGCCACAATGTTCAAAGTGTGCTTCAGCTATGGACCCCACACTTACATTTTGGTCACTGTGATGATGGGGGTTTGGAACCCATTGCCACAATGCTCAAAGTGTGCTTCAGCTATGGACCCCACACTTACCTCTTGGTCACTGTGATGATGGGGGTTTGGACCCCATTGCCACAATGTTCAAAGTGTGCTTCAGCTATGGACCCCACACTTACATTTTGGTCATTGTGATGATGGGGGTTTGGACCCCATTGCCACAATGGTCATGGCCTGCTTGCATTGTGGGTGCCACACACATATATGTGTGGCACATGTGCTAGGGGGTCACATTGTATGTTCAAAGTCATGTTCGGTGTTGTAGGCATTTGACACAGTCTACACACGCTTGTCATGGTGTTGGGGGATGTCTTCTTCTTGCATTCCCTAGGTTGTGGTGTGCTGGTTGTGTCATGCATTGTCCATCCTATGAGTGGGGGTGGTAGTAGTGGTAGGCATCCAGCCCCCTGGGTGAGGGTGGTAGTAGTGGTAGGCATCCAGCCCCCCTGGCTAAGGGTGGTAGTAGTGGTAGGCATCCTGCCCCCTGGGTAAGGGTGGTGGTAGGCATCCAGCCCCCCTGGCTAAGGGTGGTAGTAGTGGTAGGCATCCTGCCCCCCTGGGTAAGGGTGGTAGTAGTGGTAGGCATCCAGCCCCCTGGCTAAGGGTGGTAGTAGTGGTAGGCATCCTGCCCCCTGGGTAAGGGTGGTAGTAGTGGTAGGCATCCAGCCCCCCTGGGTGAGGGTGGTAGTAGTGGTAGGCATCCAGCCCCCCTGGCTAAGGGTGGTAGTAGTGGTAGGCATCCTGCCCCCCTGGGTAAGGGTGGTAGTAGTGGTAGGCATCCAGCCCCCTGGCTAAGGGTGGTAGTAGTGGTAGGCATCCAGCCCCCTGGGTGAGGGTGGTAGTAGTGGTAGGCATCCAGCCCCCTGGCTAAGGGTGGTAGTAGTGGTAGGCATCCTGCCCCCCTGGGTAAGGGTGGTAGTAGTGGTAGGCATCCAGCCCCCCTGGCTAAGGGTGGTAGTAGTGGTAGGCATCCTGCCCCCTGGGTAAGGGTGGTAGTAGTGGTAGGCATCCAGCCCCCTGGCTAAGGGTGGTAGTAGTGGTAGGCATCCTGCCCCCTGGGTAAGGGTGGTAGTAGTGGTAGGCATCCAGCCCCCCTGGCTAAGGGTGGTAGTAGTGGTAGGCATCCAGCCCCCCCTGGGTGAGGGTGGTAGTAGTGGTAGGCATACAGCCCCCCCTGGCTAAGGGTGGTGGTAGGCATCCATCCCCCCTGGGTGAGGGTGGTAGTAGTGGTAGGCATCCAGCCCCCCCTGGCTAAGGGTGGTAGTAGTGGTAGGCATCCAGCCCCCCCTGGGTGAGGGTGGTAGTAGTGGTAGGCATCCAGCCCCTCCTGGCTAAGGGTGGTAGTAGTGGTAGGCATCCTGCCCCCCCTGGGTAAGGGTGGTGGTAGGCATCCAGCCCCCCCTGGGTGAGGGTGGTAGTAGTGGTAGGCATCCAGCCCCCCTGGCTAAGGGTGGTAGTAGTGGTAGGCATCCAGCCCCCTGGGTGAGGGTGGTAGTAGTGGTAGGCATCCAGCCCCCTGGCTAAGGGTGGTGGTAGGCATCCAGCCCCCTGGCTAAGGGTGGTAGTAGTGGTAGGCATCCAGCCCCCCTGGGTGAGGGTGGTAGTAGTGGTAGGCATCCAGCCCCCCTGGCTAAGGGTGGTAGTAGTGGTAGGCATCCAGCCCCCTGGGTGAGGGTGGTAGTAGTGGTAGGCATCCTGCCCCCCTGGGTAAGGGTGGTGGTAGGCATCCAGCCCCCCTGGGTGAGGGTGGTAGTAGTGGTAGGCATCCAGCCCCCTGGCTAAGGGTGGTAGTAGTGGTAGGCATCCAGCCCCCTGGGTGAGGGTGGTAGTAGTGGTAGGCATCCAGCCCCCCTGGCTAAGGGTGGTGGTAGGCATCCAGCCCCCCTGGCTAAGGGTGGTAGTAGTGGTAGGCATCCAGCCCCCCCCTGGGTGAGGGTGGTAGTAGTGGTAGGCATCCAGCCCCCCCTGGCTAAGGGTGGTAGTAGTGGTAGGCATCCAGCCCCCCCTGGGTGAGGGTGGTAGTAGTGGTAGGCATCCTGCCCCCCCTGGGTAGGGGTGGTGGTGCGAATTCAGGCCCCTGTGTGCATATGTGGCATTGGTGATGGGCATCCCGCCCCTATGGGCTGCTGTTGCTGGTGTAAGTATATTCTGCATCCCTCTGTGTGTGTGTGATGTGTCATGTACGTGTTGTATGTGTTTTGTGGTTGGTGTCTGGCTTACCTTCTGCACCGTACGCGTCCGTGCCTGTTCCGGTAGTAAATGTAGAATATTGGTATGATCGGGACGAAGGGATTCATGGTTGGTTCGTGTCGTTCGTCCTTCTCGTTGCTTCGCGTCGTCCTCGTCGCTTCGCCTCGTCCTCGTCGCTTCGCGTCGTCCTCGTCGCTGGCGTGTTCGTCTCGGAGCAGTGGATCGTGTTGTGGCGCGAATCGGAGCTTATGTGCGCCTCTCCCGGATGCTTTGACGTGCCGTGCGTAGCGGCGGGTTCGGCGCGTACGGAAGCGCATTGTACTCGTTCGGCTGGACGGAGCTGCATTTTCCTTCCGTGCGACTCGATTCTGCGTTTCCGGATTCGCCTCGGTCGGGGAACAGGACCTGGTTTGGGTGAGTACGGCTCGGCCGGATTCTTTGCTGTTGTGCGCATCGTACTTACTCGTTCGGTGTGCTGTACGGATCGGTCGGGAAACAGGCTTTCGCATGGCTCTTTTCCCGACCGAATGGTGTTGGGTGCGCCTCCGACCGAGATCGGAATCGGCCCCATAGTGTATCCTAATGTGTGTGTTTTCACTGTGTTTTCACCATAGCACTGGCCCTGGTTGAGGGTATCAGGACATAAAATGCAATTGAGCAAATGTAGGGAGTACTGCAAGACACGAAAACAGATACAATATAACACTGTTGGTCGAATATGAATTTACCTTAAAGAAATGAAAAAACAAGAGGCATTTGGCAAAACAGGAACACGTTGGTTTAATTAAATGCAGTGGCCGAGAGAGTATAAACAGATTTGCATCTGAAAAAAGTCTCTCGCTGTACAGAGTTTTGACGAACAATATATACATCTCATGAGGTACAGTAAACCAATTCTGCATTCTTGGAAAAGCATTTTAGTCGTAAATAACAAGTACTTCCATCGGACAAGGGGACACAGGTAGCTCTCAGCCTTGGAGAGTGCTAGTGTGGGCCAGTGTGTATGTATCCAGGTATCTGGTGTGGGGCGTGCATGATCACTACATGTGGTGTGCATGTGGTGTGCTGACTGGCTAAGTGCTCCTAACTACATAAGGCATCAAGCTTTGTAGTATTTTGCGGAACGCGCACCTATGGTCAAACATGTTTTATTGGGTCCAATTTACTCCGACCTGTTTGTGGTGCAACTGTCTATCTGTGGGATCAATCAGTGTTTACCTTGGGTGCACGTTTGTCTTTGGGCTAAGTGAGACCCCCACCTGTGACCTTCACTCGATAGGTGTGGGTTGGGGGTCACAGGGCCTGTCTGACCACAAATCTTTGACTCAGGGTTGATGGGGAGGTCACCTCGGGTAAATCCGACAGCAATAATATGAGTTCATTAGAACTTCTACAAATAATGTGGTGGTCATTGATATCATTTTTACCGACATCCTCAACATTGTGCATACAGTTGTCATAGCATACATTGATTTTGTCTTTACTGATATTGTCATTGTTATGAGTGCCTACATCATGGTGTACATTGACATTGTTTCTACTGGTATCAACATTGTTATGTGTGATTTGATTATACCATACATTGACATTGTTTCTATTGGTATCAACACTGTTATGCAGGCATAGTTTATGGAATAAATTGACATTGCCTTTATTGGTAGTGACATTATGCAGGCATAGTTGATGGCATACATTGACATTGAATTTATTGGTATTGCCGGTGTGTGGCCAGCATATATCATGGTATGCATTTACATCACATTCACCCATACTAACATGCCCCCCTACAGTTGCATTTTCAACGACTTTATTCTCCTCATATGTCATGAAGGTTACATTATTCAAAACTGTTTGTATTGCTGGAGTGTCTGTAAACTCATTCCCTAACAATGTGCATACTACCTAATTTGAGGACTGCATTTTTACAGCAGGAAACCCCCATTTGTAGGAAACCACACAACAGAAGTACAACAACTAAAACTGGGATTAGTGACATGAATAGTTTGAGCATCCATGGGGGATGCCCTCAGTCTTCATGTCAGCTTGCAAACTATGCTGTTCTTGGATGGCAAGCACGAGAGTTCTGTTATCGAGATCATTTCCCAGAATAAAAGAACAACAGGAAACACCAATCTTGGCACACACCCCACCCTCCATCGCAGTCATCACGTCCAACACGTACTGATGTTGCATCACCATAAGGCGGATGGCTCTCAGTTCTTCCGTGATATCGTTTAGGCCAAGCTCACTGTCGTTTATCATCTTCAAGAGCTCCCACCTGGTTATCTATAACCAGTGGGCGTTCGCCTTTGTTTACATGGTAAAGAAGGGTATCAGCCCTCCTGCGTTTACTTGAGTCTCTGTAAACAGTCTAAATTCTTCTGGAATGTCCTTGCACTGAGCCCAGCCAAAATAATCAGTAGTTCTTCTACTTCAAGCCTGATGCAACAGTTGTTTTCTTCTGTAACAGATGTTGAAACAGCCCAGACATATCTTCTCCAGGAATGACCAGCGTTGCGGTGTGTATGGACATGAGGGTGTAGAGGCACTGCCATCCGGGGACGAGCTGGGTGTAGGCAAGTACACCGCACTTCCAGTAGAATGCATCAACGTGGAGGTGCCCCATTGCAGGTCCAGAATATGTAGTATCACACCACAGTTTTCATTGCTGCCAAGCGGTATGGTTCCTTTGCCTCTGAAACACAAGGAATACAGCATATGTTTCTGTACAATTAGGGGGCTCCCCTTTTCCTCCAACCATGTGTACCTATTCATCTCGGTATCCCAGATTTCCTGGCACGGGGCATCTATTCTAGCGTTGGATACCCTCCCATGAGACTCATTTCCACTAGCGTGTTCGAGATAAGTAGCCCTGCACTGGAATTCCATGCCTGTGGTCCACTTGTCATTAAAGAAGGTGGCCCAAGAGACATTAAGGACAACCCTGGGACCGTAGACGGAGGCAGGAGTGGACGTATTTATGCACTGGTGCGGTGGTCTTGCAACCTCCAAGAACCTCTTTTCTACAATGTCCTGGGGCCAAACAGTGCTCCCCGTATAGTGCCCCTTCTGTGCATCCTGTCTAGCTTGGTTTGGATATTGGTAGGATCGGTGAAAAGGTACAGTGCTGTGCGGTATTTTTCATTATTAGTTCTACTCTATTGGGTTGAATCTTGGCCCTGATACTGCATTGGTGCAGGTGGACAAGGCACATTGCTTTTCAGAAGCTATCTCCTGTGATGAGTAAAACCTGTCTGCACCTGCGTATGCAGCATGACCTGTTTGTGGTTTGAGTGCCTACAGCGGTCATATGTTGGTACCCGGTGTGGTGTAGGAGTGCGCTGTGTAGTGCGTGAGGAATGCTAGTGTTTGGTTCAGTATAGGTGTACATGAGGTGAGCGAGGTCTCTGCGCATGTGTTGCAAGAATGTCGAAGTAGAGTTTATGAGATTAGGCATATTTCTCGATCCGGAGGCATGCAAAAGCACCCTGGTTAAATAGAGTGTGTACAAAAATACACAAATTAGAAAACATTGTGTAGGCTGTAGGATCACCTTCAGGAGAAATATCTGTCGCCTGGACACCCAGAGGTGTCTTGTCTTGGTGCAGTACAAAAAGAGTCTTTTTATAAAAAATGGTTGTAAAGTCAATTTGTAGTCTGTGTTACTTGAGCGGTTGGGCTTGTGAAAGTCCAATTGAAAGCTTTGATCGAAGGGGTGGCAACCCGCGGCAATAATAGTGCACTTGCAGATTGATCGGAGACCTGTAGGATAAGAACTGTGGGTTGTAGGCTAGCTTAGAAAAAAAACATTGTTAGGCAGTTGTTTGTAAAATTCCTGTGTTTACTTTTTACCAATACACTCTATGGTTTTACTGTGAACAATGTTTCCTAGGGGGATACTGGAAGGAGGTGCTAGAATTTTTGGGGAGAGGTGACTTTAACCTAATTTAGTGCTGTTTGTATTTTGGTTCCTCCCTCTCCTTGCTATTGTGGGGACAGTACTATTCCACTGTGGGCTGCTCCATTTTTAAAAGTGTTATGTTTAACTGGTGCAGAAGTGTCCTTTTGACCTGCATGTGCTGTGTGAAATTGTGAGTGGAAGTGGATGTTTAATTTTTAGGCCAACATTTCCGTTGACACGTGCAAATCCCTTACGTCTCTGCATGTGGCATGGAACAAGGTTTTTTCTAATTGGGTTGACTTGCTGGGCTATGGCCTCCTTCTTGAAGGTCAGGGAGGTTAATCTACTTTTGGGCTAATTTGTGTGGATTCGGTTGGGCGCTTTCCTGTGGTTTGGGCGTTGCTGCTTCTAACGCTGCATGCTGTAGGTAGTCGAGGGTTCGTATGTGGCCCCCCATCCGGACATGCAGGGGAATGGCTGGAATTGTGTTTGTTTGCTCTGTTTTTCAACGAGAGTCAGGAGTTCCATTGAGACTTTGTGTGCTTGATCTGATGTAGGTAACGCTAGTGAACTCAATTGATTTTTCCCTATGGACTGGGGTCGTGTGGTTGCTTCTTTCTGAATTTGTGAGGATGTCCCTGCCCTAAACATGCGAGAATCTTGGCTCCCGTCACTGGAGCATTTACATCATTTTGGAACCATAGGAGGGCCTCCATTTGGTGGAAACCCCGGGGTTGGTGAAACTTACATAGCCTGGCCAATGCTGAACCTTGGACTGCTGGACCTGGGTGCCGGTTTTATGTACCAGTTGGGGGCCACCTGCCCACTCATCAAACTGTCTTCCCCCGGGAGCGTGGTCAGTCAACCCCGCCTGGGGGATCAACTGCAGAGAGGGCCTAGACCATGAAGGCACCTGGATGGCGAACTCTAGTGAGGATTCCCGATCGATTTAGTAGGGCGGCCCTAAAGGCTGAATGTGAATGCAGATAAGGAAATGTGACTGGAAGTGGTATGAAGGGGTAGATCAATTTGTGGGATGGTTTTGGACTTACTGTGTGTTTGTACCCTGTGATTGTGCTAGGGCATTGCCACCCCAGATAGTCACCCCTTCTTGGCGTGGCTGTGGGCCCGGTCCCTGTTGGACTGAGTTCCCTGTCTGTGGTGGCAGTTTCCCTGTGCTCTGCCAGCCACCCGATACCTGTTGCGGTGGGGTGGCTGCAGTCTGATTTCCTTGAAGCTGATTGTGTGATGCATTTGTGTTGTCTGGGCTTGGTTTTGGGGGTGGATGCTCTGTGGGGGTTGTCCCGGTACTATTCCACTGAGATCATGGTACATTTTAGACGGCACTGGTTAGCCATGTGGCCCACTCTGTGACAATAGTGGCACTCTATGAGGCTGGTTTGAACCTTGCCCACTAGGACTGGGTGGATACCCTCTGAGGTCTGCAGGCAGAGCTTCCCTTGAGACCTCTGCCATCTGGACATTTGCGGCCAACACAACCCCCTCAATGACTGTCTTTTTCAACTTATGTTGGACCAGTTTGGTGGTGTCTTTCTGGGCGTGCTCCTTCTTTTCCCTGTCCTTCTCCTGTCTTTTACGGTAATAGTTTATGTGTGGGCCTGTATTTCCCATCAAGGTTTGGTGTCTAGCCCTACTATGCCATCTAGTCCGGTCTGGATCTCAGTGGGCAGTCCCCTTTTGAGGATTTTGTAGAAGAATGCAAACTGGGGACCTGTGTCGGTCCAAGGCTGTCCTGTCTCTTGCCGCCATTGTTCTCTCATTCTATCTAGGAATTCAGTCATGGTCTCCCAAGGCTTCATGCTCTCTGCCGTCAGTCCTCCTATGTCTGGGTGGCTAGGGAACATCTCCTTCAGGGCTGTCTAGATCTGGTGTCTGAATGAGTTAAATGTGGCCCGTCATGCTCGGTGTTGATAAGCATGACTGTGGGGATGCGGGCTTGGGAGAACACCGTGTTGGTCTGTTCCTCAATGAGGCTGCTGAGCAGACTTCTGATGTCGCCTATAACTAAGTTTATACCCGTGGTGTTCTTCTCAAACTGTGATACCTGCTTTCCTGACACATCCATCAAAGGGGGCAGTTTGTTCCTGAGCCATTCTTTGTCCATCTGTGCCCAAAACTTGTAGATGTTCCCTGCAGCACATTTCTGGAGTAGCACTCCCATCATCTCAGGCATTCCAGCATGTAGGGGTAGTTCCACTTCGGATCCCTCCCTCCATGCCAAATGCATTCCTCTGCCTTGGACAATCATACTGGCCCTTCATTTTGGTCCAGTAGGCCAGAAGATGGCCAAAAGTCATGTGAAGGCCTCGCCATCTTCTCTGGACTTTTTTCTAGGGGTTGGTCTGCTTGACCAGTGTGTTCAAGGGGAACATCAGACCTCCTCTTCATCGCTCTCCTCATGCCTGTGCAAAGGTACTGCTCCTTCTGTGTCTCAATTGTGTTCCAGTTAGAATATCCTGACCACTTACTTCCAAGTCAACCCCTCTCCTGCACTGACGGCCAGGTGATATGTGTATTTCTGTTAGGGGCATTCCTTCTGTCTCTTTCCTGGGTTCAGGGTTCATCCCTATGTGGGGCCCAAGGCCTAGCCCCGGTTCCCTCCGGGGGTAGGGGTGTTGTTCCCCCTCCCTGCTAGGCTTCCCAGGTGAGAACTCTCTCTCTTTCTACCCTTAACTCACACCTCTCCTCTACTTCCCACCCGGGATGCCTCCGTTGCTCAATGCTTTGTGCTGTTCTTCTAGGCAATGTCTTGGCCTCAAACGCACTCCCTGATGTTTCCTCCACACTATAGGCATACCTTGAGGGAGGATAGCCCGCAGCTTCCCCTTTGGGGTCGGATTTAGGAGGACTGGGGCTCCTGTCTTCCCCTCCACTGGTGGAATCACCTTCCAGGAGGGCCACAAATCTCCCTTTGATCTTAGGGCGCCCTGTGGTGCAGTCAGGAGCATGTACTCCCTGTTTGGCTCAGACCTGATGGAGTTGCGACCGATGGGTGGGGGGTTCGAACCCAGAGGGAGAGTGGCACTTGGCTGAGCTGGGACTGACTGCATCTGGGCTGGTTGGTTCTGTGATCTCCCCTCCCCTTGTGGCTTGCTGCCCTGGGGAGGTCCACTAACGCCCTCGACTGGTGGATAGGTGTAACCCAGCACAGGGGCAGCTTGGATGGCCGGCATCAGCGAGAGCACATCCCTGCTGGTGCATGGTGGGGGAGGTGCAGATGCCAGACTGAAGGATAGTCTTGTAGGATGGGGCCACCTTGAAGATGGCCAATAGTTCTAGTTGGGCCAATTGTTTAGACTTTTTCTGTCCTGCATACCTGGTCTGTATGTGAGTCTTTGTGTGTTCTATGATGTTGGTATCAGATGTTCTCCCCTCAGGCCAGGGAAATGTGTGTGGTTTGGTGTGGACATGCCACCCGTGTCAGTGTTTCTCTCGTTTTCCAGCCAGCCTGGGTGGGTAAACTCGCTTGCATGTTGTCTAGTGGAGTCTCCATGATGGATTGGGGAACTTGTTTAAGGATTTTGCAACTTTTGATTGTCTCGAGATTAGAAAAATATATAAAAAATTCTACTCTGATCATGGGGAACTGTGTAAATGGGGTGGTACTGAACACAATCTACTAGTTATGAGCTCTATAAAAATTGGTGCATCAAGAAAAATAACTTTTAACATAATTCCGTGGAGTTCCGTGCATGTGCGGAGTGGGCAAGTAAAGCCAACGAGATACAGTTTGCACAGGTCCCCTTGGTCGCTAACTGCCAATGGGGCTGTGGTAAGCTTTCCTAATAGGAAACAAAGCTGTACATGGAGTTAGACTGGTCCACTCCACGTATGTGAACAAATATAAATCTGCAACAGCACAAATATATATTTTAATGGCGTGGAGTCCCACTTACCTTGACTGAAGCCCGGACACCCAGAACAGGACAGCTCTACCATTTGCCAGTCCTTAATCCATCTCCTCTCCTTAGGGCCGGGAGTGGAAATCTGCTGCGGGGCAAGCCATATGGTCACAGTGTCACCGAGCCTCCCACAGGCACAGCAGTAAGTCCAGAGAACAGCCATCTCAGTGCACAGCACAGGAAGGATTTTGTGTGTGATGATGGACGACTTGGACATCCATGGCAGCCCACTCCACCCATGCCAGAAAGCAGAGAGTGGAGTTGCGCAAAGACAGGCAGAGAAGAGGATTGGGAAAGATGTGCACTGCCCTGGGTGGCCCCACCTATTACATGCTGCATGGGCCAACAACAGCATTGCCAGCTCTACGTGGCATAACTTACTGGTGAACTGGGGGCTGCAACAACTGTCACATTGTTTGAAAATGTACATGTTCAGGGAAAAGTTAGGGAGTCATCGGAGCACTAGACCAGGCAGCAACCACATAGAATGAAAATGTGCATAAATGTGACATTTAAGTGATGTGCAATGTCTCTGAAATAATTTAAAGGAGAAGTGTATATACTGGTTGATTTAAATTTCTGTATTTTATATGTAGGTAGGGAAATGACTTAATGACTTCAGTTGAGCC
Organism: Calotriton arnoldi; assembly: GCA_963921515.1. Classification (NCBI taxonomy): domain Eukaryota; kingdom Metazoa; phylum Chordata; class Amphibia; order Caudata; family Salamandridae; genus Calotriton; species Calotriton arnoldi. The sequence goes on from CAWUFW010001115.1 coordinate 732,845, forward strand.
AATATTTGCCCTGTAGAATTACAGTGTTCATACTCAGTTGATTGTATACTCTTGTCACCAATGGCAGAGTAGCTGCAGACTTGTGCAGAAACTATGAAAGCAGCGGAGCTGCTGGCGCCGGGTTGTGTGCTTCCGTGGGTATGGTAGAGTAAGTGCCACTTACCTCACTGGGGAATCACTGACAAAATATTGATGGACAAAATATTGTGTTCCCAAAATATCGGGACATAAATATCTATGTCAAAAATATTGACATCCTATCTACATAATGGTAAGTACTAAAATATCGAAAAAAATATATAGTTGTTAAAAATATCGAAGTAAAAATATCGTTTTTTAATGTATAAAAAATAATGTAAAATATATTAAATAATACAAATAACTTAAAAAAATATTTAGAATTATTAGAAAATGTTAACATTTATAAGTAATAAATGAAATGTAAAAATAAATTAAACATACATATGTAAAATGTAATATATATATTTACTTAATAATTATTAATAAATAATTATTTTAATAAATTATAAAATGTTAGAAATATAGTAAAAAATATAAATATATATATATACATACACCCGTAACATAAAAAAACAAGTATATATATATATATATATATATTATAAATTTAAATATTAAAATATTTATTAATTTTTAAAACTACTTTTTATACTACATTAACTGCAACAGTAGGGAAAGTGTTGGATAGCGGAGGTGAATAAATTACTATTTCCACTCCAGCGAGTGCAACAGTAGGGAAAGTGTTGGATAGCGGAAGGGAATAATTTACTATTCCCACTCCAGCGAATGCAACAGTAGAGAAAGTGTTGGATAGCGATGGGGAACAAATTATTATTCGCACTCCAGCAAGTACCACAGTAGGGAAAGTGTTGGATAGCGAAGGCATAAAAATTACTATTCCCACTCCAGGGAGTGCAACAGTAGGGAAAGTGTTGGATAGCGGAGAGGATACAATTACTATTCCCACTCCAGAGAGTGCAACAGTTGGGAAAATGTTGGATTGCGGAGGGGTAAAAATTACTATTCCCACTCCAGCAAGTGCAACAGTAGGGAAAGTGTTGGATAGCGGAGGGGTAAAAATTACTATTCCCACTCCAGCAAGTGCAACAGTAGGGAAAGTGTTGGATAGCGGAGGGGTAAAAATTACTATTCCCACTCCAGCAAGTACAACAGTAGAGAAAGTGTTGGATAGCGGAGGAGATAAAATTACTATTCCCACTCCAGCGAGTGCAACAGTAGGGAAAGTGTTGGATAGCGGAGGGGAATAATTTACTATTCCCACTCCACCAAGTACAACAGTAGGGAAAGTGTTGGATAGCGGAGGAGATAAAATTACTATTCCCACTCCAGCGAGTGCAACAGTAGGGAAAGTGTTGGATAGCGGAGGGGTAAAAATTACTATTCCCACTTCAGCAAGTGCAACAGTATGAAAGTGTTGGATAGCGGAGGAGATAAAATTACTATTCCCACTTCAGCGAGTGCAACAGTAGGGAAAGTGTTGGATAGCGGAGGGGTAATAATTACTATTCCCACTCCAGTGAGTGCAACAGTAGGGAAAGTATTGGATAGCGGAGGGGTAATAATTACTATTCCCACTCCAGCAAGTGCAACAGAAGGGAAAGTGTTGGATAGCGGAGGGGAATAATTTACTATTTAAACTCCACAGAGTGCAACAGTAGGGAAAGTGTTGGATAGCGTAGGGGATACAATTACTATTCCCACTCCAACAAGTGCAACAGTAGAGAAAGTGTTGGATAGCGGAGGGGAATAATTTACTATTCCCACTCCAGCAAGTACAACAGGAGGGAAAGTGTTGGATAGCGGAGGTATACAATTTACTATTAACACTCCAGCGAGTGCAACAGTAGGGAAAGTGTTGGATAGCGTAGGGGTTAAAATTACTATTCCAACTCCAGAGAGTGCAACAGTAGGGAAAGTGTTGGATAGCGGAGGGGAATAATTTACTATTCCCACTCCAGCAAGTGCAACAGTAGGGAAAGTGTTGGATAGCGGAGGGGAATAATTTACTATTCCCACTCCAAAGAGTGCAACAGTAGGGAAAGTGTTAAATAGCGAAGGGGAAAAAATTCCTATTCCCACTCCGGCAATTGCAACAGCAGGGAAAGTGTTGGATAGCGGACGCATACAAATTACTATTCCCACTCCAGGGAGTGCAACAGTAGGGAAAGTGTTGGATAGCGGAGAGGATACAATTACTATTCCCACTCCAGAGAGTGCAACAGTAGGGAAAATGTTGGATAGCGGGGGGGTAAAAAAAACTATTCCCACTCCAGCAAGTGCAAAAGTAGGGAATGTGTTGGCTAGTGGAGGGTAATAAATTACTATTCCCACTCCAATTAATGCAACAGAAGGGAAAGTGTTGGATAGCGGAGAGGATAAAACCAAAGATTAAAGCTATTGAACCAAAAACCACAAACAAATTGAAAACAAAACAATTACCAAAAATATTTAAAAATTAATAAATGAATATTAATGATCAACTATTGATTAATTTATTTAAACTAAATTACTTTCCACCCTCTACCCCAATAAACACCAAAAACACACCTACAAATATTTACACAATTTCCATAACTAATTTTGCATTCATAAATTAATAACAATTAACAACAAATCATTAATTAATTTAAAAAAAAATTCTTCTCAACATTTACAACTCACACATCAAAATAATTCCACAATTAGCATATTTAATATTTAATTAATTAATTAGCATTAATTAACAAATAATTAATACATTATAAATTATTTACCTACCACCACATTCCCTATAAATGAAACCACCAATGTTGTAAAACATGACACAATTAACATAATTAATTAACAATTAATTAATTAATTGATAACAATTAACAAGCAAAATAAAAACAATTAATAATAAATTAATTCACATACTAAACATTATAAAATAACATTAAAAAACTATGATATTAAAAATATTTAAAAATGTATTAAAATTAAATTACTTCCCACCCTACTCCCCTATCAACCCACAACCTGCTCCTAAATAAATGACACAATTAAAATAATTACCAATTAATTAATAATAATTAACAACAAATTAGTAAATAATTAATAATAAATTAATTACCACAATTAACAATATAAAATATTAAATACATCAATATTAATTAATAAAAAATATGGATGAATTAATTATAATTAAATTAATTCCCACCCTATTCCATTATAAACCCACAACCCGCTACGGAACTAAAACACAAAATTTTATTAAAATAAAATTAATAACTTCTAAAAATTATTAATAAATTTATTATAATTAAATTACTTCCCACCCTATTGCCTTATAAACCCACAACCCGCTACGGAACTAAAACGCAAAATTTACTTAAAATAAAATTAATAACTTTTAAAAATGTAATACATATATTAAAAAACAAATGCAATACTTAGACAAAAAAATAGAACACATACATTTAAAATACATACTAAAATACTTAACACTAACTAAAAAAACGATATTTTTAACAACTATATTTTTGCTAACGATATTAATGACTTCGATATTTGTTAAAACGATATTAATGACTTCGATATTGTTAAAAACGATATTACTTACCTTAGACTCGATATTCTGTACCACGATATTCTGACAGTCGATATTTTTGAATCAAGATATTTTGCACTCGATATCAGTGCAAGTCGACAATAACAACTCGATATTCTTACTGTTTACCCTCACTGGGATGTCCCATGGCATCTTGAGTTGAATTTCCTCCTTCGCCGTAGGCCATATTTTTTGTGTTTGACCAGGTCTCATGTGACTAGACGTCCACGGTTGGCACTTTGATCTATTATGTGCTAGTTTGTTCCTTAAAATTTAAAAATTCATAACTCTGATTCAGCTAATTGAGGTTTGTCATTTTGTTGCCAAATAATTTATTCAAATGTACTCTATTTTTCTAAATTGGTTTGAGCTTTTTCTTCTGCTGTGTTTTCACTCTATTATTGTTTGTGTGATGCATAAATACTTTACACATTGCCTCTAAGCTAAGCCTGCCTGGGTTTGTGCTGACCTGCCACAGGGTTCAGCACAGGTTAATTTAGTGACTTTAGCGGTTCACCCTAACAGGAATTGTGACTGTTGCTTGAGCAAGGTCTACAACCCAGTTAACCTGCAACCCAATTATTCACACTTTGCCTATGCTGATGATAAAACACTCCTTTCAGTAGTTTCTGCTGTCTCTCCTTTAGTCCCATCAACTTCCTCCATTTCCCAGGTTGCTTCTGTGTGCCACTGGGGCTGATAAATGACGTAGTTGCAAATGTTGTGTCTAATTTGCCTAAATAAATATCCCTGCTCTGATGTCCACAATGTTAAGTTTTCCATTCTTTCCCCAATACCAATTGTTTACTTGCTAATATTCTGTGACCAAAAAGAGGCAGAGTTTTCAAGTTTTCAAAAACACTAATGGGCAAAACAATGACATCACTGAACATTTGATCACACAACCTAAAATCACATACTCTAAGCTACATTACACGCAGTCAAACTTGCAATAAGAACAAACCATACATGTCTGTGGTAACCACCGGAGCTATCTTCAAAAGACTGAGGGGTCGATTCCGATTCGGGCCGGAAGTTTCTCCGACCGAGCCGGACCCGGAGAGATTTCCGACCGAATCGGACCCGTGCAGTCCGACCGAACGAGTACGATGCGTCCGTATGTTATCGGACTCGAGTCGGTCGGACTCCCATTGATGTCAATGGGAGCCGGTCGTACAACGCGTACGCGGGCTCCCATTGACTCAATGGGTGCGAGTCGGACAAGGGCGCCCCTACAGCGGGTACGCGGCGAAGCGACTCGCGCCGTACACGCACAGGTAGGGGGACCCATGGGTCCCCCTGTGTGCGACTCCGCGCGGCTACGCGTACAGGGGGGTCCAACACGGACCCCCAAAGTACGGCTCCGACAGCTCTTACGAGCCGGAGTGCGCGGCTCGGTCGGACTGCTCGCGGCGCGCATCGTACTTACCCGGCCGGGAAAAGTCTCCATTGCGCGGTGCGAGTCGAGTCCGAGCGAGTCGGTCGGAGCGGTTCGAGTCCGAGCGAGTCGGTCGGAGCGGTCGGGACGCCCGGACGAGTCGGTCGGCGATTTCGCATCGTACTCGCTCGGCCGGACCCGCGTACGGTTCGGTCGGGAAACAGGGCTCCGAATCGGATCCGGTAAAGCCGAATCCGATTCGGAGCCCTACCGGCCGAGATCGGAATCGGCCCCTGAGGCTTGCTAAATACACAGATTTCAGCAGTGGTGACTTGACCTTCTAAGATATCTCCAGCCTTTTGGTGACAAATAAAGTGAGTGACAACATCAGTTATACTTACACTTCTCCTGGTGTTCATTTCAGCCCATAATTTATGATTCGTAGTTCAATGTACTCTGTTGCAGCCAAAGAACTCTTCAGTGCCTTTTCATACAAAGACCCGCTGTTGGTTTCTAAAACATAATATGGATTTACATGGTGCCTGGACAGGCAGGTGAGGACATTACACATGTCTTAGAGTTTCCTAATATTGAGCTACAAAGGGCCACAGCCAGATATTGCATGAGGGAACAAAGCACAAGAGGCTCCTGACAATGATCTAGTGGAAGGCACAGTGAGAAACTCACTACCTTCAGCCTTCCCTCCAGAGCTCTCACTCATGCCAGTTAGGATGGAAATGTCCCCTGCAAGGGTTACAGTTGTTTTTTACCTGCCCTGACTGCACAACTATGGGCCTCATTTCGATGTCGGATGGAATTCCTTCTGCTCAACACCGACTCTGTCCTAGGACCGACCGACACCCCATTAGCGGTCCCGACTGGCCCATTACAATGTGACTGAACACTGTTCGCTCGCATTGCACTTTTCTCAACGGGAGCTCGTGTTACGGCCGGAAACCAGCCGGAACACAAGCTCCCATTAAGAAAAGGGAGGTGCACTTCATCCCGGCACTCCGTGCAGGCACCTCAAGGAACCTGCCACGGGGTGCAGGAATCAACAGGAGGGCACAATAGGTGCTCCCGTGCACCCAAGGGGGCCCTGTTGGGGGCCCCCAAAGTCGAGTTCCAACAGCTTTTCTGTGTCGGAAAGGCCAGCACGGAAGGGCTGCCGAAACACGACATTGTAATTTCTATGGGCGAAAATGCCCGCACTTGAGATGACAGGCCAGATTCCAACTGGCCGACGTGCTCTCTGAACCCGGCGGAAGCCAGCCAGAATGACCGGCAGGTTTAGTTTGCGACTGCCTCCATTGTAATGAGGCGGTTTTAAAGTAAACCGACCGGCCCTTTACGATGCGACGGTAAAGGCTCTGCATCGTAATCGGCCCCTGTGTGTATCTGGTATGTTGGTTTTTGATGTTGGCCCTAGCCTCACTCCAATCTATTGCGTGTGTAGTGGTTTAAGCCTGTCCCTTGACAGGAGTGAGGTCCTGAACCTCCCCTGTGACCTGCATACCAAGTATATCCTCATTGCACAGCCAGTGGACTAATTTTGATGTCATGGGGCTAACACATGGAGCAGTGATGGCAGTGTAGTGTTTTGTAAATAATACTTGAGATCAGTCCTTTCTTTGTGTGGCACTGGTATAGATGCTGCCGCTCCACTGAGGTGAAGTTCTGCAGTGGTTGTTTTTTATGCTAGTTTTTTACTGCAGCATGTGTCTTCACATCCAAAATGGACATGAGGAGGAATTTAGCACTACAATTAGCAACAACTTATTGTTTTGCATGTAATTATGTATAATCTTTCCGAAATTTCGCTTAATTACTCAAATTATTGTAATAATTATCAACAATATTTAAATTATTTTAGCCCCAGTACACTAATTCTATTGTGCACATTTTCATATGTGTATTATTTAACTCTAGTGTGCATTAAAGTACTTTTATTCTTGAAAATCAAGCACTGGGTTGGACAACCATTCATTATACTAATATGTTTGTTTAGTGCTGAGCTCAAGCCCCCCCACACTGCATCCCTGGGAAACCTGTGACTGCTCACCATCGCTAACACAGAGTTAAGTGCTAAGTGGGTGGCATTTTGCCAAGCTTTCTGAACCTAATTAGTATGGACCCTTGGGAGTTGAGGCAAAAGACCTCAACCCCCAAGGTGGAGGTCTAGCAGCCTATGTTTGCTCCATAGCACCCTAAAGCGGGGTCTGACAGTGCCCCTTTATGAATACCCATCCACACCCTGAACTCACCTAGAGACAATACAGTCTACAGTATGTGCTATTTAAGACTCGCATGTGGCAGGAAAACTAAACTACAGGAGAGCTACATCTAGGAAAAGGACATTTTCTTTTTCTAAACTGACCTCAATATTGGCAGTCAGAAGAGTCAAGAAGAAAGATATATCAGATGGAAGGAACTCAACTAGGGTCATGGGCAGAGTTTACAGCTATAGAAGGTGCATGTAGGAAATTGGGATATTATTTATTTATTATTTCACTGAGGGAGCCCAAATAATAAGCACAATCATTGTCAGGGTGAATCTTAAAGGTCACTAAATAAACATATAAACGTGCATAACTCTACTAGCTTGGCAGAAAAGCAGTCAGACTTAACTTAGAGGCCATATGTAAATTATTTATGTAGTACACCAAAAGTTAAAAATGGAAGCATAACACAAGAAAAATCCGAAACCATTTTAGAAAAATAGAGTATGTTTTAATAAATCAAATGGCACCCAAAGCACAAAGCATCAATTTTAATTATCAGGTTGTGCTGGGCCATTTTAAAGTCAGAAGTTAAGGCAGACAGTGGTGGGTGAAACATGGTTCAGATACAGGGTTTGGTTCATCCTGGTGAAAAGTTTACTTTTACTTAGTCCAGTTCCACATGAAGGGCCTAAGTCAAAGCTTCATGTTGGCGAGGGACCGGAAAGAAATTGTGGTCACTGATCGATATTTGACTGCGGGGGGATCGCTGTTGATGGGATGCACTAGTCGCCAGTTTGAGGTTCACATTTGTGGGAAACACGGGATGGTCATTGTTGACGCAAATAATATTGTGCGGATTAAGTCCAGAGTCTGAAGCCGGGGACGTTACGTCGGTAGAAGATGCAGATACCACACTGTCCTTGGTGCAGTCCGCTCATATTCGCGAGGAGATAGTTGATCATTCTTTTCCAAAGCGAAGACTCCAAAACCTCTGGATTTTCACCTAGAGTCCAGTTCTTGCAGTTTTGAGGTAGGAGGAGTGTACTCTAACACCAGCCATGAGTCCAGGATCTGGGGGCACCTTTCAGGGGTCAGAATTTACTCCAGTGGAGGCCAGCAGCAGAATCCAGGCAGGTCCCATTGGTGCTGGTCAGCAGGGCAGTCCTCCTCCTCAATCTATCTCCACAGGCCCAGTAGAGTTCAGATGAGAGGTTCTGAGGGTGTCATTTTTATACCCAGTGCCAGTGTGTGTGTGTGTGTATGGGTACCACCTACTTTGTCTAACACTATCTGCTTTTGACCAGTTCTTCTTCTCCCCTGGGTCTGGCTCCAATCTGTCCAGGGTAACAAAAGGCAGGCAGGCCCAGGTGTAATGTGTCAGTGACAGGGCAGGCAGCTTTAGAGGTCAGGAAGAGGGTAAGGACAGCCCTCAGGATACAATTTGAAGATTAGTAATGCCTGAGTGCAACCCCAGGCCATCCTGTTCAGGAGAGGAACACCCTTCCCAACATCCAAGGCCTTTTTGTCCCCTGTCTGGAAGGAATCCATATCACACCACAGGAGAGCCATTAACAGTCATGTGACATTGAGCATTGACAGAAAGACATATTTGGTTTAGTCAGAAAAATGCCAACTTTCAGAATTATAATGGAAAATACAACTTTACAATTAAAGAGGATTTCAAATTGCAATTCAAATGAGTGGGAAACATATTTCTCTATCTGCTCCCAAACTAAAGTTATCAATTTTTTAAATGTAATAAGGTAACTCAGTATTAGCCTATGGGAAATGTAGTCTAGCTACAGTGAAAAACAACTTTGAGAGTTTTTCACCGTTAGGACAAGTAAAAATTAAGTACACATGTCCTACTTTTGAAATACCAAGACCATGGAGGATGGTAGGGTATTCAGGGTTTCTGCAGAACTACCTGCGGGTGACAGCAGAGTGCACACAAACAAGACCTGGTTAATGAAGAAGCTCAGAGACTGGCAAGTGGGGGCTCATGACAACAGCAATCCAAGAAGAAAAACAGACCTCCATTCCTCCAGCCTCAAGGGGAAATGCCCAGTGCATGACATTGGCAGCCCGGCAATGTAAATCAGCTGAAATTCAGTAAGGTCACATCTACTCCAGTAGTACTACAGCCCACAGCTAGAAAGGCAGAGAATAACACCAGGCCCAACATCTACAAATGTGGTTATATAATGTTAGGTATTGTATACATCACATTGTAGAAATATTAAAACATACAAGAACAAATAAGAAAATAAAATGTATGTAAAGAAATTGTGTTGTGTAACACCTATGCAAATCACATTATAAAATGTGAACATAGGGGGCATGGCCAACTAAGAAGGCCAATTGGAGGTGATCCACGGTGGCTCTGTACCACAGCTATGCGATTCAGTGGCAACAAAACCATTACCTGCAACAAAGACAAAATGGTATTGTGACGAACTGGAGAGCAGATGCCTGGGCGCAGATTGAAGCCACATCGCGGAGCAGAGGACATCGTGCAATATGGCGGCTCTGGGCCTTGATGGCAGAGACTGAAGGTGAGAGGCCCCGGTGTGCTCCAGCAACTCCTGACGGAAACCAAGTGGGAGATAGCCGGCAGATATTACAGTGGCCACCCAAAGGAGAGAAGTCATTGATTTTCAGTCACCCCCACAGAGAGAGGCACTGAGACCCCAGGCGCCGTAAAGGCGTGGCAGCGGGGCCGGAACTTACTGTGGCCCCATGGCGGTGCCGCAATTGTCCAGGAATGGCTGAGTGAAAGGCCTTGATTTGGAGTGTGGGGGATTTTTAGGATCCATCGATTGAGGAGGTTGGGGGCAGCAGAGAGAATAATCAGGCGCCTGGTCTGACCCCGTCATGGCAGACCATTATCACTACAGGCAGCTGATGGGAGGGGGTGGCAGCGCTGGCCCTCTCATATGGTGTTGCACTGATTAGGAGAAATATGCCATGTCTGGAAAAATGCAATGACCCACTTTGAACCCTGGATCCCTGAGTTATGAGATTAAGTAATGTGTGCTTTGTTTGACCTTAACATGGTGGCATTCAGTGTGATCTATGAGATGAGGATGGGGCAAAACTCGACTCAATGAAAGGTGCATCCAATTTGTGGCTGCCTGTTAGTGGATTCCCCTGTGTAGTGCACACTCAGAGCTCTGTCTGAGAACTATTCCTCTGTGCTGGCCCTGACGAGGCAAAGCTCAGGTAGTTTAAACAACTCAGTTAGAACGGTACCCCTCATTGAAGGTGACGCAGCGGGGTGCGGTGGAGTGCAAGCCCTGCCGGGGGTGGCACTGAGTGGATCCACAATCTGTACAACCTGTATTGATTGGGTTCTGGGGGGCACAAGAGAGAAGAAGTATGGAAGCAGAGAGATAGCAGGCCAACCGCCTTATACAAAGTTATGGATGCCTTTATGTCACCAAATAAATTCCCCAAAAGGATGTCCAGCTATTTCACCCCAGTGGAGAAGAGGGACTATCAGGAGTCCAAAAAGACAGGAGAAGTAATGGCATTCACTAAAGACGACCAGTTTTCCTCATTAAGAGATTTTAAAACAGAACTTAGAGCGGAACTCAAAATGCATATAGCTGCCTCAACAGATTAACTGAAAGCAGATTTAAACAACTAGTTGATCTCCCTCCAACAGGACGTAGACTCAGTGGGAACCAGAGTTCTGGCCTTGGAAACTAAGACCCTTGAGTTGGAACAATGCACGTAGGAACTAAGTGGTAAGACACAGGACCTACGGACCCAATTACAGGCAGCACTGTTAAAAAACAAAGAACTGGAAAATAAATCCCGACAGGATATAGATCAGAATACGAAACTTAGATGAGGGAGCTGAGGGTCCTGATCTGGAAGCATTCATTTTAGGTTCATTTGTAAAAATCCTTGGTGATGATCGCACGAATATTAAGATAGAGAGGGTTCACCGAGTGGGAAGATGGACTTGGCTGCTTCTGTCCTTCTAAATCTTTCAAGACATTGATTGAAAAGGATAAACCTATCTTTGAGCAAAGAGGAACGCTTTAGATTGGATAAAATTCATCCACTTTGATTCACTTTATTTGACTGTATATGATTTACTTAATTGTATGGACTTATGTTTTGTGCTTCGGTACTGCCTTGTTGTTCAAAATCCATCAAGGGTTTCACCCAAGGTAGACACATACCCCAGGTGACTGAGTGACCTGTACCACGATAGCACCTCCAATTTTGATGCTGTTTATTATTCTGTCATAACCATATCCCTGACTGGTGTATTCAGGTGTGCAACTGTTCTTGGCATAGCCACCAATTGTTTGTCAGACTCCGGGGGACAGAAAACATACAGGTGATGTCCTAGTAAAACTACACTCATTCAAAGTAAAGGAGTCCATCCTTCAGGCAGCCCAGAATAATGAGACAATACATTTTCATGATTTTGCATGTTCCCTATACCAAGATGTGCCCCAAACTACTCTTGCCAGATGCCAACAATTTAGACCACTAACTGAAAAATTGGGACACAAGCAAATTAAATATCGCTGGACGTATCCCTTTGGCCTGGCCTTTGAATTTCGCAACAAAGCACGACACATAACTGATCTTATGGAGGCTATGGAGCTCTTGGGCATACCAAATTCAGATATCCAATGACCTGCAGACACCCCAGAGTCTTTGACTGGTGATGTTGCAGGTCCAGGGAGGTGGAACCAACCAGTGGCTCACCGAACAATGCCTGCGGAACCCAAATAAATGATAAGAGATACCCTCTATATCTTGGAGTAAGCCATTCTAACTCAAAAACTGTAGTTACTAATATATAGTGTGGACACTTAGGGGTACATACAACACAGAGACTGGATGAGATGAAATTTAATGAAACAAATCCAATCGTGTCTATCCTGGAGAGCTGGGAATATAGTCTATTGATGTTTGTTGCCTTTAAGCATTGATACATTCAGATAGCTGAGGTGGCGGGCTCCGACCGGCTCGCCCATGTCAATGTTGCATCAACGGGTTTGGAATGTTAAAGAGGGACTAGTGGTCCCAGGAGTTTTGAATTGGGTTTTCTTTTCTGTTTGTTATGTATGTTATCTATATGGGGTATATGGATGGTTTTCGTCTCTGCCAAAGGAGAAGCTTTCTGGAAAAAATATAATCTTAGGGGTTTGCCAAGCGGGCCCTGGAGTGTGGAGACAGGGGAGTAAGCATGGAGCTGAGGTGGTGAAATGAGGGATTGGGAGAGAATATTGCCAACTATCCTGGGGGGTGGTTTACGACGCTAGGATGATTATCACTGTGTCATTGAATGTGAGAGTTTGAACTCACCAAGTAAGCACCAAAAAGTGTGGAAATATCTGCTTGATCAATTGTTTGATGTGGTAGCTTTGCAAGAGACCTGTTGTGTAGTTCCTATAAATCTATATAGGATCTGCATGTTTAGACAACATAGACTATGGGATTGGTGTCCAGACTGATTACAGACACCCCCACCGGGTATGTTCGCCTGTATACCTAGCTAGATCAGAGGGCCACTGTAAACTCCTCTTACCAAGGAGAGAATAGTTTCTGGCAACTATTGAACATGATGTGAGAAGTTGGCCTGGCATATGCTGTCCACTAATTATAGTGGGCACCTTGCACCAGTCCAAACAACCCCTTATTGGAGATAGGTTAAAGACAACATTTATTGAAAGCTATCCTAGTGATAGCTATGGAGAGCAGCCTTCAGGCTAAGTCTTGAAGGAATGTAAAGCAGCTTGTTTACCAGTCTATAATCTCTTGAGTGACCAAATGAAAGAGGACCACACCAGGTATATATTCAAAATATATGTATTTATTGCTAAACACACCCCTCTAGTCTCTTTATGAGGCTAGAGTTCGAAGTACATAAATTATAAGTTAGTTATCTACAGTAATAGCACAAATACACGTTTGAGCCCTAGGGGCGTACCAAACCATATACCAATAAAGTGGTATAAGAACCACGACTAAGCTAGACACAAGGCCTAGAGCCTGTAGAAGTGCTTGGACCACAAGGAACCACCCAAGGTAGTGACACAGGGGACCCACGGGGGACGCGTGCAGTGTATGAACACAGCCGCGAATCGCCGTTAACTTCTATGGGGAAAGTCGCAATTAGAATTTAAAAGAAAAGGGACACTTAGAGGAGGACTTGGAGCAAACCCTTTGAGAACTAGGCTGTTCTAGTGTCAATACCCACGGGAGCACCGGAGTACTCGAGTTACCTCACCCAGGGGAGCCGGGTGCATAGGTGTCTTTCGGGGTCGGGTTTCGTCGTCGCTTTCAATGGCGATCTGCTGCAAAGTGCTGCTGGCGCCAAGTCGAAAGTGTTCGGGTGGATCCAAAGGTGGATCAAAGATCTGAAGAACCTGAAAGCAGAGGGGACAGAGTCTGGGTCACTAGCCAGTGACCAGGAAGGCGATGAGCAGATGCCCACCGATGTCGAGTGCTTCCGGTAGGTTGACGGTTGTCTTGACTCTTCAGCCACAAGGTCCAGGAGGCGTCGACGACAACCAGGAGCTGGATTCGAGCTGTCCCACGACGTCTGTCGATTGCAGGGGTGTTGGCGACCGGATTGGACCCAACAAGCCTTGGCAACGGCAAGTCTTGTGGAAATAGAAGAAGGACGATGTTGCAGACCAGCAAGGTCTGTGGGACTCACTCAGTGAGGGTAAGTCAGGGCACGCCTGGAGCAACCAGGCAGCCCAAGTAGAAGAAGATTGGCTTTCGGGAGGGCCTACTAGCCAACTGACTAGCGACCGTGAAGGAGCCTCGAGTCGACGCACGTGGAGCTGGCTCACAGGACACTCGTGAAGTGGAGGCCAGTGATCTTCGGTACAGTTGGTGCTGGAGGCTGGGGCTACTCGGAGCCCAAAGCACGACTTCGTGGGAGACCCAGAAGAGGATGCACTTGCAAATGCGATTGGTGTCCAGGGGTCACGGTTCCACGTTACCCACGACAGCTATGGGCCTCAGCTTTGCTGGGTACTCAGGGCAGCCTCGGGGAAGTCTGGAAATCTACCTCTGGTGATGCAAGGACTTCGGCGTCCGATGGGAGCTTCAGCGATGCAGACCGGACAATTGCTTCTTTGGTGCCTGCCAAGCAGGGGAATCACTCCTTGACCCCAAGGGAGATTCTTCAGTCCTCTAAGCTTAAAGTAGAGCGTCAAAGGTCCAGGATTCTGTGTCAGAGTTTCGTCCAGGTAAATCTAAAGTCCTAAGGACTGGGGTCCCATACTTATACTGAGGTAGGGGGTTGGACATACTCTGTGGCCCCACCTATGGGAGGGTCAGGGCAGAGGGGTGGTTACACCCCTTTCCCTTTGTCCAGTTTCGCGCCAGAGCAGGGGCTGGAAGCCCCTGAGCCGGTTTGAACTGGGGTATGCACAGGGACACCAAATGTGCCCCCAGTGCAGGACTTCAAAGCACCAGAGAGTGCTCCCGCCCAGCCCCAATACACACTATCCTGTCTGGGGAGGTGGTTACACCTCCCTGGGACAGAAAACCTATTGTCCAGGCCTCCCCTGCTGGAGTTTCGGTCAGCAGCAGGAGGCCAGACTCGTGTCTGTGGCAGCGGCATCCATTTTGTGATGCCAGGGCTCTGGAAAGTCAGTACCGGGTATACCGGTGTGTACATGTCCCTCCCTCTAGAAGGGTGGAATGCTACCCCTGCCGCCAGAACTGGCAGGGGGGTAGTATTCCAAGATGTTTGACACCAAACACGACATGTTTCCGTGCAGCCATCCCAAAGTTAGCATTTAACGCGAGGTTATAATGCGCTTAAGAGTATATGGTCGGGCTGCACTGCAAACAGCATCAGAGAAGGGTCTCCGAACGCTGCAGAGGGGCCCAGCTCATGCAGGGGCACCCTTTCACATAGGAACCACGCACTCTGCCTTCAGGATTGATAAGGCCTGCCATAGGAGTGACTTATAGGTTTATATGTGTGTATGTATGTAGTGATATAGGTAGCCTATATCACAGTAAGGGGTGCATGCACCACCTTACCCAGGCTGCAGTAGCAGACCTGTGGTGTCATTTTGGATGGCCTTCCAGGGGTGGCACAATACATGCTGCAGCCCCTGGTAGGCCTCTGAGGTACCTATGCCCTGGGTACATAGTATACCATATACTAGGGACTTATAAGGGCACTCCAGATTCCAATCAGAGATGTGCCTAAGGCACATGGAAACCATTTTAGAGAGGAAGCAGCTAGGCTGGGGTTCTGATTAGCAGGGCCCCAGCCAGACTAAGGTCGAAAAACAGTGAAGCATCAGCAAAAAGTGGGGGTACCCATGTGAAGCAGATCCTACTCTCCTACACATGACAACCCTGTCCTCCCAGGGATCATTGAAGTAGTACAGTACTTTTCGCTTAGTCAGTCGTGCTTACTTTGTCTCAGAGAGATACACAGAATAAACGATGGGGACATTTTCAATCGCATTTATTGAACCAGCGTCATTCTAGTGTAAAATATATGTGCTGAAACAACCATAAGACAGAAACAGATATAAATGATTATCAGCACCAACAGAGTAAATGGATGGGAGATTTCTACCATAGTGCTAAAACAATGAATATATGTAAGCACATAAATACATGACAGTAATAATGCGTACTCCTACGATTCAGACCCTAACTAAATGTGCCCAAATGTACCTAGCATGCTTTATGTGTGAAGCCAAGAATCCCCCTAGGATAAGACCAACCCCATTACCCGGTGTGAGAGAATGAAGGACCCTGTCTTGGTCTCGAGATGGACACCCCGCGAGGGATGTCAGACCACTGCGTGCTGGAGTGTCTGCGTGCAGGAACCTCAGCGTCTCGTGTCAATGTGTCAGCATGGAAGTCTTTCTCCTCTGCCTGCCCCAGCAAAGATATGGTTTATATACCCAAAAGATACCCTCAGGGGTTCTACCTTGCTGTGTAATGTCAGCTGAAGAGGACGAAAGGGATGACCCTTATACGTAGTTATTATGCAGAAGATGGTAATCCTACTGTGATTCTGAGAATCTTCATGCATAATAAATTAGGCTAGTTTTCTAGGAAAATCATACCACATTTTATGCAGCACCTAACTAGGTAAAAGGTCAATACCAAAAACCGTTATGAAGTACAATGACAGGGAAATGTAGGTGAAAGGTTAGGTGACCACCCAGGCCTATATTGGGGTACAATACAAAACATAGCAGACCCACCTCAAATGATCAGAAGATCATAGGCTAAAGCATAAACTCTACACATTGATTTATAGATCATCAGCAGGAACGAAGCAGAAGGGGGTGGCATTGTTATTTCACTCAACTACGAAATTTAAACGGGTGGGATACAGAACTGATAAAGATGGGAGGATGGTGATGGTGAAGTGCCGATTGAGGGGAAGGTTGGGTACATATGTGACAGCATATGTGGCCAACTCGTGTCAATTGGCTTTTATTGAATCCCTCCTGGCAATGGTGGAAGGTTATGCAGAACGAACAATAATAATGTTGGGAGACTTTAACTTAATATCGCATTTCAGTATTGATAACACTCACCCACATCGTGCCCCCACAGGTACCTTCTCAAAGAGGGTGAAAGAGGCTGTGCAGGATTTGGGGCTTATGGATGCTTGGAGAACTTTATATCCTACTACAAAAGATTTTACATTTTACTCACACGTCCATCAGACCTACTCCTGTCTAGACTACATTTTTATTAGTCAGGGCCTTCTGGGTGATCTAAGAGTAGAAAAGATCTACTCCATTACTATCTCGGACCATGCTCCTGTGTCCATATGTCTCGATTGGG
Source organism: Calotriton arnoldi (assembly GCA_963921515.1). Classification (NCBI taxonomy): domain Eukaryota; kingdom Metazoa; phylum Chordata; class Amphibia; order Caudata; family Salamandridae; genus Calotriton; species Calotriton arnoldi. Next base: position 749,874 of record CAWUFW010001115.1, read on the forward strand.
GCTTCACACTGGTTCTTTCCTAATTCCCTAATACTTGTTCTTAAGGGATGACCTGCCTAAGGCAATAAGGGTATACTTTTAAATAAATCTCCCACAAAATACTACACCATCAAATAATTGGGACACATTCAAAGCAGTTCCGAGGGGTACATGTATTGAATTAAGCTCAATCTTTCAATCAATCAATTAGGGGTTTATATAGAGCAGCTACTCACCCGTGATGGTCTCAAAGCATTAGGGTTGGGAGGGGCTGCTGATCCATCTGGGTTCAGTCAAAGAGCCACTTTTGGAGATCCTTCCTGAAATGGGTCAGCGATAGGGATTGCCTGAGGTGGAGGGGCAGGGTGTTCCAAGTTTGGGCGGCGAGGTAGGAGAAGGATCTTCCTTCAGTTCTTGTCTTGTGGATCCGAGGGACGGAGTCAAGGGGCAGCTGGGCAGAACAGAGGTGTATGGCGGGAATGTGAAATGCAAATCGGTGGTTCAGATATGCTGGTCCAGCATCGTGGAGGGCTTTGTAGGCATGAGTGATGAGCTTGAAGGTGATTCTTTTGTTAACTGGGAGCCAGTGAAGGTCACAAAGGTATTCGGTGATGTGGCTGCGGCGGGGGGTGTTGAAGACCAGTCTGGCTGCGGCATTTTGATTGTTCTGTAGTTTCCTGAGGAGTTTCTGGGTGATGCCAGCATGGAGTGCATTGCTGTAGTCAAACCTGCTGGTGATGAGTGCATGGGTGACTGTCTTTCATGCTTCTGTGAGAATTCCTCTGAAAGTTTTGAAGGAAGCCTAGTGTGTTGAAGCATGAGGAGGACATAGCGTTGATATGGCAGTTCATTGTGAGCGAGGAGTGCAGTATGGTGCTGAGGTTGCGTGCGTGGTCCGTGGGGGTGGGTGGGGTTCCCAGTGCGGCAAGCCACCAGGAGTCATCCCAGGCAGAGTGGGTGGGTCCCAAGATGAGTACTTCAGCCTTGTCTGAGTTGACTTTGAGGCAGTAGTGCTATATCCAGGAGGCAACAGCCTTCATCCTGCTGTGGAAGTTGATTCTGGTGGCCGAGGATTTGTTGGTGAAGGATAGGATCAGCTGGGTGTCTTCGGTGTGGGGGACAATGTTAAGTCCATGGTTTCTTACGATGGCAGCGAGGGGAGCCATGTCGACGTTGAAGAGGATGGGGCTCAGGGAGGAGCCCTGGGGCACTCTGCAGCTGATCTGTGTAGGTTTGGAGTTGAACAGGGGTAGTCTGACTCATTGAGTTGTGCCGGAGAGGAAGGAGTGCATCCAGTCCAGGGCCTTGCCATGGATGCCGGCATCATGAAGTCTCGTGATTGGGGTGCAGTGTGAGACTGTATCAGGGCTGTCGTTTCACCAAGGTCGAGAAGGGTGCAGATGTCGTCGGTGGCAGCAAGGAGTGTGGTCTCGGTGCTGTGATTGCTTTGGAAGCCAGATTGGGAGATGTCCAGGATGTGGTTCACTTTGATGAATTCGGAGAGTTGGGCATTGATGGCCCTCTTGACGACCTTTGCTGGGAAATGGAGCAAGGAGATGGGTCAGAAGTTTTTTAGATCTGTCTGGTCAACGGACGGCTTATTTAGCAGAGGGTTGATCTTGGCATGTTTCCTGTCATTGGGGAAGGTGGCGGTTTTGATGGAGCAGTTTTGACAAGCAAAGAACGAAGGAGTGGCTAGCTCTAGAAGAGGAGTTATGGGAGTTAAGCTAATCCCACTCGTATCCTCCAATGCAAATTGCCTGAATTAAACGGAAAACTTGGTGCAATTTACACAAACAGAGCAGAACTCACATTCTTGCGTTTAAAACGTAACTTCTATGAACACAGCAACAAAGTAGGTGCCCATCTAGTGGGAAAACTTAGGGTAAAGAGAGAAAAGGAATATATAGGGGAAATTCTCAACAATGCAGGAGAACTAGGAACTTCAGACACGGGCAAAGCAAAGATATTCAGTACATTCTATGATCATTTATACCAAGCACTGATATAACAGCCCAGTCTGCATATCTTGCCTCCGTTGACCTTCCGCAAGTAACAACTCTCCAGAATGAATTTTTAGGAGCTCCCATAAAGATGAGGAGGTGCGCTTGGCAATCAAGGCATTGAAATCCCAAAAGTAACCAGGTCCGGACGGCCTGACCACTTTTACAAAACCTTTAGTTCAGAAGCAATACCCCGATTAACTCACTTTTTCAACAATATAGTGATGGGGCGACAGTCACCCCATCCATGAATGAAGCTCTGATAACTGTAATACAGAAACCAGGGAAGGATCAACATTTCTGTAGCTCATATAGACTGATAGCATTACCTAATCTGGATGCCAAATTGAACTCTAAAATCCTAGCCACCAGCTTAGAAGATATGATGCCAGAATTGATTCATCCTGATCAATCAGGTTTTTATCAAAGGTCGACAGACACATGATAATGTTAGGAGGGAGCTCCATCTGAATGAGAAGGCTTCCAAACAACAAATACCGGTAGTATTGGTGTGACTAGAAGGCAAAATAATTTGATTGGGCAGACTGGCCTTTTCTCTTTTGCACGCTGCAGCGGTATGGTTTCTGCAAGGCTTTCACCACGATCATTCGAGCTAACTATAAACAACCTCGATCCAGAGTGGTGGTTAACGGAGTGAGCTCCGAACCTTTTCAATTATGCAGAAGGACAAGACAAGGAGGCCCGCTATCTCTGTTAATTTTTGTATTAAGTATTGAACCTTTGGCGGCAAGGGTTAGGGCAACATCGGAGATTAGCGGCATATGGTTTGGGTCAGTAGAACATAAAATCTCTCTGTTTGCCGACGATGTTCTATTGACACTTTCAACACTAAGATCCTCATTGACAGCCTTACAAAAGGAGCTCCATTCCTTTGAGGGAATTGCTGGCTTCAGGATTCACCTATCTAAGTTGTTTCTGTTGAATACTACCCTTTCAAACACAGATATGACCACATTAGCTAATGCTACCCTGTTCAAGTGGGCAAAACATGACCTCATCTACCTAGTTGTAAAGATCACTCCCAACATAGAGGGACTATACCGAGCAAACTATCCCCCCCTTCTGCAACAGTTAAAGAACGATCTTGAAAGATGGGTAACGATGTACATCTCATGGATAGGCTGCATACATGCGGTCAAAATGGTGGTACTCCCGAAATTGTTATACCTATTCTAGGTGCTACCCATAAGCTTATGCCAAGATTTCTTCCCAGCATTGCGAACACTCATCACTCGCTTTATTTGGCAGAATGGAAGGGCTCGGTGTCCTTTAAACTGCTCAGATGATCTAAGGAGGAGTGAGGCTTAGCCCTACCCAATTTTGATCCATATTACAAGTCAGCACAGTTAAGGGTCATTGCTGAATGGTCACTGAGGGAATCTGATAAGCACTGGCTGCACATAGCTAGATCGATAGTGGGCAGGGTTATTTGAGATGTGCTTTGGAAACCTAGGGAAAGCTGACCCCCAAATACTTATCTGAGCACCCCTACGAAAACCACTCTTAAAGTTTGGGATCAGGTGATAAGGGCTGCAGAGTGGACCACATTACCCTCTCCATTCACACTAATACACTTTGACCCGGAGTTCCCCCGACTATGCAGCCAGGCCCCTTTGATGTATGGTGGGAGGGAGGTTGCCTAACCCTATTGCACCTCTTCCATATATGATATATTAACCTTTGAAAATTGTCAGAGACTTCCACCATCTCCAGCTGAAGCATTGGGCATTGCACACTGAGGTTTGAGCAGCAGCCACTAGAGAACTAACACCCATAGAGCAGTTTACACAGAGGGCGGGGTCCTAAAGAGGTGTGATATCTTTTGTGTATGCCTTGCTGCTTACCAGTTTGCATTCTCAACAACCACAACATATGGGCTTATGGAAACACACCCTGGGGATGGAAATTAACAAGGGCCAATGGAGGACACTCTGGATAGACATTGCTAAATGTAATCACTCCCTGGGCATGAGGGAAGCACATTACAAGATACTTTATGATTGGTATGTATCTACGAGGTTGAATTTTTTTCCCCCGAACCCCTCTGATCTGTGCTGGAGGGGATGTGGCCTTTTGGGAGACTTCCGTCATATCTGGTGGGATTGTAGAACGATCCATCCCATCTGGACAGAAATTCTAGCACAAATCAAGGACATACTGGGTTCCCCTATCCCTGGCACTCCTGAATTAACATTGTTGGGCCTACAAGATAAATGTCTGACATATCAAACTTGCAATTGCAGCTGCATGGAAGAAACGAGAGGCACCAGCTCTGACTCAGTGGCATGCCCGCCTATGGAGGGCACGTATGATGGAGAGAATGGCAGACATCTTTATGAACAATTTCAAAGACTTTGAATATTGCTGGGGCCCTTTGGTAGCATACCTTTCACGAGGCCTTCCCTTGCTGACGTGTCCCCCGACCATAAGGCCGCTTCACCGCTTTCAGTTATGAACCCTTAACGCAGTACTTGAAGTTGTTGTATTAACCCTATGCTCATCCATACCTATAAGATCCCAAGGCTGGATGTTGCCATTGGTGTTCTACCCCATACAATTTAGACTAGCTTTTTTAGTTTTTCTTTCAGTTTATGTTAGGGAGGGAGGAGGGGGAGGGAGATCAAGGGGTGCTATAGTTTATTTTGATGTTTTAGAGAGAGCGTACACTGTTGATGAAAACGAAAGTCATGCTTCATTTCCATAATTAATATGCAACTGTGTTCTCTGTAGACTTACTGTGAAAATATTTGGAAACAATGTGACGTATAAAGTCCAAGGGGTCGATTCCGATCTCGGCCGGGAGCGCACCTAACAGTATTCGTCTGGAAAAAAAACCAGCCGATTGCGTGTTTCCTGACCGATTCGAACATTCGTCCGGACAAACAAGTACGATGCGTATAACAACCCAGTTTCCGAGCGAGCCGTACTTACCCAATCCAGCTCCTGTTCCCCGCCCGAGCCGGATCTGTAAACGCCGAATCGAGTCGTACGGAAGCAAATACACAGCACCTTCCGGTCGGACAAGTACGATGCGCACTCCGTACGCGCCGAACCCGTCGCTACGTCCGGGACGTTTGAGCATCCGGGCGAGCCGTACATAAGCTCCGTTTCGCGCCACAAGACGATCCACGGCTACGAGATGAACAAGCCTGCTACGAGTACGACTCGAAGACACGAGAAACCCGAACGAGACGATCCAAGCATGAATCCCATTGCGCAGGTCCTACCTATACTCTACATCTATTACCGGGACCGGCACGGACGCGTACGGCACAGACGGTAAGTCAAACACCAACAATACAAACAAACGACACGTACCCAAAATATGTCACACACACATAGGGATGCACAAATGACGTACACTAGCAACAGCAGAACCATAGGGGTGGGCTGGCCATTACCAATGCCATACACACCCATAGGGGGATGGATGCCTACCACTACCACCACCCCTATTCAGGGGGGCCTGGATGCCTACCACTACCACCACCCCTACTCAGGGGGGCCTGGATGCCTACCACTACCACCACCCCTACTCAGGGGGGGCTGGATGCCTGCCACTACCACCACCCCACTCAGGGGGGGCTGGATGCCTGTCACTACTACCATCCCCACCCTTAGGGGATGGATGCCTGCCACTACCACCACCCCCACTCGGGGGGCTGGATGCCTGTCATTACTACCATCCCCACCCTTAGGGGGATGGATGCCTACCACTACCACCACCCCACTAAGGGGGGGCTGGATGCCTGTCACTACTACCATCCCCACCCTTAGGGGGATGGATGCCTGCCACTACTACCACCCCACTCAGGGGGGGCTGGGTGCCTGTCACTACTACCATCCCCACCCTTAGGGGGATGGATGCCTACCACTACCACCACCCCTACTCAGGGGGGCCTGGATGCCTACCACTACCACCACCCCTACTCAGGGGGGGCTGGATGCCTGCCACTACCACCACCCCTACTCAGGGGGGCTGGATGCCTGCCACTTCCACCACCCCTACTCAGGGGGGGCTGGATGCCTACCACTACCACCACCCCTACTCAGGGGGGCCTGGATGCCTAACACTACCACCACCCCTACTCAGGGGGGGCTGGATGCCTACCACTACCACCACCCCTACTCAGGGGGGCCTGGATGCCTAACACTACCACCACCCCTACTCAGGGGGGGCTGGATGCCTGTCACTACTACCATCCCCACCCTTAGGGGGATGGATGCCTGCCACTACCACCACCCCACTCAGGGGGGGCTGGATGCCTGTCACTACTACCATCCCCACCCTTAGGGGGATGGATGCCTACCACTACCACCACCCCACTCAGGGGGGGGGCTGGATGCCTGTCACTACTTCCATCCCCACCCTTAGGGGGATGGATGCCTGCCACTACCACCACCCGACTCAGGGGGGGCTGGATGCCTGTCACTACTACCATCCCCACCCTTAGGGGGATGGATGCCTACCACTAACACCACCGCTACTCAGGGGGGCCTGGATGCCTACCACTACCACCACCCCTACTCAGGGGGGGCTGGATGCCTGCCACAACCACCACCCCTACTCAGGGGGGCCTGGATGCCTACCACTACCACCACCCCTACTCATAGGGGGCTGGATGCCCTTCACTACTACCATCCCCACTCATAGGGGGCTGGATGCCCATCACTACTACCATCCCCACTCATAGGGGGCTGGATGCCCATCACTAATACCATCCCCACCCTTAGGGGGCTGGATGCCTGCCACTACCACCACCCCACTCAGGGGGGGCTGGATGCCTGTCACTACTACCATCCCCACCCTTAGGGGGATGGATGCCTGCCACTACCACCACCCCACTCAGGGGGGGCTGGATGCCTGTCACTACTACCATCCCCACCCTTAGGGGGCTGGATGCCTGCCACTACCACCACCCCACTCAGGGGGGCTGGATGCCTGTCACTACTACCATCCCCACCCTTAGGGGATGGATGCCTGCCACTACCACCACCCCACTCAGGGGGGCTGGATGCCTGTCACTACTACCATCCCCACCCTTAGGGGATGGATGGCCACCACTACCACCACCCCTACTCAGGGGGGCTGGATGCCTACCACTACCGCCACCCCTACTCAGGGGGGCCTGGATGCCTGTCACTACTACCATCCCCACCCTCAGGGGGCTGGATGCCTACCACTACCACCACCCCTACTCAGGAGGGGCTAGATGCCTGCCACTACCACCACCCCACTCAGGGGGGGCTGGATGCCTGTCACTACTACCATCCCCACCCTTAGGGGGATGGATGCCTGCCACTACCACCACCCCACTCAGGGGGGGCTGGATGCCTGCCACTACCACCACCCCACTCAGGGGGGGCTGGATGCCTGTCACTACTACCATCCCCACCCTTAGGGGGATGGATGCCTACCACTACCACCACCCCTACTCAGGGGGGGCTGGATGCCTGCCACTACCTCCACCCCTACTCATAGGACGGGTAATGCATGACACAACCAGCATACTCCCACATAAGGAATGTCTGAAAATTACACCCCCCCCAACACCATGACAAGCGTGTGTAGTCTGTGACAAATGCCTACAACACTGAACATGACATTGAACATACAATATGACCCCCTAGCACATGTGTTACACATAAATGTGTGTGGCCTCCACAATGCAAGCCGACCATGGCCACTGTGGCAATGGGGTTGAACACCCCATCACCACAGTGACCAAAAGGTAGGTTTGGGGTCCATAGCTGATGCACCTTTTGAACAGTGTGGCAATGGGGCCCAAAGCCCCATCACCACAGTGACCAAAAGGTAGGTGTGGGGTCCATAGCTGATGCACCTTTTGAACAGTGTGGCAATGGGGCCCAAAGCCCCATCACCACAGTGACCAAAAGGGAAGTGTGGGGTCCATAGCTGATGCACCTTTTGAACAGTGTGGCAATGGGGCCCAAAGCCCCATCACCACAGTGACCAAAAGGTAGGTGTGGTGTCCATAGCTGATGCACCTTTTGAACAGTGTGGCAATGGGGCCCAAAGCCCCATCACCACAGTGACCAAAAGGGAAGTGTGGGGTCCATAGCTGATGCACCTTTTGAACAGTGTGGCAATGGGGCCCAAAGCCCCATCACCACAGTGACCAAAAGGTAGGTGTGGGGTCCATAGCTGATGCACCTTTTGAACAGTGTGGCAATGGGGCCCAAAGCCCCATCACCACAGTGACCAAAAGGGAAGTGTGGGGTCCATAGCTGATGCACCTTTTGAACAGTGTGGCAATGGGGCCCAAAGCCCCATCACCACAGTGACCAAAAGGGAAGTGTGGGGTCCATAGCTGATGCACCTTTTGAACAGTGTGGCAATGGGGCCCAAAGCCCCATTATCTCAGTGACCAAAAGGTAGGTGTGGGGTCCATAGCTGATGCACCTTTAGAACAGTGTGGCAATGGGGCCCAAAGCCCCATCAACACAGTGACCAAAAGGTAGGTGTGGGGTCCATAGCTGATGCACATTTTGAACAGTGTGGCAATGGGGCCCAAAGCACCATCACCACAGTGATCAAAAGGGAAGTGTAGTCAGGGTAAAAGCTGCCAAAGCCAAACTGCATGGATGATTCCTGGTCACACAACAACAAACACATCAGTGGCATAGTAGTGCTTGTGTCCCATAGCAACATAGATTGGGTGAGGCAAACAGTGCAGTGAAAATAAAACATACCTTTGGCCATGTGCATACAAACATCACCCATGGGGGCTCACATTGTCAACATTCACAAATAACACAATGACAGAAGTGACCATCATAATGCAGACCCACATATCGGCACCAATGGACACACAAATGTAGATATCCTGTGGAGACTGTAGATGTCATGTGAACAAATACCATACCATGGCAGCAATGGGACATACAAACCATGATTATTGTGCTGACTGATGACCTAGGAGTCCCAGGGACAGCAGGGGAAAGCCACCAAACAACATACAGCCAATGGCACACTCAAGAAATGCCAATGCAGTGGTGCAAATGCACAAACACAAACAGGCAGACTCACACTGCATATCAAACACAACAGGTGATGGGGGTGTGTGCCAGTGTCCCCAGGCAAACACACAACACATGAGGAGGCCTGAATTCCAAGTACACAGATGTGTATACCGCGCCATACACAAGTAACTCATGGATCGGATTCCCCTATGTGGGCAAAGAGGCATTGTTAGATGAGAGGGAGCCCAAATTACACATGTCACACAAGCTAGTAGGAACAGCAACTAACACAGCAAGAGACAAACCCACCACAGCACTACCCCCAGGGACCCCACATTGTGGTGACACTAGCCTGCATGACAATCCCACTGTGATGACAAAGGTAGATGTCATTCACACTGTGAACCACAGCCATGTGTCCTGAGCAACAAACTACCATCACACCTACACAAGCACAAATCAAACAGCACAGCCTGCCAGCCATGGCCAATATGGAGGTAGGGGTCTAGCCGTGCAACAACTCACATTTGCACACACTCAACACCACACACCTTGATCTCCACCAATGTGCAGCAGTGAAGCTCACATGGACTGGTGACATTGCACATGCACCCATGACAATCCCAGGGGTGGTGGTGGGAACTAAGGTGCAGAAACCCATCACACATGGCCAGTCAACAAGAGTCGTGAATGTCTGACACACTGCACACTACGCGGTACATGGGCATGACGTGAAATCCACCACAATCAATGGGATCCTGGCCATAGTCACACACCAATGAAGAAGACAAGGTGACACACAAAGAACACATGTACACAACTTCCAACATTGCAGCTCTGACCTTGAGGAGTGGCAGCAGTCACACACACAACGTGTCACAATCACTGAAAGCTACCACAGACTGTAAATAACATGACATGTGTAACCAACAAGTGCCAAGGGGAATCCTGAATGTGTCCCATCTGCGTTTGCCCACATCCCCAGCTCTGACAACAAAGACAACCTGGGATGACAACCTGATGAACCTTAGTTTGCCATGCACCCACATCGTGGAGTAACCAGGTCCAAGATGCTGGATGAACACAGAACAACTCAGCAAGCATCAGAAACAGGAACATCCATAGGGACACAGCCTGTGTAGGAAAAGGGAAGGGTACACGCACAGACATGCTTACACAACACAAAACACGGGCCCAGGCAATGTCACGGGATTACACACTGCCATGAGGGCACTCCACTGTTGTGGAAGGTCCGATGTGCCAAACCTTGTCTGTGCACGACTCAAACATGTCGGCAGAACACTCGGTCAGTGAGTCAACAACTACAACACACTGAAGGCTCTGCTCACATCAGCCTGGGTATGGGAGTGTCACGTCAGTCATCTGCATACACCCAAAACACGGTGCACTGTATACACTGATGAGTCCTTCAACATTGGTGTGCTAAACTGCATGTCCAGTGGAGATGGGCACACAGTGAGGGAAATAGAAACATTGAACAGTGGTAAGCCCACCAGATGTGCATCACTGTAAGACAAAGATGTTAATTTACAAATGAAAAACGTACATCCCTGTGTCATATGCTGAACATCACACCCTCAGACTGCAGCGGAGGATGCCATAGATCCAGACTACAACAGGACACATATCCCATGGACCACATGGAGTCCATCACTGCAACACTTCATTTCCCTGATCTGAACACTATTACAACTGCAAATGCATGATGATACTCATCTACATCATGTACATCAAAAGAAAAACCAAAAGTAAACAAAAATAGGCTTTATTCAGCAAATGTCAATAAAAAATCAGAAGTCCAAATTAAAGTAAGGCCAATGGCCAGTCCAAATACACAGTCCCAACAGGGTGATATGTGACAACTTGTCACCCATTGCTTGCCTGCACTGGTAGGGACAGGGGACATCCCCCTTGGAGGGGCATACAAGGGGCAGGCCAGGCACCGCAGGGACAGGATCAGGGGATGCCAGAGTGAGGCAGTGAATGGGTGGTGGCTGCAGGAGTGTCACCAGCAACTGCAGTGGAGGTGTCTGACTCAGGGGTGGCCGGCACCACTGCAGGGCACAAGTCAGATGGTGTTGGTGCTGCAACCACTGCAGTGGGCTGGTCTGATGGAGTGGACTGGGTCCCCACTGCAGTGCCCGAGTCAGACGGGGTGGTTGTGGACTCCACTGCAGTGCATGCCTCCAAGGGAGTGGAAGGGGGGCAGATGAGGTGGGCAGGACAGAGGGGGGACCCGGTCTCCACACCAGTGGCACAAACAGGCTGAGCGTCTGGGTTGGGGGTGGAAGAGCAAGTGGCAGGGGGAGGGCCTAAGCAGTTTGGGGATGCGGTATCGGTGTGTGGGGGAACCTGGGGCAGGGTGTGGCGGTAGAACCTGTGGAGTGGTGGCCTGGGGGATGGAGGAGAGAGACTGGGTGGTGGAGCTGCGTGGTGGTGGTGGTGGGGTCTTGCCCTTCCTGGTCCGGGGGACTTCTGAATGGGGTCCTTAGTCTGCCTGCGCCTGGGGGAGGGTGTCCGGGGGTGAGGGGCACTCCCTCTGTGTGGGTGGACTTCCTCTTCCCCTGGTATGCCGGATCTGCAGGATCGGAGGGGAAGAGGCCGAGGTCACACAGGAAGACCTGCTGTGTAGGTGGGTTGCAGGTGAGGCAAGGGAAGGGGTCTTGGAGGGAGAGGATTTGGAGGACTGCGGAGTGACTGTGGATGCCTGTGTGTGTGTCTGTTCCACATCCCCTGTGTGTGTGGTATCTGTCCCCTGAGGATGCTTGTGTGCACGTCTTGCCTTTCTTTTGGGTGTGTCTGTGCTGCTTGTGTCTGTGTGCTTGGGTGATTGTGCAGGTGTGCATGTGCTTTGGACAGGTAGGGTGCCAGGAAGTGTGGATGGGGCAGAGGTAGGAGGTGGGAGGGACTGTTGGAGGAGGGACACTGCTGCCATCAGGGAGGAGTACATGGACTTATTGCTCCTCTGTAGGGCAGACATACCCGTCGAGATGCCCTCCATGAACGACACCAGCTGTGTCAACAGAGTAGTGTGTGCATGGAGGACACTCAGCATTGCTGTCTGCCCTACATGGAGCTGCCGAAGTAGGTACACAGACTCCTCACTCAGGGCAGCAGGGGACACAGGGGCAGGGGGTGCGGTGCCTGGCACGAAGGAGACACGTCCCGAACACGGGAGCCTCCACGGACCTCTGGAATAGGAGCCAATGGGAGGGCGGTGCTGGTGGTGGTGGCGGTGGGGCCAGACAGACTAGCGGGGGTGTGGTGGCTGCTGACACCCGCATCCACAAGGGAGTCATCCTCCGAGCTGCTGTGGTCCTCAGCTGAGGTGGATGGTGCTGAGGACTCCTCGGTGTGGCTCCCCTCGCCCTCCGTGCCACTGGGTCCCTCTGACCACTCGTCGGATGCTGACCCAGTCTGGCTCCGCTGCCGATCGGTCCATTGCTGTACAACACGTACCCGCTCACAACCGATGCAATGGTCTGGCCGGGCACACCGATCGGTCCATTGCTGTACAACGCGTACCCGCTCACAACAGATGCAATGGGCCGTGCGGGCACACCGATCAGTCCATTGCTGTATAACGCGTACCCGCTCACAACAGATGCAACGGTCCGGCCGGGCACACCGATCGGTCCATTGCTGTACAATGCGTACCCGCTCACAACAGATGCAACGGTCCGGCCGGGCACACCGATCGGTCCATTGCTGTACAACGCATACCCGCTCACAACAGATGCAATGGGCCGTGCGGGCACACCGATCGGTCCATTGCTGTACAACGCGTACCCGCTCCCAACAGATGCAATGGTCCGGCCGGGCACACCGATCGGTCCATTGCTGTACAACGCGTACCCGCTCACAACAGATGCAATGGTACGGCCGGGCACACCGATCGGTCCATTGCTGTACAACGCGTACCTGTACAGGTCAGTCGCATATGTCACCATGCTTGTCACTGGTGAACGTATGCCAGCCACATATACCTGCCAGAGACCCAGGGGCACACATACAACACCACACCCAGTCCACACTGTTTCCTAAGGCATGTAAGGCTGCATTACCTTTTCTGTGTATGGGGGTTAACATGTGGTTTCTGTGGTGGCACTTGTGGGCAGCCACACCCAGGCTGTGCATGTGTTCATGGGGACAGGGTCCTTTGTGTGTTGTGCACATGACCACTGTGATGTGCAACTGTTCATTTCGGAGCATGTGGCATGGTCACATTTCCAGGTTGTGTATGTGTGTGACATGTCACATACCCACAGGGTCCCATGGGGGAAGGCATGTACGTCACAGGGTGACCCATTGCCACAATAGTGATGTCCCTCCACAGTCTGTGTGCATGTTGTGTTTCCAATGTCTCTGATTCCATGTGCACGATGGGAGACAGTCTCCACATCAACGTTGTTTGTGCATGGACTTTGATGTTGTGCGTCACTGGCGTCCATGTCTGTCCTGCGGAGGTGACAGGGGCCACTACCTGTGGGAGTCTTGTTTGTTTTTCTGACGTGTACATGATACGCCATGTCATGCCAGTGTCCATGTGGCAAGATAGGGTCACTGGGAATCTACCTGTCAATGAGCTGTGATGCCTGTGGCGCATCTGTCCAGACATGTCACTGTGGTGTGTGTGTGGAACGTGACAGCAGTAAATGGGTACTGTATCACAGCCTAATGGTTTCCCATAGCACAACGTGGAACCTGTTGTTCACACATGTTGTACTGAGAAGTTAGATGATGGCCATGTAGGTGCGAGTTATGTCCGAACAGAACGGCACACACATCAAGTACTTGTGTCTCATAATGATGTATCATGTGAAATTGAGTGTGGTGAATGGCACATATGTGGGGTGACTGACAATCTTTCTTTCTTCAACCTATGCACTGCAGGGCTCCAGCTGTCCATAGACCATTCCCTGACCTGGCAACAATGGTGGAACGTGACAGCATCCGACGGTACCGCTTCACCAGGCAGCTGATTGAAGATTTGGCAGTGCGCTTGGCACCACATTTGCAACCTGGCTGGCCGTACCCTACGGCGCTGACCCCCAAGGTGAAGGTAATGGCTGCCCTACACTTCTTTGCCACCGGTACCTTTCAACACACTGTGGCGACTGCCGGTGGGATGTCACAGACTATGTTCAGCCGTGTGCTACGCGATGTTTTGGAGGCAATGTTGAGATGCCTGAACCAGTACATCTATTTCCCTACACATCAACAACTCACTGGCGTCAAGAGTGACTTCTATGCCCTGGGGAAGATGCCACATGTCATTGGCTCCATTGATGGGTCACATGTGGCTTTAGTACCACCACAGGCACATGAGCAGGCATACCGGAACCGGAAACATTACCATTCGATCAATGCTCTGGTGGTATGTCTTGCAGATATGAGCATCACACATGTGTGTGCCCGTTTCCCTGGTTCAGCACACAATGCCTACATGATGAGGAGTAGTCGCATCCCGAGGATGATGGCACAGATGCAGAACCAGCGTGCCTGGCTTGTCGGTGTGTACTGACTTTGTACCATTGTGTGTGTTCTGCTCTGTAGTATACCGCCCACTTTTCCAAATCTGCTAATGTGTACTTGTCTGTCCGTAGGTGACTCCGGATACCCCAACATTCCGTGGTTGCTGACACCCCTCAGGAACCCTGTGACACCAGCCCAGATGCGCTACAATGAGGCACATGGTCAGACCAGGAGAGTGATTGAGCGGACCTTTGGTCTCCTGAAGAGCCGCTTCCGCTGCCTGGACAAGACAGGAGGGGCACTCCCATATGCCCCAGCAAAGGTGTGCAAGATTGTCATCGTCTGCTGCATGCAACACAACCTGGCAGTGCGGAAGGAGTTGCCTCTCATCCTGGATGACGATGACCAACGTCCGCCACCTGTGGAGGATCCTGGCCTGGACCACGATGCCAGTGATGATGATGATGATGATGATGATGATGGTGATGTCCGCACACAGCTCATCACCAACTTCTTCAGCTGAATGTGAGTATCCAGGGAGATGTAATGTGAATCATGTGAGTTTGCATGATATGTGTGGGTGGTGCTCTGGTGCTGTTTGAGTGTGGCCATGTGCTACTTGACTGGAAGCGTGCAGCAATGTGTCCTTACAGGTAGTCGGTACTCCCCAACAGTTTTGACATGCTAACTTGGTTTTGTGTAGTTATCTTGTGACATGTATTGGGCATGAGTATTGCAGTTCTGTCCTGTTCTTCAGTGGTTTTAACTGTGTGTCATGTCTGTCCTTCACAGGGTGCTTACTGAGTACTTTGGTCAACTTGGATCCCCCGACACCATGATTCAGCTTTCAGGGTGGCAGCAGTAGTTTCCCTACAGGTGATGTGCCACACACCCCTGGACTTCATATCTTCTGCACTTGTTGACTGTGTGGCCACTGTCACGTGGGATTACCTTGCATTTGTAGTGGAAACAACATGTTGCAAATGTGTAATAAACCTGTGCTTCACTTTGGGATGTGCGTTGTCTGTGGTCACACATCTGACTGACATTTGCTTACTGCACCTGTGGGCTAGTTGACACAGACTCTGAATAGGTGTGGTGTCTGTGCATTCCACAGTATTTCCTGGCAACATCACTGTAGGCGATGAGTCCGATGGCCCTGGTGTCTCTGTGTTGTGTAGCCCTAGTGGTGTGTCTCCCTCATATGTGTCACATCACCATGACTCACATGACGGTGTTGTACTTGCTGTGGCAGTTAGCATACACAGTGTAATTTAGCAGATCATCATCACCATAACAGTATCCACATTTGAATAACAATAGAGGCAAGTATGGTGTACTAGTGATTTTATTTACAGAAATGTGTGTGTGTATAGTGCACAGGATGGTGGGTGCTGTACATTGAGATTGTGATCCAAAGTTCCCAGATGAGTTGGAAGTCTTGGTAGCAGAAATGTCCTGAGTGAAGTCCACAGTCATATGATACATTAGTCCAACTTGAACTCCCCATGTCATGTGGGAGAG
The DNA here is from genome assembly GCA_963921515.1 of Calotriton arnoldi. Classification (NCBI taxonomy): domain Eukaryota; kingdom Metazoa; phylum Chordata; class Amphibia; order Caudata; family Salamandridae; genus Calotriton; species Calotriton arnoldi. The sequence goes on from CAWUFW010001115.1 coordinate 765,881, forward strand.
TTGTGTTGCATTCGACAGGGTGAAAAGTTTGCACACAAAGGAGAATTTCCGGAACAGGTGTTGGCTTCCTGGGGGATGTACGTGGCCATCAACCTCCCAGTTTTCCTTCCTCGGACGACCCCTCTTCTTTGGGGGGACCCTCACGTGCAGGCTGCTGCGGTGCAGGGAGTCTCCGCCAGAGTCCTCCTCCCTCCCTGTGGCGGTGTCAGTTGTTGCAGCACCAGATGTTGTGGGCACACAGGGAGGTGTGGCCATGTTGGTGCTAATCTGGCGGAGGCATGTCAATATGTCCCTATGCACCACTGTGAGTTCTTGCAATGTGTCCCACTTGGACTCCATGCGAGACATGTGTGTCTCCACACGGGACATGTGGGAGTCCAAGCGGGCATGATGGGCAGCCTGCTGCTGTTGTATGTCCTTGAGGATCCTCACTACCTTTCTGACCTCTCCGGTGCTATCCTGGTACGCATCAGCGATGCGTGCCAGTTGTGGGTCATCATGCAGTCCAGACCCCTCTGCAAGCAGCGACCTATGTCTACCACCCCTCCCACCACCCCTGGCGACACGTGCAGGACCTGCGGTGGCATGCACAGGTGACCCAAGGCCCCCTTGGGGGTTGTTAGTGGTGTTGTTATCCATTGCTCCACGGTGGACCTGGGGCCCTGTGCTGTTATCATCGGTGGTCCTTGGTCTGTCCGTGTCGGCGGGTGTGGTCTGTGTGTTGGCAGTTGTTGGAGGGGTGGGTGCAGGGGGTGTAGATGTTGGTCCTGCTGGTGCTGCATGATGACTCACACCGGAGGTGCCAGGTAGGTCTTCGCCATCCGAGGAGGGCAGAGGCTGTTCCACACCAGTGAGCTCAGTGTCCCCCGGAGCCTGGGACAGGGACTCCTCCTCGCCTGCTGCTGTGTCCCCATCATCATCACCTGTATTTGGAAGAGACACACATTGTATGTTATGTTTCTACAGGCATCAATGGTTCACACAACTGACAGTTGTGACTGTACCTCTGGATGCGGGCATGTACATTGCATTGTCCTAAGTTGTCACAGTAAGAGGTTGATATTGGTGTAGCACATTGTCCTGCATACCTGGAGCATTTCAATGTGAATGTTGAGGTGTGTGCATGGCCAGCATTGGTTGTATTTGGTGGACATCCGGCCATCCTTCTCCACCTAGCCCAGTTATCCCACCATGAAGCATGCCACCCTTGCAGTGGGTTCAGGTTGACTCTCAGGATGTCATTCAGTGGTGTTCTGCTGTTTGTTGGTGCACAGTTCCCAGCAGGGCCTTGTGCTCCCCACAGCAGTACCCAGTGTCAGCCATCTTGTCAGTCCTTATCCACTCCCTGTGATGTGAGCATGGTTCAGAGTGGTGTTGATGGGCCAATTGTGAGGGTGAGCAATATCTGTGACTCCAACTCCCATCATGCTATTGCCTACACCCCCTTCCCAGCATGCCCATACTTCCTTCCTTTTGAGTGGACTTCACTGTGTGTGAGTGTGACAGCAATGGCAAGATGGCTGACAGTGTGGTCCTGTTGTTTGTTGGTGCCCAGTTCACAGCAGGGCCTTGTGCTCCCCACAGCAGTACCCAGTGTCAGCCATATTGTCAGTCCTTTTCCACTCCCTGTGTTGTGAGCATGGTTCAGAGTGGTGTTGATGGTCCAAATGTGAGGCTGCCCATTATCTGTTACTACGAGTCCCATCATGCTCTTGGCTACACTGACTTCACCAGCATACACAAGATTCCTTCCTTTCTGTGAGCTTCCCTGTGAGGTGGTGTTCTAGTGGTGGCTAAATATCTGACAGTGTTTGTTGGTTAGATTTGTGCCACTGCCTAGCTCTATTTGGTATTGGGTTTGTACATGTCATGACACAGTTACATATCACTATGACATGGCATGTATTGTGTTTATCTGACTAACATACACTTTTGGGATTATTATCTTTTGGTTGCTGTTGATTTGCTAGGGGTGCATGGTTTGACTATCCCCTTGACAGTGATGTGTGTGTATTGGCACACAATATTGTGTATATTAGTTGTGTACTCACCAGGCTCTGGGATGTTTGTTAGTCCATATACGCTCACTGGTGGTAGGATGGCCCGCACCTTCTCCTCCCAGGGCCTGAGGTATACTGGTTTGGCAGGAGGGCCACTGCCGGTGTGCTGGCTCAGGAGGTAATCCTTCTTCAGTAGGTCCCTGACCCTCCTGCGCACATCATACCACCTGTTCTGGTTGTCTTCCTTTGTGCGCAAACATGGTGATTGTGCGTTCACCCTGTCGACGATCCTCGCCCACATCTTGGTTTTCTGTGCCATGGGGGTCTGTTGGACCAATGTGCCAAACAACTGTGGCTCTACCCTCAGGATCTCGTCTACCATGACTTCCAATTCACTATCTAGGAACTTTGGATTCTTCTTTAGGGGGCATGGTGATGGGTGGTGGTGGTGATTGATGTGTGTGTGTGTGCAAGTGAGGGTGTGTGAGTGTAGGTTTTGCTGTGTGTGTGTGAGGGTGCTATTTGTTGAGGTGCTAATGGTGTGTGGCTTTTGTGTTGGATGAGCTGTGTGTGTGTCTGCTGTCTGATGGTGTTCTGTGCTGGCAGGTCAGTGGAATTTGCAAAGGATCATGGTAGGGATTTGTGGCCTTTATGTAGGTGGAGTTGGGGGTGTGTCCTTGTTCCATTTTTTTCACCCCCTGTATTTATTGGCTTTGTCATTGCTTGTTTGACCCTCTTTTTTTGTATTTTGTCATTTGTGATTATTGTGCATGTAGGAGTCGTTCTTCTGACCGAGTAGGACGTTGCAGTTGTCTCGTGCGCGCCTCTCCGAGTCGTTCCCGCTGTGTTTCAGCTTAGTTTCATATGCGGCGTACGCTTCGGTCGCGGAGTATTTTGTTTGTTCGGCTGGGTTTTGTATGCGTGTCGGTCGTACGGCTTGGGCTCCGTGCGAATCGGTCTGATTTTGCACCCATTGCATCGTACTGCGCGGGTCGGAGTTCGCGGGTACGTTTCGTTCGGGTTGATTCCTGGTGCGTGTCGGTCGGTTCGATTCGCGTGGTTTCCCGGCCGGATAGCTTGTTTCTGTCTGGGTCGGTCGTTCGCCTTGAGTTCCGTACGAGTCAGTCGTGATTCACATGCATTTCATCGTACTTCCCAGGTCGGGCAACGCCGGTGCGTGTCGGTCGGACTATATTCCCGTACCGAGTCGGTCGGTATTTTTTCCGGCCCGAATCGGATTCGGCCCCCTAGTGTCTGTAACTCATGGAAAAACTAATAAAAAGAAGTTTGAGAAAACAAAAATGTACACATAACAGATGCACATTCTTAGAAATTTACTGATACATAAATTGTTGAAATAAATACATAAAAATGTGCGACTTACTTCACATTTAACATTACTCTACACACTCAAAGACAAAACATAAGGCATTGCGTATCACAAACAAATGCACACATACACACACACACACAATGACATACAACACAACTTTCACTTATGTTTAATATCCACAATATCTCGCAACACAAGGTGAACAGGGAAAACCCAAAGTTGTGGGCATTTTAAGTGGGTTTCCAGTAGTAAAGTGTTTCAGGTGATGTCTGTTTCCGTTCTCCTAGCCCTTAAGCGGGAGGGGCCATGTGCTTCTACTTTGTACACTTTGAGGAGTAAATCTCCACTGGAGTTGGTGAATTGCATTAGGCTGAAATGTACAGATAGGCATAGGAGTTTATCTATGGTGTGGAGATTTCTGCCCATTGATTTAGATCTGTGAATCTGACCTTTAAAGTCAGTCTAATTTTAGGTGGGCAATAGCGCATGCTCCTACACCTTAACATAAACCACAAATGTAGTTCACGAGTAATGGGCATGTTTAACTGTCATGTGACTTGTGTAGTCTGAAATATATTAACTCTCTCTATTACTGATTACTATTGGTCCAAGGTGTCAAAATCATGTGGGGAGAATCTAATTGAGATATCAATGGCAAACTCTTTGTTTTCAATTGTTTGTTCTTCAGTACATTTATGTGCCCAAGCACTTCTAGGGTCCTCAAATAGTGAAAGAGACCTAAAGACATCAGTTTCCAATTTTCTCACCTGGCAGGTCTCACAGTAACTAAAACAATTACATTGATATCCTTATTATCCTAAATCAGCATTTTCTTACATTAATATGTTATTTATTTTTCTTTTTGTTCTCTTAGACAATCACAATGGTAAAATCTGAGTGCTCAGGAAACACAACTGATGCTGCAGAGTTCCTACTCATTGGACTGCAGGTTGTCCCTCAGCTGAAGACCTTCATTTTCATCATATTCTTCATCATTTATTTATTAACTGTATCTGGAAATGTCCTCATCATTGTAACTGTTTACTTGGAAGTCAGCCTTCACTCTCCTATGTACCTTTTCTTGGTGAACTTATCGCTGTTGGATGTCTGTACCATATCCAATGTGATGCCCACCTTACTGGGAGGTTTAGTGACAAAAATCCATATAATTTCTTTCAGCAGTTGTTTGACACAGTATTTCTTCTTTTGTTGGACAATAATTGCAGAGTGCTTCCTTCTCACAATCATGGCTTATGACAGATATGTGGCCATATGCTTTCCTTTATATTATACAACACTCATGGACCAGCGACACTGTCTTCAGCTGGCTGTGTGCTCTTGCGTGACCTCATTTTTGTTGGTGGTTTTTGTGCACTCTCTAGTAAGCACATTGCAGTTCATTGGCATCAATGCACTGGACCATTTCTTCTGTGAGTTAGAACCTCTTCTGAAATCCACCTGCTCAGAAACCATCTTGATTAAGGTAGTTGTTTATCTTTTCACAGCTGGTGTAGGATTAATACCTTTTTCATTCATCATAATATCGTATTTATATATCATCTCTGCAGTTCTTAAAATTGCATCCAATGATGGGAGGCAAGCTGCTTTTTCCACATGTAGCTCTCACCTTGTGGTGGTCAGCATGTTCTTTGGCACCCTGACGATAATGTATGACGGTCCATCAATGGGTTTATCTCTAAAATCAAGCAAAGTTTTGTCGCTGCTGTACACCGTGGGCACTCCAATCACTAATCCTGTTATTTACACCCTGAGAAATAAGGCGATCATGAGGGCCTCCAGAAACTTTTTAAGAAAACTGTTCTAGATTATACATGTTAAAAGATTCTGCTGATCTCAGAGACGACTGAAGCATTTATCAGTTGTTATGGTATTTTATGTTGGCAAAGGATGGTGTATTAGATTATCTCAACCAATTCTTTTCTTGAGACAGTGCGTCAGCATCAATGGGTTAAACACGCATGTGAGAGAGAGGAGATGTTCCCACAGGAGGAACCCATTACACTGTGGCCACAATCAAAGTGAACTGCAAGAGAAAATCCACCAGATTATTTTATTTCTAACCACTGGTGTTTTTTCTGGTTTTCGCAGTAGGTTTGTAACCTCAGTTGGCTACTTTCTTTGGAGTACTGTCCTTTTTTTAGAACATATTTGCAAAGGTATTGCACCTCATCACTGTAGACAACCAGGCTGGAGATCTGTCATCCTGCTTCTTGATAATTGACTTGAGATACTAATGGCTATCTAGGTCAAAGCACGTTTTAATATTTATCTCTCGCACAAATGTAAAAATGTTGAAGCGTGAAATAAATAAAATGAAATCCCATCGTTCTTTTTTTTTTTTACAGAGTTTTCTATAGCGCGAACTTGACCCGAATCGGGTATCAGAGCGCTTTACATAGCACCAGTTGCATTACATGAGGACACATTCATTTTTGTTAGGCACGGGGAGATTAAGTGATTTGCCCAGAATCACAGGATGTTCAGCGTCATTGCCGAGACTCAAACCCAGTTCCCCAGATTCGAGGTTGACCACCCTAGCCGTTAGGCCAACTCCTCTCCCCAATACCTTGTAAAAGGATATCAGAGCAAGAGTGCCAGGTGGCCTTGAGTTCTTTTGGCTGAAGCACCTCCGTTGACTGAACTATTCTGGGATCAATGTTGCCCTTTTTGTTTGTGGACCATGTCCCTTGCACTAGCCTTATTCCATCTACTAAGTTCTGCTGCCGCCCTGATTCTGGTATGTTAGGGATTCACACTCCACTCTCATACCCTTACTACAGTGAGAGTCTGCACCATACAAAAATAATGCACTTATCAGCCCGCCCACCAAAACTTAACTACTCAATTTTAGGTCAATCCATGCCCTTAGTAAGAGTGTGTTGTGGTACTACTAACACTGCAAAATATATGTCAAACCACAAACTTCAAGGAGGGCCAGAGATTCACTCTGATGCACATACAGTATGTTATGTAACAACTCCTGAATGGCGTGCGCTCATCCACAATCCAACAGTTAACCTCTAGAATTTTATCTAAGTGGTGACACCACTTGACTGCAAAGAGTCTGCCTTAATCCAATGGACTTCAGCAAGTGACTACCGACAGGCTTCTTGGCTCTTTCCCGTGGGTCATTAGTTCATCCACCTCCTCAGAGGGGAGAAATACAGATGGTCTTCCTAGAGCACAACACTGAATGATCTTCAACCCTTTGTTTCTGTAGCACTCCTCACCCTCAGTGACCTCATAGACTGTCTTCCACCCTGAGAACCTAATTCAAACAACTGTCCTCCTCAACATACATTGAGACTCACATGACACAAACTCAGGTACGTGCCAGCCACTTCTAAGAATAACACATCATGTTCTGGAGGTCTCACTTATTCTTACCACCAAGCCACTAGTAAGTGTAGTTTATGTTTAGCATCAGTTTAAACAATTGTCTAAAGTTGTAAATGCCCCCAAATTAATATTTTGTTAATTTCTATGGCTAACACAGGTGTGGAAGCATAAAAATAATAGAGCGTGAGAAGACAGGACACTCACCTTCCTGGATAAATGTATTCAACAAAGAAATGTGAGCACACTGCCATATTTATTTATCAGTCTGCTTGAGATGTCCCTTACACTCCGTGTGAAAAAAACATCTTTAGGTTTTCTTTAAAGACCCGTCACTCACCAACCTTGTTGTTGGCATGTTACATCATTGGGGTCTCACCCGAGGTACCTAGGGCATCAAGGGTGTGCTTCAACACCTGGTTACAGCAGAGCGGGTTTTTTGGGGGAATTTTTCAAGTGAAGAAAAAGGTGAATAAAAATTGCTTTCAGGTTACCATCCAATGTGGTATATTAACTCACAGTAACCTTGGACAAAGATTAAAAGCGGTGGTGAATGTGCTCTGAGAAATCAATGAACTCTCACAGCCTTAGTTTTGGTCGACATATTTCAGCCATATTGTCTAAAGCCCAGAGGGGTCTATATGGCTTTCTTCAGGACCAATATCCTGTGCACGGTAAGACATGCGTCCATATCACAGCTCATATTTTAAGGTTTGTCAATTAATTTGAACTACTGAAGAATAAGAGGAATGATCACTGGGCTATGTAAGTGCCCCTCATTCCAAAAAAAAGGTTAAACATATTTATGATCGAGTTCTACTATGAGAAATTAAATATCCTACAAGGCTGAATGCAAGATTTGATCCCGCACATATTAAAGTATTACAGGAGTTTTAAATATCTTCTCATATACGTGGAGCTTTAAGCCAAATCAATAATAAGCTCATATGGTATACATCAAGAATTGATAATGGTATTATATGTCTTCAGGTTACTTGTCATAGAGATTTTGTTGGCATAAAATTGAATTGTGGTATTGATAAGGGGAATTGGTCTGACTTGCCCTGTTAAAAATTGAAATATTAAATACATACAATGCAAAAATCTAATAATGAAAATAATAAAAAGCACAGTCTGATATTACTGATATTGAATTGAAATAATTAGGAAGGAAATATTAAAGACTTCTAAGAGAACAAATATAATGCATTATAGTAGCAAACAGGAGAAATTGACTACTTTATTTCAAAAGGGGATCAAAAACAGTTGTGAAGATTAGTGAATGATGTATTTAGATCAAATCCTACTTCGCTAAAATTGGAAAAAACATTTATATAATTTCTTTCTGCCCCCACTCACTAGATTACTTCCCGTCAATCATGTAGTTGATCCAACCATTATTAAATCCTTCTCCATGACCAAAATTAGCTACGCTATTGAGTTAGTTCAATTAAGCAGATCTGCTGGTCCAGAAAATCTCCCAGCAGTGGCAGTCAAAAGCTATGTTAAATGATGGGTCCAGTTCCTAATACCCCCTTTTCTATGGAGTGCGGAAACAGGTATAATTCCATCTTCCTGTGGGGGGTGGGGTTGTAGTGAAGCCTATACATAAAAAAGAGGTTGGACATTCCTGGAAAATGGTGATATCTATGAAGGGCACTCTCCATGGACCACTATTTTGACCAATGGGTTTAAGTTTTAAAATCAATCAAGACTTATTAAAGGCTCTGCTGCTTCTGCGTTTGATACAGTGGATAGAGGACTCCTTTGAGAGATAGTAGATCTCTGGGGAAGACCTCCTGGCCTGCAATATTTCATTCAGCTCCTCCATGCCTAGAATTGGACGCAGGTTGAGTTGGATCTAACTGGCCGCCTCTCAAATAAAATTGCTATTAAATGGCCTGCATCAAGACTGTGGGCCCGATTCACAAAGGTAAACTGAGACGAAAGTCTTACTTTACACCTTTTGGTATTCACAAAGGGCATTTACGAGTAGTAAATGCCCTTTGTGAATACCGAAAAACGTAAAGTTAGACTGTTGTCTCAATTTACCACTGTGAATCAGGTCCTCTGTGCTTGCAAAGTCTCTGTTTAGTTTTTACATAGCAGATCTTTCTTCCATTCTGAATGAAGTAGATTCTTATTCTCTTGAAACAGGTATAGCACACATCCTGTGCATTCTTTATGCAGCAGATTTAATGTTACTTGACTACACGGCAGTGAGTTTATAAAGAAAACATGACGCCCTCACTCAATACTGTAAGATAAACCCTTTAAATGTAAAGATTGAAAAAACTAAATAATTATATCTGTTCAGAAGCAGGTAAAATTTAGATTGTATTTATTTAATTAAAGAGTTTGGGAAATTCAGTCTTATTAAAACCTTGGGGCACATGTACAAGCCACTATCGCCGCCACAACGTCACTTTCAGTGACGTTGTGGTGGCGATAGGGGCTGCGCCTTATGTACAAGGCAGCGTAAAGCCACTTAACGTGGCTTAACGCTGCCTTGTACATAAGGCCCCCTTTCACGCTATGGTTAACGTGAAAGGGGTGGGCAGTGGGTGTTGTGGTGGACATTCCATCGCAACACCCATTCATTTTGACGCTGTCGGCTATGAACAAGGGTGGCGTACATGGGAGGCAGCGCTAAAATTAAGACCAGGTAAATCCTGGTCTTAAGTTGGCAAAATTAGGAGAAATGCATTATTTCTCCTCATTTTTGATTTTTCCATGAGTGCTGCCTTGTGCAGCATACATGGAAAAAGCAAAATGCCATGGTTTGTTTACGTACCGGAAGTTGCCCCTTCCTGTACATAAACAAACCTTGTCAGTTTCATGTGTGCTGCATGAAGCAGCACACATGAAAGTGACGGAATGGCATTTCAGAATTGTTTATGTGCAGGAAGGGACACCTTCCTACACATAAACAATCCTCCCCTGCACGCAGACACCCTTGCACTATGGTGCAAGGGTGCCTGTGTTGGCGCTAAGTTGTAAACTTAGCGCCATCGCTGGGGGAAACGCCAGGCTGCACCACATTCTTGTAAATATGGTGCAGCCTTGCGTTTTATAAGTGGCAGGGCGCGGCGTTAAGCCAAGGAGGCTAACGCCGCGCTCCGCCACTTCCTTGTACATATCCCCCCTTGTTTTTCTCTTTTCTGGTAATTTAAACTAGACATGCTATTTTGAAACCCTAATATACAGATCGTATTCTTTGTCCCCACTCATTACAGCCTACTTGTATAAGATGCCTCCAATCGTACTCCATGGATCAGATGTTTTATATCTCGATTTGAAAGTAGGGGTGGGTGTAACTCGTGTAATTCTGTGTAGTGTAATCATGCAGAATTACCCGAGATTTCTACAAGATTACGCTAATTTAAGCGAGAAGAGTAATTCTGCATTTAGCTCTAATTTTTAGGTCATAAATGCCTCCTTGCATCCAAATAGTGCACGAGAATGCATTTTGTGCTAAGAAATAGCTCTAAATGCAACAGAACACAAATAGCGGGAGCAAGCAGCTGCTCAAGCTCGCTAAATGTGCCCTTGGGGTAGGATTTTCCCCCAATTTACTCCCAGCATTTAGCCCTATGCACCCTCACTTCCAACATGGATGCATTTTGTGCTAAGAAATAGTGCTGAAGCCGTAGAACACAAATCGCTTGGTCTTGCGGCAGGATTTTCATGCCCAAATTACTCATAATTACGCAAGCAGGAATAATTGCATAATTATCGGTAATTCTGCATCAAAGAGTAGCGCAGAATTACTGAAATTACTCTGATTACTCCGGTGTAATTGAAATTACGCCCAGAGCTATTTGAAAGCTCCTTTGGAATAACTTGAGCAGACTACACTTAAAAGGATGCTAAGATTACTCAGAACAGTAGAGGTCCAAGCAATTCAACTCAAGCTTATTTTTACTTCTTACGTTGAGCAAGTGGGTGAATGAATACTCTATTTCTTTAATGAATTTTCATCTGCAGAAAAAATAATTAATGATTCTATCTAGGTTGGAGAGAGGAATAGAGTAGCGAGAGATAGTTGGCTTTATCTTTACTGAACTAGATTCATTGACACAAAAACAGACAAAGAGAACTTTACAATATTAACTCATTGGAACCTTTTCACACTAGCAAAAAAAATTTGCCATCTATCATGCCTTTCGAATATGATATCGACTAAATATTAAAAAAGCATTCTCAATTGGGTTAGCTTCAAAAACCCTGACCAGTGAAGATATATTTCTGTACATATATAGATTTCCCGATCCAAACCTACGTTTAAGAGTTTTAAAATATAGATTAGGCTGCAATCCCATTTTTGCTATGCCAAAAGATACAAATGAATGATGGGGAACATTCATGTCTAGTGAATACTAAATGCACTTGAATACATGTTTTAATGCACTGCTTTTATTCAAAGATATTTTTGAAGGAATATTATCCGTTTTTAACTAGAGGTCTTTATGGAACAAGTTGGCTATAGATCTTTTAGTTACTATGTGCTTTTTAGATGTAGTCATTGCCATTTTTTAGATAATAAATATTCTACATAATGGGAGCATAACTGTATGAGATGTATTGTATATTTTTTGTATTTCTTATTTTATGGACAAAATTGTCTCAATAAAACTTTTTTTGAACTTGAACAACCTGAACTTTTTTTCTGCACATTCCTGGAGACATAAATAAGGTAGAAGAAGCAATTTTACTTTAGGAAGGACCAGTTGTAACCTTTGAAGTACCTGGTCATTACACAGCCCTTCCCAGAAACCGTTCTCACACTGTGCCAGCCTGATTGTGTTTAATTGCACTTTGGTAGAATTCACAGGCTCTGGTTAGCCATGGGCTGTACTATAAGCTGGTGTTTTCTAGAAGCAACTCAACAGCACTTCAGAGCTAATCCTGTGTGGATTCTACTACTGCTTCCAGCCCATGCAGCTGAGTGTTGTGCATTTCTTCCTGGCCAGGATCAAACCTGAAAGTCCTACCGGACTGATCTGCTGCTGGAGCCCTCAGAGAGACCAGATACACAGACACAGCTCTTTGAAACCCTCTCTACCTTTCCACAGATTCATGAGGAGGAAGACTGGCTCAAGGAACTACTTCTACAAGTGTAGGTGACCTGAGTGGTGACTTAGACGGTTGAGCTCAATCATTCCCTGCACAAATTGTTTTTTATTCTGTCCTTCTTAGACCTTGCTGCTTTAGCTGTCCTCAAGCAGCTCGTTGGGAGAGAACTCTAAGGTTGAGTGAATGTTCTTTGTGCCTGTGGACCTGTGCTTCGAGCTGTTAGATAAGACTACCATGTTGTGTATTCATCATCCGATGAGGAGCTGCGAGGGCTGCATCAAGTTGCATCACACTGCATCGGTCTGATGGGGGGCCACAGCTGGGCTGGCAGAGCAGCTTTATCCTCACGACTAAGGATCAAGGACTGGAAAGGCACCAATTGGGGTGTTAGAACTCACAGCATACAGACTCCAGGTGCAGGGTTCAAGATGGTTGAAGCCTTTTCTGTCCCTGAGGCTCTGATTAGGAGGCCAGCCAACTAGCCCTTGGAGTCACTCTGGTAGTTCTGAGTTCAAGGTCCTACGTTCAAGTTGCAGGTCCAGTCCTTCTTACTCAGGCAGCAGTGTAGCAGTGCAGCAGCACAGCAGCACAGCAGCACAGCAGCACAGCAGCACAATAGAGCAGTCCTTCTTACAGCAGAGCAGCACAGTAATCCTTCTTCTGAGCCTTCCACAAGTCCAGAAGTGTTCTGAGGTGTGGGTCCAAGGCTCTTTAGGTCAAGCTTAGGCAACGGGGGATGGTGGAATACAAGGGCTGCGGTGCCAGGACCCAGGGGCGTAGGAGCCTAAACAGCGGGCTCAGGGCCAGGGCCAGTAACCTTGTAATTTCTAAACATTTTGTTTCATTCTTGAATATCACCTGCCAGCGGCCATTGCAGAGCAAATCATTGTGTGCGAGGACAGAGCGCCTACAGCAAGAGGGACAAAGGAGTTGAGAGCATGATGAGGCAGGGGAAAAACATGTATGTATGGCAGTGTCAGTGTGCAATAATCAGTCGCCATATGTGCATTAATTTCAGTGTACGACTATCCATTTCATTCTGGGTAATAATTAATGCTGTACAAGCCCCTCGATTTGCAACAGTTGGATCACATGTTAATTGCTCTTAATGTGAAGCTGTTGCAGGGATTCTGCACTAATACAGAACTATGCGCAGGAAATGGGTCCTTGGTGTATAGGGACTGAGTCTTCTCACCACCTTAGTGCCCACGAGCCCAGGACCGACTAGCTATAGTGTCTCACTCGCTCTCCTACTCACTCACAGAGAAACAAATGATTAGACACCCCAGAACACAACACTCCCAGATATCTCAGGAATCGTGGGAACAAGACACACCTTTTCGCTCACTCTCTTGTTCTCGTCCACAATAAGATTTGACAGAGACACAAAACTGTTTAAAATATTTATTTTAACTAACATGCCCTAACATGCAGTATACGAGCCACAACAAGTAGGAAAATGCATAATACAAATATTGTCAGCATAGCAGTCAGTCCATAAATCATGAAGGGAGATGTCATCATAAATAGACAATGGAGAAAGGACTATAGTGCCTAACCTCTCTCCCCTTGCTAAGAAGAAGTATTATTGTAAAATAGAAGATCTCTGGGCTTTGTCAGCAGACCCCATACCTTAGTCTATAGATGGTAGATCTACATCGTGGGCGCTCGTCTCCCTGGAAAGGTCCCTCTCCAAGTGTGTGTTACCTTTTCGTGCAACCTACTAAAAACCCAAGTATGCTGTCCAAACAACAGCTGCATCGGCATGTTTTGTCTAAGGTCTAAGGATTGGCCAGAACAAAATAACAAGGGGCATTGTTGTTCGACATTGCACACAATGTTCAGTCAAAATCCCATGAACATGCAGAGAGCGAACACAGCGATGAGTTCTCATGTGAAAGGAGTCTTTGAGAATATTGCAAAAAATAAAGACGCGTAGTAATGTGTGCAAAGCAGCAGGCAAGTTGCAACGAGCTCATGCTTAGTTAGTGAAAAACGACAATGTCCCTTATGGGCCACATGACACCCTCCCCTTGGCCAGGGCATTAGCCATATGCAAGAAACAACAAGCATTTGCAATGCAATAGGTCTCGCGTTTGCGAGAGTTTGAGCGATTGGCATTGTAAATGACAAGGCCTTTTCTTTATGTGTTGGTTTTCATAACAGATAAATAAAAAGCATTGTCATTTACAATGCTAATAGCTTAAACTCTCGGAATGCGAGCCTTATTGCATTGCAAATGCTTATTTTTAAAGTGCTGGAGATTGTTGAAGAATGTTGGAGAAAATGCTGCAAGGCGGAAAGAGATCCAAAAATTAGAAGTCAACCCGAAGGCCTCACGTAACTGACAGCATTTTTCTCTTTCAAAAACACAAGTGTTGGTGCAAGCATGATTCGGATACATGTACGATATTTGCCGGAAGAAGGTGTTTGGAGTCAGTTATCTGTAAGGAATCTGAAGGCTGGCTCAGCTTCCGGCCCCAGAATCTTAATCTTGCTGAAGATGGGAAAGGTGGCCGCGTAGGTCACGGAGGCAAAAGCTGCGATCTGCTGGTTCGAGGCTGGCTCTGACTTTCCAAACGGATTGCAGGGAAAGGTCAGGATTGTAAAGAGCTCTCTGTGCAGCTCTTGCAGTTCCCTTAGTTCCTTTCTGTGTGCTGATATTTACTAGCCACGTTTACAACCAGGGCGGCCTGGAGGCAAAGAACGGGGTTAGTAACTCTAGGGAAGCACATGAACATACACCATCCTGGGCTGTGCAGCGAACAACATACACAGCTAAACATAAGTCAAAATGGACTTATAATGGCACCTGTGAAGATACGCTTAACACTATGGAGGCAAAATGTTCTAATGAAGCTCTTTAATTTCTTGTCGGGAGTAGGGAAGCACTATATGAATGCAATTACGATACGATTCAGTCTTCACCTAGACAATGTCACCAGCTAGACATTATTTTTATTTGCATAAACAGCCAGGTTAACTTTATAAAACCTACTGAAATGACAGAATTGTAGAAAAGGTTTTTCAGCATTGTCCTAAGTGCATTTAATTAATTCCCTTTTGTTATTTGCTTTTAAAAGATGTTTAAGTATATATGGAATTACACATAGCCCCTGTCAGATGCAACCCCGTTTTCTCCCTCTCTGAAAGTGCTACGTGTCAGATTTTTTGGGGAAGTAAACAACAACCACAGCTGGAATTTTTGCCGAGTCCACTGCATACATCTGATATTTATAAAAGGCGCTTGCCATTCAAACACAAGTAATGTACGCACAAAGTCTCAGATGGATCGATATTTCTCCAGAGACACGATCCCTCCTTTCAGATCCTTCCCTTAAAAAGAATAACGAGGAGGGGGCAATCTGCGTAGAGTGAGGAGGCGGTGGGTGGGGGGGAGTGGTGTCAGACAGGAGCAGGCTGGAGCCCCGTGAGTCATTGTAGGGGAGGGGTAGGGGGATGGAGAGCAGAGTGTGGGGTGGAGGAGCCGGGGAAATGCACAACATAGAAAGTGAAAGCAGCGCAGCGCTGATAAAGCCACTTGCATTTTTCATCAGAGGGCAAATTTATTTTACAGCCCATAATAGTGCAGGGGCTCCATTTTAATAGAAAAGAGAGTACATTAAATACTACTAAAGTTGTTACCCGCTTGCGTCCGAAGTCAGCTTCACTTTCAAATCATAATCCATGTCTGCAGGGGTTGGGGACCCCCTCGCTCTACCTAGGGGCTTCGCTGCTGTACCAGCATGTAACGGCGGGAGATACTCAGGGGGTGGGGGGAGGAGGGTCTGCACTGAGCCTGGCTCTGCCCGCAGCATACAAATATACAGCTGGTAATTTGCGGAGCAC
This sequence comes from Calotriton arnoldi, assembly GCA_963921515.1. Lineage (NCBI taxonomy): Eukaryota > Metazoa > Chordata > Amphibia > Caudata > Salamandridae > Calotriton > Calotriton arnoldi. The sequence continues at coordinate 781,496 of CAWUFW010001115.1, forward strand.
CACTGACGTAAAACTGTCGTGTTGGGACCACATTACGTTTGCTTTACTTGTCTGTTTCTAAGGTGTTATTAGCTTGGTTTCTAAAACCTTCAGTGTCAGAGCGAATCCAACAGGCAGAAAACAGATCGACGTTAGAGACGTCCGAACACAATAAACCTGCAGGACTGAATGTTACAATGCACTCTATGAATGAATGTGATAGAGCGCTTACAACACTCTAAATTGTAGGGGTGCACTATACTCCTGATACAAACGCACTCATATGTATTTTTGTCGTGTGCAGTGTTTTATGATTATTAAGATGCATTTATTCACGTCATATTAGTATTAAAATGAAGTGAGCACATTTAAGTAGGATTTTGCGTGTATTAGAAAACATAATTCCTGTATGTGTAATGTGCAGGACGACATTGTACTCATATAATGTAACCATGTTGAGTTTAAGTTACCCGATTTGTAGGCCCAAATTGTAGGTTGTTTTGAGTTTCGTTTCTCCTTGGATTGCTCAAGAATTAATTAAATAAATTCTGGTGTGCTCGAAGACAGTGTGTTCTCATACTACTGCAGGTGTAGGAATTCGACCTCGTTATTCTTAGATTTAAGGAGATACCCGGAATGTCTTTGAAGAAGACTGAAAGGCGAGAAGGGAGGACACCTTTTACTGAGAAATGTTGCAAATGGAAAAGTTTAACACATGACGTATTGTGGGCTGAATATTGTCTTTTTGTATGATGCGCAGGGACAGATTTGAGAGACTTCTACCAGCTTTCGGAGGAGAAGGAGCATCTTAGAGCGAGCTCCATAGCTTTAAGCTATCAGGCCCATTTGACGTGAGTACTTCTTAGGAAGTCAACATGTGCTGACACCTTTGGGATATGATACAAGGGAGATAGGTAGGATCCTCATTGAGAGTAGTGTAGGGAAAGATTTTGCTCCTTCTTAAATGAAAAGAGAATTGGACTCCGCTTCTATTCTTTGCTGTATTTTGATTTTGGAGTTCATCATCTTATGCCTTCTGTGCCGAATGACTTATATTCATAAAATCGGCTCTGTATTGATTTTCCTGTACCTCTACACTCTAATATTGAGGTGTGTTTATATTCAATTATTTTTGGCCTTATAATAAATCCACCAAACTGAACTTTGGAGTCTGTGGTTCATTACAGCATGACTAAATCGAAAGAATAATCTTGAATTGTTTTCCTCCCCTCTACCACTTTTAGTAGGCAAATAAAAGACCATCTGCATTAAATCTAGTAGGGTAAAACAGGAGTAAAGGTTGGCGTAATCAAATGTTTGGTACATTTTCTGATTCAGTATACCGGAGGTGAGCAAGCACCTTCCCGAAATTGCATGTTAGTTTATGCGACGTACTAAACGGGTGATATTATCAATTTACTTCCAATAAGGACAACGTAATTTTGATGTAAATAATAGGACAAACAGCTGCAATAAAAACATTGAAGTGGGTGACGTGCCTTTTTTTTGTTTCGCCATACTTGAAAATACAGCTCAACATGCCGCTCTGCAACCATTATAAAAAGAGTTCGCCGACAGAACACATGAACAATGGGAGCGGAAAGAAACTGTACTTGGGCGGTGCTGTTGTCTGCAAAATCGGAACTGCTTGAAACATTCAGGAAGCAGCAAACAAGAGGGACACTGCTCTGAACCAATGGGAAGGCAGCAGGCGGGAGCTGAGTCATTTATCCAATTTATCCACTACAAGAGGTCTTCCAGACAGCGCATGCGCGCTGCCTAGACTCAACCTAAAAATCAGAGGTAAGCAGAGGCCAAGCGTCTTTGTTGTTGGCCAATCCGTGTAATTTTGGAGGCAAAAAAAAATAAAAATTGCCAACCATTCATAGTTAGTCATCAACTTCAAAAATGCTGCTGGTAACAGCCGAATGCCATGAACTCCAGGACGTTGTCCATTTCTTCCATCGAAAAAATGCATACCATCCAGTCTAGTAGGTCGAACGAACACCTATGCTCCTCATATCAGAAGCTGTTAGGAGCATCTCAGGGCAACCTGCGTTAACCCTTGATGAAACTGCGGTCAATGAGGCGCTGCGCAAGAGCACAGGTACTCAAGTCTGCCGTTGGTCTGAGCAGAGGATCGCACACCAAACGCATACACCTGGCTCACACCCGGTCATGGGCCTTTAGTGGACCCATTAGCAGATCGTATTCCAGGGCAGCATGTGTGGTATTGGACAAGCAGACTTCCATGGCCCATTGAAAAGGGCATCGGAGGCAGCGAAACACAGGGTGCACGCAGGTGTAGTAGGCATAGCGGAAGGTCAGCCAGTAATCGATGGAAAAATATTCCAGTGGCATAGAAACAAAGAGCTGCCACATATGATCACGGTACAGTTGCAACTGGACCAGGTTTGGCAGCACCACAGATCGAGCATCCATTGCAAAGCAATAATAGGAGAACCAGCAAGCCGCAGACCAATAGGAGCACCAGGGGAAAACCTCCGAAGGCACTGGAAAAAATAGAATGAATAAAAGCCAGAATTACTCCAAAAATAGTCTGAAAGGAAGAAACAAGGCCGGATCCCACAAGTTTAAAAAAGTGAGCAAGGCCTTCAGTATTAGACGCATTAATTATTTGGTGTATTAATTCCCCAAAATGAAGTGACAGATTCATGTTTAGCAGCAAGTTTATCTCGCTTGTGGTTCTTGCCACCTGCAATACATAGGTCTCTCGAGCCGATGTGAGAGTGACTTCTTGTTGAAACAATAGCGCTTTAAGTCTGCTTAGTTTATTGAAATCTGTTTTCAAAGTTGGAATGGAAGGCCAAAGAGGACTATCTACAATCCCATGCGGGGGTGGAAACAGGACAACATGTAACTCTTTGAGAAACTGTTACTATATACGGAATGCCAGCTCTCAGGCCGCAGCAATCGTGGTTATTCAAAATAAGATAACTACCGTTAGAAAGCAAAGTTAATACTGGAATAATAGTCGGGACAGGGGTACCGTTCAAAAAACAAGCTAGATTAGGGGGCAAAAAGTTACAGGCTCTGTGAAGCTTAACTTGTTTACAGACTAGGGAATGTCCTACTGTGGAATCACAGTCCTCCCCTGTAAGAAAAACCTCCTTTTCTGTGCGTTGACATCTGTAAGCAAAAGGTAAACACCACAATTTGTGAATAAAAGTATTGCCGAGGGGTTCATAACTACCAATTGGGTAATGGTTCATGCATGCTGTGAACTGAAAAAGGGAGATAGGCAGTGAAATAACCCCATGTATTAACCACACAGCTGAATCAGTTTCGGCTACCGAAAACGGAAACTGTTCTAATTGTTCAATATGTAATGATGTGTATGTGGCATCTTTTATGGACATTAATTTCTGTTTATCAGTCAAATTAAACTGTAAAAACAGTTCAGACGAATTCAAATAATCCCATGGTACTTTTCCATTTTTGAGTGTTTGCAACGTCCAAGCAAACTGCATTACAGAACGTAACTGATTTTGACCATGATACAAAACAGACACTTCAGGTTGAACAATGTCAATGACAGAAGAAACAATATTATCTAAAGTATATATATTGGAAGACAGTGTATTAATGCTGTTATCTACTACTGCAAGGACTTTTTCCAAATTTGCCAGGTCAATTTGACGGAGGCGCACTGCAGCTTCCATCTGAGACAATTTCCAAATTCCATTATATGCGGAATAAATAAAACGTTTTGTTCAATGGGCCTTAGGACCTAAAAAAAATTATTTAAATCAATGTCAGCCGATAAATGAGAAAGGTGTTGTTTCACAGACGGCAGTGTGGAAAGATCTAACCATTGCTGACATAATTTACCCACAGAATATGTGGTAACTGTATGCGAATGAAGGAAACATGGATCAGGTCTACTCTGTGTAAAACCCTTTGGTGTATTCAGAAAACGTAATTGACATGCATTTGAGGTTGTCGTCCACATTAACCATCCCAAGGGATCAATATCGGAAGAGTTTAGTGTGCCATTTTGAAATAAGACCTCTAAGTCCTCAATTGTATAGTTGGTATGTTTTTGCCTTGTATCATACGTAGTTAATGATGGAATGGAGGGTATATTTAGATTTTTGGTCGTTGCTAAACCCAAACAAGTAGTCTGTTGTACGGTGTCATTTAAAAATAAAATTTGTGACGGTATCAAACAAGCACAATGCAAAGCTTCTGTGCCCTGCACTTGCCAATCTTTAGTATCCCAAATAGATTTTAAATCAATTGTGTCCTTCCAATGCTCAAAACCCTTTACGGACAAATCCTTCCTGAAGGACATAGAGTAAACTAGTTTAGTTTGGGTTAACATAAATTTAGATTGGGGTGGCATCTTCAATTTATAAAAAAAGGACTGTGGGTCAGATAAATTGTAACCAGAAAAATATACAAATTTACTTTGTTGGGTCTTTGAACTTCCCAGTAATGGTGTTGGGCAATGCTCCCATTGGGTATAATTAAAGAAGGGTCTCTGTGTTTTTGTTTTGTGTAAGAAATGATGACCATAATGCTGATAACAAAATAAATCTGTCTAATTTGCGGAATTCAAATACAAATCTTCAGTGTCAAATGCAGCATAATATTTTAAATCAGAGAATAACAAATGAACAGCATGGATATCCCAGTCATCAGAATGGATGTCGGGCAGAACCACATCTCCCAAGGAAACGCGGAAGACGTATGGAATGTTCAAAATTTCCGTCTGGCCATGGATATCGAAAGCAACTTTATCCCAGATGATACCATCAACAACAGGGAATGCTGATATATTGACAAGGGCTTGGTCTCTTTATATTATATGGGACGATGTATGAGGGGCCAAAACTCCATCAACAAAGCTCACAGCAGAGCGTTCAGGTAAATAATGGCCATTAATGAGTAGAAAAAACACAGTCAAAAATCCGATCCACATGAAGAGGAATATCATCGTAAGCACCATCCAAATATATGTCCAGGGTGGGACCAAGTAAGTCTTTTTGAACCAGGAGATGAAGACACTGGTACGGGTAGGGATCTCCCGCACAGAAGATGATGAGGGAGATGTGCCAGAGGAGAAGCTATTACGATCCATATAATAACCACTGGACCCCAGTTGAAACAACAGTGGATGTGCTGCATCAGATGTTTCAGGTATGTTACTCTCAGGAATGTCAATTATGACTTCAACTGGAGGAGAATCATACTCAATATCCGCAGTAGTGGATGTAGAAGGAAAAACTGGTAATAATTCAATTGAGGTTTCCATCTCCCCTTGTAATTGCTGGGGAGTAGTCGAAGATACAGAAACCATCGGGTTCAGCGAAAGTTCTCGACGTGGAATACTTTGAGGCATACTATTCAGTATCGGCCATGTGGTGTAACTTGACATGTTCGATTGAAATGTAACGATTCTCCTTACGACCAGATAAAGGAGACAAGATCACAGTACGGGTGCCTTTCAAGCCAAGGACTCTGACCGGTGCACGGTAGGATGGACCAAATTCTTTTTTGTTCTCCACCTTTTCACGGACCAGATCTCCAACTCTAGGAAGCCAGCCAGAAACAGGAATCAGCACTGCTGGATCTGCAGAAGAAGGCAACTGGGCTCTTGCTGGTGAATCACAAGCTTTTTGTAGATCCTATAACATAGCACAATGATTATCTACGTCAAAGGTTGCCGCAGCCGCCACAACGTCTAGACCATAAAGGTCTGGCAAAAACATTTTAATGCCAAAGAGCATTTCGTATGGGTTTCGCCCACCCAGAGATCTTCTAGGGAGATTATTTAGTGCATGTTGGACTCCATACAAATGAGTCAGCCAACTCCTGCCAGTACCTAAGACTCTAGCTGTCAAAGATTGCTTTAAGTCATGGTTCATCTGCTCCACAACTGAATTGCCCTCGGGCCAGTATGGAGAGGAATATTGCACCCGCACCCCAGAGACTTCATCGCCTCCCAGTAAGCCTTAGAGGCAAACACAGGACCTTGGTCAGAATGGAAGGTGCCACAAGCAAATGTCCTGACAAAGACACACAAATCTTTTATAACAGTTCGAGCGTCAGCACTGCGTTGCGGCCAAACCCAAAGGAATCTAGTGCACGAATCCACTGCAACTAAGATGTGTTTAAAAACAGGGTCAGAAGTCAACGGACCACAGTGATCAAGATAAATACAGCCAAACGGCTGAGTAGAGATGTAAAGCTGAGTATGTGGTTGGCGTACAACAGTAGAAGGCTTAGTTTGTTGAAAAATGTCACAAGAAAGAACATATTTACGTGCCTGTTGATATAAACTATGCCACCAAAAACGCTGCTGTAGCGTTCACATCAGCATGTGCAGAAGCAACGCCTTCATGTGTGGCGATGATCAAAGAAAGTCTGTGGTCCTCGTTGGGAATCAGCCGATCCCCAACGGACGGAATAGTAGCAAATGGAATTTGATCAGACGTCAAGTGGTATGTATAACGTGCAGGAAAACCTTGGGGAAATTCTGTTCCCTCTGTCGCAGCAATAGCCGCTATAATGTCATCAGCAATTTTAGTCATGGACCTTGTGACTGCTGCTACAGAACAAGTGGCTACTGCAGATTTGTCTGCCTCATCAGCCAGTGAATTACCAACAGTGTGTGCTCCCACACGTTGATGGCCCAAAGTATGGATAACATGCGTGAGTGACAAACGTTCCTTAAGAGCCGCCACCCGAACCCAAAGCATTTTATGCTTGATTGCGCTACCTTTAGAATCATGGAAATCATTTTGTTTCCAAAAGAATAAGTTGTCATTGAAGGATTGTACAGAGCAAAACGAATGGCACACTATAAGTGTAGGAATTTCTGGATCAGCAAATTCAAGAGCCAAAACCAAAGCACGTAGCTCCGCCAATTGAGCCGTGCAGTCACCCAGGGACTGTGTGTGCACCAAAGAGGATTTAAAATCCCCATCTACAATTTTTCCTGCCACTATTGCGCATGCCGCCGAATAAGCACGTTTAGAACAAATGGCTGACTGCGCAGATCCATCAGTGTAAACAATGCATTGGTACTGATCAAGAGGAAGTAATGACAGAGGAGGTGGGTGAACATGTTCATATTGTAAAAACTCCTGTGTCTGTAAAGACGGGTCAAAGATAAAATTGACATCAGCCTACGTCAAAGAACTAGCCCATTGTATCCAACGTGGATGTAAGGCTTTAGAGTTCGGGACACTAGCTTTTGTAACTGCCTTTAAAGCAGGTACTGGAGAGACCATGAAAATGCATTTACCCTGAGCCAGCGCGTGTTCTTTCAGAATCGCCATCTGGACAGCCATCAAAATTTTTTCTGTAGGAGAGAAACTCATCTCGGCCGCAGTGTGCAAATGAGATTTATATGCAATGGGGACCATGTCCCCCTCATTAAACATCAAGTAAGTGAAACTTAACGCACCTGGTACACTCCTTATGACCAAATTTGTAGAATTGTTTTGTGTTAACAAGAAGTTGGTCGCAAGCAGATCAGACTGCAAGGTCCAAAGAATCACGTTATGTTCCAGAAGCCAACAGGAAGCAGAGAAAGAAGGTTGAATCAAAGAGTAAAGTGGTTTGATACGCTGGGCATAATCAGGAATGTATGTCCTCCCGAAATTCAGGAAACCCAGCAAAGATTGTAACTTTTTAAGAGTAGAAGGAGGTTGTAATTGAGCACATTTCTCCTTAAAGTGGGGGGCCAATCCCCTACCTTCATTGGTGAGTTTGTAACCCAGAAAAAGACCTGGCAAACAGGCAACATGCGACTTGGCAAAGTTGAATTTGTACCCCAAGTCAGCAAAAGACATTATGATGTGATCCACACGTACAAGACACGGTATCAATTCATCATCTGTCAAATAAATGTCATCGACGTAAGAGAACGCATCAGGGTCAATGTGATGCAAAAGAGACACTATGCGTGCCGCAAAAGCGCCGGGACTATTCTTATACCCCATAGGCAAACGAGTATACCTTTTGTGATTGCCAAGGGCGCTGAATGCAGTCCAGTCACGGCTTTCAGAAGCCAAATTGTGACTGTAAATTCCATTGGAGATATCAAGAGTTGTTTTAAATTTTTTACGAACAATGGTATCGATTAACACAGAGCTGTGGGTGTTCTGTACCGCAAAGGTACGAACATGACCGTTCAAATGAAGGTAATCCAAAACTATACGATATGAACCGTCTGCTTTCGATATCGGAAAAAGAGGATTATTCATGGATGAAACACAGGGTTCAATTACACCCTCATATTCCAATTGGGTTGAGATTTCACTGACGGAAGCTTTTGCTTCACATTTAATTGGATATTGTGGTTGGGGTTGTGGCATAGATCGCAAAGGAATCTCATGTGTTGGGGACTCCATATCCCAACCCACCTGATTACGATACACAGCCGGGGCAAGCGCTAGCGCCCACTCTGCCACGAATGCTTGTTTAGCCTCCTCCGAGACATAAGTCAAGAAACTCCGGAGAATAACATCCTCCTCTCTAGAAGAAGATAGAACAAATGGGGGAGTCCAATAAATCTCTGCCCACAAAATATCATAGAAAGAAGTAAGGTTGTCCCAAAAGACTGCCTTAATTGTGCGTTTAATATCACCTTCAATTTGGAGGCCAATCTCATAAAGCCTATCAGGGGTGCAACTCGTGTGCCAGCTGTTTCCACTGTAATGAACGTGTCAGTTACTTTCGCCTCCAGACACTGGTGGAGTGCCTCCCGCACTATGGTAACTTCCACCGCGCTGTCGTGGAGTGTTACAGCCCATCTCCAATCGAGGAGCAGGGTTCTCACCATCTGAGCAATACTTTGGAGTCAGTGCAGCAACTTTCTTCTTTTGAAAAGGGACACGGTACTGAGGTGGTCCCTCCTGTTTGGTTTTGACATCAAACTGGCGCTGCGGGTCCCGTCGTGTCTGCGTGGACTCACCTTGCCTGCGATCCTGATGCTCCCCCCCACCGAACTGTTGATCTGATGATTTCTGAAAGGAACGAGAAGAATGAGGATCAAGGACCTGAAACCTCTCGGGTGTTTTAATTTTAGAGCAGTCACGCAAATCATATCTACGGTCAGAAGCGTCCGGTGTTGGTGACCCAGCACGAGAACTAGGCTTCTGTTGTTGCTACCGCTGATTTTTATTCCATGCCTTTTTAGGAAAGACTGGACGACCCTCCTTGTCCGGAGGGGGTTTACTTTGTACCTGAATGTAAGGTCTTACTCCCAAACTATTGCGACCCAATGATGTATTTACATCCGCAATAATGATTGGTAAATGCCGCTGTCAATCAACGTCCACCACAACCGAAAGGCATTGACGTACTTGCAAGCTAACTGCTTCAACTTTGACATTGGCCAGAATCATATCGGAGACAATAGGGAACATGTCCACTAATCTCATTCCCAATTCCAGGGCTGTACCAGTCCCGTGTTCATCTTGAACCTTCTTTAGAATGCTCAGGAGAACACTCATGGAGGGGGTGCCAAAGCACAGTGTATACACTGCAGCAAACACCGTCTCCCAGGTGATGCAATCATCTAAAGCGGGAATAATATCACTTGGTAAACTCATTGTAAGGATCCTGTGTTTCTCTACAGGTGTAGTATGGGGAAAAACAGCTTTGAGTTGCTCAAATTTTTCTGCAAGCCAGTAAGTGAAATCATCCCAATTCTGAGGACATTTGCCCATCACTGAATTAATCATGATGGGACTTATGGCAAGACCACCACCGTATCCTTGTGGTTGAGCAGCGGCTCCAGCCGGAGCCACTTGATTGTTACGAGACATGAACTGAATGACAGCTCTATGTATATGAATCAACGTCGTATGTAATTGACGTAGCTCTGCGACAGGAATATTAGGATCATTTGGATGTGGTGTAAAACCAGCCAAAAGCGGGCAACGTGGCCCCATCAACTGATAAGGGGCCTAAACGGACCACAGAAACAGGGTGAGGAAGGGCGCCATTAAACAATATGGTATGCTCTCAGGCTGTCAACGGAACTTCAAGAAATCTAAAAGGCAGATAATTCCACGGAACCGCAGCTGCAGTATATTCATGAAACAAATTATCATTCCCATCCACAGCTGGAAATGAAATCCGTGTATAGAAAACTTCGAAGCAGTGCACTGCATCCGCCTCGACAACAAAGATAATATCAGCCCCCGCATTAGGGACTCCATGTTGAGTCAAATGGGCTGTGACCGCAGGGTAGTTAGGCACCGCAATAGCGGCTGCCATAATAAAAGTAGAATAACAAATCAACAGGATGGTAGCGCAAAAGAGGGGCAATAAAGAAAGAAGAACCTTTTAATATTCAAGCTTGAAAAACCTATAAACATAAATATAGGAGGCTACGCCCCCCCACCACGGACGTCTCTGGAAACAGGTGAGATGGAATTGTGGACAAGCACAAGCGCTACTCAGGGGTCTCGTGAATAAGTACCAGACCAATCATTGGTGGAGCCATGTTGCAGGGATTCTGCACTAATACAGAACTATTCACAGGAAATGGGACCTTGGTGTACAGTGACTGAGTCTTCCCACCACCTTAGTACCCACAAACCCAGGACCAACTAGCTATAATGTCTCACTTGCTCTCCTACTCACTCCGAGAGAAACAAATGATTTGACACCCCAGAACACAACACTCCCAGATATCTCAGGAATCACGGTAACAAGACATACCTTTTCGCTCACTCTCTTGTACTCGTCCACAATAAGATCTAACGGAGACACGAAACTGTTTAAAATATTTATTTTAACTAACTTACCCTAACATGCAGTATACGAGCCACAACAAGCAGGAAAATGCATAGTACAAATATTGTCCGCATAGCAGTCAGTCCATAAATCATGAAAGGAGATGTCATCATAAAAAGACAATGGAGAAAGGACTATAGTGTCTAACCTCCCTCCCCTTGCTAAGAAGAAGTATTATTATATAATAGAAGATCTCTGGGCATTGTCAGCAGAAACCATACCTTAGTCTATATATGGTAGATCTACATCGTGGGCGCTCGTCTCCCTCGAAAGGTCCCTCTCCAAGTGTGTGTTACCTTTTCGTGCAACCTATTAAAAACCCAAGTATGCTGTCCAAACAACAGCTGCATCGGCATGTTTTGTCTAAGGGCTAAGGATTGGCCAGAACAAAATAACAAGGGGCATTGTTGTTCGACATTGCACACAATGTTCAGTCAAAATCCCAGGAACATGCAGAGAGCGAACACAGCGATGAGTTCTCATGTGAAAGGAGTCTTTGAGAATATTGCAAAAAATAAAGACGCGTAGTAATGTGTGCAAAGCAGCAGGCAAGCTGCAACGAGCTCATGCTTAGTTAGTGAAAAACGACAATGTCCCTTATGGGCCACGTGACAAAGCAGTGAATTACTGTGCATATGCCTTGATGTGCAACGTTTTGTCCCGGTGCATCAGCCTCTGTGTAGTAAAGGAGTCATGTGTTCAAGGGCTGCAGCAAGCAGGAGAACACTAATGCGGAAACCCATGTTCAGCACTGTGATCGTTTGCCTGACGCCCCCTCCCCACCCCCCGCCTGGTACAGCACTGGTCATTTCGGCATCCCTGTGCACACTCTAAACCTGCATATGTTGCCTTCTTGCAGCACCAGAATCGCCTGGTACTCTTCAGTGTGCAGCAGTGGCCATGGGTGAATGAGCATCATCACGCATGCTGTGGCCTACGTGTGCAGCAATGTAATTTTTTGCATGGTTCTATGGTCGAGTTTCAGTCCGCAGCAACGGAATCATGCCTGTGAGCCTCTCTCTGCAGCAGTTGGATTGTGTGCATGCAGACGGGCATCCAGCAGTACAATAGCGCATGTGATCCTGAGGGCAGTGGGGGCTGGCATCTACTGAGGGTGGGGGTGGTAAACTAAATCAAACATAAAAGAAAAAATAAAAGCACTTACCGGATCCAGACAACGTCCTCCTCACTCCGACTTTGTCTGCTGCGACTGCAGTGCAGTCCCCAGCAAACTCCCTCGACCAATACAGGCCTGCTCACCTGCTGTTATCCAGCATGTGAGCAGTGCCCTGATTGGTGGGAGCGGCCTCTGTCACCGCTCCTGTGAGCACTGGATGCCTGCACTTGCTCTCAACCTAGCTGTTTTAAGATAGCTGGGTAGAGAGGTTTAAAGTGCGCATGTGTGGCTGACCGTCGCAAGACGGCCGGCCAAAGACACATGCAACTTTAAACAAGTGCAAAGGCAGCCCTCTGCCCACCACTCCTCCCTGCTGTCACTTAGCAGGCCCACCCCATACTGACGCTCGGTTCAGGACGAGATGATAAAAAATAAAATGGTAATCAATTACCATTTTATTTTTTTTATCTCTGGGGCTTTGGGAGCCACGTAAGTTGGGAGATGCTCCTCCACTCCAATGGAGGAGCCGCACCTGCCTGAGAGGGACTGCAGTCACGTAGATGGCCCTCATTGTGCAGCAGTGGCAATGTATGCACATGAGCGTTGTGGTGTTTGTTGTGTGTTTGTGCTTGCATGGGTGCACAGCAATGGAATCGCAGGTATATGAAAGTAAGTTTGCTGCAATATGATTACATCTTCTGGTTCTCAGTTCTGTTGCTTGTATTTTTATGGTATAGCATTGTAATCATCCCATGCATGAGTGTGTGTGCAACATATGCATTGTATATGCACAAGCCTCCGTGTTCAGGAATGGAACTCCTCCTCTGTGTCCAGAATGGCAGTCGTTGCTTGTGCACAAACCTGTTTGTGCGCTTGATCATCTATGTGTAAAGGACCGAGATATGTACTTGAACCTCTTGTGTAATCAGCAGACATCGTGGGTTCATAGATACCCATGTTCATCACTGCAGCCACATATGCCTCTCCCGTTTAACGGTGCACCCATGCACGACTTCTTGGACACTGCTTGTTACCTCACAGTCTCTCTGCAGTTACACTCATGGGACTCGACGTTCAATCATCGGTCATGTGTAGAGATTAAAAAAATGACTGGTAACTGCCGGCGTTGTCATTTGCATTTAAGCCCAGGGCTCTCATACGAGTCTGGGCAAATTTGTAAAATATATTAACACTTCAATGTGTGACTACTTTCGCCGCAGAAACATTTTATACATGGTGTGGATGAGGACACTTTTATAAATGAGCAGTTAAAACTTGTAGGGGTATAATTTCAAGAATTTCCACTAAGTAGTTTAGACGTTGCTTAGCCGCAATTTTTTTTCTATTGCTGAAAACCATCACCATGTTAGCGACGTATTTACAATACATCGCTATATGGCGTTAGGATCAGCTAGCCGCAGAGAAAATTGCTTCTAACTCTAACGTCACGGCAATAAAAATATTGACACCAGAGTGAAAAAAGTGACGTCAGGCCAATTAGCGACAAAAAAAGTCACGTTAGTCAGCCCAAAGTCACTTTCCAGCATCTATAGGCACACAAATCATACATATACACCTCTAAGGAAAAAAAATAAAATAAAAAAACACTGGAGTGCAGAATGGAGCAGCCAGGACCAAGTTCAGTACAGGTCAACAACACCCCCCAAACTCCATAACAGCCAGGATGACTGGCCAGAGTCCCAGGGGAAGAGGAAATGCAGAATCAGGCCCCCATTTCTGAAAAGTGGCAAAAACAGTGATGCGCCACATTTCATTGTGCCATCCTTGCAACACCACAGTGGCCGATGCCTGGAAGCGCGGACCTTCACCGGGGCCTGCAGGCCTCGCTGGGCCTGTGTCTGAGACCCGGACTTTGAGGCGCCGGTGCTGTGGCGTTATTGCGCCCTGACAGTGTATGTGGGCCATGTCGGGCGTGAGCCTGTGGGCTATGGCTGTAGACATTCAGGCATTGGCGATCGCCCTTACCTGGTGGTGAAGTCTGGCAGGTTGCATGGAGACACATTGCTGACCTGTGTGAGAAGACCGCCAGCTGCCCCTTTATTTTTTGTTCCAGAGTTTTATATAGCGCAAACTTGACCCAAAGGTATCAGAGCACTTTACATGAACACCAGTTGCGTTACAGGCAGACACATTCATTTTTGTTTGGCACAGGGAGATTAAGTGATTTGCCCAGAATCACAGGATGTTGAGTGTCCCTGCCGAGACTCGAATCTGCTTCCCCCGCTTCGAGGTCGACCGCCCTAGCCGTAAGGCCACTTCCTCACCCCTTGGAGCTGTGACCAGTAGATGCGCTCCTGGCACCGATGTGGGGAAGTCTGCATTGCATAACACGTGCCACTACTACACCAGGATGCATGGAGGAGATTGCCGATCGTGGGCTGCGCCTCTCTGCATCACAGGACAGAGGAGGTGGCGCTGCCCGGATGCTGTGGAGGGTAAGGACCCTGAGCTGTGCCAAACTTGTGCTGTGGGAGCTCTGCGACTTTGCGCCGAAGAGGGCCCTGTTGCATCACCTGCATTGGGAGGTTCCCCAGTGGACTCGGAGGCGACTGCTATACCCCGGCTTGTTAAATCTGGGCTGGCTGAGGCTCCTGCTGGCTAAGTCACAGATTCAGAGAGCAAGTGGCAGATTGAGCCCTGGTGTCAATGTCCAGGTGAGGAGAAGGTGGGACGAGGAGCGGAGTAGGCCCAGGGTTCATGTCGGGCCCAGGCCTAGCACCTGTGGGTGGCGTACACCGTGCCATGAGCAATCCCTGCACTGCGGCGGACCTACATCACTGAGGGCACCGCAGAAGACTGGTGGGGGACTCGAATAACTGGCTCTAGTCACTGATATCGGCCATTGGTGGTGGTAGGTGCCAGGGGCACAGGGTCAGTTGTGTCCCAGGCCCTTGGGCGCGCAGCTTGATCTGCCGTCACTCACTGGGGCACTGGAGACCATGGAATCTGGTTGCCACTGTTAGATTGAAGGAGGCGACTGGGTGGTGCTGCCTTTCCTCTCCCCCTGGATATGAGCTCTTGGGTATACAGGGGATTTCCATTGGTGCCATCCAAACGAAGATTGCCGGCTAGCATACACCTGACTGGAGGAGAGGGGCCGGCTGGACACACTGCACTGCACCGCATGTCATACACAGTGCCTGGGCATCTGGCGCAACGATGACCCGCCTGCACACGGCTGTGGCATCGACATTTGGCCGCTTTTCTGTGTTGGTGAACTGAGCAGCTGGTGATCACTGGCCACTGGGGCAGGTGACAGTAGACACACTGGACTCCAAAGTAGACTCTGTACTCGCAGGGGGTACCTCCCTCGAACAAACGCACACTTCCTTTGAGGGACGCATAGACAAAATCACAGTCGACTACACCGTGGAGCATGCAGATCATCGCAGGCTGACTTACAAGGTACACAACATTGAGCAAGAACTGGCCAAAGTCCCCCCGATTACCCTGACTGGCATAACAACGTGAGGGTGTTGGGTCTGCCCGAGGGAGCAGAAGGGGCTGATGCAGTGGCATATACTGAGACATGGTTGTGTGATCTACTGCCAGCAGGTGCACTCTGTGAGAAGTTGGCCTGGTATATGCTGTCCACTAATTAAAGTGGGCACCTTGCACCAGTCCAAACGACCTTTATTGATGATTAGGTTAAAGACAACCTTTATTGAAAGCTATCCTAGTGGTAGCTATGGAGAGCAGCCTTCAGGCTAAGTCTTGAAGGAATGTAAAGCAGCTTGTTTTACCAGTATATAACCTCCTGAATGACCAAATGAAAGGAGAACCACACAAGGTATATATAAAATATATGTATTTATTACTAAACACTTTCTACTAACCTCTTTATGAGATTAGAGAACAAGGTACACAATATTAAATCATTAGAACGACAGTAAGTAGCACAATACACAGTGGGCTCCAGGGGGAGACCAAACCATATACTAAGAAAGTGGTATAACAACCAGACTTGACTAGACACAGTGCCTAGAGCACGTAGAATCGCTGGGACCCCAAGGAACCACCCAAGGTAGTGACACAGGGGACCCACGGAGGACAGGTGCAGTGTGTGAACACAGGCGCGAGCTCCGTACAACTCTATGGGAAAGTCGCGGTTGGAAATTTAAAGATTAAGGACACTTAGGAGAGGACTTTAAGCAAACCCAGCTAAACATAGAAGGTTCTAAGGCCAGCACCCTTGAGAGTACCGAGGTACCCGTGTTACCTATCCCAGAGGAACCGGGTGCATAGGGGTCAAGTAGTGTCGGAAACCCTCGTCGTTTTCTATGGCGTGATGCGAAAAAGTACTGCTGCCGTGGAGAAGAAAAGTGTCCGGTGTGATCCAAGCCTGTATCGGAGATGAGAAGAACCTGAAAGCAGAGGGGACACAGTCTGGGTCACTTCACGTGACCAGGAGCGGAGCAATGGAATGCCCACCGATGTCGGGTGCTTCAGGTGAGAAGAGGTGAAGCTTGACTCTGCAGCCACGGGGACCAGGAGGTGCTGATGATGACCAAAGTCCGGAGGGGAGCTGTCCCACAAAGGATGTCGAGTGCTGGGGGGTCAGTGTCTGGATTGAACACCAACAAGCCTTGGCAAGTGCAACCCACATGGTCAGAGGAAAGATGCGTTTGTGAGGACCAGCAAGGTCCTGGGGACTATCCAAGCGATGGAGAGTCAGGGCACGTCTGGAACAACCAGGGAAGCCCACTGAAAGTTAAAGTTGCCTTCACAGGGACCCACAGGCCAACGGACCAGGGATCGCGAAGGGGCCTTGAGCTGAATCACCAAATACCAGCCCACAGAACACTCGTGGAGTGTAGGCCGGAAATCTTCAGTGGAATTACTGCTCGGGGTCAGGACTACAAGTAGCCCAAAGCACAGCTTCAGGGATTGCCGAAAAGCATATGGTGCTGCAAATGTACACGGTGCCCAGGGGTACGGGTTTCACGGTCCCCATGAGGGATACGGGCCTCAGAATTGCTGAGAGCGCAGATCAACCTCCGAGACCTTGGTAACCCACCTCCTGTGTTGTAGAAATCTTCGGAGTCCTTCAGGAGCTTCGTAGATGCAAACCGGTCAGATGCATTTAGGTGCCTGCTCAGCAGGGGAGTAACTCCTTTACTCCAAGGGAGATTCTTCTGTCGTCCAACGAAGTGTAGATCGTCAAAAGTTACTATGTTTCTGTAGCAGAGTTTAGTCCAGGTAAAATCCAAAATCCTGTAGTCAGGGGTTCCTATTTTATATCCAAGGAAGGGGTGGGACAAACTCTGGGGACCCACCTATGGGAGGGTCAGGACAGAGGGGTGGCTACACCCATGTCCTTTGTCCAGTTTTGCACCAGAGCAGGAGCAAATGGCTCCTGCAACCGGTTTGAGCTGGACTATGCACAGGGACACCAAATGTGCCCCCAGTGCAGACATCAAAGCACTCTCAGAGTGCACCCACCCAGCCCCAATACACTAAAGCCTGTCTGGGAGGTGGTCACACCTCCCTGTGACAGGAAACCTATTGTCCAACCTTCCCCTGCCGGAGTTTTGTCCAGCAGCAGGAGGGCAGACTCGTGTCTGTGGCTGGCAGCATCCATTTTGTGATGCCAGGGTCAAGAAAGCTTGTACCGGGTGTACCGGTGTTGTCATATTTCTCCCTCTAGGAGGGTGGAATCATACCTCCCACACCAGTTACTGGTGTGGAGGTATGATTCCAAGGTGTTTGACACCAAACACAACATGTTTCCATGCAGCCGTTTTAAAGTTAGCATTTACCGCGAGGTTATAATGCACTTAAGTATATATGGTTGGCTGCATCACAAACAACCCCGGAGAATAGGTTCCGAAGGCTGCAGAGGGGCTCTGCTCATGCATGGGCACCCTCTCACATAAAACCCAGCACCCTGCCTTCAGGATTGATAAGGCCTGCCATAAGGGTGACTGATAGGTTTATATGTGCAGTGATTAGGATAGATATAGTGAACCTATATCTAAGTAAGGGGTGCATGCACAGGCTGGCAATGCACCTTGGGCAGCCCGATGAGCAGGTTGTCTCCTCCTGGTTCCCAGAACAGTTTGTGTCCTTAGTTTTGGATTTTGGCCATCTGGCCAACTATAGCACCACAACCAACTGTCAAGATCTGGTGGGAGTTCAGGTCTCTCATAGGCTGTGTCCAGGTGCGGGTTCAAAATGGTAGGAGTCTTTTGTGTCCCTGTGGCTTTGCACAGGAGGTCAGCAAACTAGCTCTTGGAGTCATTCCAACAGTTCTGAGTTCAAGGTACAAGTTTCAGCAGCAGGGCGGGCCTCTGAGTGTTCAAGGTAGGCTCCGGGCAGCAAAACAGTCCTTCACACGTGTCCAAGAGGGAACTGTCGAGTGGGTCTGAGGTGCTATGTTTACACCTGGTGCCCTTTTTCTGGAAGGTGGGAGAAGCTTCTGAAAAGTCTCTTTAAAGTGCATGGAATTTCCTGACTCCCCTAACCTGGCTCCAGGCTGTCTGCAGTGACAATGTGGAGGTGATAAATCCTTTGTGTGAAGGCAAACCACAGCCTATTCATTTGCAAGTGGGGCAGTGCTCAGCTCTGCCCCCTCCCCATCCTGCTGCTAGCAGATGGCCTATTCAGGCATACATAATCCTTCGATTGTGTGTGACTATCTGTGAGGATTTCAGAAAGTCTGTCTGTTACACCCAGTCATGTGACCCAAAACAGGCTGCAGGCCCAAAAGGGCTCAGGGCAGGAAAATCCCAACTTTCTAAAAGTGCAAAACCAACAACATGATGGATGGAATACGTGAATTAATCTCAGCCACTGGCAATTGCTCAGGCCGCATCCCAATCCATAATTTTTCACTAACCATGCCACTTCCATTTGGACCCAGCCATACGCAAATCAGTCTTGACCCTGTTTTTCTTGGGAACAGTCCAATGCCAACTGCCAGGCCAGGTCCTTCCTGCACCAGAATACAAGCAACCCATGACTGGTTTTGCCCTGGTTATGGGCTCTTCAACTGGGTATAGCTTGGTTCCAGTGGCACAGTGAGCCCGGGACCCACATCTGACCATACCTGGTGCACTTGGGGAGTCAAATGCAAAAAAAACAAGGTGATGGATGGAATGCTTGAATTAATCTCACTCAAAGGGAATCACTCGGGCTGCATCCTAATAGATCATTTTTCGCCCACGGTGCTACCTCAGTTTGGACCCAGCCCTATGCAAATCAGTCTTGACCCTTTCCTCATGGGAACAGTCGAGCTTGACCTGCCAGGCTATGTCCTCCCTGAAATGGAACACAAGCAACCCAGGACAAATTTCACCCTTTTTATGGGCTCTTCAGCCGGTTATAGATTGGTTTCAGTGGCATAGTGAGCCAGAGAGACACACATTCTGAGCATAACCAGAGAACTTAGGGTGCTATAGGCAAAACCAACAAGGTGATGAATAAAACACTTGAATTAATATCAGCCACTGGTGATCACTCGGGCAGCATCCCAATCCATTGTTTTTTGCCCACAGTGCAACCTCTGTTTGGACCCCGCCATATGCAAATCAGTCTTGACTGCGTTCCTCATGGGAACAGTCCAGCCCAAACTGCCAGGCCAGGTCCTCCCTGAACAAGAACACAAGCAACCTGGGACCGGTTTTGCCCTTGTTCTGGGCTCTTCAGCTAGGTATTGCTTAGACTGTTCCAATAAGGAATATGGTTCAGTCTGTTTTGCATATGGCTGAGTCCAAACTGAGGTGGCATGGTGAGCAAAAGAACGATGGGTTCAAGTGCTACTCCAAGCAATTGCCAGTGGTTAGACTTATTGCAAGCAGCCTCGCATCACATTTCGTGCTTTTCAACTTTCTAAAAGTGCCTGT
Source organism: Calotriton arnoldi (assembly GCA_963921515.1). Taxonomy (NCBI): domain Eukaryota; kingdom Metazoa; phylum Chordata; class Amphibia; order Caudata; family Salamandridae; genus Calotriton; species Calotriton arnoldi. The sequence goes on from CAWUFW010001115.1 coordinate 801,236, forward strand.
TTCAAAATTGCAATTAAAAGTCCGACTTTAAAGAGGATTTGCATTACAATTTAGTAGATATCAAACATGAACTGGCCACCTGCAGACCCATTAGTACCATTTAATTTACAAACCCTGAGTATATGGTATACACCTCTAAAAGGGACTACTAAGTCAATTATATATGACAATCAGGTATAACCCAGCTAAACCACGTTTAAGGGAAAGAGCACATATCAGTGGTAAATTGCACATAGTCCTAAAGCCAACAAAAATGAATTCAGCAAAAAATAGGAGTGGAAGCAAAAGGTTAGGAGGTGACGCTGCAGAGAAGGCCAGGTCCAACATTTATCATTAAAGAGGATTTAAAATTACAATTTCTCAGACACCAAATATGAATTTCCTACATACTCCCAATCAAATGTTACCACCTATTAAATGGAAAAAGTTAACCCAATGGTATCCTATGGGAGAGGTAGGCCTTACGTTAGTGAAAAATTAATTTGGGAGTTTTTCACTACCAGGACATGTAAAAATTAAAAGTGCATGCCAAATGTTTTAATTACAATGCACCCTTCCCTATGGGCTGTCTAGGGTCTACTTTAGGGGTGACTTATATGTGATAAAAAGGGAATGTTAGACTTGTCAAGGAGGTTATTATTATCAAATTGAATTGGGAGTTTAAAACTGCATTAAGCCTGCAATTGCACTCCTTGGGACATGTTTTAGGGGGCTATGTAAGTAGGTGTCACCATAAGTGCTGCAGGTCTAATTTACCAGCCCTGGGTATATGGTATACACTTTTCTAGGGACTTATAAGTAAATTAAATATACCAATCTTGTGTAAGCCAATTTCACCATGTTTAGGGGAGTGAGCCCAGGCACTTTAGCACTGGTTAGCAGTGGTAAAATGCACAGTCCTAAGGCCACCAAAAACAGACTCAGCAAAAACAGGAGGGGTGAACGTCAAAGGTTTTGGGGAAGACCACCCTAAAGCTGATAAGTCTAACAGTGGGTCTTCAGGCCTTCCTCCTCCTTTCCTCCCATCATTGCTCACAAAGACTCAGAATTAATCAATAATGTTTTGGGCAAATACTTTTTATCTGTTAAATGCTAAATAATTCTCAGGCAGACTAGGGTGAGGCTTTCCTGTTACAGAGAAGGGTCATACAATATGTCAAATATGTCTGGATAAATTTGTGAGTGCAACTTATTTCAGGGTTAAGATAATCGGCAGATAGAGGGAAATGTCTGACAGGCCCTAATAGCATTCTATCGCACATCCCTAACTTATGAGTATATTCCCTACCCAGAGTGTCTACATGTCATCCAACTCATTTATATTGCCATACGAGTTTACTGGCATTAATGATGCCAAGCTAGGAAATGTCTCCCTGATTGCCTTATGTTGTCATTGGGTCAGAAGTCGGAATTTAGCCCTGCAGCATCTCACTCAGCAATCAGTCCATGTGTATAACTCCACTACTATATCAGTTTCGTACATGCCTTCATTGCCACAGATGTCATCGGGGGCCAGGCAGACTCACTCATGTTTGGCTCCTCCTCTGCTACAGAAATGTGCAAACAACACCCCTTTTTAAAAGTCTACACCACCTCATTCTACTTGTTTCTTATCCGTCCAAGGCGGATCTCTACAAGCTCATCTTCCCTTTCGGCTGTGGGTACAACATGCACAGCAGAGAAGCAGGAAGTGTTTCTTCATTGCCTTGTTAGTTCGAAGAGTGGCTCCCTAGTGCGGCCGAGGGTATCATCAAGGAGGCCTGCATTGTCCACAGGTTTCTGCATTATGTGCATTCTTTTTTTTATTGTCCTCATTCATAAATAAGTAATTGTCTCGTGAGAGGTACTGCTCTTAAACGGCTCCTGTGGAGGGAGGGCTCATCTTCTAACTATTCCCTTGCCTTCTCCCAGGTTCCTAAAGGGCCAAACCTCAAGACCCCTAGGCGATCGGAGTGGAGCATAGGGACCTTACCGTACATCAACCTCCTTGCTGTGGCCTTACTTATTTCATAATCATAGGGACCAGATTTAAGACATTGTATAGTGTATCTTATTGGCCCATTCCTCATAATTTCTTTAGAGAGACATCCGCGATCAAGCCTGTTGACTCTTTTAATGGAATTAACCCAGTCCAGGAGAACTGGGGGCTGAGGCGATACCCATTTCAAACAACTTTCTCATCTTGCCAGAAGAATTAGGATAAATCATAAATGTACTTGCAGTTTTGTAAGTTTACAATTAACAACCTCTCTTGGGTGTATCAAGCAAATAACTAAAGCAGAGCTTCCCTCAATTTCTTTCCCCAGAATCTCTGAGATAGTCTTAACAACGTCTTGCCAGAAGCCCTGGATCTGAGGACACTGCCGGAACATATGTAGGTCATCTGCATTCACAGAATAGCACTTTAGGAAAGGCTTACCAGCTTCATCTCCCAGCTTGAATAACCTTTTAGGAGTCCAGGATGCTCTGTGGAGAGTAAACAGATGGTTCCTTCTGAGTGGAGCAGCTTTAACAACAGACCATAAAGTGTGCATCGATACTTGCCATAAAAATGTTGAGTCAAACATTGGCAGGTCTCTCTTCCAGGACTCCTCCATTGACGTTGGCGGTGGGTCCCCTTTTACCAGCATCCAATACCATTTGGAGACCTCCTTGCGTTGGAAGAGGGGCCCAAGCAGACTATTTTCGCACTCTTCGTTTTCTTCGCCATCTTTACCTAGGCTAGCTGCCCAGCTTGACATTTGATAGAATTTAAACCTAGAGAGCCGCTGGTTCGTGATGTTATTTAAAAGTTCCCAGGAAAGCAACTTGTTAATCTGCAGGAGTTGTCCCCATTTGTCAATCCCTTCTTCCATCAATGGGGCAGTCAGATCGTCTTTTAGGCAGATTGGAGTGCCTGGGGAGTTCCAGATAGGGGCACCAGAGCTGAAATATGGAATCTTCAGAGTTCTTCTGATCTGGTACCAAAGCTTGCTAGCATCTCTTAGGAACTTTAATTTGACTTTCATAAAAAATTTAGGATGACCAAACTTAAAAAGAAAACCATCACCGGCAAAGGGTAGATTTTTTGTCATAGCTTGAAGGAAGGGAGGAAAGCAGGATAAATTAAATAGAAGGGATCTTACATTTTCTAACTGGAAGGCCCAACAGTAGAAGTGGAGGTCGGGGTTTGCGATACCGCCTTGTAACTTTGTGCTTCGCAATTTCTTCCATGCGATCCTCACTCCCTTATAGGCCGAAACAAAAGTAGATATTTCTCCTTGCAATATTTTTATTGCTTTAGAATTAAAGATAAAGGGATTGCATCAAAAATAAATGTGAATTTTGGTAGAATTGACATTTTCACCAAGTTAGAGAGACCCAAAATAGAAGGAGGGAGACTTCCCCACTATCTTATCAGTGATCTTGACTCTTTCAGTTTTAGCTCGAAATTTGCCTGAACTAACTTAGTAGTGTCCTGAGTAACCTGCACCCCTACATATCACATTTCTTGTTTAATCAGGGGGTTGTTTGATTGAGTATTCCGGGACATGATTTCAGTTTTTTCTCGATTAATTTGGTAGCCGGAGACCTTCCCAAACTCCATTAGGAGTAGCTCCAGGACGGGTAAGTTATTAGTGCCCTCCCTTGTGAAGATCATTAGGTCATCCGCATACAGGGCTACTTTTTTTACCCCCCCCATTCCACTCGAACGGTAATAGATTTTGGCTGGCTCTGATGTTACATGCTAGGGGCTCAATGTATAGATCAAAGAGCAAGGGGGATAGAGGACAGCCCTGTCTCGTCCCTCGCTGTAACTTGATTGGGTGAGTGAGATTCCCATTAACCACAGTCCTCGCTGTAGGAGTCTTATATATGGAGTTAATTGCCCCTGCGAACCTTCCACCAAGGCCAAACGCATGAATCGTATGTCGTAAAAAAGGCCAGCTTACTCTATCAAAGGACTTGGCGTAGTTGAATGTAAAGACGGTAAGAGGAAAATCATTCGCTGACGCTATATCAATTGCTCTAATCAGCTTGTGTGTTAAGTCGTATAGTTGACAACGCTTGATCAAACCCTTCTGATCGGCCTGGACCAGTGAGGTACATCATAGGCTCTAATCTCCTAGCTAAGATCTGTGCATAGATTTTATAATCACAATTCAGCAAGGAGATCGGTCTGTATGACTCACAACTTTTAGGGTTCTTATTGGGTTTCAAAATTAAGCTAATGGCCGCTTCATCCCAGGACTTCAGGTTTGATAGTCCATCAGAAAATATACTGTTGACCAACTTTGCCAAAACTGGGCCAATTTCCTCAGTGCGGAATATATAAAACTCATTGGGGATACCATCTACCCCGCGGCGCTACCTCTCTTTAGTTTCTTCACTACTGCCTTAACTTCTTCAGAGGTGATATTTTGGTTCAATCATTGAGCTTGGTCATCAGCAAGTCAGTGCAGCGCTATGCTATTAATGTAATCTTTAATCTGGGGCTCGTAGACAAGCAGACTCTCAGTATACAGATCTTGAAAAAAAAGCTCAAATGCTTGCTCCATCTTAACCTTCTCTGTACAAACTTTCCCCGTCTTTGTGTCAATTATTTCTTTAATTGTATTCCTTGTTTGACTAATGCGAGACTTCCAAGCCAGAAGCTTCCCACACCCTTCTCCGTATTTGTAATTGGCTAATTTACTAGCCTCCCATTTTTCCCTTAAAATACCATAAAGGAAATCTACTAGAGCCGGTTTTTTGTTGTTATTTCGATGTCTCTCTTGGCCTACCCCTGACCATCTGGCTGTAAAGTTCTCTAACTCAAGGCCCTGGAGATGTCAGTTTCCAACCTTTTTATCATATATTTGGCTTCCTTATACTTTTTTGCAGCAAGGCTAATAACTCTACCTCTTATGAATGCTATATAAGCATCCCATATTACATGCAATGGGGCTGAGGAGTCATTAATTTCAAAGAAGGTCAGAGTATCCCTCCTCAGCTGTGCTATTACAAAGGAGTCGGATAATAAAGATCTATCAAAGGTCCATCTTCCATTCGTGGGACCTCTTTCTAATTGTAACTCTAAGAGAACCGCAGAGTGGTCAGAGAGATGCTCAGGGATATGTGACACCTTTTTAGCACTGTTAACCATCCTGGAGTCTACCAGAAAAAAGTCAGTTCTAGATGCATGCCCATGCTTTTTGTTGTGGAAGGTAAAAGTTTGGGGGCCACTTTGCCCCTTATTTTTAACTCTCCAAATGTCAATAAGGCCTAAATCTTCCATTAATACCTTGATCGACCGTCTCATTTTTGTGGAGCCTGCACCTGCCCCTTTAGTAGATTTATCAAGATTGGGGTTCAGAAGTATATTGAAATCGCCTCCCATTACAATAGGGGATTTAAACTCCAGCAGGTGAAGGTAAAGGGAGTTCAAAGGAGTACCATCATCAATGTTAGGCCCATAGTGACCTACTAGAGTGTATCAATCATTCTGAAATTTAAAATTGGCAATACTCCATCACCCCATAGCGTCAACTTTAAAAGCCCCTAACGTAGCTTTAGCAGATTTTTTAATAAGTAGGGCTACTCCCTCAGTGCAACACGATTGGGTTGTGTGGACAGATATTTCAATCCACTTCTGCTTAGAACTGGTGGCCTCCCACTCATCTTGCATTAAATGTGTCTCTTGTAGGATTATGATATCGTATTCGGCCTGGCTCAAGTATTGGAAAATTCTCCTTCGTCTACTCGCTACTCTAAGCCCGTTAACGTTCCATGTTAGAATTTTCACTGGGGCATATTCTCTACAATCAGTCATTAACTGCTTTTTCTTTCTTAACACTGACTCTGGCCTGACCGTAGCTCTCCTCCCTCTCACTTCTGAACTCAGATTTCCAAAACAAATCAATGAGGATTTTTATTTCTTTTTCCTTTTTTCCCCCATATGCTCCCCACCCAGTGAATTACTAAACTAAACGACACAACTTGTGACCCCACCCCACCCAGGGGAACCCTCCCCCCAAAAAAAATTGGGTATGTTGTATTTATTACCCTTGGAGCTCACGTCTTCCTCCGTCCTGTAAATATTAAATAGATCAAACCTGGGCCCTTATCTGCTCAATAAACGTTCCGACCTCACTGGGGTCCCGAAAGTTATTCATTTTGGTCTTCCACATAATCGTAAGCAGTGCTGGGAATCTCAGTTGGGCTGTAGCACCTAAAGACCTTAAGTCCGAGATAAACTTCCCCAACTCCCACTGTCTGTCCTCTATTATCCCGGAGACATCTGACCGAATTTGAAACAACCACTCCCCTTTGTTAAAACTGCCAGCCTTTAAGGCCTCGGATAGAACTCGTTCCTTTAGAGTGTAGGTTTTAAAGTTAATCAAGATTCTCCTCTGGGTTTTCCTGTTCGGATTTTTTTAAAAGGGGTCTCTATGTATCCTTTGTATATCTGCCTCCAACTCCCTAGAGTCGATGGAAGGGGTATATTCAATTATGTGCATTCTTATCTAGCCCAGAAAGTGGACACCTCAGGAGGACAGCAGCGGCTACAGAGCTCCAGCCCTTCCTTGTTTGAAGACCCAACCTGCAGAAAGAACAGAACTCTAGACCAGTCCTTCTTTGGGTGAGTGCCCAAGGCATGGAACTCCCTCCTTCTACTGTCAGATTGGACCTTTCCTTCCGGCTACTCTTTTGTCACCTTTTCTTTGATTTGGTAAATTGTGCTTGGTTTTGTTTTCTTGTGATCTAACCTAGAGTTAGCAGATGTGTTATTGTATATCTGCAGTTTATACCATGTGTTCTCAGTTTGATGTGGATTATAATGTATGTATCCCCTTGTGAATTTTATCCAATCCCTCAAATGCTCTATATTTCTTTGAAAATTCTCCTAGTGGTGTTTTTGTGTCTTTATCTAGTGATCAGACACCATGTATTCTGTTATCATGTGATTCATGTATCTGGTATTCTCTTGACTCTGGCGTGTAATCCATGTATAGCGCTCTGCTGCCCACATGGGTCTAGTATGTGCTTTATTAAACCACATATAAATAAACACATAAACAATTCCTTGCACTTATGTGCAGCTTGGACAACAGGTGCTCCATGTATGTTTCCACCCGTGCAAATCTTCCAAGCTGGTCATTTTGTATCTAGTTTTGCTGAATCCGATAATACTTTTGTTACAATGTTACATTACATCCGTGCCTCGTGATCTCTGGGTAAAGCTCTTTGACTCCCTTAGGGGCAGGGTTCATGAAAGTAAATAAATAATGACAGACACTTTCACTTAATTAGCAGAGAGTAAATTGAAGCTCCTAGAAGTGGGTCCTCGGAGGTAAGGTCCCTGTGGATCACACAATCCATAAATTCATCGCTCCCTGGAAGAGGGATCCGTCTGACACTGGTAAAGGCCGAAGGGAAGAAGGCGCTGTGCCAAGTGAGTTTCTAAAGAATGACAGGCAGTGACGGCTGGAGAACTTTGGAAGTGGTGGGACATAAAACCATTCCCCAGCTTGCACCATGGAAAGGAGCCAATTACCCTTATTTTGGTGAAGCGAGGGAAGAGAGCAGAAAAGATTTGTTGTAACAGTGAAACAGGTGCGTTTTTCAGCACAATTCTCCCTCTCAAGTTGGCCATGACTCCTTCCTTGTTAGAGGTGGGGAGGGAGCACTGGGCTGTGTCATCAAGAGCCCTGGGTATATTTCATCATGCGCTAAGGTCTGGCTTGGCTCTTGCAGTCCACTGCACGAACCAAGCCATGACAAAGTTTGGCTTGTACATTGTGCAACAAACATCATGTAAAATATGAAAAACTCTCTTCAGAATTAAAAAACAAAAGTGTATTTCTTTAACATGCGGACACATTTAACCTTGGTACATCAGATCCTACTACTGCTTTCAGAGGCTTTAAAACTGATCGTTTTTAACCATGTACTTAAAAATATTCATGCAATCCCCACCATAGGAGGTAAGTCAGTTGTCATGTGTACCATATAAGTGACTTAGGGGCCGATTATGATGGCGGGCGGACTTTGTCCGCCCGCCATCGCCCCTGTAAATGGGACCGCCCGCTATGTGTGCGGCGGTCCCGCACATGTGATTAGGATGCCACCGCCACGGTGGCGGTGGCATCCCCCATTTCCAGCATTGTGGCGGGCGGTGCTCACAACACAGCCCGCCACAGTGCTGGAAATGCATGTTGTGCATCTGCATGCACAACGTGACAGGCACCGCGCGGTGCCTGCCACCTTGTGCATGCAGATGCAGGGGGTACCATAGGTACCCCCATGTGCAGCCCCCACCCCCCAACACCCTGGGGGCCCGCAACGGGCCCCCAACAGCAAGACCGCGAGCCTTTCCATGGCGGCGACGCCACCATGGAAAGGCTCATCTCCGCCGGCATCATAATATGGATGGCGGTGTCTTGCAGACACCGCCACCATATTAAACCCTTTTCTGCCCGGTCGACTGTTCGGCCGGGCGGAAAACATGCGGACGGTCTTACTGTCTGCCGGGCTCCCCTCCGCCATGGTAATATGGCGGGGGAATTTGTTGGCGGACGGGCGATTATGGCGGGCGGATCGCCACCGCCATGCGGGCGGTGGCGATCCGCCCGACATTGTAATCGACCCCTTAGATTCCTATTGTAGGCGGAGCAACATTATAAACATTATAGTCTCTTAAATCGAACATGGACGGTTTCTGTGCAGCACACATCCTTAACTCAGGTATTTCAAGGTTGTGGCCTCTTTGACCTCTACTGTAGGGCATCAGTGATGTTGCAGCAGGAGGCGGGTAATGGATTGCACAGGATCACAGGTGTAACAGAGCAGGCACCAATGCACCACACCTCTCTAAAGAAGCGCATCGCAAGCATGACAATACTTTAGTGCAGAGCGCTGCAGTTTATTGTCTATCCTGACCTGACATACTCTGGTCTTTGCATGTCAGGCTCGCAGCTGCAGAAGACTCAGGTGAGTCCACACATGACTCTGACTGTCCTGGGGCATAAAACAAGCCCCTGCAGCCTCTACAGCATGGGGGGCCCAACCCTTCAGGGAGCCACCATCTCTTCAGGGGCCCCCATTCAGCCCAAAGCCTATGAATGTTTGTGAGATACCTGAGACTCAGGGCCCCTTATCACATTCTACGGGGGGCCATCATTTTGTGATATGCCGCTGCGACTCTCTGCTGTTCACCTCTCAGCTAAGAATCTTTCAGTGTGGTGCTGTGTCTCTAAATGTGACCCGTAAAACAAACCTCATTCTCTGCTCAATGGAACGTGTGTTTCTACTATCTGCAAAATGTCCGTCCCATCACTGCGTGCGGTAGTTCTTCCCTCCTACTCAAGGAGGCAGAGTTTGGCAGAAGTACACAAGCCAACGAGAAGAGACTCCTGCGATGAGTGCATGGAGCTTCACGTGGGGCTTCTTTCAACAAAGCCTGAGACTATATCTATCAGCTGCACCTCTGCCTGCTCTACTATGACCCCACTGAAGTGATGAGGGGCTGGACAGTGGTAAGCCCAGCCTCATTACGTTATTCCTACCTCAGGCGCATTTGACGCTCAGGAAGTGCCTGGACCTGGTTGCCTGATCTTCTCTACATGCGACTGTGAGACAGCTTTGGATGGAGGGCAGATGTTGCATTAGAGGTACATCTGGAGGCAAGGGGCACCTTCTGCATGCTGGGGGTCTATCAGATAGACGTTTGCAGGGCACACAGTATAGGGGAAGAGTATGGCAGCCAAGCACATGGCATGAACATCCAGATTGTCTCAGCCATAATTATTTAAAGCACAGTGGAGATAAAAATGTGGAACTTGTCATTGAAGGACCTTCTGAAAGCTGGACTTTAGATCTCTGGACTTTTGGGCTGGATGGGGCATGGATTTGGACTAGTCGTCCACTGAACAGCAAAGCAATCCAAAGTTAGTGTAGATTCAGAAGAGGGGGCCCGGACAATCTTTTCCCAAAGCCTTGGTTTCGCAGGTCATGTTTCTACTCCAGCCTACTTTCTTTGGGAATAGTCCATTTGACAATTGATACCATGAATTTGTGCTTTTTTTGTTTATGATGTTGCGTGTTTAACACTGGTTACTCATCAGTTTTGTCTGTCTTGGACAGCCACACCGCAGCAGGTAATGTCACCTGAGCCCTGCACGGAAGGAATACAGTGTGCAAAGCACCCATATGTAGGTGTTTTAGAGACATAAATGTGGGCAAGTTCATTTCCCCATTAACTTTCATTTCAGTAGAGCAGGTTTTAAGTTGGTGAAAACATGTTTACACTAGCGGTGGGTGAACAATTCCACTCCGTGGGTGGAGTTTGCGAAATTTTGCCTGCACCGCGCTCCGCTTTGAGCACGGAGTTCCAGCAAAGCTCCACCATCTGCTACGTGGTGGAGTTTCTCCTCTCACGGGGCTCGTCAATGTTAAGTTGGCGAGCGTGAGCGAGAATTTGCATCGCCTAGAACGTCAAGTTTGTCCTAGCGCCAAGATGTCTCGATAAAAGAACACTTAATAATAGTAATAAAAATAATAATGATAATGATAATGATAATAATAATAAGAAGAAGCAGAAGAATGCACCAAGTGGGCAGGTTTGAAGGGCCGCCATGGGGTCAAATATAATTAAACATTTGGTTGTGAAAAGGGGAGGGCAGACCATACAAGGCAGAATCTTGCGGCAGGTGGACTCTAGGACCCAGGAGATCGCTGTCTGCATATGAACGCGAAGCGGCTGTTGGGACAAGGAACCTGACCTGGAGCCCCCCCCTTAATATGGGGACACGTGACAGCTGTGCATCAGCGGCCCAAACACTCCAAGGAAATCCTGCTAATACTGGGTTTGTGCAGCCGAAGTGTAATAATGTGGAGAACTGTGGACATTTTAACCATCATTAATGCAACATATGTCGGAATATGTTTAACATTTACAACCAAATTTTAGAGACAGTTTCACTTTGAAACATATTCTGCCGGGCAATATGAAAATAAAGAAACAAAACAAAACAAAAAAATAGATGTTCCGGGTACCCCTGGCTATATTGAACAAAGGTGACGGAATCGTGAACAAGTGGCCACTTGTCTGTTTCTATGGCTCAAAGCAAGTCAAGAACAGGTGGTAAAAGGAAGGTGAGGCAACATCAAGAGAAGGTCTGAGGGTGGAGCGTGCACTGGTGACTGAGCTAACGTGGGGGAGGGGGAAGGGGAGCCATCCCCCCGCTCCTTGAGCCCCTTTGGCCCCTCCTTGAGCCTGGTTGTCTCTGTACACACAGAACTGAGCCATGCCCCAGTCTTTGAAGGGCTCACTAATGGCGCATGCCAGCTGAGACCACCACCTCTACAAAAACAGGCCTAGTTCAGTCAATGAAGGGAGACACTGGCATTGATGGGGCAGTTTTGTAGGAAGATCTGCCCATTGTGCAAAGCAGAATGCCGTCACTCACAGACGCCTGCAGTGTATTAACTAATACAGGTTTAATACTATAATGCCTTTCCCGCTAACAACTATTTAATATATTTTTCATTTAAGCTGCACCTTATTTTACATGTAGCTACCTGACAGTGAAAGACTAAAAAAAGTATAGAATATTTAATTTTTTTAGCCACACATTTGACCCAGCCACACACTTACTGACCCCCCCCCCCCCCCCATTGCATGCAGCATCACAGTTCCAAGATTTTTTTTAATGTACTTTGACTGCAAGGGCAGTGTAAGACTTCTGAAGTAGCCCCCTCACCTCAAGGAGGGTAGTTTGATCACAGGAAGTGTCAACATCCACACAAGGTGTCCCTGCCCAAATGAACAGATTCATCCAAGACTCCATCAAAGGGATACACTTCCCTTTGCCCTTCTGGAGGACGGCTGCCACTGCACTGTTGGCCCGAAACGCCTCTGGGCTACATTTTTGCTGTGAAAAAACCACAAACAAATAAATAAACTGTGGCCAGCTGTGCATGATGTGATATACAGTGATGCACCAGACTCAGAGGCAAAGCCCACGTGTTGCCATGACAACAGTGAGTATGTCGCTTAGCCAGGTTCTGGCATTTAGTTGGTGTCCAGGGATCTCGAGTTATTGAGACTAGAAACACAAACCTACAAGTACCCACAAGAAAAGCTACCTACACTTGTCAAGTGACAGCGCTGGCACATCTGAGCGGGCCACGGAGTCAAAGAACAAGGGCCACTAGCCGAGCCGGCCTTTAGCATGGGCGAGCCAGACCCAGGATCTGTGTGCAGTAACTTAAGGCAATGCTAACAGCAGCACCCCTGTCTTACTCCAGCCTCGTCTCTGTCCCTGCCTGTTCGTTTCTTTCTGATTTGCCAGTAAGTGGTTTTAATCCTTCACTATCATACTGTGGGCAATGTTTTTAACACCCCTTTAGCCCCCTTCCTTGCCCTCCCTTCACCCTCTGACCCCTGCTGACACACCAACAAAACCATCATCAGTGTGAATCAGCTCAGCTATCGGTGAATTGGGTGAACAGGGGGAGGTCCGCAGAGGAGTGAGTTCAGGAGCCAGTCTCTGCTCAGCCTTAGCATCAGCAAGGCCGCCATATTTTTCTCCTCCCAGGGCGCTATCTTAACAAAGGTCGGCTCTGCCCACAAAGTCCCCCAAACTGGAAACTGTTTCATACTCCGAAAAGAGCTCAGGTGCTGCTAGTTTCAGGGGTTACTATGCAGCATCACAGCACACACATAACATCTCTTTCAAATGTGTGAGAGACGTTGCTAAACGAAAAAACACTGAACGTGTGGTACACGCATACCATGAGTCAAGTTGAAACAAGCACTGGAACAGCCAATCAGGTTTGCCATTTCATGAACCGCCTGACTTCCTGTTTGATGGATTGAGAAGGCCTGGGCTTTGGCTGTCCACTGATGCTGATGTAAAGAAGTGGAGTAAGGTTGTATATGTCGGAACAATGCCTGACTTTCCATGCATTCTGTTACTCTGCAGTCTTTACAGCGAATGCATCTTTACCAGGTACATCATTACAACGATATGCCTTCGGGAATGCGCTGGACGTAGGAGTAGTATCATTTACTATTCCAACTCTAGTCTGTGCAACAGTAGGGAATGCGCTGGACTTTAAAGTCCAACGCCGCTTTCCCTAAGGCATGTCCTTGTAACGACATGCGTGATAAAGGAATGCCTGATAAAGACGCATTTGTTGTAATGTCTGCATTGTAACGGCAGCGCGGGGTTCGTGCTGCATTGTAAATGCAGTTTCCCATGGAGTAGAGGCTTGAGAAGAGATCCTGTGTGTCAGCCATGACCTGATGTACTTCTCTTACTAGACTTTAAAGCAGCTTGCTGTTTTTTGCACTTCAAGTGAAGTAGTGTCTGCTCCCGGAAAGCAGTAGTGGAGCGTGTAGGGGCCTCACCTCTGTCCTCTCCGTCTTCTTCCTTGCTTCTGTGTGAACAGGAAGCAGGAGGCACCCAGGCTCCCCTAAGCCAATCACAATGCTGCAATGCAGCGTTGTGATTGGTCCGAGCTCCGTGGTTCGGTGCTCAGACAGGGAATGGGAGCCTGGGCATGTTCTCCACCCAGGCTGTAACACAGCCTGGATGAAGAACATGCAAAGTGAGCATGACTGTTTGGCTGGCCCAAGGTGGCCGGCCAAACAGTCATGAGCACTTAGAGAATGCCACCACTCCCCCCCCCCCCTGCGCTGCCCAGCCCACCCCCACCCAGCAAAACTAGCTCAGCACAGACAAATAAAACAAGCATTGGCATAGCCAATAGGTCTCGCCTTTGGGACCTTATAGGTGTTTAGCCATGCAACAGTTGATGTTGTTGCACCAAGGATATTGTGCTGGATAACTAAACACTTATAAGGTCCCAAAGGCGAGACCTATTGGCTATGCCAATGCTTGCTGTAAAGAGCAACTAACTATAATGAGGAGGTATCAGAGAGCTTTGGGTAGCCCGTCGCTGCATTTCCTGCTCATAATTCATTTATCCTGTGCGGGGCTGTGCCCCCTCCCCACCACCTCCTGCCCATCGCTAGCCAACAGGAGCAGCGTTTCGGAGGGATAATGTCCTTGTGATAGTACAGTGCATGCACAGTTTATTTAATTTGGTGTTTTTAGTAAAGAGCAACTAACTATAATGAGGAGGTATTAAGAGTTCTTTGGGGTACAGTATTACAGGTAGAAAGAAGGCAGTGTTGCTCTTCCCATGGTGATTCCCGTTGAACGCAAATGCCTCCTCCCTTTCCCTCTTCCTCATTTCGTTTACTTTCGTTTACTTTCACGAAGTCGATGATTCACTTGCATGGCTTAAAAGAAGTCTTGCAAAATGTTGACATCATTAGTTCATATCAAAAACTAAATTTTTCAAACTGAAGGTTTTGTGCCCATGAAGTATGCGGAAAACGTGTAATACGAAACTACTTTCAGCGTACACGGTTCAGAGCTGTCCTCACACGCCGGGCCCATGAATCGCTAAAGTGCCCATGCTTGTTAAAGAAATTAAAGTATTTGCATGGAATTAATTACTCGGATATGGTACTACTAGAAACTTTTCTAAAAATCACCGTGTTGTTTATCATAAAAGCAAAAAAATGACGCGCGCTGCTACTCTGACAGCAGACCAGTATTAATGTCCATAATGTATAGAACTTATCGTGGCTGCTGTTGCTCCCATAATTACAATACATGCACAACTATTCTTTTCTTTTTATTGAACACGGTCATGTGCCTACACAGAAGGTGCACTAATGCACACAATGTAACTAAGTGCATACAAGCAGCTTGAATCAGTTTCCAATTACAAATTCAGAAGTGAAAGCAAGCAGCAGCATGGCCAAGCCAAGCAGCCCAGCGCAGAGCTCGGAAAGTATGTGAAAACGTCATTAGCTCCTTTGGTGTATTTACCTTGCAGCCTCAGCTGGCCCTTCAATCACTTCGTTTCACCGCCACTTCCAAGACAATTAATAGAGCCGCAGGGTTCGGTTGCAGACCTCGCACAAGCACACCAGTTCCAGTTTTTCAGTTCATCGCGCACAGCCATCAGACACACACATGACTAACGTGCTGCCGAAGTGTAAACTCCGTGCCTCCCCTGCCCTGGGGGCATACTTCTGGAGCATGAACCCAACACGCCACACTAACCCACATGCTGCAAACAGAACTCACGTCTGTCAAGCTCACCTCTCACGTGGCGTGCACCGAGCTGCACAAAGTAATGGGATCCCACCGACGGTCAAACTTGAAGCAGTTTTTAACAAGAAGCGAGGGCTGCTGAAAATGTTAACAAGCACTGAAACACAAGTGCGGCCCCGCGCCGCGGCCGCGAAAGTGAAACAGTACTCCGGGTTAAAGAAGTGGGAGGGGTGGGGGGAGTGCGATTCCCTTGCGGGAGCGAGTGGCGCCAGGAGCGATAATTGCTACCATATGGCGCCAGCTGCTCGCTCCCGCAAGTGAATCGCCAAACGTGCACGCGTTGCCATTGAAGGCAATGGAACGCGTGCACGTTTTTGGCTGAAAAGCCGAATCGATTGCAAAAGGTCTTTTTGCCTAGGCAGCGCATGCGCGCTGCGTAGGCGAGACCTAATGAGAATAGCCTTGTGTTTCTATCATTTTTGCAGTGCTGAAAGGCAATGGGCTTAGCGGCGGAGCTGCCCCTGTTCTCTCCTATAATGAAAACATCTGAGGCCAGGACACAAAAAATCTTTCACTGATGCTATGTCATTTCCTTGGTGGTACGAATATACCACCGTAGTCTGAAGACAAGATTCTGGAGATGGTAATGTGAATATTGACTATGTGGCATTTGTTTATACAAGTGTTCTATTGTTTACTGTGATGCATTATTGCAATGTGATTTTGTTGTATTTGAGTGCGGTTGATGTGTTGCATTCTGTGTGACTGTTTTCTTGAGATGTGCCCTGTTATGTTTTAATTGTGTTGTTTTGTTGTTTTGTGTATAGTATTGTGTTATGAGCTGCTGCTTGCTTTACACATGGGTGAGGGGCAGGGGTAGCTGGTTCTCGTCTCTGATTTGGTTCTTTTGTACAATCACGTTACATGCTGGTGACTGCGTTCTATGTTTCATATCCACATAAAAAGGTTTGAGCAAAAAAACGTTCCTATTTGTCCAGCAGGAGGAGCACATAGCACATGCCTTGAAAGCTTCTGTGACCAGCAAATATGTACCACTGTCTAAGGTGGTAAAATAGCACCACTGCGCCTCTCACCTCTCTAGACACTAGTCAGCCTAAAACTGTGGTAAAGACCTGTCGTAAGTTAGACTCCTGAGCTCACTTTCTGTGACTCCACTCATGTATTGAGATAAGCAAGCCCCACCCAGAACAGCATGTCTTAGGAGCATGCACATGGGCCCACAGGAATGTGTCTGAAGCTGCAGGTGCATTAGCAAACAGAGCCTGGCATGTATTACAGTCAACAAACTAAGTGACCTGGGACTGGAGTACAGCAAGGGGGGCTCTGGGCCCCCGCAAGAATAAAACCAAACATTGGAACAGCAAGTAATAAAACAATGTAAACAAATAAAATGAAAGGACAGATGGCCCACCAGCACGAGCTCTACAGAGAACTACTTTCAGGCAGATGTACCCATTGTGCACAAGCATCACGCGCCACTCGCAGTGAGGAGAGCCAATGGGTGAAGCGGGTGGACTATCGACCCCCGGTGTACCCTGCGGTGGGCAGAAGCAAAATGTGAATGACGGCTAAACAACCAATGAATGACGACTGATGATCCAAATCCCATCTATTTATGGATATAGGATGCCATTGTGTGGCCAGCAGTGTCTATTTCTGAATGATCCTTTTAGAGGACTTCAGCTTGCCCCCCGCCCACCCCTCATCTCCTTCGGCCCCCTGAAACTCGGACCTTCGTGTAATGACGACGGAGAAGTATTGTCTTTTCTTTCTGTTGTCCATCATGTTTGTGAGGCGCCAACCTCTGCTAGTGTCCAGATCTTGGTCTGCCTGCCACTCACATCACCAAATCTGCCCCGTGCGGCACAGCAAACAAATACGTAAAGCGCTATGATGCCCTAAAGCCACATTTCTGCAAAGCAAAGCTACAAATCTAAAGAAGAACTAAGGCACAAGTATTAGAGTTTATGTTGTAACCCCCAGGTGTTATTTACATTGAAAGGCACAATTACTATTATTTCATGCAACATTGCATAAAGGGAGAGAGCAGAATCGGTCGTATTTGCAAAGATATAGTGCTTTTATGCTCTCTCCTTGTGCTGGCGCACTCAGTGCTGCCTACGGCCAATGCATGCACCCTCGCACTGTTTTACAGGCAGGAAGGCGCACCCATGAGGCTTGTTCCTCTTCCTTCTTGCAGCGCACACCAAATGAGCAAATAAGGACAACAGATAAATGTAATTAAATAAATAAAAGAAATAAAACTTTTTGCAAAAATTGTTGGTACTAAAATGATTTCATAGATTGACAGCACAAATTCAAATGGCCGGACCTATTAGCTTTACCAATGCTTGTTTTAATCTTGGTGGGCAGGTCACCAAACAAATGTGGTGCAGCAGGTGCTATGTTCATCATCCCAGACTGCCATATTCCACTGAGATCCTTTCCTGGATATTGCTTCTACTGACACTGTAGGCCCTTTTGGCACAGTGTCACAGTGGCACAGCGGCACGGTGTATCCGTGCCCACTATGGCTCCATGATGAACTAGTCGGCATTTTTTACATTTTCCAAAGGCAAACCCCACATGTGGGGATTTTACAGTTCACAAAAACATCCATATAATCCGTGGTCTCTTCTGCTAACTGTTTATCCCAATATATGAATCATTACTATAGAGTACTGTGCTCAATATTTGAGTGTCACTAAAAAGAATATAGATAGTTATAAGATGAAATAACCCTTCAGGATTCAAACCCAAAATGCAAAAAGGGGGGGAGGTTTTATTTAGAACATGCTTGGTATATCGCCACATGTCATAGTCACATGGATCACATAATCTCTCTTACATTATATGTCTGAGAAAGTGTATCTTATAAGTATACACATTGAGTAAAAAAACATTATCGCTCAATGGCACGCTCAGGAAAGAACATATTGATGTGCAGCCATCATACACAATCTCACTCGTAACTGCGCTTTATACTGTCATATAGGGTGGACTTTCACAAAAAACTCCACCTCTATAAATCAATATTAAATTGCATGGGGCCAATTTGAAACCCGTTTTAAATGATGTTAAAAAATCTTCGCTGTTTTTTATCTAGCTGCCACTTTTGACACACAAGTGATCGCACCTATTCCACTTCTGCTCGTATCTAAGGCAGGAACCGCTAAAACGGTAAAATAAAATTGCGTTTCTATTCGGGTCTATGGCAAATGCAATCGTCATGCATAGTTAATTCTACGGGTGAGAATTTGTGTCTATATATTAGATATATATATATTTTTTGATCTATGAGCTGACTTAGTGATGTGAATTATTTGATTATGTTGTCACTACTAATGTTATCCTTTGTGCTTTACAGATGTCCTACACATCTGGTAGATACAGAGGATCAGTATAAGATATCAGAGGTTGTATCAAATCCAACCTGTATGTATGTATAAACTATGTTTTCATTTTCTCACTTTTTGGAGCAATGCAGTAGCAAATAAATTTATGGTGAGGTCCTGAAGAAAGCTGTGGACCGGATGTCCAATTGGCTGAAACATGTCGACCGTTTTGAAGCAGTAATTTGTTTGAACTGCTATAATATTCCCCCTCTTTTTCACTGGTTTTAATCAGGATTGCATTAGATATTGGTGTGAAGATCAAGTTCTTTTTCTTTTGCAAATCCTATTTTAATCACGTACTCTATTTCTTGCACTGCACTCTTTCTACTGGAGATTATTCTGGGGGTCAGATACAATCTCTAACCTTCTTTTATGTTCTCCTTTTCTTCTGAAAGACCTAAGAAAGGAGACAATCTATCCAGTATTCCTCGATGATCAAGAGGATAGATGGAAGGTTGGCTGGGAACCCAAATGATGATAAATGCTCACTTCGGTGTGTGATGGGATTCCAATAATCCTGAAGGGTTATTTCATCTTATAACTATCTATATTCTTTTTAGTGACACTCAAATATTGAGCACAGTACTCTATATTAATGATTCATATATTGGGATAAACAATTAGCAGAAGAGACCACAGATTATATGGATGTTTTTGTGATTAATGGAATAGGGGATTTAATCCGTTTAAGGTCTATAAATTTCCCTTGGACCCTTTTTTCGTTGTTTGTTTGTTCTTGTACAGCCTTTTGGCTGCGGGTCCCTTTGTTAAAAACTTATTGGTGAAAAACTATACTGGTGAGATAGTTGTTAGATACACAATTGCCAAATTGGCATTTTGTTTGTGAGTATTTTTCCATTGTCGGATATGGCAGAGTTCAGTGGGTTGGCATATGATGATGCAGTTTATCAGTCTATACTCGACACAACTCCTAGCATTCTAGACAGTATAAGTAGTATGGTTGGTCCTACTGAAGATGACTGGAGTAAAGTATTGTTTTTGAAAAAATCACATTCATGCACACATGGCAGAGTATCTGAGGGGCAATTGTGCTCCATCTGGGTTAATTGTGACGAATGCCCCACGCCTTTTTCTTCAGGATAAAACCTTTTTAAAAGATTGGTCTTTGATAGCTTGGCGCTGTACGCGTGATTGGTTGATTTTAATTATAAGTACCGCTAAACGTGTGGCTGACTCGGTGCTTATTGAAATCCAACTTCTTGAGTCTCATATTAAAACCACCATAACAGCAACACTTTTTAAGAAAAACCAAGATGAATCTAATAAAACAAATAAAGAATTCAAAGATAGCATTTTGCTTGCGAAAATTGATAAATTTAAAAAAGACTTGGCACGTTTCAAACATGATACTGTTTATCCATACACCAGTGAGAACTATTCCCCCCCTGAGTTTAATAGGAAAGGGCGACGATATGGCTCTTCATATTCAGGTTCTAGTTCAGATGATAGTTCAAGTGATGCAGAGACTACTTCTGAGAATAGACAACAATTTAGAGGCCGAGGCAGGTACAACAGGTCAAATTGGCGACGTGGTCAACCTACACCACAATTCCAACGGTGGTGGCCCCCAACACCTTGGGGTTTTCCACCTACACAATTCCAGCCCCCTATGACCCATTTTCAACCATACCAACAAGAGTTCCCTAATCAGCCTTTTTTAGGGTTTGGCCCCGGAAGATCGAGAGAAAAACGGAGAAACGTTCAACCTCAAGTACATTGGAATCAACCAACGCCACCACATATGGGTACTCGCAGCCAAACGAAAAATAACCCACTTCAACCGGGGACCAGTGCGGAACCAACTTAATTGTCAATTTCAGTAAAAGAGAACTGACAGACAATGAATTTTTGGTTCTCAATAGAGGTCTAGGTTTTGTGGCAACTAATTCAGGAGATGCTTTCCAAGTCAATAGTGAATTGGCTCAATTTTTTCGCAATATACGCCTTTTCTAATTTTTTCGGGATAAAGAGTCTGTACTTCATTCAACGGAAGAAAATAATACAGGACTAAAGAAACGCTCTACTTTTAATCCTCCAACTATAAGTGTTCCTCCTAAAGTCCTGACTTTTGAAAAGGCTGTTTTGGAAGAAGTAGCGACCTTATGTAAGAATAAAAATGGAAAAGAGCCGTTTAACAACCTACCAAAAAAAGAACAGTTGGCGTTGCGCAGCTTAATAGATGACCATACAATTACCATCAAGCCTGCAGATAAAGGCGGTGCAATTGTAATCCAAGATACTGATGTGTACAGAAATGAATGTTTGCGACAATTGGCAGACAGAAGGTTCTATCGACCATTAAAAGAAGATCCAACAGAAAGGGTTAGAAACACAATTTGTGATCTTGTAGAAGAAGGTACAAATGCTGGTTGGATTACTCAACAAGAAGCAATTTTTTTACAAACAAACCATCCAGTGATGCCTTACTTCTATTGCTTGCCTAAAATACATAAATCACAACGACCACCACCGGGCAGGCCTATAATATCTGGCATTGGCTCCATTTTGGAGCCTATATCCACCTTTGTAGATCATTTTCTACGACCAATAGTCAAGAAAATGCCAACTTACTTACAAGACACGAAAGATGTGTTACGCTTACTACCAACAGTTGAATTTGACACGGAGCAGGACTATTTAGTCTCCTTCGATGTCGAATCTTTATATACGTCAATTCCGCAAGATGAAACTCTGGACACTATCTCTACGATACTAATGGATACAGGTGTGGACTCCATAACACCGGTCCATTTTATAATGTCATGTGCCCAATTAGCTATGAAAGACAATATTTTCAAATTTGAAGATACCATCTACTTGCAGGTCTCTGGGACCAGTATGGGCAGTGTTTTTGCGCCAAGTCTGGCGAATTTATATGTCCACTCATTTGAACAACAGCATGTTCTTACTTTGAACAATCCTTTTTTCGAGTCAATTCGCTTATGGAAGCGTTATATTGATGACGTGCTGGTGGTATGGCGAGGCAATCTTGATTCCATAATGAAATTTCAAGAATGGTTAAATACAAGGAATGATTTCCTTAAATTTACAGTTGAAGTAGATAAAAACAGAATAGCATTTTTGGATCTGTCAATTTTCACGACTCCAACTGGTCTAGAGAGTGAATTATATCGGAAACCAATGGCCCGGAATTCCTTGCTACGCTTTGATAGCCAGCATCCCAAATCTCTGCGAGAAAATTTGCCATATGGCCAGTTCCTCCGAATTCGGAGGAACTGTTCCACAATGGATAAATATAGAGAGCATTCAGAAAGCTTAGTGGAACAACTAAAAGAAAAGAAATATCCAAAAAAATGAATTAAACGAGCACAGAAGCGAGCCTCCAATAATAATCGAGAGGCACTACTTGAACCTCCAGTGGAAAAACCGCCTCTAGGTCACCTCACGTTTGTTAATACTTTCAGCTCTTTGACGAATGGCATACAAAAATGTGTCAGAAAACATTGGTGAATTTTGAATAGCTGTACAGACAAAATACCCCTGCCACTGTTCTCGCTGAAAAGAGGTACAAATCTGCGAGACAAATTAGTCCATACTCGACCAGCGGGCCGGATACAACGTGTGGTGGGCACATTGTGGGATCTTCCCGCAGTACAAGGACATTTTCCTTGTGGGTCCTGTGCCATCTGCCCTCAAACGAAACAATCGAAATCCATAGATATTGGGACTAATAGACCATGGATTCAAAAAAGCTTCACTAACTGTAATAGTGAGAATCTAATATATTTGATTACTTGTCCATGCAAGTCCCAATACGTGGGAATGACCACTCGGAAAGTGAAGTTGCGTATGTTGGAGCATAAAAGTACGTTCAGATGTAAGAAAACAACAACCAAGTTAACAAGACACTTTGTTGATCAAGCTCATAACGCAGAAGATTTTGTCTGGACAGTACTAGAAAAACCTTATATTCCTTCACATATTAGTGATGTATCCAACTTTCTATTTCTACGAGAGCAGAAATGGGTATACAAACTTTCTAGTGAAACATTGGGCTTGAACGACGCGATACCTTGGGTTTCGCTACATAGATAAAGATGTCAGTAACATATAAGAGACATATGGACTAGCGTTTGTGGTTAAACAAGTGCAACTACACAATATACTATATCATATTTGAGAGTGGTTCCATGTCAAATAAAATGTTTGGATTAATACAGATAAACTTAACGATTGTGCTATTTATGCTGATTGGGAGTAAATCCAGTTCCTTGACATTGATTGAACAGTTTAGTTATTTTAATAATAACTTATCATTGTATTGTTCTTTGCACCGAATCTGATATTCATAAGGAAGGTAAGAAGCTTAGAACTACCACTTCCTAGGCAAGTGACGTCATGTTGTAGTCCATAGTGACGAGGTACATCACGCCGCTTAGGCAACCTATGCCACTGCTAAATGATCGTTAACTTAGTCGATTGTGTCTTTGCATGAGCAGGATCACAAGATTAAATAGATCATTAGTTGTTCATATTGTTAGGATGGAGAAGTGACGCCGAATGAATTGTAGAAAACTATAAAACTACATTTCCCATCTGCGCTGACGCAAATGTGTAGTCTTGCATGACGTGATCAAAATGTGTAGCCTATAAATGCAAATGTGCTGACGAAAAAACTACAGTTCCCATCAACGTTGACGTAAATGTGTAGTCCTGCATGATGCGATCGAATCGCGACACATTAACATCAACACATTTCACCTGCAAGACGTGCACAATATAAAAGAGCCTTGGTTGTCCTGGTCTCGTTACCTCCATTCCTAGCTCAGTCGGAGCACGAGGCAACGACGGACAGGTAAGGCTTGACTAAGAAATCCTTTGTTAAGACTTAGTCGCAGTGCAGTTTGAGAGTCTTTGATCGTTTATGTAAGGATGCATGGCGATAAGTGAACTGTTGATAGGCTCAAGAAGATCGTGAGAGTTCCCTTCACTTGATCTTTAAGTTATCCGTCCAGTAATTTCTGGTTAGATTATTTTTGCAAGTTACAGAGGGGCAAGGTTCAATTAGTATAAGCATATGTAGTTAACTATGCATGACGATTGCATTTGCCATAGACCCGAATAGAAACGCAATTTGATTTTACCATTTTAGCGGTTCCTGCCTTAGATACGAGCAGAAGTGGAATAGGTGCGATCACTTGTGTGTCAAAAGTGGCAGCTAGATAAAACATCATTTAAAACGGGTTTCAAATTGGCCCCATGCAATTTAGTATTGATTTATAGAGGTGGAGTTTTTTGTGAAAGTCCACCCTATATGACAGTATAAAGCGCAGTTACGAGTGAGATTGTGTATGATGGCTGCACATCAATATGTTCTTTCCTGAGCGTGCCATTGAGCGATAATGTTTTTTTACTCAATGTGTATACTTATAAGATACACTTTCTCAGACATATAATGTAAGAGAGATTATGTGATCCATGTGACTATGACATATGGCGATATACTAAGCATGTTCTAAATAAAACCTTTCCCCTCCCCCTCCCCCCCCCCTTTTTTCATTTTGGGTTCTGGGTCTATGCCTGGTAGAGCGGGGCCTCTCTGACTGGAGTTGGTGCCGGGTGAGGTGAGGCCAAGTCCTCCTATTCTACGGGTGAGAATTTGTGTCTATATTATCTACTGGCGGTCGCCAGTAGATAGTTATAGTTAGGACCTATTTTCCATAGGAAATCCGCGACATTCTATTTGAAATAACTCTTGCGTCGGTTGACGAATCTTCGCGAAATTTTCAAACTTTATGGCCCGCTCCGGTCCGCTCCTACCCTGCAAGTCTCAGGGTGATTCGTCAAGCGGGGGCCGAGAAAAAAGGGGGGTCCCAAAACGTGTTTTCCCCATTAATTTTCCCATAGGAAACTTTAGACACGGCTACAGCCCGAACTGCTGAACGGAATTACACCAAATTTGGCAAAGAGGTAGTTCTTGGTTCAGAAAGAACCCTTTTGTTAAATGGTGTAAATCCGTTCAGTAGTTGCGGAGAAATTAAAAAAATAAGAGTCAAAAAATCAATTTCACATAGGAAAATTTAGGCAAGGCTACAGCCCGAACTGCTGAACGGAATTACACCAAATTTGGCAAAGAGGTAGTTCTTGGTTCAAAAAGAACCCTTTTTGTTAAATGGTGTAAATCCGTTCAGTAGTTGCTGAGAAAAACAAAAGTAAAAACACATATATATCTGGGCGGAGCCTAACCACACATGTCATCGTGAGATCTGATTGGCTGTCAGCACTTCATCCTGGAATGGCTGGCAGCCATCTTGGGACCAATATAAATGATAGTACCTCATTGAAATGCATTGTAGTGAATCAAAGATTTTGAGGGTTACCAAAAGGAGAACTATAAAGGGTGATAACAGACTTTAGTTACATTAGAATTCATTTGTTGATGGTACCATACTAATTTCAGGAATTGTGGTGTGTTCTAAGGTGATTTTACCCTGTGAAAAACCTTCTGCTGGTATATCATGAATCATGTTTGAGAGAAAACTATTTTCACATGCTTGTCCCATACAGTTTTGGAAGGTGCCCCAGAAGCTAAAATGAGAGCATATTTTCTGTAAATTCACATTATCTTTCTCAGTCATGTGAGAATGAAGTCTGACATTCTCAGTAAAACATGTACATCCAACAAGGGCAGAGACTGTCAGTTGATTCCTTTGTGTTCTACTGCAGCTTCCCAGAGTGTTCTAAAGAACAACTAGAGTGCTAACAGCCTTACTTATGACAAAAGTATGGCACACCTGAAGCCATCTTGATTGGAATAAACTGGTAACACTTAAAACATTTAATTTAAAAAGGAACAAAATGATGGGGTTCATCTTGTCATAGAAATTATGGTTAGTGCTCTGGAAAGAAAAATTAGGACATGTTTCAAGTGTGATCTCAAATATCTTCCTGTTATATTTCAACAGGAGCAGCCTGTCAGTTGATGCCTTTGTGTTCTACTGCAGCTTCCCAGAGTGTTCTAAAGAACAACTAGAGCGCTAACAGTCTTACTTATGACAAAAGTATGGCACACCTGAAGCCATCTTGATTGGAATAAACTGGTAACACTTAAAACATTTAATTTAAAAAGGAACAAAATGAGGGGGTTCATTTTGCCATAGAAATTATGGTTAGTGCTGTAGAAAGAAAAATTAGGACATGTTTTAAGTGAGATCTCAAATATCTTCCTGTTATATTTCAACAGGAGCAGCCTGTCAGTTGATGCCTTTGTGTTCTACTGCAGCTTCCCAGAGTGTTCTAAAGAACAACTAGAGTGCTAACAGCCTTACTTATGACAAAAGTATGGCACACCTGAAGCCATCTTGATTGGAATAAACTGGTAACACTTAAAACATTTAATTTAAAAGGAACAAAATGAGGGGGTTCATTTTGCCATAGAAATTATGGTTAGTCCTGCAAAAAGAAAATTTAGTGCATGTTTTAAGTGAGATCTCAAATCCTCTTCTATTTCATTAGAAAATTCTGACATGCAGACTGAAACAATCACTTTCAATACCAGCAGTAGACTTCCAGTTAACTCCTTGGTGAGCAGTAGCTTTACTACAGTGATCTAATGAACAACTAGAGTAATAACATTCTGAATTTATGGCAAATGTGTGACACATCTGAATGCCTTCTTGATGGAATCAAAGTAAAAAACTGAAAGCATTTCCTACTGAGGAGACTGCAGTAAATGAGGAAATTAGGAAACTTCATAACAAAGAAGTCTTCCAAGATGGCCACCAGTGAAAAAAGAGCCCAAATGTAGCACAAATATTACCGAGATGTAGCCCACATATAGCCCAATGACAAAAGTGTGCAAAACACTTTTTATTTTTAGTTTTTTTGCAGTTTTATGTAGTGCAGACTGGTCAGGTATTGGAGCGTTGCATCTTAAAACATGACCCCCTACACTACAAAAACACCACTGCACTACCCTAAACCCTAAAACACTACCCCAGCACGACCCCTACACTACACAAGCACCACTGCATATCCTAAACCCTAAAACACTACCCCCAGCATGACCCCCTACACTACACAAACACCACTGCACTACCCTAAACCCTAAAACACTACCCCAACACCACTGCACTAACCTAAATCCTAAAACACTACCCCCAGCACGACCCCCTACACTACCCAAACACCACTGCACTACCCTAAAACATGACCCCCTACACTACACAAACACCACTGCACTACCCTAAACCCTAAAACACTACCCCCAGCACGACCCCCTACACTACACAAGCACCACTGCACTACCCTAAACCCTAAAACACTACCCCCAGCACGACCCCCTACACTACACAAACACCACTTCACTACCTTAAACCCTAAAACACTACCCCCAGCACGACCCCCTACAATACCCAAACACCACTGCACTACCCTAAAACATGACCCCCTACACTACACAAACACCACTGCACTACTCTAAACTCTAAAACACTACCCCCAGCACGACCCCCTACACTACACAAGCACCACTGCACTACCCTAAACCCTAAAACACTACCCCCAGCACGACCCCCTACACTGCCCGAACACCACTGCACTGCCCTAAACCCTGAAACACCAGCCCCTGCACGACCCCCTACACTGCCTGAACACCACTGCACTGCCCTAAACCTAAAACACATACCCTAGCACGACCCCCTACACTGCCTGAACACCACTGCACTGCCCTAAACCCTGAAACACCACCCCCTTCACGACCCCCTACACTGCCCGAACACCACTGCACTGCCCTAAACCCTGAAACACCACCCCCAGCATGACCCCTACACTGCCCGAACACCACTGCACTGCCCTAAACCCTGAAACACTACCCCCAGCAAGACCTCCTACACTGCCCGAACACCACTGCACTGCCCTAAACCCTGAAACATCACCCCCAGCAAGACCCCCTACACTGCCCGAACACCACTGCCCTAAACCCTGAAACACCACCCCCAGCACGACCCCCTACACTGCCCAAACACCACTGCACTGCCCTAAACCCTGAAACACCACCCCCAGCAAGACCCCCTACACTGCCCGTACACCACTGCACTGCCCTAAACCCTGAAACACCACCCCTGCACGACCCCCTACACTGCCCGAACACTACTGCACTGCCCTAAACCCTGAAACACCATCCCCAGCACGACCCCCTACACTGCACGAACACCACTGCACTGCCCTAAACCCTGAAACACTACCCCCAGCAAGACCCCCTACACTGCCCGAACACCACTGCACTGCCCTAAACCCTGAAACACCACCCCCAGCAAGACCCCTACACTGCCCGAACACCACTGCCCTAAACCCTGAAACACCACCCCCAGCAAGACCCCCTACACTGCCCGAACACCACTGCACTGCCCTAAACCCTGAAACACCAGCCCCAGCACGACCCCTACACTGCCCGAACACCACTGCACTGCCCTAAACCCTAAAAACACCACCCCCTGCACGACCCCTACACTGCCCGAACACCACTGCACTGCCCTAAACCCTGAAACACCACCCCCAGCACGACCCCCTACACTGCCGAACACCACTGCACTGCCCTAAACCCTGAAACACCACCCCCTGCACGATCCCCTACACTGCCCGAACACTACTGCACTGCCCTAAACCCTGAAACACCACCCCCAGCACGACCCCCTACACTGCACGAACACCACTGCACTGCCCTAAACCCCGAAACACTACCCCCAGCAAGACCCCATACACTGCCCGAACACCACTGCCCTAAACCCTGAAACACCACCCCCAGCAAGACCCCCTACACTGCCCATACACCACTGCACTGCCCTAAACCCTGAAACACCACCCCCAGCATGACCCCCTACACTGCCCGAACACCACTGCACTGCCCTAAACCCTGAAACACCACCCCCAGCACGACCCCCTACACTGCCTGAACACCACTGCACTGCCCTAAACCATGAAACACCAGCCCCAGCACGACCCCCTACACTGCCCAAACACCACTGCACTGTCCTAAACCCTGAATCACCACCCCCAGCACGACCCCCTACACTGCCCGAACACCACTGCGCTGCCCTAAACCCTGAAACACCAGCCCCAGCACAACCCCGTACACTGCCCGAACACCACTGCACTGCCCTAAACCCTGAAACACCAGCCCCAGCACGACCGCCTACACTGCCCGAAAACCACTGCACTGCCCTAAACCCTGAAACACCAGCCCCAGCACGACCCCCTACACTTTCCGAACACCACTGCACTACCCTAAACCCTCAAACACCAGCCCCAGCACGACCCCCTACACTGCCCGAACACCACTGCACTGCCCTAAACCCTGAAACACCAGCCCCAGCAAGACCCCCTACACTGCCCGAACACCACTGCACTGCCCTAAACCCTGAAACACCACCCCCTGCATGACCCCCTACACTGCCCGAACACCACTGCACTGCCCTAAACCCTGAAACACCACCCCCAGCACGACCCCCTTTACTGCTCGAACACCACTGCACTGCCCCAAACCCTGAAACACCACCCACAGCACAACCCCCTACACTGCCCGAACACCACTGCCCTAAACACTGAAACACCACCCCCTGCACGACCCCCTACACTGCCCGAACACCACTGCACTGCCCTAAACCCTGAAACACCACCCCCTACACTGCCCGAACACCACTGCACTGCCCTAAACCCTGAAACACCCCCCCAGCACGACCCCCTACACTGCCCGTACACCGCTGCACTGCCCTAAACCCTAAAATACTACCCCCAGCACAACCCCCTACACTACCCGAACACGACTGCACTGCCCTAAACCCTCAAACACTACCCCCAGCACGACCCCCTACACTACACGAACACCACTGCACTGCCCTAAACCCTAAAACACTCCCCCCAGCACGACCCCCTACACTACCCGAACACCACTGCACTGCCCTAAACCCTAAAACACTACACCCCGCATGACCCCTACACTACCCAAAGACCAATGCACTACCCTAATCCCTAAAACACTACCCCCGCATGACCCCTACACTACCCTAAACCCTAAAACACTACCCCCGCACGACTCCCTACACTACCCAAAGACCACTGCACTACCCTAAACCCTAAAACACTACCCCTACACTACACAAACACCACTGCACTACCCTAAACCCTAAAACACTACCCCCAGCAGTACCCCTACACTACCCAAACACCACTGCACTACCCTAAATCACTACCCCCAGCACGACCCCTACACTACCCAAACACCACTGCACTACCCTAAACCCTAAAACACTACCCCCAGCACGACCCCCTACACTACCTAAACACCACTGCACTACCCTAAACCCTAAAACACTCCCCCCAGCACGACTCCCTACACTACCCAAACACCACTGCACTACCCTAAACCCTAAATCTACCCCCAGCATGACCCCCTACACTACACAAACACCACTGCACTACCCTAAACCCTAAAACACTACCCCCAGCACGACCCTCTTCACTACCTAAACACAACTGCACAATTTGTTACAGGCGTTGCAACGCAGGCCTGTGGTGCTTACTGGAAGTACCTAGTGGGCTAGTTGGGCCCCAGGGACCCTCAGGATTCAAGGTGACCTAATCCCCCAACTTAAAATGCACCACGGGGCGCGTTTGCACAGTGGTGAAGAGAGGGGGCGGTGCCATGAAAGATGTTTGGTGGAAGCTAGAAGACGCAGAAAATCGTCAAAGACGGAACAATCTGAGGCTTTTAGGGATACCCGAACATAGTGAGGGCAATGACATCAGGAAGTTTACTATTGATATGCTAAAAAATGCACTTCCGGAATTAGCACAATGGGATTGGGACAGAGAAATTCAACGCGTACATAGATTTCCCTTTACAATTTCAAAACGTCCGTCAAATTCTCAGTCATATCCACGTGCAATCTTGGTCTATTTTGGAAACTTTCTTCTGCGACAGGCTGTGTATGAGCTGACCAGACCTAATATGAAAAGAAAGTGGGAGAGCTTCTCTTTTCGCAAAACCAGATTTTGCCCACGCTACAGTGGAAAGAAGATGGAGGCTCAGGCAGCTCATTACACCCTTTCAAAATATCGGAGCTACAGCCTTTTTGCAGAATCCCGCTAAACTTAAAGTATCCATTCAAGGCCGGAATTATAACTTTACCTCAGAAATCCAAGCACAGAAGGTTTTGGAGGATATATCAACTGAGAATGCTAGACTTACCGAAAAACAATAGATTTCACCTCTAACAAGCATAGCTAAATAGAGATTGTGACGTTGACATGGTTATTAACCAAAAGACTGTTATGTTCTATATTTTCCCTGTTAAAAATTTTTTTCTTCGATTTGTTGAAAACATACGTAAGCACCGGTGGAGGGGAAGGAGGGGGAGTGGGTAAGAGCGGTTTCAGATGCTATCACACAGGCTCAGGATTGAGCCTGATTGCCATAAGAAGGGTAAGGGAGGGGGGTGGGGGAGTAGGGTGGGGGGAGAGAAACCTCAGACCTCAGACAAGGGACGAAGCTAAATTGTGTAACTAAGAGAAGCGAGCCATGGTATAAAAAGCAGATTGGAAATCAGGAAGAGCATATTGAGATGGTAATCATCAAAGAGGTGTATAAGCAGCCGGGTTTAGATACAGCTTTTAATGGGTAATCTGAAGATCCTCACTATTAATATTTGTGGACTTAATGATTTAAAAAAGAGACAAAGGGTAGCAGTGTATCTGCAAACAATCGGGGCTAACATTATTTGTCTTCAAGAGACCCATATTGAGGGGCCACAACGGCACCTACTTAAAACCCTAGGATATAGATTGATTACGGCTACTACACAAGGGACTAGAACCAGAGGGGTGGCAATTTTGGCGAAAGGGAATGAAATACAGATTGTTAGATCAGCGGCTGATAAATACGGGCAGTGGGCAATTGTAGAATGTCAAGTCAATCTTGTTAAAAAAATGACAATATGCTCAATATATGGAAGCGTCTTGGATGACCCTAGTGTGTTGGAGTTTATCTCTAACGAGCTGGCTCACTGGCCACTCCCACTGATAATATGTGGTGACTATAATCTAAACCTCCCTTGTGTGTGGTCTTTAAGTACAGAATTTCTATATAAGGAAGGAAACCAAAAGTATTCCAGGCCCTCAAAGAGCTTTGTCAAACTCATGGTCTGGTAGATTGTTGGCAAACAAAGCACCCAAATGATCCAGGCTATACGTTTTTTCTAACCCACATACAAAATTAGTGAGACTGGACTATATGTTTGTATCCAGTATTATAAATTCACGGTGTACAATAGATAAACTACCACGGGTGTTATCAGACCACAATCCTTTAATTTTGAATTTATTAGATGGGGGAATGAATAGGGTAGAGAAAACTGGACCTTTGAGAGATCTCTGTTGTTGAATGAAGAATATTGCCAACATATACATAAATGGATTCCAGAGTTTTTGGAATTTAACCTAGGGAGTACCTCGATCGAGATAGTCTGGGACGCCATGAAAGCTGGAATAAGGGGAGACGCTGCGATTCTCCTTAAATCTTAATAAAAAAGTTAAACAGGAAATGGTGGCATTACAAAGCAATCTGGCCATAGCCGAGGAGGGTCTGATGAGGGCTGTACAAGAGGGGCGTGAGATTAAAAGAGAGTTGGAACTAGTTTCTATTGCTAAAAATGCTATTAATAACATCTTCACGGAGAAGGCAATCATCAAAGCCACATTGAACAAGGAAATAACATATGAGTTGAGCGAGCAAGTGGGGCATCAGTTGGCTATAAGTACGAGACAACAGAATACTGCCAACCTAATCAGTGAGATAAAAGATCCGAGACTTGGACAAATAGTTGACCCTAAAGAGATAATAGCTGCATTTCATAGATATTATCAAAATTTATATAAGGAGACGGGCATAAGACAGGATGAGATTGTGAAATATCTGGATCTGGGTACACCTTTACGATTAGGACAGGAAGATCAAGATAATCTAGACGCTCTACCACAATGGGAGGAAATTTTACTTTCAATGAATAGTTTGGCTAAAGGGAAGGCAGCTGGAATGGATGGGATACCAATGGAATTTTATATACAATTCTTTAAGCCATTAAAAAGTATTCTAAGTGACCTTTTTATACATATATTTCAGGGTGGTAGACCTCCGGGGTCATGGTCCCGGGCCAAAATTGTGGTTTTTCTAAAAAAAAACAAAGAAGCTACAGAACTTGGATCATATCGTCCCATCACCCTGATTAATGGGGATTCCAAAATCTATTCGAAATTGTTAGCTAGCAGATTGGCGCCAATTATCCATAAAATTGTTTCGGGTCGCCAGCATGGGTTCATCCCGGGAGGTCTACCACCGACCACGTCCAGAGAGTGATTACACTTTTCGATATCACCGCAGTAACAGGAGACCCTATGGCACTTATATTACTAGATGCCGAAAAGGCTTTCGATAGGGTCTCCTGGAACTATCTCTGGGCAGCTATGTCGAGAAGCGGTATTAGAGCACCTTTTATCAAAGCTACACAAATGCTTTATACAACACCGGAGGCCGTTGTGATGGTAAATGGGATAGTCTCAGACAGGATAGTTATTACTAGAGGGACAAGACAGGGGTGCCCATGCTCGCCCCTGTTATTTGCAATTTTTATCGACCCCTTTATTCACAGACTGGAAAATAACTTATCAATATCACCAATACGGACATTAACGTGGGATACCAAGACACTGGCTTATGCGGATGACATAGCATTAATTACCACGGATCCGGTTATAGCAATTAAGGTAATAGAGGATGAGGCTAAACATTTTGGAGAGATTTCAGGGTATAAGTTAAACCGAGATAAAACCCAGATAGTGCTTAATAATAAACTTCAGATGAGGGATGATCGAGTAGTAGAGAAAGCGACGTACCTGGGAGTGAAAATCACAGCTAATCTGGATAATTTAGTCGAGGTTAATCTAGATCCATTAATTCAACATACTGAAAAAGATTTAAACAGGCTCAATAATCTATATCTAATGTTAGGGGTAGGTGTAACGTGATTAAAATGATTTTTCTTCCAAAATTCTTATATTTTTTTAGGACAATCTGTTTAGAGTTTTCTCCACATTGGTTTAAAACTATAGAAAACATGTTCTCACGGTTCATATGGGGATACAAAAGACCGCGCCGTGCAATCAAATTTTTAACATTGCCAAAAGATAGAGGTGGTTTTGCCCTCCCTAATTTTAAATTTTATTGGTTGGCCACAATATTAAATTACTGTAACAAACTATTGTCGGATAATAGTGGCAATCGAATTAGTAATATGATACCAACTCCTCAAGAACTTATTCTTGGCGACAAAGTAAACGGATACTTATGGCGGTATATGTATGACAATCACTTTTAAAAGTTCGTTTTAAAACACTCATGGGTATTCACAAAGCCTGGAATAATGTGCGGAAAGTTCTGGGCATAGGAAGATTATCATTTTATACATTACTATCTAAAAATAATAATCTTCCGGAAATATTTAATGACGTATGTATGAATAGATGGATAAACTCAGGGATAACACAATTAGGATGTTTTTACTCTACTTTCGGGCTGAAATCATTTGATGAACTTAAAACTGATTATGCATTAGACCAACGGGATTTTTTTAAATTTTTACAAATTAGAGATTTTTTATCAAAGAAAGGGGGTGGCAGAGCTAATTTCCAAGAGATTCAAATTATGGAAAAGATAACTAATAACAGAGCTGTCAAAATTGGAGAAATCTATGGGTATATAATGGCAACAATTCCAGATGATTTGGATAATTTCTCCAATAAATGGCAAGAGATACTAGGGATAACGTCTGAAACCTTTTTTAAATCATATGAATTATCTCAGTCTATATTGATGTCTGCAAGACTACAAGCCCAGTATTACAAGACAATTTTTCAATTGTACTATACTCCAAATAAGATAGCCAAATGGGGACCGGTAAGGGAACGGTATGTCCACGGTGCGCCCTATATGAGGCCGATAGTGTACATATATTTGCATTATGTCATCATCTACAGGCACTAATTTCTGAAATATCGATGTTCCTATCAGAGATTTGTAAAGTAAGAATAGAAATCACTGTGGGAGAAATAATGTTGGGCATTGATGGAGATATTCGCTCAAAAAGATTCCAAGGATTGATATTTATGTCAATGGCAGTTTTTAGAATGTGTCTGGCCTCTGCATGGTTGGATCCAAATCTGCCAGTATTCCAACAATGGCATGCCCGCCTGCTGGCAACGTATAGCTTGGAGAGTGCTATTTACAGAAGGAAAGGCAGGACAAAACGAAAAAAAGGGTTAAGTATATGGGATCCCCTAAGCCAGTGGATACAAACACGATAAAAAGCAAAATTGTAGCTCAGGTGTACCAAGTAATGGTATTATAAGTACCCATATTGAATTTAATATTGAATTTATAAATTTAATGAATTTAGCTGCACTAGCGAGATTTTGTATGTGTTGTCGCTTTATTATGCACGATGTAATTTGCTGTGTTAATAATTTAAGGTCTGAGGAGGAGGGAGGTGGGGTTGGGGGGGCTATGTATGTATTTAAAACTCAATAAAAAAATATTTTAAAAAAATAAATAAAATGCACCACGGGGCGCGTTTGCACAGTGGTGAAGGGAGGGGGCGGGGCCTCAGGTGACATGTGCGCAAACACGCCCTGTGGTGCGTTTTAAGTTGGGGAATTAATTCCCTTTGAATCCTGAGGGACCCTGGGGGCCAACTAGCCCACCAGGTACCTTCAGTAAGCACAACAGAGTTGCGTTTCAGAGAGGTGAAAGAAGGTGCGTGGCCTCGGAACGCCTCTCTGCAACTCAGCTCTGTGGTCCTAACTGTAGGTACCTGGGGGGCTAGTTGGGCCCCAGGGACCCTCAGAATTCAAGGGGACTTAATCCCGCAACTTAAAACGCGCCACGGGGTGCGTTTGCACACATGTCACCTCAGGCCCCCTCCCTTCACCACTGTGCAAACGCGCCCTGTAGCGCGTTTTAAGAGGTAGTTTTAATCCCCCTGCCCTATTATGTACTAGGGACTTGCAGAGGAGGTCATGCTAATCACAGGGGTACCCCAACGCATAGTGTTCCCTAGTGTATGTAGGTGTTTTCACTGTATTCTAAGTGTCTTTTAGCATAGCACTGGCTCTGGTTAGTCAGAGTCAGTTACCACCAGTACCCGTCTGAAAAAGTTGTGGGCACAGGATGATTTTGCAACAAGGCCTCTTTCTGCTCCTCTGTTGGTTCTTTATGCACATCTTTTGCTTCTTTCTGTGCGTTTTTTCTTCTTTCTTCACATGTCCTACCTCTGTAGGCATAGTTAGAAACTAGCATTTAAAAAACCTTTGAAATTCACTTAAAAAATCATAGGTTTCAGGCACGTTATAGTTAGAAATTAGCATTTAAAAAACCTTTGAAATTCACTGAAAAAACCATAGGTTTCAGACACGTTATAGTTAGAAATTAGCATTTAAAAAACCTTTGAAATTCACTGAAAAAACCATAGGTTTTAGGGACAGTTATAGTTAGTTGGACATTTCACTCATACAAAACCATAGAAATTCCCCCGTTATAGTTAGTTCAGCTAACTATAACTCGCGCCTCGCAATGCACTGCTGATGACGTCACATATCACATCACTCATGACATGGTCAGTGACATCACTGATGACATCACTGATGACATCTCAAATGACATCACTGATGACATCATCCATGTGATAATTTCATGCATCTTCTCACACCCTAATATAACTTTTGATACACCCACTCTAAATTACAGACTGCCATTCTCAAAACCATAGACACTCCAACACCAAAAACTACATACCCACTCACTGATTCTTAGGTCTACACACACATCCACTCACTCACCAGTACAGTCACTCATACTTAGTCACTCAGTACAGGACTATCATATGCACTCATACACCTATATAAACACTCACACACCACCACTCATCCATAGAGGTACTCACACACCTAGTCAGTCATGCAAAAACGTAATCACACACCCATTTATTCACCTATACAGTTATACACACACCAGCTCACTTACTCATACAAATACTAGCACATTCTTACGCTCTTATACAATCACTGATACAAGTACACACTCATCCATACAGCCACTCTCACAATCACACACTCTCAGTTATAGCCATTTATATACTCCAACACACATATATACTGCCTTTCACATATGTAGTTACTCACACATGTACCACTGGGATATACATTCAATCACTAACACACCCATACACACACTCACCCACCCATACAGTCCATCACAGATGCACTCTTGAAACCATGCACCCAGTGAATCACCAACTCACACATCTATGCACAGAGTCACACACACCCCACCCACACAAACACTCAGGCACCCATACAGATACTCAGACAATCAATCAATAACCCATGTAGACACTCATGTAGCTATTCAGAATGCCATGCAGCCGCTTACAAACCAACAGACAGACGGATACAGACATTCACACAGTTTAGTCACTAACCCATGCATTCAGTAAGATACATTTAATCACTCACTTGTAGAGTCAGTCACTCACGTACTAAATCATCCATTCAGACACTTATACACCCACTCATTCTTCAATACACCTTTCCCTATATATATTAAACATATTTAAACTTTACAGAAACACTCCGTCACTGGATGATGTCATCAGTGATGTCATCAGTGATGTCATTTGAGATGTCATCAGTGATGTCATCAGTGATGTCGCTGACCATGTCATGAGTTATGTGATGTCATCAGCAGTGCATTGCGGGGACGCGAGTTATAGTTAGCTGAACTAACTATAACGGGGGAATTTCTATGGTTTTGTACGAGTGAAATGTCCAACTAACTATAA
The DNA here is from genome assembly GCA_963921515.1 of Calotriton arnoldi. Taxonomy (NCBI): domain Eukaryota; kingdom Metazoa; phylum Chordata; class Amphibia; order Caudata; family Salamandridae; genus Calotriton; species Calotriton arnoldi. Next base: position 838,676 of record CAWUFW010001115.1, read on the forward strand.
CTGTCCCTATAACCTATGGTTTTTTCAATGAATTTCAAAGGTTTTTTAAATGCTAATTTCTAACTATAACGTGTCTGAAACCTATGGTATTTTCAGTGAATATTAGATATATTATATTTTTTGATCTATGAGCTGACTTAGTGATGTGAATTATTTGATTATGTTGTCACTACTAATGTTATCCTTTGTGCTTTACAGATGTCCTACACATCTGGTAGATACAGAGGATCAGTATAAGATATCAGAGGTTGTATCAAATCCAACCTGTATGTATGTATAAACTATGTTTTCATTTTCTCACTTTTTGGAGCAATGCAGTAGCAAATAAATTTATGGTGAGGTCCTGAAGAAAGCCGTGGACCGGATGTCCAATTGGCTGAAACATGCCGACCGTTTTGAAGCAGTAATTAGTTTGAACTGCTATAATATTCCCCCTCTTTTTCACTGGTTTTAATTAGGATTGCATTAGATATTGGTGTGAAGATCAAGTTCTTTTTCTTTTGCAAATCCTATTTTAATCACGTACTCTATTTCTTGCACTGCACTCTTTCTACTGGAGATTATTCTGGGGGTCAGATACAATCTCTAACCTTCTTTTATGTTCTCCTTTTCTTCTGAAAGACCTAAGAAAGGAGACACTCTATCCAGTATTCCTCGATGATCAAGAGGATAGATGGAAGGTTGGCTGGGAACCCAAATGATGATAAATGCTCACTTCGGTGTGTGATGGGATTCCAATAATCCTGAAGGGTTATTTCATCTTATAACTATCTATATTCTTTTTAGTGACACTCAAATATTGAGCACAGTACTCTATATTAATGATTCATATATTGGGATAAACAGTTAGCAGAAGAGACCACGGATTATATGGATGTTTTTGTGATTAATGGAATAGGGGATTTAATCCGTTTAAGGTCTATAAATTTCCCTTGGACCCTTTTTTCGTTGTTTGTTTGGGATTTTACAGTTGACAAATATTAAACCAAAGTACCTGACATACTTAGAATGTCCTTTTTTCCCAGCATGCCTTGGACCGACTCACTGTGTGAATTGATGCAGACAGTAAACACAGTACATTCATGGTATTTCAAGCCACGCCATACATAGGTGTCAGGGAGTAGATGCTGTGAATGTCCATGTTTCCACCTTCTTGAAGGCTGGTGGACAGGCTGACTGCTCCCAGTAGCCAGGGGGCCGCCCTGCAGAGCATAGTATGCATGAAAGTTGGCAAATGTCTCCTTAAAAGAGGAAAAAAGAGCTCCCTGGCAATCTTGTTGCTCTTAATTGAAGATAATAATTGGTTTGAAGAATTACACAAAAGCACCAACCTCCTCCTGACACGGCATGGGCGACCCACCATCTTGGACTGGCCTCCTGCAAATGACTTACCCAGGCTTCCTTTGGGAAATCCATGGCATTCACAAGGTGGTCAAAGAAGAAGCCAAAGTCTTGCATCCTTTGACTGGCACAGTGATCTCTGCACCTCACCCACATGCCTGGAGCTCCACCCTGCCACAAAACACTCCTCCAGGCAACACCCAAGCAGCTGAAGCAACACGTGCACCCTACACGTGCACCCAACACGTGCACCCAACACATGCACCCAACACGTGCACCCAACACGTGCACCCAACACATGCACCCAACACGTGCACCCAACACGTGCACCCAACACATGCACCCAACACGTGCACCCAACACGTGCACCCAACATGTACCGAGTGCTGCTTCGGATTCCATGTGAACACACATGCAAGCTGCTCTTTCTCCTCACTGGCTCACACGAACCTTCTGGGATGCTCAGAATCCAATCTTGGAAGAGTTTGACAATGGAGTGGGTGCCCAGTGCCATGTCTGCTGTAGAGCGCCAGCTTTAAGGGGATTGTCTATGTCTGCGCGACATTTACATCATTTCCTTTGATGAAACTGTGCAAAATGGCCAAAACATGACATATTATTGTGTTATATGCCAGTCTAGCACTTTGCAATAATTTTAGCACAAAATTGATTCTCTCTTGACTTAGGACACAAGTATGCATATTGTGGTAAACAAAATAGAGCGAAATGGCAACAGCCTCTGTCTGTTCTGTTCAGGTTCTTCTTATGCTCCAACAATAGGATTTTTACCTGATTGACCTTAATTACACAATGTTCCATATTCTTTGGTATTTTGCATTACAAGCATAACATGAAATGATGAAACTTATGCAAGATTTCACCAGCGTAAAGTAAATTTCACTTGGGCCTACTATTTTCAATGGCAGAGCCAGCTGTCCGCCGCAGTCAGAGACACAAGGATCCCCCAAATCCAATTGAGAAGGGGAAACTAAGAGGTTGGTGCTCTGGGCATCAACCAAAATTGTTCTAATGCTCTTCATGCCAACCACTGAATGACCCTGTTATTCCTTTCAAAATGATAATAACACTATTTGGGCAGCATCCTCATTGTGAAAGATATATCAGCGAGCTGTCGATGAATGGTGGGCAGCAAAACTATCATCTGGGAAGGAGATTGTCAAATAAACATAGTTTCAAAGGGATAGATGAGACAGGAAGTAGAATGAGATGGTCGGCCAGCTTCTGGACCAGGCAGTGGGAGACAGCATGCCACAGTCCCAGGGAAGCAAGGCATTCTCTGGAATTCCACTTAGACTTTTTGGAAATAGTAAGCTGTAGACATCAAGGTCTAAAGAAGGAGAAGGGGACAGCACAACCTCTCCCTCTGAAAAATCCCCTAAGGCAGGTTGAGCCCACAGGCACTGCCCTGGCCCCTCCCTTCCCACTGGATGGAAGCCATGAATAGCACTTCTTCCCGCCTGTATCTTCAGTTAGAAAGACCTACTCTGATGTGATGTGGACAGTAAGGGGCAAATGGAAGAGGGTTGGAGCAGAAAGTGGAACTGCTGAGCGCTTCAGACTCACACCACTGAACGTCAGACACCCCTTACAGAGCTCACTAAACAAGTCCAAAAGGTCATATCTTATATGCAACAATGCATCCTAAGTAACCCTGGGCAAAGCACTACGCTACGCTCGCGTAGTTTGCGAAGTTTGCGCTACTTCGCACTACGTGGATTGCATGTAGCACAGTGCGAACATGCGTAGCGTAGTGCAGCGGTCATTTTTTGCTTGCTCGCGATCCTCAACGTCAAGTTGGCGACTGCGAGCAAGCAAAATGACATCCCGGCGAGACTTTTTCCTCGTTCGCGATCAGCAACATCAAGTTGCCGATCGCGAGCGTGGAAAATAAACCTCCCGGCGAGATTCTTAACACGGGGAGGTCAGGTTTCTCATTGCGAGTGGTCGCGTATGCTCGCGACCGCTCGCGAAGAGAAACTACCAGTCCGCGTTGAGAAAGCTGCCGCTCGAGTAAAAATCTACTCGAGCGGCAGTAAAAGACAGCTCGCACTGTGCAAGATGCCGTTTTCAATGATTGCACAGTGCGGACAAGCATCCGGCACTGTGCAATCATCGCGAACAGCGCACTACGCAGTTCGCGTAGTGCTACGCGTAGCTTCGCGTAGCGCTACTTCGCGAACTACGCCCAGGGTTAATCCTAAGCTACAGAGTGATGTGTGGTTTCCTCATAGTATTCCAGCTGTCTAATGATGTAGGATCTCTAGTTTGTGTAACTGTTCCTCGGTCTCTGGAAAGGCCCCACCCTCAAGCATCAGAGTGTGAATGCTTTCTTCTGCTCCAACTCTCAACTTCTAAACCTGCCTACATCACTGCCACAAAGCACTCTAAATCTCTTCCTTGCAATGATTGATATCAGTCTATTGTTAGTGACTGCAACCATTCGAGTGAGTCCTCCAACATGAGAAAACTCCTTCTTAAAAATCCCTCTCCAACAACTTGTATGTCTTGTCACCATCTGCATGGTAGCTATGCACTTGTGCGGACACTACGAAAGCAGCGGAGCCGCTGGCGCCGGCTTGTGTGTGTCTGTGGGTGTGGTAGGTTAAGTGCCACTTACCTCATTGTGATGTCCCATGGCATCTTGTGTTGGATTTCCTCCATTGCTGAGTCAAACCTGCCATAAGAACAAACCATACATGTCTGTGGTAACCACCGGAGCTATCTTCAAAAGACTGAGACTTGCTAAATACACAGATTTCAGCAATGGTGACTTGACCTTCTAAGATGTCTCCAGCCTTCTTGTGACAAATAAAGTGAGTGAAAACATCAGTAGTACTTACAATACTTCTCCTGGTGTTAATTTCAGGCCATAATTTATGATTCGTAGTTCAATGTGCCAAAGAACTCTTCAGTACCTTTTCATACAAAGACCCGCTGTTGGTTTCTAGAACATAATATGGATTTACATGGTGCCTGGACAGGCAGGTGAGGACATGACATGAGTCTTCAATTTTCCTATTATTGAGCTACAAAGGGCCAGAGCCAGATATTGCATGAGGGAAAAGCACAAGAGGCTCCTGACAACGATCTAGTGGAAGGCACAGTGAGAAACTCTCACTACCTTCAGCCTCCCCTCCAGAGCTCTCACTCATGCCAGTTAGGATGGAAATGCCCCCTGCAAGGGGTACAGTTGTTTTTACCTGCCCTGACTGCACAACTATGTGTATCTGATATCTTGGCTTTTGATGTTGGCCCTATCCTCACTCCAATCTGACATAAGTGGGGTCCTGAACCTCCCCTGTGGCCTGCACATGGAGGAACTGTCCAGGAAGAGTTAAGTGCAGCATGACCGTGGTGTGGCGGGTCAGCAGACGTGGAATTTTATGAAGAGTGATCTGTGTGCCCTGACATCGGCAGGCACCACACTTTTCTATGAAATTCAACTTGGGAATTGTGAAGCTGCGGTGGGAACTGGGCTGCTGTGCCCGAATCATGAGCCTGCGCCATGATCTGGCTGCTGTGCCTGAATCATGAGCCTGCGCCATGATCTGGCTGCTGTGCCCGAATCATGAGCCTGTGCCATGGTCTGCGCTGCTGTGCCCGAATCATGAGCCTGCGCCATGATCTGGGCCGATGTGGTCGAATCATGAGCCTGCGCCATGATCAGGGCTGCTGTGCCCGAATCATGAGCCTGCACCTTGATCTGGGCTGCTGTTCCCGAATCATGAGCCTGCGCCATGATCCGGGCTGCTGTGCCTGAATCATGAGCCTGTGCCATGATCCGGGCTGCTGTGCCCGAATCATGAGCCTGCGCCATGATCTGGGCCGATGTGGCCAAATCATGAACCTGTGTCATAATCTGGGCTGCTGTGCCCGAATCATGAACCTGCGCCATGATCCGGGCTGCTGTGCCCAAATCATGAGCCTGCGCCAAGATCTGGGCTGCTGTGCCCGAATCATGAGCCTGCGCCATGATCTGGGCTGCTGTGCCCGAATCATGAACCTGTGCCATGGTCTGCGCTGCTGTGCCCGAATCACGAGCCTGCGCCATGATCTGGGTCGATGTGGCCGAATCATGAGCCTGCGCCATGATCTGGGCTGCTGTGCCCGAATCATGAGCCTGCGCCATGATCTGGGCTGCTGTGCCCGAATCATGAGCCTGCGCCATGATCCGGGCTGCTGTGCCCGAATCATGAGCCTGCGCCATGATCCGGGCTGCTGTGCCCGAATCATGAGCCTGCGCCATGATCTGGGCCGATGTGGCCGAATCATGAGCCTGTGTCATAATCTGGGCTGCTGTGCCCGAATCATGAGCCTGAGCCATGATCTGGGCTGCTGTGGCCGAATCATGAGCCTGCACCATGATCTGGGCTGCTTTGCCCGAATCATGAGCCTGTGCCATGGTCTGGGCCGATGTGGCCGAATCATGAGCCTGCGCCATGATCTGGGCTGCTTCGCCTGAATCATGAGCCTGCGCCAAAATCTGGGCTGCTGTGCCCGAATCATGAGCCTGCGCCATGATCCGGGTTGCTGTGCCCGAATCATGAGCCTGCGCCATGATCTGGGCTGATGTGGCCGAATCATGAGCCTGTGTCATAATCTGGGCTGCTGTGCCCGAATCATGAGCCTGCGCTATGATCCGGGCTGCTGTGCCCGAATCATGAGCCTGCGCCATGATCTGGGCTGCTGTGCTCAAACCTGTTGCATGATCTGAGATACTGTGCCCAAAGCGTGAAGCTGCAGAGGGACCTGAGCCGCTGCACATTAATTCTACAGCTATTATGTGACCTGAGCTGAAGTGCCCAAATCCTGAAGCTGCAGTGTGACCTAAGCCATTACCCAAGCTGAGAGAGTGGTATGAACTGACCTGTGACCCCCAACCAGTCAGTGAGGTCTTTGCAAATCCTTGCTTTTTGCTTGAGCCTGGGCTGTGCATGGCCACACCAATGCAGACCTAGCCAAACCGATCAGGGCTGCACCCGCTGAACCAGGCATCAGAAAACCAGCACTTCATTCAACATCTGTTGACGGACCAGAGTACCCTCATCATTGCAGATGTAACTCTCAAGGAGGCCAAAAGGAACCACAGACTCAGGTTCCGCCCAGAAGAACGGGAGTGGACAAGTCAAAGAGGCGCAAGGTGGCCGCTGAGAACACCATCCCACAGATGGAGTTGCTTGTTAGTTGAGAAACATTGCAAAAGAGACTGAGTGAAGCTACAAGAGCATTGGAGGGAAATTAGTAAGACTGGGTGAAATTTAGATTATTGTGGTGTTATCTTGCACAATTTCTGTAATTTTGCATCACCCTTGCTACATGAAATTTCCTAAATATCATCACTATTAAGCCACGTCATGTAATTATGCGCTGTTCACAGTCAACATGTAGTGCAAGCGCATGGGAACACAAACAGAACACGAGCAGCGGTTGTTCGCAGGGCTTTTATTTTTTGTGCTACTTGTTTAGGGCAAAATGCATCATCACCTCCAAAAGCAACATGTGGACGAATTTAGCACTAAAATATAGTGACAAATGCTGGCTTTGTATTTCACGTAATTAGACAAATTCCACACACCTTAGCAATCTGCAATTGACCCTTACCTGAAGCATTGATCTAGGCAGATATTGACATGGACCAAAAAGAGTATCTGGGGCCAATAGCCGGAGGAAACACAGACTTATCCCAGCCCCAGTATACTAAATTGCATTGTGTACATTTTCATATGTGTACTATTTAGCTCTAGTGTGCATTAAAGTACTTCTATTCTTGAAAATCAAGCACTGGGTTGGACAATCATTTATTATACTAATGAGTGTTTGTTGAGTGCTAACCTCGAGTCCCTGGGAAACCTGTAAAGTACGTTTAAGGAAAGTGGATCTGCTTTCATGGTTACCCCCACTTTTTGCTGTTGTTATGCTGTTTTCTGGCTAGTCTGACTGGGATCCTACTAATCAGGACTCCAGTCACTGTGCTGTCTCCCGAAAATTGACTATGGTAAGTACTTTGGTACCTTCACAATTGGCCACTGGTGTACCCTCCTAAGTCCCGAGTATATGGTATTAAGGTACCCAGGGCATAGGTACACCAGGTGTCTCCCATGGGCTGCAACATGTATTGTATTATGCCACCCACGAGAGACAACTCAAACTGTGTTACAGGCCTGCCATTGTAGCCTGTGTGAGTTGGTGCTAGCACCACTTACAACGGATCTAAGTTTCCTTATATCTAAGGTCACTGCACTTAAAATGTATAAGTCATCCCTATGACAGGCTCTTCAGTCCTGAGGGCAGGGTGCTTGGTTCTAAGTGTGAGCGCATGGGAACACAAACAGAACACGAGCAGCGGTTGTTCGCAGGGCTTTTATTTTTTGTGCTACTTGTTTAGGGCAAAATGCATCATCACCTCCAAAAGCAACATGTGGACGAATTTAGCACTAAAATATAGTGACAAATGCTGGCTTTGCATTTCACGTAATTAGACAAATTCCACACACCTTAGCAATCTGCAATTGACCCTTACCTGAAGCATTGATCTAGGCAGATATTGACATGGACCATAAAGAGTATCTGGGGCCAATAGCCGGAGGAAACACAGACTTATCCCAGCCCCAGTATACTAAATTGCATTGTGTACATTTTCATATGTGTACTATTTAGCTCTAGTGTGCATTAAAGTACTTCTATTCTTGAAAATCAAGCACTGGGTTGGACAATCATTTATTATACTAATGAGTGTTTGTTGAGTGCTAACCTCGAGTCCCTGGGAAACCTGTAAAGTACGTTTAAGGAAAGTGGATCTGCTTTCATGGTTACCCCCACTTTTTGCTGTTGTTATGCTGTTTTCTGACTAGTCTGACTGGGATCCTGCTAATCAGGACTCCAGTCACTGTGCTGTCTCCCGAAAATTGACTATGGTAAGTACTTTGGTACCTTCACAATTGGCCACTGGTGTACCCTCCTAAGTCCCGAGTATATGGTATTAAGGTACCCAGGGCATAGGTACACCAGGTGTCTCCCATGGGCTGCAACATGTATTGTATTATGCCACCCACGAGAGACAACTCAAACTGTGTTACAGGCCTGCCATTGTAGCCTGTGTGAGTTGGTGCTAGCACCACTTACAACGGATCTAAGTTTCCTTATATCTAAGGTCACTGCACTTAAAATGTATAAGTCATCCCTATGACAGGCTCTTCAGTCCTGAGGGCAGGGTGCTTGGTTCTAAGTGTGAGCATGCCCCTGCATGAGCAGGACACCCCTACGACCCTCGGAGTCCATTCTCCAGGCTTTGTAACTGCGGTCAGTCATTTATTACATGTAGTGGACATCAAGTCAATTACAAAGATGTCCAACTATATATTGGCTGCACCAAACCTGGTCATGTTTGGTATCAAACATGCTCGAATCCTACCTTAACACTGATTCCAGTGTTGGATGTAGTATCCCATGTACTGGGGGGCTCCCATAGGGAGCCCCCCGTATTCCCGATACTAGCCTTTAAGGATCTAACAGCAAGCTAGTGCTGCTGCCATCCACAGACATGATTTTGCCCTCCGGCTGCTGAGCTGAGCTTGAGCAGGGGAAGGTAGAAAAATAGGTTTCCTGTCACAGGGAGGTGTAACCACCTCCCAGACAGGACTTCCTGTATTGGGCTGGGGTGGGGGCGCTTGCCAGCGCCACCAGACTGCTTTAAAGGGCACATTTGGTGCCCTCCTTGCATTCTACAGTTAGAACCAGTTCAGGCAGCCTTTGGCTCCTGCTCTGGCATGAAACTGGACAAAGGACTTGGGAGTATCCTCCCCTTTATCCAGCCTCTCCTCAGGGATGGACCACTGAATTATCCCAACCCTTCCCCTAGGATACTTAAGGGCTTACCTCTGGGTGGGTCTTCAGATCCATCGTGGGACAAGATTCAGATCTGAAACCACTTCAACTTCAACTGTCTAGGCTCCTTGGCCTTTGTTGGACATTGCCAGGAACTGAGACTGCATCCAGGAAGATTCCTGCTGCTCCTGGTCTCCTCGCCCTGCCAATTCTCTGCATCATCTGTGCCTGTGCTTCATCCAGATTCTCCTCCAGGACTGTGGGCATCAAAGACACTCAAAGTAATCTCCCTTGGAGTGAAGGAGCCACTTCCCTGCATCTGCAGGCACCGCAATGAAGCTGACCGGTCTGCTGCTCCTGAGTTCCCACGGACTCCGAAAGGTTCAGCAACACAGGTCATGGTTCTGCAACTCCCTCAAGGCCTTCACTGTCTTCTCAGCAAGTTTGAGGCCATGATCCCTTGTCAAAACCACTGGAACAGTACCCCTGTGCACCATGTTGACTTGCCATTCCCAAGGTTTGTTGACTCTGTCCTCCAAAGATCTTCAGCCTTCAAGAAGCTCCAGACTCCAGCATCTCTTCCTGCCAAGGCCTTCATCCTCACTGCATCCTCTGGACCATGGGCCTGCATCTTTGGTGAACTGCTGGTCCTCTTGAAAGTCTTCTTTGGCTGCAGTGGACTCCCCTGCTTGCTCGGGGCGTGCTCTGACTCTCCTGCACTTGGTGAGTCCCTTGGACCTTGCTGGTCTTGACACTGCACCTTCTTCGTTTACCATATCTGTTACTGCTGCCAAGGCTTTTTGATGCTCCTGCCAGACACCAACCCCCCGGTGCTCGACTTCCAATGTGAGACAGCGTGTGAATGGCTCCTGGTCTTCCACAGCATCGCCTGGTGCTCACAGCTGCAGTTACAAGGTCACCGTCAACTCTCCAGCTGCTTCCATCATCGGTTGTCATTGATGTTCCGTGCCTCCTGGTCACTCCCAAGTAGCATAGACTCTGTCCCCTCTGCTTGCAGGTACTCCTCTTCAAGAATCCATCCTTGGATTCCACCAGACTCTTTCACCTTCTACGCCAGCGGCATCTTTACTGAAGTCCTCCATTGTGGTCTACAGCGGTTTCTGATGTCACTTCGCATCTATGCACCCGTCTTCCCTGGTGTAGGTATCCTGGTTCCCAGGGTAGTCACAGGTGGGGTGACTCTCCAACCTTCCATCTTCCACAAGGTTTCTTCAGGGTCCACTGGGAAGGGTCCTTCTTCTTGAAAACTGCAACTGTGACTTTCCCATTGACTTGCATTGAGTACGCAACTGTTTTTCTACTTTGCACACAGCCTCCGTGGGGTTCCTGGGTACTTACTTTGGGTCCCCAGCTCTTCTGAATCTTCTGGTCCAAGTCTCAAATTCGGTTGCAGTTCACATTCCACTTCCTTAGTATATGGTCTGGTCTCCCCCTGGAGACCACTGTGTATTTGTGCTACTTATCTGTTCTACTTTTTGAAATATTGTGTGTATTGTGTTGATATCTCCGGGTAGGAGATAGCCCAATGTGTTAGTGAGGGTTTATTATAAATAAATATAGCTATTTTTATAACTGCACCGTGTGGTTCTTTTTCGTTTAACCTACACTATATGATTAGACACTGGTAAACCGAGCTGCTTAACACTCCTTCTGGACTAAGCCTGAAGGCTGATCTCCTCAGCTACCAGAGAGCTTTCTAGGGTTGTCTAAGGCCACTAAAATCACTATAAGGGTTGTCTGGATTAGTGCAAGGTGCTTCACTTAAATAAGTGTGCACCATATACTAAGCCAACCTCATACATAGCTAAGTAAAAAATTGTATTGTTTCCTGTTATTTTAAACCATAACAATTAGCAAATTTGATGTAGAGACATCAACAGATAGGGAAGATTCCTGGCTGAGGACGCGCTCCACATTCATCAACAATTGAATCCCTCGAAGTAAAGCGCATAATGTTTTGAACATTTGCACGCTTCTTAAAATCACAATATAGACTCTTACATTTACAGTACAGTTTGTTATTTAACGGCTCAGCCACTGCTCATCAGCATTGGCTCCTGCTAGATAAAGTGCATTATGTTTTAAATATTTGTGGAATTCTTAGAATTACAGTAGCAACAAAACAGTAACAATTTAATCTAATATATAGTGGTTCAGCCGCCATACATCCTTTGACAGTGCGTTGCACTTGAAATAATATACGGCTCTACGCATAACTGTAGTAGCCAGATACTATATATTAGCAAGCCTGTGGCTCTCCTTCATTAACTAAACAATCCTAAGAATTAGATATGGGTGGTCCCCAGCTAGAATTAATTTGTTGCTAAAGACTTAATTAGCAAACAGTAAGACTGATTACTAAAGTGAATTATGCAGTAAGCAACATGGGCTATTCTTAACCTGGAATTGGTAAAGAAAGGAAATATTGCTACCTTATCTGGAAACAGCACTTATGGTCATCCTCTTATAGGCTTCCCTGAGAAACTTCAACAACCTACCTCAAAGCTGTGCATTCAGGCATGTTGTTATCACTGTTTTTCATTGCTTTATACCTAGGTGGGCAAATACTGGTTTTAGCCAGAAGCACCTTAGGGGGCATTTGCATGAACCAGCTTGCAGCACTCTTGCCCCACGCAGCATGGTGCAAGAGCTGCACAAACCCTAAATGTGATTTATGAAGCCAGGCAAGGCAAGTTTACAGGGCTTCATAAATCTGGAGGAAAGCAACACGTCTCAAATCGCTGACTTGTCTTACTTTGCACTAGGGAGGTGTTTCATGGGTGTTGCGTTGGTGTTGCGTGGGTGTTCCCATGCAACTCCCATGGGTTTTGACGCATTCCTGGAGTTACCAGAACTGGAAAACCTGGGAATGTGCCAAAAAAATACGCCTTCCCAGAGAGGCATAACGAGGAGAAATATCGTTATTTCTTCTCATTACTTCCTCTTTCTATGTGTGTCGCATTCTGCAGCACACAAAGATATTTGAATCAGGCCTGGTTTTGTGCAGGAAGGTGCCCCTTCCTGCACAAAAACAATACTGCATGCAACACAGGCATCCTTACACCATGGTGCAAGGGTGGCTCTATTGATGCTAGGCAGCCAAAATGGCACTAGGGCAAGAGAAAAGGCAGGGATGTGGTGTTTTGCCTTAAATATGGTGCATTCCTGTCCTTTCCCTATCACGCAGTGCAGTGCAGCAAGGTGACTTGTTGCGCTGCACTGCGTGACAATCTCGTAAATCTAACCCCAAATCCTTTAGGCCAGTGCAAAGACACACAACATGCAACAGAGATTCTTCTTTGTAGTCACACAAACTTCTCACCATCACTATCACAGATTCAAGGTCTAAAAAGTTGGCACTTTACCCAGTTTTCTGAACCAAATTATTACAGGCCCTTGGGGGTTGTGGCACATGATCTCTACACTGAAAGTTCAAACCCAGCCGCATCTGCTAGCGTGATAGCCCACCCTCAATGGAGTCTGACTGTGTCCCTTCATGAATGCTAATCCACACCCTGAACTCAACTAGAGGAGACTCAGTTTACGGTATGCGCTATATAAGACTTGCATGTTGCAGGAAAACAAAACTATGAGAGTGCTTCATCAGGAGTGCTTCATCTAGGAAAAGGACATTTAATTTTTCTGAATTGATCTAACACTGCTAAGACCTCAATGGTATAAGTCAGAAGAGTCAAGAAGAAAGATATATTATATGTAAGGAACTTGGGTCATGGGCACAGTTCACAGCAATACAAGAAATTGGGTTAATATTTAAGAGGGGTGAGAGCCCAACTCAAGTAATAAACACAATCCTTGTCAGGGTTAATCATAAAGGTCACTAAATAAAGCTATTAACCACGCATAACTCTCTAGTAGTTGACATAAAAGCAGTCAGGCTTCACTTAGAGGCCATGTGTAAAGTATAAATGCAGTACACTAAAAGTAATAAAGCGGAAACACAACACAAGAAAAATCCCAAACCATTTTAGAAAAATTTAATGCATTTTAATAAATAAAATGACACCAAAAGCACAAAGGATCAATCGCAGTTATATGGTTGTGCTGGATCAGGTTAAAGTCAGAAGTTCAGGTGATGGTGGTAAGCATGGGTCATATACAGTGACCAGGTTCACCCTGGTGAAAAGTTTACCTTTTACTTATTGCAGTTCCACATGTGGTGCCTCAGTCAGAGCTTCACGTTGGCCGTGAACTGCAACGGAGTCGTGGTTGGCATGAACATCTGGTTACTGGACAATATTTGACTGCAAGGAGATCACTGTTATTGCAAAGCACTGGTCGCCGGTCAGGGCTTCACGTTGGCAGAAAACATGGGTGGTCATTGCTGACATGCAGAACACTGCGCGGATGACATCCTGAGTCTGTAGAAGGGGAGGTCACATTGGCAGTCAGATGCAGGTCTGACTCCTGCGTTGGCCTCGGTGAAGTCGAATTGCATCTGTGAGGAGCTAGCAGTTAATTATTTTCCATAGCAAAGAGCCCAGAACCTGTGGATTTACAACAGGAGTCCAGTTATTTTAGGTTTGAGGTAGAAGGAGTGCACTCTGACACCAGCCAAGGGTCTTGGACCTGGGATAACACCTTTAAGGGGCCATCTGTAAAGGCCAACAGCAGGGTCTAGGCAGGTCCCTTTAGTGCTGGTCAGCAGGGCAGTCCTCCTTCTGAGTCTCCACAGGTCTAGGAAAGTTCTCATGCGAGTTTATGAGTGCCAGTGTGTGTGTAGGGGTCACCCCTTTTGTCTAACCCTAACTGGTCCTGGTCACTTCTTTCTGTTCCCCTGGGTCCGACTCCAATTTGTCTAGGGTAACAAAAGGCAGGCAGGCTCAGGTATCGGCTGCATTTGTCAGTGACAGGGCAGGCAGCTTTAGAAGTCAGGAAGAGGATGGCTACAGCTCTCAGGCTACACTTTAAAGCTCAGGAAGGGCTGAGTGCAACCCCTGTTTAGGAGAGGAACACCCTTTCCCACACCCAAGGCCTAATGTCCCCTGTCTGGAAGGAATACACATAACACCACAGGAGAGTAGCAGGTTGAAGTGACCTGATTAATCTGACCTGAGAAGCTGAGCTGTGAGTCACAGACTACACCCAGGTTTCTTACTTTAGCCGTTGGTGTAGGACATGCTCCTGCTGTTGCCGGCCACCACACAGAGTTCCAGATAGACGAGCCAGTGCCGAACTCCCTAACTTCAGTCTTCTGCGTGTTTAGTTGGAGGTAGTTAAGGTGCATCCATGGTATGATGCGCTCGAGGCAGCTATGAAATCTAGCCGACGGCGCATCATCCCTGGAAGCAATGGAGATTATGATTTGTGTGTCGTCGGCGTAAGACACAAGCGAGAAGCCGTGGTCTTTAACTAGTTTGGCCAGTGGAGTCACGTATATGTTGAATAGCGTAGGTGAAAGCGCCGATCCCTGAGGGACCCCACAGGGGAGATGAAATGTGTCCGATTTAAGATTCTCCCAGCTGACCTTATGTTCTCTGCCAGACAGGAATGAGGTGAGGAGGGCCAGTGCGCTGTCTCGAATCCCACTAGCCTTCAGCCGTTGCGTTAGAACTGAGTGATTAACCGTGTCGAACGTGGCTGATAGGTCAAGTAGGGTCAGGACAGCCCTGCCACCCCTGTCAATTTGCCAGCAGATTTCCTCCGTGGCTATTACCAGTGCAGATTCAGTGGAATGATCTGAACGGAAGCCATGTTGTGAGCTATCCAGCACATTATTGGAGTTAATAAAAAGATTCAGCTCGTGATTTATAGCTTTCTCCAACACCTTAGCCGCAAGCGATAGGCAGGATATTGGCCGATAGCTTGTAACGTCCCCTGGGTCCAAGGAGGGTTTCTTTAAAATGGGCCTAACGCATGCTTTTTTCCAAACTGATGGAAAAATCCCAGACTTTAAGGTAGTGTTTAGGAGGGGGGTGAGAGTTGCGCTGATCAGTTCAGAGACCCTTTGAATGATAGTACTAGTAGAAATTTCACAGTCGTACTTTGAGATGTAGATGTCCCACCCCATCCTGTTGATGGGAGGGCCATGTACTTCCACCTCTAGAAGTAAATCTTCCCCCTGGAATTGCTCACTTGCATTAGGTTGAAATGTACACATAGGCATTGGAGTAAATCTATGGTGTGGACATTTCTGTCCATTGTTTTAGGTCTGTGACTCTGACCTTTAAAGTCAGTCTAATTTCAGGTGGGCAATAGTGCATGCTCCTACACCTTAACCTAAACCACAATGTAGTTCACTGGTATCGGGCATGTTTAACTGTCATGTGACTTGTGTAGTCTGAAATATAGTAATTCTCACTATTCCTGATTACTATTGGTCCGGGGTCTCAACATCATGTGGGGAGAATCTAATTGAGATATCAATGGCAAACTCTTTGTTTTCTATTGTTTGTTCTTCAGTACATGTGTGTGTGCGTACACTTCTAGGGTCCTCAAATAGTGAAAGAGACCCAAAGAGATCAGTTTCCAATTCTCTCACCAGGCAGGTCCCACGGTAACTGAAATCATTGCATTGCTATCCTTAACATCCCAAAGCAGCATTATCCTACATTAATATTTTATGTCTTTTTCTGGTTTTTCTCTTAGATAATAACAATGGTAAAATCTGAGTGTTCAGGAAACACAACTGATGCTCCAGAAATCCTACTCATTGGGCTGCAGGTTGTCCCTCAGCTGAAGATCTTCCTTTTCATCATATTCTTCATCATCTACTTATTAACACTGTCTGGAAATGTCTTCATTATTGTAACGGTTTACTTGGAAGTCAGCCTTCACTCCCCCATGTATCTCTTCTTGTTCTACTTATCGCTGTTGGACGTCTGTACCATATCCAATGTGATGCCCACCTTACTGGGAGGTTTAGTGACAAAACTCCATATAATTTCTTTCAGCAGTTGTTTGACACAATTTTTCTTTGCTTGTTGGACAATAATTGCAGAGTGCTTCCTTCTCACAATCATGGCTTATGACAGATATGTGGCCATATGCTTCTCTTTGCATTATACAACACTCATGAGTCAGAGGCACTGCCTTCAGCTGGCTTTGAGTTCCTGCGTGACCTCATTTTTGTTGGTGGTTTTTGTGTACTCTCTACTAAGTACATTGCAGTTCATTGGCATCAATGCACTGGACCATTTCTTCTGTGAGTTAGAACCTCTTCTGAAAGTCACCTGCTCAAATACCAACCTGATTGAGGTAGTTGTTTATCTTTTTACAGCTGGTGTAGGATTAATACCTTTTTCATTAATCATAATATCTTATTTATATATCATCTCTGCAGTTCTTAAAATTGCATCCCATGATGGGAGGCAAGCTGCTTTTTCCACATGTAGCTCCCACCTTGTGGTGGTTAGCATGTTCTTTGGTTCCCTGATAATTATGTATGGAGCTCCATCAATGGGCTTCTCTCTAAAATCAAGTAAAGTTTTGTCGCTGCTGTACACCATGGGCACCCCAATGAGTAATCCTGTTATTTACACCCTGAGAAATAAGGCTATCTTGAAAGCCTTTAGAAATCTCTTGAGAAAACTGTTGTAGTCTATACATGTCAAGAAAATCTCCTGATCTCAGTGATGGTTGAAGTATTTATCAGTTGTTATGCTATGTAATGCTGGCAAAGGATAGTGTATTAAGTTACCTCACTCTTTTCTTAAAACAGTGAGTCAGCATCAGTGGGTTAAACAAGCACATGAGGGAGAGGAGATGTTCCCAGAGGAGGAACGCATTGCCCTGAGGTCGTAATCTTAGTCTGTCACTCTGAACTGCAAAAGCAAATCCAAGGAGTTGGCCTAACGGCTAGGGCGGTCGACCTCGAATCTGGGGAACTGGGTTCGAGTCTCGGCAATGATGCTGAACATCCTGTGATTCTGGGCAAATCACTTAATCTCCCCGTGCCTAACAAAAAATGAATGTGTCCTCATGTAACGCAACTGGTGCTATGTAAAGCGCTCTGATACCCAATACCTTCGGGTCAAGTTCACGCTATATAAAACTCTGGGGAAAAAGAAAAAAAAAACCTGATTACTTATTTTCTAAATGCTGGTGTTTTTCAGGTTGTCTCTGTAGATTTGTGTCCCCAGTTGTTTACTTTCTTTGGAGTATTGTCCTTTTTTTAGAACATGTGTGCAAAGTTATTGCACCTCCTCAGTGGTAGACAACCGGGCTGGAGATCTGTCATCCTGCTTCTTCATACTTGAGATCACAATGGCTATCTCACACAAATGTAAAAATGGATAAGCATAAAATAAATGAACATGAAATCCCATAGTTCTTGTCAAAGAATATCATTGCAAGAGTAACAAGTGGCCTTGAGCCCGTTTGATTTAAGCAACTCTGTTGACTGGGCTACTTTGGGGCCAGTGCTGCCCTCTTCCTTTGTGGACCATGTCCCTTGCACTAGCCTTATTCCATCTAGTATGTGCTGCTGTCTCCTTGATTCTGGTATGTTAGGGATTCACACTCCCCTCTGATACCATTACAACGGCATGAGTCTGCTGTCATACATATCTTAAACAAGAGGAACCAGGAGCTATATTTATGCAGGTCCTGCACACATGCTCCAAGGTAACAGTGCGTATCACGAGGGTGTGCAGTTCCTAAGGGAAGGGAAAGAAGGTTTTTTTTTAAAAAGTGCCCTCACACACCCCGAGGGATGTCATGCTTCATCATTGGGCCTGCTCCTCGTCGGGCCGGCGCTGCAATGCCCGACGGGCACCCGCGAAGGGGCTCTTTGGCGGAGATCTTTTGATGATGAAGCCGTAGGGTGAGTGCGGGTGTGTGGGCTAAGTAGTGCAGTGAGTGTGAAGGATAAAATAGGTCTAGGGCAACCTTATGCACCACACTAGCCCTATGGGATCATTATATCCAATTAGGGCCCACCTTTTTAGTTAGGCTAGTGCCCCTTGAGAATAAATACAATAGTTAAGGTTGCCCTAGACCTATTTTATCCTGCGCCGGCCCGACGAGGAGCAGGCCCAATGATGAAGCATGACATCCTTCGGGGTGTGTGAGGGCCCTTTCTAGAAAAGACCTTCTTTCCCTTCCCTTAGGAACTGCACACCCTCGTGATTCGCTCTGCTGTCATACAAACATAATGCATTCATCAGTCCCTCCCCAAACTTAACTATTCCATTTTTTGTCAATCCATGCCCTGCCTGTACAGCCACTAATGTGAGTATGGGTAGTGGTACGTTCACTGGTTAAGGGAATATATGTCAAAACCACAATCTTCATAGAGAGGCAGAGATTTGCTGTGATACACACACAGTTATGTGCCATCCTGAAAGTCTGTTGCCTTCCCATAATCCAACTATTAATCGTGATAATTTTGCCTTAGGCCTCACATGATTTAACTGCAAAGAGTCTGCCTCAATCCAATGGACTTAAGCAAATAACTACTGTGAAAAGCCATCCTTTTGCCCTGATCACCCCCATTTGTTTGCTTGGTACTGGTGGTAAATGACTCTGACTGCACCCTGGGTTCTCCTTACCAGGTCCAGGGCCAGTGCTCTGATTATAAGGATATGCAAATTAGGTGTAATTATAATTAGTAGTGACAGCCTAGCTGTAAATCAACAAGTATATAATTGGGAATGTATGTTTAGAGGCCCGGTAGACTTAATGCACTTAAGTGTGCACTACTGTAATGGCTGGACTTCATCAGTAGTGCTCAGGGGATTGTAGCAGTGCATGTGTTAGTGCCTTGGTCATTGAATGAGTACATGGGTACTGACTGGATGATTAGAGTATTGCAAGGAGAGTGCATGGTGAATTTATAAGTGCTTGGGTTTGACGGGGTGATTGGATAAGTACACACATGTCAAATCAGGCCCCGCCCCTCCCTTCACCACTGTGCAAACGCGCCCCGCGGTGCATTTTAACTTGGGGGATTAATTCCCCTTCAATCCTGAGGGTCCCTGGGAGCCAACTAGCCCACCAGGTACCTCCAGTAAGCGCCAGGGAGCTGCGTTGCAGAGAGGTGGTCCAAGGCCACGCCCCCTTTTTACACCACTGTGCAACGCAGCTCTGTGGCGCTTACTGGAGCACTACTGATGCAGTCCAGCCATCTCCTTGTCACTACCCATGCACTCCTCCAATCACCCAGCCAGTTCCATGTCCTTATCTAATCACTGCGCCAAAACACAAGCACTTATAAATTCACCATGCACTCTCCTTGCAGTACTCTAATCATCCAGTCACTACCCATGTACTCATGCAATGACCCAGGCACTAACACATGCACTGCTACAATCCCCTGAGCACTACTGATGCAGTCCAGCCATCTCCTTGTCACTACCCATGCACTCCTCCAATCACCCAGCCAGTTCCATGTCCTTATCTAATCACTGCGCCAAAACACACGCACTTATAAATTCACCATGCACTCTCCTTGCAGTACTCTAATCATCCAGTCAGTACCCATGTACTTATGCAATGACCCAGGCACTAACACATGCACTGCTACAATCCCCTGAGCACTACTGATGCAGTCCAGCCATCTCCTTGTCACTACCCATGCACTCCTCCAATCACCCAGCGAGTTCCATGTCCTTATCTAATCACTGCGCCAAAACACAAGCACTTATAAATTCACCATGCACTCTCTTTGCAATTTTAAATCAGCACTTTCTTTCAGGCTGCCTTTCCCTTAATTGTATATGCAAATTCGACTTTGGATTTAAATGTAGTTCCAAAGTCTCAAACTACCTTACGTTTACATTTAAGTCACCCCCTAAGGTATCCCTACTTGCCCTAGGACTATGGTGCCTGGTAGCTATAAACAGGGACATTATGAATGATGTTTTATAAGCCCTGATGAGGGAAAAACTGCACTCCCAGACACACAGGAGCCTCAGTAATTAGATTAATCAGGGGGTTGGAATGGGTGAGTTAGTGAAACTTAGCCACACCAGTGGGTTGGCTTAGCCTGATCTAACCTTCAAGGAAAGACATTGTCCATTTTGTGAGAATGCTGCTTTATGGAACAAGAATATGCCACTCTCAGGGGTGCCCCCCTGCTTCACACCCAGGAACAGTGAATACATATGGGAGAGCTGCCTAGCGTCTCAATTCTGCTGCATGAAACTACAGGGAGAAGAAGGAGTGCCCTGCTAGAATCTGGACCTGCACCCAAAGGACTGCACTCTGAAGGACTGCACTTGCTGCACAATCTAGTACTACAGCCCTAAGGACTTTGCCCTCCTTCAAAATGGAATAAGGAGTGGACTGTCTGCAAGCTACAGGTTAACAGAGCCCACTTGTATCATCTCCACCAAGAGTCCCCATCCTGGAGTGCGACCAGTGGACTTTTAAGGATTTGGCCAGGTGCATTGTGGAAATTGTAGTCCAGACATCCCAAGGACTAGCAAGAAGATTTCAGACCTTTGGATTGGTGTTTTGGACACTTTGAACCCTCAAGAAGACCTTCTAGAAGAAGAATCGGAAATTTTGTGAAGTTTGGGAACTTTTTGCCAAAAAGCTCCATAATGTGACCCACGCGACGTCGAGAGTCAAGCCGGCCACATACAAGCATGGCTCAGCCTGGATTTCAGGTTCATCCTGCTGAAAGCTCCGGGGCTCCAGAGACTTCCAGGGTTTGACCGAGGCCGCATGGAGAACCAATCTGATGACATTCAATCGAAATTGGCCTGCTGGAGAGGACCACTCGACATCAAGAGAAAAATCCTCCAGAAAAGTTTCTAAGTCCGGAGTGAAATATTGACTGAGGCCTCCTGCTTAGTGTATCCGGCCAGGGCTTCATCGCAGTCTGCCTCAAACATTGACTGTGTCCCTTTCAAGCGCGACCAGATGTCCCAAAGTGGCGCTCTACGTTTTTAAGCACTTGAAAGTGTTTATTCTTTAAAAATTCATACCTCCGGTTTTCTGTATTGGCTCTTTGTCATGTTGGTGTCTAGTTGTTCATAAAAATGGACTAATCTATTTATCTATTTATATAAATTGGAGTTGGATGTTTGTGTGTTGTATCTTACTTATTTAAGGTATTGGTGTTTTAAAATAGTTTACACATCTGTCTCCTAAGTTACGCCTGCCTGCTGATTGCTAACTAGCTTGGGCTGAGCAATGGAATCATTTATCGAGACCTTGTCTGAGCCTTTCATTATGGTTGTGGCCTTATTACTAGTGGTAAGACACTACCAATAAACCATTTACGAACAATTCACTGACAGAATATCGACCCCCAAAATATCCCCATACCAAAATATTGTGACCAAAAAATCGATGTCAAAAATATCATCATCTTATACCTATAAAGGTAAGTACAAAAATATCCCAAACAAATATCGATGTAATAAATATCGTTGTATTAAATTTTGATTTTAAAATATATCTAAATTAAAATAATAAATGATAAATATATTAAACTGTAATACTAATTTTAAAAACAAAATAGATTTAATATATATTTTAACAAATATAACAAATAAACAATTAAAAAAGTTAAAAGCACATATATTTGTCCTCTGACCTCTTGGTCTTAGAACTGCACTCTAACCAGAAGCTCCGCTGTCTGAGCGCACCTCATGCACCTCCTCCTGGTAGGTGTTCGAGGCTGCCCAGGTCCGCCTCTTGCTCGCTCGCGTCGCTCCACCCGTTTTCTCTGGTGTGCTTTAACCTGTTTCTTTCCTCCTCTGTATCCCAACTCGTGCCTTTTTTTTTCTGTTATTCTGTTTTCTGTCACTGACTTTTGTTGTATTGTTGCACTGTAGCGCTGCCCTTGCTGACTATTGTACAGTATTGTAGTGTTGCCCCTCCCCCCTGCCGGTCCCCGCTCCCTCCTCCCAGCTGCAAGTCCCTCCCCCTTCCCTATTTATGGCGGCCGCTGCAGGGGAGCGCGTGCAATTCCTCTGACCTCTTGGTCTCAGAACTGCACTCTCCACAGCAGCTCTGCTGTCTGAGCGCACATCATCTACCTCCTCCAGGTAGGTGTTCGAGGCTGCCCAGGTCCGCCTCGTGCTCGCTCGCTTCGCTCCGCCCGTTTTCCCTGCTTGTGCTGCTAGTGTGCTTTAACCTTTTTCTTTCCTCCTCTGTATCCCAACTTGTGCCTTTTTTTCTGTTATTCTGTTTTCTGTCACTGACTTTTGTTGTATTGTTGCACTGTAGCGCTGCCCTTGCTGACTATTGTATAGTATTGTAGCGTTGCCCCTGCGTCCCCGCCCCTCTGCTGGTCCCCGCTCCCTCCTCCCAGCAGCAAGTCCCTCCCCTTCCCTATTTATGGCGGCCGCTGCGCGGTCGCGCAGCGGATGCATGCAGCGGGCACCCCGCTGGCTCACCGAAGGCACGCCAAAGGCAAGCCCGTCTGCGCCCGTCCACCACCCGACCGCAACCAGCGCCAGGGACCCTGGATCTTGTGCCATCCACCGCTATGACGCCTCAGCCCTCATCGCACTCAACCCCGGATGGAACAACAACTGCCAGCAGGCCACGCCGACCACGACCCACAGCCAGTTCTCCTGCTGCAACTGCCGCCAGACCTTCACCACCGCTCCGGCCGCCTACACCACCAAAACCAACACCACCAACGCCCTCAGATGCATCCTCCTCAATGTGCGCTCCATGCACAGACACGCCACGGAAATCTGGAACCTCCTTGACTCGCTCTCACCCGACGTCGCCTTCTTCACGGAAACCTGGACCAACTCCTCCTCGGCCCCCGACATCGCCATCGCCAACCCGGATGGGTACAAGATCCAGAGAAAGGACCGCCCCAACCACCCGGGAGGAGGCATCGCCATCGTACACAAAAGCTCCCTCCGCCTCACCACATCCAGCGAAAACGTTCCCGCTGCCGAACACCTACAGGTCCAGACCAGCCCTAACTCCACACTCCGCGGCACCCTCGCCTACTGACCCCCCAGCCCCCGAGCACTCTTAGACGATACCATCACCGACCTCATCGCCCCCCATGCCATCGCCGCCACGGACTACATACACCTGAACTTCCACCTCGACAACCTCAGCGACCCCAACTCCGCCACCCTCCGCGACAACCTCGTCAACATCGGACTGAAACAGCTGGTCACCACACCGAAACACAAGGCAGGACACACTCTCGACCCCATCTTCGCTGGAGGCAGCAGCATTAACTTCAGCCACACCACGCAGCCCCCTTGGACTGACCACCACTGCGTACACTTCCTCATCAACAATCCCAAGCCACCTGAACCTGCTCCGCGCCCCCGTGTAGGAACTGGAGCAGAGTCACCGAGGAACAACTCAACTCCACCCTCAATGGCAACACCCCCTCCGCTGCAACCGACTAGGCCTGGGCGGTGAACTCCGCTCGCGGAGTTTGCTGAGTTTTCCGCACTCCGCGTTCTGTGAAGCTTGCGGAGTTCCGAAAAACTCCGCTTTGCGCAGCGGAGAGGAGTTATTTTCCTCGCTCGTGTTCACCAACGTCAAGTTGGCGAGCGCGAGCGAAGAAAATCAACCTCCCGGCAAGATTTTTCTTTGTTCGCGTTCGTCAACATCAAGTTGGCGAGCGCGAGCGTGGAAAATCAACATCCTGGTGAGATTTCTCAACGCGGGGGGGTCAGGTTTCTCATTGCGAGTGGTCGCGTATGCTCGTGACCGCTCGCGTTGAGAAACTGCCCGTTCGCGTTGAGAAAGCTGCCGCTCGGGTAAAAATCTACTGGAGCAGCAGAAAAGGAAAGCCTGCACTGTGCATGGTGCCGTTCGCAATGATTGCACAGTGCGGACAAGCATCCGGCATTGTGCAATCACCGCGAACAGCATTTTTCTATTGAACTCCGCTGCTCGCGGAGCTCCGAGTAGTGCAGCAGAGTTTTTTTTACCACTTCGCGGAGTTTTGCGTAGCGCAACTCCGCGAACTCCGCCCAGGGTTACAACTGACGCCAACCTCGCAGCCATGGAATTCCACACTTGGATCACCAACTGCGCAGACAAGCTCGCCCCGCTGCGCAACCCCGACAAGCACCACCCCAGGAAAGCCGCCTGGTTCACCACCGAGCTCCAAGAAACCAGACACACCTGCAGACGCCTAGAGAAGAACTGGAAAAACAGCAAGACACCCGAAAACTACCCCACCTACAAGGACGCCATGACGGATTACCACCAACTCATCAGAACCACCAAAAGATCCTTCATCCACAACAGAATCCTCGCCAACTCCAGCAACACCAAGGAACTTTTCAGTGTCATCCAGGAATTCAAAAAGCCCCGCAGCGAAGCAACGGACATCACCCCCTCCCAGGACCTCTGCAACAAACTTGGCTCCTACTTATACCTGAAGATAAAGAACCTCTACGACAACTTCAACGACCACACACCCGTCCCTGCAGTCAGCCCACCCCGCGGCAACACCAGCCAGACCACCATCTCCGCCTGGACACCGATCACAACCGAGGAGACCTCCGCAACGATGAAGGGCATCCACTCCGGGGCACCCAAAGACCCCTGCCAACCCCACATATACCACAGAGCCACCACCACCATCGCACCCGTAGTACAATGCACCATCAACACCACCTTTGAGACCGGCTCCTTCCCCGACGACTGGAAATACGCAGAAGCCAGGCCCCTGCTCAAGAAGCCCTCAGCAGACCCAACGGACCTCAAGAATTACCGGCCCATCTCGCTCCTCCCTTTTGCAGTGAAAGTCGCTGAGAAGACCATCAACGCAGAGCTGACAAGGTTCATCGAAGAAAACGCCATCCTCGACCCTTCCCAATCCGGATTCCGAAGCAACCACAGCACCGAGACCACCCTACTCGCTGCCACCGACGACATCCGCACCCTCCTCGACCAAGGCCACACCGCAGCCCTGATTCTACTCGACGCATCGGCAGCCTTCAACACCGAATCCCACCACACACTAACAGCAAGACTACACGACTCCGGCATACAAGGCACTGCCCTCGACTGGATCAGATCTTTTCTCACCGGCAGGAGCCAAAGGATCAGGCTGCCACCCTTCCTCTCCGAACCCACAGAAATCAATTGCGGAGTCCCACAGGGATCATCACTCAACCCAGCCCTCTTCAACATCTACATGGCTCCCCTCGCCGCCATCGTACGACAACACAGCCTCAGCCTATTCTCCTACGCTGACAACACCCAGCTCATCCTCTCCCTCACCAAGGACCCCACCATCACCAGACTCCACTTCCAGGAAGGAATGCAGGACGTCGCAGCCTGGATGAGCAACAGCTGCCTTAAACTCAACTCGGCTAAGACAGAAGTCCTCGTCCTCGGAACCACCACTTCAGCATGGAACAACACCTGGTGGCCCACCGCCCTCGGCACCCCCGACCCCCACAGACCACGCCAAGAACCTCGGCATCGTACTCAACTCCTCCCTCTCCATGAATCGACAGATCAACACCGTCACCTCCAGCTGCTTTAACACCCTCCGCATCCTCTGTAAGACTTTCAAATGGATCCCCCCGAGGCAAGGAAGACAGTCACCCACGCACTCATTACCAGCAGACTGGACTACGGAAACACCCTCTATGCCGGCATCAACAAGTCTCTACTACGCAAGCTCCAGACTATTCAGAACACCGCCGCCAGACTCGTCCTCGGGGTCCCTCGACACGAACACATCAGCCAACACCTACGCAAGCTCCACTGGCTCCCCGTTGAGAAAAGAGTCACCTTCAAGATACTCACCTACGCCTACAAATGCCTACACAACACTGGACCCCAATACCTCAACGACAGAATCACCCTCCACGTACCCAAACGAAACCTCCGCTCCACCAACCTCCTCCTTGCCAAAACCCCGCGCATCCGCAGAGCCAGAGCAGGTCGAAGATCCGTCTCCTACATCGCGGCCAAGACCTGGAACGTGCTCCCCATCGACATCAGATGTGCCCCCTCCCTGAACACCTTCAGGAAGGCTCTGAAGACCTGGCTCTTCGACTGAAACGGACCTGCTGCCCCCCCTACCCAGCGCCTTGAGACCCTCACGGGTGAGTAGTACACTTATAATCCCCCTTATTGATTGATTGATTGATTGATATAATATTATATATATTTACATATATCTACTTTGAAAACAACTATTAAACTATTTTTTTTAATTTATATTATAATTTCAAAAATGTTAACTAATATAGTTTAGGTGGAAAGCAGGTCCTGTATAGAGCACCCTACACACCAGCGACACTCTAGATCTGCTCCCCTCAAATGTCTGCTTTTCTATCAAAGTCTTTAAGCATAGGATGAGCACAGTGCCATTCACGCCAAGATAGAAAGGAACAAAGTATTTTGCCATTTCTACAGCAAGTAGCAGTGAGCAGATCTAGAGTGTCACTGGTGCTGAGGTTGCTCTATACAGGAGCTGCTTTCCACTTAAACTTGAGAACTACCCAGAGTTCTCTACTTCTTTTTTGCATATATATATATATATATATATATATATATATATATATATATGTATATGTATATTACCTATTTGGCGGTCGCCAGTAGGTAGTTATAGTTAGGACCTACTTTCCATAGGAAAATCATTTTTTGAATTGCCAATATCTCTGGCGCCGTTTGACGAATCTTCGCGCAATTTTCAAAACTAATGGCACGCTCCGGTCAGCTCCTGTCTTGAAAGTTTTGGGGTGATTCATAAAGCGGGGCCGAGAAAAAAGGGGGGTCCCAAAACGCGTTTTCTCCATGTTAATTTCCATAGGAACATTTGTCACGGCTACAGCCCGAACTGCTGAACGGAATTACACCAAATTTGGCAGAAAGGTAGCTCTTGGTCCAGAGTGCACTCTTTGCTTTAAATGGTGTAAATCCGTTCAGTAGTTCCTGAGAAATTTAAAAATAAAAAATATCGATATCTGGTGACCGAAGAGGATTCGCGAACCCTCCCGATCACGAGCTTCATTTTGCTCTCGCTCTCTCGCTCTCGCTTCCACGAAGCAACGCAGAATTGCTGTTGGACAAGAGGAGCTGCATGAAAGCAGCTCCCCTTATCCCAAAGCAATGCACGCTCCCACAGGATGTGGGGAGCCGGCTGGGACTGCGCGGGCCTTGGGCCTCCCCCCGTGGTCCCCAACGTGAGGGCCAGCCCCGGGGGATGGGGTCCCTGGGGCCAGAAGTGGCCCAGGAGAAGGGCCACTCGGCACCCTCTCTTTTAATTTATTTTATTTAAAAAAACAAAAAACAGGAGGCTGGCCCTGGGGGATGGGGTCCTCGGGCCATAATTGGCCTCAGGAGGGGGGCCATGCGGCCCCCCTCTAAAATAAAAAAATAAATAAAGGCTGGCCAGGCCCCTCCCGTAATTAAATTTTTTTTTTTTTAAACGAGGCCTTCCCCAGGGGGATGGGGTCCCCGGGGCCGAAATCAGCCTTGGGAGGGGGGCCGTGCGGCCCCTTCCAGTTTTTTAAAATGTATTCTTAAAACAATGGGTCTGGCCCTGGGGGATGGGGTCCCCAGGGCCCACAAAATATTAAGAGAAGGGGGGCCACACAGCCCCCCTTCTAACAAAAAAAAGAAAAGCCGGCATCTCGCCGGAGGCACTGCCCCCTCCCTGCACCACTCTGCAAACATGCCTCATGGCACGTTCTAAGTTGGGGGATTAAGTCTCCTTGAATCCTGAGGGTCCCTGGGGGCCGACTAGCCCACCAGGTACCTCCAGTAAGCCACCCACAGTGGGATTGCTGAGAGGTGGTCCGAGGCCATGCCCCTTTTTACACCACTCTGCAAACGCGCCTCTTGATGCATTGCTGGTGGGGCGAAGAGGTCCTCTTGTGTCCTGAGGACCTCAGGACTAAATTGGACTTCATCCCCCGAGAAGCAGTGCACCAAGAGGTGCGTTTGCACAGTGGTGTAAAAAGGGGGCGTGGCCTTGGACCACTCTCAGCAATCCAGCTTTGTGGGCTTTACTGGAGGTACCTGGTGGGCTAGTTGGCCCCAGGGACCCTCAGGATTCAAGGGAACTTAATCCCCCAACCCAGAACGTGCCAGGAGATGGGTTTGCAGAGTGGTGGAGAAAGGGGGCATGACCTGTGTCCACCTGTCAGCAATCTCACTATCTGGGGCATACTGGAGGTATCAGGTAGGCTAGTTGGCTCCTAAAGACCCCCAGCAGCAAATGGGACTTTAATCCCCATCCAAGAGCGCGCCAGGAAGTGTGTTTGCAATGTGGTGGGGAAAAGGGGTGTGGCCTGCTATGAGAATTTAGCAATCCTGCTGTGTGGGACTTACTGGAGGTAATAGGAGGGGTAGCTGGCCCCCAAGGTTGACCTTGGGGCCAACTACCCCTCCTGTTACCTCCAGTAAGTCCCACACAGTGGAATTGCTAAGAGGTCTCCGGAGGCCACCCTCACCTTTCTCCACCACTCTGCAAATGCACCTCCTGGCACAGTACTGGTTGGGGGATGAAGTCCACTTTACTCCTGAGGGACTTTGGCAGCCAAGTAGCCCTCCTGGTACCTCCTGTAAGTACTACGCAGAGGAATTCCTGAGCGCTGGTCGGAGGCCCAGCTCCCTTTCTCCACCACTCTGCAAACGCGACTACCAGTTAAAGAAGCATTTGCAATGTAATAGGTCTCGCATTTGCGAGAGTTAGAGCTATTGGTGTTGTAAATGTAAAAGTTTTTTACTAATGTTTTTTGGAGTTGAGTGGATGTATGTTGTCTGTAGTGAAATTATGTGGTATGTTGTGCAGTGAAATTATGTGGATAGAAAGTATGTGGTATTTAGTGTATAGGAATTATGTAGAGTGGGATTATGTGTTATGGAGAGTAATTATGTGGTATGGTAGTATGTATTGTGGAGTGGTAACCCCAGGTTTAGTCTTGCTGGTTTCCATAAAAGCTAAACTATAAACTCAATGAGACAAAAAAAGAAGGAACCACTGACCAGCACTTCTGGACCTAGTCAGCGGTACAAGCAGGACCACTGGAATTATGCGACTGTTTGGCTGCACCAACTTTCTTTTTTTTTTTTTTTTTTTTTTGTCCTCATTCACCTCAGAACTGATGTCCATTTTTTCTGCCCTTTTATCGAGAGAAATACTGACCACTGACGGGCTTACTACAATGGGCATTATCCTTTATGCGGCTGTCTCTCTCTCACGGTGTAAACTTACACCGGTACTGCTTTAATATTTGGAGTGTGGGGGGCCCTATAGCAGTCCAGAGTATTTGCCGGTGTAATCATTGGACATAGTTATAATATTATACCAACATTACCCTTCGAATTTTACAACAACCCTTCCGGGATCTCCATCCGAACTAACAACAAATTCCAGAAGGCTTTCTTCTTAGACATTTTCCCTAATAAATCCATCTTAGACATATATACAAGGGATTCCAACCATTCAGAATGCTGTGGTGGTATACTACTCACCCATTTTTCACCAACTTTCGCACTATAATAAATGTTCCGCATTTGAAACATAATCCATCATCTGCTGCATAATCTGCAGATTTGAACAAAAAAAACCTTGTTTCTAGCTCAAATGGCTCAAACGTTACCAAAAATGCAGCGACAAGTGGTATAGCGTGGTGGAAGGCCCTTTGCAAACCTAGAATGGTCACCTCTTGCTTATTGCTAAATTTGGGTGTTAGATTGGTACTAATGGTGTGCAAACCACTCTTGCTTGTTTCTGTGCCTCTAATGCCTCTTTCCGCATTTCTCTTGCTTATTTCTGCACCTTTCTTCCTTTTCTGCACTTCTCTTGCCTCTTTCTGCACTTCTCTTGCTTTTTTCTGCACCTCTCGTTTCTTTCTGCAACTCTCTTGCCTCTTTCTGCACTTCTCTTGCCTGTTTCTGCACCTCTCTTGCCTCTTTCTGCACCTCTGTTGCTTCTTTATGCATCCCTCTTGCCTCTTTCTGTATCCCTCTTCCCTCTTTCTGCACATCTCTTCCCTCTTTCTGCACCTCTCTTGCCTCTTTCTGCACTCCTCTTCCCTCTTTCTGCACCTCTCTTGCCTGTTTCTACACCTCTCTTCCCTCTTTCTGCACCTCTCTTGCCTCTTTCTGCACCCCTGTTCCCTCTTTCTGCACATCTCTTGCCTGTTTCTACAACTCTCTTGCCTCTTTCTACCGTTCTCTTGCCTCTTTCTGCACCACTGTTGCTTCTTTCTGCACTTCTCTTGCCTCTTTTTGCACCCCTCTTGCCTCTTTCTGCACCTCTCTTGGTTGTTTCTGTACTGCTCTTGTTTCTTTCTGCACCTGTCTTGCAAATTTCTGCACCCCTCTTGCCTCTTTCTGCACCCCTCTTCCCTCATTCTGCACCTCTCTTGCCTCTGTCTGCACCCCTCTTGCCTCTTTCTGCACCTCTGTTGCTTCTTTCTGCACTTCTCTTGCTTCTTTCTGCACCCCTCTTGCCTCTTTCTGTACCTCTGTTGCTTCCTTCTGCACTGCTCTTGCTTCTTTCTGCACCTCTCTTCCAAATGTCTGCACCCATTGTGCTTCTGTGTGCACCTCTCTTGCCTCTTTCTGCTCCACTCTTGCCTCTTTCTGTACCTTATTTGCTTTTTTATGCACTTCTCTAGCCTCTTTCTGCACCCCTCTTGCCTCTTTCTGCACCTCTGTTGGTTCTTTCTACACTGCTCTTGCTTCTGTCTGCCAATCTCTTGCACAATTCTGCACCCCTTTTGCCTCTTTCTGCACCTCTGTTGTTTCTTTCTGCACCTCTCTTGCCCATGTCTGTACCCCTGTTACCTCTTTCTGTACCTCTTTTGCCTGTTTCTGTAACTCTCTTGCCTCTTTCTGCACTTTTCTTGCCTTTTTCTGCACCTCTGTTGCTTCCTTCTGCACTTCTCTTACCTCTTTCTGTACCCCTCTTGCCTCTCTGTTGCTTCTTTCTGTACTTCTCCTGCTTCTTTCTACACCTTTCTTGCTTCTTTCTGCTCCCCTCTTGCCTCTTTCTGCACCATTCGTCCCTCTTTGTGCACCTCTCTTGCCTCTTTCTGCACCCCTCTTGCCTCTTTCTGCACCTCTCCAGCCTCTTTCTGTACCCCTCTTGTCTCCTTCTACACCTCTGTTGTTTCTTACTGCACTGCTCTTGCTTCTTTCTGTACCTCTCGCAAATTTCTGCACCCCCCTTGCCTCTTTCTGCACATCTCTTGCCTGTTTCTGCAACTCTCTTGCCTCTTTCTGCAGTTCTCTGCTCTCCTTCTGCACCTCTGTTGCTTCTTTCTGCACATCTCTTGCCTCTTTCTGCACATCTCTTGCCTCTTTCTGCACCTCTGTTGGTTCTTTCTGCACTGCTCTTGCTTCTTTCTGCACCTCTCTTGCCTCTGTCTATACCGCTGTTCCCTCTTTCTGCACCTCTTTTTCCTGTTTCTGCAACTCTCTTGACTCTTTCTGCAGTTCTCTTTCCTCTTTCTGTACTCAAATGGGAAGTGCCACCAGTCAAGTTTAAAGGTCTGCGTGCTCTCATGACTGAGGTATACGTCTACTTGTATATGTATTCGTACATGTGTTATGCATCTGAAGATGGTAGCTTAAAAAGCAGGTAACTTCTCCTATGGGTGGTCAAATCTTCTCAGTTCTGCTCTGTCATTCGAGTGCACAGGCAGACATGTCTTATGTATATAGGTGTTATAGAGCCCCTCAAATATACTATTGAATACCCATGTGCCCTGTATTGTGAGCAGAAAGAAATGTATACACCTTTTTGTACACAAATTTACTGAGTATGCTGTTTGAAACACAGATATTCAAATGTTTGTATGTTTATTTTCATTTAACATGTCACTAGGTAAATGCATAGACATGTATGCATACCTTCACAAACTTGGTCAGACTTAAAACAGTGATATGCTTAGGATTGCTGTTTTATATTTGGTAGGCCAAACATTTTGAGCAGTCGATTAATAGTGAACCTTCAACAGAAAAGTGAGGTTTAAGACATCGTCGGAGAAGGATTAGTGATTAGGGTACTTTGTATGAGTCTGTTGTAGGTACAGTCAAAGTAGGCCTCTTTCTGCACCTCTGTTGGTTCTTTCTGCACATCTCTTGCTTCTTTCTGGACCTTTCTTCCTCTTTCTGGACTTATGTTGCCTCTTTCTGCATTTCTCTTGCTTCTTTCTGCACCTTTCTTCCTCCTTCTGCACCTCTATTGCCTCCTTCTGTACTTCTTTTGCTTCTTTCTGCGCCTTTCTTCCTCTTTCTGCACATGTCCTACCTATGTAGGCGTAGTTAGAAATTAGCTTTTAAAAAGCCTTAGAAATTCACTGTAAAAACCGCAGGTTTCAGGGACGTTATAATTTGGGATTAGCATTTAAAAAACCTTCGAAATTCACTAAAAAAACACAGGTTTCAGGGACGTTATAGTTAAGGATTAGCATTTAAAAAACCTTAGAAATTCACTGAAAAGCCACAGGTTTCAGGGACGCTATAGTTAGGGATTAGCATTTAAAAATCTTAGAAATTCATTGAAAAAAACATAGGTTTCAGGGATGTTATAGTTAGACTGACATGTCACTCATACAAAACCAGAGAAATTCGGCCGTTATAGTTAGCTGAGCTGAGCTAACTATAACTCGCGCCCCGCAATGCACTGCTGATGACGTCACATATTACATCACTCATGACATGGTCAGTGACATCACTGATGACATCTCAAATGACATCACTAATGACATGGCCACTGGATGGTACTTTTGACGAACAAAAATTGAATAAATTACAGGACAAATTATTTGCTAGAAGAAGTAGACAGGCGATGTTTGATACTTTACAGGTATGGCAGAAGTAAGATAAGCAGAGGCATATACGGGCCAAGAAGGCGTCGAGGAAGAAAGTAATGCAGACAGTGGTGCAGAAAGCTGTAGCTTATGTTAAAGAACAAACAGAGAAAGGTATTGAGTGTGCTGATAGGAAGTTCTGATTGCAATGTAATAAGTCTTATGTGGTTAGGGAGGATGAGGATCCTTTTGTGGAGGATCTGTTGGAAACGCGTCCCCCACCTCCCTATGCCGCGCAGAGAATATATCCTGTAGTTCCATTGTCCCAGTCTTCTGTTGCTTCTCCGCTATCTTCGAGCCTCCCCGTGAGCTCAACAGCCTCGGATCCAGCCTTGTCTATCTCCCCTTCGGTTCTACAAGCTGCGAGTGTGGTGACTGCAGGCACCCCGGCAGCATCTGCTATTTCTGCTCCCGTTTCTCCTCCTTCTCTTACTCCTACCACGCAGTCATTGTTGACATTGTCCCCTATGGCTGTATCTCTTGTGTCTTCCCCAAGTCTTTCATCTGCAGTGTTGAGTAGTGTTGAGACACCAGTGCGAGGGTCAGATGGAGGGAATTGGGCGGCAATACGGGAGCGAATGGAGCAGGTATTGACTCGATCTAATGTAGGTGAAGTGGAAAAAAGGATGGTTGCAAATCAGGCAGCACAGTGGGCCCGGAATCCGATTTATAATGTGTATGATATATGGAGTATGATGAAAGATTTTGATCCGTTTGTACAGCAGCATGCCCTTCAGCATATGTCGGCTACATTGATTGGTTTGTGGGAACAGTGTATTGGAGGCACAGCCCCTCAAATTATTTATGACATTCGAGATCGTGTATATTCAGCCGGTATGGCCCCTGTGGAAGTTCTTGGTAATGTTGGGACGCTACTCAGTTATCGAGAAAGATTACATCATCGTACTCCGGTTAGTGTGTCCCAATTTCCGATGAGGGAGGTACATCCTATTTTTCATCCCGAGATTCCAGAGCAGCGGACCCAAAGAAATGAGGTGGTCCAACAGCGGGTAGTGGCTCATTTTCAGGAACAGTGGGTTTATACTCTGTGGAAAAGAAGTGAGGTATTGGCCCTTAAAGGTCAGTTACCAGATCCAAGAAAAAACCCTACGGCGTATTATAAAGAGTTGACAGAGGCTGCCTCTTCGTCAGTTATGACCCTTGCGGATATAGAGATGTTTTTTGGACTGTTGGTGCCGGTGGACATATGGAGGCAGGTGCATACGCAGGATCATAGGGTGGAATTGGGTGGTTCTTGGGAGGAGATTAAGGCATGGGATACGGAGCAAAAGCCCGGTGAGAAACCCAGAGCTGAGATCCTGGCTTTGCCGAGTCGTATCATCACATATATGCATTCTCTTATCCCACCCCGACGGGTGGATCGGGATAAGCTAACTGCTTGTCGTCAGAAGAAAGAGGAGAGTGTGTCTGATTTTTTTACTAGGTTTGAAGGGGTTTTCCTGGATTTTAGTGGACAGGATTTGTCAGTTGAAGGTGGTGTTCCTTTGTTTGTTAATAGGTTTGTTACAAATCTGCTTCCGGAGATTGCAGCCCAGTTGCAGGCTTCAGAGAGCACTTGGACTACCTCCTCCCCTTCGGTTATATTGAGTATGGCTCAGTACTATGAACATCGAGAAAACAAGGAAAAGGATAAGGTGGATAAGAAAAGTAAGGATTTGAAAACGAGGGTGTTGCTGCAGCAAGTTGCAAGTGGGTCCGGAAGGGGACGGGGCACTTGTCCGGCTCAAAGGTCACTGGGTGCTGGTAGAGGTGGTGCACCCCTAGGGCCGAATCAGTGTGCGTATTGTAAAAAGGAGGGACACTGGTGGAGTGAGTGCCCAGATTTATTGCAAAAACTTGCAGTTCCTGGTGGGCGAGGTTCGCGAGGAAGGGGCCATTATGAGGTTGATGGGAATGAGGTTCAAGCAGGTGCATCCTCAGGGGGTCGTTCAGATCAGAATTATTTTTATGACCCCCGGGGAAGGCAGTACTATCATGATGATTATGATATGGATGACGCTGCAGGGATGTCCTATGGTTAGGACAGCCAGGGAGAGGGAAAGGGACCAGTCCAAATTCCTGTAGATCAGCGTAGTCCTTATGTCACAGCAGATTTGCATGGTTCAGCACAGAAATTTTTTGTGGATACAGGTGCAATGAACAGCTCTGTTTCTCATACGCTGGTCCCCGGGGCAGCCCTGTCTGGCCATAATAATGTTTTGGTAGGTTTTTCAGGCATACCGGTCGTGAGCCCCATTTCAAACTTCTTGCTTTGACTGTTGGTCCTTTTACTGTGGACTCTCCATTTTTGTTAACGGCGAATTGTGGTGAAAATTTATTAGGATTGTATTTATTAAAAAAGTTACATGCTACAATTTCTTGTTCTCCAGATGGTGTTTATATGACTATCGGACCTAACGTGGTAAGTGCAAAACATTGTCTGGCAAAGGATGCCCTCGTATTGTCGACACTGGATTCCTGCTTATTCTTTATTAATACAGCCCTTGCTTCGCCTGACAACTAAAGATGTGCATGAACCTTTGCCTTGGACGCATGAATGCCAGCATGCTTTTGAGCAATTAAAAATTGCGCTTTGCTCTGCACCTGTACTTGGTACGCCTGATTATAAGAAGCCTTTCATGTTGTACGTACATGAAATGGCTGGGTGCGCGCTTTCGGTGTTAACACAAGCCTTTGGAGGTAAGCAGAGACCGTGTGCTTATTTTTCTGCTATGATGGACCCTGTCGCCAGAGCCCTCCCGAGTTGTTTAAGAGCTGCCGCGGCTGCGGCGGTCTCTATACGACAGTCGGCAGGGCTCGTCCTCAATCATCACCTCACAGTAATGGTACCTCATGCTGTGGATGTACTTTTAAACAAGACAAAGACGCAGCACCTCTCAGTGCTCGTCTTACTGGTTATGAGCTGACTTTATTTGCACCCCATATTACTATCAAAAGATGTGCCATTCTGAACCCAGCCACGTTACTACCCCTCCCTTCAGAAGAAAAGGACCAAGATGTCCATGATTGTTTGTTTCGCACGGAGGAAGAGACGAAGGGATGGGTAGACTTGACTGATGTTCCCTTATCTGACCCGCAAGGGGAACTATATGTCGATGGTTCTTGTTTCAAATTGTCAGATGGCATCACTACAGCGGCATATGCTATTACTACGCTGCGCACTGTAGTTGAGACCTTACGCACTCCCTACCAATCTCCTCAAGCTGTGGAGTTGATAGCTCTTTTGCGAGCATGTGAATTAAGTGAAGGACTGACTTTTCAATATCTACACTGACAGTCAGTATGCCTTCGGGGTGGCCCATAATTTTGGACGCCTCTGGGCAGAGAGAGGATTCTTGACTTCACATGGAACTAGGATCCAGAATGGTCCGCTGATAGAAAGACTTTTGACAGCTTTGACACTTCCCAAACGATTGGCAATAGTGAAGTGTAGTGCCCATAAAGCAATCACTGATGATGTAGGGAAAGGAAATGCCTTTGCAGATCAAACAGCAAAAGAGACAGCTAGATAGAAAATGACGAAAATGTTTGTGGCAGGACCTGCTAGATGGGTACCAGATGTTACCATGTTTGAAAATGCACTGGACAGTGTCAGGGAAATACAGTCTGAGGCGACAGTTGAGGAGTTGGCAGTATGGCAGGAAAGTACAGGGCGTTTAGATGAGGATGGGTGCTGGACTGATAAAAGCGAGAAGCAGAGATGGATGCTACCCGATGCATATGTTTTCCCTGTAGTTACAATGGCACATGGTCCGGCTCATATTAGTGCGAGGGGAATTTCTAAGTTACTGGATCCTGTGTGGCAAAATGACAATATCTCGAAAGTTGCTGTGCATTTAGTGAAACATTGCATGATTTGTATGAAGCACAATCCTGGAAAAGGTACCCCTACACATTCTGGTAATTTTGCACCACCTTCTCTCCCTTTCGAGGTACTCCAGATGGATTACATTGAGATGCAGCGAGTTAATAATCTAAAATATGTGTTAGTGGTGGTTTGTGCATTTAGTAAATGGATTGAAGCTTACCCAACAAAAGGGAATACAGCCATGGCGATGGCGAACGCACTTATAAAGGAGTTTTTCCCGTGCTACGGATTGCCCCGTTTGATTTGGAGTGACAATGGAAGTCACTTCAATGCCAAATTAATTCAATTGGTGTGCGAAGGTCTGCACATCAAGCAAAAATTCCATGCAGCAAACCATCCTCAGTCAGCAGGTTTAGTTGAGAAGTACAATGGTACTCTCAAGCTAAAGATGGCTAAGATCAAGGAAAGTACTGGGCTACAATAGCCAAATGCATTACCCCTTGCCCTATTGTCCACCAGAATGACAGCACATTCTAGAACAGGAATATCGCCATATGAAGTGGTCTTCGGCCGCCCTGCAAATGTGTGGGGCGTCCCTAGGCCGAAAAAACATTCTGAAATAGATTATCCTCTGTTAGTCGGTTATTTATATGATCTCACTAAAAGTTTGCGTTCTATTTATCAACAGATACATGAGGTGTTGCCTCCAGTACCAGAGGGGCCCGGGCATACCATATAGCCTGGGGATTTTGTGCTCGTAAAGAGTTTTCAGAGAAGAGACAGTTTGGAGCCCCGGTGGAAGGGACCATATCTGGTCCTCATCGCGACAAGGACAGCGGTGAGAGTGGATGGCCGAAAGCACTGGATCCATAATTCACATTTCCGGCGAGTGCCGCTCCCCCTCCCCTATGATCGATGGGTCCAGCAGGGGATAGGGGACCACAAGACTGAGAGAGTCCCGCGTTTTGTGCCCTTCTCCGATGCCCGGTTGACTTGGGCACAAGCGGAAGAAGAGAGTGAGGCAATTCCGAACGAGGCAGTTCCCCCAGAAATTAAGGCTGCTCCGGTTTCCTCCTCATCTGACCAACAGGAACCTGAGCCTCGCTCTCCGACACCCCCTGAATTTCAGATTCTTCTCCGGGATGAGACAGTGCCTGGAGTAGAAAGGTACAATTTGCGTCCTCGACAGAAGGGTAGTGCACCAAAGGAGAAGTGAGTGTAGCAGGGATGGACTTTGTGGATAAGGTTAGTAGAATGCTCCCTTGTTTCTGTTTTTTCCTGTTAGGTTAGGGATCGGACAATTGGTGCACTGCCTGTGGCGCAGGACAGGATAAGTTGAGGGTGTTTTCCCTGGAGGGAGAGTGCCCTATCCTGAGGATCGTGAACATTTGCTGATGAGCTGCAACAGTGTGGCTCCACCGTACAGTGCTCAATAGCACCATCGAGGATTGAACAATAGAAGCCTGCCAGGGAGGCTTGTAATGGACCCTGATCTTTTTACCGTTTTTCTTTTTTCTTTTTTTGTGTGTCCTTTCCACCGTTGGGTCTATTATATGACGTCTCTTTCTCTGGTGATTTCATTTGTAGCTCTATAAGTAAACATGTATTTTTTTGGTCGACCCCGTGTAGAAGATGAACAGTTTTTTGTTGCCCTGCGACCGGAGCTGATCGGTTTTGAATGGTTTCTCAAAAGGAAAATGTTTTGGGCTATAGTTATGTTGTTGTTTTTCTTGGTGGGAGGCGGGCTGTTCTGGATATTGGAGTGTTCTACTGGAGTCACCTCGTCATGTGTTTTATATCATACAGTTTCCTCTGATAGTAGTAAAAGAACAATGCATAGCGATGTCTTTTTAGTTACACACAGGAAATTCTTTGGTGATAGCACAGCTTGTTACCCCACTGATTCTGTCACAAGTTTATGGACCGCTTATCCATTGTCTTTGGTAAATTATACATATGTTCATCCTCCCCATTTTGTAGAAGCAAAAGGTGAATTCAGCCTAGGATATCCTGGACCTTGCTTATATTATAGAAAGCCGAGGGGGACAGGGTACCCTGGGTGCATGCCCGATATGTATTGTGATGATCTGTACCTAGCTAAGAGAAATATCACCTTGACAGGTTGGCACTACCAAGATCTGACTGTCACTCAAGAAGCAGGTATTTATCCTGCATGTTGCCCTGTAATAAATAGTACTGATGCTTATTTGTATCTCAATTGTTCTGGAGAAATAGTGCACAAAAATGTAACGCGTTTAGGGAAAAAGGATGATCCTAGTATGAAGGGAATGAATACTAGATATGCGCCATTAGATTATCAAGGTCCACTCTATGCACATCCAGGTTTTTATTTTTTATCAAATGGTACATTTTCTAATATGTACAATGGTACAGAGGATGTGGCCTTGGGGATGGTGTTAACTCTTGGGGAGCCTTGTAAGCACAGTAAACCAAATATAAAATGGGTAAAAAGAACATTGACCAAGGAATTTTGTGAGGGCGTTACCGATTTGGAAGTTAATAATTATAGTAATGGTATTACTTCTGGATATATCCTCTCTTCTATTATTACCTTTGATGGTACTGCCATGGCCAGGGGTGAACGAGCTAGAGAGTATTTTGGGTGTAAATTGCAAATTTTATCTAATTCTACAGTGGCAGCTTTACGGGACATCACTACTCAGTTGGAAAGCATGCGCATATACTCCGAACAAACGAGATATGCAGTTGACTTTATTTTAGCTAAGAATGGTGGTGCATGCGCAGTGATAGGAGAGCAGTGTGTAGTCGGCATCACGAATATGGAGAAGAATATCACTAAACATATTTTAGACATTTTGGAAAATGTTCGAGGAATGGAGAGCTGCAATTGGAGCTGGTCATTATTTAGTGGTTGGGGTTGGATTCTAGAAAAGGTGATATATTTCATAGTCCTATTAATATGTTGATGTGTCTTGATTCAGTGTCTTCCCTTATGCTGCTCATACTGTACTACTTATCTGTCTCCCAAAAGAATTTCGATTCATGACACAAATGCGAAGATCATGCTCCAACAGGAGCTTGATACCATTATGCAATTAGACGAGGGAGTTTTTGGTTCAACAACATCTCTTGCAGATTCTGTTCCTGAAGCTTCCTGTGTTGATAATAAATAGTGTTCTTTCCTTTGCTATGTTTGCCCGTGCATATACACGAATATCCATCCGTATTTGACATATTATTACTTGTTGTTTTTCTATATTTTCTCTATTTTTAGAATTGTAAAGACCCTTACCTGATAGCATGAATAAAGATGTCCGTATTAGCATAATAAATGCTAAAAGGAGGGTCTGTTAGAATTGAAAAGCATTAGTACTATATTATTCGCATTTTATTCGATGCTGTATTAGCATTTATATAGCTAATTCATTATTATTCTCTTTGTGTGCAAACATAATTAGAAAATGCAGACGTTATGTGAGTTATGTTAACATCTGTGCCACCATTTTAGCTCTCGAGGACGCCATTTTGGATTATAATCAAAACTGTTACTTGATCATTTACGAGAAATGGCTCTTGCTGAGTTTCGTTTCTTCAAAGCTGAATCTTGCTCATTAACGCATGACTTTTCTATTACATGAAGACCTTCTCCCACATGTCTAGTAGGGAGGATAAGCCAGACGACCTTGGGCAGTAGATAACTTGTTCCAGGCTGCGGAATCGAAACTTGTGCTCTGTACCCTCATTGTATTACGACAGCTACCAGTATTTTTCCATAGTAGGCGGGTCTTCGTGGGCTCTGCAACCTACATAATGTAACTGTATGTTTGTTAGAGTCAGTACCTCATCAGCCATCATAGGAAGCTGGTCAGACTGGACTCCACTGCAGTGTACTTTGTGAATAAACTAGTCTGCTTGTGTTCTCTACTGCATCATCGACTCTTCATTGAATGGAAGGCTAGAGGAGGTTGAGAGTGACCCGGGTGGCCCTAGTTGGGTTTCTTCCTTCAACATAGGTATCGCAGCAGAGCAGTAAGACAGCCTCCTGTCTACAGGCCCTTTCCTGACCTACAAACCACGGAAGAGAGTCACTTGATCAGAAAATTCAGTCTCAATAAGGCCACAATAAATGATTTGTGCCAGCAGTTGGCACCTTCATTGCATCCACATCGCTACTATCCTACATCACTGATGCCCAAAGTCAAGGTGGAGGTAGTACTGCATTTCTTGGCCACTGGGTCATTCCAGTTTACAGTGGCAACATCTGGCAGAATGTCCCGGCCCATGTTTAGCAATGTACTTCGGGATGTACTACAGGCATTGATCAGACACATGGGCAGCTATATAAAGTTTCCCAAGCAATGGGAATTGAACTATACCAAAGCTGATTTTTATGGGTGTGGGTGAGTCCTACATGTCATTGGAGCAATCGAAGGGACACATATTGCTTTGATTCCACTACAGGCCAATGAGCAAGTGTATCGGAACAGGAAGCACTTACACTCAAACAACATACAGGTGGTGTGTTTGGCAGATATGTGTATTTCCCCCTTCTGTGCCTGTTTTCCTGGATCATCCCATGACTCACACATTCTAAGGACCAGCGCCATACCCCGCTTGATGACTCAACTACTTCCAGAGTGGGACTGGCTTGTTGGTAAGTTAGCTTTTTAACGTTATTTGTTGTGAATGGCTTTGTGTGTCCTATCAGTGAATGTTTGCTTGAACATTGTGCTCATATCTATCTTCCATTTAGGAGATGCAGGATACCTCAGCCAGCCATGGTTACTAACACCATTACAGAATCCAGTCACTCCAGGAGAACTCCGCTTTAATGAGGCACATGGGAGGACTTTTGGCCTCCTAAAGGCAAGATTCTGCTGTCTTGACAAAACTGGAGGAGCCCTACAATATTGTCCTGGAAAGGTGTGCCAGATCACCGTTGCCTGCTGCATGCTCCACAACCTGACAATTAGGAAGGAAATCCCTCTGATTGAAGATGAAGAAGACCAGCAAGCGCCACCGGCTGAGGATCCGGGACTGGGCAATGAAGACAGTGGTGAGGAGGAAGGAGTTGACGTGCGAGAACAGCTTATCAACAACTTCTTTTCATGACTGTAAGTATGCACTGAGATGTTTTTCCTATTCCACTGTGTATGTTGTTGTATAGCTGTGTGGACCATGTGTATGTACACATCACAGTGTAGGTTAAGTGTGCCAATGTTTATGCAGGACAGGTTTGGGATATGGTCATAGTTACATGTACACTGTCTTATTCAGGCCTGACTAGTGTTAACAGTGACATTGTTTTGGTTGAAGTTTAAGTTTGCTCTTACTTGTGAGAAATGATTTGCCCTTGCTCATCTTATTTCAATTTTTGTTTTTTAATTCTTTTTATTGATTTTAAACATCAAATAGACACATGTATTGGTATGCATTCATTTCAATCAAATAGTAACAAATATTTATAACATAACAGTGCACAATGACTCAGTTAGTTGTTATCAATGAGTGTTCATCCTTTCTAGACATTTCCATCTCCACCATTGGGGAGACACACAAGTCCCCTCTATGTGTATTCCATCTGCTCCACTTTTTATCCCATTTCTTCGGACAGCCCCTCGATTTATATACTTCTGTTTCTCCTATCATACATTTATCCATTGCCACTGCCCAAACCTTTAGCACTGGTCTTTCCGCTGCTCCCCATTTCATGGCAATCTCTCTTTTAATTAAAGTGTACCCTAGTGTGGCGAATTGCTGCTCCACTTCAGTTAGATCAGTGGCCTCCCAAATGTTAAGGAGCCCCATAGGTGGTGTTAGGGGGATTTGCTTACCAAGTGCGTCCTGCATTTGCGTCGTCGCCCTCTCCCATCAGGGCCGTATTTGGGGACAGTCCCATACTATGGGGCCGATTCCGATTCGGGCTGGAAATCTCTCCGACCGAGCCGGACCCGGAGAGATTTCCGACCGAATCGGACCCGTGCAGTCCGACCGAACGAGTACAATGCGTCCATATGCTATCGTACTCGAGTCGGTCGGACTCCCATTGAAGTCAATGGGAGCCAGTCGTACAATGCGTACGCGGGCTCCCATTGCCTCAATGGGTGCGAGGCGAACAGGGGCGCCCCCTACAGCGGGTACGCGGCTAAGCGACTCGCGCCTTACACGCACAGGTAGGGGGGACCCATGGGTCCCCCCTGTGTGCGACTCGCGCGGCTACGCGTACAGGGGGGTCCGACATGGACCCCTGAAGTACAGCTCTGACTGCTCTTTCGAGCCGGACTGCGCGTGTTGGTCGGACTGCTCGCGGCGCGCATCGTACTTACCCGGCCGGGGAACGTCTCCATTGTGCGGTGCGAGTCATGTCCGAGCGAGTCGGTCGGTGCGGTTCGACCCGGGAACAAGTCGGTCGGAGCGGTTGGGACGCCCGAACGAGTCGGTCGGCGATTTCGCATCGTACTCGCTCGTCCGGACGCGCGTACGGATCGGTCGGGAAATAGGGCTCCGAATCGGATCCGGTTAAGCCGAATCCGATTCGGAGCCCTACCGGCCGAGATCGGAATCGGCCCCTATATGGTAAAAGGATGCCTCTTGATGACATCCTCGCAATCAGAGCGCGTCCTGTCTTGTTCCTATTTTGGCTAATGTGACCCCGGTAAGGTATGCTCGATGTAGGATTCTTAATTGTATCAGTCGAAACCGATAATTTATGGCTGCTTCCCTTGGGGACATCAGTGCATTTTGCCAGTCCTCATCTTCAATCTCTCCGATGTCAGCCTGCCATTTATCACGGAGAGTCTGAAAGGGATCCGGCAAGTTATTGCTCAGTTTGTGATATGTGAGTGATATGGCTTTGTCAGGAATAGGCTCAGAGAGTACCTGGTCTTCTAAGGGGGACGACTCTGGCAAATTACTTAGGTCTGGGAGTGCCGCCCAGAGTGCATAATGGATCTGCAAGTAGCAAAAAATCTCCCCTTGTGCCAATTCATATGTCTTTTGTAGTTCACGGAATGTAAGGATTTTGCCCTTTTTGACTAGATGGCTGATTGTGGATAGTCCAATTGTATCCCACTTATCAAATCCCAGTTGATGACACAATAGCCCCAGTTTTTGTGAGGACCACAGGGGTGTGGCCTGAGTCAACACTCTGGCCCAGCCCAGGCATTTAGTTGCCTGATGCCAAATTTCAACCGTTCGAGCCATAGGGCCCAGATACCTCCCTTTCTGGATTGTCGTATATAAGGCTCCCAGGCACCCCTCTCGCCCCATCTGATATCTATCCAACATGAATGCTGGGTCTGTCGGCGAACGGTATAACCAGTGATTTATTACTACTAATTGCGAGGCCCAATAATAAAGCCGTATATCTAGAAGTGCAATCCCTCCATCGTACCACCCTTTAGTCAATTTGTGTAGTGCTATGCGAGGCGTACCCCCATTCCACAATAATGAGCGGACTTCGCCTTCAATGCTTTTAAAATATGGGTCAGGAATCTGATAGGGGCAATTTTGAAGGATATATAAAAATTGCGGGAGAGCCAGCATCTTGAATAGGGCAGCTCGTCCTAGCAGCGAGAGCGGTAATGACCTCCAGTATTTAACGTCACTACGGAGCCTATCTAAGGGGACAGCCAGATTTCCATCGTAAAAGAGCTGGGGGTCTGGGGTAATAAAGATCCCTAGATAACGGAACCCGTTGAGGGCTATCTCAATTTCGCATCCCGGGGGAAGCCTGGGAACTGGGCCCCTCAGAATAATCAGCACTGACTTAGT
Organism: Calotriton arnoldi; assembly: GCA_963921515.1. Taxonomy (NCBI): domain Eukaryota; kingdom Metazoa; phylum Chordata; class Amphibia; order Caudata; family Salamandridae; genus Calotriton; species Calotriton arnoldi. The sequence goes on from CAWUFW010001115.1 coordinate 883,169, forward strand.
CCAGTTAATGGCATAGCCAGCGTATTTGCCGAAATTCGTACATATGTTCAAAAGACTACATATGGAGGTAGAGGGGGGCGCTAGATAGAGCAGAATGTCATCTGCGTATAACAATAGCCTGTCCTCAGTCCCTTCTTCCCATTTCAGCCCGCGGAGCACCACATCTCTCCTCACCGAAGACGCCAGTGGCTCCAGCATCAGGGCGAAAAGTAGAGGGGATAGGGGGCAGCCTTGTCTGGTGCCTCTGCTTAATGTAAATACTCGGGATATGCGGTTGTTGACCTTCACTTGACCCCTTAATTCCGTGTAGAGTAGTCTTATCCACCCCATGAATCGCGGGCCAAACCCCAGGCGTCCCAACACCTCAAAAAGATAAGGCCACTCTATAGAGTCGAATGCCATGGAGGCATCGAGGGAAAGCACCACTGCATCCTCATCTATATATTGTTGACGCCCCAGGACGTTGTGAATGCGGCGAATATTCAGTGCCGTGTTGCGACCTGGCATAAAGCCTGATTGATCTGCATGGACCAGTGAAGGGATTATAGACACCAGGCGGGAAGCCAAGAGTTTTGCCAGGACTTTAGCCTCGACATTAATTAAGGATATCGGCTGATAAGAGCCACATTTGTCCGCGGGCTTCCCGGGCTTCCGGATAACTACTATAGAAGCCAGATGTTGGTCTTCCGGCAGGATGCCCTTCTCATAACTTTCATTATACATATTTTTAAGGTGGGGCGCGACTCGCATGCCAAGGTGTGAGAAGTTGGCCTGGTATATGCTGTTCACTAATTAAAGTGGACACCTTGCACCAGTCCAATTCGACTCTTATGGTAGGTAGGTTTAAGACAACCTTTATAGAAAGCTATCCTAGTGGTAGCTGTGGAGAGCAGCCTTCAGGCTAAGTCTTGGAGGAATGTAAAGCAGCTTGTTTTACCACACAATCTCTTGAATCACCAAATGAAAAGGCACCACACAGGTATATATATCGAATATATATGTATTTATTAATAAACAACTCTCTACTAATCTCTTTATGAGATTAGAAGTCAGGAACATATGTACAAATCAAATGTTATCAAAAATAAGTTAGCACAAGTAAATATCACAATCTTATCTTGGCTAGACCGTGGTCTAGAGTACATAGAATCGAGGGACCCCCAAGAACCACCCCAGGTAGTTGTAGGAGACCCACAGGGGACGGACGCGGTGTTCAGACACTGGTGCGAGTCCTGTACGAGTCTATGCGAGAGAACGCGATTGAGTTATCAATGTTACAGGTCCCAGGCGTGTTCGAGGCGAACACACCGATCGGTCAGTACGAGTCGAAGGACGCGGATACTGATAGAGTTACAAGGGAGTTGGACGCGATGTGTCTAACACAGACGCGAGCCCTGTACGAGCCAGTGCGATAATCGCACGGGGAGAATAGGAGTTTTAGGGCACTTCTAGGGTAGCTACAAGCAAGCCACTTACAGGGTAAGTAGTTCTAGGGCCCACACCCACAGGTGCACCGTAGTGCTGAAGTTACCTCACCCAGGGGAGTCGGGTGCATAGGTGTCCTTTGGTGTCGGGTCACGGCGTCGTTCTCAATGGGAACCAATGAAGACTTGCTGCTTGCGATGACAGAAGAAGTGTCCGTTGGAATCCAAACCTGGATTCGGAGGGAGGAAGACCTGAAAGCAGAAGGAACAGTGTTCACAGTCACTTGGCAGTGACTCTGGGCAAGGAAGATGAATGCCCACCGTCGTCGACAGCTTTGGGTCGTTCACGGGTGTCTTGACTCTTCAACCACGTGGTCCAGGCAGTGTCGATGATGACCAGGAGCTGGATTCGGTGTGTCCCACGACGTCTGCAGCTTACTGAGGTGTCGGCGACTCGATTGGAGCCAACAAGCCTTGGTAGCAGCAAGTCTCGTGGAAAGCGTAAAGAGTCAATGGTGCAGACCAGCAAGGTCTGCGGGACTTACCCAGCAAGGGTAGGTCAGGGCAGGCCTGGAGCAACCAGGGGAGCCCTTTGGTTTTGTTGGAAAGTCTTCTGGAGACCCACAAGCCGGCTGGCAAGGGATCGCGAAGACGCCTGGGGAGGATCCACTCAACAGGGGCCCACGGTCACTCGGGATGGTGTAGGCCTCTGAATTCGGGAGAGATCTCTGTTAAAGGCTGAGACCACATGTGGTCCCAAGCACAAGTTCGTAGAACATCGTGAAGGGGTTGCACTTGACAATAGTGCACGGTACCCAGGGGCTACGGTTCCTCGTCGCTCGTGGGGTCCACTTGCCTCAGCTTCGCTGTGGACTCACGATGGCCTTGGAGAAGTCAGGAAATCCTCTTCTTGGGCTGCAGGGACTTCGGGCTCCGGCGGGAGCGGTGTAGTTTGCAACCGTCGTTGTAGTTTTTGGTGCCTGCCAAGCAGGGGAGTCACTCCTTGACCCCAAGGGAGATTCTTCAGTCTTCCAGAGGTAGTGGAACGTCAAAGGTCCAGGATTCTTCTTAAGAGCGTCGTCCAGGGAGATCTGGGTTGCAATTCACAGGTTCCCCCTCTTATACTAAAAGGAAGGGAGGGACTAGCTCTATGACCCCACCTATGGGAGGGTCAGGGGAGTGGGTGGCTACACCCACTTCCCTTTGTCCAGTTTCATGCCAGAGCAGGGGCAGGTAGCCCCTGAGCCGGTTTGAACTGGAGTATGCACAGAGGAGCCTTCTGCTCCCCCAGTGCAGGACTTCAAAGCACTCTAAGAGTGCACCCACCCAGCCCCAATACACTAAACCCTGTCTGGGAGGTGGTCACACCCCCTTGCGACAGGATATCTATTGTTGGGCTTCCTCCACTGTGAGTTTCGATCATCAGCAGGAGGGCAGCCCAGTGTCTGTGACTGGTGGCATACATCTTGTGATGCCAGGGCTCTGGAAAGAAGTTACCGGTTAGGCCGGTGTGTACATGTCTCTCCCTCTAGAAGGGTGGAATGCTACCCCCGCTGCCAGAACTGGTGGGGGGGGTAGTATTCCAAGATGTTTGACACCAAACACGACATGTTTCCGTGCAGCCATCCCAAAGTTAGCATTTAACGCGAGGTTATAATGCGCTTAAGAGTATATGGTCAGGCTGCACTACAAACAGCATCAGAGAAGGATCTCTGAATGCTGCAGAGGGGCTCTGCTCATGCAGGGACACCCTCCCACATAAGAACCAAGCACTCTGCCTTCAGGATTGATAAGGCCTGCCATAGGAGTGACTTATAGGTTTGTATGTGTGTATGTATGTAGTGGTATAGGTAGCCCATACCACAGTAAGGGGTGCATGCACCACCTTACACAGGCTGCAGTAGCAGACCTGTGGTGTCAGATTTAGTCTGCTTCCCAGGGGTGGCATAATACATGCTTCAGCCCCTGGTAGGCCTGTGAAGTACCTATGCCCTTGGTACCTAAGGTACCATATACTAGGGACTCATAAGGTACCACAGTATCCAATCACTAGTGCACCTAAAGTGCACTCCAAGTCGTTTAGAGAGAACAGAGAGGCTGGGGCCCTGATTAGCAGGGACCCAGCCCGACTATAGCCAGAAACCAGTGTAAACATCAGAAAAAAAGTGGGGGCAACATAAGAGGCAGATCCTACTCTCCTACACCAGGGATTTAAGAAATTCTATAGGAACCCGGTTGGGCCCCATTGCCTTCCCTGATTGGATAGTATTAATTGCTTTGCCGATTTCTTCATCCGTGAGATCGGCCTCCATTGCATTTTTGTCTTCTTCCGACAGAGTAGGCAGGAATATTTCTGCCAATAATTGTCGGGAATCTTCCGCTGTATATGTGGTTGAGGAGGTATAGACTGTTTCTAGATGGTCTGCAAATGCCTCCGCAATGTCTTGCGGATCTGTAATCTGTCCTGTCCCCTCAATATTCAGTGTAGGTACCCAGCGTTCCCCTTGTTCCCTCCTCTCCAGCCACGCCAGCATTTTCCCATCTTATTTCAATTTTGTTGTTTCAGTTCACTGTAGGAGAGTAGGATCTGCCTCTTATGGTTACCCCCACTTTTTGCTGATGCTTCACTGTATTTGGACTTTAGTCTGGCTGGGGCCCTGCTATTCAGGTCCCCAGCCTAGCTGCTTCCTCTCTAAATGGATTCCAAGTACCTTAGGTACTTCTCTGATTGGATTATGGGGTGCCCTTATAAGTCCCTAGTATATGGTATACTATGTACCCAGGGCATAGGTACCCCAGGGGCCTACCAGGGGCTGAAGCATGTATTGTGCCACCCCTGGATGGCCCTCCAAAATGACACCACAGGTCTGCTACTGCAGCCTGGGTAAGGTGGTGCATGCACCCCTTACAGTGGTATAGGCTACCTATATCACTACCATTGCACACACATATAAACCTATAAGTCACTCCTAGGGCAGGCCTTGACAATCCTGAAGGCAGAGTGCTTGGTTTTCATGTGAGAGGGTGCCCCTGCATGAGCAGAGCCCCTCTGCAGCATTCGGAGTACCTCCTCTGATGCTGTTTGCAGTGCAGCCTGACCATATACTCTTAAGTGCATTATAACCTCGTGTTAAATGCTAACTTTGGGATGGCTGCACGGAAACATGTTGTGTTTGGTGTCAAACATCTTGGAATACTACACCCCCCGCCAGTTCTGGCGGCGGGGGTAGCATTCCACCCTTCTAGAGGGAGAGACATGTGCCAACCGGCATACCCGGTATTAACTTTACAGAGCCCTGGCATCACAAAATGGATGCTGCAGCCACAGACACGAGTCTGGCCTCCTGCTGCCGACCGAAACTCCGGCAGGGGAGGCCTGGACAATAGGTTTCCTGTTGCAGGGAGGTGTAACCACCTCCCAGACAGGCTGATGTGTATTGGGGCTGGGTGGGTGCACTCTCAAAGTGCTTTGAAGTCCAGCACTGGGGGCACATTTGGTGTCCCTGAGCATACCCCAGTTCAAACCGGCTCAGGGGCTTCCAGCCCCTGCTCTGGTGCGAAACTGGACAAAGGGAATGGGTGTAACCACCCCTCTTCCCTGACCCTCCCATAGGTGGGTCCCCAGAGAATGTCCAACCCCCGAACTTAGTATAAGTATGGGACCCGAGTCCTTAGGACTTTAGATTTACCTGGACGAAACTCTGATACAGAATCCTGGACCTTCGACACTCTACTTTAAGATTAGAGGACTGAAGAATCTCCCTTGGGGTCAAGGAGTGACTCCCCTGCTTGGCAGGCACCTAAGAAGCAATTGTCCGGTCTGCATCACTGAAGCTCCCGCCGGACGCCGAAGTCTTTGCAACACCAGAGGTGGAATTCCAGACTTCCCCGAGGCTACCCTGAGTCCCCAGCGAAGCTGAGGCCCATGGCTATTGTGGGTAATGTGGAACTGTGACCCCTGGGCACCGAGAACTTTTGCAAGTGCATCCTCTTCCTGGTCTCCCATGAAGTTGTGCTTTAGGCTCCGAGTAGCCCTCACCTCCAGCACCGACTGCACCGAAGATCCCTGGCCTCCACTCCACGAGTGTCCCGTAAGCCAGCTCTAAGTGCGTCCACTCAAGGCTCCTTCGCGGTTGCTAGTCCATTGGCTAGTGGGCCCTCTCGAAGGCAACTCTTCTTTTCCTTGGGCTCCCTGGTTGCTCCAGACATGCCCTGACTTACCCTTGCTGGGTGAGTCCCTCAGACCTTGCTGGTCTGCATTACCGTCCTTTCTTTATTTCCACGAGACTTGCCGTTGCCAAGGCTTGTTGGGTCCAATCCGGTCGCCGACACATCAGCAGGTGACAGACGTTATGGTACAGCTCGAATCCAGCTCCTGGTCATCGTCGACGACTCCTGGACCTCGTGGCTGAAGAGTCAAGACGACTGTCAACCTACCTGAAGCACTCGACATCGGTGGGCATCTGCTCATCGCCTTCCTGGTCACTGGCTAGTGACCCAGACTCTGTCCCCTCTGCTTTCAGGTTCTTCAGATCTCCGATCCACCTTTGGATCCACCCGAACACTTTTGACTTGGCCGCCAGCAGCACTTTGCAGCAGATCGCCATTGAAAACGACGACGAAACCCGACCCCGAAAGACACCTATGCACCCGGCTTCCCTGGGTGAGGTAACTCGAGTACTCCGGTGCTCCCGTGGGTATAGACTCTAGAACAACCTAGGTCTAAAGGGGTTTGCTCCAAGTCCTCCTCTAAGTGTCCTTTTCTTTAAAACTCCAACCGCGACATTCCCCATAGAAGTCAACGGCGGCTCGCGGCTGTGTTCTCACACTGCACGCGTCCCCCGTGGGTCCCCTGTGTCACTACCTTGGGTGGTTCCTTGAGGGCCAAGCACTTCTACAGGTTCTAGGCCCTGTGTCTAGCTCAGTCGTGGTTCTTATACCACTTTATTGGTATATGGTTTGGTACGCCCCTAGGGCTCAAACGTGTATTTGTGCTATTACTGTTGATTACTGACTTGTAACTTATGTACTTCGAACTCTAGCCTCATAAAGAGACTAGAGGGGTGTGTTTAAGACTAAATACATATATTTTAAATATATACCTGGTGTGGTCCTCTTTCATTTGGTCACTCAAGAGATTATAGACTGGTAAAACAAGCTGCTTTACATTCCTTCAAGACTTAGCCTGAAGGCTGCTCTCCATAGCTACCACTAGGATAGCTTTCAATAAAGGTTGTCTTTAACCTAATTCCAATTTGGGGTTGTTTGGACTGGTGCAAGGTGCCCACTATAATTAGTGGACAGCATATACCAGGCCAACTTCTCACATTGGTGTGCAGCGTGTGGGATTCCAGCTTGCTATTGTTTTACCAGATAATCTCAATTGAATTGATCAACTGAAAACCACTAAGGGTACCTTAGGTACATATAAATACAAGCTTAGGATACAGTAAGTTCTACTGAACTTAGAGTTGTGTGTTAAGGGATAGCACACCCTTTCTACAACTCAAGAGAGTTTAGTAGGCCACACTAGAGTAGGTAGGACATACACCACACCTCACTAGTAATGTCTTCAAGGCCAGGAACCAGTGGGTCCTTGCCAGAAGCCAGTGGGCTTCTTCCCTCCAAGTATGATGATCTCCCATTCTTGGAATTGAGAGCATTGTGCAATGTTAGGAAGTTGAAGACAGGCCAAAGTGCCAGCACCCAACACCTCAGAGAGGTGCTTCTGTCAGATGATCTCAAAAGACCCATAGGGCCTGAAGGGGTAGACAGAGAGGGTGGGGCAGAAGATGAGGAAGGGACCAGGTGTGACATCACCCAGGCCCCCCCTCTGAAACTGGCCAGGAAGGTGACAATGACCTTGACCTGGAAAACCCAGCTATTCCTGTGGAGGAAGAGGAGGATCAGACTGACCTCCCCTTTGTCCCACCAGGAAGAGTTGTGAGTGTGCCTAGAAGGTCTAGATCTCCTTCTCAGGAGTCTAACCACTCTGACACCTCAGTAGGGACCTCTGTTTCCTCTCATAGGAGGGAATCCTCCAGTGAGAGGAGAAGAGAGACTGCTCAAGTATGGAGAAGCTCAGCTTGAGACTCAGAAGAGAGCAGTTGGCTATAGACAGGGAGTCCCTAGAGCTCTGAAAGGCAAAGAAAAAGTTGGGACTAGAGTCCCATGGTGGCAGCAATTTCCCCAGAGATAGGGAAAGGTCTTATGACCATAGAAACCTGAGCAAGATTGTCCCTCCCTACCAGAGTGGGGATGTCATCCACAAATGGATTTCTGCACTGGAGAGGGCCTGTAAAGTACAGAGGGTCCCTCAGGAGCAGTGGGCAGCAATCTTGTGGCTCTCCTTTGCAGACAAAGGTAGAGATAAGCTCCTCACTGTTAGAGAGGAGGATGCTGACAATTACAAAGTCTTGAAGAGTGCTCTGATTGATGGGTTTGGCCTAACAACTGAACAATACAGGTTAAAGTTCAGAGATACCCAAAAAGCACAGACTCAAGACTGGGTGGACTTTGTTGATTGTTCTGCTAAGGCTCTGGAAGGTTGGTTATTGGGCAGTAAGGTATGTGACTTCATAGGATTGTACAATCTTATCATGAGGGAGCAGATTCTTAATAACTGTCAAAATCAGCTGTTGCATCAGTACCTGGTGGACTCTGATCTGACCTCTCCCCAAGAATTGGGAAAGAAGGCAGACAAATGGGTCAGAACCAGGGTGAGGCAGAAGGTACAGAACCAAGGTGGTGACCCTAAGAAGCAAGATTCTAAAAACTCTGATAAGGGTGGGGAGAAGGGTAAAGACCAGAAGTCTTCACAAGGCCCCCACAAATCTTCTTCAGGTGGGGATTCACAGTCTAACAAAGGGAAAGGCCAAAAGAAACCATGGTGCAAAGTCTGTAAGCAAAAGACACACTGGGCCAGTGATTGCACCCAGTCCAAAGACTCTGTTCCAGCCCCCACCAATGCCCCTAAGGCACCTGTTCCCCTAGTGCAGTTACAATTGGTGGTGGGAGTACACAAGCCAAGGGTTTAGTAGGGTTGACCCTGGGTAAGGAGATGAGCTCTGACCTAGTCAGAGAACTCACTCAGGCTGTCCTAGTCTGTGATGGAGGCATGGATGTGACCTCCTCTGTGAGTCCCAGTAATCTGGGCAAGTACAGGCAACAGCCATTAATAAATGGAAAAGAGGCTTTGGCATTTAGGGACACAGGAGCAAGTGTCACCATGGTGACACAAGATCTTGTGGAACCTGGGCAGATTATACTTGGTGAGATGTACCAAGTGACCAATGCTAGCAATGTCAGAACAGACCATACTCTGGCAGTTGTTAACTTCTCCTGGGGAGGGGTAACTGGCCTTAAGAAGGTTGTGGTAAGTGCAGACCTAACAGTTGAATGCTTGCTTGGCAATGATCTTGAAACTTCAGCTTGGGCAGAAGTGGAGCTCAGGACCCATGCAGAAATGCTGGGCATCCCTGCAGATGTGTTTGCTGTGACCAGGTCACAGAGCAAAATGTCTAACACTGAACAGGCCTTGGATCCTGGAACAATGGACCAAGTGCCATCCAAGAGGAGGAGTAGTAGGGTAAAGGCAGTGCCTTCCCCTTGGCTCAGAAGGAAGATCAGTCTCTTCAGGGAGATGATCTCAGTCCTGAGGAAGGAACTGTCCCAGAGGAGCTTGAGCCTGATCAGGTAGAGTTCTTGGGGACAGGGGCCCTTCCAGGGCAGATCTGAGCCAGGAGCAGCAGAGCTGCCCCTCTCTTGAACCTCTCAGACAGCAAGCTGCTGCTGAGGCTGCTGGGAAAGCTAGTGGTCCCCATACAGTGTATTGGGATGATGGACTCTTGTACTCAGAGTGTAGAGACCCCAAGCCTGGTGCCACCAGGAGGTTGGTTATACCTCTGAAGTTCAGGGGCTTCCTATTGACCCTAGCCCATGACATTCCCTTAGCAGGTCACCTGGGCCAGAACAAGACTTGGGACAGAATTGTCCCTCACTTTCACTGGCCCCACATGTCTGAAGACACCAAGGAGTTTTGTCGCTCCTGTGTAACCTGCCAGGCCAGTGGCAAGGCAGGTGGCACTACAAAGGCCCCCTGATACCACTACCTGTGGTGGGGCTTCCCTTTGAAAGGGTGGGGATTGACATTGTTGGTCCCATGGATCCCCAAACAGCATCTGGGCACAGGTTTATCCTGGTGGTGGTGAATCATACCACCAGGTACCCAGAGGCTATTCCCCTTAGGACCACTACAGCACCTGTGGTGGCAAGGGCCCTCCTGGGTATTTTCTCAAGAGTGGGCTTCCCTTAGGAGGTTGTATCAGACAGGGATGCAAACTTTATGTCTGGATACTTGAAAGCAATGTGGAAGGAGTGTGGAGTGACTTACAAGTTCACCACACCCTATCACCCACAATGTAATGGTTTAGTTGAGAGATTCAACAAAACCTTGAAGGGCATGATTAAAGGGCTCCCAGAGAAGCTTAGGCGAAGATGGGACATACTCTTGCCCTGCCTTTTATTTGCATACAGGGAGGTGCCTCAAAAGGGGGTTGGCTACAGCCCTTTTGAACTTTTGTTTGGTCACCCTGTCAGGGGTCCATTGTGCTTGGTGAAGGAAGGATGGGAGTTACCTCTCAAGCCCCCAAAGCAAGACATAGTGGACTATGTACTTGGTCTCCGCTCCAGGATGGCTGAGTACATGAAAAGGCAACTAAAAACCTTGAGGCTAGCCAGGAACTCCAAAAAGCCTGGCATGACCAAAGGCTGTACTGACTGTTTACCAGCCAGGACAGAAGGTGTGGGTGTTGGAGCCAGTGGCCCGAGCAGCTCTCCAAGACAAATGGAGTGGACCCCATACCATTGTTGAACAGAAGGGTGAGGTTACCTATTTAGTAGACCTAGGAACACCCAGGAGTCCCCACAGGGTTCTCCATGTCAACAGATTGAAACCATATGTGGACAGGGCAGACATGGGCTTGCTCATGGCTACTGATGAGGGACAGGAGGAAGAGAGTGACCCACTCCCTGACCTTCTCTCACAGAACCCTGATGATGGGTCAGTGGATGGTGTAGCCTTGGCAGGCAGCCTCACTGCCCAGCAGCAAACTGATTGCAGACAGGTGCTCAATCAATTCAGGCAAATATTCTCTCTGACTCCAAGTCAGACCACCTGGTGCACTCATGAAGTGGACACTGGGGACAGTCTGCCTATTAAAAATAAGATTTATAGGCAACCTGACCATGTCAGGGACTGTATCAGGACAGAAGTCCAGAAGATGTTGGATTTGGGAGTTATTGAACCCTCAGATAGCCCTTGGGCTAATCCAGTGGTCCTTGTGCCAAAACCTCACACCAGTGGTGGAAAAAGAGAGATGAGGTTTTGTGTGGACTACAGGGGTCTCAATGCAGTCACTAGGACTGATGCCCATCCAATACCCAGGGCAGATGAGCTAATAGACACTTTGGCATCAGCCAAGTATCTAAGCACATTTGACCTAACAGATGGCTACTGGCAGATCAGGCTAGCTGATGATGCAAAGCCAAAAACAGCATTCTCAACCCCTAGTGGGCATTATCAATCTGTGGTAATGCCCTTTGGTTTGAAGAATGCACCTGCCACTTTTCAGAGGTTGGTGAATACAGTCCTTACAGGTCTGGAAGCCTATAGTGCAGCATATCTAGATGATATTGCTGTCTTTAGCTCCACCTGGGAGGATCACCTGGTCCACCTCAGAAATGTTTTGCAGGCCCTGCAGAAAGCAGGCCTCACTATCAAGGCCACAACGTGCCAGATAGGGCAGAGTCAGGTTGTGTACCTGGGCCACCTTGTGGGTGGAGGCCAGGTTCAACCCTTGCAGAGCAAGATCCAGACCATCATGGACTGGACTGCTCCAACTACCCAGACTCAGGTGAGAGCCTTTTTAGGCCTGACTGGGTACTATAGGAGATTTATCAAGGGGTATGGATCAATAGTGACACCCCTGAATGACTTAACTTCCAAGAAAATGCCCAAAAAGGTTCAGTGGACAGTTAGCTTTCAAAAGGCATTTGATGACCTAAAGCAGGCCATGTGCACTGCTCCCATTCTACAGAGTCCTGATTACTCCAAGAAGTTCATTGTCCAAACAGATGCATCTGAATTGGGGGTAGGGGCTGTACTGTCACAATTGAATGATGAAGGTCAGGATCAGCCAGTAGCTTTCATAAGCAGAAGGCTGACCCCTAGAGAGAAACGTTGGTCAGCCACAGAGAGGGAGGCCTTTGCTGTGGTTTGGGCTCTGAAGAAGCTGAGGCCATACTTGTTTGGCACTCACTTCCTTGTTCAAACAGACCACAAGCCCCTCTTATGGCTAAAACAGATGAAGGGTGAAAACCCCAAACTTTTGAGGTGGTCCATTTCCCTACAGGGGATGGACTATACAGTGGAACATAGACCTGGGAGTAACCATGCCAATGCAGATGGACTCTCCAGATATTTCCATTTAGAACATGAAGACTCAACTGGTCAAGGTTAGTTTAATGTGCCTACGTTTGGGGTGGGGGGGTTGTGTAGGAGAGTAGGATCTGCCTCTTATGGTTACCCCCACTTTTTGCTGATGCTTCACTGTATTTGGACTTTAGTCTGGCTGGGGCCCTGCTATTCAGGTCCCCAGCCTAGCTGCTTCCTCTCTAAATGGATTCCAAGTACCTTAGGTACTTCTCTGATTGGATTCTGGGGTGCCCTTATAAGTCCCTAGTATATGGTATACTATGTACCCAGGGCATAGGTACCCCAGGGGCCTACCAGGGGCTGAAGCATGTATTGTGCCACCCCTGGAAGGCCCTCCAAAATGACACTACAGGTCTGCTACTGCAGCCTGGGTAAGGTGGTGCATGCACCCCTTACAGTGGTATAGGCTACCTAAATCACTACCATTGCACACACATATAAACCTATAAGTCACTCCTATGGCAGGCCTTGATAATCCTGAAGGCAGAGTGATTGGTTTTAATGTGAGAGGGTGCCCCTGCATGAGCAGAGCCCCTCTGCAGCATTCGGAGTACCTCCTCTGATGCTGTTTGCAGTGTAGCCTGACCATATACTCTTAAGTGCATTATAACCTCGCGTTAAATGCTAACTTTGGGATGGCTGCACGGAAACATGTCGTGTTTGGTGTCAAACATCTTGGAATACTACCCCCCCGCCAGTTCTGGCGGCGGGGGTAGCATTCCACCCTTCTAGAGGGAGAGACATGTGCCAACCGGCATACCCGGTATTAACTTTACAGAGCTCTGGCATCACAAAATGGATGCTGCAGCCACAGACACGAGTCTGGCCTCCTGCTGCCGACCGAAACTCCGGCAGGGGAGGCCTGGACAATAGGTTTCCTGTTGCAGGGAGGTGTAACCACCTCCCAGACAGGCTGATGTGTATTGGGGCTGGGTGGGTGCACTCTCAAAGTGCTTTGAAGTCCAGCACTGGGGGCACATTTGGTGTCCCTGTTCATACCCCAGTTCAAACCGGCTCAGGGGCTTCCAGCCCCTGCTCTGGCGTGAAACTGGACAAAGGGAATGGGTGTAACCACCCCTCTTCCCTGACCCTCCCATAGGTGGGTCCCCAGAGAATGTCCAACCCCCTAACTTAGTATAAGTATGGGACCCGAGTCCTTAGGACTTTAGATTTACCTGGACGAAACTCTGATATAGAATCCTGGACCTTCGACGCTCTACTTTAAGATTAGAGGACTGAAGAATCTCCCTTGGGGTCAAAGAGTGACTCCCCTGCTTGGCAGGCACCTAAGAAGCAATTGTCCGGTCTGCATCACTGAAGCTCCCGCCGGACGCTGAAGTCTTTGCAATACCAGAGGTAGATTTCCAGACTTCTCCGAGGCTACCCTGAGTCCCCAGCGAAGCTGAGGCCTGTGGCTATTGTGGGTAACGTGGAACCGTGACCCTTGGGCACTGAGAACTTTTGCAAGTGCATCCTCTTCCTGGTCTTCCATGAAGTTGTGCTTTGGGCTCCGAGTAATACAAAAGGGGATGATGGACGGAACGTTTGAGCCAATCAAACACTCACCCCCAGTCAACTGATCTGGGTTTAATCCATCATCATTCTTTAGCTCACTCCACCACCCCAGTTCAGACATGGCCATATGCAAATCAGTCTGACCGAGTAGCCCTCACCTCCAGCACCGACCGCACCGAAGATCCCTGGCCTCCACTCCACGAGTGTCCCGCAAGCCAGCTCTAAGTGCGTCCACTCAAGGCTCCTTCGCGGTTGCTAGTCCGTTGGCTAGTGGGCCCTCTCGAAGGCAACTCTTCTTTTCCTTTGGCTCCCTGGTTGCTCCAGACGTGCCCTGACTTACCCTCACTGGGTGAGTCCCTCAGGCCTTGCTGGTCTGCATCACTGTCCTTTCTTTATTTCCACAAGACTTGCCATTGCCAAGGCTTGTTGGGTCCAATCCGGTCGCCGATACCTCAGCAAGCGACAGACGTTATGGATCAGCTCGAATCCAGCTCCTGGTTGTCGTTGACAACTCCTGAACCTCGTGGCTGAAGAGTCAAGATGACCGTCAACCTACCTGAAGCACTCAACATCGGTGGGCATCTGCTCATCGGCTTCCTGATCACTGGCTAGTGACCCAGACTCTGTCCCCTCTGCTTTCAGGTTCTTCAGATCTCTGATCCACCTTTGGATCCACCCGAACACTTTCGACTTGGCCGCCAGCAGCACTTTGCAGCAGATCGCCATTGAAAACGACGACGAAACCCGACCCCGAAAGACACCTATGCACCCGGCTTCCCTGGGTGAGGTAACTCGAGTACTCCGGTGCTCCCGTGGGTATAGACTCTAGAACAACCTAGTTCTAAAGGGGTTTGCTCCAAGTCCTCCTCTAAGTGTCCTTTTTCTTTAAAACTCCAACCGCGACATTCCCCATAGAAGTCAACGGCAGCTCGCGGCTGTGTTCTCACACTGCACGCGTCCCCCGTGGGTCCACTGTGTCACTACCTTGAGTGGTTCCTTGAGGGCCAAGCACTTCTACAGGCTCTAGGCCCTGTGTCTAGCTCAGTCGTGGTTCTTATACCACTTTATTGGTATATGGTTTGGTACGCCCCTAGGGCTCAAACATGTATTTGTGCTATTACTGTTGATTACTGACTTGTAACTTATGTACTTCGAACTCTAGCCTCATAAAGAGACTAGAGGGGTGTGTTTAAGACTAAATACATATATTTTGAATATATACCTGGTGTGGTCCTATTTCATTTGGTCACTCAAGAGATTATAGACTGGTAAAACAAGCTGCTTTACATTCCTTCAAGACTTAGCCTGAAGGCTGCTCTCCATAGCTACCACTAGGATAGCTTTCAATAAAGGTTGTCTTTAACCTAATTCCAATTTGGGGTTGTTTGGACTGGTGCAAGGTGCCCACTATAATTAGTGGACAGCATATACCAGGCCAACTTCTCACATTCACTTTGCCATGTCATCAACTGAGGGGAGTTTCTGAGTTGTGCCATCACCAGGCATATGATGCTGTGTCTGAGTGCAACCTAGACATGGAATGATCTTGGGAATGTCTGACACAGACTTTGAGGTTACATAACTGTTATGACACTTGCTTGCAATTGTAGGAATTTAATTTGCTACAGCACCACTGGATTTTCATCCCATTGTGTGCAATAAGAGCACCATCATGTGCTCAAAAGCAATGTGGTTGTGGGGATAGACCATGGTAGTTCCCATTCATATCACCTGGATGAGCAAGGTTTGAAAATATGATGTAGCTGTAGATGTGTGTCCTCATTGTATGTCACAGTGCAAGTGCCACACCACTGACATATGCTTGTAACCTACATAAAGATGCAGCCCAATTTCTTGTAATGGTACCTGTTCGCACTGGCCAGTAGTACAGTCCTGTGTGCTTTTCTTTTGTCCACTGATTGTGTATGGCATTTATGGTGTTTGCGATCTGCTACCAGGTGTTTATAGCAAATAAAATGTGTGTTTCACATTGAAGTTTGCTTTGTCTGATGTAGCTTCTCCATATTTTTTGTCTAGTTGTTTGGACACGACAAACTAGTCTCACATGATACTCACAACTATTTGAGATCGATGTCAAAGGCACAATATGAGCTGGTATTTGTTAGACCTGTCAGCCCTAGGGTGGTCTTACCCTGTTTTTTTTCCCTTTCTGCGCCTCATTTTTGCCACCATATTTTTACTGGACCTAGGTCTCCGGGCGCCTTGCCACTGCTGGTCAGTGCTGAGGTGCAGGTGCTCTCTCACCAAAGATGGCTGCCACAGGCCCCTGCTACTGCAGAGGGCCTTCCACACATACACACTAGTCGCCAGAGTCAGGCTGGGACAAGGGATACAGTAGCCATCCCGTCCCCGCCTCTGGGCCCCATAGCTAGGTAGGTGGAAGGTTCCAGAACCTTCCGGGCTGTGGGAGGAGTTACACTTTGCCGCCTTTGGGAGGGTCACCTGACCTAGGGGTATAAGAGGCTTGGAGGGAAAACCTGGAGTTAGTTAGGTTGAGGCACCGCTGAACCTGGGAGAACCTGCGCTGGAGTACAGACTTTAGGGCCTGGGGGAGACCTACACTACTGCCGCTGACAGGGTCAAGGCCCTGCTGCCGTAAGATAGATGAGGAACGCCCACCACCCACTGATCTTGCCCAGTGTGAGGGGACCCAGGGAACCATCTCCAGCGTGCCAGGAGGCACATCAACCCCTCCAAGAATCACCAACTCACAACCCCCCTGTTCATAAAGAGACTTTGCTGAATCCATGACCTGCAGAACCTAAAGTGAAAACCATTGAGAGGGGATCAGGAGGCGAAGCGCTGCGTCCTAAGCGCTAGGCCTCCACCCCCTATCTACCTATACAGACAGCTGGACTGTCCTCCAAGAACCATCCTTACACAGCCCGGTGCATAAGGCTGTCAGCGCGCCTGCGCTGCAACTCCAAGTGAGGAGAGAACTTGACCTCCCCCTCCGTCACTGACCTGGTGACCGGATCGCCGCCGCGGCCGCCGCTGCGTGAAGAGGGAGCTGAGGCAGGAAGACCTCTCCCCCGTGCATAACTGTGGTGAGGGGCGCCGTCCGCGCCCTCACCGAAACCCCAGAAGTCACCGCCGGGCCCGAGACCCCTGCCGCTGCAAGCGCGGCCAAGAATAACACCGTCGCAGCCCCCGAGGGCTGCGTGAAGTGAGCTGAGGCCTACTGCGGCCTCCAGGCCCGTGGACGCTGTTGCCGAGGGGCCGGGACGCTGACCGCGTCACAGGTCGCGCCCCGAAAAGGCCGCGACGGGATTGGCCCGCCGGAGTCAATCGCCGGAGAAGAAGGAGAGGGGAGGCGTCGCCTGGCAACCAACGAAGGCCGCGACGCGATTGGCCCAGCCGGAGCCAAGCGAGACGACGTCAGAGGGCTCCACTGCCAACGGGAGCCCCCGGAAGAAGAGAAGACCGCGACGCGATTGGCCCAGCCGGAGCCAATCGAGAGGACGTCCACGGGGCTCCACTGCCAACGGGAGCCCCAAGAAGAATCGCCGCCGCGCCAGGATTGGGCGCCGTCAAGAGCCCGCCTCCGCCCAGCACGTCCGGAGGTAAGGACGAACCTCCTGTGCCTTCGCGGGAAGCCGGAGCCGTCTGCAAGGACTGCCGGCTCCCGCTCAGAGTCCCCACTCTCTCCCCTGACTCCACGGGGGCCGGAGGAGTGGCATACCGGCCCCCAACGACGCAGCAACACAGCGAGAGGCTCCGTAGCCTCGTGAAGTAGACACAGCGCCGGCCGGAGGGCCGTGAGACTCACGCCGGGCCCCGCCCCCCACAACAGAGGGCTGGCCCGGAGAAGAGTCCGCCGTGAGGCCCCGCAGCCAGCCACAACACCGCAGGTGAGCCCAGGAGGCCCCTAGGGCTCTAGGTTAAGCCCCTGGGGGCCGGGGGCCACGCATGAAGAGGGGTTAAGGAGGGAGGGGACCTTTGATAACATTTGATAATAGGCCAGGCACCTGGTGTAACCCTAGCCTAATGTAACCCTCACCTCCCCGGGGAGATAAAGGAGTCCCCCCTTATAGGAAGCCCCCAGCTGCTGGACATGTTGAGGGGTTCCCTTTAGGATTCCCTCCCGCCTAGAGTACCTAGGCCTAATGTATAAATGTTGATGTATAAAAAGTGTTGTGCATGTTCTAGGCCCTAGTTTGTTAAGAGCACCCGAATGAGTATTGGTGCTGTGATTTTAAAGCGGCCTTTTAGTGGCCAGAATTGTGAAGGGTCTTTTTAAATGAACGCGCACTAGTTACCCGAATGTATAATTTGAATAATTGAATGCCATCTTGATTAAGATAAAGGAACCTGATTGTTACTTATCTAAGCCTGGTGTGGTGTCCGGTTATTGCGTCGCATTTCTGGGTTAATGTGAGAGTGTGCTGCACAACTGCCTTACACATTGCCTTCGCGTGCCTTTCCCCGCTTTGCGCCATGCTACCATAACGGTCTCGGTAACCCCGTTTCCAACATTGGTGTTCAGCGGTGGGATAAGGACTGGTATTTGTGCAGCACCCTACAGTGACTCAGTGTGCGCCGCAATTGGACACCTAGGAAAATAATAAGTAGGAGGAATTCTATTGTAAATTGCCAGTTGTATTAGTCCTGTGTTAAGACCTGCTGCCTTCCATTTAGGACCCCTTCCTTAAGTTGTCTGGGACCCCACCTAGGAGGATGGAGTTTGAGCTAGCCGACCTAGAGAGGTACACGGTGAACCAGCTCAAGGAGTTCTGCCTAGAGAGGGGGTGGCCGTCAAGCGAGGTGCCAGGAAGGAGGTACTTCAGAAGGCTTTGAGGGCATGGGTCATGGCCCACCCGGAGGGAAGAGGGGAGGAGGAGGAGCAGAGGGAGACAGACGACCCAGGAGAACTGAGCCTACTGAACATTGACGTCAGCGAGAATGTGTTGCCAGGAAGACGTTCCAGGGCAGGCAGTAGTGCGTCAGGGGGAGTGTGTCACCAGAGGAATTCGAGGACAGAAGGCAGCAAAGGCAATTGACATTAGAATTGGCTAAGATGGAAAGGGAGCGAGAACAGGGAAGGCTAGCCATGGAGGAAAGAAGGCTTGTACATGAGCTTAGCCTGAAAGAACTGGAGCTCCGAGCCTTGCAAATGGAAATGGAAGGCAAAGGAAATGGTGGCAGCGTACCTACTGGGGTTCCACAGGAGCCCAAATTTTACCTACCCAGGGAGGTGATGGCCAGCTTTAGTGTGGGTGATGACATAGACAAGTGGTTGACGGCGTACGAGGTAGCTTTGGTGGCCCATAGAGTTCCTGAGAGCTACTGGGGAGGAGGACTTTATAGATACATACCTCCACTAGTCAGGGACACACTGCTAACCTTAGAAAAGGGGGATCGAACCAACTACCCTATCATGAGGGAGGCCCTGCTCAGGAAGTTTGGCCTCACCCCTGAGAAGTACCGCCAAAAGTTTCGCAACAGCCACAAGCTCACCACACAAAACTGGGTAGATTTTTATGATTATGCCCGGAAGGCATTAGAGGGTTGGGTGCGTGGCAGCGAGGTTGACAATTACACTGGGCTGTACGACCTGTTTTTGAGAGAGCACCTCCTCGAGAAATGTTTTCCGGAGCTGCGCCAGTACTTGGTGGACCGCAAGCTGACCAACCCAAGGGAGCTTGCAGAGGAGGCAGACACGTGGGTCAGCACTCGGGTGTCCCACAAGGGAGCCGGGCGGATCCCCCGAAGGGTGGACAGGTGTTCCCCAGAAGAAAGAGGGGGAGATAAAAGAGGGATTTCTTTAAAGGTCCCCAAAATAGACCGCCTGGGAGAGGGGTAGGTTTCCCATCCCAATCTGGATACCAGAAACCCACTTACCCTGACAGGAGTCAGCAGCCCAGAACTGTCCGGTGCTACGAGTGCGGGGAGGTTGGACACTACAAGGGGGATGCCCAGTGTCGCAAGAGAGCCCCAGCCCCCACAGGAGGTAAGACCCCGGGGTGGCCAGTGTAGCGCTTGGGGAGGAGTTGTCCCTAGGTAGGGGAGGTGAGTGGACAGGCTTGACCTTAGTTTCCCTGGGGGATAGGGAGATCATCCCAAGGGTGCAGGTACCCGAGAACACTGCCAAGTATCGGCAGAGGGTCCTGGTGAACGGGGAGGAGGTGGAGGCTCTGAGGGACACAGGTGCCAGTATGACAATGGTGAAACGTCAGCTGGTGTCCCCAGAGCAGGTGATTCCTGAGGAGTTCCACCCAGTAGTGATGGCTGATAATAGCCTGGGTCATTACCCCGTGGCCCAAGTTCCCTTTGAGTGGGGAGGAGTGTCAGGTCTGATGAAGGTTGCGGTGAGCCCTGCCATGCCGGTTGACTGTCTGCTGGGCAACGACTTAGAACACACTGCCTGGAGAGAGGTAGAGTTCAATGCCCATGCTGAGATGTTGGGGTTACCAGGATGGACTTGCGTTATCACGCGGTCCATGGCTGCCCGACAAGGAACTCAGCCCGGGTTGGAGCCTGAAAGAAGGGCCCAGCCCACTGCTGGACGAGGAGATGTCCGGGAGGAAACACCCGGTGAGATGGATGGGGAGCCCGCGGAGGTGACCCCGGAGTCCGCTGAGGTGGTTGGTTTTCCCGTGGGGGACCTGCCGACCCCTGCAGAGTGGCAGGTGGAAGGAGGGCCTACCCGGGAAGAATTTTGCCGGGCACAGAGGGAGTGCCCTACGCTTGTTGGCATACGGCAACAGGCCGACGCCCAAGCAGCTGGAACAGAGACTGGTAATTACCATGTCTACTGGGAGGATGGTCTCCTCTACAGTGAGCCTAAGGCTCCGGTGCATGGGTCCTCAAGGGCCGTGGTGGTCCCCCAATGCCACCGAGCCTTTCTGCTAGAGTTGGCGCATGAGATACCACTAGCAGGACACCTGGGCCAGGACAAGACGTTTGCGCGCTTGGTCCCACATTTTTACTGGCCCAGGATGCGCGTCACTTCTGACACTTATTGCAAGACCTGCACCACTTGCCAAGCAAGCGGCAAGACAGGGACTAAGGTGAAGGTCCCTCTAGAACCTCTCCCAGTGGTCGATACCCCTTTTGAGCGAGTGGGGATTCACATTGTCGGGCCGTTGGATCCGCCGACTTCAGCTGGGCATAGGTTCATTTTGGTGCTAGTAGACCACGCCACCCGGTACCCAGAGGCAATCCCTCTGAGGACCATCACAGCACCGGTGGTGGCGCGGGCCCTCATGGGGATTTTTACCCGAGTGGGATTCCCCAAGGTCGTGGTGTCAGATAGGGGCACGAATTTCATGTCGGCCTACATGCAGGCCATGTGGAAGGAGTGTGGAGTGACCTACCGGTTCTCCACTCCTTACCACCCCCAGACGAACGGGCTCGTGGAGCGCTTCAACAAAACCTTGAAGGGGATGATCAGGAGCCTACCCGAGGACTTGAGAAGAAAGTGGGACGTCCTCTTACCCTGTCTGCTCTTCTCCTACCGAGAGGTGCCGCAGAAGGGGTCGGTTTCAGCCCCTTTGAGCTGCTCTATGGCCACCCCGTTCGGGGGCCCCTCAGTCTTGTCAAGAGGGGTGGGAGAAGTCTTCTTCGAAGCTTCCCCGTGATGTGGTCAGCTATATGCTGGCGTTCCGCAGCCAAGTGGCCAAGCTGTGGAAGGAGGCCTCGGACAACTTAGAGGCAAGTCAGGCCGTCATGAAGCAATGGTATGACCGGAACGCGCGGACGGTAGAGTTAGACGCTGGACAGAAGGTGTGGGTCATGGAGCCAGGAGAGCTTAGCGCCCTCCAGGACCGATGGACTGGGCCGTTTGAGATCTTAGAACGAAAAGGCCAGACCACGTATGTCGTCGACATGAAGACCCCCCGTCAACCCCACAGGGTGCTCCACGTCAACCGCCTGAAGCCACACCAGGAGCGTTCCGAGCTCACTCTCTTGATGATAACGGATGGGAGTGAGGAGGAAGAGAGTGAGCCTCTGCCAGACCTTCTGGCGGTCCACGAGAAGGATGGTTCGGTAGAGGGAGTAGTCCTCGCCCCATCCTTGACCCCAGAGCAACAGAGGGACTGCCGCCAGGTTTTGGGGCAGTACGCCTCGTTGTTTTCCCTCACGCCTGGAATCACGCACCTGTGTACCCATGATGTGGACACAGGGGACAGTCCGCCAGTGAAGAACAAGTCTTACCGGCTGTCCGATAAGGTCAAGGCTAGTATCCAGAGTGAGGTGGTAAAGATGCTAGAACTGGGGGTGATTGAGCCTTCCAGTAGCCCTTGGGCTAGTCCGGTAGTGTTGGTGCCGAAGCGGCCCCCGGGCACCACACCAGAACTTCGGTTCTGTGTGGATTATCGTGGACTCAACTCGGTCACCAAGACCGACGCTCACCCGATCCCTCGGGCGGATGAGCTCATTGACCGGCTGGGAGCAGCCCGGTATTTGAGTACCATTGATTTAACATCAGGATATTGGCAGATCGCCATGGCGGAAGGAGCAAGGGAGAAGACTGCGTTCTCCACCCCCGAGGGCCACTTTCAATTCCAGGTGATGCCCTTCGGGTTGAAAAATGCTCCCGCCACTTTCCAGCGGTTGGTGAACCAGGTGCTGTCTGGCCTAGAGGCCTTCTCTGCTGCCTACCTGGATGACATAGCTGTCTTCAGTAGCAGCTGGGAGGACCATCTGCAGCATCTCCAGGAGGTGCTGCAGGCTTTGCAAAGGGCTGGTCTAACCATCAAGGCCAGCAAGTGCCAGATTGGACAGGGATCTGTCGTGTACCTGGGACATCTGGTGGGCGGAGGTAAGGTGCAACCCCTCCAAGCCAAGATTGAGACCATCATGGCCTGGGAGCCCCCAAGACCCAAACAGAGGTCCGAGCTTTTCTCGGCCTCACGGGATACTACCGCCGGTTCGTCAAGGGATATGGAACCATCGTGGGCCCATTGACGGAATTGACTTCCAAGAAGCAGCCACGCAGAGTAATCTGGACGGCTGCCTGCCAAGATGCCTTTGAGACTCTTAAACGTGCCATGTGCACCGCACCGGTGCTCCGGACCCCCGACTTCGGCCGGGAATTTATCGTGCAGACAGACGCTTCTGAGCATGGCATAGGAGCTGTGCTCTCGCAGCTGAATGACGATGGCCAAGACCAGCCAGTGGCCTTTATCTCCCGACGACTACTCCCCGGGAACAGCGGTGGAGTACCATCGAGCGGGAAGCCTTTGCTGTGGTTTGGGCGGTGAAGAAGTTGAGGCCATACCTTTTGGTTGTCACTTCTTGGTCCAGACCGACCACAGACCCCTTCGCTGGCTCATGCAGATGAGAGGCGAAAATCCCAAATTGTTGAGATGGTCCATTTCCCTCCAGGGGATGGACTTTCGGGTGGAACATCGACCCGGTGTAGACCACGCCAACGCTGACGGTCTCTCCCGGTTTTCCGCCTTAGTGAAGAGAACTCCCTAGAGGTTGGGAAGCTCTCCCCTCTTTCGGCTGGGGGGACGCGTGTTAGACCTGTCAGCCCTAGGGTGGTCTTACCCTGTTTTTTTCCCTTTCTGCGCCTCATTTTTGCCACCATATTTTTACTGGACCTAGGTCTCCGGGCGCCTTGCCACTGCTGGTCAGTGCTGAGGTGCAGGTGCTCTCTCACCAAAGATGGCTGCCACAGGCCCCTGCTACTGCAGAGGGCCTTCCACACATACACACTAGTCGCCAGAGTCAGGCTGGGACAAGGGATACAGTAGCCATCCCGTCCCCGCCTCTGGGCCCCATAGCTAGGTAGGTGGAAGGTTCCAGAACCTTCCGGGCTGTGGGAGGAGTTACACTTTGCCGCCTTTGGGAGGGTCACCTGACCTAGGGGTATAAGAGGCTTGGAGGGAAAACCTGGAGTTAGTTAGGTTGAGGCACCGCTGAACCTGGGAGAACCTGCGCTGGAGTACAGACTTTAGGGCCTAGGGGAGACCTACACTACTGCCGCTGACAGGGTCAAGGCCCTGCTGCCGTAAGATAGATGAGGAACGCCCACCACCCACTGATCTTGCCCAGTGTGAGGGGACCCAGGGAACCATCTCCAGCGTGCCAGGAGGCACATCAACCCCTCCAAGAATCACCAACTCACAACCCCCTGTTCATAAAGAGACTTTGCTGAATCCATGACCTGCAGAACCTAAAGTGAAAACCATTGAGAGGGGATCAGGAGGCGAAGCGCTGCGTCCTAAGCGCTAGGCCTCCACCCCTATCTACCTATACAGACAGCTGGACTGTCCTCCAAGAACCATCCTTACACAGCCCGGTGCATAAGGCTGTCAGCGCGCCTGCGCTGCAACTCCAAGTGAGGAGAGAACTTGACCTCCCCCTCCGTCACTGACCTGGTGACCGGATCGCCGCCGCGGCCGCCGCTGCGTGAAGAGGAGCTGAGGCAGGAAGACCTCTCCCCCGTGCATAACTGTGGTGAGGGCGCCGTCCGCGCCCTCACCGAAACCCCAGAAGTCACCGCCGGGCCCGAGACCCCTGCCGCTGCAAGCGCGGCCCAAGAATAACACCGTCGCAGCCCCCGAGGGCTGCGTGAAGTGAGCTGAGGCCTACTGCGGCCTCCAGGCCCGTGGACGCTGTTGCCGAGGGGCCGGGGACGCTGACCGCGTCACAGGTCGCGCCCCGAAAAGGCCGCGACGGGATTGGCCCGCCGGAGTCAATCGCCGGAGAAGAAGGAGAGGGGAGGCGTCGCCTGGCAACCAACGAAGGCCGCGACGCGATTGGCCCAGCCGGAGCCAAGCGAGACGAGCGTCAGAGGGGCTCCACTGCCAACGGGAGCCCCCGGAAGAAGAGAAGACCGCGACGCGATTGGCCCAGCCGGAGCCAATCGAGAGGACGTCCACGGGGCTCCACTGCCAACGGGAGCCCCAAGAAGAATCGCCGCCGCGCCAGGATTGGGCGCCGTCAAGAGCCCGCCTCCGCCCAGCACGTCCGGAGGTAAGGACGAACCTCCTGTGCCTTCGCGGGAAGCCGGAGCCGTCTGCAAGGACTGCCGGCTCCCGCTCAGAGTCCCCACTCTCTCCCCTGACTCCACGGGGGCCGGAGGAGTGGCATACCGGCCCCCAACGACGCAGCAACACAGCGAGAGGCTCCGTAGCCTCGTGAAGTAGACACAGCGCCGGCCGGAGGGCCGTGAGACTCACGCCGGGCCCCGCCCCCACAACAGAGGGCTGGCCCGGAGAAGAGTCCGCCGTGAGGCCCCGCAGCCAGCCACAACACCGCAGGTGAGCCCAGGAGGCCCCTAGGGCTCTAGGTTAAGCCCCTGGGGGCCGGGGGCCACGCATGAAGAGGGGTTAAGGAGGGAGGGGACCTTTGATAACATTTGATAATAGGCCAGGCACCTGGTGTAACCCTAGCCTAATGTAACCCTCACCTCCCGGGGAGATAAAGGAGTCCCCCTTATAGGAAGCCCCCAGCTGCTGGACATGTTGAGGGGTTCCCTTTAGGATTCCCTCCCGCCTAGAGTACCTAGGCCTAATGTATAAATGTTGATGTATAAAAAGTGTTGTGCATGTTCTAGGCCCTAGTTTGTTAAGAGCACCCGAATGAGTATTGGTGCTGTGATTTTAAAGCGGCCTTTTAGTGGCCAGAATTGTGAAGGGTCTTTTTAAATGAACGCGCACTAGTTACCCGAATGTATAATTTGAATAATTGAATGCCATCTTGATTAAGATAAAGGAACCTGATTGTTACTTATCTAAGCCTGGTGTGGTGTCCGGTTATTGCGTCGCATTTCTGGGTTAATGTGAGAGTGTGCTGCACAACTGCCTTACACATTGCCTTCGCGTGCCTTTCCCCGCTTTGCGCCATGCTACCATAACGGTCTCGGTAACCCCGTTTCCAACAGTATTGATGTGCAAAGTGTATTATATTTACAAAACATGGTGGAGAGGTGAAGACACACATTATGGATCAGAGAAATTGAAACAAAAAGAAAATAGAGAAGTTGACAGTGTTGTTAGTTGAAATCCAAAAAGTCATAGTCACAGTTATCAGAGTCCAAAGTCCAACAGTGTACTTCCATCTTTCTTTGGACGACCCACCCCATGTTTGGGGGAAAACAATGGCAGGCTCCTGGGGTACTGAGGATTCTCCACCAGACTCAGCGTCCCTCCCTGTGGCTTGTGCAGATGTTGATGGCACAAATGGAGACGTTACACTGGGAGTGGCACTTGTGTGTGCAAAGGACTGGCGGAGGGTGGAACTGATCTCCCTCAGCACCCCATGACCTCGTCCATTTGCTCATTGAACCACTTGAGTCTTCGGTCTTGGGACGGCTGCAGTTGTTCAATGTTCTGGAGGTGTTCTGAAACCTGGCCCATTGCTCCCTTGTACCCCTCATAGGCATCAAGTACCCGGGAGAGGTTGACTTGGGCATCAGTGGCACCAGCTTTTTGGCGACGGGGATCCACACGCCCCCTCCCACCACCTCTACCCCCACAGGCTGACACGGTTTGTGCCTGCAAAGTTGAAGCAGATCCTCCTTCCTCATTGACTGAGTTTCTGTCCATCAATTCCAGAGTGGACTGTGCAGCTGTGATGTTGTTGTTGCCCGTGGTTGATGGTGCATCTGTTGTGGTAGGGGTCAGCTGGGTGTTGGTGGCTGAGGTGGAAGTTGTTGCTGTGAATCCCACTGGATGTGTTGGTGCTGTCTGCCGAGCCAAACGTAATTGGCCAGGTTCCTCTTACTCGTCCAAGGTAAGGGAGAGTCTTCTTCACCGGGGAGCTCATCCAAGGTTGGAGTCTGGGCCTGGCTGTTTTCTTCACTCTGAATCAATGTGTTCCCAGATTGCCCTGTTGGTACACACATGACACAGTCAATTATGTGATGATACATCATACCTTAACTGGTACACATTGAGAATATGCCTGGATGCCTAAACAGTTTTAAATGGCTGATTTGTCACCTATCCACATGATGCTAGCCTTTATTTGTCAGTGACTAAGCCTGGGCGGAGTTCTCAGAGTTACTTGCCTTTCTCCCCTGTTTTTGAGTGCCGTCTTCTTGCTTTTCCCTCGTGTTTCACTGCTTTCTCCTTGATTCTTCCCCTATTTTTTGAGTGCTTTCTTTACACTTGTCCGTGGTTTCCACTGCTTTCTCCTTGCTTTCTCCCCCATTCTTTGACTGGTGCTAATTCTCCTGAATCTAATCTGCACCCCTTACACTATGCTTCCATTGGGCTTACTCTCCCTCTCCGTGGTCCTGCTATCAGGCCAGCGCGCACAGTGCCTTGGGAACTATGACGGCAGAGCAGGATGGGCAGAAGCGGGCATGGACTTGAGCTTGAGGATGAAGTGCTTTCTCTGGAGGACATGCTGGATGAGCATGATGCCATGGAAGAAGAGGTGTGCGCTGTGCTGGGTGGCAGCGACATGGATTGGTGAAGTGGCATCCTTGTAAATCCATCAGTGCGTCCCCCTGGATCTGGGATTGACAGGGCCACTGCCTTTACCTCACTCACCCCGCAAGGCCTGGAATGGCGCTAGTGCCGAATGGGTGGCATACACAGATGGTGCAACAGCAGGCTACCCTGAACTGTAAGAGAAAACTTTCCACACAGCATCGAGTGTGTGGTGCTGGAGGCCTTCTCCTTGCTTTTCCCTCGTGTTTCACTGCTTTCTCCTTGCTTCTTCGCCTGTTTTTTGAGTGCCTTCTCCTCGCTTTTCCCTTGTTTTCACTACTTACTATTTGCCTTTTCCCTGTTTTTTAGTGCCTTTTCCTCCTTTTTTCCCTCGTTTTCACTGCTTTCTCCCTTCATTATCCCTTGCTTTTTGAGTGATTTCTCCTTGCTTTTCCCTAATTTTTTCGGCTTTCTCCTTGCTTTTCCTAAAAAAATTTTGGCTCCCCATTCCTGTCACTCTCACCCTGTGATGAGGTTTTGTTACATCACTCACTGCAGTGGCCAACTGTCTGCAGAACACCCCGCAATGCTGCAATATACACAGCTCGCACTTGTCTTTCCCAGCCACCTTCTGTTGACAGCCTAATCTAGAGCCTAAACTTGTCATCAAGTATTCTTGACACCATCGCAACCGAGTCAGGTTCAGTCCCTAAAAATGTCAAATGTCAGTCTTCTCTGCAGCTACTTGTATGCTGAACTGGTCAACCACCCAGTCCCTGTTTCCATCCACCTCCAACATTCACCTTGTACTTGGATATTTGAAGGTGCTCTCATATGCAATAATGAAGACAAAAAAGGCTTGGTGAAATAAAATATTAAGACTAGTGTGGAAGTTGGGATTCATCCCAGGTTTGCTTTGTATTTTAGGAGTGTTCCCTAAGTGTACCCTAAGTCTACAGGTTGAGACCCCCTAACCCTTTAGCACAAGGACTCAGTTCAATGGTGCTATGTATGAGGAAGGCAGATCTGGTGAACTGTATGCCACACTTATTATCTGTCTGTGTGAAAGGGGCTTCCTGGTAAATAAACAGTCCCTGTGTTTCAACGGATGTCGTGGTAGTCCAAACAATTGTTCGTAAATGAGTTGCACTGCCAAAGACTATTAGATATGGAATATGCATTTCAAGATACTTATTTCAAAATACCGAAATCTAGTGCATATGGTGACATCACAGGAAGCATTAAACATTGAATGCAGCACGGGGTTCCTTCCACTTTCCCTCTGGATAGATATTTAGACTAGGGATGAGACAACATTGAACAAGGATATTTTAAAGGATTGCCTGTCCCTTGACCATTCCATCATATTCCCTGGCCCATGTACGTAAACGAAACCCTGCGGAGCCTAGGGAGGGTTGAAGTATGTAATACTCCCGAGAAAATAGTTAAGGCTAAAAGAACATTTTATAAGTCAGAGGTCCATGCCAGGTTTTTCTGCAGATGCCCCAAGTCCGTTTTTATATTCTGTTGAAATCAGTTCCAACATTGGAGCTATACCTCTCAGTTGTCGAGAGCACGTATGATTGTTTCTTGCTTACAAGATTTAGGATGGATTTATTGCACTTTCTGTTATCTTTTCCCCGTGGCAGGAATGGGGGCCATATATTTTAATCCAATTTGTCTCCGCAGGATACCTTGCACTTTACAATGGTTTGCAATTTCTATGTGGTCCCGAGGAAGGAATCTATTATTCCTTTATTAAAACGCACACACTTTTCTCAAGGGCACCTTGACCTCATGCACCTGCAACTGCTCTCTGGAGAAATTATTTTTAATGTACTCAGCTTTTTGGAAGCTGCAATGAGAATGAGAAACAGCTGTGACTCAAAATTCATTATGACTACTGGTGGCCACGCTTTTTATTGTGGGTATGCACGAATGTGTGTGTTTTTTGACACGTTTTTAATGTATTTTATGTACATCATGTCTGGATTTTGTACTTGGTTTTAAATATTAACGGGTGTGTTCTTAACTGCATTCATTTTGTATATTTTTAGTAATCTGGTTCATATATTGACTGTTTTTATATGATGTCACTTTTATGGTTTGTTTAAAAACCAAATAAAGCTTATGTTGACTGACTGACTGAATGCAACATTGAGTTCAACTAAGCATTTCCTGCACAGTGAATACAGGAGGAAAAATTGTAACAAGTTTATTGCAACTCATAGCTCTCAACACCCTCTCTTTGCTGTCTCTAAGCTCTAAACAAATTCTAGGCGCTATCCTAGTTCTAGCAGATCAATAAACAGTAAGCCTAATGTTCACGTTTAAAAGGCGGTGCGCTCATATCTGCAAGAACAAGATGTGTTGTCTGTCTGGGATAGCTTGCATGCCATCACGTACCCAAGAGCAGGAGAGTGTGTTTGTTTGAGGACAAACATTGACCCACCAACAATCTGTGGTAGCTCCATGCCTCACAGAGCCCCTGAAGGATCTCACTGGAGACCTCTTTGGTGTAATCTGATGAGGTGCCCATCATGATCTCCATCCTTGGTGAGGTGTCTCTCAATCTGATGGATGAGTTTTCCCTGTTTATATAACAAGATGATCACTGACTAATCCATCTGATTATGAATGAAAAAACAAGGCAGAGATGTGATGGGAAAATCCAGCCAGAACCAGTGTTCCTAATGTGTCACCTCTGAGCATATATCTTAGATATTCAAGGCATCTTGGGCAGACTCACATCTACTGTTGTGCTGATAATACAGTGAGAATATGTAGCTGTGCAAAGCCTGACCTCGCGTGCATGTCAGGAATTGTGCAGACAGTTTGTTTTTGACTGACAGTAATGGAGCAACAGTCAGTTATGCTAACTTAGGTCTATTCTAAATGGAGTCAGGCTAAGGAATCTATACCAGTTATCCAGCGTGACATTGTGCAACTCAGCCACTAGATGATGCTGCCCTCGCCCATTTAGCATGAGATCCACCGCCTTGTCGTCTATTCCTGGCACTTATGGTCAGAGCGAGGGTGGAGGCAGAAGCCACATGGCAGCTCTGGGCCTTTTGTGATTGAAGGTCCAAGAGGACCTCAGCTGAGCCAGAGACTGGCTCCAGTTTTCATTGGTTCGCCCACTGCTAAGAATTACTAGTATTAGCTCCACTGTAATAATATTTTGGAGTCAATATGAGGATCATGGTATACGTGTAATCTGATATTTTGACCATGATTATGTTGTCGTCTAGTTCCTACAAATCTATATAGGATCTGCGTGTTTAGACAACATAAACTAAGGAATTGTTGTTTAGGGTGATTCCAGACACCCCCACAGGATATGTTAGCCTGTAGACCAGCTAACTCACAGTGCCACTATGAGCCCCTCTTACAAAGGAGCGAGTTGTTTCTGGCAAATATCGAACATGACAACCTTGACCCCTCAGGGATCGTAGAAACAGTACAGCACTTTTCGCTCAGTCACTCGTGCTTACTTAGTCTCGAAGAGATACACAGAATAAACGGTGGGGCCATTTTCAATTAGTATTTATTGAACCAGCGTCGTTGTAGTAAAAATATAGGGGCATATTAGCAAGGCAATTATCGCCACTTTAGCGGGACTTTTTCCCGCTAAAGCGGCGATAATATTATCGCCTTATCAACAAGCTGTCGCTAACTGCTGTTAGCGACAGCTTGTAGGCGATAGCGACCGGGTTGGGTGCCGCTTTGCATGCCAGCGATATTTATCGCTAATGGCATGCAAAGTAGGCGTTCCCCCACCTAACAGCGACTGGAAACAGTCGCTGAGGTCGCTAACGCCTATCAGCGAGGCAGGGGCGGTGATTAGCGAACCAGCGCTAAACACGTTTAGCGCTGGTTTGCTAACACCTGGTCCCACCCTGACTTAGCCATGTAATCCAATGAGAGGTGGATTACATGGCTAAGTCCCCTCGCACTATCAGCAAGCAGAACTGGGAACAGTGTGAATATCGCCTGTTTTCAGGCGATATTCACACTGTTCTCAAGGTTTCTATCGCTTTGGAGATTAGCATTGCTGATTGCACGCTAACTCCGCGATAGAAACCGGCGATGCCTGGCGATAATTATCCAAGCGCTAATTGCGCTTTGCGATAATTATCGCCAGGCATTGCTAATATGCCCCATAATGTGCTGCGACAATCATTAGACAGAGACATATGTACACGGTTATAAGCACCAACAGAGTAAAGAAAAGGTAGAATTCTACCATAGTGCTAAAACAATGAATATATGCAGGCATATAGATACATAACAATAAAAATGTGTACTCCTACGATGCTAACCCTAACTAGATGTACCAAAGTGTACGTAGCATGTGTGTAGGTGTATAGCCAAGAATCCCCTTAGGAAAGAGCCAACCCCATTACCTGATGTAGGAGAGTGAAGGACCCCATCTTGGACTCGAGATGGACACCCCGCAAGGGATGTCAGACCATTACGTGCTGGAGTGTTTGTGTGCAGAGACCTCAGCGTCTTGCGTCAGCGTGTCAGCATGGAAGTCTTTCTCCTCTAGTTTACCCAGCGAAGATGTGGTGCTTATATACCCAAAAGGAGTTCTACATAGATGTGTCATGGTACTGTGGGCATGTCGGCCAAGGATGACGATAATGGTGACCTTTATACAGAGTTAGTATGCAGAAGATGGTAATCCTGCTGTGATACTGAGAATCCTCATGCATAATAAATTAGGCTAGTTTTCAGAGAAAACTGCGCAACATTTATGCGGCACTTAACTAGGTAAAAGGTCAGCACCAGAACCGTTATGTAGTACAATTTTAGGACAAATGTAGGTAAAAGGTCGTACAACTACCTAGGCCTATATCGGGATACATTGGGGTTCATTACAATGTGGCATGATATCAGGGCACCCAGTGCATCAGCCAATCATGCAGCGCCTCACACAGGCGCTCTGCGGAGCGTAGGTAATGAAGTAAAAAGGCAGGTTTAGTAGATATGCTGACGCAGCAGAAGAGTGCAGACTCTTTGCTACCAGCACCAGCGGTTAAAATACAGATGTACAAACTGAAATGGATGATGCATTAAGTCATTTAATTAAGCTACATATTGTACCCATTGCAAACTTTCCTCCACGTATGTGCACAGGCGTAGAAAAAAAACTCTTGGTCCTGTCAATAACTATATATGCTCAAATATGGAAGTTTCATACCTGCAATTAATTTGAACTACTTAATAATAACAGTAATGATTACTGGGCTATGTAAGTGTCCCTCAATCTAAAAACAAAAATAGATGAACATATTCATGACAGAGTTCTACTATGGGAGATTGAATATCCTGAGAGACTGAATGCAAGATGGGACCTCTCATATATTCAAGCATTACAGGAGTATCAAATATCTTGTAATATATGTGGTGCTTTAAGCCAAATCAATAATAAGCTTCTATGGTATTCATCAATAATTGATAATGTATTTGCATGTCTTCAGGTTGCTAGTCACAGAGATTTTGATGACATACATGTGGATTGTGGTATTGATAGAGGGAAATGGTCTGACTTGCACTGTCAAAAATTAAAAGGTTAAATACCTAAAATGCGAACATCTAAATAACGATATTAGAAATAATAAAACGCCTTGGTCTGATATTACTGATATTGAATTAAAAGGATTAGGAAGGGAATATAAAAGACTATAAGAGAAAAAAGATAATGTATTGTAGTAGCAAATGGGAGAAACTGACTACTTTAGTTCAAAAGGAGGATACAAAACAGTTGTGAAGAATAGTGATTGATGTTTTTAAATCAAATCCTACTTACTAAAATTGGGAAAATCTTTTCTATAATTTCTTTGGGCCACCACTCACTAGATTACCTCACATCAATCATGTAGTAGATCTTGCCATTAATAAGTCCTTCTCAGTGACCAAGATTAGAGACGCTATTGAGTTGCTTAAATTAATCAGAGCTGCTGGACCAGATAATCTCCCAGCAGTGGTAGTCAAAAGCTATATTAAATGATGGGTGCAGTTCCTAACATCTCTTTTTCACTGGTGTGCTGAAACAGGTATAATTCCACCTTCCTGGGGTGGAGGGGGGCTGTAGTGAAGCCTATAAATATAAAAAGGGGGTGTAAATTCCTCAAGTAATTCTGCTATAATACCACTGGGAAATGGTAATGTCATGGCACTCTACACTAGACTAGACTAGCTTGAAAATCAGTAGAGTTTGATACAGTGCATGGAGTTCTCATTTGGAAGAAAACAGATCTCTGGGGAATACCTCCTGGCCTGCAATATTTAATACAGATCCTCCATGCCTAGAATTGGGCTCAGGTTGAGTTGGATCTAACTGGCCGCCTCTCAAATAAAAGTGCTATCAAATGGCCTGAATCAAGACTGTGTGCTTACAACGTCTCTGTTTAGTTTTTACATAGCAGATCTTTCTTACATTCTTAAAGAAATACATTCTTATTCCCTTAAATGGGTGGAGTTCACACCCTGTGCCTTCTTATGCCAAAGATTTAATTTACTTGAC
The DNA here is from genome assembly GCA_963921515.1 of Calotriton arnoldi. Taxonomy (NCBI): domain Eukaryota; kingdom Metazoa; phylum Chordata; class Amphibia; order Caudata; family Salamandridae; genus Calotriton; species Calotriton arnoldi. The sequence continues at coordinate 916,490 of CAWUFW010001115.1, forward strand.
AATACTGCAGTGAGTTTATAAAGAAAACGTGACGCCCTCACTCAATACTGGCAGATAAACACTTTTAATATAAATATTTAAAATACAAAATATTGATATCTGGAATGAATCAGGTAAAATCTAGATCAGGCTTCTCCGAGTAGATTGTGAGCTACTTGAAATTAGCTCTCCTGTGTGCAGCCCAGCCTGCTAAATTAGAGGCTTTTGCTTGTTTGAATATATGTATCCCAAATTTGAAAAGTGTGTATTCGAGTCAAAAATTATGTATTTTCAGAACTCATATCCTGATGTCCGGAGATAAATGGATGAATTTCCAAAATATGTTTAAAGCTGATATTTGAGTGATAAATCATGTCGGGTGAAGAATTATTACTAATATTATTAACTTTGTACCCGGGCTTTGCATTATCTAGGTAGAGGCAATCCAAATTTGTAAAGCATTTTTTACATTACTGCTGGCAACCATGGCTGATGCACTGAGGTGATCACTGCTGGTAATAAACATGCTTATGATGCAATCTTATCTGATGTGGTCACTATTACAACACAAATAATATTAGTAGCTCATGATGGTTCTCATTGAACATAAGTAGCTCTTATTACAGAAAAGGTTGGCGAACCATGATCTAGATTGTATTTATTCAATTAAAAAGTTGGGGAAGTTTAGTATTATTAAAACCTTGTTTTGCTCCTTTCTGGTAATTTAAACTAGGACTGCTATTTTGAAACCCTGAAAGTAAAAGCCTTCATTTCAGAAGGAGAAATAGTGAAATTTAATAAGCCATATGGAGTGTCTTCTTTTTCGCCGCTCTTTACAGCCTATTTGAATAAGATGCCTCCAATCCAATGGTAGTCCTGGGTTCAAGGTCCTGGGTTCAAGGTGCAGGTCCAGTCCTTCTTACTCAGGCAGAGCAGCAGGAAAGCAGAGCATTACTACTTGCAGCAGAGCAGCAGAACACTCTGCAAACTCCGCGAACGGAGCGAAGTTCACTGCCCAGGCCTATTTGGGAGGGAGGCCAGAGGACATGAGCTGGCTACCTACCTGTAAGGTGTAGCAGAGGAGGGAGATGGCTGCCACATGGCTCTGGAATGGGGAGGGTGCTCCATGCTTTTTGGGAGGGAGGCCAGAGGGCCTTATGGGAGTCGTAGTGTCAATCTCATGTCCCAACAACCCACTCCCTAGTAAGATGGCTGCCTACCTGTAAGGAGGTTCCCTCGTAGACCTCATTTCCCTCACTCCTCTCCCTGCACTCTGCCCTCCCTCCCTCTCTAGGGTGCTCTCCCTCTGGCCGGTGCCTCCCGTATCCAGACGCTGCTCCCCGGTACCCTCAGTTTTACCCTCCTCTCCTGCATAATTCCAGTGGCCCTGCCAATAGGGCAGTCACGCAGTGCCTGAAGGGCTGGTCTGACAGCTCAGTGTTTGGGCCATGTTTGTGGGCCTGTTTTACGATCTGCTGGGCTGGGTTTTACTGTTGAATTCCCTGATATTAAAACAAATAGTGCCTGCAGCTAGCACAAATCCATGTAGTCTTCATTACTTTGCAAAACACTAATGTAGTGTCTTTACAAGTTCAAAATTGCCCTGGTCAGAGTCACTGCTCTCCCCCATCGCAGCTCCACCATTAAGGGTCTGCCCTTAAGCGCCAGCTTGAGCTCCTCAGGTAGGTGTTCGAGGCCCTCCTCCACCCGCAGGCTCCTGCCTGCGCCTCATCCCAGGTGGTCTAGTGGAAGAGCACCCTGCTCTTCTGCTATACTGCTCTGTTCTGTGTCTTTTGGCTCTTTGCCTCTTTTTCATTTCTTTCTATTTGCTTCTTTTTCATTTCTTTCTATTTGCCCATTTTTCATTTCTTTCTATTTGCCCATTTTTCATTTCCTTCTATTTGCCTTTTTTATCTCTTTCTCCTCGCCTTTCACCTTTGCCTCTCTCTCCCTCCCTGCTCCCTCTTCCCTCTTCCCCCGCTCCCCGCTGCTGCTGCCCCTGTGGCCCCTCGCCCCCTAGTGTGTTTCTCCACCTCCCAGCTGATCGCCCTCCCCGACCCCTACTTAATATGGCTGTGCCATGAAGGCAAGCCCATCTGTACCCATCCGCGACCCAACCACGACCAGCACCAGGGACCCTGCTCCCATGACCCCCTGCCGCTACGACCCCAGCACTCTCCACGCTTTCTACCCCGGACGCAACAACAACTGCCAGCTCTCGACACCGAGCAACACCCAAGGCCCGATCTCCTGCCGACACTGCCGCCACACCTTTACCCCCCTCCGGACTCCGGAAGCAACCCCCAACCCACCGGAGGCCACCACACACAAACCACTGAGCTGCATCCTCCTCAACATACGCTCCCTGCACAGACACGCTGTAGAAATCTGGGACCTCCTCAACACGCACACGCCCGAAGTCACCTTCCTCACAGAGACCTAGACCAATGCCTGCTCTGCACCTGACATCGCAACCGCCATCCCCGATGGATACAAGATCCTGAGAAAAGACCACCCCAACCGCCCAGGAGGAGGCCTCGCCATCGTCCACAAAATCTCGCTCTGATTGACAACCACCAACTCGGACGACGCCTCGCCCCCATGGAAGACATCCACTTCCAAATCCAGCCCAACCCCAGAATGATGCTCCGCAGAACACTCGCCTACAGACCACCTGGACCCCACACCCCCTTCACCAAAGTCACCTTCAACCTGATTGCACCCCTCGCCTGTACAAACTACATGCTACTCAGAGACCTGAACTTCCACCTGGACAACCACAGCGACCCCAACACCACTGCCCTCCTAGAAAACCTCACCAATATAGGACTGAAGCAACTCGTCTCCACCCCCACTCACACAGCAGGACACACACTCAACCCCATCTTCGCCGGAGGCCCCATGGAACTGCTCTAGACCGACCACCACTGCATCTATTTCTCCTTTACGAAACCAAATGCACACAAGCACCTGCACCGCCTCCCACACAGAACGTGGAACAAAGTCTCCAAAGAACACCTCACCTCCACCCTCACCTGCACTCCACAGCCAACTACAACAGACGCCAACACAGCGGCAAGAAACTCCACCAATGGATCACCAATTGCGCCAACACTTTCGCCCCCCTCCAGAACACCATGAGAAGACACAACAAGAAAGCCAACTGATTCACCTCCTGCCGATGACTAGAGAAGACGTGGAGAAACAGCAAAACCCAGGAAGCACGCTCCACCTACAAAACAGCCATCACAGCACACCACCAACTCATCAAATCAACAAAGCAAAACTTCATGAAAGACAGAATCCTCTCCAAAGCCCACAACTCCAAGGAACTATTTGCCATCATACAGGAATTTGCCAAACCCAACTGCGACTCGACCAACGTCCATCCCTCCCAAGACCTCTGCAACAAACTCAGCTCCTTCTTTCACCTCAAGATCAAGACGCTCTACGACAACTTTGATGACCAAGACCACTGCACCGCCCCAACTCCCACCCCCAACGACGCCACCCAACAGACACTGCTCACCTGGAACCCTTTCACCACAGAAGACACCTTAAAGACAATGAAGAGCATCCACTCCAGAGCACCTTCTGACCCCTGCCCACTGCACATCTTCCATAGGGCCGCCACTGCCATCGCACCCAAGCTATGCCGAACTATCAACTATCAACTGCTTTCTCGAGACAGCCACATTCCACGACAACTGGGAGCACGCCGAAGTCAACCCCCTCCTAAAGAAGCCCTCCGCAGACCCAATGGAACTCAAGAACTTCAGGCCCATGTCACTGCTTCCTTTTGCAGCTAAGGTCAATGAATAGGCCGTCAACACCCAGCTAGCACACTTCATAGAACCCAACAACATCCTAGACACATCTCAATCTGGATTCTGCAGCAACCTCTGCACCGAGACCGCCCTCCTCGCCGCCACCGATGACATCCACGCCCTCCATGACCAAGGCCATACGGCAGCCCTCATCCGCCTGAACCTATCAGCAGCCTTTGACACCGTCTCCCACCGCACACTAGCCACCAGGCTCCACGACGCTGGCATTCAAGGAAAGGCCTTAGACTGGATACAATCATTCCTCTCAGGCAGAACAAAGAGAATAAGACTCCCACCCCTCCTCTCAGAACCAACAGAGATCAGATGTGGAGTACCCCAAGGATCCTCCCTCAGCCCCACACTCTTCAAAGTCTACATGGCCCCCCTCGCAACCATCGTCGGAAACCACAAGCTCAACATCATCTCCTATGCCGCTGATGCCCAGCTCATCCTCTCCCTCACCAAGGAACCCGACATCACCTGGCACAACTTCCAAGAAAGGATGAAAGCTGTCGTGACCTGGATGAAGAACAGCTGCCTGAAGCTCAACTCGGAGAAAACAGAAGTCCTCATCCACTGCTCCACCCCCTCGGCATGGGATGACACCTGGTGGCCTCCCGCCCTTGGAAACCCACCCACCCCAATGGATCATGAAAGTAACCTCGGCATCATACTCGACTCATCGCTCACCATGAACCACCAGATCAACACCGTTTCCTCCACATGCTTCAACACCCTCCGCATACTCTGCAAGACGTTCAAGTGGATTCCCCCCCCCCGACTCCAGGAAAACAGCCACGCACGCACTCATCACCAGCAGATTGGACTACAGCATCACTCTCTACGCCGGAATCAACAAAAAACTCCTCTGCAAACTCCAGACCCTCCAGAACGCAGAAGCCAGAATTATCCTTGATATACCACGGCACGACCACATCACCCAACACCTCTGTGACCTCCACTAGCTCTCTGTCAAATGAAGGATAATGTTCAAGCTGCTGACACACACCTACAAGGCCCTCCACAACACCGGACCCCAATACATCAACGACCGAATCTCCTTCCAAGCCCCCAGGAAAAAATCTCTGCTCAGCCGACCTCTCCCTAGCCACTGTCCCACATTTTTACAGGACCAGAGCAGGTGGAAGATCCTTCTCCTAACTAAGCCTGGGCGTAGTTCGCGAAGTAGCGCTACGCAAAGCTACACAAAGTGCAGTTCGCACTACGCGAGCTACGCGTAGCACTACGCGAACTGCGTAGTGCACTGTTCGCAATGATTGCACAGTGCCGGATGCTTGTCCGCACTGTGCAATCATTGAAAACGGCATCTTGCACAGTGCAAGCTGTCTTTTACTGCCGCTCGAGTAGATTTTTACTTGAGCGGCAGCTTTCTCAACGCGGACTGGTAGTTTCTCATCGCGAGCGGTCGCGAGCATACGCGACCACTCGCAATGAGAAACCTGACCTCCCACGTTGAGAATCTCGCCGGAGGTTTATTTTCCACGCTCGCGATCGGCAACTTGATGTTGCTGATCGCGAACGAGGAAAAGTCTCGCCGGGATGTCATTTTGCTTGCTCGCGGTCGCCAACTTGACGTTGAGGACCGCGAGCAAGCAAAAATGACCGCTGCACTACGCTACGCTACGCGTGTTTGCACTGTGCTACGTGCAATTCGCGTTGTGCGAAGTAGCGCAAACTTCGCAAATTACGCGAGCGTAGCGTAGTGCTTTGCCCAGGGTTACTCCTAACCTTGCAGCCATGACCTGGAACGAACTCCCCCTTCACCTCCGACAGAGCCCGACACTGCACCAATTCAGAAAGGACCTCAAGATCTGTCTCTTCGACTAAACTCAACGAAGCTGCTCACACCCACCCACAGCGCCTTGAGACCCTCACAGGTGAGTAGTGAGTTTTCCAAAAACAATGATTGATTGATTGATTGATTGATTGACACTCTCATCGCTGGAAAGGGAGAGAAAGACCGACCGAGTGAGGCCTGGGCTCACCAGCTAGCACAGTAGAAGGGCTAGTAAAGTCAAGGTGTACCCAGGGATATTGCTTGCCACATACAGTTTGGTAAACACAATACACACTGTCACTGTGTTGCTTGTGACTTTCAGGTGCTCAGTGGCCTTTTATGACCTTGACCCTTCATGTGTCGGGGGGATCTCCCTTTGTTCAGACCATATTGCTTTGCCTTGGCCCTTCAGGCTGGTGGGGCACAGTGAAAACTATACATGGGTGTTCACTCCTCTTGACATGCCCTCGTTGCGGGAGGCACCTTGAGGTAGTGAGCCTGAAAAGCGGGTGGACATGTCTAGTATAGTCATAGGGAGCGTAGCTAATCCACGGCATTGAGTTTAATCGATTATCACAAATATGAAGATGTCAGGACTCAGTAACACAGTGCATTTAAAATGTAAATGTGACCATGTGTAATGTTACATACTAATGTCAAGGCTTCCACATGTCTATACACTTTTTTAAATTCTGAAGAGACTTTGCTATTTTTTACGTGATGTTTTTGATGATTTACCATACAAACATTTTCAGGGCTCAATTCGTGCACAGGCTCTAAGATCTAAGCCAGATCCTGGGCTCTGGTTCGGCTCTCCCCAGTAATTTATGGGCTTGTCCACCTCTAATGATGGATAGATGGATGGTTGAAGTCTGGAAAGTGAAAGAATAAAATAATGGAGACATATGTGTGGAAGGGTGACAGAACTCTTCTATGGAAGGTTGGGCTCAATCCTGATATCAGGTTTGTTGTGTATATTGAGGTATTTTCATTTTCTGGATGCTCTGTTGCCATCACACTCTGTCTGGTGTGTTTACTTTGCTAATGCATTGAATGACACACACATCCATCTCTCTTCTAGGCAAGGTTTATTGAACATGTCACTTTGTAATCGTAGACTCTGCCCTTTGTGTTTATCACGTAAACTCAAAATGGCCGCTGCGGTTAAAACATTCTAGTGCAGTTCCAACGAAGGCAGAGGTGCGCCTCCCTGTGTCCTCTCCTGTGCGCAGAATATAACCAAACTGTAGATACAAAACCCTGTGGAAAAAAATAATAATATAAAGCTATCACTGAAATCATCCAAATGTAACTATGCTAACGGTAAACAAGAGCAGAGCAGTCAGCGTTCAGTGTACGTTCAGATGAGTCGGTGTAAATGAAAGCTAATTGGTACAATATTCGAAACACCTACAGAGCAATGGGTAACTTACTAAGGGACAGCATCTTGAGGTTTCTGCCTCAAAGAAAGACTAAACCTACTAACCAATAAATTAACCACTAACCTTGGTTTCCGTCGTACGGCGCGAGCACTTGAAGGGTAGTAAGCTCTGTAAATACAATCACACCATTTTCCATGAAACTGTAGAAAATGCGCGTGAATTAACATTTTGTTCATCAATATCTGTTTAATTCGATCCCATTTGGGTTATGCTTATTATATAAGGGGTTGGCGGACTTTAGAAAGGCCAGGCTGGTGAAAGACCCGAAACCAGTCTTAGATGCTGGTTTCCAGTCCAGGGAGGTCCTGACCTGGCAGTTCGGACTTAACTGTTCCCATGGGGAACAGGGTCAAGACTGATTTACATAGGGCTGGGTCTAAACTGGAATGGCATGGGGAGCAAAAAAACTATGGATTTAGGCCCAGATCTCTGTACTGGGGTGAATGTTTGACATTGTGGAGCATTCAGTCCATCAATTTTTCTTTTTGCATTTGTCACCCTGAGTAGGACGGGTATTCCCAGACGTCGGTCCCATTCTTTCCATGCCACTGGAGACAAGCTAGCCTGGCTGAATATTATTATTATTAACACTTGTATCGCGCACAGCTAGTCCAAGGAGTGTCCCGGCACGTGCCTTCCAGGTAGAATGAACAGCTCAAGAGAACTTAGTTAAAAAGAAATGTCTTCAGCTTCTTCCTAAATTCACTCGGAGCACGGACAGCTCGAAGCTCCACCAGAAGTTGGTTCCAGGCCACAGCCCCAAGACATGACAGGGAGCTGCCACCGGCCCTCTGTTTGAAGACCCTGTAAGCTCATGCCATTAGCTTGTTAGAGGTACGATGCAAAAACAACAGTTGATGGACAGAATGCAGAACAATGTCATACATTCACCCCAGTACAGAGATCTGGGCCTAAATCCATCGTTTTTTTGCTCACCATGCCATTCCAGTTTGAACCCAGCCATATGCAAATCAGTCTTGACCCTGTGCCTCATGGGAACAGTCCAGCCCGAACTGCCAAGCCAGGTCCTCCCTGGACTGGAAACAAGCATCCTAGGACCGGTTTCGGGGTTTCACCCCTCTTCAGCCAGGATAGCTTGATTCCAGTGGCATGGAGAGCACGCGACCCATGTCTGAGCATACCCGTCCCACTCGGGGTGACAAATGCAAAAACAACAGTTGATGGACAGAATGCAGAACAATGTCATACATTCACCCCAGTACAGAGATCTGGGCCTAAATCCATCTTTTTTTTGCTCACCATGCCATTCCAGTTTGAATGTTAGAGGAACGAAGCTGTCTGGCCGGTGAGTAGAAACTAAATCTTGATTTTAGGTAGGCCGGGCCACGGCCATATAAGGTGGCATGCGCCATTACCAGGGATTTAAACTTCACCCTCTTTACCACCGACAGCAAGTGCAGATCACGGAGATGCGACCTGACATTTTCCCTCTTGGGGAGATTAAGTAGTAATCTGGCCGCTGCATTCTGGATCACCTGAAGTTTGTTGAGCAGGTAGCCGGGCAGACCAACATACAGAGCGTTGGCACAATCGATGCGGGACGTAATTAGAGCTTGGATGACAGTTTTTCTGCCATTAATGTGGAGCAGTGGTAAAAAAGAGATGTCAGGGTCCCGAAACATATGCCTGATAGCCCTCTGATCTGAGGACCAAAATAAAGGTTTTCATCAAACCATATCCCCAGGTTTTTTACAGGGACCACCGTGGGGTGATGGCATGGGGAACTCATCTGGCCAGAAGGAGTTCCGGAACTGTGGAGGAAAATTCCCCAAGAGAAGAATCTCTGTTTTGTCCTCATTGCATTTTAATTGGGCCTTCGCCAGCTAGTGGCAAATTGCAGAAAGGCAGACCTTAACATGTGCACTGTTAGCCTCACTGTCTTTGTTCCAGGAAAAAAGCAGCTGTGTATCATCTGCATATGAAATGACTTTGGCCCCAAGATCTTCACCTAACTGAATAAGGGGAGTTACATAGATGTTGAACAACAGAGGACTCAGTACTGAGCCATGGGGGACCCCAGTGTCCAGTTTCTGGGAGGACGCTGAGAAAGGCGGGATCCAAATTTGTTGGGTTCTGTCCACCAGGTATGATTTAAGCCAATTCCAGGCTGATCCGTCCACAGCAAGATCCCGAAGATGGGTCATTAACAGGGCATGGGGGACTGTATCGAACGCCGCGGAAGGGTCCACCAGGACCAGGGCTGCCCTGCCTCCTGCGTCTGCGGGTCTCTCGAATAGCTTCAGATATTTCAGTCAGCGCCTTTTCCGTGCTGTGCATAGTTCTGAAGCCTGTTTGGGCCGGGTGGAGATATTCAAATCCCTCAACAAAACCTGACAATTGAATGTTAACCTGCTTTTTGAGGATTTTAGCCACTGCAGGGAGAAGTGAGATGGGGCAGTAACTGGAGGGCAGTGAAGGGTCCAGAGCAGGTTTCTTAAGCAAGGGAATAATCATAGCCTGCTTCCAGGTTGTGGGAACACTGCCAGAGGATAAAGATAGATTGAGTAGCGTGTTAACTGCAGGATTGATGATCTAGGCTGCAGCTGCAAGTAGTTTAGTAGGGCAAGGATCATTAGGAGAGCCAGATTTGAGTGTTTTGAGTGCCGCAAGAGAATATTGTAAGGAGATGGCTTCAAAGATCATTAGTTTGTATTGAGGAGGAGAGTCCCTTATATGAGAGAAGTCAGTCTCTGACTTCTGTCTGTCAGCGTCACCGAGGTTAGCTTGAATAGATCTGACCTTGTCAGTAAAGTAACCAATCAGTTCATCGCACCATTCCTGCGAGGCCATTTTGGCGTGAGTCTCAGCTTTAGGGGAGATAAAGCCCTTGACAATTTAAAAAGATTTCTTTGGCCTTGTTGCCTGAGCAGAAAATACACTACTCATAATTCAGCCTTTTAGCTTTGAAAATGGAGGCATAGTACTCCTTTTGAGCCTTTTAAAAATCTCTTTATTCTGTGAGCTGTAATTATGCCTCCACTTACGTTTTAGTTTCTTACACTTTTGTCTTTCCAGTTTAAGATGGCTGGAGAACCAAGGCTTGGAGGGACATTTCCTAACCCCTCTCAAGTGGAGCGGGGGAGACAGATGTTCAACCGCGTTATTGAACCAACTATTACAACTGCCCAACGCAGCCTCAATTTCCCCAGAGAGCACGGGGGTAAAACACCGAAACCGGTCCTAGGATGCTTGTTTCCAGTCCAGGGAGGACCGGCTTGGCAGCTTGGGCTGGACTGTTCCAATGGGGAACAGGGACAAGACTGATTTGCATATAGCTGGGTCTAAACTGGAATGGCATGGGGAGCAACAAACGATGGATTTAAGCCCAGATCTATGTACTGGGGTGAATGTATGACATTTTCAGCATTCTGTCCATCAATTGTTCTTTTTGCATTTGTTTCCGTTCCAGGGCCTGGCAGTTCGGGCTGGACTGTTCCCATAGGGAGCAGGGTCAAGACTGATTTGCACATGACTGGGTCTAAACTGGAATGGCATGGGGAGCAAAAAAATACAATGGATTTAGGCCCAGATCTCTGTACTGGGGTGAATGTTTGACATTGTTCAAAATTCTGTCCATCATTGTTCTTTTTGCATTTGTCACCCCGGGTGGAATGGGTATGCCCAGACGTGGGACCCATGCTCTCCATGCCACTGGAGTCAAGCTATCCTGGCTGATGAGGGGTAAAACCCTGAAACCGGTCCTAGGATGCTTGTTTCCGGTCCAGGGAGAACCTGGCTTGGAAGTTCGGGCTGGACTGTTCATGACTGATTTGCACATGGCTGAGTCTAAACTGGAATGGCATGGGGAGCAAAAAAAACTATGGATTTAGGCCCAGATCTCTGTACTGGGGTGAATGTATGACATTGTTTAGCATTCTGTCCATCAATTGTTCTTTTTGCATCTTTCACCTCTTCTAGGCAGAGGAGGGCTCTGTGTGGGAAGGGAGGAGAGGTTGGGCTCACGGCAGTGCAGCTGCGCCTGGCTGCTCGGCTCGCCCTGCCATCAGAGTCCTTTAATAACCACAGCACTGGCTTGAGCAATCAGGCTGCAAAAGCTTGAAGTTGAAGGGGTTTCCAGCTTGAGGAGGTGTGCAGCAGCCACAATTAAATCTTCAGTGTTTTTTGTTATCCTTTGCATGTCTTCGTGGCTTTGCTCCATAGACCGCAAGGACTGCACCCCCTGCACTCTGAACAGCTGTCCCCCCATTGCCTGTCAAGTGACTGAACTCCTGGTGAAGGATGAATGCGGGTGCTGCTAGCAGTGCCTGAGCACGGAGGGCAAAGAGTGCTGTAGTCGGGGCAGCGCAGAGGGCGCAGTGGCCTGGGGCTGGTGTGCGTGAGCCAGTCCAGAACAGGGCAGAGGCACAGGGTTCTGTTTGTGCGAAGAGGACCGTGCTGTGTGCGGCTCCGACGGGATGTCCCACCAGAGCATCTGCATGCTACATCTCCACAGCTGGGTGGCAGTGCACTCCTGCCGCTACAGGATTCACAACACAAGGTGCACAATGGAGAATACAAGCTGGGTGAGTAAGTGAAGTGGGATAAAGGTGCTTGGAGATTTAGTCAATTGTCAGAAGTCACTTGCACTGTTGCAGCTCCATGCCCACTCAAGTTTAAGGATGGACAGAACTCTGAAGATTTTTACTGAGTTTTTATGTAACTCTGTTGAATTCCACGGAGCTCAGCCCACCCCTAGTCACGGTACATGCCTTTTTTCAAGGGTGAGGAAGTCCCAAAAAGATAACCCCAGTCAACAAGAGCAAAGGCCTTATCAGCAAGCATCCAGGGAGAGAAGGACTTTTTCATTTCTGTCCTCCTGCACTTGCCAGACTATATGAGAGAGAGTGTGCATGTGGAGGAATTGCCCACCTGGGAGAGGTGTATTAGGGCCATAGTGACTTAATTTAGATGTGTCACCCGAATCATGGCCAAGATTTTAAGGTCCACATTGATTAGTGAGATTGGCCTGTAGTTAGGGCTTTTAAGGGGTTCTTCCTTGGTTTTGGGATCACCAAGATCCAGGCTCTTCCACAAACTGGCAAAAAATGCCCTTGTTCCGGAGCCTCTTTTTGCTTCAGGGTGTGCTTGGTATTTAGAGGTGTTTAGGCACCACAGACCTAGTAGGGACAGTTGCAGCCCCAGGTTGAGGTGTAAGTCTATGAGGTCGTGGTCTGAAACCCTGCAGGGAGTTATGGATGCATCAGTCAGCTGTTTAATCAAGAGGGATGTGCAGAGAATGTAATTTTAGGAAAGTAGGATCTTTCTGCATGTGTACCCCCACTTTTTCCCTGGTGCTATGCTGGTTTTTGACTAATCTCACTGGGATCCTGCTAATCAGGACCCCAGTCTATCTGCTTTCTCCCTAAATTGTTTCAACATGTACTTAGGTACACTCCAGATTGGATATTGGGGTAACCTTGTCAGTCCCTAGTATATGGTACACATGTACCCAGGGCATAGGTACCCCAGAAGCCTCCCATGGGCGGAAGCATGTATTATGTCACCCATGAGAAGCCATGCAAAATGGAACTTCAGGTCTGCCATTGCAGCCTGTGTAAGTTGGTGCTTGCACCACTTACCTAAGATATAGGTTTACTATATCTAAGGGTCACTGCACATAAAACCTATAAGTCACCCCTATAGCAGGCCTTAACAATCCTGAAGGCAGGGTGCTTGGTTCTAGGTGAGAGGGTGCCACTGCATGAGCAGGACACCCCTGCAGCCTACGGAGTTCATTGTCCCGGGTTGTCAGTATAGCAGTCATACATATAGGTAGAGGTGCATTATGCAACCGCATGATGACCATCTCGAAAATAACTGCACGTAACCCTATCGTGTTTGGTATCAAACATGTTGGAATCATACCCCCACACCGGTAACCAGTGTGGGAGGTTTGATTCTAGCCCTCAGAAGCGAGCTTCGTGGGGTCCCTGGTGTTCCCAGTACCAGCCTTCAAGTCCCGGACAGCACAAAATGGTTGCTGCCGACCAGAGACACATTTCTGCCCTCCTGCTGCTGAGCCAAGCTGGAGCAGGGGAAGGCAGAGCAATAGGCATCCTGTCAAAGGGAGGTGTGTCCACCTCCCAGACAGGATTTAGTGTACACCAACGACATCCCGCCGTCGCGAGACCTGTGCGACTCACTGGCCACCTTCTTCCACCACAAAATCGCCGACATCCACGACAGCTTCAACACCATGACCCCGGCAACCACCGAGACCACTGCCCCCACAACCACCAACCGCCTGCTCTCCTGGACCAACATCAACGATGAGGACACCAGCGAGATCATGAACACCAGCCACTCCGGTTCACCGCTAGACCCGTGCCCTCACCACGTCTTCAACAAAGCCAGTACAGCCATCGCGCCCCATCTCCGGAAAATAATCAACATCTCCTTCGAGACAGCAACCTTCCCGGAAAGCTGGAAGCACGCCGAGATCACCGCCTTACTCAAGAAACCCAAGGCAGACCCCAAGGACCTCAAGAACTTCCGACCCATCTCTCTGCTCCCGTTCCCCGCGAAGGTCACCGAGAAAATTGTCAACAAACAACTGACCCGCTACCTCGAGGAGAACAACATCCTGGACCCTTCCCAGTCCGGCTTCCGCAGCAACCACAGCACTGAAACCGCCCTCATCGCCGCCACCGATGACATCAGGACCCTGCTAGACAACGGAGAAACAGCAGCCCTCATCCTCCTGGACCTATCAGCCGCCTTCGACACGGTCTGCCACCACACACTACGAACACGCCTTCACGACGCCGGGATCCAAGAGAAGGCCCTGGACTGGACCACATCCTTCCTTTCCGGCAGAACACAAAGCGTCCGCCTCGCCCCCTTCCGATCCAAGGCCACCAAGATCATCTGCGGCGCACCCCAAGGCTCCTCCCTCAGCCCAACGCTGTTCAACATCTACATGGCACCCCTCGCCCACGTCGCCCGACAGCACAACCTCAACATCATCTCCTATGCCGACGACACCCAGCTGATCCTCTCCCTCACCAAAGACCCTCACACCGCCAAAGCCCACCTCCACGAAGGAATGAAGGCCGTCGCCGAATGGATGAGGACCAGCCGCCTGAAGCTGAACTCGGACAAGACGGAGGTCCTCATCCTTGGCTCCAACCCGTCAGCCTGGGACGACTCCTGGTGGCCGACATCACTGGGAACAGCCCCGACACCCACCGACCACGCACGCAACCTAGGGGTCATCCTCGACCCCACCCTCTCCATGACTAAGCAGGTCAACGCCGTTTCCTCATCCTGCTTCAACACCCTCCGAATGCTCCGCAGGATCTTCAAGTGGATCCCCACCGAAACAAGAAAAACAGTCACCCAGGCCCTCGTCACCAGCAGGCTGGACTACGGAAACGCCCTCTACGCAGGAACGACGGCTAAGCTCCTGAGACGGCTGCAACGCATCCAGAACGCCTCTGCACGTATTATCCTCGACATCCCCGACGCAGCCACATCACACCCCACCTGAGAGACCTGCACTGGCTCCCTGTCAACAAGAGGATAACCTTCAAGCTCCTCACCCATGCACACAAAGCACTCCACAACCCCGGACCAGCCTACCTCAACAGACGACTCAGCTTCTACACCCCCACCCGCCAGCTCCGCTCCACCAGCCTCGCCCTCGCCACAGTCCCCCACATCCGGAAAACGACCGCCGGCAGCAGATCCTTCTCCCACCTCGCCGCCAAGACCTGGAACACCCTCCCCACCAACCTTCGGCAGACCCAAGACCTACTGGCCTTCAGAAGACTCCTCAAGACCTGGCTCTTCGATCAGTAGCAGCACCACCCCCCACTTCCCCCAGCGCCTTGAGACCCTCGCGGGTATGTAGTGCGCTTTATAAGTGACATGATTGATTGATTGATTGATTGGGTGCGCTTGCCAGCGACCGAAAGTCTGCATGAGGGGCACATTTGGTGTCCCTGTGCATAGTCCTGTTCAAACCAGCCCTGGGAGCCGTTGGCTCCCGCTCTGGCATGAAACTGGACAAAGGACATGGGAGTAACCTCCCCACTGTCCAAACCCTCCCATGGGAGAGTCCCTTGAATCTGTCCAACCTCTCCTGTAGGTACTTAAGGGCTTACCTGGCTGTAGGACCCTAGATTCGATGTGGACAAGATTCTGAACCAGAAACCACTGAACTTCGACTGTCTGGACACTCTGGACTTTGCTGGACTTCCTTTGGGCCCGATTTCATCTCCCTCTCAGTCTGAAGCATCGTCTGTGCCTGTGCACCATACAGGCTCCATGCAGGACCTGTGGAGCATCAAAGACAACCAAAGATATCTCCCTTGGAGTGAAGGAGTCACTCCCCTGCATTCACAGGTACCACAACACTGCTGTCTGGTCTGCTGAGCCTGAGCTCCTACGGACTCCGAAGGCTTCAGCAACACAGGAGGTGGGTTTCTGTGTCCCTTGAGGTCCGAGCTGCCCTCTCACCAAGTTTGAGGTCCGAATCCCTTGTGGGGGCTGCAATACCTGAACCCGTGTGCATTGCGTACATTTGCAAGTGCATATGCTTTTTGGCATTTCCCGAACAAGTGCACTGGGCTTCAAATAGCCCCAACCTCTCACACCATTTCCTACCAAGAACTCCAGCTTCCTCGCACTGAGTGCTCAGTGGGCTGCTGTTTGGTGAAATCACTTGAGGTCCCCTTGCAACTCCTGTGCCTCCAGCCTGTGAGTCCACCTGAGGGTCATCTTTGCTTTTCTTGGGCTCCCCTCGTTGCTCCAAGCCCGCCCTGACTCCCCTTGCTGTGGTGAGTCTCCTGAACCTTGCTGGTCTGAACCGTAACAATCTTTGGCCTTCTGCATTGGTTGCCGTTGCCAAGGCTTGTTGGTGCTCTCGCCCGACACCGACCCCTCAACACCCGACATCCTTTGTGGGACAGCTTGTATCTGGCTCCTGGTTGTCCTTGCAGTCTCCTGGTCCCAGTAGCTACAGAGTCAAGGACTCTATCAATGCACCTGAAGCACCTGACATCGGTGGGCATTCGTCTACCGAGCCCCTGGTCACTCCTGAGTGACCCAGACTCTGTCCCCTCTGCTTCCATGTACTCTTCGACAAGAATCCGACTTTGGATTCCAACGGACACTTTTCTTCCTTCCAGCAGTGACACTTTCTTGAAGTCCTCCATTGAGATTGACGGCGGTTTCCGACGCCACTTCAGCCCTATGCACCGGGCTTCCCTGGGATAGGTAACTCTGGTACTTCGGTATCCACGGGTGGGGTGGCTCTCCAAACTTCTGTGATCCACGGGGTTTCCTCCAAGTCCACTGGGAAGGGTCCTTAAACTCTAAAACTTCAACCGCGACTTCCCCATAGAATTGTGCGTAGCACGCATTCGTGTTCCCACACTGCACCCGTACTCCGTGGGGTCCCTGCCTACTCACCTTGGGGTCCCAGTGATTCTACGTCCTCTCGACACTGTCTTGACTCAAGTCGTGGTTCTTATACCACTTTCTTAATATATGATTTCGTCCCCCCCGGAGCCCAATGTGTACAAGTGCTGTTTACTATCATTTCTGTGCTTAAGTATTGTGTGCTTTGTGATTATCTCCGTGTAGGAGATACTGTGTCGTACTAGATAGTGTTATATTAATAAATACATATTTTTATAACTACTGTGTGGTTCTCCTTTCATTTAACCAATACTATAAGGTTGGGTTCTGGTAAAACAAGCTGTTTAACATTCCTTCAAGACTAAGCCTGAAGGCTGGTCTCCACAGCTATCACTTGTATAGCTTTCTAAGGTTATCTTTGACCTCTTGAATCACCATAAGGGTTGTTTGGGCTGGTGCAAGGAGCCCACTTTAAATAGTGGACAGCATATACCAGGCCAACTTCTCACAATAATCAATTTGGATGTTGTTGCCGTGTAACCAGAAGGTGAGCATGTAGTCCCTCTCACAAGGGTGCAACAGCCTCCAGGGCACGGCCACTGACCAGGTCGAGCATCACATATCTGTCTTGGTTGTGTTGAATGCCGGGTTTATCAATGCAATCTAAAATGAATTCCAATGTCACGTTCCAGTGCCCACCAATGACTAGGGTTGGGCAAAATATTCTATTCCGTCCATGGAATTGGTGGAATTTTGGTAACTCTGCTTTACTCTTGTAATGCGGAGTTCTGGCCGAATTCCACCAATTGCTGCGTGGAAGACATTTGTCTTGCACGCGGCTCCAAAACAGTAAGTTGGCAAGAAAGATTTGGCATCCCTTAGTGTGATATTCAGTTGCTAGGAGGACATCTGGTGGGATATTCACGGTCAGAAGGCTGCAGCTCACGTAGAAAATCTACTTGAGCTTCAGCAAAACCAACTTGAGTAGCCGCGTCCTCTGGTACACTGCATGGTGCCGTTCACACGGATGTTTCAGCGCAGAATGTATTACAGTGCTAAAACAAACCCCAGTGCTAAAAATTAGTGTGAACGCTGTGACATAACGCACTCTGCCGCTTGTAGAACTCTGCGTAGGCCAGCTGAGTTTTTTGGTCACTTCACTGACTTCTGCGTCCTGGAACTCCGTGAACTCCACCCAGGCCTAATAATTTGTCACTTTCCACTGAAGAAAGATGCATCTCTTGCAGGAGAGCTAGATTGGGTTTACTCTGGCCCAGAAAAGTGGGAACTTTCTTTCGTTTGACAGAACCCATCAGGCCATTTACACTGAGGAATACCACATTCAAGGGACTCTGAAGTGATTAAGTCATCTTGGCACCATACAGAGCGAAAGAGCCCTTATGTCTTGCTAGAATGGAGGTACAGTGGTGAGAACCAGGGGCACCAAAAGAGGACATTACAGGAGGACCCAGTTAATAGATGAGCACTGAAAGGGAAAGGTAGATAGGCGAGTGTGTGGTAGATAAGAAGGGGAAGTGAAGAGAGTGAGATAAATCACTGGGTCCATGGAATGGGGACCAGGGGGCCTGCACTAATGGGGGGGGTTGAAGGTCTCAAGGCCTGATTCAAGGTTCCACTAGACCCAGGACTAACTCTTGTGGTCTGGTAACATTCAGTGAGAGGGTAGCCACTGCCTATTAGGTCCACCCAGCTCTGGACTGAGGAACATGGCCCCTGGAGTTGGAGGGGCAGGAAGGCCTGCCTGCACACAGATAGGGGTGGCATTTGCAGCCTACTGGAGGCACCAATGGGGAGGAATACGGCATCATGTCCATGGTGTTTTAGAGTCACCACAGAGGAAGCTCTCCCCAGGTCACCGGGTTCCTCGTCTGCAGCAAGAAGGCTGCCACAAGGTAGCTGAGCCTGACTGTCAGCAGGTGGGTCTTCATGCTATGGGAGCTGGGAGGCTGGCAGCAGCACTCTGAAACAGGAGGGAGGCAACCACAGTGTGACGATGGTCCTGGCAGGGAAGATGAAGGCCTCTCTCTCACTATGCAAGCGAATAACTGCGGCATGCTCCATACCTTTGAAATCCTCTCCAGGGTGGTCAGCTCACCGCCGCGTGGTCGATGCCTGATCTCTCTCCATGCGGGCCAGAGACACAGCAGGTTTGCTGCTTAAAAAGGCTAGTGGCCTGCCACCCCACAGGGAAAATGAAGAGAGTGCAGCAATTCTCGCCAACACGTAGCTCCGCCGCCTCCCAAAAATTTCAAGGATAGAAGAGGCTGACTTAATTTATCCAATAAAAGGTAAAAGATGAGGGAGGGAGTGAGTGAATTGTGTTGAGTATAGATAGTCAGGCTACAAATACAGTCCCCACCTCTATAATGATATAAAGTATAGCTGAATTTAATTGGATGGAAAGGCTGTTATAAGAAAGTCTATAGTAGATAGGGAAGCAGGAAGCTCTCTTACTTGATAGGTTTCTATAAATCTAAAAATCTAAATCTATGCAACAAACAGTACATCTTGGAACAAAACTCATGACAACATCATGACATACATTCATCCGTCTCCATAAAGCATTCATTTAAATTCAGTTGCAGTGATTACATTTTGAGGCATATTCTCAAGAACGTGTGATAACTACCGCAAATCCAGCTTAACGCAACACTTCACATCGCAGTCCATCGCGGGACAATAATGCTGTGTCAACGTGGCATTCCCAACACGGCGGTACTATGCGATAGTCACACGATAACGCGTCAAATGAACGCGTTAAAACCAACGCGACGTCGCAAAAACGCAAAACCCCAACGCGAAAATAGTAGCGATGACGGCAATCGCGATACAAAAATCTGCGAAAACCAGCCACAGGCCTGCAATTCCCATGCGTCATGCGGGAAAATGCACCATAAAAGTAGAAAAAAAACATACAAACAAAAGCCAAACAACAGCGAAGCACAATGGAGGCATCCGGAGCAAGTACAGAGGACAACCAGAACCCCACAAGCCCCCCGGAGGACCAGCCTGGGACCTCGGGGTCAGGGAAGGGCAAGGACAAGAAGAGTAGGAAGAAGCGGTTCAGTCCGCAGGAAAACAGGATCCTGATAACGGAGGTGATAGAACACCATCAAACACTGTTCGTCACCTCCACTGTGTCACTGGCAACTAAAAATGGAATATGGGAGACCATCGTGGACAAGGTGAATGCAGTCGGAGTGCTGAGGAGGACAATGGACGAGGTCAAGATGCGCTGGAATGATGTGAAGCGCAAAACCAAGCTGAAACTCGCAAACAACCAGAAGGCAGCAATGCAGACTGGAGGTGGGAGTCCAGCGCCACAGGAGGAGCTGGATGAGATGGAGGAAATAGTGTCCACAGTCATCAGTGGGGAGACGGTGGCAGGAGTTGGGGGACCGGACACTGCTCAACATGACCGGACACAACAGCAACAGGGTGAGTAACGACCAGGGACTGGGGGGACGGGGGGAGATGGGCACAATGGCACACATGCACATTTAAGCATAGCACATCTGCGGACAAACCATGCCCCAGACCCCCAACTCCCACCAAGAGACCAATGCACACAGGTATGCAACATCTCAGCACCGCATAAGCACAGAAGCCCGAGGCACACCGCATGTAAGGGATAAGGTGCAGCTACATCAGAGCTGCAGGGGCGACTCCCCCAAAATGCGGCACACACACATTACATGCAGAGCACATCAACATTGACAACGATGTGGTACAAACCGCAACACGTCCACAACAGAACAGAGGACACAACTGGTGCTGCATGTGCGTAGAAACTGGCCAATCACATTTGGCATTGCAGGGAAATGTTAGTTGACAATGTACAAGTACAAACACACATCCGTGATGTAGTCGGAATGTCCACTGTCCCGCATCAAATAGGCAGCTCCCCCCAAACAGTCACAATGTACATTGTCATGCAGTCTGAATGTAAACATGTACAATGCGTCAACATACATGTGAACACAATGTGAAACTGCATCTCCCCTTCACATTGCAGGGGGAAATCCAACACCTCCTGCGGAGCAGTCCGAACCTCTCTACTCTGATGAAGAGGACCACCACACCTTCGACTGCGACGCCCTCCAACAGCTCTTGGACAGCCTCTGCAGCCCACTTCCAGGAGCAGGGCAGCCCAGCTGCCACAAGGAGAACCCACCCCCTGCACAGAACACACAGCAGGCAGCACCCACCACCACGGCTGCCTCCCAGGACCCCCATGACGAACACATGGCCTTCCAACGCCGTGTGTTGGGGTGCCAGGAGAAGCTGGCTGAACAGGTGCAGGTGGGGTTCGACCGCATGGCAGCCAAACTAGACGCCATACGTGGGTGTCTGAGTCCCATCAGGGACCACTCACAGTCCCTAACGGACACCCACAGTCCGCTCCATGCTCTCCAACGGACCATGGCTGACATCGCTAGAGTCCTGACTCTGCGACAAGAACGACTGTCTAGCCAGAGTGCCTCCAGCGATCTCGCCCGGGAGTTGGGACACATGCGGAGGATCAAGGAGAACATGGAGCGGACGCAGGCGGAAAGAGTGGCTGCCACGGCTGCACACCAGCAAGAGGTAGCTGGGTCCCTCAATGCCCTAAAGACCCTCCTCATGGCATTGCTGCCA
This sequence comes from Calotriton arnoldi, assembly GCA_963921515.1. Lineage (NCBI taxonomy): Eukaryota > Metazoa > Chordata > Amphibia > Caudata > Salamandridae > Calotriton > Calotriton arnoldi. Next base: position 937,579 of record CAWUFW010001115.1, read on the forward strand.
CAAGGCCTGGCGCTGATGCATGCTGCTGCGACCACCCTATCCACATCTCCAGCCCCTGATGTGTCAGTGCCACACAGTGCGGCAGACATTCCACCTCCGGCCCCTGAGGTGTACTGCCACATAGTGCTGGAGACAGAACACCACCACCCACATGTGAGGCACATGCAACAGCAGAGGACGAAGATGCAGATGAATCTGGCTTCATGGTCAAAAGGACACAGTAGCATTCATCTTCATCATGTGGCCTGTTTCTGCTTGGTTCTGCCCTCTGCATCATCACCTTCCACTGTCCCCCGATGCACTCTGTGACACTTACCTTGGACCTCGACATGGACTGCCAAATTCTGTTTGGTCACCAATGACACAGCTATCAGACTGCGGACTGAACTCCTCCTCTCCTGATGTACCTGTCATTCCCTGAAGGATTTTGGCTGGCCCTCCATGGGCCAACAATGTAAAGTGGGGATGGCATGGCCCTGTACTGCTCCAGCTGCAACACTCCACTGAATGTGCAATAAACATTCATATTCACACAGATGTGTCATGTCTATGATCTTTCAAGTGTGGAAGTATGGATGAATGTAGGGTCAGTGATTCCCCCTTACGTCCATGTTGCTCATGTTGTGGGACTTTTGTCACAGGGTGACAGATTGCCGATTGCAGTCCGGGTGGCGCCAACACTACAACAGAGACACATCCATTAGTCACTTCCTTGTCCAGCCCAGGACGGAACCACGCCCAGAGCTCCGGGGTCATTGTTCACACCCTTACGCTAGACTGGCATACGACAGGACAGCCCACTCCGCTTACACACACAGGGGGGGATGACAACGCCACATGTCCCAGGTCTTCACTGTAGGGATCTGCAGCTCACAGGTCTAGTTGTCAGCATGCCACAGCCACTCCCTCACGGCTGGTGTACACCCAAACCACACCCATCCAGCACAGGCGTCACAGGACATGTGACCCTGCCAATAAAAAGGGCCTGGCGCACGTGCTGGACGCCATTTCCACTCTCTAACTGGGTGTCTCCATGTAGTTCTCATGTATGCATGAGGGCCTAGGGCCCTGCCACCTCACATTGCCCAGTGCCGGGGGTGACATGATGGCGTCCGCACCACGGAACTCAATCATTAAGGGTCCATGGCTAACGGTGCACAGACTTGGTGGCACCGGATACAATGCGGCAGGCACAGGCACACCGCCACGGGACGGTGTCTTGCGGTGCAGTGAGATAGGGGCACCTAAAGTGCTGAGCGGGTGTGCAGCCTGCGATGATGCGCCGTCCTGGCGGTCCGGACTGGCAAGGATCAGTGTGAGCCCTGCTGGACCGCAGTGTAGGCCTGAGCCAGCAGGCAGTGCGGGCCTCCCGCCACGTGGCATTGCCTCGCGGTTCACAGAGTTAGTGGCACCTCAAGCGCTCAGCAGGTGTGCAGCCTGCAATGATGCCATGTGCACTGATGTGGTCTCTGCCATTGCGAAATCAAGACCCAGAGTCAGGTGTGTGACCTGGTGGCCCACGATGAGCGGCTGCATGATGTGGAGGGTGCCATGGTCACAGGCCCCGGGCTTGGAGATCCCACCGGAACGTGGTGGGCCCTCTTGGAGACACACCGGTGGCAGAAGGTGAGCATTGAGGCCTGGTTGCGCAGGGGCGGGCAATCACCGCTGGGTGGCGGGAGGGGCTGGGGTACAGCAGCCTGTGTGCGCAGGGGCGGGCAAGCGATGATGGCGTGTGCAACTGTATGGACTCTGCCATTCATGTCTCTGGACACTGTTTCAGATAAGGGACCTGGGGGACTGCAGTGTATACCTGCACGTGGTTGGAGACACACCGGTGGAAGCAGGTGAGCAGTGAGGCCTAGGTCCGCAGTATCGGCACTCTCTCACCCTCTCTTTCTCTCTCCCTCTCTCTCCCTCTCTTTCTCTCTCCCTCTCTCCCTCTCTCTCTCTCTCTCTTTCTCCCTCTCTCTCTCTCTCTCTCTCTCTCTCTCTCTCTCTCTCCCTCTCTCCCTCTCTCTCTCTCTCTCTCTTTCTCTCTCCCTCTCTCTCTCTCTCTTTCGCTCTCTCTCTCTCTGTACTTTGATGGGCGCATGGCACACCTTCTTATCCAGATTTCTGTTTTGCAGGCTGTGACTTACAGAATGTCCTGAGAAAACCCGCCATGCCTCTTCAGAATTGTTGTTTTTGGTTTATTCTGTAATAAACGTATTATTTGGATATTTTGATATGAATGTATGATTTCCCTTTTTCTGACCACACATGTATGTTAGGTGTTGTGATTGTGCGACTTCTGGCGATTTGTTTGGTTCATGGTTTTGTGGAGGTGATGTGCAATATCTTTGTCCAAAGGGGGTGGGGGGTGTGGGAGGTGCCCGGGGTGGGGCCCCAGTGGGTGTGGGGGGGTGGTAGGGTCCTGGGGGTGGTGGCGGTGGGTGTTGTTGGCCTATTGGGGCTCCGGGCTGCATGATCGGTTGCTCTAGGGCATCTGTTGTTCTTCATGTGTGGCTATGGGCTGTGCTCCCTTGTCTGGTGTCGGTTGTCATCTGACTTTACACCAGGTAAGAGCAGGTGTTAATTTCCTGCTGCTAACGTGCCTTATCACATGTTTTGTGATCTTATCGCCGATGTGGCTGGTCGTTGGGAATGTTGTGGAGTGGTGTTGTCGCGGATTTTTGCACGGGAACGCCTACTCTGCATATCATTAGCGTTAGTTGCCGAGGTCATCTGTGGCGATGTTTTTTGCGACTGCTTTCGCAGGTAAACTGATGTTATGGGCTGTTAGCGACAGCTTGTGAATGGGGCGATGAATTTATCGCGACTTTGGCTGGGATAAAGTGCTGATAACTTGGCGATAGATCCTTGAGAATATGCCCCTTTGTCTCTTCGCCTAAGGGGTGATCTGGGTTTATCCCTCTCTTTATTAGTTGTGAGGTAGTCCACATTTTCAGTACTTTCTCTCTTTCTGAGTGTTTTAAGAATATGCTGTCTGCTGGTCTACCTTTTCTTTGTTCCATCCCGGCGAGGATGAGCGAGGTTCATGTGGTCTTTGTCGATGTTTCCCATTAATTCATTGGATTCATCACATGCATTTCCAAGCCACCTAAAAAACAATAAATTCAACGTATACATACTGTTGCTGGTTCTACACTTGATGTCCTGTATCCACAATCTAAGCCTCATTCCAGGAAGCCCTTTTCCTATTCATTAGTTTCTGTAGAATTATAAAATGTATGTCCATCTGTTGTAAATGGTCCATACTCACGTGCCTCTTTGATGACCTGCCTGGCCTGTTCGTACCTCAGTAAGCACGTTTTGAAAGGTCTTAATCATTGTGGGTCTCAAGTGGGTGGGGTGCAGGATTGAATCCTCTTTACTCATATTAGTTTTAACGGTGGAGTGAAAAAAAGGTTTAGAATGAAGGATAGTTCCTTTATCAGAAAAGTCTTCACATTTCAATTTTCCAACTTTTCTGGGATCACATAAAAGTGTAGATTATCCCAGCATGCCCTACCGGTCAACTTTGTTATTTTTTGTCTCAGGTGCCTGTCGAGGCCCCATTATGGAGCTTTGTTTAGATGATCTTGCTCCTCATCCACCCTCTTTTCTTCTTCTCTGCAGTGTCCAGTCTCACAATGAAGTTTATTTCAGTTAATGTTTTTTAGACCTGGCCCTTTTCGCAGGATTATCCCCAAACTTGTTGCCTTCCTCCTCCCATTTTTCAGAGCCTCTTTTTGTTGACTTTAGTATTCTGGGCACTATTCCACTGCTAATCAGTGCTAAAGTGCATGTGCTTTTCCCCAAAAACATGGTATGATTGGTTTACCCCTGTTTGTCCCCTGTAAACTGGTGTACTGTATTACCCAGGGCCTGTAAATTAAATGCTACTGGTGGGCCTGAAGCACTGCTTGTGCCACCCTCAGAAGTAGCCTTTCAAACCTGTGTCAGGCCTGCCACTGCAGGGCCTGCTTGAGCAGTTTACTGCCACCTTGACTTGGCATTTAAAACTACTTGCCAAGCCTTAAGCTCTCCCTTTATTACAAAAGGTCACCCCTATGGCAGGCCCTAGGTAGCCCTATGGGTAGGGTGCTGTGTAAGTAAAAGGTTGGACATATGCCTTTATGTGTTACATGTCCTAGTAGTGACAAACAACCTATTTCATTTTTCACTGGTATGAGGCCTACTCCTCTCTTAGGCTAGCATTGGGAATTCCCTTACATACTTTTAAGGGGTAACTCCTCATCAGAAAGGAGTGATATTGCCATGTTTGGTATGCTTAGAATAGTATGATAAATCCTACTTACTGGTGAAGTTGGATTTATCATTACTATTTTAGAAATGTCTCTTTTAGAAAGCGGGCATTTCTCTGTGCTTATGACTCTTTGTGCTTTTGCAGCCTGACTACAATCCACGTCTGAGCTGGGTGACAGTTATGCTTTGTGCATGCTTTCCAGACAGCCACAACACAGGAAGGGCTGGCTGTGACAGGAATTCCTCTGCATTCATTTGCATTCTGTCCCGGGCTGGGAGAGAGAGAGTTGGTTCACGCTTACATTTGTATAGGTTGTGTCCTGCCCTCACACAATGGGCTGATTTACCCCCTACTGAATGTCTGTAGTCAGGGCTGGACTGAAAGGCATTGTTGTGCACGTCCAAAGGCTCCTTTAAGGTCACCCCCTAAATCAAAGGCATTTATGAGTATAAGTACTGAGCAGTGGCGGCCGGCATGGCTCGCGGGTGGCGGGCGGGGGCGGGCATGGGTGGGTGCAGGGGGGTGCAGGCGCGGGTGGGTCGCGTGAAGATGCGCAAAACAAAAAATGTTTTAAAAAAATTAACTTAGCTTCCCGCCGGGTCCCCTGTCTCTGACCCATGCTCTCCTCAAGAATCAGGAAGCGCAGCCAGGCCCCACTGACCAATCACAGCGTTGTGATTGGTTTTGAGCGTCCTAGTTTAACGCTCAACCAGGGAATGGGGGCCTGGGCATGTTCTCCACACAGGCTGTAATGCAGCCTGCATGGGGAATGGGGAAAGTGCGCATGACTGGTTTGGGTGGCCCCAGAGGGCCAACCAAACAGACATTGTGCACTTAGGAGTGGGCAAACCACTCCTCCCCTGCCCTGCTCCCAGAGCAGAGCAGCCCCGTCCACCCACCCGTCCACAAGGCAGCACAAACATAAAATGATAATAACTCAAAGTTATTATTATTTTATGTTTCTTCTTCTCGCACTGCTTGAAAGCAGTGGGTCGACACTCCTCTGCCATAGCGGAGGAGCCGCCCCTGGGCCTGAGTTTCTGACCCCATTTTTGGGGAAGCACTTTTGGATCTGGAACTGAACCTCTGTCATAAGGACTGCTGTGCTGCTTAAAGGACTCATCTGGACTTCTTTTCTGCTTGTTGCCCTGCTGCCTGCAGCTCCCCGACTCTGGTCTAACTAGACACTGCATGGGACTTGTAGCCAGATGCTGCTGCCTCTATAAACTAGACATTTGCAGAGGACTGCTCTTCTGCAAGGAAAAATTGCCATTTGGACTGCTTGCTTTGCTGTGCTGGCCTGCTGGAAGGACGGCCACTCAGCTTAAGAGATTCCAATGTGCTGGCCTGCCTGCTCCTCATCTTGTGCGCGAGTCTTCTCTAAGGGCTTGTTGGCTTGTCCCCTAGGCACAGAATCCCAGGGCCATTAAAGATTACCCCCCCATCTGCCCCTGTCGTGGGACTCAGAAACAGAGGAGCCCATCACAGGGCTTTTGACAAAACCAGTGCATGGCTGAATCCCTTGTGGCCCCTGGAGCAATCCAACTCTATGAGCTGCACAGAACCAAGTGCTGATGACGTCGCAGGATAAAGTACATTCCAAGGATCCAGCACCTGGTCCAGCCTGACCAGCGCCTCCCTGACTGAGCACCCGTTGTGGGAAAGAACGTTGTGGGAGATTGAGCAGTATTTCATGTTGTGACAATCAGAGGCTTTGTCGGCTGGCCCTCTCTCTGCTGAGACCAGGGTTGCCGTGGTACAGGCTAGCCCCACCCCCAGCATTGCCTGGGGGAGGCCTCCACACTCCCGGAAGAAGATCCCATCTCACCAAAGACAGAGCAGCGTGGCCATTGATGCTGCTTCCCCCTGCTGGGGAAAACTTCAAGGGACACAGGGCCCAACCCGGCAGCCTCCGGGAACAAAGGTTCTGCGGTGAGGATAGCTGAGTGTGATCCTCTAGCTGCACCACCCCACTTGTGAGTACGGGGAGTGGGAACAGTAGGCTCCACTTGCCAGGAGGTACTGCTGTCCTTCTCTCCTTCGCGGATCGGCCCAGTGTTTACAAAGGAGGCTGCCTTGTGTGTTTGGCAGTTGCACCACATGCTTTTGGGCAGCTGTCTTTGACTTCTGTGGATGCGGGGGACCCAGCAAGGTTTCCCAATTATCATCTACAGTGTGTGTGCCCCCCACGTTGGGCCGTACCTTGGGGGGCACTGGAGCAGCTATAGTGTTACGGGGCAAGACCTCAAAGGAGGCCCCAGACTTGCTGCATGTAGAACCACAATAAAATATGTGTAGTAGGCACGCAGGTGTTACTGTGCACTACCAATGATCTCTGAATATCCTATAAAGTCCAGTAGGAGTGCCGGTGCGCTGCACCCTATGTACTTATGGTGATATTGGGTGATTCATGTACTTTTCCATAACCTAACGGGCATTACATGAGCTCATGTTCTGATGTACGTCATTCTGATTCTTGCCTTGTACAGGATACTATCTCAGTAACTGCATAGTGTGCACAGTACTTATGGTTCATGTTTTTTGGTCTTGTTTTATGTACAATACACTATGTATATTTTTATAGAATCTGGTGTGGAGTCTCTTTTCTGGTATATTCATTGTGTTGCTGTGTGCTTCAATAATCCTGCCTTCTCTGATCCAAGATAACCAGGGGATGAACGCAGGTTATCTTAGGTGTGTATCTAGCTTACCCTGACTAGAGTGGTGGGTTCTGCCTGGTTTAGCCGCATACCCTAGTCAACCAGAAAACCCAATTCTAACAATGTTGTTTAAATCTCCGCTGTCACTTCCATTAGTCTGGTGTCTAGCGATTTATTTATTTATATAGTTTTATATAGCGCTAGCTAGACACGGAGGTGTCAGAGCGCTTTACATGATCGTGATAGAATACACTAATGCAGACATGCAATGAACATATGAGTCGAGAGTTCAATAGACAAATGGTACCATCAAATAAGGTGCTCGTAGAGTGACCAACACTAGAGACGCAATTCGAGAAGATCTAAAAGTCAGAGAAGCACAAAAAAAAAAAACATCGATCCTAATTTCAGTCCTATAGCTACAATTTCTTTCATGATGGACTCAAGGTTTATTTCTTAATGTCAAGGGTTTTATATCTTTGTCATAAGCTTAATTCCCCTATTATTTTGGTGAAAAGAAGTTACTGCATTGGTTTAGTGGCAGATATTTTGTGCATGTTTATTGATAAGAGTTTGTTGTAGAAGGTTTCAGAGTCAAACAAGAAAAGGATTTCAAGAGAGGTCGTTTGTTCTAGACATGTGGATTCTTAAAAGGGTTCATAGAGTCCTGTATTAGAGGTTCCTCCAGTGTTGTACTGAATGTGGATTCCCCTTTGTCTGCCTTCACCCATTGCCTTTGGCTCCATCCTCTGTTGGCAGCTGCTTCTTGGCCTTGCTTCGAGGACTGTGAGAACGCTGACTATGGGGGAGGGGCGCACCGGGCTGCATTTCTGCTTTGATTCAGAACTCGTCCAGTTGGTGTTATAATGTTGTTTCTCCCTCTCCAGTTGCATCCCAGGTGCCTCCGTTGTGCTGTGTTTTCCCTCATCATCTGCTTTTCTCCAGCTGCACTTATTCCGCCTTTGGTTACTCCGAGTGATGCGGGTGATAGAGGGGGCGCTGCTGTCCTTCGACTCAGCAATAGTCTGTCCTTCTGAAACAATCTGTCCCTTTTCTGGGTCAGGGCATGCTCTCATGCTCTCATGCTCTCCTCCCTGAGCCTGTGCTTGGCTTCCTTGATGATGGTAAAAAGTATTTTCCTCGGTGACCACTTGGAGCTCCAGCTTGAGGAGGCCTCTTGGTCTACGGCCACGATGTGCCTCCTGGTCCTTCTTCATGTGTTTGTTTCTGTCTCTGATGGTTGAGGTCTGCCTGTTTCTCAAGGTCTGAGTGACAGCAAAACACACACACTGACCAAGTGTGCTATGCTAGTTTAAGGGTGTTATGGGGTGCTCTATAGGTTTTTTGGGGGGAACGATTTTACACACTTTGGTTATGCTGTAGGACACAGCTATCTCAATGTCATGCTTTGTGGTAAGAGAGTGCAGCATATATGCTTTGCATCCTGTATTTACCTTCCCTAATAGGTAACAGACTTTATGACAATGTTTGACACCTGAGCTCCCTCTCCGTCCACTCAGTGCTTACTTTCTAAACACTGCAGATTCTCCTATTCAGTTGGTGAAGGATACTCGTGATTTTGTTAAAGACAAAGGAGGTGAATATTATGCAGTGTCCCTTCTCTCTGTTTATTTGTAGTGGCACACATGTTTAAATTAAACTACATGTACAGAATCCTGCTCCCCTGGGCAGGAAGTGGAAACAAAGACAAAGGACAACATACTGTATACATAGGTGTGGTCCTGAATGAATCTCTTCTTTTCATGATGGGAAGGCACTGAAGACATGGTTGTTCTCTAACTGATCCTGCTAACCCCCCATATCGCTTTAGTCCTCTGCAGGCCTTCACACAGCGCCAGGACACCCTCGGGTAACAGTTAGCGCTCTATAAATACCAATAACATTAACATTAACATGCCTGCCATCAGAGCCCTTGAAGTAAGTGGAAACCTAAAAAACAACAAAGGAAATCAAAAAAATAATCACAGGACATCCTCCTTCCTCTGGTCTTCATCCATAGCATAACTGTGCCCTGTGAGTGGGAGGTTTCTACCTCCCCAAAGGATCACCTCTCTTCCCTCATGTTTCTGAGAGTTGTTGAGCCCGAAATTACCAAAAACGAAGAAAAAAACGTATTGCTATTGTGCCATTTACGGAGGGTTTTATCGGAAGAGGTGGGATAATATTCGATCCCTATTACTTTAATAAAATCAGGACTCTCCTTCACCAGCTGGCTAGGAGAATCTGCAGTTTATTACAAGGCAGAAGGCTTCATTAGGCAGGTTTAAAGCATTCCCACCACTGTCATTACCACATGTTGCATTGGTCTACAGTAGAAAGTCGTAAATGTAATCACCATAGTCCAATCCGCAGACTTGAGAATGTCATCTCACCTGGCTCCAGTGCAAGAAGCTTTCGAAGACATAACACTAGCAGATGAGCTCCAAAGAGATTAGGGAGATCAGTTCCTTCACTCATCGCCTAAGATGCTGTAGAATAAGACTGTCTCACACTCCATTTTTAAATTGAGAAATTACCAACTGAGGGGAGGACTTTTTCAAGTTCTTTGTCTTCTTTATTTAATGTTTAACATCTTATCATAAATAGTTTAGGATTTAAAGGAAAAGTAGGACACTCCATGGTGATAGAGTCATTCTTAGTATGTCTCGTCAATGTAAATGGGACAGTAACTGTAAAGGGACCCTAACTTGTATGCATCCTAGGAATGTTCCCTACATCTACAGGTTTAGACCCTTTAACTCAATAACCAAAGGACTAGGTTCAATGTGCTATGTATGAGGAAAGAGGATCTGGTCTCCTGCAGACCAGCACCCTGCCCGGTGGCTTCACGTGGGGAGATGTGCACTCTGGTGAATAAAACAGTCCCTCTCTCACACTCAATAATAACACAATGCAGGATTAAAAAACATTTATTGCCGTATTCTACGGATTAGTGCATGGGCTATGACCACAGAACATATGACGCAGTTTCCTATTATTAGGGTTACTATGAGAGTGAACATGATGAAAGTTTCTATCATGGTTCTCAGCCCCAAATTCCCTACTTTCCTCACCCACTCTTATCACTCACTACTCTGAGAGCATGAAAATAAATTAGCATTTCCTACAGGGGAAGTGTTACAATGTTTGCTCTGCATACCTGCCACACAAAGGGCCTCTGGTTATCAGACCTTCAGCTGGAAAGGCAAGGAGAACGGAACCTTCTGTTACCAGAGTTCAGCCGAGCTTGGTTTCAGCTCCATAGGCCAAACATAGGACCAGGAGGGAGAGCAGCTGATGATCTGGAATCTGACTTTACTCTGGTCGGCTCTAATATTAATGGTCAAATCTCAGTATATATCTAACTAACTGACCACTGTGTGATTGTGGATGACAAGCAAGACAGAAATGTGATGGAAAAGTCCAGCCAGATCCACAAAAAATGTGATGCATCACCTCTGTGCATGTATCACTATTACATATTCTACATTATGCATGTATCGGGTGACCCTGAAATGAGCTATTCTAGGACATCTTTGCCCCACTCATTTCTCCTGCTGATAAACTAACAAGAAAACATTGGGCCTTATTTATGAGGCCATGCAACACTTTTGTGCTCTGTTGCGTCACTTTTTGTGATGCACCGGTGGCGTAAAAAATGCGCCACGTTGTGCCTTATTTACAAAGTGATGCATCTAATCAGCCGCGTCACATTGTAAAGCCCTGCACTACATTATACCTACGTCAGGTTTAATGTATGCCCCCGTAAAACGTCTCGTAGAATTGGTGCAGTGAAATCTATCAGTGCCTCACAGCAGGCATAAGACTGACACGCACTTTCACACGGGGCTTGCCCCATGTGAAAAGACACATTGCTGGAGTTTCACCTGTTTTCAGACACACCCCAGCAATGCGTCACTTTTGCGCCTACAGATACGTCAGAAATACTGATGTATCGGTAACTCCTTGCGACATGGAGTGCCGTTCAGTAAATACTGCTGATCCATCCTGTTGCAAGGAGGACGCAGTGAAAACTGTTGCATCGCTGTTTTCACGCAGCAATGCGACAGTTTTCATAAATGAGGCCCATTGCCATTTAAGCTGAAGGTGCCCTCATGTCATGAAAATGTGTAAAATATCTCATTTAAGACTGACAACGGAGAATAACTAGGCTCAGACGGAAGTACCTTTAAAAATAGTTTAGGAATCTATATCACTAACTGGAAAGAAGCTAGGCATAATATAATGACCCGTTTTACAGGACAACATCTTCAATGAGAGTTAATTATTGTTTTCCCATGATTAAAAAGTTGCAATACTAAATTAAGATCCCACTGCGTAGACTATCTTGGTTAGTCAGACTCAAGTATCTAAACCCCTATAATAAGCTACAGACCAGGAGGAGGTGTTCCCCAATAGGATTCTTTTCTACATTCTTGTGTCCAGATGAAATTGCCAACCTATACCCCAAGATAGTTTGGTAGGATTTCTGGTGTGAGGCCATTGAAGCCAGTAAATTAACAACTTCCGTGGCATTTGATTATATAGGATCAATGCCCTGGTCCATACACCAGCCAGTCCAGAAGTCTCAGCCTGACTTATAGGCTTTATTGGAACTACTCATCCAGGAAACCCTTATGTAAATGGAAGCTGATTCTGAAAGACCTGGCATGTCTGTGAATGATCCGAAAGGCTCCATGCCACCAGGTTGAGCTAAGCCCTGTAGGTCACAACAGTGATAATGAACGTCCAGATTCATCGACACCTGTAGAAAAACAGGCAACAGATAAAATGACCAGTTGATGGCTGCTGAAAGGAAGGATACCAAATCTGCGCTTTCCATAGGGGCACTGCCAAGTCTACTTTTACTGACTGTCTGTAAATCTATCACACACACCTAGATATCACTAGAAAAGGTAGAAAAACATAGAGATTTCCACCAAACCATTATTGAAGATAAGCATCTGTTGCCAATACCGCCAGATCTGGTCTTCATCTGAAGTATCTTTTCAACTGAGTCATCATCCAGGAGGAAAATAAATCCACCTCCTAAACACTTGTAAACATGACCTATGTTCATTGCATTGAGACATCCTCTTACAGTCAAAGGTGTGACTCAAACCAGGAAAATGTAAATGATTAAATATATGATTCAGGAAGGATATTCATGGATCCTAGCAACCTTTCTTGACGTCTGTGGAGGTTTCGGTACCTCAAAACAAACTACCAATAATAGGTGTACTTGCTATCAGAGTATGGACTGATCTAAAAATACATATTCAGGGTTGTGGCCAAAACACCCCAAAAAATTAAATAATCAGTATAAAGTCCTTCATAATAGCAGAGTAACAAAGTGATGAGAGCCTCAAAATTGGCATAATCAAGAGGACAGGGATATGTAGTAGATGGTATTTGGCTTTTGAAAGAAACATTGTCCACAAATGAAAAGAGACAAGTTGTCCAGAAGTTCTGCAGTCAGTCGAGGTGCCTGAACCAGAAGGGCTTTAAGTTGGTTGCACTTTTAACTGTGATATCATTCAAGGAAAGTTTCGTATTTCAATTTTAGGTATCCTTAACCAGATAGAAAGATAACTATATCTCATAGTCAGCATCATCAACACATCACAAGTAGGAAGAACCAAGATGACACATCTCCAACTAAATTGTCTACCAGTGCAGAGATACAGAGACTTTCCACACATATGTTCTGGAAAAATGCAAAATACTTGCATAATGTAGCCAACTATAGATACAAAATCTACATTAACAACAAAATAGTTAGAACAGAGTGAATCTAGTGAGTGAGCACTTACAGGCCAGGGCACCAGACTGTGATTTAATGTCTTCAATCCTGATATTGCTTCTTCTTCCCCATTCACTCAAATGCTTCTTTAACGCATCAAAGCTGGTTCATGCTGTGGAGAAACCATTTGGGTGTATATGTGCAGAAGCAAAATGTATTCTACATTAACAAGCTAGTGTACCGCGCTGATCCTCTCACAACTAATAAATATTGCAACCATCAGTGATTTGCTCACTGAGTAAAAAAGTAGATATTTCTAGATATAAATAGATTACAGCATCTTCAATAGGATCCTTCTGAAGGCCTCTAAGACAGCCTTATTCCTCAAGATATAAACAACTGGATTAGTCATTGGGGTGCCCATGGTGTACAGAAGAGATAGTGCTTTGTGTGGGTACAGTGAGTGTCCGGCTGACGGCACCATGTACAAAATAATCAACAGGCCAAAATATGTGCTGACCACCACTAGGTGGGAGCTACATGTAGAAAAGGCAGTACTCCTCCCTTTAATTGATGTAATTTTAAAGATTGCTGAAATAATATATACATATGTTAGAATAATAAATGTGAAAGGGATTGATACTACGCCAACTGTCAAAGGGAAAGAAACTCTTTTAATCAAGGTGGTATCTGAGCAGGCTACTTTCAGAAGAGGTTCAAAATCACAGAAGAAATGATCGAGCTCACTGACTCCAAAGAATTGTGCTGTACTCACAACAGAGTGCACAGCTGCCATCACGGAAAGGGAAGTCAGCCAGGATGCCGCAGCCATCTGAAGACAGTGTCTCTGGTCCATACGTCTTGGGTAATGTAAAGGATAACATATGGCCACATATCTGTCATAGGCCATCACTGTCAGAAGGAGGCATTCAGTAATTGATGTCCAGCCAAAGAAGAAATATTGTGTCAAACAAGTACAGAAAGATATTATGTTGATTTCTGTCAATAACCCACCAAGTAAGGTGGGGATCACACTAGATGCGGTACAGACGTCCAACAGCGACATGTTACCAAGGAAGAAGTACATGGGAGAGTGAAGGCTGTCCTCCAGATACACAGTTACAATGATGAGGACATTTCCTGACACCGTTAACAAATACATAGTGATGAATAAAAGAAAGAGAAAAGGCTTCATCTGTGGGACAACCTGCAGTCCAGTGAGAAGGAATTCTGCAACATCAGTTGTGTTTCCGGAGCAGACTGTTTTTGTCATTGCTATTTTCTAGGAAACAAAGACAAAAAGAACAATTAAATATTATGTTTTGCCAACCAATTTTGCCATTTATAATAATTTTATACCTCAAAAACAACTGCCATGTTGTTTAAAGAACCAAATCCATTTTGCAGGTTGATCTTATTGTAACATGATTCTCACCTCCAATGTAAATAGGACTAGTTGTCATGTCTGACACAGCAAAGTGAGAATTCATATTAAGTTCTCAAAAATACCCAAGAAGGTGCTGCTTTAAGCAAGTCTGGAGGTATCTCAACAGTTCAGGTCTCACTGCAATGTGTACAGTTGGACTCACCCCTCATAGGATGATAAAAACCATGAATATAGAATGAAAGAGCTTCATGACAGCTAAATAGGCTTCTTTAGAAGTCATTTAATACCTACACTAACATTTAGAAAAACCTAGCTTCAGAGACACAGATTTGAATTCTAATATTGTGATGAATGCATTAAATGTGTCCAATTAGGTTCCCACATTAGGAAACAATTTAGCTCACCACAAAGGCCTATCTGTGATTTTCGAAGCACAGATCTAGGATCAACTTAACTCCTAGGTCAGAAAAGAAGAACAAGTATCAAACACTGTGGCCTCATCTCAGTTAGCAACATGAACCAACACTAACTCTGGTCATGGGGATACACTCCCCAGCCTGAAAATATTTAGGGACTGGAGTGGCACCAATCTTCTGCTCCCTTTTCTGCAAAGCTGGCGTCCTACGACCACAGGAAAAAATCTGTAAGGCAAGTTCCTTAAAAGCTCATGCACTGCTTCACTCAAAAATATTTTTATGCAGCAAATCCTAGATGTTCAGAAAGGTCTTCATGAATCCCATCTAGATCTAGCTATATGGGACAGCTTCATATGAGCAGACAACTACTACTCCTCATTAACAATAATAATGTTTTGTATATTTGTAAGTGGTTAAGGCGTTAAAGACACTTCTAATATACCTATCATTGAAGATATTATGAACGCATTAAGAAAAAGTAGAATAAATGCTCTGAAAATGTTGAACATCTTGACAACCTGATAAAAATCAAGATTATAATGATTCTCACAATCAACCCTATTTGTTGTGATTTTTTCTGAGAAGTCTATTGATTCCTACTCCAGAGTATTCTACAAATTCGTTAGCCACTGCCACTCATCCTGCCGGCTACTCGGAGTCCAGCAAGCACATCGCCACTAACCTTTGATTGTGATCCTTTTCCATACCCCCTAAGGCTTTGTGGGACTGCCATTGTGTTCTGCCTACCAACCCCTGATTCAGGGATCTGGCACACGTTTCTTCCCGAACATCCAGTCTCCTGTTTTTCTAAGGAATACAGCACCAAATCTTGAAGAAATTGAATGAGATCTTGGAGTTCCTGTGAGAACTGGCATCCATCTTGAGTGCTGTAGTGTATAAGCTTCTCTCAATGCCATGCCTAGTGCTCAACCTTTAACAAAGCACTTAGGGAAGACCTGTTAAGCTGCACTCAACTGCTTGTGATGGGGTCTCACCTGTAGTCATTCTTCTGGAAAAAATGTGGAATTTCTCGCAATCATCCTGTAACTTCGGACACATGCCAATAATCTTGAAATTCTAGAATCGTGTCTCCTGAAAAACATAAAGACAGACTGGTGCATGCTTGACCACAAATAACATAGCATCAGCATAATGAACATTACCCTCGCAGTTGTTACTTGCAAACCTTAAGAAAGTATCATTTCCAGCACCTTTTGGTAAGACCTGCTAGCAAAAGTAAGGAACAAAAGAATATAGCCTTATAGTTCGCTACCGAGGGCTATACTGGTTGTTAGAGGCCCTGAACCTGAGTTATAGGCCTGAGCTGCAGGCGAGGGCCTATAACAAGGGTTAGGGCCTTTTACAACAGGTATAGCCTGAGACAGAAGAGTTATAAGGCTATTAGAACATTGCGCCACTAAGGGAATAATGTTCCTAATTAAAAAGGGAGAAACAGGAATACAACTATTGGAATGTTTGAGAAGAAGGCTTATAGCAGCCGTTATATACCCGGAGCCACTCCATTGTCTTCAATGGAGCTCTCAACATTCCAATGTTCTAATATTTGTTGAAATCAAAGACTAGTGATTAAAGGCAGCATATAAGTAACAACTTAGGGCTTGATTTAGAGTTTTTCAGATAGATCCCCTTCCTCTGTCACAGAGGGCTTGATCTGTCGGTCAGGCTAATTGATTTCTGTCTGCAGTATTTAGAGTTTGGCCTGAAGTGCTGCAGTTTATCATGATTGAGGATGGTCTGTCAATTGATTGTAAGTCGTCCATCTTCGCTTCCATCATAAACTGATATAACTCAGTCATCATTGGCATCATTTAGAGTTGTCCGCTTTCAGAGTGATATGGAGGGGCCCTCATGACAGAGAACGGTAATGGCAGGTGGGGTTTCTGATGGTGGATGCATCCTTCAACGTTTATGGATGCTTCACTCAACACACACATGCTCTAAGTCAACTCATTAAGCACATCTGAAATTCTCACCACAAAAGATACCCTTTAAACCATAAAAAATATTTACCACTTCAATATGCAGCCAGCTACTTGCTACAAAAACCAAACAATAGCTGAAAGAAGACAACCCAGATGCGCAGAAAATTAAAAAACAGTTATCGTGGATGAGATAATGAGATAATTAGGGTAGATTCATGCTGTTTGAAGCCCTGGTACAAAAAACAACCCTGAGCTAGAGAAGGGAAATGCAGGCCAAAATTGTGGATAAGGGGAATGCTGTCTCCAGAACCAGATGCTCACAGGAGGTCATCTGCAAGCAATGGAATAGCTTGCATGGCCGAGTCTGTTCCTTTGTTTCCAGGGCACACCAAGATGCCTGGGTAACTGCTGGTGACTCTCCCTGGCCCTCCAACTCATGCCCTCTGCAGAGAGGGTGTTGTCCATACTCCACATTGAAGGGATTGTTAGAATTCTGCCAGAGTGGAGACTGTTAAGAACAAACACTACCTCTCTATCACTAACAATTTTACTCTCTACCCCCTCTGCCACCCCATCCCTAACCTACGTCTCTACACTAATGTCAACCTATTCACACAAACTTCCTAATTATCATCTGTTACAACTCAATACATTCACTATCTAGAGACAGTATACCATTTCCACACTCTGTTACAGCATGTTCCTTACACAAATTCATATATGATAAATACCTGAACAGGTTTAATTGTTTTATTTTAACACTAAACACACTCTCCCCTAAGTGACTTCTGCATGGAACGATTTACTAATACTAATGTAAGGGCTAACCGCAAGAACTTCATTGACATACCGCACATTTTTCTTTTTTAAAGATTACACTTTTTAATAAATAATCACTGGTAGTATAAAGTAGATTACATGAATGTGTGCTCTAGCATTACAACACTCCAGTTACGGATTTAGAAATATTGTATCACTAAATTATTGTATTTTATGTTGTTGATATATAAAAGTCATAGTTTACTAAAGATAACAAAACCAATGTAAAAGTTACACCTGAAAAATGTTTATCATTTGGTATAAGTACTGTCCATGTTTTTTAAGACATTATAAGCATGCATTAAATTGATGAACTGGTTTATGTTATAATCCAGGGATTATTCATTTAGATTAGAAAACATTTAGTGCATACCTGACACCGTATACAATGAAGTGGTTCATTTTCTTTTTATTCATACATCTATGTAAACCACTATAAAGTGACTTGTCTGCTGACAAGAATGTTTCAGCTGTCTTGCTCATGGGTCACTTTATTGGTGAAATATAGAATTATATATAGTATAAAGTAAAACAGCTCTACTGCTACACTTCCATTAAGCATACAAAAAATAAAAACTACTTAAACAAAAGGTAAAAGTAATAGGTATAAAGTAAAACAGCTCTACCGTTACACCTCCACTGAGTGTATAAAGATTAAAACCACTTAAGCAAAAGGTAAAAGTAATAGGTATAACATAAAACAGCTCTATTGTTACACCTCCACTGAGTGTATCCAGATTAAAACTACTTAAATAAAAGGTAAAAGTCATGGGCATAATGTAAAACAACTCTACTGTTACATCT
Source organism: Calotriton arnoldi (assembly GCA_963921515.1). Lineage (NCBI taxonomy): Eukaryota > Metazoa > Chordata > Amphibia > Caudata > Salamandridae > Calotriton > Calotriton arnoldi. The sequence goes on from CAWUFW010001115.1 coordinate 955,603, forward strand.
CCACTGAGTGTGCGAAGATTAAAACTACTTAAACAAAAAGTAAATGTGATAGGTATAGAGTAAAACAGCTCTACTGTTACACCTCCACTGAGTGTGTAAAGAGTAAAACTACTTAAACAAAAGGTTGTTGTTTTAGCACCAGAGAATCAAGTAACACGGATATATTTCACTCACACCTGATATTTTTTATTTTTAGTAATTTTATATTTTTTCAGAATAAGATAAAAATGTTATTTGTACTTCTCTTCAGAGTGACTCCTTGTCCAAGTTCACATAATAAATATAAAACACAATCAGTGAGTAGAAATATACAATTGTATGGCCTCTGTTCACTCCATACCAATGCTAGGTTAAGCATTAAGGTTGACATTAGGCCTGAGAGAAATTTTAATTATACTGAAGTAATCAGAGTAATTTCAGTAATTTTGCATTGCCCCTTTGACAAGAAAGTATCCACAATGTTGCGGTTATTCCTGATAGTGTAACTATGAGTAATACATGCACAAAAGTCCTACAGAAGGATCACAGAAACAACGAACGAAGTAAGCAGATGCTGGCTGCTGCTGTTCATGCTCTATTCCATTTAATACTATTTTCTTAGTACAGAACGCATCCTTAAGCCAATTTTGGGCAATTCCACGAAATCTTGCATAGATGTGGTACTGTTCTGCTCTCTCCCATTCATGCAATGCAGCAACTTTACTTGCTGCGCTGTGTTGTGTGACTCTGTATGAATCTGGGCCTATGTGTTAAGGACATATACACTGAAGACTTTAAAAACTTTTAACATTTTCAAGCAAATATATTTTCATATTTAATTTATTTTTGTATCATTAAATATTAGCCTTCTACATCCATGAGTAATCCTTCAAGTACGCTCCCACTGCCTAATATACAAATTGAATAATTTCACACAAAAAAACACTATATTTTATTTTCCTATTTTATTGTCTAATATGTATCTCTTATATTAATGTATGTATGTTGTGTTTTTTTACAGTTTTTCTTTTAAAGTCAGTCAGCGAGCCATATATATTTATCACTGCAGACGTTGTAGTTGAAATTGACTTAAGCAAAGTCACACATGACAGATCTTTGCATCAATAATGCACTACCCATCCGCCATATTGTCAAGCATACCATATCCAGGCAATCTAGTTTTATGGGGACAGAACAAAGAAGGAAGTTGCCTGAGATATCCGTTATGAACAACGGACTCCTAAGTGGAATCTGTACATACGTTTTCCATCATCCGCAGTCTGTAACTGATTGCAATTGTTAGCATAGGAAATAAAGTACTTGTAAGAAAGACATAAGAAAATATGTCACATGTATGATTGAGTACAATTCTGAGAAATTGTAAATCAGACCCATGAATAATTTTACAAACTGAAAAGACTATTGTATTCATAATTTAATGTTTATTTCTTTTTTGACAAATGTTAGGACTAAGGGCCTTATCCAGAGTTTGGCAGATGGGTACTCCACCACATGCATGACTGAAATACCATCTACCCTATTACAAGTAGGCCTGGGCAGAGTTCACAAAGTTCCGCTACAAGGAATACCGTGAAGTGACAAAAAAACTCCACTAAGCTACGCAGAGTTCAGCGAGTGGCAGAGTGCGTTACCTCGCACCGCTCGCACAGATTTTTAGTGCCGGGTGTTTGTCCTGCACTGTAAAATCAGCGCAAACAGCATCACACAAAGTGCAAGAGGGCGTAGCTTCTTTCTGCAGCTCGAGTAGACATTCTACTCGAGCGGCAGCTTCCTCAGCGCAAACTGAAGGTTTCTCAACACGAGCGGCATCGACCATCCACGACCGCCCGCATTGAGAAATCTCGCTGGGAAGCAGTCTAGCATTGGATTTTCCTTACTAGCGCTCGCCAACTTACCGCTGGTGAGCGCGAGCGGGGGAAAAACTCCGCTGCATGGAGCAGAGTTTTTCTGAACTCCGCAAGCGGAGCAGAGTTCACCGTCCAGGCCTAATTACAAGTGCAATAGGCTATAAGACCATAGGATATAAAAAGGATAAACAGGAGATGGATCACATTTGTGATGGAATAACCCATCTGCCAATCTCTAATCAGGCACTAAAATGGTATCTGTAAATTCAGCCAACATTTAATAAATCATTGTATATTATCTACTTAGAATAATGTGGATGTTATTTCTGTTATTGTAGTGAATGAGTCATTCACATCAAACAAAATATAATTTTCAATAACAGTAATAGATAAACAAATTAAAATATCAGACATACGTCTGTTTCTTTACCTGTGTGGTTACAAACAAAGTATACTTATTTTTTTTATGTTTCTTCTCTTGCTCTCTGTAGGGCAGCCCCATCAGAAGAGGAAAGTCTGGCTGGCCATTGCCAAGTAAGTGCACCACCAAGGGGCTTACAGGTGAAACAGGGTGCACTGTCTCAAAAGCTGGGAGGCCTTCAGCAGTGGACAAGACTTAACACCCTAACTGAACTGCGGAGGTCTTCCCAACAAAAGAAGCGTTTGTGGTGGTCTGTGATCCCTATGTTGTGGGTCGTTCTGGCCATGAATGTCAGAGACCTGAATGTCATGAAGTGGCGACTACAACAATGCATATGCTATTTAAATTCAATTTTTTTAAACAAAATGAATGTAAGTGAGCAGATACTTATTTGGGGTAGGCAATCACTCATCCTCAAGGAATAATGCCATTTACTTGTCAGGCTGATGCCTAAAGTCACTAAATTAACCTTAGCTCAACAGCCTGGTAGCAATGGCACAGAGCACACAGACTTAAATTAGTGCAATGGGTAAAGTATTTAGGCCATATCAAGACGATAATAACGTAAAAACAACAAACAATAAAAAACTTCAATTTTTGGGGATAAATTTAGTAAATGTTCATTAAAAAATTCACACAAAAACAATTAAAAACTAAAAGAGGGAACTGGCCATATGATTATTTTTAAAGATATAAGTACAAATAGCTACAAAAATCACTAAACATCAATGATAGCCTATGGAAGTGGTAGACCGAGACTTGGGCATGATTTTAGGCCTACCGCAATACAGCATGGGTTGAGTACTCTAAGCGTGTTCGCCCTGGTCAAAGTTTTTCCTTCTGATTTTTCAGGATTTCTAAAGCAGCTCTACTGAGTCATTTCTTGGCTACCCAGACCTCAGGGACAGCACTTATGGGCCAGGACTCACTCCAACAGAGGCAACCAGTAGGTTTTCAGCTTGCTGTGTCTCTGTAGGTACAGAGGAGGTAAGCCCACTGACTCTTGGAGTCCACCTCTTTGTCCTAGGTACAATAGGGACCATATCCCATCCATCAGGGTTACTCTCATGTCACACCAAGCAGGGGCAGCTCCTCTTCTTTTCTTATGCAGGTCCAGAACTTATTCTAAGGAGGGTTCCTTTGGGTGCAACATTTATGATTGGCACCAGCCACTATGTAGGGCTGTCTCCTGACTCCTCCCTAACCAATGGAGTAAACATTTCTTGGGGCAACCTTGCCTAATTTTGCCACAGTTGCGTTTAGCCCAGTAAATCTTACTCCTAAAATCCAAGATAGTGCGGAAGCTGTGTGCCAACCCATAGGTGTTACCAGGAAAAAGAGCAGACTCCTCTTCTGTGGTCACCCAAAAACAGCTCTGGGGGCAGTTCCCTGTAGCAAATCTGCCTTTTCTGCATGGTCACCCCAGGTTTTCACCTTTTGGTATATTCTCCAGTGAATAGCTCCTAAAAGCTATTTTCACTGCCACGGCTGTAGCTGGATCCCAGAAACTGGCAAAGTTCAGGCTATAAACTTTAATCTGTAACTTTTGACAGGAACAGCTATAACAGTACCTATCATACCACACTAAATGTGGGCATCTAGGCACTTCCAATGGTTCTCACCCAAAAGGTCCAGCCCTCACAGGTACAGCTAAATGCCACTTAGCTCCCCTCAGAACAACGCTCAACGCAGCAGCCAGAATGATCACAGGAGCAAAGAAATACGATCACATATCACCCGCACTCAAAGAGCTAAAATGGCTCCCAGTCGAAATGTGTGCCAACTTCAGAACTGCTTGCCTCACGCACAAAGCCCTGCACACAGGGAAACCCGCCTACCTGGCCTCCAAACTTAAGAAGGCCGGTCAGACATGGACCCTCAGGAGCTCCAATACGCTTCTCCTCATCCTGCCGTAAACCCGTAAACAAAAAACCGCAGCCCGCTCCTTCTCTGGAAGTGCGCCCAAAATCTGGAATTCCATCCCAGTCCACATCAGAACTACCCCATCCTTCCCAAAATTTAAAATGCAGCTCAAAGACCTCTTTCTCAATCGTTCGCTCCCGTATCATTAGCTGCCGCCGGAGCTCACTAGCTGGAACCTGGCAGCAGCCCGATTCTCTGCCATCAAGACATCTACCTCCACCAAACCACCTGACACATCCCTTGCCCCCACATCCCTAAAGGAGGTTGGCTTGAGCCAACGTGAACAGTGCTAGTACTCCATCAGACTTCTTTGACTTAATGTGGTACAGCGTGCCCAGACCTCCGAAGTGCCATGAACCACTATGTATACTACCCCGTTACTGTGTGTTTTTCTTGATACTACTGCGTTACTGTGTGATTTCCTTGACACGTATGTTGTAAAGCACTCCGATACCCTCGGGTCTGGCCAGCGCTATATAAAACTCTTAAATAAATAGTGTGAGACTTCTGGTGGGAGCATTGATGGGAACATGAACACAGATGAATTGAACTACTGTGTGGACACGAACAACTAGTGGCAGTGGCCCACAGTGTGTAGGGTATGAGCTATGTATGACATGAGTGGTATGCTAGTCAGATGACTTTTGTCCTGATGAGACCCCAGCAGTAATTAAAGGGTCGAAACATTGACACCTCTCCCTTGGCTGCTGTACCATCCAAATTATACAGGGAGATATTGTACATAAATGGATACGAATACTGGTTCTAAGTATTGAGAATGACTTAACAAATAGGGAGGTTTAAACAGAGTCTTTGTTGATTTTTGTTGTATATATGTATATCACTTGAGCACTGCGTCATCTGCACTATCTTTACATTGTATATATTGCACTGAGATTCTAAAGGGATATATTAAGGCTCTGCAAAGAGAAAAGTGTAATGTATGCATTTGATGTTATTCAATAAGACATGAATGATTGAATGACTCTGCAGTCCTCAGAATCATATGAGGGGTCTTGTTAATGAATGAGTCCCACAGGACAATTGTTGTGTTCTGTCTGCCTTGGAGTACAAGAGGATCTCTTTCTCCTAATGCCTCAACTGACACCAGTGTTCATGACACACCTTTCCTCATTCTAAAACCTGCCCCCATTCTATCACATGGTCCATTTCCACAGCCCATCTCCATTCACATCCTTGACCCTATTCCACAGTCCACGTCCCTCACCCCTTCCACCAGGCCAAACCACCAAACCACTCCCAAAATGATGACCCCATTCCCAGGAACTTTTCATTACCCCAAACCACACCATTACCCTTATCCTCCTCCACAGAAGACCAGGAGTAAAGCAACCCAATCCAAAATCCTGAAAACGTCCCTTTCCCATAAGCATTCCAACACCACAAGCCCCACCACTTCAGTCACCCACTCTCCACAGGATGAGCTGCCTAGATCCCTCCAAAACTTAAAAAACGCCCTTTTAAACTAACCTTCCTATACATCAGAACCCCACCATTCTAGACACTTTTCCTCCACAGAACCAGCTCCCCAAAGCACACCCAAAGTCCCCAAACCGACCAATTTTCAGAAACCATCCCATACTAGAAAACACCACAGAACCACCAGGCCCAGCCCCTCCTAACAAAATCTTAAAACCCCAACCATCCCCAACACCTTAGGCACTATTTTTCCAACCCACTCCTGGACTTTGTTTGTTATTCTTTAGTCTGAAACTCATAACAGAACCCAGAGGAGAAATATTTCTTGTCCCTCTTTATTAAAATGAATTTAATTACAATTTTCAGTGTCTGTTGTTTACTTAAAGCTTTTTTGTGTTTTAAAAATGTTGAAGTATTTGCCAGAAGTCATTGCATATTAATCAATATATATATATTTCTAAAGTGCATGGCTACTCTAAACGGGTTTCCCAGCGCATAAAGACGGAGACAGAGAAACTTAGAACAACCAAGTTTTCAACAATTTTCAAAACTCCAACAATGAAGAACAGCTTGGAATTTTCCAGGGAAGAGAGTTCCACAAAGTGGAGTAATTTTTATAGTGGACCTCAGATATCAGGGAAAAGAAACCCAGGGTAATGGATCTGTCTCTAGTCAGTCCTCCCTCAACTGTCTCCAGAATGAATAACTGCAGATTGATCACTGAACATACCTTAAGAAAGCAGAACTGATCATTAATCATCCAGACTTATTATTTTTGACAACAACTTGGCTGAGCAAGGCATCTTGGTCCACAATTGACCTGGTTATTCCATCAAAATATTAAATTAGCCACTGGGCTGGGAGACTGAAAATATACACATTTCAATGTCTGTCAGCTCAGATTTAAATGGTGGCCCCGAATTACAGCATGTTTTACATACTATATTACCTTTCGGGAGACATATGATATGGGTTCAGCAGGGGGGTGGCAGCTTGCACCGCCACTGCCTTGTCATGACTGCTGACGAAGTAGCTTGACCTGTGTCAAATGTAGTGAAGCCCTACTGGTCAGTAGGCAGGAGCATGCCACCAGGTGGGAGGCACAAGTAGAGAAGACTTTATGCCTGCCTCGGACAGACACTTTGAATCCTCAGTATGGTAGTTGTGATGTTGACGTAAGAGATGAATACAAGGAGGAAGGAGGCCACCTCAATAAAGATGGTCATTACAAAGATGGTGGCCTTAGTGTCAAGCTTGACAGCACATCAGAGCTCCAGCAGAGGAAGAATGTCACAGCAGAAATAATAGACCTTGTCAGAGGCACAGAGAGATAACCTGAAAATCATGAGGGTGTGCATTAGTGAAACCAACCAGACGAGAGCCACAAGCCTGATGAAGACAGAGGGGCCCACGATTACAAAGTAATGCAAAGGGTAACAAATTGCCTCATAGAGATCAAAGGCCATCACTGAAAGGTTGGCGAAATCCGGCTAAATGCAGAATTGGCTAAAAACGTATTTTAAAAAAAATGTAGCGCCTAGAATTCTCGGTGCTTTACCCTTAATCCCTATGTTTTTGGCTCTTCCCAGTCGCAGGCCCTTGCCCCACCCACACAAGTGAGGTATCATTTTACTCTGGACACTGAGGGGAACGCTGTGGGGTAGAACATTTGTGCCGGCACCGTGATTCCACACACAAATATGTGGAAAATGTGGGTTTTTTCAGCTAAATTTGAGGTTTGCATGGGGTTCTGGGTAGGAAAACGTTTGGGGATCCATGCAAGTCATACCTCGTTGTACTCCCCCCGGTGTCTAGTTTTCACAAATGTGTTAGCTTGGTAGTTTCCCAAGATGGCCGCCAAGTCCGGGGCCAAAAACCCAGGTGACCCCCTTTGCAAAACCAGGTTGTTTTCTGATATGTAATTTTGATGTCTCCTCAATACGTTTTGGGCCCTTGCCTGTCGCGGGTACTTTACCCACCCACGCGAGTGAGGTACCATTTTTATCGGGAGAACTGGGCAAATGCTGGGTGGTGGTAAATTTGTGGATCCACGCAGATTCCAGAACTTTCCATCACAGAAATGTGAGGAAAATGTGTTGTTTTACAAAGTTTGAGGTTTGCAAGGGATTCTGGGTAACAGAACCTGGTTAGAGCCAGACAAGTCACCCCATCCTGGATTCCCCTCGGTGTCTAGTTTTCAAAAATGTATAGGTTTCCTAGCTTTCGCTTGGTGCTGGCAGAGCTAGGGTTCAAAATCTACAGCTAGGCACTTTGCAAAAAAAAGGGTCAGTTTTCACTGTGAAAATGTGGTGTGTCCACGTTGCATTTTGGGCCGGTTCCTGTTGCGGGCACTAGGCCTACCCACACAAGTAAGGTACCATTTTTCTCGGAAGACTTTGGGGAATGCGGGGTGGGTGGAATTTTGTGGATCCACACAGATTCCAGAACTTTCCACCACAGAAATATGAGGAAAATTTGTTTTTTTTTACAAAGTTTGAGGTTTGCAAGGGATTCTGGGTAACAGAACCTGGTGAGAGCTAGACAAGTCACCCCATCCTGTATTCCCCTGGGTGTCTAGTTTTCAAAAATGTATAGGCTTGCTAGGTTTCCCTAGGTGCCGGCAGAGCTGTCGTTCAAAATCTACAGCTATGCCCTTTGCAAAAAAAGGGTCAGTTTTCACTGTGAAAATGTGGTGTGTCCATATTGCGTTTTGGGCCGTTTCCTGTCGCGGGCACTAGGCCTACCCACACAAGTGAGGTACCGTTTTTCTCGGAAGACTTTGGGGGATGCGGGGTGTGTGGAATTTTGAGAATCCACACAGATTCCAGAACTTTCCATCACAGAAATGTGTGGAAAATGTGTTTTTTTTTTTACAAAGTTTGAGGTTTGCAAGGGATTCTGGGTAAGAGAACCTGGTGAGAGCCACACAAGGCACCCCATCCTGGATTCCCCGGGTATCTAGTTTTCAAAAATGTATAGGTTTGCTAGGTTTTCCTAGGTGCCGGCAGAGCTGTGATTCAAAATCTACAGCTAGGCACTTTGCAAAAAAAGGGTCAGTTTTCACTGTAAAAATGTGGTGTGTCTACGTTGCGGTCTGGGCCGTTTTACTGTCGCGGGCATTAGGCCTACCCACACAAGTGAGGTATCATTTTTATCTGAAGACTTTGGGGAATGTGGAGTGGGTGAAAGTTTGTGGATCTTTCCATCACAGAAATGTGAAGAAAATTTGGTATTTTTTACAAAGTTTGAGGTTTGCAAGGGATTCTGGGTAACAGAACCAAGTGAGAGGGACACAAGTCATCACATCCTGGATTCTCCTGGGTGTCTAGTTTTCAAAAATGTGTAGGTTTGCTAGGTGTCCTTGGGTGCCAGCTGCGCTAGGACCCAAAATTCACAGGTAGGCACATTCAGAAAAAAAGTCTGTGCCTAGTGGGCTTTCTGCTGCCCTGGGGAGTGGGGAAATTGGGGGCTATTGCCCCGATATGCCCCCAAGGGGGGTCAGAAAGACTGTGGCGATTTTTTTGGGTGGGTGGGAACATTGGGATGCCCATTCTGGCCAGCCCCCCACGTATAAAAAAGCCAGCATAATCACTGGCGCCTAGTGGGCTCTCCGCCCCCCCGGGAGGCAGATCAGGGGCTACTGCCCCATCTGCCTCCTGGGGTGGCAGAAAGACTGTGGCATCTTTTTTTGGGGAGTGGGGGCATTGGCATACCCATTATGGGCAGCCCCCACCCCTGAATTTTAAAAAAATATACCCCTGGTGCCTAGTGAGATTCTGCCCCCTGAGGGGGCAGATAAGGGGCTGTTGCCCCCATCTGCCTCCTGGGGGGGCAGAAAGACTGTGATAATTGTTTGAGGGTGGGGGCATTGGCATGCCCATTCTGGGCAGCCCCCACCCCTACATATAATTTTTTTTTAAAAATCCCTGGTGCCTAGTGGGCTTTCTGCCCCCCCGGGGGGCATATCAGGGGCTACTGCCCCCATCTGCCTCCTGGGGGGTGGCAAAAAGACTGTGGCATTTTTGTTCGGGGGTGGGGGCATTGGCATGCCCATTCTGGGCAGCCCCCACCCCGAACTTTGAGGGAATTAAATCCCTGGTGCCTAGGGGGCTTTTTGCCCCCCCGGGGGGGCAGATGAGGGGCTACTGCCCCATCTGCCTCCTGGGGGGGCAGAAAGACTAGCATTTTTTTTGGGTGGATGCTTTGGCATGCCAATTCTGGGCAGACCCCACCCCTAAGTATATAAAAAAAAATCCCTGGCGCCTTGTGGGCTTTCTGCCCCCCCGGGGGGCAGATCAGGGGCTACTGCCCCTATCTGCCTCCTGGGGGGGCAGAAAGACGGTGGTATTTTTTGGGGGGGGGGTGGGGGCATTGGCATGCCTATTCTGGGCAGGCCCCGCCCCGAACTTTGGAGAAAAAAATCCCTGGTGCCTAGTGGGCTTTCTGCCCCCCCGGGGGCAGATAAGGGGGTATTGCCCCATCTGCCTCCCAGGGGCAGGGCAGAAAGACTGTATACAATGTTTTTGGGGTGGGAGCATTGGCATGCCCATTCTGGGCAGCCCCCACCCCTACGTATATATACAAATAAAAAATCCCTGGGGCCTTCTGGGCTTTCTGCCCCCCCGGGGGGCAGATCAGGGGCTATTGTCCCCATCTGCCTCCTGGGGGGGGGCAGAAAGTCTTATTTCCTCTTTGGGGGGGTAAAGTGGGGGCATTGGCATGCCCATTCTGGGCAGCCCCCACCCCTGGCCTATAACAAAAATCCCTGGCATCTAGGGTGCTTTCTGCCCCCCCGACAGAAAGGCTGTCTGGCAAAATTGGATGATGGGAGCAAAGACACTTGCCCAAGGGGCCGCTCCCCCCTCCCTGGTGGCTAGTGGGTGGATCCCTGCTTGGGGATCCACTAGGAAAGGGTACCATTGGAAAGGGGAGATTCACCCCTTTCCAACGATTTTCGGCTGAGATAGCCCCACAAGCACAGAAACTGTAAAACTGAAACTAAGTTTCAGTTTTGTTTTCATTGTAATGACGACAGCGCGCCATGCGCACGATCGTCATTGCAATGAAAACCCTAACCATACTTTGGGAGGTTGGGGAAGCTCTTCCCCACCTCCCAAAGCAAAAAGCAAAAAAAATTGGAAATCCCTCTGCTGTTTTGGAATGATTCCGTCATGAGCACACTGGAACATCTGCTCATGACGGAACCATTCCATCATGAGCATAGAAGGGGTTAAAAAGAATGCGATACAATAATCCTGCAAAGGTATGTTTTGCGGAGAAAATATAAGGAAAATTTATTTTTCAGTGGCAGAAATCTCTCACAGAAATATGATGGATAAATTATTCTACAAAATCTTTTTGGAAATAATTTTTGACCACTGTGAAAGTTTTGTAATAGGCATAATACACTAGAATCTCCACAAAGTAAACAATTTTTAATCCTTGGAAACTTTACATACAAAATGTAAATATCACTCTTCCTGGCTGCAGAGTTAGAGCTGAATAATGCAATCTGGCAAATGCTAACCTACCATACAGTATCAGATCAAGGGTTTTATGTGCTCAAACACAAGCAAAGAAAATGTCCCTCCTCATTGTAAACTAGTAAAAGACATGAGCCTCTCACATCCTGGGGCCCGGAGCCTCTGCACTTGCTGCCTCATCTGCAGAAACGTCACTGATTCAAATTATTCTCTACTACTTGAAGCTTGGAGCTATAGCCCCACACTCCTGCCCCATAAGAGGCAATTGTGAGGCATTTTGCTTTATATAAGATAATCATCACTTTGACAGGTTTTTGACCCAAACGGGTAGCAAAACAAAAAAGAGCCTCTGTAGCTCTAGTAGTCTGCATAATTCGTAATGGCACTAAAGGATCCAAGTAAGCTGGGAGTTAAAAACAATACCCAAAGTAGAAACGCTTGGAAGTTTATCAACCACTGTGCCCTGTACCATAAATACTTTCAGCTTAGTTCTCTTAGGACCACACACCAAAATGTATAATTTTTTGTGATTCACTTTTAGGTCCAAGGACTCCATAATAATTCCACATATATTAATGTAGTGATAAAATCACTTCCAACTTTGAGATAATCAAGTTTTTCCTTGAACAAATGGGTCACCAAACCATTTGTATAAATACGAAATAAAAAAGGAGCCAGAATACAGCTTTGCTAAACTCATTTCATCGATAGTATAGAGGTCGCTTTCTCACCATTTGGGCCGTACCTAATCCTCAAATAGTCTCAGAGTGTAACCTATGTAATAAGGTGACATGTGGTTCACCTACTCCCATAGTGCCCATCATAACCCACAATTTGTCCCGATTGACAGTATCAAAAGTATTTGATAGGTCCATGAAGTCAAGCTGTAAAGAGCTCTTTATGGACCTAGTGTGCTTACTTACAATCAGGGACAAATTGAGGCTGAACCCTTGACAATATATGGTTGACAGATGCCCATTCTTCTAATTGGGCCAGGAGGACTCTTCCTAGGACCTTTATGGTAGAGTCAATCAATGATATAGGTCTGTAGCAAGCCGGATCATTTTTGTCCTCTTTTTAAAAACCGGAACTCACTCCAAGAGCCAGGGAGAGGACCAATCAATTAATCAAGGATTGGTAAAGCGTAACTACTCCCCCATGAGGGACTCAAGGCACTGAGGGGAGGCGGGTGTCAGACCCGTCAAAGTGCTGGGGTAATTCGAAGAGACAGGCCTTGAGGTCCTTCCCGAACCGGGGTAGCGTGGGAGATAGTCTGAGGTGAAGGGGTAGAGTTTTCCAGGTCTTGGCAGCGAGGAAGGAGAAGGACTTTCCTCTGGTTCTGTTCTTGTTTCTGGACCAACATAAGCAGCTCTAATAACATTTGTTAACAATGGGGCCCAGAGACTGATATTGTTCTTAAACAGATCCAGCGGCACCCCATCCGCACCAGGAGGTTCAAGGTAGATACCTTGGGTGATAGCATTTTCCACCTCTTTTATTGAAACACCCTCACTAAAAAGGGTAATTTCACCCACTTTTACAGTTCCTACAGATTCCAGACTACCTTAAACTTGTATATCATTTAAAAGATAAAAAATGTGAGAAAAGAGAGTCTCCTAAGCTTCCTCCAAAATAACCAAATCCATTTTTTGATGGGCAGGTTCTGCAAAAACCGGACTGTTAACAACTTCCCAAAACTTCCTCAAGTCGTTAAGGGACCCTGCTGCAACTAAGTCCTTCCATGCCTCTGACCTCAACTCCTGTTTTCTCTGGTCAATCATGGCCTTATAATTCTTCCTAAGAGACTTAACTAACATTTTATCCCAAGGAGTCATTTGTAAAGCACCTTTAATTTCTCTATGTGCTTTTGAACAAGCACTCTCAAACCATCAAATTAGTGGCTTCTCCTTATGATGATGGCTTTTGACCATAAGGGCGGATGAAACAGCAAGACTTAAGGCTTGAAAAATCTCGTACTATTACAGCTGGGGAATTTTCTTGGCATGAGCAGGTATTAATGAGTTTAAGATTCTCAGAGACGTTTTTTCATCAATAATCTATGGGCTGACCCAACCCCAAAGTAACCTAATGCCCTCATTGGGATTATGCCTAATGGGAAATCCCTGAGTTTGTTTTTGACCTAAATTTACTTCAAAGGACACAGTTAAAGGATTGTTATCACTGGAACAGTCTGGTCAAACTTTATATTCCTCCAGTTAACTGGCAAAGATGCTAGATATTTGCATAAAATCGATGACAAAGTCAAGAACCCCCCCACTAAACTAGGACACTGTATCAGAGAAACAACTAAGCAATCATTTAAAAATGAAATGACAAATGGAAGCTATGCTTAATATATACAGACCCAAATGTATTGCCATCTCTAAGTATGGGTCTGCAATCTGGGGCTACAAGGCGGAAGAGGATTTACAAATAGTTGAAAATACGTTTTTCAGGAATTTTCTTTCGGTTCCACAATCCACTCCCTCGTACATTATTCACCAAGAATTAGGCATTGGCTTTGTTTCCGATTTAATAGAACTGGCCCCACTCGTAAGCTGGATAACGATCTGGACTAATCCAAAAGTAAGGATGAATCAAGAGATTGCCCGGGATTGTCTATCCCTGGACAGAGCCAGTTGTATCCAGTATGTAAAGACGATAACAAAGAAACTAGGGCTCCCCGATCTCTTTGATTCTCCAGACAATATCAGGAAGGAGGATCTACCGTGGGTTAAAAAACATTTTTTAAATATGATGTACATTGAGAGAGAGGCAAAAGAGATAATGAAACCCATGGTACGAGTTTACCTTTTGCTAAAAACATCCCCATCGACAGAACCATACTTGAAAGTTGTAACAATGCCATACCATCGCTTTCTTTTAACCAGATTCAGATTCAATCTTTTGCACTGTATACTGGCCGAACCACAGGGTTGGAGTAAGGTGAAAGATCTAGGCCCTTGTGCATGTGATAATTTCTCTACCCAAGATACTATGCACTTTATTATGTTTTGCAACCACTTTCATGAAATCCGTAGAAAGTTTTTAGTGCCTATTTCAAAGGGAAAAGGTTTTAGTCAGGTACGGCCTGCATTAGTGTACCTTCAGATGCTGAACGACAGATGGGAGATTTTTTATATTGCCAGTTTTTTAGTTGCCGTTGTTAGTGAAAGGAAAAAAAGGCCACACAATGCCAAGTAATGCTCTAGCTCTTTTTATAATCATGATGAAATGTGTTTTTAAATTAATCCCCTTTTTTTGAGGAGCACCTTTCTATAATATTTGTGAAGAAGATTCAGCTTTTATGTTTGATTGTTCTTTGTGCCCTAGAGTAATCTCAAAGACATTTTGTTTAGCTATTTAATCAATCAAATTCGAAAGGTTGAAGTTTGTTTGTAATGACTTTTATGGAGTTGGAGATGAAATGATTTCATAGTGCCTAAGATTATCTTAATATGACTTTTGTATAATGATGCTGTATATGATGTATGATGTGTACTTTTGTGGTTTTTATTAACCGAATAAAGTGGATTTGACTGACTGACAAATCAAATGTCGTTATTATGCCATTTAATTCATCCCCATAAAGGGAATGGCCAAAATGAGACATTGGATAACCTTCTTTGTTTTCCATCTCACAAACCCTTGAGCAACTATATTGGCACATTGTGCAATTAAAATCCCCAAGCCACATAATAAATAATGGGTTTCGTTTACAAGTTGCTATACAAATCTCCTCCTGTAAGTTATCAACCACTGTTGAGATATGGTGATAAAAAATATTATAATAAAAATGTATACTCAACAATCTCCAACGCCTAAATTAGACAATAAAAAGATTTGATACCAGGCAGAGGAGCAGAACATTTTCACTTTCACTTTTGCATATTTAACAGATCCAAGCAGTGCCAGCCCGCCCACCGCTCTCCCAGAACTGGAGGGGGTTGCTTGAGTACAGAAGATGAAAACCCATTTATATGAAAACCCACCACTGATTGCGTCTCCTGTAAACAGATCAAGTCAAAGCTCAAAACAAAATCTATCCAATCCTCATTACGTATTTTTGTGTCAATCACCGCTATATTCCAGGGTAATAATGAAATATTAGGGTCTAAATTTATTACCTTGTTAACATTCCCAACCCTACCATCTGATTCTAAAAGTTGAACTGAGTGGACTATAGTTGCTGTTTCAATATCCTCAGTGTTGCTCCCTACTTATTTATTTATATAAAGTTTTATATAGAGTGGACATGACCCAAGCGGGTATCAGAGTGCTTTCCAGATGATCAAGGACACACAGAGTTGGGCCCGAAGGTCAGTAACAACAACAGTGATAAGCAAGATACTGGAGTAGAAAGAGGAACAAACTGTCATGCCATCGCAAAAGGAAATAGAAGGGCATATATGAGCAACAGACAAATATAGATGTTGAGAACAGCCATAAGTCATAGACATAGTCAAATTCATAGGATTAAGTGCGAAATACATTGT
The DNA here is from genome assembly GCA_963921515.1 of Calotriton arnoldi. Classification (NCBI taxonomy): domain Eukaryota; kingdom Metazoa; phylum Chordata; class Amphibia; order Caudata; family Salamandridae; genus Calotriton; species Calotriton arnoldi. The sequence continues at coordinate 971,213 of CAWUFW010001115.1, forward strand.
AGCAGCGTCACTCAGGGAGAGGCAGTCCGTGGAGGAGGAGTGAAACCCACATGTAGCGGAACCAAAAACAAACGGGATCTGGTGGGAGTAGGAGCAATCAATCAGGGGCGTGCACCAATAGAGCTTTCACTTCTTTTTTGAAAGATGTCATTGAGGGAATCAGTCTGATTTCCGGAGGAAAGGAGTTCCAGATTTTCAGGCGATACTCGAGAATGCCCGAGTATAGGTTGATGGTTATCAATGACACACTTTGCTCTCTTAACCCCACCTGAGATATTCTTCAGAGGGGATGACCTTAAGTGTCAATCAACATCTGCTAAGCCTGTTAAGACTTCGAATCTATTTAAATGAGCAAGAGTTGCCAACGGAGGCCTTCTAGGTGAGACTCTCGAATAGATCTGGGCAGAGTTTGTGGAGTTCCGCTACGCAGAACTCAGCGAAGTGACAAAATAACTATGCGGAGTTCATCAAATGGAGCAGTGCCAAGTGAACTGCCATTTGCGCTGATCTTCCTGCCGCTCGGGTAGAAATTGCACCCGAGTGGCAGCTCGCATTCGCCAACTTACCATTGGTGAGCGTGAGCAGGTTAAAAGCTATGCGAGCTCCGTGGATCGCGGAGTGCAGAAAACTCTGAAAACTTTGCGAACGGAGTAGAGTCCAATGCCCAGGCCTACCCTCGAAATACCACTTTGCTTAAATCTATCAGTATGGTCAGGAAGGTGGGGAGGATAAAAAAAATCTTAATGGGCACACCTTGATGTTTCCTGAATGTGGACCCAAGAACTTAAACGTGTTAGTAAAAACTGTACACAATCGGGATTTCAAAAATTTTAAACTTAAAACAACAGAATCACCCATCACTGATTTCAAAGTAGGGCTAAAATGTATGGCCAACCCATTGAGAAGGATTAACATTTCCAGAGAACCAATATGCTGCTTTGATGAGTTTCTGACGCATCTCATTCGACACTGCTGGAAATGGAGGGACTCCGGTGAGAATCAGGGTATATGGCGTACTATCAGGCAGTAGGTGTACGTGATCAGCGGAGCCTTGTGTGGATGAAGTGGCAGAATGAACCTGTGGGCGAGTAGAACATTTACCGGCTCCGGTTGTCTTATTATCATAGGAGGATCTTCAAGAGCAATCTCTAGAGGGAAAGAAAGGGCCTATATTTTCTTCCCTCGAACATTTTGAGCGTCCCACCTCTTGACAGAACTAGCGCTAACTCTCTGTGCAGGATCCGTAGTTGTGTTTGATAACGTGGAAATGTTGTTTCCTAGCTTATTAAGGGTCTCAATCTGTGCTGAAACCTCCCTCAATAAGGATTAATCATTCCTCTCTTTAATAAAACCCTCTAAAGATAGTATCTGTGCCTCAACCTTTTCCAGACGGGTTTGAATAGGTTTCAATGCATCATCCATTAACTGAGCGATGTGAACATAAAATGCCTCAGGCATATATAATGGCCCTCCCTCGCCCTCCTGATCAACCCTGCCACTTTCCACAGGGCCCTTACATTGTTGACCCTTCTTTGTAACTGTACACTGTTTTTTGTAGTTTGCTGTTCCTTCCATTCGCTTTCGTTTCCCCCTTTTCTGGTTTGGTGTTAAATCTTCTCCTACAGTTTGAAATGCGTTAGTTGCGGGTTGTTAATTACCACCTCTGGTAAAAGTGGAACTGGTAACACAGAGTCCTGTCACCCTTCATTCACTACCTCAGTTAATTACATTTCCTAAGTTACTACTAGTCCTCACTGCAAGCTGTAGGGGGAGGGAACTACCGCAGGAGGATTCTTTCACTTTTCCATCTTTCAACAATTAATTAGCCTGCTTGGAGGACGGACTTAAAAAACAATAGAAAACACCAAGTCAAGAAGCTCCGCATATGAAAGTGAATAAACAAGCTTTTCGTGCCTCTAACATTGAACAGGACAGTACCTCCCGGTGCACAGTTACCAATCACAAGGCCGAGAGAAGAGGCCCAGCCCAGCCTCGGCCGGCCGCGGAAGGGCACCGACGGGCCCACCCTTGGCCTGGGCTCCGCCCGGGCACGGCACAGGCACGCCAGCACGTGTCCTGCCCTGGGGGCACGGCCCAGGCACGCCAGCACGTGTCCTGCCCTGGGGGCACGGCCCAGGCACGCCAGCACGTGTCCTGCCCTGGGGGCACGGCCCAGGCACGCCAGCACGTGTCCTGCCCTGGGGGCACGGCCCAGGCACGCCAGCACGTGTCCTGCCCTGGGGGCACAGCCCAGGCACGCCAGCACATGTCCTGCCCTGGTGCTTTAGTGAAGTAGGAGAGTTCACTGGGGGACCGAGTCCCACCTCAGTGACAGGCACACAACCGTTGCAAACTTGTCCAGCCCGTTCAGCGAGTCATTACAATGAGCCATTAAAGTCCCCTTCTATGGTGGGGAGACTGGGGTGTGATCACGTGGCGGCCGCAGTTCTACAGGCACTGATTGGGCAACTAGTATAAAACCAGGCGGGGTGGAAAGTTCATTATGGTTGCGTCATCGTGCATAATCTCCGGAGCTCCACATTGTAGGAGTGATACGTAAGGCTCGAGGTCACTCATTATGCCTCATCACATAAATGAGAGGCCCGTTAGGGAAAAAATTCGGTTGTGGGAACAGCGCTTGTTTTGCCACCGGCGGCCATGATACATACCTTGAAATTAGTTTTAACTTACATTACTACCCAAGTAGCCTGTACGGATATTTCTTTCTTTGCAAGGGGAAGGGCCACAGAGAGTGAGCATACTATATACATGCACTCTCAGCTTCCTCTTCCTGTCTGGAAGACTCCTCTGTGCTCTTTGTTCAGGTGGACATTTTGGATTTTCGATGGAAAGCAATACCTATTCTCTTGTATGCATTATCTGCTGCATTATCCAGCTTTGGGATTTTGTTTTCTTTTTTTGGAAAATCAAGTAAGTTCATTGCAGTACTTTGCAAAACATTTGTTGTTTCAGGGAGGGTAGGCACCACTAATTTTGTTCCTTTTTTGATTTTGTTTGTTTCTGGAGGGCTTGGAATTTCAGGTAGTAGGTACATGCAGGCCCAAATGGGGTTATAGATAAGAATGTACCCCACAGGGACATTTATGGATGGTAGGGAATATGGTATACGTATGTCCTCCTTTTCCTAAAGAAGTATGCGCTACTTCGCACAACGCGAATTGCACGTAGCACAGTGCAAACGCACATAGCGTAGCGTAGCGTAGCGTAGCGTAGTGCAGCGGTCATTTTTTGCTTGCTCGCGGTCCTCAACGTCAAGTTGGCGACCGCGAGCAAGCATAAATGACATCCCGGCGAGACTTTTTTCTCGTTCGCGATCAGCAACATCAAGTTGCCGATCGCGAGCGTGGAAAATAAACCTGCCGGCGAGATTCTCAATGCGGGGAGGTCAGGTTTCTCATTGCGAGTGGTCGCGTATGCTCGCGACCGCTCGCGATGAGAAACTACCAGTCCGCGTTGAGAAGCTGCCGCTCGAGTAAAAATCTACTCGAGCGGCAGTAAAAGACAGCTCGCACTGTGCAAGATGCCCTTTTCAATGATTGCACAGTGCGGACAAGCATCCGGCACTGTGCAATCATCGCGAACAGCGCACTGCGCAGTTCGCGTAGTGCTATGCGTAGCTCGCGTAGTGCGAACTGCACTTCACGTAGCTTCGCGTAGCGCTACTTCGCGAACTACGCCCAGGCTTAGTTACTTCACTGTTTGGGGCCTCTGCTGTAGGACTTGTATGTATGTTTTTAATTCGTTTTTAACACTGTCACTGCTGATAAGCTATATATATCTTTTAAAAATTAAGGGGATTGATGATGGCCTTGAATTCATGCAAAATGTAGGTTATGAATGTCAGCATCTGACTGTCTAGGGTGGCGGTAGGTCCAGGAGTCTAGACCCATGTAGCCAGACATTTTGCTGTGTTTCAGCTTCCTTCCTCAGCATGTATTTGTCCACTGTTTTGGGTGTGTGAAAATGGTGGATTAATTTACATTTTCTGGAACTTTTGAAAGTCTTGTTTCCTTGGGCTTTTAGGGTTTGTAGCTTTAAAAGGTTTTTTTATCCACCCCTGACACTTGCTGTGTTACTGTGTTATTATATTATTAATTTTTTTTGTTTTTTGTTTTTACATTATTATTGCGGCTTTACTGATGATGTTCAACAGCCCATGCATGTACCCTCTCACAATTTGGTTATATAAATTTGTATATTTATTTCCCTGCAAAGATGCAAATTTTATTGGGGAAAGTAAGGACTCTAGACAGGGTAGTGAAGCCATGTTCTCTTTGCTCTTCAAGCGCTCTTCTTTGCCTGCCATATGGGTGACTGCCATTTTGTGGAGGTCTGATAATTAATCATTTTATGAAGCTTTTAAAAGCATTTTAGCAGGAGCATAATTGTTATGGCCCTTTAGGAGCCCTTGTTATTTTTGTTCGTTTTTTTCATATATTTTTCCTGTTATGTGCATTTTAGCTTTTGGTTGATTGCAGTAGTCTGTAGGGCACTGTTGTTGTTTTGAAATGTTTAATCATTTTTTCTCTGCATCCCCTATCTCTGGAGCAGATGGAACACAGGTAAATTTTTATTAATTTAATCAATTTTTGCCAGCATCACTCTGGCTCCGAAAGGGGTGCCATTGACCTTGGAGAAACACCAGGTATATGTTTTTTTAAGTTAATAGATTTTTGCCTGCCTTTTGAGAGTTTGACAGCTAGGAGGATTGTACCAAGAGCCAAGTCATTCCACTGTTGCATATGCTGCAGGACCATGTGTAAAAAGTGGAACAAACATACTTGTATGTCAATGAAGAAGCAACTTCTTTTGTCAACAGCTTAATCATTTGTGTAAATACAAATCAAAGGGTGCAAAAAGGGGTTACTTCTTTCAAAGTTCGTCAGGAATAGAGTTACCTGGAAGATGAAAGATTGCAGCCTCAAGGGCATAATAGAACTGAAGTATTGACTTCAACCTCTGGAGAATGTAGTGGCAGTGGTAACACAATCACCTCCTACTAGACTTACAACACCAACAACATCACTTTCACTTCCAGTAGCTCCAATTGTTTGGTTTATGAATATTCCAGGACTTAAATAAACCACACATGCATATGAAACTTGGAAACAACAAATGGCAATACTGTGACAATGAAGCAGATGGTACAAGGCTACTGAAAGACAAAGTAGAACCCCTTCCATGCAAAACATTTAATTCCTAGCTGTAAGTCAAGATGTCAAAGACTGTGCAATGTATGTATGTTGCTTTAAAGAGAAAAAAGACCCCTGGAACATAAAACTGACATCAAAGAGTGCAAAATTATGGTTCATGTGATGGATAGGAAGGGCTTAGGTAAATGTGGTAATTTTAAATGATTGAGTGATCATTTTGAATGAATGATTCCACGTGTTTCAAGGAATGTTACTTACTGGCCTTTTGTTAAATGCCCTCCAGCTTCTCTTGGTTCGTCTGAGACCTCTCAGTTTACTATGTTCACCTTGTCTAGATTGAGATTCAATGTTTTTTCCAGTACAAAAGCCCAGTCTATTTTCAGAAGAAATAAAATATGTAAGACCTGTCAACAACATTTAGGAAAAGGACCAATGCCTAGCTACTTAAATCGAAAAAAGACATAAAGCGGCCAAACTACTGTGGACTGCAAAAAGGTGATGTATTTAGAATAATACAGACTAGTGGCTCAAGTGGCAAATTCTAAGTGATTATAAAAAATGTTGTGGATATGAGGAGTTTCTCTACACCTTTTTATTGTTTGGGCGATCAGACTTCAGGGTACGGGCAGCTAGTTGTCTGGTATCAGTGGGATACTAGGTTGGCCCTTAGTTAATATTACGCCAGCTTATTCTCTGTACTCTGATTGCTCGCACACCATGTTTACCTTAAATCTCAAATATTGTAATTTTCATTTCTTAATCTATATGTCTTCTCTTCTGCTTTGCAATTCAGCCACGGTCCCCAGACCGTCAATGCCAGAAGAATGCAGTTGCATCATTTGCATATAGTATATTTTTTCTTAACCTTTAGTTTTATTTTACATCATTCTGGACTGTGATTATCCTCATCACCATTTTGTGTTCCAGCATGAATAAGTATAACTAAATTGGAACCCCGGTGTCTATTGAATACCATTTGAATAGGTTAACATGACTGCATTGTTTCTTACATAACAGATGTGCCGCGCTCATGGAGCTGCTGAGTGCTGTGTGTGTCTCTGCCTTAGATTTTCCTTAATTCCCACACCAATCACATCATCAATAACTTAGCCCTCTTCTCTCCAGTTGTTCTATTGTGTTGTTATCAGTTTCTACCCTTTACATACCTCACACTTGGCTCCTTCATGGAACGTTTGGTGTTGATTCATCAAACAGGCAACAAGAAAAAGGGTTGGGGAGTCTGAAAACATCAATTTCCCATTTTCATTTCCAAAGGAAAGTTTGTTCTCTGATGAGGAAAAAATGGCTAAACAGAACTATACCAAATTTCGAACAGTTAGAAATTTACTCAGAAAGCATGCTTTTTTTAAATTTGGTGTAAATCTCTTAAGTAGATTGTGAGAAATTTGCATATAAAAAATTTGCTTGGGTTAGGCATGAAGGTATTAACCTCTGACAAAAGTTAGTGATATATGTATAGCTGGTGTTCAGCTATGCTCTAATTGGCCAGTGTAAAGGGGATTGCTCAGTCCTCATTGGCTGGCAAAAATATAAGCAATATGTTGTGGCAATCATTACAGGACTCAAGGACATGTTTCCGCCATCCAGAAGATGAATTGCAAATATGAGGGAGCATGGTGAGCACCCCCTAATCGCCAGGGCATGTGGGGTTCCCAAGGGAAACCCCCCCCCTTGATTGAGTAGCCGCAACAGTGGACAACATGTTGTGGCAGCCTTACAGAACTCAGGGACATTTTCCCCATTAAAATACATTACAGTGAAATCTTGTTTTCAAGGGTCACAAAAAGCCACACTTATGAAAGGTACAATATAATTGGTTTGTTAGTGGCACCGTACTAGTTTTAGGAATTGTGTTGTGTTTTTAGGTGATTTTACCTAGTGAAAATTTGTATCCTTTGCTGGGAGTTAATGACTCATGTATGAGAGAAATTGTTTTTCTCTCATGAATTGTTTCATAGAGATTGTGGAATGTGCTCCAAAAACTAAAATGAAAGCATGTTTTCTGTCATTCCCACTATTTTCCTCAGCCATGTCAGAATAACGTCTGATATTCTGAGTAAAACGTACTTTATACAGCAACATCATCTAGTAGTTGATTCCCCAGCATTTCACTGCAGCCTCTCACAGTGTTCTAATGAACATCTAAAGCAATAACATCCTTATTTATAACAAAAGTGTGTCACACCTGAATATCATCTTGAAGGAATCAAAGTCTAAAAATGAAAGTGTTTCCTTTAGAGATGAACAGAACGACTGGCATGGTTTTGTCACAGAAATAATGGTTAATGCTCTATAATGCTAAAATGTAGACACATTTTCTATAAATGTTCAAATATTATCCTCATCAATGTCAGAAAAAAGTCTGGTATGCTCAGTGAAGTTTTGATTTCCAACACTGGCAGCAACCTGTCAGTTGATTCCCCAGCATTTTACAACAGCTTAACCACAGTGGTCTAATGAACAACTAGAGTGCTGACATTCTGTATTTGTGAGAGGAGTGTGGCACACCTCAACGCCATCTTGAGGGAATCAAAAATGTAAAGCTGAAAGCATTTCCTACAGAGGATACTGCAATACATTCACAAAATGAGGGGATTCTTTATGTCATAAGAATGATGGTTAGTGCTCTAGAAAGCTTGAAATCAGACACCTGTTTGTATAATTTCTCAAATATCTTCCTCGCACATTTCTGTAAAATGTTCTGACATGCAGAGTGAAACGTACTTCTAACACCAGCAGAGGTCTCTCTGGTAACTCCCTAGTAATCAACTGGAGTGTCATGACAGAATTCTAGCGGGCAAATAGAGTCCTCACATTTTGTATTCAAGGCAAAAGCGAGGCACTCCTAAACACCATTTTGTTGCAATAGGAGCTGTTAAATTTAACGCTGTTAGCACTTTTCCTGTGGAGCAGGTTGAAGTAATTGAGCTTTTGGATATTGATGTAGGTATGAAACAAGCAGAATAAAAGTGTCAGGGGAAGTGTGGGTTTTTAGGCATTTGAGACATAATGTAGTTTTTAAGTAAAAATAGTTCAAGTGACATGTCTGCATAAGTACAATATCCCATTTTCACATGTTTACTCAACCTACCCATCATCCTCACAGTTTGTTAACAATACCTTAATTTTAAAATATTAACTTTTTGGTAGACAAACTGTGCAAAGCAGAAAAACTGATATTATTAAAAAAAAACACAGAAATTCACAGAAAAAGCATAAGGTTAAAGTGACGTTATAGTTAGGACAGGTGCTAAAACCTTGACTTGCATTTAGCAAAAACCTAAAAATACTTTGAAAAAAACAAAGGTTATGTGATTTTATGGTTAGGTGTTGAAATGAGATTGGAACTAACCTTAACAAAAACCTAAGAGCCTCTTACATAAGCTAGTTATAGTTTAGTCAACTAACGATAACTTACACCCCCACCATGCACTACTTAAGACCTCACATATTACTTCACTCATGACATGTTAAATCACACAATTGGTGACATTAGTAAATAGATTTAAAGAACAACATCTTTAAATTACTAATGAGTACCAAGGCTCCCCCAAAAAATGTAAAGAAAAAAAGGGGATGGGGAATGATTACAGGGGGTAACCACTGGGTAGTGATAGTTAGAACCATGTTTCCATAGGAACATCTTTTTTGATTTGCTAATAACTTTGGAACCATTTGCTGAATACTCACAAACCTTTCCATCTGCTACTTGGACAGTTTCAAAGTGATCTATCTAGCAAAGAACCATAAAAAGAGGATCCCAAAATTTTAAAAAGCCAAATACTTTGATGTCACCCACTTCAGATGGAATGAAAGTTCTGCTTGCTGCACCTGGGTTACTTCCAGTGCTTAATTTGAGTGGTGGTTGCAAATGGGACCCATTTTTGTGGAGAGCATTTATTTTTCCTCATCAGACCTTGTCCATAAAAATAGAAATAAAAACACAAAAGTGGAAAGAAGGAGGAAGAGACAGATGGAGCAACAGTAACAAGGAAAGAAAACAGGAATGATAAGAAGACCTGAAAGAGTGAGATAAAAGGGGTAGGAGTGTCTGATGGTGGATTAAAGAGACATGAGGTAGACTCAAGACCACACAGCCTTAATGTCTGGCAGCCCCGATATTGCTTCTGACCAAAACCTTCAGCACCGGGGCTTATTCTTTTACAAATTAAGCACTGGTTTCTACCCTATAAGAAAACTACTTTTCTACCAGCAGAAACCCTAAAATACAACACTGGTTTCTGCAAACAAACTCATCCCCAGAGGAGACTTATAAACACTGTTTAAATAAAAGATAGAACTCTTTATTCCGGTCATTGACGCTGTTGCTTGAAGAATACAATTAAGTTGAGAGCTCAGTCATGTCCCAGTGCTGTGATCACAGTGCCTGGTGCAGATCAGGAAAGAGTTGCATTGTGAGAGCTAAATGAATATCTCAATACTAACAAATCTGTCAGAATTACAGAGGAGTATATCCAGTGCATGGGAACTTTCTTTGTTTATCTAGAGATAGGATCTTGTACTGGAAGTGTATGCTTAAAGGACAGATAATATGGGATGCAGCTCACACTCAACTCTGTGCCATGGTGCAAGGCTGCACGTCATGCAAGGCATGCTCGCTCAAGCTCCAGTGCATGGGATCCATGTTTGTTTATCTAGAGATAGGATCTTGTACTGGAAGTGTATGCTTAAAGGACAGATAATATGGGATGCAGCTCACACTCACCTCTGTGCCATGGTGCGAGGCTGTGCGTCATACAAGGCATGCTCCTGTAAGATCCAGTGCATGGGATCCTTCTTTGTTTACCTAGAGATAGGATCTTGTACTGGAAGTGTATGCTTAAAGGACAGATAATATGGGATGCAGCTCACACTCAAATCTGTGCCATGGTGCAAGGCTGCACGTCATGCAAGGCATGCTCGCTCAAGCTCCAGTGAATGGGATCCATGTTTGTTTATCTAGAGATAGGAGTCTGTACTGGAAGTGTATGCTTCAAGGACAGATAACGTGGGATGCAACGCACACTCACCTCTGTGCAATGGTACAAAGCTGTGCGTCATGTAAGTCATGCTCGTGTAAGCTCCAGTGCATGGGGTCTTTCTTTGCTTATCTAGAGTTAGAAGTTTGTGCTGGAAGTGAATGCTTCAAGGGCAGATAATATGGGAAGCAGCGCACAGTCACCTCTGTGCCATGGTGCAGGCTGCAGGTCATGCAAGGCATGCTCATGTAAGCTCCAGTGCATGGGATCCTTCTTTGTTAATCTAGTGATAGGAGCTTGTACTGGAAGCGTATGCTTGAAGGGCAGATAATATGGGATGCAACACACACTCACCTCTGTGCCATGGGTGTGAGGCTTTGCGTCATGCAAGGCATGCTCCTGTAAGCTCCAGTGCATGGGATCCTTCTTTGTTTACCTAGCGATAGGAGCTTGTACTGGAAGCATATGCTTCAAGGGCAGATAATATGGGATGCAGCGCTCACTCACCTCTGGGCCAGGCTGTGAGGCTGTGCGTCATACAAGGCATGCTCGTGTAAGCTCGAGTGCATGGGATCCATGTTTGTTTATCTAGAGATAGGAGTCTGTACTGGAAGCATATGCTTCAAGGACAGATAACGTGGGATGCAACGCACACTCACCTCTGTGCAATGGTACAAAGCTGTGCGTCATGTAAGTCATGCTCGTGTAAGCTCCAGTGCATGGGGTCTTTCTTTGCTTATCTAGAGTTAGAAGTTTGTGCTGGAAGTGAATGCTTCAAGGGCAGATAATATGGGAAGCAGCGCACAGTCACCTCTGTGCCATGGTGCAGGCTGAAGTTCATGCATGTCATGCTAATGTAAGCTCCAGTGCATGGGATCCTTCTTTGTTAATCTAGTGATAGGAGCTTGTACTGGAAGCGTATGCTTGAAGGGCAGATAATATGGGATGCAACACACACTCACCTCTGTGCCATGGGTGTGAGGCTTTGCGTCATGCAAGGCATGCTCCTGTAAGCTCCAGTGCATGGGATCCTTCTTTGTTTACCTAGCGATAGGAGCTTGTACTGGAAGCATATGCTTCAAGGGCAGCTAATATGGGATGCAGCGCACACTCACCCCTTTATCAGGGTGCAAGGCTGTGCGTCATGCAAGGCATGCTCATGTAAGCTCCAGTGTAGGGGGGCCTACTTTGTCTATCTAGAGATAGGAGTTTGTACTGGAAGCGTATGCCTCAAGGACAGATAACGTGGGATGCAGCACACACTCACCTCTGTGCCATGGTGCGAGGGCGTGCGTCATACAAGGCATGCTCCTGTAAGCTCCAGTGCATGGGATCCTTCTATGATTATCTAGTGATAGGAGCTTGTACAGGAAGCGTATGCTTCAAGGGCAGATAATATGGGATGCAGCGCACACTCACCCCTGTATCAGGATGCGAGGCTGTGTGTCATGCAAGGCATGCTCATGTAAGCTCCAGTGTAGGGGGGCCTACTTGTCTATCTAGAGATAGGAGTTTGTACTGGAAGCATATGCTTCAAGGACAGATAACATGGGATGTAGCACACACTCACCTCTGTGCCAAGGTGCGAGGCTGTGCGTCATGCAAGGCATGCTCCTGTAAGCTCCAGTGCATGGGATCCTTCAATGTTTATCTAGTGATAGGAGTTTGTACTGGAAGCATATGCTTCAAGGACAGATAACATGGGATGTAGCACACACTCACCTCTGTGCCAAGGTGCGAGGCTGTGCGTCATACAAGGCATGCTCCTGTAAGCTCCAGTGCATGGGATCCTTCTATGTTTATCTAGTGATAGGAGCTTGTACTGGAAGCGTATGCTTCAAGGACAGATAATATGGAATGCAGCGCACACTCACCCCTGTATCAGGATGCGAGGCTGTGCGTCATGCAAGGCATGCTCATGTAAGCTCCAGTGTAGGGGGGCCTACTTGTCTATCTAGAGATAGGAGTTTGTACTGGAAGCGTATGCTTCAAGGACAGATAACGTGGGTTATGGGTTGACTTGGCGCTGAGTTTCCAAGATCAAATAAGAGGGTGGCGGCGACATGTTTTGGCATTCTACGCAGTCTTAGACCCGTGTTGGGTTTCTTTGACCCCTCCATCCGGCAGACCATTGTGCAGGCAGCTGTGCTATCGAGACTGGACTATGCCAGTGTGCTCTATCTTGGGGTCAATAAGACCGAGATCTCAAGACTGCAGAGGGTCCAAAATGTTGCCGCTAGAACTCTCCTTGCCTTGCCTTGCCTAGATGTTGCCCTACCTCCAGCACCATTCTGGCTGCCAGTGGAGAGACGGGTGGAGTTTAAATCTCTCTGCTTTGCTTTTAAGATTCTGAAATCCCCCACCTCTGGTATACTATCTGGCTTGCTCTCCACTTATACTCCTACGTGACATCTGCGCTCTGCAGGCAAACAGTTGGTTTCTATACCACGAGTGAAGAGGGCCCGTGCTGATGGATGCTCGTTTCGCGCTCTGGCTGCTAAGCTCTGGAATGGTCTCCCGGCCCATATCCGGAGCATGGACAATTATCTGGCTTTTCGAAAAGCACTAAAGACCCATCTGTTCCCTCATTAGGTTTTCTCCCCCTTTGTTAACCACTATGTCTCCTCCGGCCCTTTTCTTTTCTCTCTTTTCAGGATGGATACTTGCTGTCAGTTGCTACTATGCTCAGCGCCGGGACGCCCCGTTGCTGGGGCAGCTGTGCGCTCTACAAGTCATCTTAACAAGTCATCTTAACATAACACTCACCTCTGTGCCAAGGTGCGAGGCTGTGCGTCATGCAAGGCATGCTCCTGTAAGCTCCAGTGCATGGTATCCTTCTATGTTTATCTAGTGATAGGAGCTTGTACTGGAAGCGTATGCTTCAAGGACAGATAATATGGGATGCAGCGCACACTCACCTCTGTGCCATGGTGCGAGGCTGTGCGTCATACAAGGCATGCTCCTGTAAGCTCCAGTGCATGGGATCCTTCTATGTTTATCTAGTTATAGGAGCTTGTACTGGAAGCGTATGCTTCAAGGACAGATAACATGCAATGCAGCACACACTCAACTCTGTGCCATGGTGCGAGGCTGTGCGTCATACAAGGCATGCTCCTGTAAGCTCCAGTGCATGGGATCCTTCTTTGCTTATCTAGAGTTAGAAGTTTGTGCTGGAAGTGTAGGCTTCAAGGGCAGGGGATAACACCAGCAGCAGGCCAATCTTTGTAGTTATGGAACTGCACTGTTTTCCCCCTTGTGCAACGAAGCACAGCAAATGTGGATGATGCGCTGCGTTGCATGAAAAAATTGAAATCTGACCCTAACTGTCCTATTAAGCTGCCTCCTCCTGTTTCCAACACAACTGCACTTTCGGACATTTTCTATTGATTTATTATGGTCATGTTTTATTCTCTTATATTTAATGATTTGTATGTCACAATAAAAAGGGCAATAAATTCCACCTGCACATACACCCACTCCACAGTACCGACTGTAAAGCTATGGTCGAAATAGGAATATGTGGGGCAGTACAGAGCTACTATTCTCTACCCCTCACCTACAAGCCTTGAGGACATGCTACTAGTTGATATTGTAGAACTGATATAAGTGCTGGTTAATGCTACAACTTCGATCTTGTGTTAGGAAACCCCTTTTAATATAGTGTGCAAACAACTCTGCAGTTGTAGTTAGGCGCTATTGCTTGTAAGTGCTTTGAAAAACAAGGGGAATTGATAACTTATGATTGTACAAAACTATAATTCTTCAGGTCAAAGGTTTGCAAAGTTGACAATTTGGAAGCATGTTTCTTCTGCACAAATTCCTCTGCAATTGTAAGTTTTCCTGGTTTATTCTATCCTGCAAAACCTCTGACCTCGGAAGATTTTTCCCTGCAATTTGTTTTTAAAACTTTGGCAGCAGTGGATGATTGTGATTTCTGCCGAGTCTTAAAAACTCCAAACTTTGCAGATTTTGATCACATCAAAAAATAAACATCTACACATATTCTATTTTACCCCAGTAAGGCTGTCCTTCACCTGGAGGGCTTCATCACTTGCACGCTGCAGGGAATGAACCACCACTACAGTCCCTGTGAGTACTCACTGTGAGCAGCATCTGCAGAGGGGGAGCTCTCTTCATGTGTTGAGCACAGATGCAGGGGTTCCTTTAGCTCATGCAAGGTTGTAGCTGCTTTTAAGACATCACACCACAGCTCCTAAGAGAACAACAATTCCCAAGTCCCCAAGCACCAATTAACATACACATCCCTGGGTACCTCAAGGCTAGGATTGAAAATTGCTTTGAAAACTATCACATGGTGCTTCATTTAGAATATATTAGAACAAACAACAATGTCTCAACAGGTCACATTTGGATAGACAGTTTCATAAAAAATTGTAGATTGGAAAAGCAACGAAGAAGGGAGACAAACATAGATGTTCTTGGAATACTTGTAGCGGTCTATGTTTATAAATTTCATATACATCAATAGTTATGTCAGCACAAATATCAATACATGTGGGTGTAACCCAAATAAAGGGCGTGCACATAAGTGCTTGTGCAAGAAGTGATTGGCGCTTTTCCAATTTCCAACTTTTTATGAAACTGTCTATCCAAATGTGACCTGTTGAAACATTGTTGTTTGCTATAATTTATCCACCCGGGTCTCAACTGGGTTTACATGTTTTCCTCCTGTAGTTTTTCGTGTCATTTAGAATATATTTCATCTATTAATTGAGTCTTTTATTACTTTTTACAGTTTTATAATATTTGTGATTTAGGGCCTGATCATGATGGCGGTGGGACCGCCACCATCAGCCCGTTGGAGGTCTGCCCACCTCATCACAATGGCGGGCGGATGGTTTGCGGTCGGAGAGACAGACCGCCATTGGTGCGTCAGAGGGAGTTGTATTCCTGCAACAGTGGCTGTGCCTGCTCAGGTACCGCCGTAGGGATTACAATGTCCCTTTCCACCGGCTGTTTCATGGCGGTTAACCCGCCATGAAAAGGCTGGCAGAAAGGAACTTTGGGGGCCTGTAGAGGGCCCCTCTTCCCCCCTGGACCTTTGATATGGCCCCTGGGGGACACCTATGTTGCCCACCTACATATCCCTGCACCATGTGGCAGGCACCGCATGGTGCCTGCCACATAGAGCAGGGATATATCAGATGTGTTTTTTGTGTTGCAGGGTGTGCTGCAGGCCACAGTACACGCCGCAATACAAAGGTTGCACATTGCGACCCCCTTGAAGGTGGTCGCATCGTGATTCCAGTTGTAGGACTGCCGACAGCCTGTCGGGTGTCCCTTTTACTGATCAGGCCCTTATTTCTTTTCAGATTCTCTTCATTCCGGAGCAAACCTTTTGCACATGATCAGGCAGAGCCATAATGGCAGAACATTGTGAATAACAGATCACTGGGTCAGGCAAAATCTCAGATTCCACTGCCATCTCAAATGCAAGGTCAACATCCCATGAGTGCTTCACTGACAAAATATCGGCTCGAAAACATTGACCTACAACATGATTGATCGAGGCAAAAATATTGACAACAAAAATATTGACTACTAAAAAAGGTAAGTGTAAAAATATCGGAAAAGAATATTGTTTACAAAAATATAGTTCTATTAAATATCGATTTGTAAACATATACAGATTCAAATATTAAAAATAAAATATATTAAATGCAAACATTAATTTAATAAAAATGAAATATATTTAGGGGCCGATTCCGATCTCGGCCGGTAGGGCTCCGAATCGGATTCGGCTTTACCGGATCCGATTCGGAGCCCTGTTTCCCGACCGAACCGTACGCGGGTCCGGCCGAGCGAGTACGATGCGAAATCGCCGACCGACTCGTCCGGGCGTCCCGACCGCTCCGACCGACTCGCTCCCGGCTCGAACCGCTCCGACCGACTCGCTCGGACTCGACTCGCACCGCGCAATGGAGACGTTTCCCGGCCGGGTAAGTACGATGCGCGCCGCGAGCAGTCAGACCGAGCCGCGCACTCCGGCTCGTAAGAGCTGTCGGAGCCGTACTTTGGGGGTCCGTGTCGGACCCCCTGTACGCGTAGCCGCGCGAGTCGCACACAGGGGGACCCATGGGTCTCCCCTACCTGTGCGTGTACGGGCGCGAATCGCTTCGCCGCGTACCCGCTGTAGAGGGCGCCCTTGTCCGACTCGCACCCATTGAGTCAATGGGAGCCCGCGTACGCGTTGTACGACCGGCTCCCATTGACTTCAATGGGAGTCCGACTCGACTCGAGTCCGATAACATACGGACGCATCGTACTCGTTCGGTCGGACTGCACGGGTCCGATTCGGTCGGAAATCTCTCCGGGTCCGGCTCGGTCGGAGAAATTTCCGGCCCGAATCGGAATCGACCCCTTAATATATATTTTAACAAATATAACCAATAAACTTACTTTCAAAATCTTAGACCCACATACATACATACATGTATGTAAACTTATATCTATAAAAAAAAATATAATTAAACTAATATTTGTAAATTATTTTATAATGTGAAAGTGTTTAAAAATTATAATATATAACACACACATATATATATATATATACACACATATAAACATAACATATTTAAAAACAAACCACTTTAATTAAAATTAAAAAGTAAATATCATATATTTTTTGACAAATTAATAAAAAAAATTACAAACAAAAACCATTAAAAATTATATATATTCTTCTTCTAAAGAAACAAAAACATAATTATATAAATTAAAACAAAATAAAATAAGTTATTACAATTTATAATGAATACATAAAAATTCCCCACTATAACCAAAATATACAAATTTTTATAATAATAATATTAATAATATATAAAATTTACTACTCCCACCTCACACAACACAACAGTAAAAAATTGTTACATTACATAAAAGTAAAATTTACTACATTCAATACAATAAATACAAAATTAGTTAAAATATTATATTAAAAAGCACTGAAATGTACTATCCCCCTACAAATAATACAACACTAGTAAAAAGTTTAGATTGCAGAGAAATATAATTTAATGGTCTCACTGCAGAGGGGATTGCAGAGGGGTACAATTTACTATTCCCATGCCACTGAGTGTAACAGCAAGGAAAGTGTTGGATTGTAGAGGGATAACATTTACCATTCCCACTCCAGTCAGTAAACCAGTAGGGAAAGTGTTGGATTGCAGAGGGGTGCAATTTACTATTCCCACTCCACTGAATGTAACAGTAGGAAAAGTGTTGGATAGTGGAGGGATAACATTTACTATTCCCACTCCAGTCAGTACAACAGTAGGGAAAGTGTTGGATTACAGAGGGGTAAAAATTACTATTCCTACTCCAGTGAATGCAACAGTAGGGAAAGTGTTGGATAGCGGAGGGATAAAATTTACCATCCCCACTCAAGTCAGTACAACAGTAGGGAAAGAGATGGATTACAGAGAGGTAAAAATTACTATTCCCACTCCAGGGAGTGCAACAGTAGGGAATGTGTTGGATAGCGGAGGGATAACATTTACTTTTCCTACTCCAGTCAGTACGACAGTAGGGAAAGTGTTGGATTGCGGAGGGGTAAAAATTACTATTCCCACTCCAGTCAGTACAACAGTAGAGAAAGTGTTGAAATGCGGAGGGGTAAAATGTACTATTCCCATTCCTGTCAGTTCAACATTAGAAACAAACAAAATAAAAATATTTTAAAAACAAAGGGGTCTATTACGATGGCGGTTGGATGTCCACCGCCGGGCCGGCGGTGGTGCCCGCCGGACCGGCGGTGGACATCCGACCGCGATCGCAAGCCAGAAATCTGCCGGTCAAATTAGGATGGCGGTGGTGACCGCAGCGGTGGGAAATTCTGACCGCCGCTTTTCTGCCGGTTGCCATCCGCACTCCTGCCTTGCGGACGGAGCAGGACAGGGACAGGGATAATGGTGGCACGATTATGATGCCGGCGGTAGCCAGCCTTTCCTCAGCGGTCAGACCGCCATGGAAAGCCATGCAGAGATTGTCTTCCGGGGGCCCGTTGCGGGCCCCAATGTTTTGGGGGGGTGGGTGCACGGGGGGGGTACCCATGGTCCCCCCTACATTTCCCTGTACCAGGTGGCAGGCACTGTGCAGTGCCTGCCACGCAGTGCAGGGAAATGCAGGACATGCTCCTTTGGACATCGGGGCGGTGTTGCGGGCAGCAGCAACCGCCGCAATGTTAAGGCCTGCAATCTGACCGCCGCGGTCGGATTTCGACCGCGGGTCATCGTAATTCGACCGGCGGTGATGTCGCGGTCCATGCGGGCGGTCTTTTCCCGCTACCATGGCGGTCGGGGAGGTTTTCCGACCGCCATCGTAATAGGCCCCAGAGTGAGTAAAAAAATATGTAAATATGTTGAAAAATAAAATAAAAAATGTTTAATATTAATACATTTTAAAAATAAAAAATAATATAATGTTAAATACATATCACAAATACCTACAAATATTATTATAAACAAAATACAAAAATAATTTTCATACAAATAAATATTTCTATTTAGAAATTATTTATTACCAAGAACATTAATCATTAAATACAAATAGTTTAGTTACTTCCCACCCTATAACACCACAAAATTCACAACCTGCACCTAAAAAATTATTTACACTATAAATATAAATATTCATCAACAAATTAATTTTAATTTATTACATTTTAATTATTAAATAATTATAATTAATGTACTTTGCACAATATACCCCCACAAAACACACATTTAATTATTACATTAATTATTATTATTAATTAAAAAAATATATTAATTGCTTAAAATTGATTTACTTCACACCACATACCCCTACAAAACCCACAACCCACATATAAAATGTAAAAAAGAAATATTTGCAGAATTAACATAATTAATTATTAATTAAACAAATCTTAATAAGTAAAAACCAAATTATAATTCATTTAAATTAATTAACCCTTTATAATCCCCACAACTCGCACATAAGATTAAACTTTAAAAAAATAACCACACAATTAAAATTAATTTTCAATTAAATAACTAATAGTATTTCACAACTAAGTAAAATGTATTTACTCCCACCCTTTACCCCTATAAACAATTAACATAATCAATTATCAATTAATTCATTATTAATTATCAACTAATTATAAATTAATAAAAAATCAATTACTTCCCACCCTTCACCCCTATTAACCCCACAACCCACACCTAAAAAATCAATTACACAATTACCATAATTAATCATCAAATAATTAATTATTAATTAACAACTAATAATTAATTAATTAAAAATAAATTACTTCCCACCCTTTACCCCTTAGTTTTAAACCCACAACCCGCACCTAAAAAAAGTACACAATTACCATAATTATTAATCAATTAATTAATTAATATTAATGAACAACTAATTATTAATACATTTTAAAAAAATTACTTACTACCCTTCACCCCTACAAACCCCACAACCAACAACTAAAACAATTACACAATTACCATATTTAATTATCAATTAACTAATTAATATTAATGAATAATTAATTGTTAATTAATCAAAAATAATGACTTCCCACTTTTTACCTCTATAAATCCCACAACCCACACATAAATGTACACCCCAAAATTTAAAAGCACAATTAACACTATTAAATATAAATTAAATAAATATAATTAAATAAATAATAATCATTAATTTAGTATAATTTAATAGCTTCTAACTCTATTCCCCTATAAACCCACAACCCGCGACGGAACTAAAAACACAACATTTAATTAAATTAAATGTAATAACTACTAAAAATTTAACACATATATTAAAAAGCATAAACAATACTACATCACATACATTTAAAATATATTCTAAAATACATAAAACTAATTAAAAATCAATATTTTAAATAACTATATTTTTGCAAATGATATTAATGACTTCTATATTTTAAAAATCTATGGGGCACATTACGATACCCGGCGTAAAAAAATCCGCCAGGCATGGAAGCGGCAAAAATCCGCCCGCACACACCGCCTGAACACCGACCACGCCATTATGAGTACACAAACTGAAAACCGCCATCGGCGGAAAAATCATACAAAATACCGCCCGCCATCGTCCGAGTCGGAGTCAAACCGCCCGCCACGGACGGAAACACGCACGACAACACAAAACCGCCCGCCCACACGGCCGACACACCGCACGTGAAATTACGATCGCACCGCCATGAGCGCGGAAAAACAACAAAAATACCGCCCGCCAGCGCAAACAACGCCGATGAGAATCGACACGGCAGAAGCCATGGCGCCCACGTACCTGCACAGAAACCATCCGCACACAAAACCAATAGCACACAACATGGCCAACAAGTCCACACAGCAAGGCACGCACAAATACACAAGCACAGTACACATCCCGAAAACACCCCCGGACAAACAAAAAATACAAAGGCCAGAACCCCAGACACAACACACCTGAAAACAACAGACCATGAGGACACACCCACATAGGTGAGTACAAAAGCAGCACTCCCACAGACCACAGCCCCTTGCTACATTGCAAACCAGAGAGGAGAGGAGAGGACACAGTGACACAGCAAGGACAGCAGCACACCACAGAAACGCACACATCACTACCACCACCACCACCACCACCACCACCACCACCACCAAACACCGGCACCACAAACCCCCTGCACATTACACAACACACACCGCACCAGCACCACAAACACCATGGCACCACAAAGGATGCCCAAGTTCACGCCCATGGAGCTGACGGTCATGGTCGACGAGATCATCAAGGTGTACCCACAAATCTATGGGAACATGGTCCAGCACACACCACTAGCCACCAGAAACAGAATGTGGACCCGGATCGTAGACCAGGTCAATGCAGTCGGGACCCTGCCCAGGAACAGAACCGAAATAAACAAACGTTGGAATGACGTAAAGAGCCTGGTCAAGAAGAAGGAGGGCAAAAACAGAGAGCTGGCTGCCGTCACTGGCGGAGGGAATCCCGCGCTCTTTAAGACCTTCAAAGCGTGGGAGGAGAAGGTGCGAGTCGTAATCCATCCGGAGATCCTCGCCGGATTAGCAGGGGAGTGGAGGCTGGTAAGTACAAACTAATGTATACCAGCACACCGCTATGTACACACATGCGCAACTACCATGCCACAGCTCCCAGGGACAAACACCCCCATGTCCAGCACACAATACACAACACATCACACGCACATGCAACAGACACTACCACACACAGGCCAAACCGAACAACTGTAAGATGCGTGGGGACATGTGTACACTAAGCCAGCCACGTAACCACCAACAGGTCCCCAAATATGCCAGAAGCGCCACAACGAGCACCCACCACACCCATGTGTCCGCCACAGCTGCACCAACTGACAAGTAACAGGTAAGTGGCAGGAACACAAAGTGCAGTGGGTCGGAGGGGGACAGCTGAAGTACAACACCCACCAGGCCCCCACTCCCACAGACCAGCAAGGTGGAGCACTCCCCACACCCATGTGTCAGGCACAGCTGCACCAACCGACAAGTAACAGGTAAGTGGCAGGAACACAAAGTGCAGTGGGTCGGAGGGGGACAGCTGAAGTACAACACCCACCAGGCCCCCACTCCCACAGACCAGCAAGGTGGAGCACTCCCCACACCCATGTGTCAGGCACAGCTGCACCAACCGACAAGTAACAGGTAAGTGGCAGGAACACAAAGTGCAGTGGGTGGGACGGTGGACAGCCCAAGTACAACACACACCAGGCCCCAGTCCCACAGCACAGCAAGGAGGAGCATCCCCCACACCCCACACCCACGTGTCAGCCACCGCAGTGCACAACGACAGCCGAAAGGCAGACATCACGGTCCACAGCAATCGGTGTCAGTGGGTGTACAGCCACCCCCACGACCCACTACACCCCCACCCCCACAGACCTGCAACATGGAGCACCCGCCGCTAAGAGCCATGTGGCATCCAGTACAGTGCACGCACGAACAACTTGCAGGTGGGAAACTGGACAGGGCTGGATTACTGGAGGCATGAGGACCATAACACCACCAACACATGGGACATGTCACGTAGCACACGAACACGCAGCACCGCCCACCGTCACGAACAAGTGAACAATGTGCACACGGACATGAACAGCAGACTCACACCCCACATGACCCATCACAGACATAGCAACACCCAAGGAGCCACGTCTGCATGCACAAGCCACACTGAATATAGTCCCACACGGCAGCCACTGTGCAACTCATCACACACAACCGAAACACCATTGAAGTCCTGTCCATGTAGCCCCTACTGCCTGTCAACCACACACCCCACAACTACGCCTATGTAAGACAAACAACACTAGACGCAACAGAGCGGAACAACATAAATGCACACGAACACCACTGAACCCATCAAACACACAGACACACCATGCACATACAACATACCATCCATCCCATCCGTCAGCCCCAGTCTCATGAAAGGCATGTCATCCGCACAGCTGCCACACATACAGCAGTCACGCTAAGACACATGCCCATGACCAACCATGTGCCAGAAGTCAATTAAGCGCACGACACACTGTGAGCAACAACACACAACATGGGCCACACCCCCCGAGCACTGCAGTGATGCACATGGCACAGGGCAGCACGCACACCAAGGAGATGGGACAACTGCAATACGTTGGCTGGCACACAACTATCACTCACTCATAACGATGCGTCCAATGCCATGTCCAGTAACCACAACAGACAGCAAATATGCAGGGCATGTCAGGCATGCACACACCTCAGACCATGCACTGTCATGCTGCCACAACACATGTCACGTTCGGCACCCATGGCTCACAGCATGTACCCCAAAAGCATATACCCTCCCAAATGCGAATCTGGGGCATGGCCCCCATGTTGCCATATGCGTTCCTAAGCGTTCCATTTGAACCCCAAAAGCATATTCCCTCCCAAATGCGAATCTGGGGCGTGGCCCCCATGTTGCCATATGCGTTCCTAAGCGTTCCATTTGAACCCCAAAAGCATATTCCCTCCCAAATGCGAATCTGGGGCATGGCCCCCATGTTGCCATATGCGTTCCTAAGCGTTCCATTTGAACCCCAAAAGCATATTCCATCCCAAATGCGAATCTGGGGCATGGCCCCCATGTTGCCATATGCGTTCCTAAGCGTTCCATTTGAACTCCAAAAGCAAAGTACAAACCAGACCCAGGATGGGCCAGGAGCCCGCATACACCAGAGTCACAATGAGTAGGGGCAAAGCAACACACCCATCGGCATGGCCAATCCGTCCCATGCCACATGTGCACAGCACACAGTCCCATTGCCTAGCACACACACCTACAGATGCCACAGCCACACACTCGCCTCCGGGAAACCCATGTACGAGATTGCACGAACTGCCAATGTCAGACGACTAATACATACTTCGCCAGGTGCAACACAATAACAAATCTCATTCTCTCCACAGGTGACGAACTGCTGGACGCTGGGGATGGAGACAGCAGCCAGCACAGCCAGCCTACAAGCCCCCAACGAGGACACACGGATCTGGAGGATCTGTCCACCTCTTCGGACACGGACCACCAAGCTGGCCCATCTGGCGTGGCAGGGCCCAGCCGCTCCCCAGGACCCTCCTACCCACCAACCCATCATCCAGGGATGCTGAACAGTCCCAGTCCCCTGCTGCCACTGTCGTTGCGGCCACACCCACGGTCATTGCGGCCACTACCACTGCCGCAACCGCCACCATCGCCGCACCGACCACCACCGCCTCCACCACCACCACGTCTTCGCTGGCACCAGCCCCAGCGCAGGTGGTGGCCCGGCCGACTGGATCCACCCTGGGAGCCACAGCGAGGACCGTGGTGAGCAATGTGGCTAGTGGGCAGGGCCGGTGGCAGCAGGACTGGTAGGAGGAGCAGGGTCAGGGAAACGCCAGCCTCCCCTGGGAGCCATGCCCTGCCTCAAATGGCCAGAGTCCTTGGGGCCTATGAAGAGGCCCAAGGACAATGGGCCAGGTCTGCTACTGACACGCGGGAGGTGCTGGGGGTGCTGAGGTCCATGGACGCCCATATGGGCCAATTCGTGTCCCGTATGGACCAACTCGTGGACCTCATGGGCCAGCTGGTGGTGGCGGTGGGGTCACAGGCAAGGCCAGCAACACCACCTCCGCCACCACCTGCTAGGGCGCAGGCTCGGGCAGCAGTGTCCACTTCCCCTGCGTCCACAGCCAGTGAGCACACCTCACCCACCACCAGCAGGTCGCCACCACACACCCCCCTCCCAAACGTGGAAGGGGCCGTCCGAAGAGGAAACAGATCTCCCGGGAGGACTTCGCATGCTCCAGTCGCAAGTGAGGCAGCCAGCCAGCCTTCCGCCAGCCTTCCTTGACCAGCCACTGCATTGACTTGCTCTACGATCCCACTCCACACAGCCATCTGGATGGCATGTGTGTGTTGGACTATGGACATAGAACCAGTGGGTACACCCTGATCATCACGCAGCCATGACCGACAGCTCATTGTCACTGCACGCACCACTTTTGTCATCACCTTACACACAATCACATGTCACAGTTTGTAATAAATGCACCTTTTTCACTAACTGCTGTTTGTGCCCTGTGTCTTTATTGTACGGAATACAACGGCCACCTTGGGCGGAAAGGCACCTGATGCGTGGCATGGAAATGGAATCCGGAGGGCCTGTAGGGACCTAGGGGTGGGAGACAGAACAGGAGCACATTCAATGAGTGTGTCACACACCCATCACACAGTACATGTCAACAACTACAAGCAATGTACACACATCGCACAGAGCAATAGGGCACAATGCCACAGTCACCAACAGTGGCATACTACCCTGGCCATGGAGCGTTGACACACTGCACGCAGTGAACATACGGCCACCCTGACACAGCACACACACACCTGCATAGATACAGACACATCATCCGTCGTACATGGACACTCACCGTCAAGTGAAGTAGCGGGCGATGAGCTGCTGGCGCACATTCCCAGCTTCCTCCTCTCCGCTGTCCACCTCACTCGAGCTGTCCTGGTCTGCGGGCTGGGGCCATGGTTGATCTCCGTCATCCACAATGAGGGGGATCTGCTTCCGAATGGCCAGATTGTGCAGCATGCAGCACGCCACCACTATCTGGCACACCTTCTGTGGGGAGTACGCCAGTGCACCCCCGGTGCGGTCCAGGCACCTGAACCTGGACTTGAGGAGGCCAAAGGTACGCTCGACCACACGTCTGGTCCTCCCATGTGCCTCATTGTATCGATCGTCTGCTGGGGTGCGAGGATTCCTCAATGGACTGAGCAGCCATGCCCCATTCGGATACGCAGAGTCACCTGGGTGTGAGGGACACAGAGAACCGTTGCTATTCCAACTGGACAGGGGACAGCATCGCACAACCAGCACGCTACACCACTCCACATACTCACCGACAATACAGCCACGATCCTGTTGCAGATTGGCCATCAGTCGTGGCAAGATGCTGTTGCGCATTATGTGTGCGTCATGGGCCGAGCCTGGAAACTTTGCACACACGTGGGTGATCACCATGTCCGCAAGGCACACCACTTGCACATTCAGGGAGTGCGTGTGCTTCCTGTTGCGGTACAGGTGCTCAGTGGCCTGTGGTGGAACAAGGCCAACATGAGTGCAGTCAATGGCTCCCACGACGTGTGGGATTCTGCCAAGGGCATAGAATGCACCCTTCACTGCCGCCAATTCACAAGCCCTGGGGAATCTGATGTACCTGTTCCGGTACAGCATCATGGCTGCCAGTACATCCCTCAGCACCTTGCTGAACATGGGCTGGGACATCCCTCCTCCACTGCCCACTGTGTGCTGGAATGACCCAGTGGCGAAGAGATGCATGGCGGCCATCATCTTAGCCGTGGGGGTGACAGCAGTCGGATACACCCTGCGGGGACGGAGATGGGGCTCTAACATGGCACACAGTCGATGCAGAGTTGGCCTGTCCAGCCGAAACTTCCTGATTACCTCTGTATCGTCCATGTCCGCCAGCAATTGGTATGGGCGGTCAATGTTCGGTCTCCGCCTGGGTTAAATGGCAGAGGACACATGTCAAAGCAACACGGCACATAGCAATTTCGCATACACATCACTGACATGACTGAGCAAGCACATGGGCCACAGCCCAGCTGTCAAGCTGGGACGGCACGGCCACAATACACTTACACAGGTCTCCCAACAATGGCAATGGCAAGTGAGACATACCACTGCCATGTGCATGCACATGGGGATCTAGGCCCCAATGACTTGCGGGGCGTGCTGATGGGGACTGACTGCATATTCGTCAAGCGGCAACGCCACGGCAACATGAGTGTCTGCTGAGCATGGTACTGCTTCCGAGGCTGGATGAGTATGGCACACGACGACGACGATGTGGGCACGGGCTGAGCGGCCAATACAAGTGGGACCTGTGGCACGAGGGGATATGAGACAGTAGTAGGTGTCAGCACTGCACCCTATGTACAGCACTGTACGGATCACAGCTCCCGAAACATTGACTGGTGTCCACATTGACAGCCCCATGCCAAGACGGCTGTGTGCTTGCAGTCACACGTCACAGGTGAGAGGTTACATTGCACGTGCCAGGTGGCAGTCGTACATAGTGGGAGCTGGCATGTGTATGCATGTGTCTCCTGTTCAGGATCCACCAGATGGGCGCTGACTCTGTACTGACCATTGGACACAGCATGTTCCGTGGAAGGCTTGTGTGTGTGGGATGGTGGCACTGGATGTGCCTCCGTTGGGTGGGGGCCATGCACAGGGCGGGTACGTCGATGATTGCGCATTGTTGGTCACGGTGGGTGCACCAGCTAAGATGTGTTGCCCTGTGTTCAATTCCTATGTCCGCATGATGATGGACTGTGGATGTGGGCAGACTACACATTGGTCGATGTGCTGTCTATATGCATGTGCCTTCACACCAGGCACAGCTGCTCCTGCACATGTGACCCCTGCTGGACTCGCTGCTGGGTCTGTGGAGCTGATGCACCTTCTGCGCGTGGGGCGGACAGCTCTCCTCACTTCCCTCATTGCGCATGTCATGTCTTTGCCGCAGGTGACATGGATCATGGAGGGCCCACATGTACGCGTGGGTAGGCTACACATGATTGTTCACTGGTCGCCACCCCCAGTCAGTGTTTCGAATGGGAAGGTTGTCGTGCTGGTGGTATGTTCGATGTGGCGGATGGGCGGGCCTAGGTGCGGGCTTACATTCCGGACATGGGGGGGTAGTTGGATTGGCGACTAGTTGCAGTACACACGGGACACGTCTCTTCCTTTCCACATCTGGGTCATCCCTTGTACTAACTGACAGTGATACAGTCATCTTCGCCCCAGCCCTCATGTCCTCCCCTCGCCCCCCAATATGCATGCTCACCTGCGAGGCTAGCGCTTGCACAGGCAGCCCCAAGCTCGCACCAGAGAGGGCAAGGAGTGTATGTGTGGGTCCAGTTGCACGAGTGGGCTGTCTCAGGGTATGATGTGTGGCGGGACGCCGTCCACCTGCGTGGTGCCCCAAATGGAGACCCGGCCTGCATGGACTATGCATCACAGTCTTCGCCTTCCGGATCCGCCACCTGCGACACCCAGTGGCTGTGGCTGCCCTTGCGGCCATGCCGCGTCCGTCTGTGGCTGATGGCCCACACATTCACTCTTTGGCCTCTCTGGGGAGGGCTCAGGGGTGGTGGCGCACGCGCTTGCACTTAGTCGCAATGGCATGTGGCGTGGTTGGTATGATGGGCAATGGATGGGATGGTGCGAGCCACCTCCCGTGACGTCAGTGCTGCTCGTGCTGTGGTGCGTCCCCCTACACTTCCATTTGACTTTTTGCCATGCTGGACGTTGAGGTTCTATTGCCTGCGTGATATGACCAGGAGGAGCGCGAGGAGACCTCTCACACACCATGCTCCACTGCCATCCCGTGCCCTGTATCGCCTGTGCGGATTGACTATGTTGGGGTTACACCTGGTCGACTGGGGCTGTGTGTGCCTTGTCAAGGGGCATGGCGGGCGCACAACAGGATCCAGCTTGTCCACAGAGGGTGGGCTGAGGTGCGCCTGGTACCGCTTTGTACGTGTGCCCGGCTGCTGTGCACACACGTGTTCACTCCCCCCGACAGGTGTCCTCTCACAATGCCCAGGGAAGCGGTGGTGTACTGTTCATGAGCCCTCCCAACACGGCGTGCTCCAACTTGGCATGTGCGCATCTACCCGTCGCACCCACCCACCTGAGCACTGCGTCCATACGACTTCACACGACACATGTGTGTCTTCCACAGTAGTGCTACTCATTTGCGTTGACATCCAATACCAGTGGACTACATGGTCATGTCACGACTGCCGTGTACTTCACATACTCTCATCCTCTCTCATTCGTACTTGTGAAATGAGTCAGCGGAGACAGTTCTGGTTTCAAACATTATATTGAGTCTTCTGTCCTCTGTGATGCAGTATAGTGGACACTACTGGCAGCGGAATACATGTTGAGGATATACTGAGCATGATTACAAATGGGATAGGGTGTGGGGTTACATCTGCTTGGCCAAGGCTGTGCTAATGTACATTTACGTATAGCTGCGGAGCTGCGGACTTTGACACAGACGGTATACATGTAGCCTACCAGACCGCTCGGCATCATGGGCACAGTCCATCTCAGTTCCATGTGACAGGTTTGCTGCGGTTGTTCCTCATGCACGCGTGCATGTGAGATGACATCAGGGCATGTGCTTGCGTGCATGCAGCGGCGTGCCACTTGTTGTTGCACTGTGGTGGTTACTGGACATGTCACAGTCACTGGGGTCGTGTTGTTGTTGTATGCACTTGTCGTCCATGCAAAGGTCCTGGTATGGGATTCCTGGGGCGGGGGTGGGAGGGGTGCAGCACCCACAGACTCCAGGCGACCTATTCATGTCCACTGAGCGGTGTGTGTGTCCATGGGCGCTGGATCCATGTCGTGTCCTGGTTGTTCGTGCAGTTCCGTCCATGTGGGTGCGATGCACAGAGCCCATGCCACTGCCTCCCACGATGCATGCGGTGTTCCTGGATGTGATGGGGAACAGTGTGCATGTCCCGGTCATATCCGATGTCATGGCGATGTCGTTGATGGTGTGGTTACAGTTGCCGGTCGTTTGGTATGGCTGTTGTGGTGGTGACTGGCCAGTCCGTGCGGAAGCTGAGCATGGGTGCGGGGTTGGACTTCATAGGTCACTCGGGGAACCTGCGTTGTGGTCCGACGTATTTACAGGTTGACAGGTATGCGATGCCGTCCAGCAGGGCTTCCATGTCATTGGTGGTGTACATGTTTGCCAGCCAATGAAGCGGATGGTGGCTGTCAAGGTGTTGTTCGTAGGTTGTCCCTTGGAGGACCATGATGGGGCATGCTGGGTGACATTCGATGTAGCTGTTCTCGATGATCCGTCGTGTGGAGGCACAGTGGTTCCATTTCAGTGCGCGTGCGATGTTGGCCACATACACCATGCCCCCATAGGCAGAGCAGGCCCTGTCGTGTGCGTCCAGAGGGAGGAGTAGTGGTAGCAGGTCCGCCTTCAGACATGCCGGGTTGGAGAGGCATATCTCGACGGGATGCTGGTAGGGACACCTCCGACAGTAGAAGACGGGCATGACGCAGCTGAACAATGTGATGCGGTAAGTCAGTCGGTAACTTACGTTCAGCAGGGACAGGAGATCGCATCCCAATGTATGTATCGTGCTGGTTTGGTACAGCTTGAGCTGTTCGGCGTAGTTGGGTAGGTGTGTTGCGGTTGCCATTTCGCAGCGGTTCGTAGAGGTGGCGTGCTCCGGCTGTGTGTGCAGTCTGCAATGTGCACGCTCCGAGGTTGCTGTGAGCTCTGTGTAGTCGTAGGGAGACAGGACTTGTGTTCTGTTGGCTTGTTTGGAGGACACGGGCCCTCTTCCCACATGCTTCTCAGACAGTTCAAGGTCGGTGCTGTGTGACTCCTTCCAATTAACTTGCATGTGGCCGACATGGGGGAGTGTTTTCTTCTTTCCTCCCCGTCCGTTGTGTGCTTCTGTGATATGCGCTATCTGCCGTGTGGTCGGTCTCCTCGGCATGCCTGTGTTGGTCTATTCTTGGACAATGGCTGTATTCACCGGCTTCTGTCGTAGGGCTGTGGTTTCGGTGTTGGAATGGAAGGTCATTCAGTGCTGTCTGCTCTCCCTTGTGTGGGTGGCAGGCTGCCTTTCCGCTCTGCGTTGGGCCTTGTGTGTGGATGTAATTCTTGGGCCACCTGTTGTCGGTCACCGGGCTCTTTGGTGTTCCGTTTCATGTGTCTTGTTCATATGTGCAGGGTGGTATGGGTTTTTCAGTGTGGTACTGGCGTTCCTCTTCCCGAAGGGGCCCTGCTTCTCCTAGTTGGTGTTGCCGCCGCTGTGTGCTTCGCCATGTTTGTTACACTGTGGTGTGTCCTGCTGTTGCGTGACTTAACTGACATGTGTGCGTCGGTTGTGTGGCGTTGGGTGTTGTCCGTGAATTGGGCGTTGGGGACATGTCTGTGGCAGGCCTGTCACGTGTCATGTGCGTTCGGGGTGGGGCTGGTGTGTGTGCTGCTTGGTTGTGTCCCTGTGTCTGTGTGCGACGCATGCATGGCGCTGCGGTTGGCCTCTGCGTTGTGCGCATGTGTGGCGCCGTCATCGGCGCTTTGGGGCCGTGACGGGGTGGTTGGTTCCTAGTCCCAGGTGGTGTGTACACATGTGTTCCGCGATGTTAGGATTTGGCCTGTGTGTCATATGTGGATGCAATGGTGGATGTGTAGTGTGCACGCGCTGGTGGGGGTTGTCCGCTTTATCCGCCCTTGCACTGTGTGCGCTGTTTGCGTGCACTTGTTGTGTGTGTGCCTACCTGCGTCTCCGCGGTACGTTGCGTCCTTGGTGGTGCATCAGCAGAAGCATGGGAAGGGCCTGCAGTGCTGGATTCATGCCCGGGGTGCCGCTTCTTCGTTGTCCGTGCTCTGCGTCCGTGTTTCCGCCTCTCTTTCACGTGCGGTGTCTCTTTGCCGTGGGAGCCGTTTGTTTGCGGCATCGTAATTTATGCGCCGGGCGGGACGTGTTTCGTCGGACGGTGTGTGTCAGTTGTGCTGCGCCGCTACGTGTGCGGGCGCACTTTGATGGCGGACGGTGTTGCTGGCTTGCCGGCGGTGTTTGGCCTGCTTTTCGCATCGTAATTGGGCGGGCGTGTGGACTGCTGCGTGCCGGCGGTAACTGGTGGTTTTTGCATCCGCCAGCACGGCGGTGGTGCTTCCGCCCGCCATCGTAATGTGCCCCTATATTACTTACCTTAAAATCAATATTCTTGTCCACGATATTCTTGCTCATGATATTTCTGTGTCACGATATTTCCAACTCGATAATTGTGTCAGTCGATATTACTGACTCGATATTTTGTCTGCATACCCCCACGAGTCTCTGTGTGACTTTTTTTGATCTGCCTTTTGTTTTTCCACTAATGGACTTAACATTATGAGGCATTCAATGGAGTCAACAATATGCAAGTTCACTGAAGGGCTCCATATTTTTGTGTTGTTCACCAGCAGATCACAAAGCACTGAACATCAGTGTGCAGCACCCTAAGCTTATCCCACCCATGGTCAAGGGTGAATATTGACACCCCCATACCTGGCACTAGGGACTCAGGTGGTTGCTCGTAGCTGCTGGTCATAGCTCAGGGACCCCTTTTGTACTCTTGGAGGGAGGCAACCTACTGGCTCCCTTCTGGAAAATGTGTGTAATCCCCCATAACTGGGTTCCTTACATTCCCGCCACTGTGATGCATGTGTCATTGTACATGAGTGTTGTTTGGTTGGGACTTCATTTGCAGTGAGAATATGAAGGACATAGTCATTGTCTGTCCTTTCCTGTGACCTCGGCAGTGCTGTGGAGCAACAGTATTAAGATAAAACTGCCAAGCTTGATAAATAGTACGGGTTACAAACTTGGGCCAACTGGACTCCCGAAGCATGTCCTGGATTCACTCAATCTTACAAAAACTGACATTTTGGGGCCGATTCCGATCTCGGCCGGTAGGGCACCGAATCGGATTCGGCTTAACCGGATCCGATTCGGAGCCCTCTTTCCCGACCGATTCGTACGTGCGTCCGGGCGAGCGAGTACGATGCGAGCGCACGCGAAATCGCCGACCGACTCGTACGCGGGTCCGACCCGCTCCGACCGACTCGCACGGACATGACTCGCACCGCGCAATGGAGACATTCCCCGGCCGGGCAAGTACGATGCGCGCCTCGAGCAGTCCGACCGACTTGTGCCGTCCGGCTCCAAAGGGCAGTCGAAGCCGGACTTTGGGGGTCCGTGTCGGACCCCCCTGTACGCGTAGCCGCGCGAGTCGCACACAGGGGGGACCCATGGGTCCCCCCTACCTGTGCATGTATGGCGCGATTTGCATTGACGCATACCCGCTGTAGGGGGCGCCCTTGTTCGCCTCGCACCCATTGAGTCAATGGGAGCCCGCGTACGCGTTGTACGACCGGCTCCCATTGACTTCATTGGGAGTCCGACCGAATCGAGTCCGATTGCATGCGTACGCATCGTACTCGTTCGGTCGGGCTGCTAGAGTCCGATTCGGTCGGAAATCTCTCCGGGTCCGGCTCGGTCGGAGTGATTTCCGGCCTGAATCGGAATCGGCCCCAGAGTGTCACAGGTAGGTGCAAGGGACATAGTTCTGTTTAGAGCAGGAAAGGGAGCACTGCTTGAAGCTGGTGCTGCCTACCTGTGGTGCTCATGCCCCATACAAGAGAGGATCTCTCCGCCAGCACTTGTGTCCTTACTGTTACTCTCCAGGGCTGTGGCTCAAGATGCACAATGTGGCAGGTGCCAGACCAGCTCTCCAGAGTCTGTGGGTTTCAGATGCAACTGATCACAGAATTGCCATTTAAGTTATTCTTTATTTATTTGTAGTACTTATATAGTGAGGAGCGAGCCATGGGTGCTGAAGAGGGGTGAGCTGAGTGTTTAACTGGGCACATGGGTGGAAAAAAGTTTGTGATCCTAGGAAGACCCAAACTTACTGCATTTCCTCCATCCAGGTGACATAGCAGTAGTGCTTCTACTGCTGTCCAGATGTCCAGTGGCAGGATGGAAGTTTTGGTGAAAAGAGGCAGGCTTTCTTACCTTGGAGATTTGTCCAGACATATTAAGATTTTGATCACTGAAGCCAGTAGATTTGTCAGAGGAAACCAATGCTGCATAAATTCTCAAAGGAAATAGTTTCTTGCCAATTGTGGACTATTGGAGATTAGAGAAGGAACGATTCAGTTTATTGGGTTCTGTTTTGAGAAGAACCTGGACATCCAGTCAGTTACTTTGTTTAGAACTGTTTGGGACTGGATACTCTCAGATACTGTTGCATGTCCTCTGCATACTGCTGGGGAGAGATTTAAATAGGAAGGTTTAGAGAATGCATTCTTGTGTGATTGCACATCACATTTTCACAAAATAGAATATTGTACAGAGGAACAAACACATGGAGGAACAAATAGAATATAAGAAATTGCTCAGGCAAGGAGTGATACACGTGACTTGAGGGTGCAATAACATGAGCTAGAAAACAGCCCACAGCCTGATCACTTACTTCACTTCATAGGTGTTCACATCTCCCTGCAGTTATGTTTTATTTGCGAAAACTCTAAGTATGGATTGTTTGTTCATTAAAAATATAGTTTTGAGTTTATGATATTGGGTCATAATTAAAGGTTGGCCATGTTGTCCCTGTGTTCCATAATGATTCAGTAGAGAAAGGCATGTCAGATGCGAGAGCTGTGGACCTGAGGTTTTCTGAGTGTTGCGGTAACATAATTTAGTTGAGGGAGCTTCTCCAGGTTCTCATGGGTTTAGCAAGATGCATTTCCTGACTTTAGAATTGTGATGCAATGAAACATATGGTATGAATGATCCAACCAGTCTACATATCAAGGGAGTAGCAAGAGCGATGGTCTTGGGAGAAGCCATGAGTAGGGCCATAGTATGTCTTTTCCTTTAAGTAGCTTGGGAAACATTTTATGCAAGATCATACCAGAAGCACACTTCTATCAGTTTTAAAGGGAGTTTTTGGAGATGTTCCATTGAATGTTAATATCCTCTAAGAAGATGTTAGTAGGCTGTCAAAATGTTATCAATGTGACCTGCCCATCAAACTGTCCAGTGAAGGAAGAGTTGCAGACCCTGATGTAGGATATCATTTGAAAGTACCAAGTCTTGTTGTGTGTTTGTTTGGGCGAATGCGAAAGTAGTGCAATGGAGGGGGAATTAGGTGAATGAGCTATGCAGCAGTACCTGCATAACTGTAGTGCTTTATAATGTTTGGATGATTGCAATGCCTTCCCAGTTCTGTCTTCCTTTCTGTAATATGGTGATCTAGGCCGCCATCATGAGGTGCATGTCTTGATCAAGTGTGGTGAGGAAGGCTGTGCTTTTACAGGCCTCTGCTTGAGCTGATTTCATGTTGATTATAGCACATAGTAGGTTGGCATAGTGTTGGATGTTGCAATCCGGGATTCATTGCTATTGATGTGTCAAAATAGACACCTTGCCATTGTTTCTTTTGAGAATGCTATTGTTTTCACATATGTTCTAGGTCTGGTATAGATATCTCAAGTGCTTTGTAGAGGCACATCTTGGGGGTGTAATCAGTGGAGGAGGTGATAGCAAGGGAAAGAGTAATGGATAGAGAAGGCTGATGGTCCAGGGTAAATTAACATAGTGCTAGTAAGACGTTGAAAGATTCCATCAATTCGAGGAAGAATATGTAGCTTTTTTCCACAGCAAATGGCTGCCTGTCATCTAACTCAGTCATAGCTCCAACTCCAATGTTGTCTGTCTCATCTCCCTGCACTGCGGCATTGAAGGCACTATAGGCCACATGCATCAAAGAATGGAATTGTGATTCCTAAATAGCGATTTTTAGGGAATCGCTATTTAGGAATCGCAATTCCTTATGCATGTAGGAATCGCAAAAAAATGTGCGATTCCTACAAATTCCTTAATAGCGACTCGCAAATTGCGAATAGAATTTGAAGGGTGCTAGGGGGCCAAAAGGCCACCCTTCTGCACCCCCAAAATTGGCATGTGTGCACATGTGGCGCACACATATGCCCTAAGGGCATATGTGTGCGCCACATGGCACTTAGAAAATGCAATTTTATGCATTTTTC
Organism: Calotriton arnoldi; assembly: GCA_963921515.1. Taxonomy (NCBI): domain Eukaryota; kingdom Metazoa; phylum Chordata; class Amphibia; order Caudata; family Salamandridae; genus Calotriton; species Calotriton arnoldi. The sequence continues at coordinate 1,006,622 of CAWUFW010001115.1, forward strand.
TAAGAAATTGCAAATTACCATCAACTTGAAGTTGATGGTAATTTGCAATTCCAAATTGCAAAAACGCAATTTGCGAATGCATGATGCATCGCATTTAGGGAATCACAATTTGCGATTCCCTAACTGCTCTTGCAATTAAGGAAATCGCGAAAAATCGCGATTTCCTTACTTGCGAATGCCTTTGGGCTTGATGCATCGGAAATAGCATTTTGCTGGTCGCAAATGGGTCGATTCTGCGAATCGGACCATTTGCGACTGGTAAAATGCTTGATGCATGTGCCCCAAAGAGAATAGGAGGGGCCTGACCTCAGGCAGCTGATGCAGAGGAGACGTCAATGTTTTGGAAGAAAATAGAGCTGGGGATGAAGGACCTCCAAAAACTGGTGCATGATGATATGTAGTCCCATTCTAGAAGAAGTTTGTAAATGTGATCAACATATAAGGGTCACCACAATTCTGTTCCATTACCAACATGTCTGTCTATCAAGTGAAGGATAATGGTTGGACGGTGGTTGGAAGGATACAGGAGTGCTGCACATTACTCGTAAAGTAAAATAATAGGAACATATATTGTAAGGTGGTAGCTATGTCAGATTTAATAGGGCATTATTTCAACTCTCAGAGTGATCTTTCGGTTGGTGAGGTATAGGTGTTCTTTGATCGTTGAATGACTACATTTCAGATACAAGATCCACTGAGCATGAGGAAACCACTTGAGGCTGGGTGGTTATAGATAGATACAAGCCAGTCATCAAGGATGAGACAGGAGATGTATAGGTAGAAAAGAGTATCTTTTTTACTTACATGTTATGCCCTTTGGTACAGTTTCAGGTTCATAGGTCTAGAATGGGCTTGTTTGTCGGCATTTAGGCTGGAGATACAAGTAAAAGACATTTGAAACTGAGATTTGGTAAGTCATCATTGTACATGACCAATATCTAGAAATTGTTTTAAAGTTCTAGATATAACCGATCATTAATTTTAAAGAGCTGTAGTATGCACGCTACCTTTTCAAAAGTATTTGTTTATTGGTCCAGTTTCCAGATCTAACATGTGCGTCACACTCCACTATTGTAAACTTTAATGAAAATGCTGTTAATGAATACAAGGAAACTCATCTGATGGAAATTATTGCTATCAAGAATTCTTGAAGAAAAATTGACAATTTTTACTTATTTAGAATATGAGAAATAGCCTTAGAAAGCAGTGCAAGGGACACCACAACACATATGTTAGCTGTTCTGTTATTTGAGACTCATCAGTTTTTTTCCACAAACAAATACAGGATTATCGCAAAGGTAGCAGTAGAAATTAAAATACTCGTAGACTCCCAAAATATTTTGGTGAGTATTAAGTGGGGACAAGTTAATACTGGTGCTACAACAGACTCTACTTCTGCTACCAGGAAGTGTATATTTAGTAATTGCAGAAGCAATACCAAATGAAATTATATCCTGACTTGTCTGGAGCAGCCAAAAAGGGTGTTAAGTAGACATTTTACTTACAAATTGACATGACTATTCTGGTACAACAATAAAAAATACAGTAGCCCATATGGATATAAATGAGCAATTTACAGAAATATAGCAAAGCTTTCAATACAATCAAGGTACAAAGAGTACAATATACTGTTGGAATATATATGGAATGTTCAACTATGTTACAATTCACTGAATTTTTAAATGAATCAAGAAATTCATGGCATATTTACTGACTCTTCACCATTGATGTGTCAGATTTCTTTCACCTGCCGCAAATACCTTAACGACGCCATGGATGAGCTGTATTTACAATACCTTAATGACGCCATGGATGAGCTGTATTTACAATACCTTAATGACGCCATGGATGAGCTGTATTTACAATACCTTAATGACGCCATGGATGAGCTGTATTTACAATACCTTAATGACGCCATGGATGAGCTGTATTTACAATACCTTAATGACGCCATGGGTGAGCTGTATTTACAATACAGTGCTCCATGAAGCAAGGATTCATGGATGCGTCAGAAATTCTGACGCATCTTTTGGCACTAAAGTGATGCATGGCTGGAGTTGGTTGTAGGACTGACACAACTCCAGCAATGCGTCAGAACACAGAGGCAAGTCCCATGTTAAAAACCCTGCATCAATCCTTATGCCTGGTTTGAGAAGGTGTAGGGACTTTGACGCAGTCAAGTCATAGCGTGGCGCAGTGAAAAGTTGTAAATCTCACTGCACCAATTAAACGTGGCTTTTAATGTGGGAACACCTACCCTGCATACATTATACCTGGCCCGGATATCACGTGACGCAGGCTTCTACAAACTGACGCATTGCGCCCAATGTAGCAGTTTGTAAATATGGGGCAGTGTCACGCAGTGATTGCGCCACCGCTGCGTGAAAAAAACGTATGCTACAGAGGCGCTAGCTCCTTGTAAATATGCCTCTCAGTTTGTGTAGCAGACAGAGCACGCGGCGACTACTGAGGAAACTACACTGAGCATGAATAAAAGTAGTATACTCATGTTGCATTAATAGATTAAAAGAAGATATTAGGAAATACATTTGAACAATAAAATAACATCAGTTGACCATTTCAAATTACATGTTTGGGTTAATCATATTCTTTTATTATAGTTATAATCCCTTGATTTCTTTTTTCTTCTTGTATCTTATAAATCAAAGCAATGTAAATGTCTAGCATGAATATGTTATATTATGTTATGTCAATTTGTATGGCGCAACTTATCACCCGCGAGGGTATCCAGGCACCAGAGCTAGAACCTAGGCCTGGATGAGATCCTAGCTGAACAGCCAGGTCTTCAGTTTCCTGCAGAAGTTGAGAAGTGAAGAAACTGTTCAGATGTGTTGGGGAAGTTCATTACAGTTCTTGGCACTGATGAAGAAGAAGGCACACCCTCTGGACTTGCTTCTGCAGATGCAGGGATCTGTTTGAGCGTGAGAGAGGTAGATTGTAGCTGTCTGGATGGTGGGTACAGTTGAAGTCAGTCATTGGGATACGTTGGTCATGCAGGAGGTGAAGTGAGTCCCAGTGGCGTAGATGACAATGGGATGCCGTGGGCTCTTCTGATGTGGCCGAAGGGTGCCATGTACATGTTGAATAGGGTTGGGCTGAGGGAGGAACCCTGGGTGACTCAACAGATGAGTTTCTTGGGTTTGTAGGTGAACTGGAGGAGTCTGACTCATTGAGTAGTGTTGGAACAGAAGGAGACGATACATCTCAGGATGGGCCATTGAATAAAAGAATCATGGAGTCTGGAAATTAGGGTGACATGGAAGATGATTTTGAAGGCTTCGGAGAGATGACAGCATGAGGGCAGCGGTTTCACCTCTGTCCATAATGGACTGGATGTCAGCTGTTGCTGCCAGGCGGGCGGTTTCTATGCTATGGTTGCTGCAGAAACCTGACTGGGTGGAGTCCAGGAAGGTTGCTGTTCAAGATGGATGGGGAGCTGCCTGTTTCTTTCTTTCTGCAGGACCTTGGATGGTAATGGAAGTAGCGAGATGGGTCTGTAGTTGCTTTTGGGTTTGCCAAGGGTTTTGTCAGGAGATTTGTGACTTTTGTATGTTTACACTTTCCAGCTATCCGCAAAGGTTCTGCTAAGGATGGAAAAGTTGAGGATTATGGCGAGATTGGTGCTAATCATAGTTCTTCCCAGGCTGTAAATGTGGTGAGGGCAGGGTTCTGTGGGGGACCCTGAATGGATGGTCTTAATTAAGTGGGCGGAGTTTGGAACTCCGCAAAGTGCAAAATAAATTCCGCTGCGCTTTGCAGAGCTCCGTGGGTTTCAGAGTGTGTTAGAAAAATGCCGCTCACGGTAATTATCGCGAACGGCACCATGCACAGCGCAAGGGGCTCAAGCAGGCGCTGCTTCCTTTCTGCTGCTCAAGTAGATTTTCTACTCGAGCGGTAGCTTTCTCAATGCGAACGGACGGTTTCTCAACATGAGCGGTCACGAGCATACACGACCCCTCGCATTGAAAAATCCGACTGTCCGCGTTGAGAAATCTCGCCGGGAGGTTGATTCCCCTCGCTCACACTCGCCAACTTGGCGTTGACGAGCGTGAATGAGGAAAAATCTTGCCGGGAGGTGCATTTTCCTCACTTGCGCTCGCCAACTTCATGTTGACGAGTGCGAGCGGGGAAAAAAACTCCACTCTGCTATGCGGAGCGGAGTTTTTCGGAACTCCACGTAACGCGGAGTGTGGAAAACTCCGCAAACTCCGTGAGCCGAGTGGAGTTCACAGCCCAGGTTTTGTCTTCATACTTCTGGCAGTGTCTTCTGGTGCGAGTGGGCTCCAGCTCATTAGATGGTGGGTGTTCCTGGTGGTGGTAGGTGGTTGTGTGATGATGCCTTCTGCGGTGGGTTGGGGTGCAACTTTAGAATCGATCTTGACTATTTTGTGGTAGAAGAAGTCAGAGTGGTTGTCGTACATGTTTAGTGAAGGGGTAATGGTGTTGGTGGCTGCCGTTGGATTGGCAAATTCTCTGGCAATGTTGAAAAGTTGTAAGCCGGAGTTAGAGCAGGTTTTTAGTCTTGGTGCAAGAGCAGTTTTCCTGGCTTCTTTGATCTGGGTGTGGTGCATTGTGAGGGCAGATTTGTAGGTGTTATTTCAGATGGTTCTCCATCTTATTTCTGGCTGTTTACAGTAGTGCTTGAAGTCTCTGAGGTCTTTTGTGTACCAGCCTGCTTGAGTGTGAGTTCTAGTATGCATGACTTCCTTCAGAGGAGCCAAGGTGTCGTCGCACTCTGAGATCCAGTTGTTGAATGTGCTTAGGTCTTTCTGTAAATTGCCAGTGAGGATAGGCTGGTTGGATCTGAGAATGTTGTTCCAGTCTGCTTCAGCTATGTTGTTCTAGTCGTGGCTCATGTTGATGGTTGGCTTTGGTTAGAAGATATTAAGATATGCATATGAAAAAAAAAATAACATTTATTGTGCTACATGTGGGAGTAAAAAGAATAGTTTAAACTTCATCATATTACAGATTTGGGTTGATCATATCTTTATTTTCATCATTGTTATAACCACATATTGTCTTATTTATTCTTTTCCTTTATATCATGTCTGGACTACCTAATGGTAGCTTATTCTATCTTCCTGATATTGATAAAGTGAGCACCCCTGTGCTGGTAGCAACAGACTCTGTTACTCAGCAGCAATATATCTCAGTGGATGAATATAGTCTCTACAAATAGAAATAAAGTGAAATTCAGACTAATCTTCATTTATCATTTGCACTAATCATTCCAACTTATCAACCAAGTGTTTTATTTAAACAAATAAAAATATATTTTATTGATTCCATCAGTGATGTTTTGGCTCCTTGCTAATGATTATGAGCCTTCTTTGAGCCAAACACATATAACAATTTGAAAAAATCATGTTAAATGTAACCAATAGTCTTTATTACAATGTTCTGGGGTCTCTTGATAGCAGATGGTGAAATTTTGACTTTAGGCAGGCACATAGTTTCTCTAATGAATTTACCTTTTTATAATGATTCACTCTGTCAATATCTTATAGATATCTTATTGATTTTTATGTTTTAGTCACCAGTAGGTAGTTATAGTCAGGACCTAGTTTCCATAGGAAAAGCGTGTTTTGACTTGCCTATATCTTTGGCACCTTTTGATGAATCTTCAAAAACTTTTCCCAAAAAAGTGTCAAGTTGGGTTTTGTTGTGCATGGAAAGTTTAGGGGTGATGGTTCAAACGGGGACTGAGAAAAAAGGGGGATCAACAAAAGTGTGTTTCCCATGTTAATTCCTGTAGGGATTTTGAACACAACTACAGCACGAACTGCTGGATGGAATTACATCAAATTTGGCAGAAAGCTAGCTCTTGGTCCAGAAAAAGTGCTTTTTGTTATTTGGTGAAATCCGTTCAGTAGTTTTAGAGTTATTAAAAGAAATCCATATTTATATATCTAGGGACCTGAACCTGCCACAAACCCTCCCTTACAGAGATCTGATTGGCTGCCAACACATCGACCAGGAAGTTTTGGCAGGCATCTTGGGACTAGGCTTCTGCTGAGTCCCCCAAAAACTTTAGAGAAAAAAAAAGGGCCTGGGTAGGAATACCCTGAACCCTTAGCTCTGGTCCTGGGGTCCCTTGGGTAGCCTGCCAGGGCAAAAAAGCTTTTATTTTCTAACTTTTAGCCACAAAATCATGACAGAGTCATGAATCTGTGTCAAAATAAAAAAAAACAAGTAATGGCTCCTGCGCTTCTTTACTGAATAGCCCCCGGTTGGGTCAGGTTCCAGGGCCATAAAAAAGGGAGGGGGCGCACACAGCCCTCCTCCTGTGCCTCTTTTGAGTCCTGCAGACCACCCCCTCCCTGGGACATTATTTATTAAGTGGAGGGGATAAGTGGGGTTTGTTTGAAGCCCCGAGGACCACCACCTCCCCAGGGCCAACATAATATTTGAAACTGGTTGAGGGGCTGCGCGGCCCCCCTCCCAGGCCCTATACGGCCTTGGCGACCATCACTTCCCCAAGGCCGGCCCATGCTATTTAGAGGACAGGGGCCGCGCAACACCCTACTGGAGCCATTGAAGGCCCTCGGGACTGCCACCCCCCGGGTGAGCTCCTGCTATCTCCTGAGGTGCCCACTCATGGGAGATAGCTGTTTGCTTTTGCTTGGCGGGAGCTATGACAGCTCCCGCTAATCAAAAACTACGTCCAGCAATCAGGAGCTCTCAAACTGCTCCCGCTTGCTGGAAACTGAGTTTTCACCTCTTTCCATGCCTGCAGACATGCGGGCAGCGGAAGAGATGAAAGTATTGCTTTCGCATGCCGGGAGCTGCATTCCCAGCAGGTCCCTGCATGCCAGAGCAATGCTAGCTCCCATGGGAGGCAGGGAGCCATCTGGGACCATAGGGGCCTTGAGACTCCCCCTGCGGTCCCCACCATGTACACTGGATGTCCTGGGTGGGTCCAGGGCACCCAGGGAGACATGGCCGGGTCCCAGGGATGGGGTCCAAAAGGGCTGAAATCAGCCAAGGGAGAGAGGGACGCACTACCCCAACGGGAGGCACTTACAGATATAAACATAGCAGGTGCCCCAGCAAATTCTATAAAGGACAAACGATCCTAACTCCTGGGTTTGTCGAAGGCAAAGCAAGAGTATTTTGTTGGCAATTCCATATTGAAAAATGATCTGAACTCCTTCATGTAGATGACTGCAATGTTGATCTATTGGAGCGCAATCTGTATGTGACTGTGACGAGTGGGTTCTTTGTTGTCTTTTTCTGGTGAGAGCAGAGTACATGGTTCTCCCTTTAAATTACTACGAGTATGCAAATATGGAAATCACTTGGAAGCTTAGCCCATTTAGCCCCGCCCACCTTAGTAGTATACAAAGGTCTTCCTTTCTTTTTCCAGGATGATGGACAGCTTAACCAGCACCCCCCCAGTGGGTTTTCCACTGATTTTGATGAGGAGTTCTTGATGCTGAGCAATAAAAGGACATCTCCACCAAACAAAGAAGCACTTACTTCATATAGTTAAGTGGAAAGACCCTTGTTTGGGGTAGATTTACCTCTTTGTAGTCTTGTTGTCTATGGATCAATATTTATATATATATATACATTCAAAAAATGATACAAAAAATGGGGCGCTCTGATTGCTGGTTTTGATTTTGAGCAGCGAATCCCAACATCTATGGAAACTTCGCAGTAATTACGGAGTGGACAAGGAGATACTAATCCCCTGCATTTGTGCTTAACAGTTGAGGTCTATAGGACCGGAGGTCTGGACTTCAAATGCTCCTTATGCAACTCCATGTTTATTGATCTACAAAATAAATTGTGCCGCACTACCAGGAATCTGTTTCCAGAAATATTCCTTCTATTTCAGTACCCCAATACCAACGCGTTTCGACTACCAAGTCTTGTTCATGAATGGTTATATGGGTGATTGGTTGTCTGACTACTTCTATGGTTGTCTAGATGTCTGTGTGTGTGGGCGAGGAGATGTGTGACTGCCTGCATGGATGAGTGAGTGGGTTGGTGAGTGGCTGTGTGGGGTACTGTGTGCGTGTCTGAGAAGGGGTATGGCTGTGTCGGTGATTGAGTACATGTGTCAGTATGTGTGAGTAACTGGGTATCTGAAAGGCAGTATAGGTGAGTGACTGAGTATATGAGTGTCTGTATGCATGAGTGTGTGAATATGATAGTGGCTATGTGGATGAGTGCGTGCTAATGTCACTAACTGTATAGGTGAGAGAGTATATGTTTCTATTTGTATGAGCAAGTAGATGGGTGTGTGTGTAACTGTTTGGGTGAGTAAGTGGCTGTGTGATTGACTCTATGGGTGATTGTCTAGGTGTGTGAGTAGTTCTATAGCTGACTCACTCAGTGTGTGCCTATATAGGTGTATGAGTGGATGTCAATGGATGTATTAGTGAGTGAGTGGGTTTATGAGTGGCAGTATGGGTGAGCAAGTGGGTGTGTGTGTCGATCTATGAATCAGTGAGTGGGTGTGTAAGTACTGGTATGGCTCTGTGAATGGGTTTGTGAATGGTTGTTTGGAGTGGCAGTGGGTGTATAAAAGATTTTATAGGGGTGTGAGTGAGTGCGCCAGAGATGCTGTTGATGATGTCATCACTGATGTAGTCAGTGATGTTATTTGAGATGTCATCAGGGATGTCATCAGTGTTGTCACTGACGATGTCATTAATAATGTAATATTTGAGGTCATAAGCAGTGCATTGCAGGAGTGTCAGTTATAGTTAACTCAAGTAACTATAATAGCTGAATTTCTCTGGTTTTCTATGAGTAAAATCTGACTCTAACTATAACGTCCCTGTAACCTTTGGTTTTTTCAGTGAATATATATATAGGAAATCGTTTTGAGAATGGTAGTGTCAAAGTTGGAGTGGGTGTATGAAAGGCTACATGGGGTGTAAGTGGTGCATCAGAGATTCTGTAGATGATGTCATCAGTGATGTTATTTGAGATGTCATCAGTGATGTCGCTGACCATGTCATGAGTGATGTAATATGTGAAGTCATAAGCAGTGCATTGTGGGGCGCGGGTTATATCCACCCTTCCTCGATCTCCCAGGAACAGGAACAGGAGCACGGACCACAAGTAGGTGCAGATTTGAATGTATTTGATTTAAACAAGCACCAGCAGCATGACGCGTTTCGACTCCAAAGAGACTTGATCACATGACGCGCTTCACGGTACATGGTTGGTTTTTATACCTTTTTTTTCCCCCGGAACATTTTATATATATTCACTGATAAAAACAAAGGTTACAGGGACGTTATAGTTAGGCTGATATTTCACTCGTACAAAACCAGAGAAATTCACCAGTTATAGTTAGCTGAGCCAATCACAGATCTACTTACTTTACCTATTAATTCACTACCTATTTTCAGCTACCAAATTGATTACACCACCCAATCAAATATGTCCTTTTCTTAAACCAGGTCCACTCCTCCATTTTAACTGCCTTTCATTCTACCAACTTTCATATTCAGCTGTAGCCTTCGCCTGTGTGCTACTGCTCCTTCTTTCCAAATGGTTTGAGTGTGGATTGTGGGTCACAGCTATGTTTTTTGGGCCAGGGAGGCTGCTAGAAAGAGTGGCATTGACAGGGTCTTGGGTTTGCCTAATATGAATATTACTTAGATAAACCAGCGAGGATTAAAGTGGCAGAAACGTTGGTTGAGAGTATTGAAGATTGCCAACATCCAGACCTCTTAATTGTGCACTGTGGTGGCAATGACCTAGGCACTCTTACAGGGGTAGACTTGGAAATAGCAATGAAGGAGACCTTTGGTAATTTAATGGAACTTTCCCTCGCACTGCCTTGATGTACTCTACCATTTGCCGAAGGCAGAAATGGAAATTATCAGGAGAATTCTGTCCACAAATAGACAAAGCCAGGAAACATGTTAATAAAACTGTTTCTGCATTCCTTACAGACACAACATGGACTCCATCTACAATATCAACTTGCACTATTTTTTGTGTAGTTAGCTTCTACACATAAAAAACCAAAAGGCTCTTCTAAGAGCCACCCTAGTGGCAAACACTAAATAATAAAAAATATTAAAAAAATAATGAAATTACGACTCCGTGACAGATCCATAAAACAAAAACAGGAATTCAATGCACAACACCACATTTACCATTTAAAACTCTCAGTTTCATTCTATTAATGTGGCAATGGTTCTGTGAGTAGTTATGTGAGTGTCTAAATGTGTGTAAGTGTATGTGAAAGTCTGTCTGTGGGTCTGTGAGTGCATGCGTCACTTTCTTGGTGGCTGTGTGACTGAATGCATGAGTATCTCAGTGGGTTTGACAGTGGTTGTGGGAGAATATCAGTGGGTCTTTCAGTGAGTATGTCACTGTCTGACAGGGTCTGTGAGTGGGTGGAAGAGTGTCTGAGTGGGTCTGTGAGTAAATGCCTGGGTGTCTGAGTGGGTCTGTGTGTGGATGCATGAGTATCTAAATAGCTTTGTGAGTGGGTGCATGAGTGTGTGAGTAGGTCTATGAGTGGGTGCATGAATCTCTGAGTGGGTGCATGAGTGTCTGAGTGGGTCTATGAGTGGGTGCATGAGTCTCTGAGTGGGTCTGTGAGTGGGTGCATGAGTCTCTGAGCAAGGAGTCTGTGAGTGGCTGCATGAGTGTCTGAGTTGAGTGGGCATGCGAGTCGGTGCATGAGTGGTTATGTGAGTGGGTGTGTTAATGTCAGAGTGGGTCTGTGAGTGGGTTATGAGACTCTGAGTGGGTCTGTGACTGGGTGCATGAGACTCTAAGTGGGTCTGTGACTGGGTAGATGAGTGTCTAAGTGGATATGTCTGTGGGCGCATGAGTGTCTGAGTAGGTCGTGAGTGCATGAGTCTTTGAGTAGGTATATGACTGGGTGTATGCATGACTAAGTGGATTATCTGTCCAGGAGGCAGCAACAGAAAGCAGAAGAAAGGGCAGCCTTGACACTATCCATCTTGGCATGAATATACCAAATAGTGCTGTTCCAACCTATTTCCAGAGCACTCCAATAAACCTTGGCACCAGCCACAGCAGGAAGGAGAACCAATTTATACCCTAGTACAGTGCAGGAGACCTCATCTATATAGAGAACTGGCATTGGAGAGAGACAGATACTCTACTGGTAGAAGGGTTCTGCGATGCTGCATTAGGGCTTCTGGTAATTTTTACCGTAAAGCAATATGGATGTGCTTTAAAGGTAGGTGGGCATAGTGCAAGAAAGTAGTGAAACTGAATGATTAGTGACTCCATAACACCAACATATTGCCACATCCTTGATGAATAATAGCTGCATATCTCTGACAGATTGCCACATCCACATACGGTTTGTCTTGTCTAAATACACTATGTTGCCTGTTTCTCCCTTCATAGCAGTGATCTAATGTCCTGCTGTGGCTGTACTCATTCCCACCTATTGCCCCACAGTTGTTGATATCCATGGGTGACATCCATGAGGGGCGTCTACTTTGCAACAATTCAGCCATCTATCGATCATTTGAGTATATGACCCTAGCCCAACTTCAAAATGTTAAACTGCCTTTGTCACATTGGTCTCTTATGTCATTGTCCAATTCCAAAGTTCTATGTCAAAGTTCCCTGTCTACCACTAAAGTTGTATATACGAATGCGCCAACACACCTCAATAAGGCCACATCTACCACTTTTCCCTTCATTCACAGCACCTAGGAATGATGAGCCTGCACATTAAGCTATTCCATACATTAGTGCAGGATAACATGAAATCCTGGGAGAAACTCCCTATCCCTGCAAGCAGTCATCTCAGCTGCATCCAACACCTTCAGAGGATGAGGAGATTGTTGGCCCAATGCAAGTTGTCACCTCTCAGAACACCTCACTGCCAGCTAGCAGTCTCCCTTGTTTTCAAGACAATAGAAAAATATATGCAAATCCAAGATATTTTCAGAGAAGATGATACAGTGTTGTAAAGTGCCTCTTTTGAAATGGTTAGCCCCTAATTTATGCCTGATGCATGATGTAATTTCGAAATGTAAGTGCACTGGGTCCCTGCTAACCAGGTTCCTAGTGCCAGATCTCTTTCATAAAACCGTACCACGATTGTAACCACTTCAGCCATACCTGTAAGTCCCTAGCAAATGGTACCCCTGGTTCTCAGGGCATGGGTACTGAAGAGGGTCCTCTTGGGCTGCACCACAAATTGTGCCACCCCAGAGACCCCTCACCAAGACCATACAGACTGCCATTGCAAGCTGCGTGTCAGAGAAAACCAAAGAGTCGACATGGCACACAGTCCTGTGTGTCATGCTCACATACACTGCATGAGGTATAGGTAAGTCACCCCTATTGCAGGCCACATAGCCCAAAGGCAGTGTGCACTACTATGTCCCATGAGCAGATATGACCCTGCAATATCCAAGCCATTCTTGGATTTGTAAGTACACAGGCATGGGATGGATATCTGTCATTATGGGTTTCCTAGCTCCATGATGGCTTCACTGCACCCTAAGAATTTGGTACCAAACATCTCATCTTAAAAATCCTCACTGATACCAGTGCTGGATTTATTAATAAATTCACACAGGGGAAACTTTAAAGGGTCCCCCAAAACCTACCAACCACTGGTGTGGTCTCTGACATTGGCTACTACCTGTCTCTCCCTTTTAACACCCCTAAATTTAGTATTTAGGTGACATACCTGGACCTTGCAACTTAGAATTGGTAGACCTAAGAAGAGCAATGGACAAAGAAAATCTGCTAACCCGAGAACCAACGACATGCTGCAGAACGTTGGCATCAAGCCCCTGCCAGCTGCTTCCAGGACTCAACCATAGCAGCCTGATGTCTTGTCCTGCAACTGTGAGGCCTCCAAGAACCCCAGAGAACCTCCAGCATTCTGCAAATTGCTGAGAACCTCTCTTGGAGTAGAGGAGCTGCTCTCCCACAGCCTGCAGGCACCAAACCACAAAGTCTGGTTTACCGATTTGCTGCTCCCTGGCGACACCGATGCAGCACCAAGCAAGAAAATGAACGTCAGCTCTGAAGGGTCATATCTGCCTTCTCCCGAAGTATGAAGACACCAGGACCTACCGGAGCCGTGCCGTACCAAAACCCAGGGTATTGGACCTCCTTCAACCGACACCAAGACAAAGGGACCAATTACGTTCTCGTTAGGAAACACTTCCGACCGAATCGGTTCCGGAATGGTTTCCGAACGACTCGACCGTGAGCTTCCCGGACGGGATTAGGATGCATTGCATGTTAAACTCCTACCGAGTCGGTAGGAAACCACTCCGCACAACTGAATTGTCTGGAAACAAGCCTGATGTGACCGGCTTGTTCAGAAACGCTGAAGAATTGCATTCCTGTAACAAATCAGACTCGGTTTACCCCACGAACAGAGGATGATGCATCCAACGCTGTTTCTGAAGCGTGTCAGTTGGTCTTACAAACGGCAATTGGAAACTAATAAAAACAGTCAAAACAAGCATTGGCACCGCCAAAATACCAACAAAAAAAGTTCAAATATTAGCCACACCCACTAATCCACCTATATAAAGGGCCAAAAACATGACCATTATCCTTTGCTCTTACACAACTTCTGCTAGATCACAGGAGTCTCCACACATTCCCTGCTCTCTGCCTCACACACTCACACTTCACCCACCACACAACTTGCACAGATTTTATTATTTACAAATTCTTACAAACACACACTCTTTCATATTCACAATCAACTCACCATCACAGTCACCCTCACCTTCACATTCACCCTCACCCTTACCATGGCCCCAAGGAAGCAGCCACGGTTCACAGAGAAGTTGGAAGTGCTTGTAGATAAAATAGTCAGAGTAGAGCCACAGTTATTTGGGAACCTAGTCCAACAGATAAATAGGATTTGGGACGGGATAGTCAACAAGGTGAAAGCTGGAGCACCTGTCCTACGCACAATGGATGATATCAGGAGCAGGTATTATGACGTGCGAAGGAGGGTAAAAAAACTAGGCCTGGGCGGAAAACTACGCTATGCTCGCGGAGTTTGCGGAGTTTGCGCTACTACGCGCTACGCGAATTGCACGTAGCACAGTGCAAAAACGCGTAGCATAGCGGGCATTTTTTGCTTGCTCGCGGTCCTCAACGCCATGTTGGCGACCGCAAGCGAGCAAAATTAACATCCCGGCGAGACTTTTTCCTCGTTCGCGATCAACAACATCAAGTTGCCGATCGCGAGTGTGGAAAATAAACCTCCCGGCGAGATTCTCAACGCGGGGAGAGTCAGGTTTCTCATTGCGAGTGGTCGCGTATGCTCGCGACCGCTCGCGATGAGAAACTACCAGTCCGCGTTGAAAGCTGCCGCTCGAGTACAAATCTACTCGAGTGGCAGAAAACGACCGCTTGCACTGTGCAAGATGCCGTTTGCAATGATTGCACAGTGCGGACAAGCATCCGGCACTGTGCAATCAGTGCGAACAGCATTTCCCTACCGCACTACGCAGTTCGCGTAGCTACGCGTAGCGTGTGCAGTGCGAAGTGCACTTCGCGTAGCTACATGTAGCGCTACTACGCGAACTACGGCCAGGGTTAAAAAAAACTGCTAGCCAGAAAACATGCTCAAAGCCAGCAGACTGGCAGCGGCCCTCCTGCACCACCTGTGTACTTCACTTCCTTGTATGAGTGTCTAAGTGGATATGTGGTTGGGAGGAGGAGTGTTAGCCCTGACTACATCTCCCATCAGTCTCTGTCAGTCACACACCTTCCTACCCATCCCAAATAGCTTACCCTGGACTTTGCTTTCCTGACAGTGAGTGGCAATGTGCTGCCAAGATGGCTCACACTGGGGAGTGGTGTCTGGAGCAGAAGACCCTGATGTGTGTTGCAGTCAAGTCAAACAACAGGCACCAGTGTCAGACATCCTGCTGGTACATTTTCCACCACGGTGAGGTAAGCAGAGTTCATGCTGGCCTGTTTGAGCTGGGTGGGAAGATGTACGTAGGACAGGGCCTGATGGGAGTTGTAGCCTTTGGAAATACTCCTCCTCCCATCCAGCCCTGGTAACTCCCCTGGGCCTATTCCTACCTCACAGTGAGGGGAAGTGGACTAGCAAGATGGCTGACACTGCTGCATGGTGTCTGGAGCAGAAGGCCTTGTTGGGTGTTGCAGTCAAGTCAAACAACAGGCACCAGTGTCATCCATTTTGTCAGTACATTTCCACTCACTGTCAGGTAAGCATGGCTTCTGGTGGGCTGTGAGGGCTGGGTGGAGGAGGAGTGTTAGCCCTGACTACATCTCTGTCACAATTCACTCTCTGTGCTCTCGTTCCCACCACCAGGGGGCCGAATTGTGGGGCTTTCCAGTATTCTAATATGCTTCCAGACACTCCCCTGTATGCATATCCTGACTTCCAGGCATTTGGACATCATTTAGGACTTGACATACATTCCGAATCCATGCCGGGTTTTGTGGAAGCCAGTCTGCTCATGCTGGAAACTCCATTACCTATAATCCCCTGCTCACTGCTTTGTCTCTACCCGTGCAGGCCAAGGATGGGTGGAGGAATTCAGTTCACCTGTGGCTGGCTGCTGCTAGCCTGCTCACACCTGATGCATGTGATTACTGTGAGCTCTTTTAAGCCCCAGCTCCCTTCAGCCCAGTGTTGGTCATTGTAGCTGTATACCGGTGAGGCTGATCCTTGTTTCCAGTGTTCCCTGAGCTTTTGATACCCTTGTTTCCAGTGTTTCCTGAGCTTTTGATATTCCTTGATTCCTGAGCTATAGTTAATCCTTGTTCCTTGATTCCTGAGCTATAGCTATTCCTTGTGCCTGAATTAGCACTGCCTGCAGTGCTACCTTGTTTCCTGAGCTCCTGAGCTATAGCTATTCCTTGTGCCTGAATTAGCACTGCCTGCAGTGCTACCTTGTTTCCTGAGTTCCTGAGCTATAGTTATTCTTTGTTCCTGGGCTTCAGCTATTTCTTGTTCCTGATTTGCGCTGCTTGCAATGCTCTCTTGACTCCTTGTTTCCTGAGCTGTAGCTATTTCCTGTTTCCTTGAACCAGTACTGCCTGCAGTGCTACCTTGACTCCTGAGCCTTAGCATTCCTTGTTCCTGACCTGCAGCAGTTTCCCTTCTCCTGAATTAGCACTGCCTGCAGTGCTTCCTTGACTCCTCAGCCTTAGAATTCCTTGTTCCTGACCTGCAGCAGTTTTCCTTCTCCTGAACTAGCACTATCTGCAGTGCTACTTTGATTCTTGAGCTTTTGCTCAATTCTTGTTCCTGCCCCAGCACTGCCTTCTATGCTACTTAGTTTTCTTGATTCCTGAACCTGCACTATTCTAGTATACCCTTGTAGCCTTCCCATTTGCTTGGTTCGAGTTCTAGTTTGCTGTCTTTCTATTCTGCTGTCTTGCTTCTGTTACCTTGTATGTTTGTTATCTGCTTTCTGCCAAGTGTGCCCTGTGATTTCCTTCCTTTCCCATTAAGCACTCCTCCTTGCTAGCTCCTTGTCTATTGTGCTTGTGTTTAGTTCTACCCCTTTGCTGTTACTCCCTTGCGTGTTCCTGTTTGATCGCCAGGATCCGTGGGCACAGCTGACTACCTAGGTGATGTTTCTTGTTCACTGTGAGTATTGCTTTGAGTTACAGTTATAACATCACCATAGGTATAAGCTCCACAGACCCTGCCTTTGCATACATATCCTATATATGGGTATTTTCAGTCAGTATCTGTAACAGCAATATTGGGTGAGGAACTTACTGAGCTTCAGTCTTACCGTGTGGAGCTCCTGAGTGCTTTACCCCACATTCCCTTTATTGTTAATGTTGTATTATATATATGTCTTGCAAGTCCGTCCTGGGTGTAGTTAGTCTGAATGCTAAATTGCCTTGTGAGTGCCATTCCTTTCTGAGTCTTAGCCATCTTGTTCCTTTGTACAGGCTTCCCATTTGGATCCCTTTTCTCCTCTGACTTCCTGTGTGATCCTGGGCAGCGCTGTACTCCTCTCTCTGTGTACGTTTTCTACCCCGTTCCCAGTTCTTGCCCAAGTCCCTGACTGTGTTCCCGACATAGTCCCGGACAGTCCCTGACAATCTCCCAGCAAGCCCTGTTCTACCATCACAAACAGCCCACCTGGAACTCTGCTTACCTGACAGTGAGCGGAATGTTCTGACCAAATGGCTGACTCCGGGGACTGGTGTTTGGAGCACAAGACCATGATGGGATTTATGGTCAATTCTGACAACAGGCACCAGTGTCAGACATCTTGATAGTACATTGCCACTCACTGTGAGGTAGGCATAGTTCCAGGTGGTCTGTTTGGGCTGGCTGAGAAGGTGTGTGGAGGACAGGGCCTGATGGGAGATGTAGTCGGTGCAAACACGACTCATTCCAAACAGCACAGCAAGCCCACCTGGAACTATGCTTAACTGACAGTGAGGGGATATGTATTGGCAATATAGAAGACTCTGGGGACTGCTGTGTGGACCACAATGCCCTGTTGGGATTTGTGGCCAACTCAGACACCACAAGTGTCACCCATCTTGATAATCCATTTCCAACACTGTCAGGAAACCATTCTGACATGTGGTCAGTTTTCTCAGGGTGGGAAGAGTGTGTGTAGGACAGAGCCTGATGGGAGTTGGAGTAATGGCAAACACTCCTACCCCCACCCAGCCCAACCACTTCATCTGGGCCTATGTCTACCTGACAGTGAATGGAAGTGCACTAGCAAGATGGCTGACTCTGTTGCATGGTGTTTGGTGCACAAGGTCTTGTTGGGATTTGGATTCAAGTTTAACACCATGCAGCAGTGTCAGCCTCCTTGCTAGTACACTTCCTCTCACTGCCAGTTAGCCATAGTCTTAGAGGAGTTTGCTGGGCTGGGTGGGAGGAGGAGTATTTTAAAAGGCTACAACTCACATTAGTCCCTGTCTAACATACACCTTCCCACCCAGCACAAACAGTCCAACAGGAACTAAGCTTACCCACAGTGTTTCAAAATTTACTAGCAGGACGCATGACACTAGGCACTGGTGTCTGACTTTTCCACAACTACCAACAGAGCCTTGTGTTACAAACACCAGGCACCAGTGCCAGCCATCTTTGTCAGTACATATCCACTCACTCTCAGGAAAGCATAGTCCCAGGGGTGCCCGTTTTGCACGGTGGAAAGAGTGTGTGTAGTACAGGGCTGATGTGAGCTCTGACCATTGCAAACACTCCTCCTCCCACCCAGCCCTAAAGGCCCACTATGAACCATGTTTTCCTGAGAGTGAGTGGAAATGTACTGCCAAAATGCCTGAGACTGGGGACTGGTGTTTGGAGCACAAGGCCATAAGTAGAGTTGTTATAAAGTCAGACACCAGTGCCCAGTGTCAGGCATCTTGCAGGTACATTCTGACACACTGTGAGGTAAGCTTAAATCCTGATGGGCTGTTTGACCTGGGTGTGAAGGTGTATGTAGGACAGGGCCTGATGGGAGATTGAGTCAGTGCAAACACTCTTCCTCCCAAACAAACAAAACAGCTCATCTGGGCCTATAGCTACCTGACAGTGAGGGGATGTGTACTAGCAAGATGGCTCACAGTGATCCCTGGTGTCTGAATTGAGTACAACTACCATCATGGCCTTGTGCTCCAAAGACCAGTCCCCAGTGTCAGTCACCTTGCTAGTCCATTCTCCACTCACTGTCAGTTAGCCATAGGCCCAGATGAAGTAGATGTGCCATGTGGGGGGAGGAGTGTTTGCCATTAATCCAAATCCCATCAGGCAATGCCATACACACACTCGTCCCATCAATCCCAAACAGCAGCCCTGGGGTCCTGTTTTAATGAGAGTGTGTGGAAATGTACCAACAAGATGTCTGACACTGGTGCATGGTGTTTGGAGCTCAAGGCCCTGAAGGGAGTTGCTTTCAACTTCAACACCACGCAGCAGTGTCAGCTAACTTGCTTCTCCACTCACCCTCACTGTGAGGTACGCATAGGCAAAGAGGAGTTAGCAGTGCTGTGTGTGAGGGTGAGCATTTGTTATCAAAAAAAGTACCACCATGCCTGGGCCCACACACACATTCCCACCCATCCCAAACAGGCCACCTGGGACTCCACTTTCTTGAGAGTGAGTGTAAATGTACTGGCAAGGTGGCTGACACTGGGGACTGGTGTGAAGAGCAAAGGCACTGAAGGGAGGGGGTCTAAAGGCAGACACCTGTCCCCAGTGTCAGACATCTTGCAAGTACATTGCCACTCACTGTTAGTAAAGCATATTTCGAGGCTGGCTGGTTGTGCTGGGTGGGAAGGTGTATGTAGGAGCAGGCCTGATGGGAGTCAGAATAACAGCAAACATTCCTCCACACACACCGCACAACCACTTCATCGGGGCCTATGTCTACCTGACAGTGAGTTGATGTGTACTAGCAAGATGGCTGACCCTGGGGACTGCTGTCTGAACCTATCAAAACTGCCAAATTTGCCTATGTGCTATACACCAGTGACAACCATCTTGCAAGTACAATTACCAGCATTGTCTATACAATACTCTTCCTGGTGGCCTGGTTGGGATGGGTGGGAGTGGGAGTGTAAGTTTCACAAATAGAGCCTAAGCACTCAAACCTAAGTTAATTAAAGTAATCTGCCACAAAACGGCAGAAAGCACAGTTTGTGATCTCATCTGACTTAAGAGGAAATGTACAAAATACATGACGTGTGAAGGTACAAAACTAAGCAGTCTCACATTTGGCTCCTCACAGCCATTCACTTGTGTATAATGAGATGAAAATAAGAAGCACCTCACTCACACCATTCTGACAAATTTCAGGGTAAATAAACAGACCGTGAGTGTGTAGGCAACCACACCTATGTGACTGCTTAAGACATGGACTAAACCCAGTACACAGGCCTGAAAAATACCAAAATTGGGAGATAAAGTTATGTATGTCACAGTGAAAGTACAGATGTGGACAACACCAACCCACCTGTGTCATTCACAGGGTTTCACAAACCAATCAATGTCTTTGGACATGCAATGTGAACTAAACACAACATGCCCATGTATGCACATAGCTGGACATGTTCATTAACCCCTATTTTGTCTGAATTACATTGTTCCCCAAAAACATAGGCCAGCATCATGGATGAAAGAGGACAATCTATGTACATTAACTCATCATTAGGTTCAGTAGCCTATGTAATGGGTATGATTTGCAGGCCTGGGCGTAGTTCACTGAGTTTCGCTACGCAGAACACTGCGAAGTGACAAAAAAACTCAGCGGAGTACCGAAAGTGGCGGAGTGCAGTGTGAACTGCCATTCGGGCTGGTCTTCCTGCCAGAATTTCTACCCGAGCAGTTTGCGAGCGCGAGTAGGGAATAAACTCGGCTGTACTACGTGGAGTTTTCGGCACTCCACGAGCTGCACGGAGTGCAGAAAACTCCGCAAACTCCGCGAACGGAGCGGAGTTCACTGCCCGGCCTAATGATTTAAGGGGTAGTGGACATTCACATCAGTCATTGTGTCTTTTATGTACCCACAGGGTGAGCTGGGAACACCCCCGCAACCAACCAGGACAGCCAGTCCCAGACTCTGGTCGACCAGGAGCTCTCCGGCGTCGATGTCTCTCAACAATCCTCGGATGACGAGGAACGACCTGGCCCATCAGGTTTGGGTAGGCCCACAGCACCAGCAGCAGCTACAGCAGGATCCTCTGTGACCACTCCCGCCTCAGCTAAAAACACCCAGTTGACCCCTACCCTGACGGACACAGCAGCCTGAGCCACCACGGACAGCACAGCATCACAGAGTACTCTGGAGTTGGTGGGTAACAACAACCCTGTCAACGAGGAAGGAGGCTCAGTGTTGACTGATCCACTACCAACTGGGCCTGCTCAGGTGGGTAGGGGTTGTGGGAGGGGCCGTGGGGTCCTGGGCTGTCATGCAGCTGGTACGGCTGATGAGAAGCACCCAAACCTGTCCTGGATCCTCAATGCCTACGAGGGTTGCCAGGGAGAATTTGGACAGGTCGTCGGAATCCTCAGGAACATTTAACAGCTGCTGGCAGCTCAAAACCAACATCTGGACACTTTCATATCTAAAATTGATGACCTGACAGCGGTGCACCGGGACATTGTCACCTGCCTCCGCCAGATTGCTAACAACACATCCACACCTCCATGTGTGCCCACAACATCCGGTGCCTCAACATCTGCACAAGCCACAGGGAGGGATGTGGGCTCTGGCGGAGAGTCCCCAGCACCGTAGCTGCCTGCACCTGAGGGTCCCCTCGCAAAATGTGGGAAGGGCCGTCCGAGGAAGAAACCCTGAGAGACAGGTGGCTATGCATCACCCCCAGGAAGTGACAAACTGCCCCTGATATCCTCCATTGTGTGCCAAGAGTTCACTTTGTTGACTGTCATTGAACTGTCCCACATTGGATGGAGGGTCAAAGTTGGACTTTGGACTCAAATACCTGTGGATTTACCTTTGAAGTCTTCATCTACAAACACTACCAACTCCAAGCTGCACTTTTTGGTTTTTTTTGTTGAGCTCTCCGCCATTGTGTGGACTGGTCTCCTTACATCATGCACTAAAATAAATCACTTTTCACAAAATACTTGCTCATGTCATGACTTTGAATCCCAAATGTATAAATTGAAATGATGCACAAAATCTCAAGGAAGAAAGTGTCAACAACATTGGTAAGGAATCACTTCCAAAATGTCAACTAATAGCTTGTGAGTAAATGTACCTTGTCACAGCATGATAAATAGACACAACCAGGTTATCACACAACCCGTAGTACATGGTACTGATTCAATTTAAATCTACTGTTGACAAAACTATCACCATTTGCAAGCAAAATCAACAATCATTTTCAGCAAACAAGCTCATCATGGTACATGTTTTGTTTCAAAATAATCTTTGGATGTGTGAAAACAGACAAGGCACACCTCAATGTGGAGCCCAGGTTTATTTTCTAGATACAACTTGGCGCCTTAACCCAAAGTCAGATCACATCACACAGTAACAACATGCTCACAAGTAAAAAGAAATGACCATCAGTTCAGAAGGAAGTGCGTGCCAGGGATTTCCACAACAGTGCAATGTTGGAGTATGTCACAGCATCATGGGTCTGGTGAGGTCACAACTCTGGAGTTGACATGGCAAAGTAGCCTGGTAAGGAGAAACATAGAACAGAGTCAGAAACCCAGGAATAAGGTAGTTCAATTTTACAAATTATGTCACCTGAAGCACAAGAATGTCGGTGTGAACACTAGCTAGGCTTCAAGGTAACACTGTACATGTTAACCTGCCCATTTAACAGACCCATCTTAGAAGAAATGTCAGGACAATTATCAGGCACTCACAAGCATACATACACAATGTCCACCAGCAACACAACAACAATGAATTGGGGATGGTCAACTCTTCTCATTGCATACTTACACTCATGTGAAGAAGTTGTGGATAAGCTGTTGTCTCAAATACCTGCCATCATCATTATCACCACTGTCATCATGTCCCAGTCCTTGATCCTCCATTGATGGCGGCTGCTGGTTTCTGTCCTGTATGAGAGGTTTTTCCTTCCGTATAGCCAGGTTGTGGAGCATGCCGCAAGCTGTGATGATCTTGCAGACCTTCAATGGGGCATTGGAGGGCTCCTCCTGTGCAATCCAGACAGCGGAATCTGGTCTTCAGTAGCCCAAAGGTCCGCTCCATGACTCGTCGGGTCCTACCATGGGCCTCATTAAAACGCACTTCTGCAGGGGTGACAGGGTTACGGAGTGGGGTCAGTAACCAATGCTGGTTGGGGTATGCAGAGTCTCCTACATTTAACACAGAAAAAAAGATTCAGTTGTCTGATAACAGAGCACTATCTGACATACAATCAACACATGCTACATCACCTACCAACAAGCCAGGCACTGACACGTTGCAGCTGTGACATCAAATGGGGGATGACACTGTTCCTCAGGATATATGCATCATGTGCCGAGCTAGGGAAACGTGCGCAGGCGTGGGAGGTGGACATGTCAGCCAAACATACCACCTGGACATTGATGGAGGGGTAATGCTTTCTGTTGTGATACACTTACTCATTTGTCTGTGGTGGGATCAATGCAACCCAGGTGTCATCAATTGAGCCAATGACATGGGGTATCAGTCTCAAGGCATGGAATTCCCCCTTGATGTCTGACAACTCTCCAGGTATCGGGAACTTTATGTACTGGTCCAGGTAACAGAGCAATGCCTCCAACCCATCCCGAAGGACATGGCTGAACATTGTTTGGGACATTCCACCAGATGTTGCCACTGTGTACTGGAATGAACCAGTGGCAAAGAAATGTAATGCTGCCATAACCTTCACTTTGGGCGTCAGTGAAGTTGGATACCTGCGACCAGGCTGCAAATGAGGTGGCAATTGCTCAGACAACTCTTCGATTATTGACCTTGTGAAAGTGTATTTCCTGATGGTATCCCGTTCTTCCATGGTCTATAGGTCTGAAAAGGGCCTGTACACTGGAGGTCATCTGCAAAACGTATGTGTAGAGTGTGAACACAGTTGGTATTAGTTCACAATGTACAAAGCAACATGCATTGAGACAAACAGAACATGAAATCTGAACACAACTAAATCTACAGAAGATTGGAAATACACATTTCAATGAAAAAGACTGACCTTAGATACATATCACAGCATTAGTACCCTTCCCAGACATGTTACCAAGGTATGGTGACACAGCAATTAGAGTGCTGTTGTGTAAAAATCACTAGTGTCTGTCACCGTTCATGTGATCAAGCATCACATACTCAACAACTCCCCACAATTAAGCCAGGATATAGGTTTGTGAGAACAATTTCATGGTTAAAAGGCACCCACAATAGGATGATGTAATGCCAGATATGTGGGACACCAAATACACACAGTGTCTCACAATGTGAATCATGCACACCACTGTCACAGGGTGGACACTGTCATGTTGTCATATCTGCAATACACATACAATCACATACACAAACCATGAACAATGTTGGAGTTGCATGTATGACGCCATTATCCACTTAAGTCTGGGACACAAAGATACACTAGTAAATCTCACAACAAACACAAGCTGATGTGGCTGCATAATGTCACAGTCTACTCATTCAAAGGTAAATGCTTTATCCATGACTTAGACACCAAACATTTACAGTCAGAAATCTCACAGATTGCACACTGGGTCACACAGTCCCCAAATGCAGTAAATATGTCAACAATGGGCTTGTACTTCCCCAAAAAGTCATTGGCACTGTGACCAAGCCTAAGAGGGTAAATGGAGTAGTTTTGTATCATGTTGGTATTAGCCTCAAAATCAGTGTGTCATGGGCCCCTCAAAGTTAGCTTCTCATGGGAGTGTGAGCTGTTTATTTACAGGTCCATTTCATCATGAAAACACTGCCTCCACACATGTAATGAACAAAAACACATCAATTACAGAAGTGTCTGCCCTGCTGACCGATTACTGAAAGGACGTGGTAGCCGCATCCTAACCGATTTGGACACCACCATTGGCTGCAAGTTGTTATGGTGACAGACGCGGGTGAGTATTCAAAGGATGCAGTAACCATATCCTAACCGATTCAGACACAGCCATTAGCTGTTGGTTGTTATGGTGACAGATGCGCGTTTCAGATTGTGTACTCATCGCGTGGAAGCTTTCTTGGTAACCTCCCATCACCAATGTACCAAAGTCACATGTGGTCCGATGATGAGTTAGTGAACGTCGCGGTAGGCGTGTCGTATGCAAGCAATGTTCTGCATTGAACCGATTAGGATAATGTGACCAACCTGAACCTATCGCTTTGGCCGCATGGGATTAAGACCGCCTCTGCTGTTTAGATATGTCTGTCTGTTCCCTAGACACTTTACTTGCCTGCACTACCTGCATCATTCCTGCACCTCCCCATCTCTCTGCTGCTGTGTCCACATCCTCTGGGAGCTACTATGGCACGTACACTGCCCAGGGCCCTAGCTTTCACCAAGGAGGAGAACCAGGTCCTGCTGGACACCCTCCTGCCACTGTACAGCCAGCTGTATGGCAAACCTGAGGAGCAGGTGAGTTGATGATTCCACTGCATTTTCATTGGACATGTGCAATTACCATGCACTACTGGCATTAGGAATCTCACAGACAAGCATGTAAACTGTTTTTTGTAAGTTTAAAAGTGTGTAGATAACTGTTACGGGCAGGTACACTGCTGTAGAAGTATGTGTACTGGGGTAAACATCTGATCACTGTTCTCATGGGATGGAGTCATCATTGAACACAGGACAACTGCACATAATGCCAATTGCCTACCCCTTAGACATTGTTGCCAATCTGACCATGACCTATGTGTACAAGTGTCTGACTCAGAAACATGCTGCATGTGAACTAAGGGTCTGTCACCATGTCATCCTTACAGGTCAACTCCCATGAGAAGGCCTAGCTGTGGAGGACCATCGCCCGGAAGGTGCGCTCCGTGGGGTTAGAAAATCTGCACGTCTGTCATTGATGCAAGAGGTGGCAGGACCTTTGAAGTCCGAAGTCCAAAGTCCAGCTGGGACTGTCTCTTCCAGTCGAGAGAGGTGGACTCTGAACTCTGACCCCCCACATGCTCCGCATCCTAGTGGTTTTCTTCCCTGACCTGGATGGGAAGTTGAAAGCCACACAGCGGCAAAGAGGGGGTGAGTATGTGCCTTGTTGCACAGCTTTCTTTAAGCATGCATGTTGTAGTATCTTAGCCTGCTGGCCCTTTTACAGGTCGGAAGTCAGCCAAAACCGCTGTTCAGTTTTAAAAGATGCTTATGCACAAGGATTATTAGATGCCCGGTTATGCCCCTTTCATCAGGGACATATGAGGAAGTTATGTTCAGGGTAGTGACAGTAGTACTATGCTCATGTGATCAGCACAAATTACAACATGTGCATGGAGATAACCTTCATGAGTAATGCAATTGCTCGACATGTGTCAGCACATTGACTAATGTTTGACCTGTTCTCAGTGTGGTTTCAACAAATCTGTGAAGTATGTTATTATTGGAGCACTCAAGTGAGAAAAGCCCAAGCTATACATCCCATCAGCAGGTGACATCAATGTTGAGGCCTTGGTGAGTTTTGTTTGGTCAGTGTGCCAATGTTAGGTCCCAGCCGTGGTGATCAGTGTAATCAAATATATCCCATGGGCCAATTACAGGCATGCTAACTCTGGTCACCTGTCACACTGGCCTTTCACATGATTGTGTGGAAGATTCCATTCAATCCATTCAAAAGAGTGAGTCTATGTGTCTGGCTCTGTAACAGTGACAACACATGCCATTCACTGACAAACACATGTGGTCACTGGTAGAAACATGGCTGAAATTGTAAGGTATGATATTGGATACACATTCACAATGGTTGACATGTGTGTAAATGCTCTTGACCACTGTTCCCTTTAAGGTGCGTGAGCGCGCACCTCTCTTCCCACACACAGGACATCTCGCGAGAGAGTTCATGCCGCCGCTTTAAAAAAAGCGAGTGGCACGAAAAACGGGCACTTCCTGCATGCGGTGTGGACAGAGGAAGAGTCGGGAGTGCAGGTAAGGCTGTCTGGCTTGGGGCTTGGGGCTGTTGGCACTTGCTGTACTCTTTTGTTAGTAAAGCACGGTGCGGGGCAGATTGTGTGCTTTTGTTTAAGTATCCATGTTAATCACAGCCCTTCACGAGCTGTGATTAACATGAATACTTAAACAAAAGCACACAATCTGCCTCGCAGCCACACTTTACAAACAGAAGAGTACAGCAAGTTTATAAACAGGGCATGTGCTTTCAGAATAAATTGAAAGTACACGCTGTGTTTTTAAACTTGCTGTACTCTTTTTTTAGTAAAGCGCGGTGCGGGGCAGATTGTGTGCCTTTGTTTAAGTTTTCATGTTAATTGCAGCCCGTTCAAGAGCATCATGCATAGCTCAAAAGGACTCCATTGTCAGTCATGCACAAATGACAACCTACACACAAATCATATGCTCAACTACGATTGATGTGTGGTTGTAACTATGAACTAGAGCTGAACTAGGAGTGCTGTTATGTCTGTTGGATTGCCCTGTGCTACATGTGGTTAGCCGAGTGGAATGTGAGTGCACAAAAGTGTTTTGGGCCCATCTGCTGTGAAGATGCTACAGGAGCAGTGTCAGATCCATGCTCTTAGTTGCCAAACAGGGGAGGAGGTGGATTTTGGAACGTGAGGCCAAGCTGCAGATGTGTTTTGCAAGATTAATGATGCATGGGTTGAGCTAGCTTAAACAAGGGTAGAGGTGAGAGAGACTAGTGTTTCCAATTTGGAAATGGAGTCGAGACTCATACGTAATGGGGGCAGGACAAATTTAGAGATTGTCAGAGAGTGTAAGGTAGAAGTTCGGTTCATAGGCAGTTCTAGTGTAGGAGACGTGAAGTATCCACATTGTTCCAATGTGAGTGGTTTTAAATGCAGGGGTGCGAATCAGAGTATGTGAGCTTGTAAGACTGGTTAAATCCTGTGCAAAGTATCCTAGGAATAAGTAGATGTGATAGGGGTATAACTGGTTAGACAAGGTTGGATTCTGGCAGGAGATGAGAGCTGTAGTCTGTGGCACTACAGTGAGAGATGACTGTAACAGGGCTGTTTCAATGAGTGAGGATAGTTGTTAATGTGCATAAGTCAATGGAGGTATGGAGCATGGAAGCCATATGTGGATGTGACAGGGCCACAGTAAGAAAAGGTTAAACATGTCATTTGTAACAAAGTTGATAAGTGTATGTAAAGGGTATACACCGGTTGTGCAATTTAGGGTGCTGGATGGTGAAATGTGAGGTGTTGTCCAGTTGATGTATGTTGTGTTTGAATCTGTGGATGCATTTGTTTTAGAAATGCCTATCTGTAGAACTTAAGCAGTGTAGGGTGGGTGTATGGTGATATGCGAATGACTGAGGAAATATGCATTGAGCGGTGTAAGTGTCTTGCTGAGAGATGTGGTGATGTGTTAAGTTAGCATGTCAGAGTGGGCTTTGATGCTGCACGTTGTGATATGAGTGCAGTCCAAGACATTACTGAGGGTGCAACTGGTCATGAGAGTGATCCATGTGACATGTTATGTTTGATGTCTGATGAGGAGGTGATGAGTACAGTACATTGTGTACATGTCATGTCTGTGAGTGGTGTTGTGTACATAGTGATGAAAATTGTTGGTGTGAATGTAAGAAAGGCAGTGCCAGGATGAGTTTGTGAGAGTCAGGATGGAAGAGTTAGAGTACAAGGCTGGAACTTGGAGGGCAGACATGGTTTTCCGGATGGCTGCACCAGAAGGGGATCATGACGAGCTTGTGTATATAGGATATTTTGAGAGATGAGCATGTACTTTGAGGTGGATGTGAGAGGGGTCATAGCTGCACAAGTAGAGTTCATGCAGGCCATGAGATAGTGTTGAAATGTACATATGTGTAGATTATGTGTACGTAAGTTGGCAAAAACAGTTGCCAGAGGAAATATGAAGATGTAGTATGTGTTTGCTGCAGCTTTCTGTCTGCCAATGAATTGTCATGACTGATTGTTTTAATGGCTGCTTTGAGTACACTGGTATACGCAAAACCTATTGGCATCACAGGACAAGTTGCCTCCACCTAGCCTTGCCTTGTCTGAGTTGTGTGTGGGTATAAGTGGTGAGTTACCCTTTTTAGGTAGTTGTTGTCACTGATTGGTCATTCTTGCCATTGGATAATGCCCTCGGATGGATTGCTTATACTGAAATGTCTGATGCCGGAACTTTGGAGGGCAGTCCATTGCTTAGAGGGCTATAGCCCCCTCAAGTGAAAAGTCAAGGATGAGTGTTGTTGTGCCACCTGGGGTCAGACTACTCCAGAAACGCATCCCCACACTTTCAAGTAGACTACACACGCATGGGTATTAATGGCATTCTTTTTTTGTGTTGAAATTTTTTATTAAGTTTTCGCAATAAGAGAAAAGAAAAAATAAGTACATCAATAGAACAATAATAAACATCATCAGATTCTAAATAAGTAGATGGATAGTTCTGTAGGAATAAATAACAGTATTAAATATATGACATTTGCTAATAAAGAAAAACAAATAAATATAGAAGGTATAAATAATCATATGTTACATATAGATATATTTGCATAAATAACTAGAGAATTAAATAGATAGAAGGGGAAGGAAAGAGGAAATATAGGTGGAATAAGAAGTAGCGCATATGAAAGAGATATAAATAAGAAATTCATATATTATGTATTATTGACTGAATAAATGTAATAATAATCAATACGTAATACATTAGATCATCCAAATAATCTTGATATAGCATGTTGTCATATAAAATGACCATATTATAAAAATTGTAAGATCAGCATTGTTAAATAAACTGGATATAATGGGGCGAATTAAAAATAGTGTAAGTTAGAATAAAAGGAAAATAACGTAAGGTGTAATAGGGTGGTGTGGAAGGTGGAGCCAGGGTATTTAGGGACAAGGAAGAAGAAAAGGGGAGGATAGGAGAAGATAGTAAAATACAGAGTCATTTCCCCTAATTTGTTGCAATGATAGTGGCAGGAATATTATTAATATCGTCATCTTTCGATTTTAGGAAGGGTGACCAAATCTGGAGAAATATGTCAGTTTGATCAAGTAAGTTATAAATTACTCGTTCATGTGATGCCGTTTGTATCATGGCTACCAACCATTCTTCTTGTGATGGTGGGGATGATGATTTCCAGTGGCGTAGTATACATATTTTAGCTGTAGCCAGTGCAGTATGAAAAAGGCGGTGTTGAGGTTTGGAAAGTTTCGGGGAGTTTCTTAAATCATGTAAAAGGATGTTGGAAGGTGTGAGTGGAAGACATATGGGCATTGTGGAGCATAAAACTTTGCCTACATAATTCCAGAAAGATTATATATTTGGGCATTCACAGATAATATGAGTTGTATCGCACCCAGAATTGGAGCATCTCCAACAATTAGCATGAGAAAGAAGGCCAGCTTTGTGTAATTTCACTGGTGACCAATGCCAATCATGAAGAATTTTAAATAAACAGAATTTAAGTCTTGCTTCGCGAGTTCCTTTGTGTAAATTCTCCAATATCTGTTCCCATTCATCATCTGTGTATGAATTTGATAAACGGCTCTGCCATTTAAAGTGAAGGTTTTGAGAGAGGTGTTACGAGAAGAGGTGTAGTGTAAGAGTTTTATAAAGACCAGATGTCACTCCTTTATGTTTCCCCCATGTGTTTAGATATGATAATATTGGTGAGTGGTGGATTATCCAGGGTGACGGTCCCAATTGTTTTTTTAAACACTGTTGAAGTTGAAGGTATTTAAAAGATTGTTGTGTGGGGATATTAAATTCCTGTTTTAATTGTGTAAATGATTTAAAGTCGCCATTATGGAGAAGTTGATCTGGAGTGTGAATGCCTGCTTTTTCCCATAAGGGTCAGGATAACGTACGACCATTAATGTGTATGCCTGTATTATTCCATAAGGGTGCCTTGTTATGAATTCGTGGATTTGAACCTAGTAAACGATGTGCTCGTTGCCAAGATTTATGCATAGCTGATAAAATCGGATTTCTGGGGTCAAGGCGACTAGTCCCGCTCCCATATAGAAGGGAGAGACCTGTATCCGTGGATAGAAGGTGTCATTCTATGTGAACCCATTATGGAACATCAATGATTCCTGGTAGTAAATAGGATATTTGAGACAAATGTAACGCAAGGGCATAATGTTCAATCGACAGGAGGCTGATTCCTCCATATGAGGGATGAGATTTTAGTTTTGCCACAGCAAGGTGAGGCTTAGCCGAGCCCCATATGAAGGTTTTAATCTTAGAGTCTATTAATCTAAGCATGGATAAGGGGATCTGAAGAGGAAGCATACCTAGAATGTACATGAAACGCGGAAGAGTAACTATTTTAACAGCTTGGACCCGACCCCAAAGAGAAAGCCCTAAGATTTTCCATTTTTCAAAATCACGCTGCATTTGAGAGATCAAAGGACTTAGATTATCTATAACCATGCCTTCCAAAACTTTGTTCACTAAAACTCCTAAATATTTAAGGCATGAAGATTGCCAATGAAAGGGAAATCCTTGTTTAGCTGCCTTTGTCGTTCCATCAGAAATGGGTAGTGCCTCACTCTTATCCCAATTAATTTTATAACCTGAAAAGGAAGAAAAATCATTTATAATTTGAAGAAGAGACGGTATATAACAGGGAAGATTGGTGAGGGTAAGTAGAATGTCATCTGCATCTAGATAGAGCTTAGAATTTCCCATTGGAAGGTGTATGCCTGTGCTTTCATCTGATTGACGTATTGTGGCTGCTAAGGGTTCAATAGCTAAGAAAAAAAGAAGTGGGGATAAAGGGCATCCTTGACGCGTTCCTCTACGAATCGGGAATGATTCAGACAGAAAACCACCACAATTTACTTGAGCAGGTGGATTATCATATAATAAACAAACTTTGGCTATGAATTGGTCTCCTAATCCAAATCGGTCCATTACTTTAAAAAGGTATCCCCATTCTATGCGATCAAACGCTTTTTCTGCATCGAGTGAAAGTGCCAATGCATCATTTGGAAGAGACTTAGCAGACCATAGAGTATGGGCTAATGTACGAAGATGATTCTGAGAAGATCGACCTGGAACAAATCCTACTTGAGTTTGGTGTATCAAGGAAGATAGAACTTTACAAAGACTGGACGCTAAAATACTGGCCAGTAATTTAATATCACAATTCAATAATGAAATGGGACGATAACTACTACATAACAAGGGGTCTTTACAGGGTTTAGGCAGTACAGCAATGAGTGCTTTGTTAGAAAGAGGTCCTAATGAGGATACACTATCTGCTTCTTGGAATGCAGTGTGCAATGTATCAATAATATTTTGCCCTGTCCATCAATAAAATTCAGCTGGAAATCCATCTTCTCCAGGAGCCTTATGGTAAGGCAGATTAGCTATTGCACGGGATATCTCATCTTTACTGATTTCACCTTCAAGGAGAGCTCTACCTTCGTCAAAAAGACGGGGAAGATCTACATTTGTAAGAAAAGTGGACATCTTATCCAAATCTACTTGAGCACCTGGAGTGTAAAGGGATTGGTAAAAAGAGGCAAATTCATTTACTATGTCTTGGGGTCGCATGAGTACATTACCTTTTGCTGTTCTAATGGCTGGAATGGCCATAGCCGCTTCCCTTTGGCGTAATTGTGCAGCTAGTAATCTCCCTGCCTTTTCCCCCTGTTCATAATGCCTTCCTTTCATTCTCTGCAAAGCATATTCGGCTTTAGATGTAAAAATGCTATCTAATGCCATGCGGGCTTGTTCAAGTAACTTACGATTCTGCAAAGTTGGACTTGTTGTATATAGACGGGTATAAGATTGAATGTCATGCTCTAGTTCTTTTTGTCGTGCAGCATTCTGTTTATTAACAAGTGCCGCATCCCGCATTAACTGGCCCCTGACGGTGGCTTTAGCTGCAGCCCATATTATCCTGCCGGAGGTCACAGATCCCCGATTAGAGGAAAGATATTCTTGGAGATGTGATTGTAACTGGGATTTACCCTTGGGAGTCTTATGTCTTTGAATGTTCATGCGCCAAGGCTTGTGCCCTGGTCTAGAAAGTCCTAGTTCCAGGGATGAAAGGACCGGAGAATGATCGGATAGTGCAGTCTCCAAAATGCGAGATTCTGTAACTAATTGAACCACTTTCTGTGATGTTAAAAAATAATCCAATCGAGAAAAAGTGCCATGGGTGGAAGAAAAGAATGTATACTCTGCTTCTGTTGGATGGCTAAGACGCCAGTGATCAACTAGCCCATTGTCCATTATTATGTCACCCATTAGAGCTCTATCTGCAGCATTTCCCTTGTCTAATGCACCTGTTTTATCCAAAATCGGATCTCTTGCTAGATTCCAATCACCACCAATGATGTACTGTGAGGCATCTATTTCTGTTAGTAAACGGTTCAGCTGAAGAAGGAATGATTTTTAATCCTGTCGGAGCATAAACTGACACCACAAAAATGGGAGCATTTCCTATGCGTAACTTGGCAAACACATAATGTCCATCTGGATCCGTCTATGTTTTTGACACTGTGACTGGAAGGGATTTGCGGATAAGAATTGCTACTCCACATTTTCGAATAGGACCTGTATCTGTGGATTCACCCGTATGAACACTGCTATGGATCACTTTCCCCACCCAGTCTCTGCATAGTTTATCGGATTCAAGTGTATCTAAATGAGTTTCCTGTAATAATGCCACATCCACGTGCTTTGATTGGAGATAGGAGAGTACCTTCTTCCTTTTAATGTAATGTGTGAGACCGTGGACATTCCATGTCAATGCACATAAAGGGTGAGTGTTCATCATGCTGAAAAAATGTCAAGGAATAAAATAAAATAAAACAATGCCCAATGCCTTATTCAAGTTTAAAAGGATAGAAGATTGGGAAAGATATAGAACGATAAGAAGAGAAATAAAAAGAGAAAGGTACCCTGGCTCACTACAAAAACATCAAAGTCCGGTTAAGCAACTACTGTCGAAAATATTATAATAGAAGATTTAAGTGAATAATATATTGAAGGCAAAGTGGTATATTATTTAGAAGAAGAGAAGTACAATAAAAGGGAGATAAAAGGGAATTAAAATGAAAAGTATAAAGTGTAGATTGCTTATGTAGAAATACTAGAAGTCCTAAACTGTTGACCGCGGGTCTGGGCTCACTAGAGCATCGCCGCAAGGGAGGACCCGATCAGAGATAATGAAGTAATAGGTAGGGTGTGCAAAGGAATAGTGTTAGATAGATATGACTCAGAAAGTGATATCAGATGTATATGCTGATAACAGGATAGAACATAATATGACGTGAAATGGATTAGGATGGTATCCTATGATAACACATTAATCATATTTAGAAGTACAAAATAAGACATCATATAGATTATAGAGGATAAAAAAAATGATAAAAATTCTAAATACATTAGATATATTGCAGCAATTAATACTTTTATAAACTGAGCTTAAGCAATATATATTATATGCATAAATAGATGTGTATAAATACAGGAATTTCATTAAACGTAGTGAATAAGAGTCATGAAAGATAAAACATTAAAAATATTAAATAGGATAAAATAATCTACTAAAGTATACTATAATCTGGAATAATATAATATAGTATAACATAAAGAAGATGATACTCAACTAAACAGAATTTGGAGCATCATTTCTTGTGATATCATGCAATTTGTTCTTAATACTTATACTAATGATAATAAACCAAAAACATATTTAAGGCCTTCTTTAACAAAAGCAGTTAAAATAACTGCAGTGATTAACAGTAGATTTGAGTAACATCATAGTCAGTCCGCATCTGAGGTGGATTTGAGAGGTGACCGAGATTTGTCTCTGTGTGGTTCTTGTGTAAAGGTAGAAACAGTTTATAGAGCTGAATTTTTGTCTTCTTGAGAGCGGTTAGGTCTTTCCAAATCTCTGCCGCGGTGTCTTGAATTGCTAAGATTACGTCTTCTGTTGTCTGGCAACTGTTGAGAAAGGTTAAGAGTTGGCTGGATTTGATCTTTTTGTGTATGTTGTACCTCCATATCTTGTGGTTTCATGCTTTACAAAAAGTTCTGTAAGTCTTCTGGATCATAAAAATCTTTTGAGTCTCCATTCTTGGTGATGCGAAAACGTGCGGGTTTCAAATAGTCCATACTTGATATCTAGATGTCAAAGTTGAGGTCTCATGGAGAGAAATGCTTTTTGCTGTTCATTTGTTTCCTTAGAGAGGTCAGCTGCCATGTGAATAAGATGTCCATCATATGAAAAAGAGCCGGAAATCCAAAGAAGCGGGCGTTATCCCTTCTGCTTCGGTCTTCTAAATCCACAATTTTGCTACGAAGGAATAGGAGATCCTGGTCCCTACCTTGTAATGAGTCGAAACGGCTTTCCATCACCATTATTCGTGAGTCTAGTCCTTCAACTCTAGTGTTAAAACCTGCAATGTCTGCCCTAATTGCCTTGGTCTCTTCAGCCAAAGATGTTATAGTGACATCCACACCTTCCAATCATCAGCTGACACTTGAGATTTCATGTAATATGCGTTCCATGGTCTCTGTTGGTATGGAATCAGTGGCAGTAGGTAAGACCTGGGGCTGGTTAGTTGTAGCAGAGATGCTTCCCTTTACAGGCATATTATTAGATTGTTTAAGAACATCTGTAAAGAGAAGTTGTTTAGGGGGTTTGTTTCCGTGCTTATTGCCAGACATTCGCCCTTAACTTTTGGTGAATGTGCTGAGGTAATATAAAGTTGAACTCCCGCGTCTTAATGTTGCTGTGAGTAGTTGTATTTATACTCCTTGACAGATTTGTTGAACTTGGTGGAGCTATTGACGTGATGATATATATGCACAAAGTAAGAAAGATGTCTATTGTAGAGAGTTTTCCAATGTTTTCTTAAGTTGTTTAATTGAAGTGATAGCCCTTCCGGTAATACTTGTATAAATGCTGGCACCACTGCAAAAGCTGCTAATAGATCAATAAAGAAGATATTTATTAGTTTATGAAAAATAGTTGATCAGGCAAAAGGTTCTGATAATGTCAGTGTGATGAAAAACTGCGCAGCTATTATATGCGAGTTAATCTCACAAAGTTGACTTTAGTAGCCTGTTTACAATTTATCCTGCCATTCAGGTGGATATAGAAAGAAGAAATCTCATGAGAGAGACCGCTATGCTTCAAATTTGTCACCTCAGAAATAATCCCAGGAAAAATGTGTACATATTAAGCGATGAGAAAGTTATTAATTAAATCGTTGCTTACTTCCTCTTGCAGTCCCATGCACTGTATTGAGACATATGAGCCGTTTTGCAAAAGCGCGGGACTTTGTAAAGAGCGTGAGGTAAGTTTAAAAAAAAAATTTAAAAAAATTGTGAGGCTTAGTGACAGGTTGTAAGTATTCCTGTCATATATTCACCAAGCTCCGAATTTGCCGTTGAAATAGCGTTGCGGAGTTAGACGCAGGAGGCGCGGCCTCGGCAGTGACAAGAGGCGTGGCCACAGCAAACGGGAGAAGCGAGGGACGTAAGGCGGACCGAGGCCTATGAGGGCTCCACGCCATCACCGAATTAAGGTGAGGCCGGTCATTGTTTTTTGTCGGAAAACCGACCAAACTTGCCTGTACGTCTTTATGTTGCAGGAAATGGCGAAAGCTGACCCCCTTGCATGGAAAGAAGAGCGCCGCTCCCTTCAGGGGTCCGTCCCGCGGCGGAGCTCTCTCATCAGGCGGCCATGTTCCTTGGTGGCCAGACCACGCCCCTATTAATGGCATTCTGACTTTAAATGTTAAATGTCTGAGGTATGGGGACACCAAGGGAGATGGACTCATTGTGATGATATCTCTGGTTGTGCTAATGAAAACACATTCCACTATAAGCAAACACACATGTGACACTGGAACATTACACCAAGTTCCATTATTGTTTGCATTGTCAATATTTTTGAACCTCTAATCTGGTTTGGCAAGGGTAGCCCTAGTGTGTGTCCATAAGGGCTCCCATTTTGCCCATTAAACACTGCCCTAGAGCCTGAGGGCAATATGTCTTTGTTGAAGGTCTCCTTGACGTTTTCATAGATTTTGAGACAGTGTTTCAGTGTCAAATGTAGACAAAGCAGACTTCATTCTGCACATATCCCTCATCCTCACAAGATGTACCCATATCCCCTGGCTTGAGGATTGCTATGTCGATTGTGTTTGGGAGCCACAGATTGAGCCACCCCCCTGACATCCTCACCAGTACTGGCAGCTAATCTTACACAATGAGCTGTGCACTAGATCCTCCAACACTGTTGGTGGATCCTACATCCTGAGACTCATGCATACTCCTACTACTCTGCAGGACACAGTCTGCACATTCAAAATGGGGTTATTATTTTGCGGCACACACTACAGCCTGAAGAGCTAGATGCCAACTTGCTGTGAATGACATTCTCCGAAGCTGACCCTGGACACATACAGATTGGGTGTTGTGTGCAGCGCCCCCAGTCCACACATGGTGACAGGATCCTACATTGTTGTTGGCCCACGATTCTTTCAAATCCAGATGGATTTCATCTACAAATATTTCAATGACGACTGTGACACAACCACTTCTATGTTGTTGTAGTGGGAGCCACTGAAATCAGTACTGAGTGGCTGGGTCTGTGGACTTGTGTGTTGTCGGGGCCAATATCCTCTGGGCTGTACTATACACAGAGGCATCACAATGTCATACTTTTGTGAGTGCATTGGAGTTCTGTTGCCCTGCGATGTTTCAGTGTGTGTTGTGGTGGACTCATGCATTCACTTTGTGATACATACATATATGTGGTTATGGCCATTCCTGTTCCAGCGTCAAATGTGTGTTGCTCCTAGTATTTAGCAGGCTAACTCTACCTACCTGATGATGAAATTCCCTCATTGGACATACACAACACGCTATGTAACCATGGTCAGATTGGGATCATAATGATGCTCGGGCACTCTGATAGTAATTGGCACACATTCCATGATTATCTCTTTCATCGTAGCCTCTGTGCTTTTACCTGGCAAGGGAGGTTTCAAAAAGCACACTGCTGCTGATCAAGGGGGTAGAGGGTAGGTTAGGCTGGCCAAATGAGACTTGCCTCCCTGCAAGGCCTCTACAGACAAAGCAATCTCTCTAGACCTGCCATGACCTGAAAGTGATGGGTGGGTGGGGAGATGACACTGCTTCTGGCAAGGCACGCGAGGCAGGGCGCCCAGGTGAGTATGCTCCAAAGGCTGTCCCTCAGCCTCAATTTACAGCACATCTGGTGAGCGGACAATATACTGGAGCCACACTGCAGTGGCCTGGTGGGGACTGGGGAAGTGAGTCAGTCTCTTGGTGTGGTTTACAAAGGCCCCAAAACCGTGGCCCACAGGTGACTCTGGTGCACCAGCCCATCGACCAATGCCCAATTGCCCGCATAGCCAATCCAAGCCTATACACAACACTTTCTGATCAAACTCAACACACATAGGGGTCTATGGGCTTCAGCCCCCCCGTTGTGTCTGTCAGCCCAGGCTGAGACAACTTCCCTACACACACATACAGTCCTTGAGCTGCTGTGGGTGGCTGATCTGTCGTGTCTGTGCATCAGCACCCGAGTATTTCACAGGTTTTTAAGGGACCATTTACTAGATGATGAGGCTTTGTTTGTTTTTCAACAGTCCCTAGAGCATCAGCATCTCCACTCTGCACATTCCTTAAAGTTGCCAGTTACTTTTGCTGCCAGTGTGAGAATGCATCTCCTGTAAAGTGACCTTTGGCTTTGTTTTTTGGGAATTTTCTGCAGCTTGTGCTCCAACCGTAGGTATTGAGGCACTTTGCATGAGCACCAGTTACATTGTTCAAGTACACATTGTTGGGAGTGTCAGCCCCCCAAATCCTCCAATTGGCTCAACATTGCTGGGAGTGTTGGCCCCCCAAATCACTGAATTGGCTCTAAATTGCTGGGGGTATTTGCCCCCCAACCCCCAAATCGGGTCTACATTGCTTGGGGTATTGGCCCCCAACCCCCATATTGGCTCTACATTGCTGAGGGTATTAGCCCCCTCTACGTAAATTGGCTCTTTATTGCTGGGGGTATTAGCCCCCCACCCCCCAAATTGGTTCTCTATTGCTGGGGGTATTAGCCCCCACCTCCCAAATTGGCTCTACATTGCTGGGAGTTCTGGCCCCCACCCCCCCCAATTTGACAGTACATTGCTGGAAGTATTTTCCCCCCTAAATTTGGATGTAGTTGCGCCCCTGCTTTCTCTTATATTGTCTATCGTGGGATAGTTGTGTTATTGTGTAGGGGTAGGTGTCTAACTTACCGTCTGCGACGTCCGCGTTGGTTGGGGTTGTAGTATTCATCGTAGATGTAAAGTATAGGGATGACATGCGCGATGGGATGCATAGCTACACAGTCTCTGTCGCAGGAATCTTGTTGTGGCGCTATTCGGAACTGAAATA
The DNA here is from genome assembly GCA_963921515.1 of Calotriton arnoldi. Taxonomy (NCBI): domain Eukaryota; kingdom Metazoa; phylum Chordata; class Amphibia; order Caudata; family Salamandridae; genus Calotriton; species Calotriton arnoldi. Next base: position 1,045,661 of record CAWUFW010001115.1, read on the forward strand.
CTCCCCTTCCGGATGCTCTGACGTGTTGGTTAGGCCTACCGATTCGGCACATAGGAAGTACGCATCGTACTTGGGAGGTGGGATTCAGACTCTGGAGTGCATCCAAACAACTCCATTCTGCAGTATGGAAGGGGTAGGGCGTGGTGATCTATTTTGTAAACCTGAATCCATTGTCAAGAAGGATGTGGAATTAATCAGGGTAGCCTTCTTGACCTCAAGGAAAGTGGACAGGGAAGCGCAGGAGATGCTGAAACCCAGCGTTCGTATTTTTTTAATGCTTAGAACAACCCCGACAACGGAACCTTATCTTATGGGGTTTCTATCAACACACAAGAAGTTTTTATTAACTAGGTTTCGGATGAACCTGCTTCATCTTGTGTTAGCCAGGCCTAAGGGATACACCAGAGGTCAAGTGCTAGCTCCCTGCGGCTGCGACGGACAGTCTCCGCAGGATTTGCTGCATTTTATGTTTCTATGTAAGCTGTATGAAACCCCCCGAAGGCATTTTCTGGTTCCTATTTTAAAAAGAACGAATTTTAGACATGCCCGTCCTGCCCTTATGTATCTTCAACTGCTGAAAGAGGACTGCATCATTTTTATAGTAGGGTTTTTAAAAGCTTCTGTGAAATCTAGGGCCTGTATGGATGTGTAGACATTGGATGATTTAGGTATGTTTTATTGATTTAGTTGTTCTAGCTCGCGGTATAAGGTAAATACATTTGGAATTCATGCTTTTTGGCACTTTGCACTTTAAAGCCTCGAATAAATTTGGGCGGGTGGGTAGTGGGCTTTTATCTATAAATTGTGTAAGAGATTCTGACTTCTTAATTATGTTTTAATGTATTAATGTTTTTATGTACCTGTATCCGTGTAACTTTTATGGTTTTCTGATGTAAAACCGAATAAAGTTTATTTGATTTGTTTGTTTAACTCCATTCTGCATTTCCGGAGGCTTCTTGTTAGGAAAATCCAGTCGGATTCGGAGTAACCGAGTCGTTCAGTAAGTAAAGGGTTTTGGGCATCGTAATGCATTGTTTGGGAAAACCGGATCCCAGTACGAGACAGTCAGAAGGTCCGACTCCGGAAGGCTCTAGGATGGCCTTCTGGACGAGATCATAATCGGTCCCAAAGAGTCCAAGCCGGACTCCAACTCCCCAGGAAGCAGACACCAATAAAGGGACATTGAGACCCCTTAGAGCAATTTCATGAGTGGCCCAACTATCTTAGAATTGCCTCTGCAACCTGTCTGCCCCTGACCGTGAGGACCATCGTGATGCACAACGCTTGCCTGCCCTATCTGCTCTGCACCTAGCCCACCCAGCCTGAGTAACGACAAACCAGCTGTGCTCCTGTGGTCCTGAGGCCCTTGCAACCTGCTCCCCTGACATACCTTTAAGTCCTACTGCATAGTGAGGTTTCAGGTGGCCCCCTTCTTCGTAGCGCGCCTGTTACCAATGATATCAGTACCCTGTTCCTTGCTGAATCTGGGACGCTTCCGATCTTCTGCTGCTGGAACATTGGACCTGGCCTTGCTACTTAACCAAATCCAAAAGGTGAACTTTGAGATCCTACTTTATGATTTTATATGCTGTTTCCTATTTTCTCCCATGGACATCTATTGGGCTTAATTGCGCACAACAATGACTTCTTTTGCAAACTTCAAAAATTCATAGCATAAAAAGTTCTTGGTCAGAAAAATTACATAAAAATCGATGTTATTTTTATAAATTGATCTTGGATATATTCTTGAGTGTGTGTCTCATGTATTGCCTCTGTGAGTACAACAAAGGCTTAGCACTACCCTCTGATAAGCCTCACTGCTCGCCCACGCTACCACAAAAGTGAGCATTAGTATTATCTACTTTTGCCTCTGTAAACCAATAAGGGAACCACTGGACTCTCTGCACAGTATACTTCATTTTAGTACACTATATGGAGAGACAGCAACCTACATATAGATTCCAAGATGTTATCCTTTGCTCACCCATTATCATTTAGACACTCTTCTGAATTGTGTTAACTTGAGTGAGGAATGTGACTACACAGGTGGGGGAAAGGCAAATTGGATTGAGAAGAAAGATAAAAGAAAAGCAATGTATTCAGATATCATCTATGGTTTCCCTTAGAAATTAGCGCCAATCCATTAGTCTTAAAGGGTAATCCCACTAATGGAAAGCACAGTATCACTGAGTCCTGAGATTTGAAAATCATGTATAGTTACTTTCTTTTGCTGCAATAACCTAATATTTCAGGGAGCTCTAGAGAGGAACTGCGTAATTCTCAAACACGGCTAAGATTAAATATGATTTTAAGATGAATAAATGTTACTTATGTTTCCATAAACACTTTCTTTCCCTCCCACACTACCTGAATCATGCACAGGAGAAGAACCAAATTGTCAGGCTTTCACTAGAGAAAACAAAGACAATCAATCACTCACATACTTGGCATCACATACAATATTTCAGGGAAATCACAATAAAACTGAAAAGAAAGATTACTTTAATGTTTGGAAGTGCTTATTGAGAACCAAGCACTGCTCCAAGTCCATATAAATGTCTTAAATCCACAGCAACTTAGAATTCAAAACGGATCCTCCCAAAAAAGAAAAGAAACTACTTAGCAGCACCTGAGAAATCCAAGTGAGAAGCCAAAGAAATCCGAAGAAATAGAACATAAATCAAGACAGGCTGACATGCAAATCTTTTGTCCAAAATGAAGAATGAGTCCAGATGACAAGCATGTGCTCTCTGGCTTTACATCTTTTTCACTGGTGCCTGATGTCTGCAAGAGGAGTTTCTTGTGAGAGTATGTGATGAACACTCTCTTCACATTTGGTGGAAAATATGTTGCAGAGGAAGGTAAGTTTATCACACTTGTTGGGAAATCTTATGGACTGAAAGTCCCTCAGCATCAGAACCAAGGTGACAAATGCTAGCCCCATTTACATAGAACTCACTTTCACATTTCACCCACCATGTAGGTACCCTAATTCTACTCCTATTCCTCTCTATTTCCCAAGTGTAACTCCTGTCTTCTTTTCATCATCTCCCAATGAGAAAACCGGATGACAGGTTGGTTCTACCACACTGCACAATCCCCTCCCCCCAATCCCCTCATAACCTCACAGGTGTCATCTGTGAATATGAAGAAAAACAAGGTGACATGGACAAGACCTGCCCTCTGGGAGGATGAGTTTTTGAACAACAGTGCTGTCTATGAGGTGAGATCCATGAAATGGGATTAACGAGGAACAATAATAACCACCAAGGCATTCAGAGGTTGATGGAAAGACAAAACTGAAGTTTGGAGAACCTATTTGAATTGCACTGGGACCAACATAATGCAAGGCAACTGGCTGAGGTCATACAGATTATACAGACCCTTGCTTACCAGGTGCATCTCAAGCAGCTCGGCCAAGTATGTGCCTCAAACAACTGGTAGTCAACAAACACCTGGAAAGTCCACCAATCAACATGATCCCAATGCATAACCTGAAGCAGACCTCACTTTAGGCATAGCTGGGGATGTGTGTTATACTCCATGGGTATAAACAGCAGGCATCACTGCTATAACAAATCTAATCATTCACTCCCCCATCTTCACACATCAACAACCTACATGTTTGTCAATTCATACCACCACTGCAAATGTGTGTGGATATCTTTCCTGAACTCACTTGAGAAATAAGCATCTTTTTTCTTTCTTTCTTTACTGTGTGTCTTCTCATATGTACTTGTTTCTAAACATGGGAGTATTTTACAACCTTAATGTAATGTGTGGACCTGTCTTGGTTAAGATGGCTCCAATTACTCACACATAGACACACTGTTATATCAGTAATGATGGCAGTAAGATCTGTCGGCCTGACTCAGAGGTTTGTCTAATAAAACAGATGAGAGATGTATGCCCAACAGTTTTTTTCACATGCAACAGTTGCTAACTAAAAGTGTACATATTTTGCATCAGACCTATGTATAATTTCCACATTATTTAAGTGAAATGCATATCATGAACTGACAGTGTATGGTCAGTGTCTAACTTGACTTATCATGGCATGGAAATTCTTCTTACGTCATTTTTGTACAACATACTGGCAAAGAGCTCTCATAAGGACCCTAGCGTAATTTTGCATAATTTCCCCCAAATTTTGCTTAAGTATGCAAAGCAAATGAAGCACATTTTGCACATCCCTGAAGCAGACATGAAAATGAAACACAATTAAGCATGCATGCCATGTCATGTCCTTCATAAGTTTATTGCTACATTCACTGCCCACTTTTATGGCAGGTACTAACTTTTATGACAAATACTAACATCATGTTAACATTCCTCTAAGTACATACTCAAAAACTCACTCACTGAGCGAAATGGGTACCTTCCAAGTTCTTACATAAAATATTTCCTGTGTTACTCAAAAGAAGGATAATAATTCTCCAACACCATCACTCTTGCTACTCCCTTAACTGGTTGGATCATTCACACCATATGTTTTATTGCATCACAATTCTAATGCCAGGAAATGGGTCAAGCCAAACCCATGATTATCTGGAGAAGGTCCCTCAAGTACATTATGTTACCATAATGCTCAGTAAACCTCAAGTCCACAACTCTTACATCCCTTTCTCTACAGAACCTGCATTGAATCCTCTCATAACATTATAAAACAAACCTGGCCCTGTAATGTGCCTCATACTACAAAGAGAATTAAACAAAAGCAAAAGAAAAAGCTACCAGAAAACTTAGAAAACCATGGAGGAAGTCAAAAGTTACAGCACTGATATAGGCTCTAAAAACTCACACAAAGAACTCATACAATGTGCAAAGGAAAATACTTTCAGAATAAGATCAATGAAGCTACTAACCAGCCAAGATCTTTCTCACAAATACTATGCCACCCCAACACACCAGCAAACGCCAAGCTCTCCTGAATTTGCTAACAATATAGCTAACTTTTCTCAAATAGTTTGAAATACTTTATTTCGGCCGAAGGCCATAAAAGTTTCATAACAATACAAAACATTCACGATATGATCTAAAATGCATTAAGCAATATATATAAAATATTCTCAGTAAAATAATCGTCAATTTTTGGATAAAACAAGTAAACCGGCCACTAAGCAATCCATTACATCCACCCCGATGTGTACACTTTTTAAAATTAAATAAAACTTCATATTGTACAATTAAAATTGCTGGTTGTTTTGTACAATTCAAGTACTTTCCCAATTGTGGGTGCGTTGTTCATTACAACATCACAGCTTTAGCCCCAATTCACTTCTCATTAGTCCTACTACAAACAAGTATCGAGATATTACGTGCGTTGCGGTGCTAGTTATTAGCACCCTCAGTGCCTCTTGGTGCTTCCTAAATCCCAGTATATTGCACAACGGTCGGATCCCTTTCCTCCTAGCCCAGGCATATGCTGGACAGAAGAATAGGATGGGTGCTGTGTTTTCAGTGGACCCTAAAGTGCGTGTAGTGCATAAAGTGCAGGAACGATCTCACTTTTCCCCCCAGTTTGCTGTATAGCTCTTGGTCTGTAGGGTGTTGTACCTTAGCTGCAGATACAGAATTCTTGCTACGTACGGTTGTACATTATCGAGAAATTCTTCAAAACTCGGGTTCGGTTTAATAGTAAGGAATTGAGTTGTTAGCCTTCCCGATCTTGGATCGCAATGGAGTGCGTTCAAGATATGTAGCCAGTAAGTTCTCTTCAGTACGTCTTTGCAGCTGGATGTTAAGCTTATGGCTCTGTCCAATATAAACTGAGGCCTAACTCTATTAGCCATTTCTTTACGAATCTTAGCCAAGGAAAAGTAAAACATGTGTCAATGGCTAAGAGTTCTCTTACACCTTCTCTGTATGCCACTAATTCTGGTATTGTCCACAAGCGTATCCAATAAAGCAGTGGTCGCAATATTGCAATTTGCCCTATATGCTTCAGGTTTAGATCATGGAATATTGGGATAAGTGGTGTTGATGAGGGCAGCCCCATTAGTCTCCTCACAGACTTGTTTTCCCCATTTGTTAGTTGTTTGGTGTCACCAATGCCCCAGAGCTCTGATCCATACAATGCTGCTGCCTGGACCTTGCATTTATATAGCTCAAGGGCTGGTGTCACGGGTTTTCTTGAGGATAAGCTATACTTTTTGAGGACAGCCCCTGCTCCCTGGGCTAGCCATAATGCTGAGTGATTTACCTGCTGTTTCCATGATAATTTAGAATCAAGTAGTATACCCAAGTAAGTAAAATTAGGGGCGTGTTCTATTTTTAGGTTATTCAGCTTAAAATTATTTCTAAAACCCTTATGTGGATTTATTGCAATATACTTAGTTTTACTAGTGTTTATTTCTAGGCCTTTTACATTGCAGTATCTATTAAAATCGTTCATCAAGTTTTGTAAGCCCCTGGGTGTCAGCAAGATCAGGATGGTATCATCTGCGAACAGTAACGCCGGAACCGAATTCCCGTTCAGCTTCGGGGATCATTTTCGGTTTTTTGTAAGTGGTCAACCACGTCATTGATATAGAGCGAGAACAGGGTGGGAGCAAGTACGCATCCCTGTCTCACTCCTCTATCTATTGGGATTGGTTTCGTGAGTTCCCCATTCATGCCCCAGCGGACTCTAGCATAGTTATCATTGTGTAGCCTTTTTATCTGTACTAACAGGCTTGGAGGAACTTCCTGTTTTTTTAGTGAGTCCCACAGTAAACATCTGGGTACGAGGTCGAAGGCCGCCCTCAGATCTACAAATGCTACTTAGATATGGCCCCCCTTTACCTTGACCTATTTCCAGATGATGCATCGGAGTCTAAAGTCTTGATCCACTGTGCTTGTGCGGGATCTAAATCCTGCCTGGTACGGGGACATGATATTGTTGGTTTCTATCCATTCATCAAGCCTGTTCAATAGCTGTCGGGCATACATTTTTTGAAGCACATCTATCAGGCTAATTGGCCTGTAGTTTGCAGGTTTCTGTTTGCTACCTTTTTTGTGGATAGGGACAATTTCAGCCCCTTTCCACGTTGCCGGTACTGGTGCCCCTGCTGCTATTGTATTACTAAGTAGGTTAACATACGGGACCCAAACCTTTTTGTCATGCTTAAACAGATCTCCAGGGAGTCTGTCTAGTCCCGGTGCCGGTGCTTTTCCCTGCTTTACGGTGTCTATTGCGTGTTCAGTTTCTTTTTCCCTCGTTACTAGCAGGCTCACAGTCTTCAATAAGAGTGGACCGGAAGCTCGAGTACAAATTAGTAAAATGCTCGATCCAAGCTGCCAGATCCATAAAATACTCAGTTCTTGCTACTTGGTCTTTGCCCCCACGCAATTATTTTCCATAACTCTGCTGAATTATAGGTTTTTACTGCTTGGAGGAGATCCAACCAGCTGTTCTCCTCCCAATTCCTCTTGGCAGTGGCCAATGTTTCCCTATGAATATCCCTAGCCCTCCTTTTTGAGTCTGCATTTCCCTGTTTTAGATTCTTGAGTAGGCTTTTCTTGATTTCTCTGAAGTCCGATGTATACCAGGGATTTGTTTTTATGCCTGTCGTACAGTTGGGCTTCAGTTTCTTCCCGATGTTTTTGGTAAGAAGTGGCTCTAAGTTTGCAACTAGAAGAGTATGCATTGGTATTACTGACGTTCCGCTTGTCTCTATGTGGGCAGCCACTACCTCTGCAAATGTGTTATAGATGCTTGTCTTTAGCTCTATATCACCTGTGATCCTGGGCCATTTAATAGCTCTGCGGTTGTTCCCTATTATAGGCTGTGTGTTTTGCGGGCTAATGCCAGATAGATCATCCCTTGCGGTATAACCTGTTACTTCCAAGCAAAGTGGCCGGTGGTCACTGTCCTCTCTTGCATCTATTCTAAAACTCGATCCTACCCCAACTGTGCATACTATGCATAATGTAATCTATTCTTGACTGCGAGCTACCACATTTAAATGTGTTAAGAGAGGCTTTATCGTCCCCATTGTTAAACACTCTTCCGTTACATGCCCTCAAATGGTGTTCGATGGTAAGCTTAATTTTCTGTAATGCGCCGTTGGTGCATGATTTTGGCGGCCCAGCCTCTAGTTGGGGCAGCCCCATGGCCATATCCTCTTTCTCTGTTAGACATTCTAGGCCATTTAGTGGCTCATATGTGCAATTTAAATCCCCACATACGATCACAGTATGACTGGGATCTACGTGGTCCAGGGAACTGCCTAATAAGTCAATAATCTCAGAGTTGAGTTTTTGCCTGATTGGTCTGTTGTAAATGTTAAATAGGTACAGTTTTTCATTATTTTGAGTACTCGTGTCTAAGTATACTGCCAGTAAATCGGGCGAGTCTATAATATGGCCATTGGATCGCATACCCAAGGTTATTTTGATCCAAATTACAAGACCCCCTGAGGGTCTTCCTCTATGCGATGGAGTAGCATTCTTGTAGTATGTTTTGTATCCCAGCTTAAATGGGGGGTCAATAGCCATATCTCCTGGAAGAAACAGATATCAAAATTATCTATGTTGCTGTGCCAATCTGGATCCCCAAGTTTTTGTTTTAAGCCTGCAACATTCCAGGAGACTATAGCTATGGGTGTTTGTCCTTTTGCAAGTACTTTGTGTGTTTGAGTATTATGGTTTGTGCAGCAAAGCACGCCCTCCGACCCATCAGGGTTGCTAGAACGCTACTTGAACCTACTTCTGGTAGAGGACCATCCTCATTTGGGTGGGGCGCCTTCTGTTGGGACATGTCAATAAGGCTGGTGTCTGCATGGCAAAAAGGGAGAGGGTATGATCTGGGTGTCTGGTGAACTTCCTTCGCAAGTCAGTCATTAAAATCTAGGGAGGAACCACTAAATCTTCCATTCGATGGTGGGAGCGGAGTTGGCATGGGAGGAATCGCCTAAACTGGATAGAAGAAGAGTCGGGGGAACAGGCTCGATATTCTAGGGCAAAGAGATTTTCGGCCAAATCTGGCCCTTTTAATATCAGCTCAACGCAATCTAGTGGTTGGCCTAGTAATGTGCATTTATGCGCCTTAATGATATTGTCTCGAATTACCGAGCGACAGCCCCTAACATGGCAGATCCAATGGATCACTTTGTTAATCGGGAAGTCTTCTCCTTCAAATCCCTGCCTTTTACCAAGTTTAGGGACATTGACCATGAAGATTTTATTAGCAGATGGCAGACGAGGAGCGGCTGATTGTAGTGCATGGTTCTTACCATGATGAGATGATAGCTGCCCCTTGGGACGGATTGTAATTCCCCGAATGATTACGGGAGCCATACACACCTGCTGAATTGAGAAGGTAGGTGGCGTGGTTAACAGCAGGGTTAGAAAGTGTTTGGATGTGGGGGGCAGCAGCAGGGTGTAACTGCGGGGGCCCATGGGTAGGGGTTTTCCCTTGGCAAATGTATGCCTGATAGGGCTGAGGATGACTACTTGTGGGTTGTGTTGCAGGTTGTGTTAGGTCTCCCAATGTGTGCTTGGCAGAAAGTACAGATGGTGGACCATTATGTAATAGTGATTTAATTAATGTAGTAAGGCCATCGATCATTGCTCTCAAGGTCCCTACTTCGGCCCTTATATCGATAATAAGCTGGTGAGTAACTGAGTCCAAAAGCCCTAAATTTGGAGCGGGTGTACTCGCATCCAAGGGCTCAGACAGATGTTGGGAGCTATCTTCCTTGGGTTCGTCAGGTAGGGCCAACAGGGGAGCGAAGCTATTAGCACAGGGAATGATGGAGTCTATCTGTGGTGATTTACTACCGGGAATTTTAAGAGAATTGGGATTAAAGTTAGAGTTACAAGTAGCAGAATGACATTGGGTCCCCACTATATGGGTTGAGTCCTCCTGATTATGTACACGGACCCCCCTGGAAAGTGAAATTCTAAACATGGCTGGGACTGCAGGAGAACGACTAGGGATGGTACTAATAGATGTGGGAGAGGGTTTGCCAGTCAGAGTTAGTGAAGAAACAGGAGATTCTGGATCTAGAATATCTTCACACTCGCTTATCAGGTTGTCGATGCGGTCTAGTACGCAATTGCTGGCTGGGTGTTTTAAGGATTTCCTAACCTTTTTCCCTTTCCCGGATTGACCACCACCCGTGCCCTCCATAGATTTTATCTTCCCCATCCCACAGTCCTCGGAGGCCTCAGAGAACACAGCCCACAGTAAACAGGAACAACTATGGTCTGGGGCTGCTCGACACAGTCTGGCTACCTGTCACAACAAGGAAATGATGGTAATCGCGACCAGCCCAACAGTTTGCCTAGTCAGCAAAGGACTAGCAAAGAACAAGCAAAAAGGAAAAAATGTGGCCCAGCCCAGCAAAATGGTTAAGCGAGTAGTTAAATCAAAGCAGCATAAACTCTCTAACAACTCTCTGCCTGCAGCAGCAACAGTGTTTTGAGACCTGCACAAGCTCCCCAGAAGGCAGCCACTAGAAGAAAGAAATAACTGATTGTGACAGTCAAGGACCAGTGTCCAGAGTTTTTTGCCAGGAACACCAGTCTTGGGCCAGCAACCACAGTCCTTTCAGGGTATCTCACGATAGGTCTGTAAATAGTAGGCAGTACCGGATAGCTTCTTGTAACGGTGACCCAAACCTTGTCCTTGGTAAAGGCCAGGGAAATAAATATTCAAGAGACACAGTACCTCATACACCAAGGGTCGTCCTGCGTGAAGCTGCCAGTGGCCAGACGTAAGGGTGGTGGCCCTGCCCTGCCTCTTCCTGGCAAAGACAGGCAAGGATGGGCCCGCCCTTGCCCACAAGCGTCCCGCGCAGCGGGAGCTTTCCCGATAATTTATTTGCCTCCGGGCATAAAGAACGGCGCGGGCGGTGCGATGCCATGCGAGGGAGCCTGGGAAACGGAGTCCCTGGCCTGGCTCAGAACCCCTGTATGGCAACAGGCAGAAGAGCGTCCCGCACAGTGGGAGCTCTCCCGATAATTTTTGCGCCTCCGGGCGCGAAGAACGTCGTCAGCGGTGCGATGTGGTGCGGGAGAGCCTGGGAAACGGAGTCCCTGGCCTGGCTCAGAACCCCGGTATGGCAGCAGGCAGAAGAGCGTCCCTCAAATTTAATCAGAGCAACTGACAACAAACTTTTTGTCTTGGCCTTATACCATACCACAAAGAATCTTAAAAAAAAGGTTCAGATTTAAAAAACCTTAACAGTCAATTAGGCAAAAAATTACTTCCACCAGCCCCTCATATGAAGTCAAAGATCCCAGCAACAAAGATTAAAATTTGTGCTATCTGCTTCACTTATCAAAATCATCATCATCAAACTTTATTCGGTCCTTAAGACCATCAAAGTGCATAGGCGTACAAAAGTATGGTAGTTAGAACAAGATTTTCATAATGAAAATTGTAAGCCAAAATAGATGACATTATTTATACAGCGACAAAACATATTAAAACCCGAGCCATTAAAATCTAAAAGACAAGTTAAAAGAAACTGGCTTCCAAGATATTAAAACCATACAAGCTAAAAACACATAAAAGGTACATAAAGTGCTAGTGCATAATTAGCAGAAATACAGTATTGCACAGTTCTCTGTAATTTAAACATGAGTCATATAGTGACATGATCATAAGACATCGAGTGCGGACTGGATACTTTGTGAGGAGTGATACTTAATCTAATGGTATGCTCAGTGCATTTTAGCATCTGCCTCCTAAAGAACCAGAACCTCCCCAGGAATTTGGCCATTGCACATACTATTTGTGGCCTTATATCTGTCCTGAGGATACGTAGTGCCTCTAAATGACTACGGGTTCCTAGTTGTCTACAAGCAGGGGCTAACCATTTAGATCTTGGGTTTTTATACATGGGGCATGCAAAGAGAATGTACTTAGTCGTCTCCTCTATCTCGGGGCAACATGGACAGTTGGATGATTTAACTTGGGAGCCCCTATTCCATGACGCGGTAAAGGAGTTTAGGGGAAGACATCCAAATCTAAATTGGATAAATAACTTCCTCTCTTGCGGGACAGTGATGAAGTCCATATAGGGCTCGTACACACCAACCATCTTAAACTCCATAAATTCTGTCGTGAGTCGACCTCCTTTCACTTGTGTGACTGTTCTCTCTGCCACCCATTTCCAATAGTAGGACTTGACCCACTCTCTACTAGGCAGTAAGCTAGAGTCCTTTTCTTCCCAAAGGTTTCCCAGGCCTATTTCAAAAAGCAATGTTTTGATGTTACAGAACCAGCCAATTTTTTTAAAATGATCCAACTTAAAAACCTCCTCGGTAGCAATCGCATAGTGGACAAGCTCAGGTGTTTTTTTAATGCGGAGCCAAAAGAGAAGAGGTCGAAGCTTCGCTTTATCCATTATTGTGGTTCTGCCCAAATCTAGTCGTAAAGGAGTGAGCGGGGTACTCTGGGGGAGTGAGCAAAGTGATCTTAGGAATTTGTTCTCTGTAAGAAGCAAGCCCTCCAAATTATCAAATCCCCAGATTTCAGCCCCATAGAGAGCCGAGCCAACCACCTTCTGGTCATATATCTGTAGCGGTGCTGCAATCGGTCTAGTTTGTGATGACCTATGTTCTAAGATTATAGCCCCAGAAGTCTTCCTCTGCTGTAGAATTCGCTTCGAAATATGTTGTTTCCAATCAATTTTTTCAGTGAGGGTTATACCAAGATATACAATGGAATCCACCCTTTCCAGCGGAATCCCCCCAATAATAGTTTCCCTTTAAACGATTTATGGGGGTTCATTAACAAAAGTTTTGTCTTTGAGGTATTTACTTCTAATCCTCTCATCTCACAGAAAGACATGAAGCGATCTAATAGCAGTTGGAGGCCACTTGGGGTTTTAGAAACAAATAGAGTGTCGTCCGCAAAGAGCAATGTGCTTATTTTATCGCTCCCCAATGAAGGGACATCTGCATGGACTTCCGCTAGATAATTCACCACCCCATTTACAAAAAGTGAAAATAAGGTGGGGGCTAGGACGCAGCCCTGCCTCACCCCTCTTACAACCTTTATTGGGTCTGTCAGTTGCATTTGGTCTCCCCAACGTACCTTAGCATAATTTCCCTCGTGAAGGTGTATTAGAAGTGCCAAAATGTTGTGAGGGAGCCCCTGATCATGTAGTACTTGCCAAAGTGTAGTCCTTGGAATAAGATCAAATGCTGACCTCAAATCAATAAAAGCAGTATAAAGACTGCCCTGTTCCAATATCACAGACTTCCAGGCCAAAAGGGTAAAACGAAAAACCTGATCGATAGTGCTAACTCTTTTCCTAAACCCTGCTTGGAAGGGGGTTAATATACCATTCCCTTCCATCCAATCGGTAATTTTAATAAGCAGGGCACGAGAAAAAACTTTCTGCGCCCCCTCTATCAAACTTATCGGTCTGTAGTTTGAGGGCAGCGATCGATCCCCCTTCTTGTAGACCGGGATGACATCCGCTCCTTGCCAAGAAGGGGGTATAGGGGCTCCAGCAGCTATACCATTGGCTAGTAACCACATATAATTAGACCATTTAGGAATATCAGCTAGAAAAACATCACCAGGTATTCCATCTGGGCCTGATGCTTTGTTTTTGAGTATAGAGCTTATACTTTCAGTAATATCTGCTACAGAGAAAAAGTTACCGTAAGTTGCCTGTAAGTTAGTTAAGTCTAAAGAAATGCCTCCAGGAGTGGACACTCCTGTTCCAGAACAAATTACGGAAAAGTGGTCAAACCAGGCTGCCGCTGTGATATTATTAGTGGGAGAACTCGGTCTCTCAGCGTCTCGCCTTGTTATAAGAAGCCAAAATTGCTTTTGATCTTTCAGTTTACAAGCAGCATTAATCTGTTGCCAGCGATCCTCCACATGTTCCCATTTGGCTTCCCTCTGAACTTTCTTATACGCTCTTCTAGCTGAACTTATATTAGTATAGTTTTTGGCTCTAATCTCAGCTGCCAGAAGTGACCGTGCCTCCTTACATTTTTTGTTAAACCATTAATAATACAAGTTAGCAGACGTCTTCTTACGATGAGATCTCGAACAAATAAAATGGGAAGCTAACTGTGAGAAAAAGGACGAGTGTATATCTGTGACCATTTTAAGCTCATCCTGCTGATCGGCTCTATTATAAAGCCTATCAATATTTTCTTGTAAGGTTAAATTTATACCTTCAATCTTGTCAGTATCCACTGCTACCCGTGCCCATTTTAATCGTCTATTATCATTTGTGGGGTATAAATCCTTAGACGAGAGCATTATCTCTGAAATATCACTGGTTTTACTCCAAAAGGAGGTCATGGAAAGCTCAAGTGGATTATGGTCACTGTCAATTGTTTCTCCAACCACCATATCCAGTACTTCTGGCCATAACCTGATATCTATCAAAACATAGTCAATGCGACTCATGTTAGATGTCCTATTAAAGGTATTGGCTCCCATCTTGTCGGAGTTTGTACGGCCATTTGCTGCCCTAAGTCCATAACCAAGGGATATGGCCTGAAGCTGCAGGGCAGTTTGTGTCCATTTTCTGATTGGTGGTAAATCAAGGGGGGGAACATGCCAAAATGCCTCTACCTGGTCGCTATTAGATACATCTATTGTGCATAATGGTTCGTACGTACAATTGAAATCTCCTGCAACTATCAGGGGTGTTGATATCTCCCTCTCTTCAAGGGTGTGTTCTAATGCATGAAGGGTTGGTGAGCATGTGCCTGCCTTGGTCCCGCGGGCATAAACATTAAAGATGTCCACCATCCTACCATTTCTACCCCTGAGGCTAGTTGCGAGTATATTAGGATCATTAATTTTAATCTCTCTTATTGTACATAACAAATCAATCCTAATCCAGATCAATAACCCTCCCGCTGGTCTTCCTGGTCTGTCGGTAACAGCCGATCGGTGTAAAGTAACATACCCAGGGATGTAAGTCGGAGTAGTGGCCCAGGTTTCTTGTAAAATACATACATCAAATCGTATAATATATTCAATCCAGTGGGGGAGTTGCATCTTAGATTTTATTACAGCCACATTCCACGTCATATACGTAGTGTTGAATTTGTTTCTTCTAATTTTCGGGGAATAATATGGTGGCACCTCTCTAATGGTCTACACGTCTGTGAGACTCGGGAGATGATTTGCTGATCAAACCTTGATATTGTTTCATTTCCCACACTAGAATGCAATAAATTGAAAGGCTCAGAACAACGAAGCGGCATTATGGCCAAGGAAGCAATTGTTGAGCCTTCTAGTTGGAATATCCGGAGCCAGATCGATGTTTATGTCATGAGGGCTAGAGTTTTTGCAGGGTGTGGTGTCGTGACACCTCAGTCAGTCATTCTGAGCTAGGGATGAATCGGACTTATCAAAATCACCACATTCCTAAGGTATATTTCCATCAACCTTCAAATCTGGCCAAATCACTTTCCTTCTCAAGAAACCAATCCTTGACCCCAGCAAGCTACAAACCTCACCTAATTTGACAAGCTATTCATTCTGCACAGGAGCTGTCACATCTCTGCTTCTATCCCACATCTACAACCAAAGTTTATTGAACTCTTTTCATTCGGGATTCCATCTAAATACAAACCTGAGATGACAACACTTCAGATTCTTGATGTCACACTTAGGGGCCTATTAAGATGTCGGTCTTAAAGCCTCCAACCTTAGGTCAGAGGCTTTACAACCAATATCATCGGTTTCAATTCCAACCGGCTGATTACAATACAGCTGGGAGGAGTTGAAACCGGCCGGTCATTCTGCTGACTTCCGACCAGCTCAAGATGCCCATCGGCCAGTTGGAACCGGCCCGTAATCCATATGGACGGCGTTTTATGCCGTCTGGATTACGATGCACGGTTTCCGGCAGGCTTCCAATGCCAGGCTTTCCGACATGGAAAGCCTGTCGGAAAGTGTGTTTGGGGGCCCCTAGCAGGGCCGCCTTTCCCTTGGGGCCTCTGGTTGGGGGCAGAAGGCTGTTAATCGCTACACCTTGTTGCAGGTACCATGAGGTGCCTGCCACAGGGTGCAGGGATTAACACAATCTCCCATTTCTCTATGGGAGCTTGTGTTATGGACGTAAAACAAGCTTCTGTACAGAAATGGGGGAATGCGACAGCACCATGGGGTCGATTACGATGTCAGTCGGAAATGCTCCGAAAGGCATTCAGTTCGTCCGAATCCGTGTCGGAAGCCTTGTTTCCGACCAACTCGGAAACATTTCCGACCGACTGATTACGATGGTTGGAACCATTCGGACTGTCCGACTCAGTTCCGACTCGCGTCCGAATGGCATTCGGAGACACTGAGTTGGTCCGAGCCGACTCGTACATCTTTATGGACCGCGTTTCCGACCGAGCGATTACAATGTCGAATTCAGACAGCCTTTCCGAATTGGCCTGTCCGACATGGATCGGCTGTCAGAATCTGACTTTGGAGGCCCGTAGTAGGCCCCCCTATACCCGGAGGCCTATGGTTGGGGCCTGTGGGGGTACCTAAGGGACCCCCCTTTCCAACCATAGACAATGTGACAGGCACCATGGTGTGCCCACCACAGGGTGCAAGGTTTTCCGGAACCACCCCTTTTTTCATTGGGAGTCTGTGTTTTCGGTCGGAACACAGGCTCCAGTTGTAGTCAATGGAAGTCCGACCGAACGGTGTTCGGAAACATCGTAATTGGTCGGTCGGACTCCCCGAACCCGAGTCGGTCGAAAACTATTCCGAAACTGAGTCGGTCTGAATGCTTTCCGACCGACATCCTAATGAGGCCCCATGTGCGGTCGCATCGTTATTAGGCGGTTGGGACCGCCGACCGGAGGTCGGTCGTTCCCGTTTCCGCCATGGTGTCTGTCGGAGGAAACTCGAACCGACATCATAATAGGCCCCTTAGAATTTTGGTTGAAGGCTATATCTGTCTATGGATCATGTTGTGTCTCACAGTGGTGTTTGGCATCCTCATTCTTAAAGCATCTTTATGTATTCTATCATCCATAAAGGGGTTTGATGGAAAGATACTAAAAGGGTTCTGGTTCACATGTGATGTGGTGTCCTGCCTGGATTCTTTCTCTAACTCTTTCTATTCAAATCTTTCTCCAGCTGTACGCAAAGGATATGTAACTATAATGGAGAGTCTCCAGTCTAGCTAACTTATCTAGTCTGTACTATGACTAGCTATGGGCAACCACCTGAGTCTCTAGAGCCAGGCATGGGTTGGTCAATATTCACCCTTGACCATGGGTGGGATAAGCTTAGGGTGCTGCACACTGATGTTCAGTGCTTTGTGATCTGCTGGTGAACAACACAAAAATATGGAACCCTTCAGTGAACTCACATATTGTTGAATCCATTGAATGCCTCATAATGGTAAGTCCATTGGTGTAAAAACAAAGTGTAGACTAAAACACGTCACACAGTCTTGTGGGATGCTGACCTCCCATTTGAGATGACAGTGGATCCTGAGATGATGTCTGACCCAGTGATCTGGTATTCACAATGTTCAGCCATTATGGCTCTTTCTGGTCAGGTGCAAAGTGTTTGCTAAGGGATGAAGGGAATCCAAAAAGAACTATATCACAAATAATGACAAACTGTAAAACATGAGTAAAGAAGCAATTACTGAATGAAATATATTCTCAATGAAGCACCTTGAATCCTAACTGTAATTGTTGCTTCGGGACTTGGGAATTGTTGTTCTCTTAGGAGCTGTGGTGTGAAGTCTTAAAAGCGGCTCCCACAGTGCAAGAGCTCTAGGAACCCCTGCATCTGTGCTCAACACATGAAGAGAGCTCCCCCTCTGCAGATGCTGCTCACAGTGAGTGCTGACAGGGACTGCAGGGGAGATTCATCCAATGCAGCGGGCAAGTGATGAAGAACCTCCAGGTGAAGGACAGTCTTACTGGGGTAAAAGGCACTGCGTGCGGGTATTAATTGTTGGGGTGATCTACATTTGCAACAGAGCTCTTCTGATAATATATGAAAAGGGATTCCAAACACAAGATTGAAGTTGTAAGATAGACCAGCACTTATATGAGTTCTACAATATCAACTACCAGCATGTCCTCAAGGCTTGTAGGTGAGGTGTGGAGAATAGTAGCTCTGTACTGCCCCACATATTCGTACTTTGACCATATTTTTGGAGCGGGTGTAAGTGCAGGCCGATATAATTTGACCTCAAATAATAATAGGCAAGCTTGTAAAATAATAGGCAAGCTTGTAAAGCACCTGGTTACACCCACTGGTGTGTCCCCGCGCTGAGGTACAGACTCGATAGTTGTAAGGGACGGAGCAGGAGGGAGAGACTTATGAACGGAAGAGCCAGGTCTTCAGATTCTTCCGAAAAAGTGATTCCGATGGTTCAGCAAGGAGGAAGAGAGGGAGGGCATTCCAGTTCTTGGAAGCCAGATAGCTGAAAGACCGAGCTCCCATTCTGACTTTTTTAACTTTAGGAACCTTAACCAGATGGGTTCCGGATGATCTGAGGCAGCGCGTCGGATTGTAAGGAGTAAGCAGATTGTGCAGGTAATTAGGACCTTTCCCCTGCAGGATGCGATGGCTAATGCACAGGGTTTTGAAGACAATTCTGTCCTTAATTGGTAACCAGTGTAGGTCCGCAAGAGCCTTCCTGGTGGAGGTTCTCCTGGGGAGCATCAGAACAAGGCGAGCAGCTGCATTTTGAATGCATTGAAGCCTAAGAAGGCCTTTACTTGTTGCTCCCAGGTAGAGAGCATTTCCGTAGTCCAGTTGGGAAGTTACCAGCGCATGGACTAGGGTTTTCCTGGCAGCGGTGGGGAGCACATCTAGAGTTTTCCGAAGTACTCTCATGGTTCCAAAGCACTCCCCAGCCACCTTTCTGGTGTGAGCCTCAAAAGAGAGATTGGAGTCTAACCACACACCCAGGTTTTTAACCTGTTTACTTGGGGAGGGAGTGGGACCCAATATTTGAGGCCACCATGCCGATGACCAGATGGAGGGAACTTTTCCCACCACGAGGATCTCAGTTTTGCTGCCATTAAATTTTAGGCAGTTATTAGTCAATCAAGAGAACAGGGCCTGCAGGCAATCTGAGAAATTAGTGGCTGCTATATCGGAGGCCTGTGACAGCGAGACAACTAATTGTGTGTCATCTGCATATGACACGATGGTGACTCCCTGCCATTTTATAATCTCTACCAAAGGTGCAATATAGAGATTACAAAGAGTGGGGCTCAATATGGAGCCTTGAGGGACCCTTTGGGGCAGCGCAATGCTTTTGGAGAAATGTGGTCGTTGAGCCACCTGAAAGCTACGATCCTGCAAGAAGGCTGTCATCCATTTAAGTGCCGCTTTGTCCAGCCCACCAGCCCTGAGACGCTGTAGAAGCAGTTTGTGGGAGCCTGTGTCAAAGGTCGCACTGAGGTCCAAGAGGACCAGGGCCACTGTCTGGCCTTCATCCACAAGTCTGCGTATTGTCTCAGTTGTAAGAAGCAATGCGGACTCTGTGAGTACGTGGCCCTGAAGCCCGATTGTGTAGGGTGAAGTAAGCTATGCCGATTAATATGAGTGGTTAATGGAGTGTTAACCACTTTTTCTGCTATTTTGGCAAAATTGGGCAGGAGTGAGATAGGGCGGAAGTTCTCCAACTGACTTAAGTTGGCACCCGGTTTTTTCTTTATGGGGAGGACAACTGCTTGTTTCCACCGCTTTGGGACCTCACCATTAGCAAAGGAAAGTTCAAGGAGCTGTCTAATGTAGGGCGTTACAATCTCCAGGCCTTTTTTCATGATTTTGGATGTCGTTGGGTCTGCGGGAGAGCCGGATTTAATACTTAAGGCAATGCTTTTGAGATCTTCACAGGAGGGAGTATCAAATTTGGAGAGGTGGAATGCCTCCTCCACATTGGTCCTCTCCACTTGGCAGAGTATCCCATTGCGAGCCTTATCCGGAAAGGTGGTGTAAATTTTAGCTACCTTTTCCGCAAAGAAATCAGCCATTTGATTACATGCTTCCATTGAGCTGACAGTAGGAGTTACAGTTCTCGCAAGTGAAGATATATCTTTGAGTATGGTGAATAGTTCTTTGGAGGAGCTGTCTGTTTGCTCTATTCTTGCATTGTAATAGGCTGCACGTGTTTTTTTTTTATAAGGGAATGATAATGTTTTAAGTTTGTCTTATATTCAGTCTTCTTGAGGTCTGAGAAATCTCTCCTCCACAAGCGTTCTAAACGCTTGCAGGATTTTTTGGCTATTCTTAGAGCGTCATTAAACCAGGGTGCAGATTTTAGCTGTCTGCCCGTGACACTGGAGGTCCATGGGGCCACTTGATCCATTGCTTCCATAATCCATTTGCCCACTGAGCTACAAGCCGCATCAATATCTGTACCTATAAGAGGGCGACTCTGTTGGAGGGCATGACTGAAACTTGTAGGGGTAAACCTAGCCCATCTCCTATGTGGCATATTTGAACCTCTAATGGCAGTGGGTGGGCTAGTGGGTAAGGAGATAGTAAAGGGGGCAAGATGATGGTCCGACCAAGGGACCGCAATCGGGGATTCAGTATCCAGTATCCAGATCCGACCAATTGGCAAAGATTGGGTCTAGTATATGGCTGTGTAGATGTGTAGGGAGAGTAGTTTTAAGTATCAGTTGGAGAGCGGACAATTCTTGACAAGGAGATGGAGCCTCACCATTAGTTAGGTCGTCGAAGTGTAAGTTCAAATCCCCCAGGACTATCAGTTTGTTGTAACGAAGAGCAGGTGGTATCAGTTGTTCCACTAAGCTGGATGCAAACTGAATTGCGGGGCCTGGAGGACGATAAACCAGGAAACCCTTTACCGTGCAGTTCACGGCCGCTGTGACAGAAAAGAAGGCTGCCTCACTTTTAGAGATGTCGGCCATCTCCAGAGTGCAATGTAGAGATAATTTATGGATAATTGCTATTCCACCCCCACGTTTAGTTTGGCGGTCCAATCTGAGGATGCCATAATTCTGTGGGAGGGCTTCCAGTATTTCAGGGGCTGAGTCCTCATTCAATCAGGTTTCAGTGAGAAATAGCGCATCTGGTTGATTATCTAAGATGCAGTCATGGATTTCATGTTTGTGTTTGTTGAGGGATCTGCAATTAATGAGTATTATTTGAGCTTGTGTCCTGCCCCAGACCATATCTTGTGAGCAATTGGTTTGTATGAGCAGTGGGTGCATTCCAGGGACGTTGCCAACCGCGATAACTTGTGTTTACATAGGTCTTGAATCGGGGGGCATAGTTCGCGTAGTTGCTCAGCCTCATATTTCTGGCTTAATCTGAAACGGGCAGGAGTTGTGGCCCCTAGCCCCGGGCGGCCACGGACGGGCGCAGACGGGCTTGCCTTTGGCGCGCCTACGGCGCTCCGGCGGCGCACCCGCTGCGTGCGTCCGCTCGGGCATGAGTTTAAAATAGGCGTAGAGCTTGAAAAAGCTAGCCCGCCAACTTCTGAAACAAGCGGGCAAGCGGAAGTGAGTGTGGTCGAGGTCCCCGCTCTCCGCTCAAGCGGCACTAACAGCCGTGGCGGAACAGGGCGGGTGCACCCCCACCGAAGAGCGGGAATTACAGGTGGGGATTAGGTAATAGGTTTAAAATACACGAAGCGAGTTTAAAGCACGCTGTCGTTAAAGGCTTTAAAAGTTCAAGTGAGGTTAAAATATTGAGTTAAAAGGAACACACAACAAAGTATTTAAAAGCACGCTTTCTTAAAATGTTAGAAGTAGTATTTTCCCGTTTTACCCCGTGTCGAGCGCAGCGCAGACCCTGCCACTCTCTGCTGCCCTTATACGGTGTCATAAAGCTCCTTAAAATATCAGAACAAAGCATGAACCAATATCAAATGTCAGAAGGTGCCCTTGTATCCCAAGCAGGAGGAGACAGATGCTTTGGAGACGTAGGCTCAGAATGTTTATTTTTTCACTCAGAGCAGAGCAGCATTCATGTTTACAGCACCCAATAATGATCTGAAGATAGTAGTCAAGATGAATTCAGCACAGATTTCATGATACTGGGGGCATATTTAACAAATAATCATGAAGCGTAGCAAGTCACCTTGCTGCACTGCGTGATTGGGAAATGAGGCCTGCACCGTACTTAACAATATAAGGCGCATTCCTGTCATTTCCCAGCGCTGGCACACATTGTGCTGCTTTGCGCCAACGCAGGCACCCTGGCACCTTCCTGCACCCAAACAATCCTCTGAGGCACATTCCTCTTTCTACGTGTGCTGCAGAATGCAGGACACGTTGTAGGAGAAATTAACAAGGAGAAATAAAGATAGTTGTCCTTGTTACGCCTCTCTTGGGAAAGCGTACCTTTTTGGCGCTTTCCCAGGTTTACCAGTTCTGGTAAACCTGGGCATCATTAAAAAAGCATGGGTATTGCGTGGGAACACTCCACCCAGGGAACCCCGCCCTGTGGCTGAGTAATGCAATACAACGATTTTTACGGCCTTGTGCTACTCTAGATTAATCAAGCCACTCAGGGCCACACAATGTGGACTTCACATGGCTTTATAAATCTCAATTAGAGTTTTGATAAATATGGCTCTGTGTTTTCAGGTCAGAGGGTAACTATACCAGTGTAAATTTTAACACACCTGAGAAAGTGTCGGACTGGAACCTCTGCAAGGTCACTACGATGTAGAAAATTGTGTAGCATTCCAAACTAGGTGTAAGTCAAACTTAAGAGTTGCTTTGCCCTAGCGCCTCGTTGGCATGGCTAAGGGCGACGCAAATTATATATAAATACGCCTATATATATATATATATATATATATATATATATATATATATATATATATATATATATATTTATTTAGGATAAGGGCAGGGAACGTCCTGCATCTGCAAAGAAGCAAAATACATGATTATCCACAATCACATACATTTGTGAAGATTGATAAATATTTTGCACCCATGCCTCCTTCGGATGCAAGTAAAACTAGCCATGTCATGTAATCCTTATTTTGATGTCAACATTAAGGGTGCAGAGCAGGAAAAAGGTCAGGTAAGTGGATTACTAAAACAATTGTTCTATTTACACAGTTGCAGACACCTCAGTAACGTCCATGATTGTTGTTGATTTTTCAGCGTTTTCCTGCAATTCCTAAAATATCAGAAATCTGCGCTAATCATGGGTAGAATTGTACAATGTGTGGGCTCCTGATTTTCAAAGCTTTGTTTGTGGATCAGACCCTTTGGAGCCGGCTCCCTGGTCCAGACGCGTCTTAGATTGATAGACTATTAAACATTGTCCAGATCTGAGGATTGTGGCTGCAGCGTACAGCAGAGCTGTGTACGTTTGTCATTCACCACAGAAGACTTTGTGAGTGGGCACAGGCTGTGAAAAAGCGCATTTTTTAATAGAGATTTGTGCAAAATTCAAATAACTTCCTCAGAAGAAATTATGCGAAATTCCAGTAAAATACAATGAAATGTCACGTGAAGCAACAGAAGGGAGATGCAGTTTTGGGTGTGACACATAATTCATGAAAACCTCCTCCTGCCTGCCTCGTTGATCCCTTGTCATGCTGTCCATTTTACATGCATTTCCAACTTAATTTATTCGACCTTCAGTCTAATTTCCCCTCCCCTGTCCTTTAATTTTGTATTTATTTTCCCTCCTTGTCATCTTTTTTTTGTATTGCCTACCAATACCCAACCCCTGCTATCACATCAAGGCAGCGTGTCCCAGACAACCACCAACTCCTGAAGACACATGTGTGCATCATCTAACACAGTATTTTTGATGAGAAGGAGGTGGCAGCACTGATATTTTAAGAGCTGCACCCCCTCCCCCTCAGGTCAGTGGCAGGCAGCAGGCCCTGCAGCCGGTACTCTTTGGCACAGCGGATACTCCACTGGGGTAAGTCCAGTGCAGCATGCACCACCACACTGCCACCACCTGCACACAATAGCCGGTCATACAACGCTGGACCGGGTTCATTGAAAGAGCACAACCTGTTCGGCCCACTGGGAATCGAGGTAGCGATGTTTAATAGTTTTTACTTTCATTTTGGTTATTTTGCAGGAGAAATTACATACTTGTAAGTATAAGTAAAATATACATATATAGGGGCTTATTTACAAGCCCCTTGCGCTGCCAGTACGTCACTTTCCCCATGTTAAAAATGACGCAAAAGTGGCGCACGGGGCTTGTAAATAAGCCCCATAGTGTGGGCCGCATTTATGAGCCCAGTTGCATCGCACTTGCACCACACAACGTAGTGCATGTGCGATGCAACTCAAAAATTAGATTTGGGTGGCCATGAGTGACTCCATAAACCTAGGAAGACATTTAATAGGTCTTGCATGGGTGTCTCCATGCAACTCCCATGGATTATGAACTGGTAAATCTGGGAATGCGTCAAAATGCTACGCCTTCACAGGGGAGGCGTAACAAGGAGAAATATCTTTACTCCTTACTTCAGTTTTAATTTTTTTGCTTTTTGCAGCACACATAGAAAGAGGAATATGCCTCCCAGGATTGTTATTGTGCAAGAACATGCCCCTGCCTAGAAAACAACAATCCTGCATGCAAAACAGGCACCCATTAACCATGGTGCAAGAGTGCCTGCGTTGGCGCTAACAAGCCAAACCAGATCCAGTGCAGGGACAAAGGCAGGAACGCGCTGTATTCCCATAAATGTGCCCCTATGTACTTCAAAATTATGCAGAATGTATTTGTAGCACTGCAGAAAAGGCAGAGGATTTATTTATAAATAGAGTGTACATAATGAGTACCTATGTCAGGTGTCTCCAACCAGTCAATCATGAACTACGAGTAGCTCCTTGACACCTTCAGAGTAGGTCACAGCCTTATGTTCATTTTTTAAAAACCACACAGTCACATTTTTCTTTTAAACTTAAGGGAAGAATGTATTTATTTTACATTATTATCTTCAGGCTGCAGATAGCAGGGCCTGATAATGAGCCGCGCTGGAGTTAGATTTATGACCCAGGCTAGGTCACAGAGGTGAAGAACTGAAATACTGGAGTATTTAACTCTTAAATATGTACTTGTCAAATCAAGAGCAAAATTGTGCTTATGAATGTTTTTAAATGGTAGAATATGAAAAGTTGCCTTAATGATTAAGTTAACTCTTCATTTTAATTTTCTCCCATTTCAAAGTGTTGCATTTACTAACAGCATGCTTCTTACTCAAAGTGGGCAGTAAATTATAGCTGAAAAATACAGTCCCCTTTTTGAAATGGGAGGAATTAAAAGTGAAAGAACATATATCTATGAAACATTCAGGGTCTGATTATGATGTCGGGCAGACTTCTCGGTCCTGGGACCGGCCAACCTCCGGTCCGAGGTCCCGACCAGCTAATCACAATGCAACTGAACGCTGTTCGGTCGCATACTCCCATTTCTCAATGGGAGCTAGTGTTACGGCCGTAAACTGGCCGAAACACGAGCTCTCACTGAGAAATGGGAGGTGTTGTTCATCCCTGCACCCCAACCGGTGGCGGCACGCACAAGGGGGCCCTACTGGGGGACCCCAAACATACTTTCTGACATGGTTTCCAGGTCAGACAGGCTGGCATGGAAACCATGTCGGAAACCGTGCATCATAATCCCAAGGGCAGAAAGGCCCTCCCTTTGGGATTATGAGCGAGCTCCGACTGGCCGACGGACCCCGTGAGCCCGTCGTAGGCCAGCCGGAATGACAGGCCTGTATACTTTCCGACCGCCAGCATCCAAATGTTCCATTCAAGAACATTTTTGAGGAATGTTTTCTAGACTTTAAGTTTCTCCCATTCAATTTTTTTTTTTAATGTTTGTATTATACATGTAATGGTGACACTTATGACAAAAAGTATTCCAGTGTCACAAGTACCTACAAAATAGGCTCTCAGTCACCCATGCACATTTATCCCATTCATACACACACCTGTTCATACATTCCCAAAGAACACGCTCTCACTGACACGCATGGCAGTCTTGTCATAGTTCCCTAGTCAAAGTATTTTGTTCAAACCATTGTATCTGGTTCTATGGACATTAGGCCTAAAGTCAATGGAGCTGGGTGTGGGGGCGTCTGGTAAGAATGCACGAGTTGCTTAGCCTTCAGTACTCACAATGATTTTTACTGATCAGAAGTAGCTCACTACAGAAAAGTTTGGAGACCCCTGATCTATGTAATGTGGTCCAATAATGTCATTGAACCTGAATGGCAATATAGCACTGCATTACACATTACCCATTATGTATTTTTTATATCACTTGTTTATTTTTCAAATTGCAGGTCACCTTGGGCAATGATTGCAATCGCAACATTTTGGTTTATTGTTCGTGAATAAATTGTTAATGATATAATGGACAATGGTTTGGCTGTATGTCTGTTCACCTAATTTAGATGGGCAGACATACAACCGGTTTTTAATGCCCGTCACCTCCAGGAAAAACATGGCGATAAGGGGCATTGAAAAGTGATCAATGCCCACCTCACCACGGTAGAAAATCCATGGCAAGAGGCGCATTGTTTTTTGAGTTTTTTTCAAAATGAAAATCCCACTTTGGGGTTTTCCTTTTGAAAATAAAAAAAAATGTAAGTTTGCCACATGGCTCTGTCATGTTGTCGAAGCCATTCGTCAAATTTACAATGCATAGACAGGAACTGCTGTGACGGAGGTTCCTGCCAATGCTAGATGTCCGCTTGGCTGGCGGTAATTTATTCCATCACTCTGACAGAAAAACGGGCTGCTGCCAATACTTGAATCAAACTCATAATTACGGATTTACTGCATTTAGTACACAAATTGCAGAATTTGCAGATGCTGTTTCTAGTGAAAGTGGATGAAATCACTACTCCCAGTGATGTGGTGCATAATTTGCAAATGTTAGTGCATAATTACGAAAGCCT
This sequence comes from Calotriton arnoldi, assembly GCA_963921515.1. Lineage (NCBI taxonomy): Eukaryota > Metazoa > Chordata > Amphibia > Caudata > Salamandridae > Calotriton > Calotriton arnoldi. Next base: position 1,072,483 of record CAWUFW010001115.1, read on the forward strand.
TGCTGCCTAACTTGCTCCTCCATGCTGCATAACCTCATCAGCCCAATATTAAAGCTGTGCAGAATGGTTAAGGGGCGCTTATTATGATGATGTAATCTGTATTTCCCATATTTCATGGCTCACGGCAGTTGCTTTTAGCCCTTCTGCAAACAACCCCACTTTGCTCCTGACTCCTTGAATCCAAGAGGGGAAACCCTTTCTCTCTTGTGTAGTGCTCCGGTGTCCACACAGAAGTGTCCCCTACCCTGTGTCCACTCTAAATCAGTTCTGGGTTTAGCTTCTCACCTATTGGGTTTGTGCCATTGCTGCTCGTTTGGACCATTATTGAAAATCCAACTTCACCAATGAGCTGGACCTTTAACAAATATGAAAATAGCCTTTGAGTGAGCACTGTGGCTGTTCCTGTCAAACATTAAAGATTAAAGTTTATAATCCTTACTTTGGCATTTTCTACAGTCGAGCTATAGCTGTGCGAATGAATACAGCTTTTGGGGGCTAGTCACTGGAAGTACAGATAAACTAAATTTTTTGCATTTTCAATTTTAAAAATCAGGCACCCCACCTTTTGGGCAACGAGGTGTATTTAATGGTGACTTATTAATATTTCAAAGCAGGACAAGGGTTCTTTTTGACAGGTTTGACAGTGGGCTTTTAGTCTGCTGCATTCAGGCTACACATGCTTTACAGGCCAATTCTGTGGCTGGCACCATAGGTGGCGGGTGGTATTTAACTTCTAGGCCCCTCAGTGTATTTCCTACACCTAAACCATATAATAGAGACCTGTAAAAAATATAAATATGTCAATCAGGGCTAAGCAGATTTTAACCATGTTTAAATGAGCAGCACAGGCACTATACTTCTGCTTACTGGAGGTAAGGTGCACAGAGTTGAAAAACCAGCAAAACTAGGGTCCAGGAAAAGGTGACACATCTGGGCTGGTTCTGCATAAAAAGCAGTTTTGGTACAGAGTTACCTCCAGAACCAGTTTTGAGTAATCATAGAGGAAGGGACTGCTCTTTTTCCTAGCCACTAGTCCGGGTGGGCACACAGACTTTGCACATGGGATGAAGAATTTCCCTATCTTGAATTGTTGGAATAATAGTCACTGAGGGATTGCAAGCAGTAGGGCTAAGAGGTACTGCTGCAAAATTGTGTATGGTTGCCCATGGAACTGAAGTTACCTGTTGACCAGTACCAAATGGACCTGGATTGGACCTTGCTAGATGCCCCTGCTGGAGTGAGTCTGGGTCCCCCAGTCATCTCTGAGGTCTGGGTAGCCCAGAAGTGACCCAGAGGAGATGTTCCAGGAACCCTGAAAAGTTAGGACTTAGAAAATGTTTTATCTAGAGCCGTTAGGGGAACCTTACGGCAAAGTTACCAATTTTGATTAGGGGTGGGTGGTAAACTCCACTCCTCCAGCGGTGTTCTCGTAGTTTTGCCCACTCCGTGCTCTGCTTGGAGCTCTGCCAACTATCGCATGGCGGAGTTTTTTCTTGTGCACAGCTCGCCAACATTAAGATATCAAGCACAAGTGATAAAATCAAGTGCTATGCCGCCTCCCGGTGAGATTTCTCAACACGGGCCGTCGCGGCAGGTTGCTGCCGCTCTCATTGCAAAAGCTGCCGCTTGCGTTGTGAGAGCTGCCACTCGAGTAGTGGCAGATTGAAGCCGCACCCTCTAGTGTGCTGCGTGGTGCCATTCGCACTGATTTTACAGTGCGGGACAAGCTTCTATTGCTAAAAATCAGTGTGTGCAGCATGATGTACAGCAACTCCCCAGTTTGCAGAACTCCACGGAGTCTCGTGGAGTTCTTAGATAACTCTACGGAAATCCATGGAGTAAAATTCTGCGAGTTCCACCGACCCCTAATTTTTATGTACCTTCCTCGGATGCAGCTTCACATTTGCCCTGCTGGAGGATTTTGAACTCCATAAAATAGACTAGGTCAGAAGGTAAAATCTTTGATCTGGACTATCCCTGACTTGTTTGAAATCACGTAGAGGTCCCAGTCTACAGCTTCCACAGACTATCATATATGTTTTTGGTGCTATTTTTATTTAAAACTTTAAAAAATCATGTCTCTGGTTTCCCTTATTGGATTTCTATCAGTTTGATGTCATTTTTTTCTTTGGAATTTCCCATCATACAGCTAAACTCTAGGAGGTAGCCCAAATATTGGCACTTCAATTGGATGAACACCTCCTGGTGAAGGATATTCAGAGGTTGGGGGAAAGGAGTAATCCCCTGCCCCACTAGGGGGAGGATGAGGACATCTCACCATGAACATTAGAGAGGCAACCCATGAAAAACTAATCGAAATTTAGCAATGTGACCTGTGGTTGGATGCTGTCAGGTATTAAGCCAGAGAGCCTTTATGGGTCCAAACTATTTGTTCATGGATCTTAACATTACTTTTATACTAAATAATAGGCCCACAAAGAGTTGGTGACAATCTTGATATATATGATATAGCTATAATGCCTTGTGTTGAATTGTTCAGATGGGCACCAGCTGTTCCGGTGCCACACGACAGTTATCTTGACGCAAGTAAGGGATGCCATAGGGCAAGGGAGGAGCATGGGGAGGCCTGGTTTGAACACTCAGAGAGATATCACACCTCAATGGGGCTCAGAGATGCGATCTTGCATGACGATGGGGATTTCCAATGGGGGAAACATACCAAGGCATCACATTGCCTTACGGGTTATGGCATGTTATTTTGGTTGTTGTTGTTCCGTTTTAATTATGAGGGAGAGAGTGCCACAAGTGTGGCAGAACTGTCAACTGAAAGAGCCCAAATATTCTCACACTGCATGGTCGGCGACCTACTAAGTACTAATATAGATAGTGAAACTCATATTGAAAGTTCTTGCAGATTATTCAATCCACACCTTCAACAAAGAGGGGAGAGGATGTAGCCTTATGGCTAGAGCAGTCAAACTTGACGCTGGGGAACCGGGTTCAAGTCTCGGCAATGATTCTCAACATCCTGTGATTCTGGGCAAATCACTTAATCTCCTTGTGCCTAACAAAAAAAAAATGAATGTGTCTATCTGTAACGAAACTGGTGCTCTTGTAAAGCGCTCTGATACCCGATGTCTCGGGTCTAGTTCATGATATATAAAACTAAAAACAAAGAGTGATTGTATACCTCTAATAAGAGGTCATTGGTCCGGAGACACATTTAGGACAGCAGAATTGATATTGTGGCACTACAAGTTACAAACGTTAAAAGATTTGAAGAGATATGACTCCGACACAAACACTACCTACCGGTTTTTACTCTTCTCACAATTTCTTGCATAATGCTGTTGCTCATATTACCACAGATGCATCTATTACTCGAGGGCTATAAGCTTGTAAACCTCTGCTTTCTTTAGATCATCCACACCTCCATGATCATTTACTCATACACGGGCTCTCTCAGCCCTGTACCACAAAAAAAGTCCAAGGTGTAGTCATTGGACCATCTCATTGAACCACCTTTTTCTAGTATTTACCCAGTGACCATAAGTTAATCTTCTTCGGATGTTGATTTGCCACATTAAGTAGGTATGTATGGGGAAACATCATTTATCCTGCATGCTAAACAACGCATGCCATTACAACGCGGTCATAACAATGACCGCGTTGTTACATCGCATGCCATTACAACGTAAGCCGTTACAACGACTTGCTGTAGGGGGCAGAAGGTGTTGGATTTTAAATCCAACACCTTCCCTACTGTTGCACAGACTGGAGTTGGAATAGTAAATTATACTATTCCAACATCCAGCACCCCCCTACGGCAAGTCGTTGTAATGACTTCCGTTGTAATGATATGCGATGTAACAATGCGGTCGTTGTAATGGCCGCTTTGTAATGGTATGCGTTCTAAACTCATGCGTTATAACATGGCCTATTCGTATGTATGCCTAACGGAGGCTTCCCAGTCAGTAATTATTGGGGGGTTCAGCTCTTATCCACTTTTTACATATCTCTCTCCTTCCTAACAATGCCAAATAAAAATAAATGTTTCCTTATCATGCATAATCCAGCTGTCTCGTGCTCCCTCAGCAGTAATATAAAAGAAGACTTTGGTAGGGCTTAACTTGATATCATATTTGAAGATTGCATCTAAGCCTTACCAACATCTCTCCAATACTTCACCAACTCTGGACAGTTATAGAACATGTGACTATCATCTGCCTTTATCCGACCACATCTCCTGCACTTCATCTCCACATTGCTTTCATACTTTTACTCTTTGCCGGGGTCCAGTAACATCTGTACAGGGTAAAAAGATGGTTCCTTCTTAATGTAGCAAGTCTTACATTGCCATAAAGCACCCTCAAGGATACTTGCCATATATTTTCCAACTCCACATGTGGCAAATCCTTCTTCCAAATCTCAAATGGCAGCTTGGTCTTCCCTTCCACAGCACCAACCAACTGCCAATACCAGGACAATACCTCCTTTTTCCTCAGTCAGTATATTGCAAGTCTATCTCCAGCTGACTTGCACAGCACTCAAACCACTATTGGCTCCTTATCCACTACAACAGTTGCACATACTTAAATCTGGGGAAGATACTTTCAGAAATCTCTACTAACTGCTCCCAATGCATCATCTTCCTCTCTAGTACAAGATACCCCAGCATCTAATCTTGTAATCTTGTCTTTTCTGATTGGAACGCTCAGTTTATCCTCCAAACTCTCTGGCTGTCCAGGTGAGTCCCGAATTGGGCAAACTTGCTGCTATTGGGGATTCCCAATCCCAATGTGATTTCAAACCACAATCTAGCTGCAGTCTGTGGTACCTTCAATCTCACCTTCTTAAAATAACTGAATAGCCAAACTTATACTAGGAACCCACTTAAGCATTTCTCTTTATCATGCTCTTCAACGTCCTCCCTGTAGCGTTTCTGCACCAACCCTATCTATCAGTACCCTGCAATTTCAAAGCTGGAAAGCCCAGCAGTAATGCTGCAAATCAGGAAATGTTAGTCCCCCCTTTGTTAACATTTTCCTTCGGTTTTTTAAGGCTATTCTTGCTTCTTTGCTGCCCCAGATAAAACTGATTATGTTTCCTTGTGCTCTTTTCAGGGTTTTCTTTTTGAAAGTCAAAGGAATACAATCAAACAAGAAAGTATATATTACAAAGCCGAGTCGGATTAAAATACTTTATTGGCATAAACCAACAAACTCCTGCCACATGAGCTTACAATCTCCTTCTACACATTCCAAGTGTCATTACACGTTCGTGGCATGAGAAAGGCTCCAAAGGGACAGAAAGGAGGGGTGGAGGGAAAGAGGAAACGGGAAGGGAACATAATAATTATAACGAGAGCTGACAAGGCAAGTGCTAGTTATAACACTTCTCCCTTCCACAACAATTTGGAAACATTGCATTGGGGAGATGGACGCAATAGAACAAAGGAAAACGAAAATGCAAGATAAATGAACACTACAAATAAATTATTACAACTGGAATAAAAACACATCCTAAATGATACTGAATTAAACTGTTAACGGATGTCATAATCTTTGTGCCACACTGGAGCTCTACGTGACCTGCAGTAGGAACATTTTGCATTAACAACAGAGTTATCTTGAGAACTCCCTGGATTAGCACAATGATTCCTCATGTGGGATGAACCCATTGAATGACTACTATTACTGTGGCCAAAATTGTCATGGGAAATCCTATCCATGCTCCAGGTCCTACCATCCTCCAGAGTTACAACATTTTTTTTAACCTCAATTATTCTCTTAGGATTTGAGAATTTGCTGACAACGGGAGACAGGACGTTTGACTACCACACTATCCCCCACCTTCCAATCAGACCTCTTAACTCCATGTTTTGAATCATATCTTTTTGTGTACTCTTCTTGGTGTTGTTTGACTTCACCATCCATCTCCTCTATGCATACCCATCTGGGTTCTCCTCCTCCCAACCAGTTCGGGCTCATTTTGGTTCCAGGCAACCAGCCCCTGAGGGCCAGAAATGGAGAAATTTTAGTTACTGAATTTGGTGTGGTATGATAAGACCAAAGCATGTTTCTAAGTGCTTTATCTACAGTATTTCCAAAAATTTGGGCCAATTGGATACAATCCTTTATCATACGATTTACACATTCTACAAGACCATTAGCCCTTGGACAGTATAAAGCAGTCTTAAAATGGCAAATAGAAATTTTTTCAAGAATTCCTGCATTTCATCTGAGGTAAATTGAACCCCGTTATCAGTTATGATGGTACTAGGCACACCTTCAGTCAAGTTCAAGTAATCTTTATTTCGGTTTAGCAAACCATAAAAGATACACATTAACAAATTACACATCACAATAAAAGCACTTCATTTCATAATCTTCCAAAAGGTACCGCTAGACCAATGCATACATTTTTAGAATTGTATTTCTAATCTAAGACCTTTGTTAATCCTTAAAAAATAAGTATCATTAAAATTTACATTTTTTTTAAAAGAATATAAAAACATTGAGGAGTTACAACAAATTTCATTATAGAATACCCGAAACCAAACATATTATTTCTGGGTTCCTTAAAGTATATTTCCTGGTCTTTAAAATACTAGTACTACAAAACAAAATATATATACCAGATGTGATGTTCCAACTGATTTTTCCTTTTTAGTACAGTATAGCTAATATAATAATACTAATAGTTTTCTTCAAGTACTAAATAAAGTTCAAGTGCAAAAACCAGTATGGTTTTGGAGTAATAAGTTAAAATTTCAGACCTTCCTTTCTTCTTATTAAACTTACGCCAAACAGGTACCTACTAACACTGAAGACCACAGTTTGAGATGTGTCAGTTTTCAATATTCTTTCTGCCTCATAGCAGGATCTTATACCCAGTAACCGGCAAATGGGTTTGATCCACTTTCTTCTATATTTTGTATAGGCTGGGCAGAAGAACAATAAATGTACATCGTTTTCTTTAGCACCTGTCTGACATAATACACAACACTTCGAACTTTCGTCCCCATGTTTCCGGATCCATTTTGATGTATTCGAATTTGTCTGTAATACACCGTATCGGAATTTCAAATATAAGGATTTTGCTAATTGTGGCTGCACCTCGTCCAAAAATGGTTCGAAACTCCAAGTTGGTTTCATCAAGAGAAACCGTGTTGTTAAAGTACCTGTGGCTGAACTATGATAAAAGCTGTCTTGAATATAAGCCCAGAAAGTTAGCTTAAGTACTTTCTTCGAAGCCATAGAGAGACCAGCAGGTTCCTCCCAAAAATACTTCAGTCCTAATTTATGGAACCAAGCATGAACATGCTTCAGCCATGGCAAACCTCTACCATTTTTTAACCTTAGAATTTCCTCCAGCCCTCCCTTATAGTGGACGAGCTCTACTGTTGACCACAGTCGCACCCAGAACAATAGTGGTCGTAAAATTGTCTGGTAATCAATACGGCGTATATTTAGATCCATTACAATAGGTATTAGCGGTGTGCGCACTGGAAGGCATAATAATTTTCTAAAAAACGTATTTTCTCCCATCACAAACGTATTACTGCTTGAAGGTCCCCATAGTTCTGCCCCATATAGGGATGTCGATTGTGCCCTATACTTATATACCTCAAGGGCAGGGGATACAGCTTTAGACAAACTGCTCTCGTGTTTCTTTACTATTGGTAGAGCATTTTGGAGTAAAATAGACTTACTTTTCTCCAATTGCAGTTTCCAAGTCATTTTGGTATCCAAAGTAATACCTAAATAATTAAAACTGTGCACATACTCTAGCTTTTGATTTTTGACAGTTAAGTTCTTTTTAAAAGACTTATGTGGATTAATTGCCATATATTTTTTTTTACTAGTTTATTTCCAGACCCTTAGCTTCACAGTATACCCCAAAAGTGTCTATTAAACATTGTAAACCTTTGGGGGTTTGGGAAATTAAAATAGTATCATCCGCATATAGGAGCGCAGGTACTGGCACCCCCCCTAGTTTGGAAGAATCATGTTCGCAGCCCAATAAATATTCGGGAATATCATTTACATATAATGAAAATAGGGTGGGTGCCAGCACACATCCCTGCCTTACGCCCCTGTTTACCTGAATTGGTTCAGTAAGTTCGCCCCTTGGACCCCATCTAACCCTTGCAAAATTATCTTCGTGCAGTCTTATTATTTGCAAGAGTTTTTCCCCCGGTACCCCTTGATTTTTTAGGGATTTCCAAAGGAGATTTCTAGGGATGAGGTCGAAGGCAGCCTTCAAGTCAACAAAGGCAATATACAGATGGCCCTTCTTAAATACTGTATAGGGGCATATTATCAAGAACGGCGTTATAATTATCGCCGGTTTAGCGGCAGAAAACTGCTGCTAAAGCGGCGATAATGGGCTTGATAATATGCCCTGGAGAATTCCAATAGAAGCCCATGTTCACACCAGAACATGGACTTCTATTGGAATTCTCAAGGGCAGATTATCAAGCCCATTATCGCCGCTTTAGCGGCAGTTTTCTGCCGCTAAACCGGCGATAATTTTTAACGCCGTTCTTGATAATATGCCCCTGTATATTTCCAACTCATACAGAGAAATCTAAAGACCTGGTCAATTGTGCTGATTTTGGCTCTAAAGCCAGCCTGATACTTAGATAAAATGTTATTCTCCTCAATCCAATCATTCAATTTTTTTTAAATTTGCAGAGCATATATTTTCTGTAAAACATCTATTAAACTAATCGGTCGATAATGCGAAGGGTCTTGGCTATTACCATTTTTAAAAATAGTTGTAATTTCAGCCCCTTTCCATGATTCTGGTATAAGCGCATCTGCGACGACTGAATTACATAAAAAATTAATATAAGGGCCCCAACCTTCTTTATCATGTTTCCATAAATCTCCTGGTATCTTATCTGGTCCTGGTGCCTTCCCCAGTTTTACTGCATCTATTGCTGCCAATGTTTCATCCAAACTAAAGTGTAGAGGTGCTATAGTCGAGCCTGTTACATAGTCTTGTAGACTGAACTCTATATCACTCATAGATGCCGAATAAAGGCTAGAAAAGTGACTTACCCATGTTGTAGCATCTAAAAAAAGGTCCTTGCTACATCTCCCTGTTTTGTTACCTTTAGATATCAGGCGCCAAAAGCCCGAATGATCTTTGGCTTTGGCTGCACTAATTAGTTCAGTCCAGATATTATCATCCCAGTTTTTTTAGTTTGGACTAATAGCCTCTTGTATTTACTCCTTTTCTCCCGTAAAACCACTACATTTTTAGCTTTTGTTGCCAGGATAAGTTCCTTTTTGCCTCCCGGCACTCTTTATTGTACCAGGGATTATCCAGATTAGTTTCATCTGTTGTCCCCTTATTACGTTCTTTGGGAATCCTGCTTAATATAGGTATCAGAGCTTCTGCCAGTGCATGATGTATATTCATAATTGGGATCTCTGAAGCAGATAAATTAGCATACGGAGAAATAGTCTCCACAAAAATATCATAAATCTGCTTCATAGCCACCTCATTTCCCCCTATAGAAGGCCATTTTAACGCTCTGCGGTTATTACTAATTAGTGGATCAATATTACTACCATTAATATCTCCTTTCTTCAAGGGAACTGGATGAAAAAGATGAGCCGCAAGTGTCAAACATACGGGAAAATGATCGCTCTCAGATCTATCATCAATTACCAAGTCATGTAAAATTGGCCACAGGCCAATGATACCAATATGTAATCTATATAACTCTTAGAGTTACTCCTGCTAAACGTGGCAGCATTCGGGCTGTCAGAGGGCAATCGACCATTGCAAGCCCGAAGTCCATGTCCCGAGACAAGTCTTATTAACTGTGCAACGGCACATGTACAGGGTACTATCGGACTGCTTTCCAACATGGGAATGTTATTAGCCATATCTTCTTCCTCGAAGATATTTTCAAGTCCCGCCACAGGCTCGAATTTATGATTAAAATCACCCCGCACAATTACCATTGCCCTTTGGTTAATTGAACATAAGAATTGGTCTAACTGTTCAATAACCACAGATTCATTACTCGCTGAGCTAGGTCTACTATAGATATTTACTACATACAATTCTTTTTTTTCAGGTGTTATGATCTTTACTCCCGCTATGTCCCGGGTTAAAAAATCCACCTGGCTTATATCAATACCTAGAGTAACCTTTACCCAAATAACGAGTCCTCCTGAGGGCCTCCCTCTAGCCGAAAGAGTATCAGCTACACTATATGTTTTAAATCCTACTTTGTGGGGCGTTTCCAAAGCCCATGTTTCTTGTAGTAAAATAATTTCGCTTTGCCCGATATATTCCTGCCACACTACATCCCCTTGGTTTCTTTTCAACCCTGCAATATTCCAGGATGTCAATCTTATCTCTGCTTGACATTCCTCCCTGCTTTGCTTGTTAAATACTTCTTCCACTTCATTTATGGCTCCTTGAAATTCCTGACAATCATCAGCCAAATTAGAGTTATAGTTACAATTAAGGGTATCTCTTCCATTGTTCTGCAGTGAATAAGTAGTCTCAGCTATTACCTCATTCTCATCAAACAAAATTGCTAGCGGTACGCCCAAGATATCACATACTATAGCTTTCTTCCAATCATTTGGAATACATGTTAGATCCTGATGGCTAGTCCTCTTATAGAGTCTTCCTACATCCTCATTTAAGGTACCTAAGTCAATGCCTACATTGGCATCACCTGCAATAAATGTGGCCGCTTGACCAATAGCTAAAAAAGTAGGTACAGAAACTTGTGCACTATCCACAGGAACCATTTCGTGTTTTAATATGGGTAGTTGTCAGTCGTGGGCATCTAAATCTGACAAGATCTGAAACCTATTAAACATGGAAATCGGAGTAGATTTGTCTACAAGAGGGCCAGTCGGAGGTTTGTAGAAGTATCCCAAAGGGAGTGCACAGATGCTAGTATTTAAGCTACAGGTTGACTCACAGTAATTTAGTAAGGAGCGAACCATCTGTGGCCTGGGGAAATTGATCACAATGCAGTCGCCGTTAATACGCTTAGACGATTGTCCGACCCATCCCACTCTACGAACCATTAAAATCTCATTTGTATCCGAAGAGTGGAAACTTTTATGTTTTTTCAACCAATCTGTAACTTTATTACGTAAGTCAGCCCACGTCTCTCTCTGATCCTCCCTAAGGGCAGGAACTCCAGCCAAGATTAAAACATAAGGGCATGAGGCGGGAGGTAAACTCAACACATCTACATTATGTTTCAAACGGTTACTAGTTAAATCAACTCTTGTATCCTTATTTGAGGTACTCGATACAGTTCCTGCAGCTAAACATTCAGTATTATTTTGTGTACCTACACATTTCAACCCCTTAAATACATCTTGCATTCCACCTTCCGTACCAATATGAGTAGAATTTAACATATAATTTTCTTTGGTTTTTCCATCTGAAACTACAGATGAAGTACTATCCACCATTACTCTTAAATCTTTTCTTTCTATTCCATTTGGTTGTTTGCCCACATTTTCACTACTTAAATTTTTTATAGCAATATCCACTTGATTCACTTTTTCCCGTAAAAGGGCCAAATTCTTTTTGACCATATCATGGACACGGGCTAACACGACACCTAATGCAGAGTAATTCGCAGGGGCAGAGGTTTCGGTCATAGCATCCACATTATTGGTATTTCTGGGTACAGAGGGTAATGGAACCACATCAGTTTGAGTGCTAACAGAATTACTTTTCAATGAATCAACTTTCACATTATTAACACGGTTAATCACCTGAGATCCCTTTACATTCTTAGACTTATGTGCACCAGCCCCCCGTTTCCGTTTTACTGGTGGTTCTACCACCTTCCTCGCACCCGGATTTTTAGAAGTCCGTGTCCTGGTAACTCTATGGGATACTTATAATGCAACAGGTGGTGGAGAATTTAAATCTGGCACAGAAGGGGTAAGTTGCCCATTTATAGGAGTTGTGGGCAGGCATGTATGTTCAAAGCCTCCCGGATTACCCAATGACAATCGTTTCTGGAGAGTAGAAGGGTCTAGAGAAAGACGTCGCTCAGTTAGTTCTATTTCATGCGTCAATAGTGACTCTGCTCTAACTAGAAATGCATCCGAGTACCCACAACTCCCTTTTTCTTATCCATATTGGATTACAGGGGCTGATTACCAAGAAGGGAGCCCACAGGTACCCAAGTTTATATAATAGGTCACAGATAATGTACTACAATACCTTCCCACACAAGTTATCAAATTGATGTCCAGAAATGGGTCCGGATTTCAGGGGGGTGGCCCAGCCCAGCCTCTGACGGGCTCTGACGGGTGCAGACGGGCCCGCCCTTGGCCCGGGCACGCCCGCGCGCGTCCCGTGCTGCGGGGGCCCTGTGCTGTTCTTAAGCGCCTCCCGGCACTGGAAACCGGCATGGGCGGCGTGCGCGCCACTAGGGCTGCTGGGGCTTATAGTCCCTGGCCGGCGTCCTCCCTCACGGCCGGGACCGGGAACTTGAGGATGCCCAAATGACTCTGTTGGCGGTGGCGGCAGCAACACCAATATCACAGGTAAGTTCGGCTCCCGCGCTGCGGGGCCCTGTGCTGTTCTTAAGCGCCTCACGGCGCTGGAAACTGGCGTGGGCGGCGTGCGCACCGCTAGGGCTGCTGGGGCTTATAGTCCCTGGCTGGCGTCCTCCCTCACGGCCGGGACCGGGAACTTGAGGATGCCCAAATGACTCTGTTGGCGGTGGCGGCAGCAACACCAATATCACAGGTAAGTTCGGCTTCAGTCATAAATCTATCAAAGATAAGGTGTTGATTTTAGTGACAACCGTGGTCGTAACCCAATGAGAATGGTAATCCACCAGTACTAACATGAATTTACCCTCCCACACAGAGTTTTTAAGAGGACCAATAATATCTAGACAAGTTTATCCCATGGTTTGAGAGGAACGCTCACAGAAGACATCGGAACAGCTCTTGTGACCTTGGTTTTGTCACTTAAAGTGCAAATCACACACTCTTTGACCTTATTCTCTACAATTCTATCCATACTTGGGAACCAGTAAGACGCTCTGACCTTAGATTTAGTCAAATTTCTCCCCAAGTGGCCTTCATGTGCAAGTTCTGCAATTCTATCCCAAAGATCTTTCGGTGGTACCAGTTTATCCTTTCTCATGACTCTGTCATCTACAACACTTAATTCATGGTGAACTCCCCAGAAATCCTTAACATCATCCTCTAAGGATCCTGGTTTCATGGGCCAACCTTGAACAATTTTTTCTTTAACTTTGTTGAGTGGCTCATCCTTGCTCATGCTAACTTCCCATTCTTCTTTAGAAATACCAGGAATCTCCACTAACATAACATGATCCATCATGCTGTCCTCTTCTGCACACTCCCCACTACAAGGTAACCTAGATAGACAGTCAGCCACTACATTCTTTGTACCAGGAACATAGTCAACTTTACATTTATAGCATTCAAAGCCAATGAGCCATCTGCTTATGCGAGGAGTGGTATTTTCTCTGCATTTGGTCGAAAAAATGTGTATAAGGGGTTTGTGGTCTGTGCGTAGTGAAAAAGGCAAACCCCAAAGGAAAAATTTGAAATGAGCAATAGCCCAGGCCATGGCTAGCGCTTCTCGCTCCACAGTGGAGTAGTTGCTCTCTGCATCTTTTAACGCTCTTGAGGCAAAAGCCATAATTCTCTCCTTACCATCTACAATTTGGCTGAGAGATGCTCCAATGCCTTTGTTACTAGCATCAGTTGTTAACATAGTTTTACGCCTAGGGTCAAAGTAGCCTAAAGATGGTGCATTAACAATTGCCTTCTTAGTGATCTCGAACGACTCCTAACAATCCGAATTCCAAACAAAGTGTTCACTCTATTTTAGCAAACCTCTCAGGGGAGCAGTGATGTCAGCAAAGTTCTTCACAAACTTTGTCATGTACTCGACCAAACCAAGGAAGGACTTGACTTACTCTTTGCTGGTCGGCGCAGGTGCTTCCCTTACAGCCTTCACAAGATCTCATTTGGGCTTGACTCCACTCTTTGAAATGGTGTGCCCCAAATAGTCAGCTGAGTCTACATCTATTTTGCACTTGTCTCTCCTTATGGTTAAACTAGCATCACTAAGTGCCTGCAAGACTTCTCTTAAGGTGTTATTGTGATGTGCACTTGATACTCCATAAATTAGAATGTCGTCTTGAAAACAGAGTACATTTTCTATTCCTCTAAGTATCTGATGCATCACTCTTTGAAATACTGCTGCCGACGACGCAAGTCCAAACAGCATCCTGCAGTACCTAAAAGCACCAAAAGGCGTTATGAATGAAGTGAGAGACTTAGAATTGTGATGGAGTTCTATCTGGTGGTACGCTGAGGAAAGATCTATCACACTAAAATGTTTAGCTTCCTCAATCATGCTAATCATCTCATTAATTCTGGGAAGATGAAATCCGTCTACCCAGATATTTGCATTAAGGTCTCTTAGGTCAACACATACACGTAAGCCTCTTCCACCTGTTTTTTGAGTGACTACAATTGGAGCTAACCATAATGAGCTCTCAATGGGCTCAATGATTTTTTGACTCACTAATATGTCGATCTCTTTTTTGAGTGGTTCATGCATCAAAAAAGGGACTGGCCTGACGTTGCGTACAACTGACACAGCATTGTCTTTCACTTTAATACTGTGTTGAAAATTCTTCAAATGGCCAATTTCCTCACTAAATACATTTGGGAACTCATCACAAATATTTGAACTACAATCACTTCTGTCAACAGTTAATACTTGTTCACGACTATTAGGATCAAGTTTCATGCCTAATTCCCTAAAATGAGCCCAGCCTAATAAGCTGGACACTTTTTTGCTAAGCATACCTTCCCCAAAGTAGTCCGATCTTTAAAGGATATTTCCATGTTTAACATGCCTACCAATGGAATCGGATCTTTGTTATATCCACCAGGTTTATTGTCAGCTTGTTGAATGACATAACCTTTTCCGTTAAATTTCTCTTTAAACATTTCATAATCTATCAAGGTATATGGAGAACATGAATCAGCAAATACCCTCACATCCACTCCGTCTAAACCAATATTACATGTAGGATAGTTACCCTCTGTTCCCTTGATCTCATTCACAACATGGAAAATAAACATATTAATTTAATGCTTCCATTTTCATCCTCAATCACGTGTACATTTTTCTTCTCAAATTTAACATTTTTTCAAAGTCTTGCAAAATGCCCTCTCTTATTGCATTTTCTACAAACTACAGATCAAGCTGGGCAGTTAAGATTTTTGGCAAGGTGGTTGGCATTTCCACAACGGTAAAATTTCATCCTTTCTCTCCTTTTGCTCGTGGACTCATTTAACTTGAGCACTCCCCCAGTAGAGTCAGCTAATTCACATTTGTCCATTTGATTCCTTAGTTCATGAACATTGTCTGAAATGCTGCTCTGTTTCATTTCCTTTATACACTCAGCCGTATGCTCTATGCTTTTAGCAGCATTGATAGCCTCTTTCAGTTCTAAATTATAGGTCAAATGCTTTTCTTGTATTTTCGGAATATTTGTACACCTTACCAGTTGATCTCTAATCAAAGAATCTCCCAATGCACCAAATTTACATTTATTTGCTAGACCCCGTAATACAGCAATGTAAGTAGAAACTATTTCGTTTTTTCCTTGAACACTGGAAAAAAATGTATGTCTTTCTAAAACTATGTTCACCTTCGTGCCAAAATGCTTTTCCAACTTATTAATAGTTGTCTGGAAAACATCTTCTTGAAAAACTCATCTTCTTCCTCACTTCCAGAATCTGATAAAGTTTCATAAACTTTTCTTCCTTGTACACCAAAATTATGTAATAATATGTGCTGTTTCCTTATAGCAGAAATTCTTTCTCCCCCTATGGCAATTATATAAGACATGAACACTTTTTCCCATTCCTTCCAAAAATGGTGGTGGTTGTGTCATATTTACTATAGCCATAGTTAACAATCACAGTAGCCAAGTACAAAAAGAGTTTGAATATTATAATAAGTCATTTTAACTTTAAAGTATTTAAGAAATGAACATCAGATTGATATATTGTAGCACAAAATGAGTTGGTATACAGAAGCACTAACACAAATTAATTTACAATAGTCCTATTTCTGTATCCTCAGGAGGCATGTCAAAGGAGGAGCTTAATGGGGAACAGGAAAAGTTTCTCCCTGAGAACCAGCAGCCATCCGGCTATTCCCTTCACGGTGATGAAGAACGAAACAAAGTTTAATTAATCCTGAATATGCGGAAGGTTCAACTGGCAAAAAGAACAGTTATTGCCAAGAACAATGCTTATAATACCTTCGTGCTTGGAGACTTCTAAACCAGACGTTATACGTAAGCTCAAATTATTTTAATTGTCTTTTATTTATTATTCCTTAAGATGTAGCTGTCAATGTTAATAAACAACTGTGCCTATCAGTGTAAAAATGTTACGCTGTAGGCAACTTCGATGCAAGCTGTGCGTATCAGCGGTAGAGGCTCGAGCGAAGATGACGAGACTATCTGATAAGCAGCTGTAAAAGAATGTATTACAAACGTAAGGGGGGTCTCATTACTTGGAATCAGCTTGTTGTTAGCGGATGCCTCCGTGAAGAGATATGGAGTAATCCCTAGGTTTTCTGCTTAACATGCATGAGTGCAACACTAAAAGATGAGCGCGAGTATGCCGAGAGATTTTTCCCCTTCTGCACCTCACCTCGCTTCAATCCAGTGAACTTCACGCTTGAAGGTAGTTTTCAGTTGTTCCTTCTGTAGCCCACATAAAAGGCTTTCCTTATTTCTTCATGCGCAGGACACTTGAAGTGGTAGATGCGTATGGCATCTGAATATCTGTTAGCTCACTTCAGTTTACTTCGTGGTTGAAATCATCTGGCGAAGAGGTTGTCAATTGCTGTCCCCAACCAGCATTAGTCGCCAGTATTACGAAGCCGAGTTGTATTAAAATACTTTATTGGCATAAACCAAGAACCTCCTGCCACATGAGCTTACAATCTCCTTCTACACATTCCAACTGTCATTACACGCTCGTGGCATGAGGAAGATTCCAAAGGGACAGAAAGGAGGGGTGGAGGGAAAAAGGTAACGGGAAGGGAACATAATAATAATAACGAGAGCTGACAAGGCAAGTGCTAGTTATAACAGTATACGTTGGGAGAATCATCATCTTCACTAAGTTTACTTGACCATACAAGGTCAGCTGGAGATTATTCGACTTTTTCAGCAGAACCTTACTTCCTTTAATAACTCTCAACAAATTACCCCAGTTAAGTTCCCCAGGTCATTTGTGGTCTGTATCTCGAAATACATCATCACGTCTCCTTTTTCTGATCCCTCCCAATTACAGTTCCAGCTCATTAACTCAGTTTTTCCTTCATTCACCTAATAGTCTGAATACAAACCAAAAACTGTCACTTCTTCCCTAATCAGTACAATTGTTTCATCTACTATAAACGTGTAAAGCCTGAGATTATCAGCGTATAACACTATCTTTATCCCAAATACTTTACAGAAAAATGGTACAATGCTTCTGTTAAGCCGCAGGGTTTGCACAAACGGCTCTATCTAGAGGCAAAACAAGAGCTGGGATAAGGGGTAACCCTGCCTGATCTCTCTCCTTATGCTCACCATTCCTGTTAGCTCGCCGTAAACCAGAATCTTTGCTTTAGTCGTACTGTAAATTAGCTCGACAACTCTACAAAGCTTGTCACCCAGGGCCATATGATGCAGCACTTCAATCAAAAAACTCCACTTCATCTGGTCATAGGCTTTGGCCGAGTCAAATGTTATCACTGCGAATAGTAGTGAGTTGGCAACAGCCATATCTATGGTCCCTAAAATCTTGTGAGATAACTTACACAAATGTCTCCCCGGCATAAACTCCTTTTGATCTTCATTAGCCAGATCATTCACTTGTTGGGCCAGTCTTTTTGTTATAACAGCAGCAAGACCTTATAATTACATTTAAGGAGAGAGAGTGGGCGGTATGATTTACATTTAGTTGCAGGCTTATTGGTTTTCAAAATTAAACTGACAGTGGCCTCATTCAATGTTATTGGAATCTGCCCCTTGTCACACAAAATGTCATGAAAGAGAATTCTCCACACTGGAACTACCAACTCTTCCAGACATATATAAATCCATTGGCATCCCATCTGGTCCCTCTGCCTTCCCTTTCTTACAAGATCTCAATACTCTAAATAATTTCCCTTACATGTATTTCCCTTGACAGAATCTGCTGCTGACCATAGCTTAATTTTATCAGCTTCTTCTTCTTTAACGACTGCCTAATTTGCACTTTATCTGGAGACCCTCTTTCCTGATACAACTTTCCAAAATAAAAAAAAAGCATTACCAATCTCTCATCTGTATGCTAAACATTATTTGTACTCTCATCTCTGATTTCTTTAATGCAGTTCCTATTCCAATCCATCATAGTCTTCCACACTAACATTTTCCTTCACTTTTCTACATATTCAAAGTGACTAAGCCCTGATTTTTAACGTTTATTTTCTTCCTCCTTTCCGTCTCCAAACTACCATCCTCCAGTAGCCTTTACGGTTTTAAAATCTTCTACTCCACCTCTACCCTACTCTCCTTGTTCTGATGGTGATTCACACTTATACTCAGCCCTCTCAAAAATGCTTTACATGCATCCTATTCTTCGTGGGTCCTTTCTGAGCCCAGATTCACCTCGAAATAAATTCTAGAACTAATCTTTAAGTCCTGGATTCCCTCCTCCATACCTAGCACCCGCCTATCTATTGTCCACCCTCTGTTCTGCAACTGTAACATCTAGGTACACAACTATGTGGTCTGATATATGCCTCGGTCAGTGCTTTAGACATTTCACCATATCCATCTCCCTTCTGTCTATCAAAAATAATCCAGCTGGGAAAAATGCCCATACTTTTAGAAATAGTATGTGAATCCTCTTAGCTTTCTGGCCCTCAATCCCCACACATCTACTAATTCCAATTCTTCCAACATATAGGACAAGAAAGTAGGTGAATTCTGTTGGATACGAACCGAAGATCTGTTTAGACAGTTATCCAACAAGATATTAAAATCCCCACCCATAACAATAGGGAGTCTCATCCCAGTAGAGTCCAAAATACCTCCCTCAAATGGTCTTGATCATCTATATTCGGGCCCTAAAAACCCACACACACCAGGGTTTTCACTTTCATTCTGACCCTTTCTATTGCTTATCTCCCTTTATCATCCACATTACTACTATATTTCGCAATATGTGTCTTCTGCAATATCACAATAGCAGTCCATGGTCTCTTAGATACTCTAACACTAACCTTTGCTTCCTCTGTACCCTCAGACAATTTACGTTCCACGTCTATAACAATAATACTTGCCCAAATGCCCTGCTCTTCATCGTCATAGCAGGGTCTTTTTGTTCATCTCGACCACTTATATACACCCTAGTTTACCAAGGTGCATAAAGTGACTTTTTATCTTTTCTTCCCGCATGCTCCCCACCCTGTGATCCTGCACCCACACCTCACCCTGTGTCCTCACACCCTGGGGAACCCTCTCCCTACTTCTCTTTACATTCTCAAAATGTCAAATCTGAGTCTTGCTTCCCGGACTCTTCAAATTTACATGTATAATACTTCAGTGGGCCTCTTTCCTGCCCTTTTTGTTTTTCGAGCTCAGAATGAATTGACCCACCTCCTCCGGATAAATAAATTTGAACATTACATTCTTACACATAACTTTCAACAACACTGGGAATTTCAATTGGGGCCTCTCTTCCATCTCCTTTAGTTTCTCTATTCTTTTCCCCAGCTCCAACTGCCTATCCTGGGTCTGCCTAGAGAGGCCAGACGTATACTAAAAAGAACCTCTTTCACCTGGAGTGACTTCGCTTTGAGACCTGCCCCCTGTATCTGCTCCTTAACCTTATATTTTAGGATATTAACCACATCCTTGTTGTTTTTCTCTGCCCCTAATTCAACTTAAAAGGATCTCAACAGACTCTATGAATTTCATGGGTGAGGTCAAACCCTGCATCCTCTGTTACCACTGCACTCTTCCCCTATTCAATCATAAACGCCTTCAGTTCCCCTCTTCTGGTCCTTTAGTTACATTCAAAATCCTTACATTGCCCCTTCTAGTGTTGTTTTCTAATCTCTCCATCCTGTTTCTTTCTGCATTCTTTCTAAGCATCGTCATTGCTTTTGATGTACACAGCCTGTCTCTACATGGCAAATGGGCCTTTGGAATTAATGCAATTTTCTGAGACTTATAAGTGAAGTAAAAGAACACCAGACTTTAATCCATAGTGTTTCTGTTCAGGCATTGTCATTTTTGGTAGCTTTGATACCCTTCCCTCATTCATACACTTTTTGTTTTAATGTATGTTGCTGTTGTCAAATATGTAGACTGTTATAATCCACACCATGGTTCACAGGCAGTAGAATACTTTTGATTTTGTCTACCTCCGCATTCTCCATGACAATGTAATATTGAGTGGTGCACGGAATGTAGCTTGACAGCACAATTGGAAGAAGTTGTGGCAGCCTCCTAAGAAACGTTTTGGGCAGTGGAATCTTTTTTTATTATTATTTTTTTATCTTTTTTTATTTTTTTTTACAAATTAGGCATAGGTCCAACGGTGAACAATACATTGAGACCTACCTCATTGAGAAGCCTCCATTTTGTTATGTTATATTATGTGCATTTGTAAAGTGCACTATGACCCACAAGGGTATCCTGGCTCAGAGCAGGTGTGTGTGCTTAGCCTTGTGTACAGTGGGTTGGATAGTTTCAAAGCTAGGTCCTTAGCTTCTTGCGGAAATCAGGAAGAGAAATCTCTGATGTGGAGTGAGAGGTCGTTCCACTCTTTGAGAGTGATGAAAGAGAACGCCTTCCTCCTGATCTGGTTCTGTGTATGCGTGGGATGTGTGCAAGTAGCAGTCCTTTGGAGCGGAGATGTCTGGGTGGTTGGTGGAATGAAATGTGACTGTTCAGGTATGTGAGGCCTGAGTTCTGTGGTGCCTTGAACGTGTGCATGAAGAGTTTGCATTGAGCTAATTTGTGTATCGGGAGCCAGTGTAGTTCCCTGAAGTGTGTTGTGATGTGAGTTCTATGTGGGGGGAGGCGGATGAGTCTGACTGCAGAGTGCAGGATGGTTTGTTGTATTCCAGTGAGTTGCTTGGTGATCTCGGCATAGAGGGTATTCTCATAGTCCAATTTGCTGGTTACTACGGCGTGAGTGACAGTTTTTCTAGTGTTGCTTGGAAGCCATTTGAAGATCTTCCTCAGCATCTTAAGGGTATGGAAGCATGATGCAGAGACAGCTTTGACTTGTGTGTTCATGTCCAGTTTGCTGATGTTGATTATTTTGAGGTTCTTGGTGTGGGGTTCAGGTGTGGGTCCAGGTTTGGCCGGCCACCAGTTGGAGTTCCATGGTAAGGTCTTCTTGCCGAAGAGCACTACTTCTGTCTTGTCGGTGTTGAGCTTGAGACAGTTGGCTTTCATCCAGTTACAAGCAGTAAACGTGCTTCTTGTGTTGGGGGTCTTGTCTGACTGGGAAAGTATGAGTTGAGTGTAATCTGTGTAGGAGAAGATGTTGATGCCATGTGCATACATGACATTGACCAGAGGGATTATATATGTGTTAAAGATGGTGGGGCTGAGTGTTGAACCTTGAGGCACTCTGTAGATGAGTTTGCAGGCTTCAAGGAGTAACGTACAAGCCTTACAGCTTGTGCTCTATCCATTAAGAAGGAGAAGATCCAGCGGAGAAAGGGTCTTTGAAAAGCAATCTTGTTCAGGCTCCTGATGAGGATGGGCTGTGAGATCGAGTCATCTTCTGTAGGAGAATGACGGCTACATCTCCTCTGTCAAGGTTTATGTGGATGTCGTCTGTGACTGCTAATAGTGCTGTTTCAGTACTGTGGTTGGGCCTGAATCTGGAGTGCATGGTGTCGATGAGCTGGTGGATGCTGAAGTGGTCGGTGAGGGGTTGCTTGATTAGTTTCTCTAAGACCTTTAATAGGTATGGTAGGAGAGAGATGAGTATGTAGTTGCAAGGTGTGGCTGGGTCAGAGGATGGTTTCTTGAGCAGGGACACAATGATGGCATGTTTCCAGGTGTCCAGAAATGTGCCTGAGTCGATGGAAGCTTTAGTACTTCACTGATTGGTGGGAGTCATTTGGTGAAGGCATGGTGGGGCAAGGGTCAGATGGATGGTC
The DNA here is from genome assembly GCA_963921515.1 of Calotriton arnoldi. NCBI lineage: Eukaryota > Metazoa > Chordata > Amphibia > Caudata > Salamandridae > Calotriton > Calotriton arnoldi. The sequence goes on from CAWUFW010001115.1 coordinate 1,094,701, forward strand.
TTCACAGTAGCAGAGATTTCCATGGTGGTAATGGTAGGCCAAGAGGTCGGTGTTCATTCATCAGCTGTGATGGGAAGCTGAGTTGCGATGGTGATGGGGTCCATTTAAGGGTTAAAGTTGCTGTATACGGAGGTGATTTTGTTACAGAAGAATTTTAAGAGCTTGTTGTATAGGTCTTGTGAGAGAGGTTGATGTTGCTGGTAGTAGAGGAGGCACCATGAAATCTCTGAAGATGGTGAATATTTTCCTGCTGCTGTTAGTTCTGGCAGTGATGCTGTGCGCTTGGTGTTCTCTATCTTATGCTGGTAGTGTCTTAGAGATGATTTAAATATGTCTTTATGTGCGGTGTCTTGAATTTTCTTCTTTTTGTGTTCCAGATGCTTGCAGTGGTGTTTCATCAGCATGGATTCATTTGTGTACCAGTTGGCCTGTGGTCGGGCTCTTTCTATCGGGTTGTGCTTGAGGGGAACCAGAGTATTGGCACTTATGGTAATCCAGCTGTTGAGGCTTTCAGCAGGTTGCTAGTGTGCTTGGGCAAGTGCTTGGAGAAGGCTCGCTACTCTTCTGATATGCTTTTACAGCTGCAGCAGGCAGTTCCAAGGGTGGTAGGTCTGTGATGGTGCAGGATGGGTGATCATCCCTGTTTTTTGCTTGATACTGGTGGTAACTGACTCTGACTGTGCTCACCAGACCAAGGGTAAGTGCTCTGATTATAATGTATATGTTAATTCGGTTTAATTACAATTGGCACTGAGAGCCTAGCTGTGAGTCCCTAGTATACAATACGGCACGTAGGTTTAGAGGCCCAATAGACTTAATGCACTTAAGTGTGCACTACTGCATCAGGGAGTGAGTGTATCTTGGTGGTAGTGGACCATGTCACAAGATACCATGAAGCCATACCCCTCTGGACAGTCACTGCTTCTTCAGTGGCTTGGGCCCAACTTGGTGTGTTCACCAGAGTGGGTTTCCCAAAGTAGGTGGTTTCAGATAGATGAACGAATTTCATGTCTAACTATCTGAAGGGGATGTGGGAAGAATGTGGTGTCACCTACAAGTTCACCACTCCATAACATCCCCAGACTAATGGTCTGGTGGGAAGGTTCAATAACCCTGACGGGCATGATCAATGGTTTGTCTGACAATACTCAGGAGGAGATGGGATGTTCTCCTTCCATGTCTACTGTTTGCCTACATGGAGGTTTGACAAAAGGGTTTGCCTTTAGCCCCTTTGAGTGGATGTTTAGACACCCTGTGAGAGGGCCATTGTGCCTGGTGAGAGAGTCTTTGGAAAAGCATCTCAAGGAAGCCAAGGCCAATGTGCTAGATTATTTGCTAGGCATGACATCCTGCATGGCAGAGTACATGTACAGGGCAAGCAGAGACCTGGAGGCCAGCCAAGTGCTCATGAAGCATTGGTATGACCAAAAAGCTACCATGCCTGAGTACAAATAAAAATACATGAAAAATAATTTTTATAGCGCTCTAATACCCGGAGGTGTCTATGCTCTGGGATAAAAGGGAAAAGCTTACCAGATGGCTTAGGGGATGAGCCCAAATCCTGAGTCTATTGAGTGAAAAGCCATGTTTTTTTAATGCCTTTCTGAAGGCCAGCAAGACAGTCTTCATTTTAAGACTGAGAGGCATGGAGTTCCAAAACCTGGCAGTGCAGGTCACAAAGCTCCTGCCACCCCAGGTTGGTCTCTTGAATTTGGGAATCACCAGATTGTAGGAAGATGTCGACCAGAGAGGCCTAATTGGGGTGCAGCACTAGAATTGCCACTTAAGATATTCAGGACCTAGGTTAAGCAAGGACTTGAAGACAATACAAAGTCAATGTGCTTCTTGATAGGAAGCCAATGAAGCTGTTCCAGGGCTTCTGTCATAGATGGTCACAAACCAAGACAATTGGTGTGGGTGTTGGAGCCTGTAGCTCCTAGGGTCCCCCAGGACAAATGGACTTGGCCCTATCTAATCCTAGAGAAGAAGGGTGAGGTTACCTACGTGGTAGACCTTCAGACCCCCAGGAACCCTCATAGGTTCTTGCATATCAATAGGTTGAAACGGCTCCCTGATTAAATATTGATGTAAAAAATATAGTTTACAAAAATATCGTGGTAAAAATATCGAATACAAAAATATTGACTCCCTATATTTAAACAGGTAAGTACAATAATATTGATACAAAAATATCGAAGTAAAAAATATAGACTTAAAAAAGATATATAACTTAAATAAAATATATTAAATAATATTAATATTTTTAACAAAATAAATTACATTTAATATATATTTTAACTAAATATAACAAATAAACTTAATAAAATAAAATATAAACACAAAAATGTGTACAAATACATATATTTACTTAAAAACATTTTATTAACTATTATCTTTACTTAATTTATAAACTTTTTAAATTATATAAAAATAAAATATATACATATATGAATAATTTAAAATAAAATAAAACATTCTATAATTAATTAACACATTAAACTATTAAAAGAAATATTAAAAATACATTTTGCAACACAATAAATACAACAGTAGGGAAAATGTTGGATAGCAGAGGGGTAAAAATTACTATTCCCACTCCAGTGAGTGCAAAAGCAGGGAAAGTGCTGAATAGCGGAGGGGTAAAAATTACTATTCCCACTCCAGTGAGTGCAAAAGTAGGGAAAGTGTTGGATAGCGGAGGGGTAAAAATTACTATTCCCACTCCAGTGAGTGCAAAAGCAGGGAAAGTGTTGGATAGCGGAGGGGTAAAAATTACTATTCCCACTCCAGTGAGTGCAAAAGCAGGGAAAGTGCTGGATAGCGGAGGGGTAAAAATTACTATTCCCACTCCAGTGAGTGCAACAGCAGGGAAAGTGTTGGATAGCGGAGGGGTAAAAATAACTATTCCCACTCCAGTGAGTGCAGCAGTAGGGAAAGTGTTGGATAGCGGAAGGGTAAAAATGACTATTCTCACTCCAGTGAGTGCAGCAGTAGGGAAAGTGTTGGATAGCGGAGGGGTAAAAATTACTATTCCCACTCCAGTGAGTGCAACAGTAGGGAAAGTGTTGGATAGCAAAAGGATAAAAATTACTATTCCCACTCCAGTGAGTGCAACAGTAGGGAAAATGCTGGATACCACACCAATAAAAAAATTAACATCAACATTTTTATTACCTTTTATTTCCATTGTTAACATAATTAATATTGAAATTTAAATATATTATTATTTAAAAAAATAATAAACATTCATTAATTACACATTGTTTAACACTATAATATCCACAACACACATCTAAAATTAATTACACATTTACAATTAATAATTAATAATTAATTAATTCAAATTAATTAACAAATTAATTAATGCAAATTAATTAACAAATAATTAATAAATCATCAATAAAAATTATTTACTTCCTCCATTTACACCTATAAAAACCACAACACACACCTAAAATTAATTAAACAATTAACATAATTAATTATTTATTAAATAATTTAAAATAATTAACAACTAATTATCAAAAAATTATTAATAAATTAATTTACACATTTATAACTCTATAACATCACAATTATACAATTATGAATAAATATAAATTATTAAATACATTTCATATAATTAAGTTACTTCCCACCCTATTCCCCTATAAACCCACAACCCGCTACGGAACTAAAAACGCAAAATTCAATGTAAAAAAAATTATTAGCTACTATAAATAATAAATGAAATCTATATAATTAAATTACTTGCCACCCTATTCCCCTATAAGCCCACAACCCGCTACGGAACTAAAACACAAAATTCAAGTTAAAAAAAAATATTAACTGCTAAAATTTTAACACATATAATAAAAATACAAACAATTCTCATACAAAATACTAAAATACATAACATTAATAATGAATGGATATTTTTAACAACTATGGGGCCCATTACGATGGCGGGCGGAAGCACAACCGCCGTGCTGGCGGATGCAAAAACCACCAGTTACCGCCGGCACGCAGCAGTCCACACGCCCGCCCAATTACGATGCGAAAAGCAGGCCAAACACCGCCGGCAAGCCAGCAACACCGTCCGCCATCAAAGTGCGCCCGCACACGTAGCGGCGCAGCACAACTGACACACACCGTCCGACCAAACACGTCCCGCCCGGCGCATAAATTACGATGCCGCAAACAAACGGCTCCCACGGCAAAGAGACACCGCACGTGAAAGAGAGGCGGAAACACGGACGCAGAGCACGGACAACGAAGAAGCGGCACCCCGGGCATGAATCCAGCACTGCAGGCCCTTCCCATGCTTCTGCTGATGCACCACCAAGGACGCAACGTACCGCGGAGACGCAGGTAGGCACACACACAACAAGTGCACGCAAACAGCGCACACAGTGCAAGGGCGGATAAAGCGGACAACCCCCACCAGCGCGTGCACACTACACATCCACCATTGCATCCACATATGACACACAGGCCAAATCCTAACATCGCGGAACACATGTGTACACACCACCTGGGACTAGGAACCAACCACCCCGTCACGGCCCCAAAGCGCCGATGACGCCGCCACACATGCGCACAACGCAGAGGCCAACCGCAGCGCCATGCATGCGTCGCACACAGACACAGGGACACAACCAAGCAGCACACACATCAGCCCCACCCCGAACGCACATGACACGTGACAGGCCGGCCACAGACATGTCCCCAACGCCCAATTCACGGACAACACCCAACGCCACACAACCGACGCACACATGTCAGTGAAGACACGCAACAGCAGGACACACCCCAGTGTAACAAACATGGCGTAGCACACAGCGGCGGCAACACCAACTAGGAGAAGCAGGGCCCCTTCGGGAAGAGGAACGCCAGTACCACACTGAAAAACCCATACCACCCTGCACATATGAACAAGACACATGAAACGGAACACCAAAGAGCCCGGGGACCGACAACAGGTGGCCCAAGAATTACATCCACACACAAGGCCCAACGCAGAGCGGAAAGGCAGCCTGCCGCCCACACAAGGGAAAGCAGACAGCACTGAATGACCTTCCATTCCAACTCCGAAACCACAGCCCTATGACAGAAGCCGGTGAATACAGCCATTGTCCAAGAATAGACCAACACAGGCATGCCGAGGAGACTGACCACACGGCAGATAGCGCATATCACAGAAGCACACAACGGACGGGGAAGAAAGAAGAAAACACTCCCCCATGTCGGCCACATGCAAGTTAATTGGAAGGAGTCACACAGCACTGACCTTGAACTGTCTGAGAAGCATGTGGGAAGAGGGCCCGTGTCCTCCAAACAAGCCAACAGAACACAAGTCCTGTCTCCCCACGACTACACAGAGCTCACAGCAACCCCGGAGCGTGCACATTGCAGACTGCACACACAGCCGGAGCACGCCACCTCTACGAACCGCTGCGAAATGGCAACCGCAACACACCTACCCAACTACGCCGAACAGCTCAAGCTGTACCAAACCAAAACGATACATACATTGGGATGCGATCTCCTGTCCCTGCTGAACGTAAGTTACCGACTGACTTACCGCATCACATTGTTCAGCTGCGTCATGCCCGTCTTCTACTGTCGGAGGTGTCCCTACCAGCATCCCGTCGAGATATGCCTCTCCAACCCGGCATGTCTGAAGGCGGACCTGCTACCACTACTCCTCCCTCTGGACGCACACGACAGGGCCTGCTCTGCCTATGGGGGCATGGCGTATGTGGCCAACATCGCACGCGCACTGAAATGGAACCACTGTGCCTCCACACGACGGATCATCGAGAACAGCTACATCGAATGTCACCCAGCATGCCCCATCATGGTCCTCCAAGGGACAACCTACGAACAACACCTTGACAGCCACCATCCGCTTCATTGGCTGGCAAACATGTACACCACCAATGACATGGAAGCCCTGCTGGACGGCATCGCATACCTGTCAACCTGTAAATACGTCGGACCACAACGCAGGTTCCCTGAGTGACCTATGAAGTCCAACCCCGCACCCATGCTCAGCTTCCGCACGGACTGGCCAGTCACCACCACAACAGCCATACCAAACGACCGGCAACTGTAACCACACCATCAACGACATCGCCATGACATCGGATATGACCGGGACATGCACACTGTTCCCCATCACATCCCGGAACACCGCATGCATCGTGGGAGGCAGTGGCATGGGCTCTGTGCATCGCACCCACATGGACGGAACTGCACGAACAACCAGGACACGACATGGATCCAGCGCACATGGACACACACACCGCTCAGTGGACATGAATAGGTCGCCTGGAGTCTGGGGGTGCTGCACCCCTCCCACCCCCGCCCCGGGAATCCCATACCAGGACCTTTGCATGGACGACAAGTGCATACAACAACAACACGACCCCAGTGACTGTGACATGTCCAGTAACCACCACAGTGCAACAACAAGTGGCACGCCGCTGCATGCACGCAAGCACATGCCCTGATGTCAACTCACATGCACGCGTGCATGAGGAACAACCGCAGCAAACCTGTCACATGGAACTGAGATGGACTGTGCCCATGATGCCGAGCGGTCTGGTAGGCTACATGTATACCGTCTGTGTCAAAGTCCGCAGCTCCGCAGCTATACGTAAATGTACATTAGCACAGCCTTGGCCAAGCAGATGTAACCCCACACCCTATCCCATTTGTCATCATGCTCAGTATATCCTCAACATGTATTCCGCTGCCACTAGTGTCCACTATACTGCATCACAGAGGACAGAAGACTCAATATAATGTTTGAAACCAGAACTGTCTCCGCTGACTCATTTCACAAGTACGAATGAGAGAGGATGAGAGTATGTGAAGTACACGGCAGTCGTGACATGACCATGTAGTCCACTGGTATTGGATGTCAACGCAAATGAGTAGCACTACTGTGGAAGACACACATGTGTCGTGTGAAGTCGTATGGACGCAGTGCTCAGGTGGGTGGGTGCGACGGGTAGATGCGCACATGCCAAGTTGGAGCACGCCGTGTTGGGAGGGCTCATGAACAGTACACCACCGCTTCCCTGGGCATTGTGAGAGGACACCTGTCGGGGGGAGTGAACACGTGTGTGCACAGCAGCCGGGCACACGTACAAAGCGGTACCAGGCGCACCTCAGCCCACCCTCTGTGGACAAGCTGGATCCTGTTGTGCGCCCGCCATGCCCCTTGACAAGGCACACACAGCCCCAGTCGACCAGGTGTAACCCCAACATAGTCAATCCGCACAGGCGATACAGGGCACGGGATGGCAGTGGAGCATGGTGTGTGAGAGGTCTCCTCGCGCTCCTCCTGGTCATATCACGCAGGCAATAGAACCTCAACGTCTAGCATGGCACAAGTCAAATGGAAGTGCAGGGGGACGCACCACAGCACGAGCAGCACTGACGTCACGGGAGGTGGCTCGCACCATCCCATCCATTGTCCATCATACCAACCACGCCACATGCCATTGCGACTAAGTGCAAGCGCGTGCGCCACCACCCCCGAGCCCTCCCCAGAGAGGCCAAAGAGTGAATGTGTGGGCCAACAGCCACAGACGGACGCGGCCTGGCCGCAAGGGCAGCCACAGCCACTGGGTGTCGCAGGTGGCGGATCCGGAAGGCGAAGACTGTGATGCATAGTCCATGCAGGCCGGGTCTCCATTTGGGGCACCACGCAGGTGGACGGCGTCCCGCCACACATCATACCCTGAGACAGCCCACTCGTGCAACTGGACCCACACATACACTCCTTGCCCTCTCTGGTGCGAGCTTGGGGCTGCCTGTGCAAGCGCTAGCCTCGCAGGTGAGCATGCATATTGGGGGGCGAGGGGAGGACATGAGGGCTGGGGCGATGATGACTGTATCACTGTCAGTTAGTACAAGGGATGACCCAGATGTGGAAAGGAAGAGACGTGTCCCGTGTGTACTGCAACTAGTCGCCAATCCAACTACCCCCCATGTCCGGAATGTAAGCCCGCACCTAGGCCCGCCCATCCGCCACATCGAACATACCACCAGCACGACAACCTTCCCATTCGAAACACTGACTGGGGGTGGCGACCAGTGAAAAATCATGTGTAGCCTACCCACGCGTACATGTGGGCCCTCCATGATCCATGTCACCTGCGGCAAAGACATGACATGCGCAATGAGGGAAGTGAGGAGAGCGGCCCGCCCCACGCGCAGAAGGTGCATCAGCTCCACAGACCCAGCAGCGAGTCCAGCAGGGGTCACATGTGCAGGGGCAGCTGTGCCTGGTGTGAAGGCACATGCATATAGACAGCACATCGACCAATGTGTAGTCTGCCCACATCCACAGTCCATCATCATGCGGACATAGGAATTGAACACAGGGCAACACATCTTAGTTGGTGCACCCACCGTGACCAACAATGCGCAATCATCGACGTACCCGCCCTGTGCATGGCCCCCCACCCAACGGAGGCACATCCACACACACAAGCCTTCCACGGAACATGCTGTGTCCAATGGTCACTACAGAGTCAGCGCCCATCTGGTGGATCCTGAACAGGAGACACATGCACACACATGCCAGCTCCCACTATGTACGTCTGCCACCTTGCACGTGCAATGCAACCTCTCACCTGTGACGTGTGACTGCAAGCACACAGCCGTCTTGGCATGGGGCTGTCAATGTGGACACCAGTCAATGTTTCGGGAGCTGTGATCCGTACAGTGCTGTACATAGGGTGCAGTGCTGACACCTACTACTGTCTCATATCCCCTCGTGCCACAGGTCCCACTTGTATTGGCCGCTCAGCCCGTGCCCACATCGTCGTCGTCGTGTGCCATACTCATCCAGCCTCGGAAGCAGTTCCATGCTCAGCAGACACTCATGTTGCCGTGGCGTTGCCGCTTGACGGATATGCAGTCAGTCCCCATCAGCACGCCCCGCAAGTCATTGGGGCCTAGATCCCCATGTGCATGCACATGGCAGTGGTATGTCTCACTTACCATTGCCATTGTTGGGAGACCTGTGTAAGTGTATTGTGGCCGTGCCGTCCCAGCTTGACAGCTGGGCTGTGGCTCATGTGCTTGCTCAGTCATGTCAGTGATGTGTATGCGAAATTGCTATGTGCCGTGTTGCTTTGACATGTGTCCTCTGCCATTTAACCCAGGCGGAGACCGAACATTGACCGCCCATACCAATTGCTGGCGGACATGGACGATACAGAGGTAATCAGGAAGTTTCGGATGGACAGGCCAACTCTGCATCGACTGTGTGCCATGTTAGAGCCCCATCTCCGTCCCCGCAGGGTGTATCCGACTGCTGTCACCCCCACGGCTAAGGTGATGGCCGCCATGCATTTCTTCGCCACTGGGTCATTCCAGCACACAGTGGGCAGTGGAGGAGGGATGTCCCAGCCCATGTTCAGCAAGGTGCTGAGGGATGTACTGGCAGCCATGATGCTGTACCGGAACAGGTACATCAGATTCCCCAGGGCTCGTGAATTGGCGGCAGTGAAGGGTGCATTCTATGCCCTTGGCAGAATCCCACACGTCGTGGGAGCCATTGACTGCACTCATGTTGGCCTTGTTCCACCACAGGCCACTGAGCACCTGTACCGCAACAGGAAGCACACGCACTCCCTGAATGTGCAAGTGGTGTGCCTTGCGGACATGGTGATCACCCACGTGTGTGCCAAGTTTCCAGGCTCGGCCCATGACGCACACATAATGCGCAACAGCATCTTGCCACGACTGATGGCCAATCTGCAACAGGATCGTGCCTGTATTGTCGGTGAGTATGTGGAGTGGTGTAGCGTGCTGGTTGTGCGATGCTGTCCCCTGTCCAGTTGGAATTGCAACGGTACTCTGTGTCCCTCACACCCAGGTGACTCTGCGTACCCGAATGGGGCATGGTTGCTCAGTCCATTGAGGAATCCTCGCACCCCAGCAGACGATCGCTACAATGAGGCACATGGGAGGACCAGACGTGTGGTCGAGCGTACCTTTGGCCTCCTCAAGTCCAGGTTCAGGTGCCTGGACCGCACCGGGGGTGCACTGGCGTACTCCCCACAGAAGGTGTGCCAGATAGTGGTGGCGTGCTGCATGCTGCACAATCTGGCCATTCGGAAGCAGATCCCCCTCATTGTGGATGACGGAGATCAACCAGGGCCCCAGCCCGCAGACCAGGACAGCTCGAGTGAGGTGGACAGCGGAGAGGAGGAAGCTGGGAATGTGCGCCAGCAGCTCATCGCCCGCTACTTCACTTGACGGTGAGTGTCCATGTACGACGGATGATGTGTCTGTATCTGTGCAGGTGTGTGTGTGCTGTGTCAGGGTGGCCGTATGTTCACTGCGTGCAGTGTGTCAACGCTCCATGGCCAGGGTAGTATGCCACTGTTGGTGACTGTGGCATTGTGCCCTATTGCTCTGTGCGATGTGTGTACATTGCTTGTAGTTGTTGACATGTACTGTGTGATGAGTGTGTGACACACTCATTGAATGTGCTCCTGTTCTGTCTCCCACCCCTAGGTCCCTACAGGCCCTCCGGATTCCATTGCCATGCCACGCATCAGGTGCCTTTCCGCCCAAGGTGGCCGTTGTATTCCGTACAAATAAAACACAGGGCACAAACAGCAGTTAGTGAAAAAGGTGCATTTATTACAAACTGTGACATGTGATTGTGTGTAAGGTGATGACAAAAGTGGTGCGTGCAGTGACAATGAGCTGTCGGTCATGGCTGCGTGATGATCAGGGTGTACCCACTGGTTCTATGTCCATAGTCCAACACACACATGCCATCCAGCTGGCTGTGTGGAGTGGGATCGTAGAGCAAGTCAATGCAGTGGCTGGTCAAGGAAGGCTGGCGGAAGGCTGGCTGGCTGCCTCACTTGCGACTGGAGCGTGCGAAGTCCTCCCGGGAGATCTGTTTCCTCTTCGGACGGCCCCTTCCACGTTTGGGAGGGGGTGTGTGGTGGCGACCTGCTGGTGGTGGGTGAGGTGTGCTCACTGGCTGTGGACGCAGGGGAAGTGGACGCTGCTGCCCGAGCCTGCGCCCTAGCAGGTGGTGGCGGAGGTGGTGTTGCTGGCCTTGCCTGTGACCCCACCGCCACCACCAGCTGGCCCATGAGGTCCACGAGTTGGTCCATACGGGACACGAATTGGCCCATATGGGCGTCCATGGACCTCAGCACCCCCAGCACCTCCCGCGTGTCAGTAGCAGACCTGGCCCATTGTCCTTGGGCCTCTTCATAGGCCCCAAGGACTCTGGCCATTTGAGGCAGGGCATGGCTCCCAGGGAGGCTGGTGTTTCCCTGACCCTGCTCCTCCTACCAGTCCTGCTGCCACCGGCCTGCCCACTAGCCACATTGCACACCACGGTCCTCGCTGTGGCTCCCAGGGTGGATCCAGTCGGCCGGGCCACCACCTGCGCTGGGGCTGGTGCCAGCGAAGACGTGGTGGTGGTGGAGGCGGTGGTGGTCGGTGCGGCGATGGTGGCGGTTGCGGCAGTGGTAGTGGCCGCAATGACCGTGGGTGTGGCCGCAACGACAGTGGCAGCAGGGGACTGGGACTGTTCAGCATCCCTGGATGATGGGTTGGTGGGTAGGAGGGGTCCTGGGGAGCGGCTGGGCCCTGCCACGCCAGATGGGCCAGCTTGGTGGTCCGTGTCCGAAGAGGAGGACAGATCCTCCAGATCCGTGTGTCCTCGTTGGGGGCTTGTAGGCTGGCTGTGCTGGCTGCTGTCTCCATCCCCAGCATCCAGCAGTTCGTCACCTGTGGAGAGAATGAGATTTGTTATTGTGTTGCACCTGGCGAAGTATGTATTAGTCGTCTGACATTGGCAGTTCGTGCAATCTCGTACATGGGTTTCCCGGAGGCGAGTGTGTGGCTGTGGCATCTGTAGTTGTGTGTGCTAGGCAATGGGACTGTGTGCTGTGCACATGTGGCATGGGACGGATTGGCCATGCCGATGGGTGTGTTGCTGTGCCCCTACTCATTGTGACTCTGGTGTATGCGGGCTCCTGGCCCATCCTGGGTCTGGTTTGTACTTTGCCTTTGGAGTTCATATGGAACGCTTAGGAACGCATATGGCAACATGGGGGCCATGCCCCAGATTCGCGTTTGGGAGGGGATATGCTTTTGGGGTACATGCTGTGAGCCATGGGTGCCGAACGTGACATGTGTTGTGGCAGCATGACAGTGCATGGTCTGAGGTGTGTGCATGCCTGACATGCCCTGCATATTTGCTGTCTGTTGTGGTTACTGGACATGGCATTGGACGCATCGTTATGAGTGAGTGATAGTTGTGTGCCAGCCAACGTATTGCAGTTGTCCCATCTCCTTGGTGTGCGTGCTGCCCTGTGCCATGTGCATCACTGCAGTGCTCGGGGGGGTGTGGCCCATGTTGTGTGTTGTTGCTCACAGTGTGTCGTGCGCTTAATTGACTTCTGGCACATGGTTGGTCATGGGCATGTGTCTTAGCGTGACTGCTGTATGTGTGGCAGCTGTGCGGATGACATGCCTTTCATGAGACTGGGGCTGACGGATGGGATGGATGGTATGTTGTATGTGCATGGTGTGTCTGTGAGTTTGATGGGTTCAGTGGTGTTCGTGTGCATTTCTGTTGTTCCGCTCTGTTGCGTCTAGTGTTGTTTGTCTTACATAGGCGTAGTTGTGGGGTGTGGGGTTGACAGGCAGTGGGGGCTACATGGACAGGACTTCAATGGTGTTTCGGTTGTGTGTGATGAGTTGCACAGTGGCTGCCGTGTGGGACTATATTCAGTGTGGCTTGTGCATGCAGACGTGGTTCCTTGGGTGTTGCTATGTCTGTGATGGGTCATGTGGGGTGTGAGTCTGTTGTTCATGTCCGTGTGCACATTGTTCACTTGTTCGTGACGGTGGGCGGTGCTGCGTGTTCGTCTGCTACGTGACATGTCCCATGTGTTGGTGGTGTTATGGTCCTCATGCCTCCAGTAATCCAGCCCTGTCCAGTTTCCCACCTGCAAGTTGTTCGTGCGTGCACTGTACTGGATGCCACATGGCTCTAAGCGGGGGTGCTCCATGTTGCAGGTCTGTGGGGGTGGGGGGTGTAGTGGGTCGTGGGGGTGGCTGTACACCCACTGACACCGATTGCTGTGGACCGTGATGTCTGCTTTTCGGCTGTCGTTGTGCACTGCGGTGGCTGACACGTGGCTGTGGGGTGTGGGGGATGCTCTTCCTTGCTGTGCTGTGGGACTGGGGCCTGGTGTGTGTTGTACTTGGGCTGTCCACCGTCCCACCCACTGCACTTTGTGTTCCTGCCACTTACCTGTTACTTGTCGGTTAGTGCAGCTGTGGCGGACACATGGGTGTGGTGGGTGCTCGTTGTGGCGCTTCTGGCATATTTGGGGACCTGTTGGTGGTTACGTGGCTGGCTTAGTGTACACATGTCCCCACGCATCTTACAGTTGTTCGGTTTGGGCTGTGTGTGGTAGTGTCTGTTGCATGTGTGTGTGATGTGTTGTGTATTGTGTGCTGGACATGGGGGTGTTTGTCCCTGGGAGCTGTGGCATGGTAGTTGCGCATGTGAGTACATAGCGGTGTGCAGGTATACATTAGTTTGTACTTACCAGCCTCCACTCCCTGCTAATCCGGCGAGGATCTCCGGATGTATTACGACTCGCACCTTCTCCTCCCACGCTTTGAAGGTCTTAAAGAGCGCGGGATTCCTCCGCCAGTGACGGCAGCCAGCTCTCTGTTTTTGCCCTCCTTCTTCTTGACCAGGCTCTTTACGTCATTCCAACGTTTGTTTATTTCACCTCTGTTCCTGGGCAGGGTCCCGACTGCATTGACCTGGTCTACGATCCGGTTCCACATTCTGTTTCTGGTGGCTAGTGGTGTGTGCTGGACCATGTTCCCATAGATTTGTGGGTACACCTTGATGATCTCGTCGACCATGACCGTCAGCTCCATGGGCGTGAACTTGGGCATCCTTTGTGGTGCCATGGTGTTTGTGGTGCTGGTGCGGTGTGTGTTGTGTAATGTGCAGGGGGTTTGTGGTGCAGGTGTTTGGTGGTGGTGGTGGTGGTGGTGGTGGTTGTGATGTGTGCGTTTCTGTGGTGTGCTGCTGTCCTTGCTGTGTCACTGTGTCCTCTCCTCTCCTCTCTGGTTTGCAATGTAGCAAGGGGTTGTGGTCTGTGGGAGTGCTCCTTTTGTACTCACCTATGTGGGTGTGTCCTGATGGTCTGTTGTTTTCAGGTGTGTTGTGTCTGGTGTTCTGGCCTTTGTATTTTTTGTTTGTCCGGGGGTTGTTTTCGGGATGTGTACTGTGCTTGTGTATTTGTGCGTGCCTTGCTGTGTGGACTTGTTGGCCATGTTGTGTGCTATTGGTTTTGTGAGCGGATAGTTTCTGTGCAGGTACGTTGGCGCCATGGCTTCTGCCGTGTCGATTCTCATCGGCGTTGTTTGCGCTGGCGGGCGGTATATTTGTTGTTTTTCCGCGCTCATGGCGGTGCGATCGTAATCTCACGTGCGGTGTGTCGGGCGTGAGGGCGGGCGGTTTTGTGTTGTCGTGCGTGTTTCCGTCCGTGGCGGGCGGTTTGACTCCGACTCGGACGATGGCGGGCGGTATTTTGTGTGATTTTTCCGCCGATGGCGGTTTTCGGTTTGTGTACTCATAATGGCGTGGTCGGTGTTCAGGCGGTGTGTGCGGGCGGATTTTTGCCGCTTCCATGCCTGGCGGATTCTTTTACGCCGGGTATCGTAATGGGCCCCTATATTTTTGTAAACGATATTTAACACTTCGATATTTTTGCAATCGATATTAATTACCTAACAATCGATATTCTTTACCACAATATTTTTTACATCAATATTTCTTACCCACGATATTTTTCCCTCGATATTTCTGTAGGTCGATATTTATACATCGATATTCTTGCTCTGTACCGTTGAAACCCCGCCAAGACAGGGCAGACATGACCATGATGATGGTCACAGATGAGGGAGGAGAGGAGGAGACTGAGCCAGTGTCAGACCTCCTCTCCAACGATGTGAAAGATGGGTCAGTGGAGGGAGTTGTACTCTCCCCCAAATTGACAGACCAACAGCACAATGACTGCAAGCAGGTGCTGGGGCAGTTTGCTGATCTGTTCTCTTTGACTCCAGGTATCACCACTTGGTATACACATGACATTGACACTGATGACAGCCTGCCTGTCAAAAATAAACTGTACAGGTTGTGGGACCATGTCGGATACTGCTTCAAGGCAGAGGTAGCTAAGATGTTGTAATTGGGGGTAATTGAGCCCTTTGACAGTCCATGGGCCTGCCCAGTGGTGCCGGTGCCCAAACCTAATCCCCAGTGGAGAAAGAAGGAGTTACGGTTTTGTGTGGACTACAGAGGACTAAATGCACCACTAAGACTCATGCTCACCCTTTACCTGGAGCTGATGAGGTCATTGATAGGTTAGGGGCTGCTAAGCAACTGAAATCATGTGACTTGAACTCAGGCTCCTGGCAGATTGCACTCAGTGAAGGAGCAAAGGAGAGGTAAGCATTCTCCACACCAGAGGGACACTTCCAATCCAAAGTAATGCCCTTTGGCTTAAATAATGCCCCTGGCACCTTCCAAAGGTTGGTGAACAGTGTCCTGTATGGGTTAGAGCAGTTCAGTGCAGCTTATCTGGATGATACAGCTGTGTACAGTTCCACCTGGGAGGATCACTTAAGCTACCTGGAGGAAGTGCTTCAGGCCCTGCAGCAAACAGACCTGACTATTAAGGCCAGTAAGTGCCATATAGGGCGAGTTTGGTTGTGTACCTGAGCCACCTTGTGGGTGGAGGCCACGTACAACATTCCAAGCCAAAATCCAAACCATTTTGGATTGGACAACTTTTAAAACCCAGACACTGATCAGGGCATTCCTTGGTCTAACTGGGTATTATAGAAGATTTGTTCAGAACTATGGAGCCCTTGTGGCTCCCCTAACAGAACTCACTTCCAAAATGAAGCCCAACAAAGTCAATTGGACTCCACAGTGTCAGAAGGCCTTTGACACTCTGAAAGATGCTATGTGTTCCGCAACAGTATAACTGGCCCCTGACTACACAAAGGAATTTGTGGTTCAGACAAATGCTTCAGAACAAGGAATTGGGGCGGTGTTGGCACAAGTAAATGAAGAGGTCCGTGATCAGTCAGTTGCATTCAGCAGTAGGAGACTTATCCCCAGAGAACAAAGATGGAGTGCCTTTGAAAGGGAAGTCTTTGCTGTGGTTTGGTCCCTGAAGAAGTTGAGGCCATACCTCTTTGGCACTCGCTTCCATGTTCCAACTGACCACAGACCTCTCAGATGACTCACGCAGATGAGGGGGGGAAATCCCAAACTGTTAAGGGTGGTCCATTTCCCTACAGAGGATGGACTTCACAGTGAAACACAGACCTGGGACTGCTCATGCCAACGCATATGGACTTTCTAGGTTTTTCCACTTTTTTGATGAGGACTACCAAGGTGTAGGTTAGTTACCCATCACCGTTCGTTTGGGTGTGTGTGTGTGTGAGAAAGTCATCCTTTTTGCCCTGATCACCCTCATTGTTTTTCTTGATTCTGGTGGTAGCTGACTCTGACTGTGCCCTGGGCTCTGCTTCTCAAAATCAGGGTCATTGCTCTGATTATAAGGTATATGGTAATTAGATTTCATTACAATTGATACTGGCAGCCGAGCTGTAAATCCCAAATATATAATCGGGCATATAGGTTTAGTGGCTCAGTAGACTTCATGCCCTTAAGTGTGCATTACTGTGTTGTCTGCTGTCATTTTAAAGGCAGCGCTGCTTTTCAGGCTACCCTTGCATTAAATGTATATGTGCATTCGACTTTGGATTTAAAGGTACTTCCAAAGTCTCAAACAACCTTATTTTTACATATGTCACCCCTAAGGTCTCCCATAGGTGCCCTATGGGTAGGGTGCCTTGTACCTATAAGCAGGGACATTCTAAGCAATGTTTTATGAGCCCTGGTGAGGTGAGGGAAAAACTGCCAATTTTGTGTGTCCCCATTGTAGAAAACTGGCTCTATAGGCTAACATGGGAATATTATATTTAAATATAAATATTGACAGGAGCGAGCTAGAAATACCATTCAAAGACTTACATTAATAGTTAGAATAAATCCAACAACTTGTCATTGTTAGATTTATTATAACTATTACAGAAAAATAAGTTATAGAACTTTCTTTTCTGTGAGCCAAAATCCAGCCTTTCAGCTGCCTTCTCTTGATAGGCCAGCCTCAGCCAGGCTGAGCCAAGATCTCGTAATGAAGTGTGAAGTAGCCTGCTAGAGAGACAAAGGATTTGCTGTGGGTGGAGAACTGCAGCTGCAGAAGCATAAGGCAGGATGGGGGTGGAGTAGCCAAACTGGTCTTCAAAGGGAGAGTGACACTTTAGCACTGCACAGAGTCAAGCCCGCATCCTGCACACCCAGCCACACAGGAGCCCCTGTAATTAGATTAGTGAAGGGGCTGGAAGGGGAGTGTTAGAGAACCTTAGCCATGCCAGTGGGTTGTTTTAGCCAGATCTAATCCTCCAGGAGAGAGTTTCTCCATTTTGGATTTTGGAGGAATAGTGGTTTTTAGGACAAGAATCTGTCACACTTTGCAGGAAGCTGTCATACACTTGGTTGGCACCCTACATCCTATTGGTCAGGGGTGCCCCCCAGCTTCATGCCCAGGAACACTGAATAAATATAGAAGAACTGCATGGCAACTCATATCTACTACCTGAAATAACACGTAGAAGAAGGACTACCCTGCTGGAACCCTGATATGCACCCAAAGGACTGCACTCTGAAGGACTGCACCTGCTGCACAATCTTGTACTACAGCCTTAAGGACTTTGCCTGGCCTCATAAGGATTAAAGAGTGGACTCCCTGCAAGCTGCAGGTTGACAGATCCCACCTGCATAAATTCCACCAAGAACTCCCCATCTTTTGAATGCGTCCAGTGGACTTTTAAGGATTTGGCCAGGTGCATTGTCGGGATTGTAGTCCCAACTACCCAAGGACCATCTCAGAGCTTCTAGATCTTTGGATTGGTGTTTTGGGCACTTTGTACCCACAAGAGGAACTTCAGGAAGAAGCTCCAGAAGTTTGGAGAAGTATGGAGCAACTTTTGGAAAAAGTTCCAGGAAGTGATCGACTTGACTTCGAGAGTCAAGCCTGAGACCTCAAATCATGACCCGACTTGGAGTTCAGGTTCGTCCCGCTGAAATCACCAGAGCCAAAGACTTCCAGGAGTTGACCGAGGGCTAGTGCTGGATCAAGCCGACAACGTTGACACTAATCTGGCCTGAAGAGGAGCCTTGATCGATGTTGAGATAAAATAATCCAGAAAAGTTTCTAAGTGCGACTGTAAAATTTTGACCGAGGTTTCCCCGTTTAGTGTATCTGACCAGGGCTCCATCACAGACAGCCTCAAACTTTTACTGTGTTTGGTTTTTAAGCCCTAGAAAGTGTTTATTCTTTAAAAATTAATCTCTCCGGTTCCCTACATTGGATTTTTGTCATTTCGGTGTCATTTTAAAGATAAAAATATTTCCTATGTTTAGAAACTGGTGTTGGATTGTTAATGTGTCTTGTGTCTTACCTATTTAATGTATTGGTGTTTTTAAATGGTTTATACACCTGTCTCCTAATTTAAGCCTGCTTGCTTGTTGCCAGCTACCAAGGGTTGAGCAAGGGATTAATTTATTGAGACCCCATCTGAATATTTTATTGTGTTTGTTACCTAATTTTTGGTGGTAAGTCACTACGTATCATTCCTAATAAACCACCTTCCAACAAGGAGTATGCTGAAACTGACAAGGGTGATGTCTGTCTAGGTCAAAGGCTGTCGATAGAGGAGAAAACTGGGGCCAATTAGTGGCCGGTGGTGTGGGTAGGTTCGGTAACATACTGAGTGAGGCCAAGTTTTGTGAAGTTTCCTAGAAGGGGCCTTAGATTTTGGGTCAGTGAGGTCTTTTAGATGAAAGTTATTGTCTCCAAGGAGGATGCAGGTGCTGGCATTTATGATGAGGGATGCAACAAAGTCCATGATGTCGCTAGCGAATTTGGTGCTGGCTCCTGGTGGTTTGTATTCGAGGGTTCCCCGCAGCGAGAAGTTGGCTGTGATGCGTATCTTAAATGGGAGCTGTTCCATGTAGCTTGTGGGAGTGTCATATAGGTAATGCAGCTGATGGTATCTTTGAATATGATTATATCTCCACCTCTGGAGTTGTGCTGATGGTCTTGCCTAACGATCTTGTAGCCAGTGGGGATGACAGTAATGATGTCCACTGCAAAGGTTTGGTTTAGCTATGTTTCCATGAGAAAGAGCAGATCTGGAGCATGGTCATGCCATCGGTCCCACATCTCTGTTGTGTGCTTGGTGAGTGAGCGGGTGTTGAGGAGCATGCATATGAGTGTAGCATGTTGTTTGGGTGGTGTTTGGTCTGTGTGAGTGGGGATCTGATGTCTTTGAGTGTGAACGGGTGGGGTGCTGGGTGCGGTTGGTACGGGAGTGGCCGGTGTTGGGGCCCAGGAAAGTGCCTGTGAACTTGCAGAAGGTGCATGGGAATGCTCCTTCTGTGTTGTGCGGTGTAGTGTGGCACAATGCGACAAGTGGTGACCAGGATTAAGAGCATAGAGGAGCACCGCAGGGTATCGTGGGTAGGGTGAGAACCAGGGTTCCCATACGCTGGGCACAGTTGAGGCGTACAAAGGCACAGATAGGGTTGGCTTTGGTACACCTTTGGCACATCAAAGGTGCATCCCCAGTGTGACGCCACTGCAGCAACCACTAAATAGGTCCTGGGAGGAAGGAGGAGCGCAGGGTACTGTGAGCGAGTGTAGGAAAGTGAAGTATTATGCAGCAAGGTTGGTTAGGCTTCACTATGTAATTCTCTCACAATACCCCAAAGATGGTCCTTGGATTCAGAATAATAAATCCATAGCTCAGTCCTGGTAGTGTGGCAAAGAGCAGTCAGGCTTTACTAAAGGAACATGTGTTAAGCATTTTAGAGTAACAACATGGACAATAAGTAATTGACATGACTCAAAAGAAATCTGACAAAAATTGATAAAAATTTACGCAGATTTTTATATAAATTTAGAGACATAAATGAAGACAATCGGAAATGTATATCGGGAGTTTTCGATTTTCAAAGGAAAAATAAATCAAAGCAATTCAATACTGCAGAACGTTAACATTGCAGTCAATGGTATAAAGCACTAGTGACAATCAGTTATTGGCAGGGTGAGTTGCATGGAACCCACTGGGGGAGTAAGGTAATGTGGGTCCCAGGACCAGGCCACGACATCAGTTCAGTTTTACCTGGCTCGTAGGGTCCGGGTACAGAGTGGTGCTAGTTGTCCGTAGTGCTGAAGTGAGATCTGCGGGGGAGCTGATTTTACTGCTTAGAGTGTGCTGGCGAGGAAACGGATGCAAAAAGGTGACAACTGGGCCACTCTGGTGGTCAGTTAAAGGTGCTATGGAGTTCCCACGAAGTGTAGCATCGAGTGAAGGTAGTGGCCACCAACAAGCCTTGGCAGCAGTAAGGTCAGCGTTCAGACACTTTGACGCCCAGGTCCGGGGGGAAACGGTTCTCACCTGAAACTTGCGGTAGGCTAGGACTACATTTCCCATAATGGACGGGACCATCTACTTTTAGGCAATCCTTCGGGCAGCCCGATGGCCAGCGATTCTTTGGTTCCAGGGTGTTGTTTTACCTGTGGACTGCAGGGGGCTAGTGCCACTACTCCAAGGGACTCTGGAGTTTACTTTGGCTCTCAAAGGGGTCTCTCTGTCTGGGGGAACCAGTCTTTGGTCCAAGACGAGTTGCAGTTGTGCAGGTTCAGGAAGGTTGCCACAGGTGCAGAGTAGCACACCTTTGTTTAGTGCAGGTCCTGTTGATGCAGATTCGGGTCTCTTCTTTGTCCTTTGTTGTAATTCAAATCAGAACTGATGTTCTGCTGCCAGAGGTGTCCCTCAAATCCTAGATTTAGGGTGGTTAGGGGTGTGGGTGAAGGTAGTTAAGGGGCTACTAGCCCCAGTGGCTAATCCCCCCTGAGGTGACCACATCCAGTGGGTTGAGCACCTTTGCTACCAGAACCCTCTATTCTACCACTTTTAAAAATGGCAGAAACCTTTCATAGCTGTACCTACCAGGTAGCCCACCCTAGGGGTGTGGCTAGTTTTCTGGGGGTGTACACCTCCTGACTATTTAATTTTCCCATCTGCCTTGGTGTAAATGTGCCTGGGGCAAAGGCAAGGCTGTTTCCTCCTTTGGAAGGCAGCCTGGATGCATATGAGAGGCGGTGTAAACTTTAAAGCTCACCGCCTTGATGTGCCACTGTTAGCCATACTGTTAGTTAGGGAGGGAGATGTCACCTCCTACCCATACAGTCCTTTGTTTCTGATTCTTGGGAGTATTAACACCCCTTAGAAGTGGTTCAGATTCTGGTCTTGGTGGTAGCAGCTGCAGTCTACCAGCCAGAGCACAGGAAAGGCTGGGGCACCCAAGTGGGCAATCTCTAAGGTAGCCACCTGGGTGCATGTCACATCAAGTCTGGAATGAGAATCATGCTAGGGGTGATGAGACAAGGTGCTTGATACCAAACATGACATATTTCAGTGGGGCCATAATGGAGCTGGCAACCTCAAGGCTGCCCGGGTCCCAGCCCATATTATCCTAAGGCCCCCTAATCACTTATAGTAGTGCTTACATGGTGAGGGCAAAGTCGAATTGGAGCTGTTTGGACTGCTCCTGCAGTCTTCAATGACAGGCCTGCTGTCATCTGTTTACATGGGTCACTCAGGATGGCACAAGCAGCACTTCAGGCCCTTGTGACCCCTTTAACTCCCATGCCCTGGGTACCACTTACCAGGGGCTTATAAGGAGTTATGTCCTTGCCAATTTGGGTTTCCAATTTAAATACATCATTTAGAGAGAGAGCACTGACACTGGGGCTTGGTTAGCAGGCTCCACTGTACTTTTAGAGTAAAAAAACATCAGCTTTGAGGATCAAATTGGGCCAAAAGTATGGGGGCGTGACCTGCAAACAGCCTGTTTTCTTACAACAAGTAATGTAACTTCCTGTGCAGATAGATGATGGTAAATCCAGTGATGCCACTTCTTGTGCAAATGGATGATGGGCAATCCAGTGTTGTCACTCCCTGTGCTGATGGGCAATGGGAACTTAATTCTTCTTGATTGGCTTCTTTTAAAGATGGCTTTACCAGAAAGCCAGTGCTGTCACTTCCTGTGCAGATAGATGATAGGAAATCCAGTCATGCCACTACCTCTGCAGATGGGCAATGGGAAATTAAGAGCTCTTGCTTGGCTTCTTTTTTTTAAAGAGGATTTTAGGGGAAACCATTGAAGTAACTTCCTGTGCAGATGGGTGATGAGAAATCGAGTGATGCCACTTCCTGTGCAGATTGGCAATAGGAAATTAAGTCTGCTTGTTTGGCTTCTTTTAAAGATCGTTTTGGCTGGAAACACTTGATGTAACTTCCTGTGCAGATGGAAGATGAGAAAACCAGTGCTGTTCTTAAAACTCCATTTCCTGCATCTTCCGTGATCTTCGAGCACTTCAGAATTGGTTCAAAGCAGCCGCTTTGAGAACTGCATTTACATCATGGACTTTAGGAACCAGGGGTAGGTTGGAGTTATTGCCTTTTTAAAAAATGTTTTTAAATCTCGTAAATCAATTGTGATATGATTTTTATATGTTTTTAGCCTTTGTGTATAGCTTTTGATATTATTGTGGAATTTTTTGTGTGACCTATGAACTGTGCTTTTATGGTTATCTTTTTCATAGTAACCGAATAAAGGGGCATATTAGCAAGAAGAGGCGATAATCATCGCTAACCCTGCTTAGCGTGATTTTTTTTATCGCCGGCTATCGCTGGAATATATCGCCACGCTAACGCTGTATTAGCAACGATTAGCGCTATGGCGATGAATATTCCAGCGATAGCGGGGAAAATGGGCCAACATCGCTGAAAAAACAGCGATGTTGCATGGAGAAGGGAGAACACCTTGCTGATACGACCCTGTGGTCGTATCAGCATAATCCACCCCCATGTTAGGTATGGCTAACACCTGCTAATTGCAGGTGTTAAATAAATGGCGATGACCCCGGTTAGCGCGACTTTTCACGTCGCTAACTGGGGCTATGACACCTTGCTAATAGGCGATAGGCCTGTTAGCGAAGTGTTTCCCAGGTTTGTTCGTCGGGAACGCCCACTTTGCATGTCATTAGCAATAAATATCGCTGACATGCAAAGCGGTAAAAACGGGCGCTAATGCCCGCAAACTGTCGCTAACTGCTGTTAGAAACAGTTTGCTGATAGGGCGATATAAATATCGCCGCTTTAGCGGCAAAAAGTGCCGCTAAAGCGGCGATAGTGCCCTTGCTAATATGCCCCAAAGTTCTTTGACTTGACTTGACTTGAGTAGTGAGGGAGTGGGATAGAATTGGCCACTATTTGTATGAGGTGGTTTTTATTTCACAATGTATTCGTTAGGATGATCTTTTATATCTTCCTCCGCTTGTTAGAGGTGTTTTTTTTCTCTTTTCTTTTCTCTGGCACCTGTTATTTTCCCAATGGATGAATTTGATTGTTTTCGGCATGGAATGGGTTAGGGAGGGGGTGGGAGTTCGGGGATTTGTATGTTAAAATATGCAATAAAAGATATTTATAAAAAAAGTGAACTTTAGAAACCCCTTATCTTTTCTTTTCACCAATAGCCCTTTGATTAAAGGCTGACTCGACATCCCAGTGACATATTACTGCTGTGTGTATCATTTAAAGATCAGGTGGGTATAATCCATATTTCTATACCATAAAATAAAACAAAATGGCAATTGAGAATTTGGTGACATTATATAATTTTGTTTTTACAGTTGAGAATTCCTGGACTTCTTTGATGTGGATAATAATAACCTCTCTCCTTAGAATTAATGTTAGTAATGAGTCTAATGTGTAATTGTGCTGTAATTCTATTGTATGATTTGTACTTTGGCATAAGTATCTGTGGGCATACATGTCAACTAGTGAAAGATGCCCAAAGATATCAAACTATAATGTGGCCTTATTAATTACTTGTGGCAGAGATTAATTCAAGCATCCCACCCATCACTTGTTGGTTTACTTCAGATTGGCACCCTAACAGTAACGGGTGTGCCCAGATATGGGTCCAGTGCTCATTGTGCCACACGATCAAACTACACCCGACTGATGCACCCCAATCAGGGGCTTGTGTTCAAGTTTGGAGAGGACCTGGCTTGGGCAGTCTGGGCTGGACTGTTCCCATTGGAGCAGGATTTGCACATGGCTTGGCCTAATCTGTGGTGGCATGGTGGGCACAAAAATCATGTTCTGGGTTGCAACCCTGAATAATTACTAGTGGCTGACATTATTTCAATCATCCCACCCATCGCCTGTTTGTTTACTTAAGCATGGAAACTAGGCCTATGTACGTCAGACATGAAAAACATTGCTATTACATCAGCATGCACAATATCTTTGGAATAATACATTTGGCAGTTGTTTATGCAGTATTGAATCGTTGTAAAATGGCAAAGTGGTTCAAAGACATTAATATCTCTTGTTGTCTTTGTTTCTCAGACAATAGAAATGACAAACGCTGTCTGCTCAGGGAACACAACTGGTGTCGCGGAATTCCTCCTGACTGGACTTCAGGTTGACCCACAGTTGAAGCCTTTCCTCTTCGTTATATTCCTCAGTATGTATTTGTTAACAGTGTCAGGAAATGTCCTCATCATTCTAACTGTGTATCTGGAGGAAAGCCTTCACTCCCCCATGTACTTCTTCCTTGGGAACCTGTTGCTGCTGGACGTCTGTAACACATCCAGCGTGATCCACACCTTACTGAGTTGGTTATTGACAGAAATCAACATAATATCATTCTCTAGTTGTTTGGCACAATATTTCTTCTTCGGCAGCATGGCAACCACAGAGTGCCTCCTTCTGACAGTCATGGCCTATGACAGATATGTGGCAATATGCTTTCCTTTACATTACCCAACACTCATGGACCGCAGGTGCTGTCTTCAGCTGGCTGTGGGATCCTGGATGGCTTCATTTTTCCTGATCGCACCTCTGGCCTCTGTTGTGAGGACTGCACATTTTGTTGGCATCAGTGAGCTAGATCATTACTTTTGTGACTATGAACCTCTTCTGAGAGTAGCCTGCTCTAACACCAACTTTATTAAAATAGCAGCTTTTCTCCTATCAATTGCTGTCATATCAATCCCTTTCACGTTAATTATTATATCCTATTTATATATTATATCAGCAGTCCTTAAATTCCCATCAACAGAAGGGAGAAGAAATGCTTTTTCTACATGTAGTGCCCACCTGGTGGTGGTCAGCACATACTTTGGCATGTTGATTATAATGTATATGGTGCCGTCATCTGGACACTCACTGAATGCAAACAAAGCGCTGTCGCTGCTCTATACCATGGGCACCCCAATGACTAATCCAGTTGTTTATGTCCTGAGGAATAAGGCTGTCTTGGAGGCCTTCAGAGGGATCCTAAGGAAGATGCTGTAGTATTCGTATACCTAGAAATATCTACTTTTGTATTTACTCAGGGTGAAAAGCTGCTGATCTCACTGATGGTTGCAATGTATATTGTTAGTGGGAGGACACAATGTTGTTGTGGTGTTTTTTGTTATAGAAGCATTTGAGAGGATGAATGAATGAATGAGTAGACACTTATAGAGCGCATGGCTACCAAAGGCTTCCCAGCGCTAAAGACAGAGCCTAAACCGCATAAATCCGCATAAATCGGGAAATACTCGGGAGTGCAAACACTCTAAGTATGGAAAGACGCTGGACTCAGGTCTTAACCATAGTCTGAGTTTGGTGCCCTGGGCTGCAAGAGCTCACCCACTAGATTCACTCTTTCCTAACTATTTTCTTGTCAGTGTAGAATATGTATCTATATGTAATATGTTAACATAAGATACTTTTAGATAAATGATTAGCCCTCTTTTAGATACCCTGTCTTTTTGACTCCTGCTCTTTATTTCCTCTGTTAGCGCTGGGAAGCCAGTTTTGGGTACCTGTTTGCATTCTATAAAAACCTAATAACATAACTTTTCCAGAACTTTTGTGTGCAGTCTCTCCACCTCTGCCCTGGTGGACACTCAAGCTGGAGACATACTTGTGATAGTGTTAATGATCTTCTATATGGAATATTTTGATCTTTCTATCTGACTCGATGTTAAAAATACCTAACATTTAAATCGCTTAACTTTCATCGAATGAAATTACATCGCACAAGCGTCTTGAATCCCGTCTTGGTCAGGCACTTCCATATTTAATGCAATATGCAGGTTTTAGAGGTTATTTCATAAGTAGAGGTAATTTCAATGCAATATGCATGGATTAGTAGGTGCAATAGCCAAGACGGCACCCTTGACAAAAGGTGTGACTGCAAGGTCAACCTGACTCTAAATTCTCTAGTGGGCTTTGTATACTCCTTCCTGGGTATCTCAAGGGCCAGTGAATTTGAAGGGAGTGTGTGTTTGTGACTTGAATGAATGTGTGCAATTGTCCTACACGCCGTGACATGGTTTTGACCAAAACTAGTGGATTATGTACATTAGTGTAGGGAATTTTCCTCTCACAAAGAAAACAGGGATCTGTCATTCATAGGTATTGATGAAAGCTACAGGACCTATCTTGGGCTGAGTTGACTGAAACATGTAGACTGCCCTTGACCGGAATGCAGGGGATCACTACTCTGTCCCCATGTGAATCTTGTCTTTAACCTTGTCTAAGTATCCAAAAATTAAATAAATCGCACAAGGGTACTTGAGGTAATTTTATACAGAGCACAGATCCCACTATCAATTCCTCTAGTAAGAGCTCCCAATATGTATTCTGGGTGAGGATTTGATGATGAAGCATGCCATATGTGAATTCTAGTGGGTGAGAGTCCTTTTAAAAACAAGAAGGGATTTATTATCTAGAAAGGAGTATTAGTGGTCTCACTCCCTATTGATTGTTTGTTGACATTGTCCAAATCCTTGTCTACAAAAGAGTCAGGACCTCTCAAGGGATTTGTCTCATCTGAGCTGTGTCAGGCTCCTCAAGAGTCAGCTTTGTAAGTTCAAGGTCCCCTTGTGCAGACAAGTCAAGTATATTTGGTAGATGCATGAATAAAGGGTTGCGTTTACTACCTTAAAGATGTGGTCTTTCTCCGTGGGGCCATCTTCATGAGCTGCTGAGTACTGTTACTATTGTCTCAGTATTTGTCAGGTATAGATGGCAGCCAATGGCTAATTTGATGTTTAGAGATAAGAGATTTTTCCATTAGTTGTCAGTGAAAGGTTCAGTCATCAAAGTCAGAGGGATGCCCACTACCAAACCTAATGACAATTCAACAGTTTCTTAAAAGAGTTAAAATGTATAATATGTTGTTCTTGGTTTCATCTTGTTGGGTCTTACCTAAAGTCAGCTATAGCTGTCAGCCAGCCTCATGTTTTCCAAAAAATGAACACATAATTTATAATGAGGCTATCCTGTTTTAGGTTTAAACCTATAATACCTGATAAACCCCACCAAAGGGTCTAGAATTATTCTGCTTGTGTTTTGTTTTTTAGGGATGCCATTAAAATATTGTTTTTCTTCCTTTTGTTTCCTCCAGTTGGGTGTGCTTGGATTAAAAGTGCAGGGTTTAGAAGCATGTTTTAGGTTTAATCTAATCATTTTTATACACCATACTTAATATTTGAATATTAAATCATATTTGAGCTTTTGGCAGTGTTTAATTATTTCACTGATTGCTGAAATTGTTGGCTCATAAGAATCTTGGCCAATAAGTACTATCACATTTACAAGCAGCCACAGAATGGTAAAACCCTTTGAAATATAAGCCCATTTACTATAAGGTGCATATTGATAGCAGGTCAACTGCCAAACACTCTAGAATTTAAACACTAAGTGCAAGATGTAATGGCAGGTACCTATGAAAAGAGTGGTGTCACCATGCACATTGGATAGTGGTGAAAACATAACACAAGACTTCCCACATTCCAACACAATTCATGGCTGTAAAGCATCCCATTATTCTGTGTGGTACCTTCAGCTAATCCTGGCTTTTTACCCAACTGCTGAGTTTTGAGCCCATAGTTACAATGTTAACAACAAATTTTCAAATCCTAGAAAACAATTAGATGTCTATTAAAAGGCCAGGGCTATTTAAAAGGGAGACATTTGCAGTGGAGACACTTGGCAGCTCCCATATGTCCACACAACAGCAGCACCACCTTAATGTTTTCTTGCAAAGAGTTTAGAAAAACAGTGGCAAGCATGCTTACTGAATGACAGAATGCTGCCTACACCCATTCATCAACTGACAGATTGCTGCTCTGGACTTTATATGGATATGTATCTCAAATTTGTTTCAATTTTGTGATTTCAATATGCAGCCCAATTTATCAAGCGACCACGCAATGCTGGAATGTTCCTAGAATGTACAAGTCGTTTGCTGCCCCGGCTGTGGTACATCGAGGTGGCCCATGATAAACTAGAACCAATCAAAAGGATAAGATGGGGGCATGAAAAGCTACCTGCTCACACTGGACCAATGTTTGGAGGAATTTTCTGCCTGGTGTAATTTGGAGTCAGGTCTCCCGAAACATTGATCGACACTGATATCAATTTTACATGAGGCTACAAGAATTAAAAGGAGTGTAGGGGACAACCTACAAGATAGAAAAATGTTGACCAGCTCTGCTAGCAGGGAAAGGAAATAGGACATCTGAAAACTCTATTAAATACTGCTTTGAGAATACTCTGCACCAATAGCAGACTGCAAATCGGACACACTACATGCTGTTATGAGAACTAATAACTCCAGGAAATGTTGGCACATAATGGTGTATAATAATAACTTTGCAGCCAAGAAATCCCAACTAGCCTCATCTAACATAGCCCCGCTAATTGGGTGAATTACATATAAAAGCTGTATGTGATGTCCTTCACACCAGAACCTGGGCTTCTATTGGAATTCTATAGGGCATATTATCAAGCCCCTTATGTCCGCTTTAGCGGCAGTTTCCTGCCGCTAAAGCGGCGATAATGTTATCGCCGTTCTTGATAATATGGCCCAACATGTTTTGTAAACACTGGAAAAAACACAGTTCTCTTCTATTTTGGGCAGCTGAATAAACACTGATAAGCTTTGATTCCACTGAAATCCCAAAAAGTAGAAATGAAAAACAGTCAGCCTATTTCTAATGCGTTACTTTTTCAGAAAACATGAGGCTGGCCAACAGCTAAAGTTGTCTTTAGGCCAAACCTAAAAAGAAGAAACCAGTAACAGCATATATTTAGATAGAACAAACACTGTCAAAACCAACAGTTCTGGCCTTAGTGGTGGCCTGCAAAACTATTGGCTTTGCGTGTGATGAGTGACCACAAGCATCCATTTAAAAATGCAATTTCCCATTCTATATCATGAATAAAATATTGAAAAAACAGCAAAGGTAACTGCCCATGTTAGCGCATAGACAGGCAGCCATCTCTGAATGGTTTTCAAATACTTTATCATTGTTTAACATTGAAAGATGCCTGACATGTTGCCATCAATAAAAACATCAGCAAAGCCAATTAGTATAGTGTTTTCATAAGTGGAAAGTGTTTCTTCAATGATCAGCAAGTTTTATGTGTGGTCGTGTGTATGGGTGAGTGATTCAAGGTAAGAATGAGTCAGTGGTTGAAAGAGTGCAAGTGAGATCATGTTTGGTTCGATGAGCAAGTGGATAGACCAAGGAATAAAGGAGGTGGGAGGGTGGCAAAGGGAGGAAAAAGGCATGCTGCAGAGAGAGCTAGAACAATATCATTGTGGGTGTTATGACTTGTAATGTACCCCGAAATATAGGCTTGGGTAGTCACCTAATCTCTCACCTACATTTACCATGCCATTGTACTACATAACAGGTTTGGGCTGCCCTTTTACCTAGTTAGGTGCTGCATAATGTTGTGCGGTTTTCTCTGAAAACTAGCCTCATTTATTATGCATGAGGATTCTCAGAAACACAGCAGGACTACCATCTACTGCATCTTCTGCATAATAACTATGTATAAGGGTCATCCCTTTCATCATCCTCGTCCGACATGACACAGCAAGGTAGAACCCCTGAGGGTACCTTTTGGGTATATAAACACCATGGGGCATATTAACAAGGGCCAGCGATAATTATCGCTGGCCCCACATAGCGATAGAAATATTATTGACGGCTATCGCTGAAAATTATCGCCATGATAACGCTATATTTACAATGCATAGCGCTATGGCGATAATATTTCAGCGATAGGTGTGTTTGCCATGGAACATCGCTGGTTTTCCAGCGATGTTCCATGGAAAACAGCGATAACATTGCTGATACGACCCTGTGGTCGTATCAGCATAATCCACCTACCATTATTAGTATGCCTTAGTCTGGAATTTAACAGACGTTAAATTCCAGCGTTAAGGCCGAGGTAGCGCGATTTTTTTTATCGCTGCACCTCCTTGTTAATATCGCAAAGCTGCCTTCGCGATATTTTCATGTGCTGTTTTCACAGCCACGCCTTCTTTGCATCTCATTAGCGATGCGAGGCGAGGCTGTGAAAAAACGGGCTCTACATCAAGGAAACACGCGCTAGCGTGTCCTTGATGATGTTGCGATATAATTATCGCCGCTTATCGCCCAAAAACGGACGCTAAAGCGGCGATAATTATATCGCCAGCCCTTGCTAATATGCCCCCATATCTTTTCTGGGGCAGGCAGAGGAGAAAGATTTCCATGCTGACACACTGATGTGAGACGCTGAGTTTCCTGCATGCAGACACTCCAGCACGCAGTGGTCTGACATCCCTCGTGGGGTGTCCATCTCGAGACCAAGACGGGTCCTTCATTCTCTCACACCAGGTAATGGGGTTGGTTATATCCTAGGGGGATTCTTGGCTATACACATACATACATGCTAGGTACATTTAGGTATATCTATTTAGGGTCTGCATCGTAGGAGTACCATTCTTACTGTCATGTATTCATATGCTTGCATATATTCATTGTTTTATCACTATGGTAGAAATCTACCATCCATTTACTCTGTTGTTGCTAATAATCATTTATATCTGTTTCTGTCTTATGGTTGTTTCAGCACATATATTTTACACTAGAATGAAGCTGGTTCAATAAATGCTTATTGAAAACGTCCCCACCGTTTATTCTGTGCATCTCTCTGAGACAAAGTGAGCATGAGTGACTGAGCAAAAAGTACTGTAGTGTTTCCACGATCCCTGATGGGACAGGGTTGTCATGTTCCATAGTTGCCAGAAACTATTCTCTCCTTGGTAAGAGGAGTTTACAGTGGCACTGTGAGCTAGCTGGTATATAGGCAAACATACCCGGTGGGGGTGTCTGGAATCAGTCTGGACACCAATCCCACAGTATATGTTGTCTAAACGCGCAGATCCTACATAGATTTATAGGAACTACACGACATGGCACCTCCAACGTTGGTTTGGTTCTTATTTAACAGTAAAATCTGAGTCGTTCAGTCGTGCCTTCTCAGAGACTCCTACTCACATTTACCCAGAGATGTCTGGAGTGGGAAGGGAAAGATCCGTCGCAGCTGAGTAGGTATATCCTATGTATTGGCTTTAGGTTTTTTCAAGCTTGAAGGATAATTGTTCCTTATTGTGCATAAAACCTTATCTCAGTTTCCTTGATACTCTTTCAACAATGTCTGAAGAAGAGAACGCTGCGGCAGCATTACATGCGAATGCAGCAGGGGAAGAAGAGCAGGAGGGTGCGATAAACATATCGGAAAATGTCAGAACTGCCCTTACCTTGAAACTAGCAGAATATGGAGTCACAGCAAGAGGAGGGACAGTAACATTCGTGATTGAGGCACACGAGTCATACAGGACAGAGGTATTCTATTCACGGGTCAAATTCCCACCAGCAAATGCACGCACAAATACATTTCATTCATACACTGAAGATGAAATACCAGATGAATATTGTCCATACGAGGACATTGAAGTTCCGCTCACCTACCAGGAGCACATAAACTGGTTTAAATGTGCCCTCCCACACACAACAGATAAAGTAAGACTCGGTCCGCTCAGCAGAGATGGAGCAACTTGGCCGGTCCTAGCGGCTTACACACCGCATCCAGACATTGACACAATGCCGGTAGCAGACTTACGTCCACTACACAAAGAAATAATAAAACTTTACAGAAATCTAACACAGTTCATTATGAGAACACTCACCCTTCAACCAACAAGGGTTACACTAGCAGGACAAATACAAGGAACTGTGACTAAATTCACTCCACAAACACTTAGGGGTCGATTCCGATTCGGGCCGGAAAAAGCACCGACCGACTCGGATCCAGAGAAAATACCGACCGACACGTACCCGTGGCGCACGACACGCCAAGTACGATGCAAGGCGCGAAAAATCCGACCGACACGTACCGAAACCAAGTCGACCGACCGAGCCGCACGGAAAACAGCAATCCGGCCGGAAAAACACGCGAATCCAACCGACCGACACGCACCCGGAACAAATCCGACCGAAACGTACACGCAAACTCCAAATCGCAAAGTACGATGCAAGGCGCGAAAACCACGACCGAGTCAGACGGAGGACAAGCCGCACGACCGACACGCATACAAAACCGAGCCGAAGCAACACAAAACACCGCGACCGACACGTACGCAGCATAGAAAACTGCACAAACACAGCGTGAACGAAACAGAGAACACCGTACGAGACCAATGCAGGGTCCGACTCGGTCACAAGAACGTTTCCAACATACACAAACAGCACAAAGGAAAAATCACCCAAAAAAAGGCCAAACAAGCAATTACCAAGCCAATAAATACTGGGGGGGACAGAGAACAAAGACACACCCACAACTCCACCTATATAAAGGACACAAATCACTACCATGAGCCTTTGCAAATGCCATTCCACTGCCAGCACCCAAGAGAAAGCAACCACACACCCACAGCTCATCCCTCACACAAGCCACACACCATCAGCACACCAACAAATACCTACCTCACATACACCCAGCAAAACACACACTCACACACCCTCACCTGCACACCAACACACACATCACTCACCATCACCACCCATCACCATGCCCCCCAAGAAGAATCCCAAGTTCCTAGATAGTGAATTGGAAGTCATGGTAGACGAGATCCTCAGGGTGGAGCCACAGCTGTTTGGCACACTGGTCCAACAGACCCCCATGTCGCAGAAAACCAAGATGTGGGAGAGGATCATCAACAGGGTGAACGCCCAATCACCATGTCGGCGCACAAAGACCGACATCCAGAACAGGTGGTATGACGTGCGCAGGAGGGTACGGAAAATGCTGAAGCAAGACTACATCAACAGCCAACACACCGGCAGTGGCCCTCCTGCCAAGCCAATATACCTCAGGCCCTGGGAGGAGAAGGTGCGGGCCATCCTTCCGCCAGTGAGCGTATATGGACTAGAGGACATCCCAGAGCCTGGTGAGTACACAACAAATGTACACAATATACTGCCACAAAACACACACACATCACTGTCAAGGGGAGAGTCAAACCATGCACTCATAGCAATTACACAGCAACCAGAACAGAATCATCCCAAAATGTGTATGTCAGTCAGATAAACACAACACATGCCATCAAGAAAGTCACATCCAACTGTGCCAACACATGTACAAACACAACTACAACTACAGCTAGGCAGTGGCACAAATAGAACTAACAAACACATCCAGACATGTAGCCACCACAACAACACCAACACACAGTGAAGACCACTCAAAGGAAGGAATTCTGTGTATGCTGGCCAAGTCAGTGTAGCCAATAGCATCATGGGAGTCGCAGTCACACATATTGCCCCCCCACAACTGTCCCATCAACACCACCATGAACCATGCGCACATCACAGGGAGTGGAGAAGGACTCACAAGATGGCTGACACTGGCTACTGCTGTGGGGAGCACAAGGCCCTGCTGGCAACTGTGCACCAACAAACAGCAGGACACCACTGACTGACATCCTGAGAGACAACTTACACTCCCTGCAATGCAAGCACGTTCCATGGTAGGATATCTGGCGAGCTGGCTGGGAAGGGGGACTTGCAGCACTGACCATAGTCACAAGCACCTCCCCTCACACCCCCCAACACAAACTCCACAGAACCCACCTGGTAGAATGCAATGCCCCCCATTCTAACACAAGATCCCACAAAGAACCACCACCCTGGGTTATGTTGTGTGAAGCACAGGGACACTCTTGGGACTCTTAGCCAAACAACTGCCAGGACAACACTCCCAGCCATCCTGTCAGCACAGCCAGCCCACCCCACAGGGAAGCAGAATCAAAAGGAAGGAAGCATGGGCATGCTGGGAAGGGGGTGGAGGCAATAGCATGATGGGAGTCGTAGTCACTGATATTGGTCACCCCCACAACTGGCCCATCAACACCACCCTGAACCATGCTCACATCACAGGAAGTGGAGAAGGACTCACAAGATGGCTGACACTGGCTACTGCTGTGGGGAGCACAAGGCCCTGCTGGCAACTGTGCACCAACAAACAGCAGGACACCACTGACTGACATCCTGAGAGACAACTCACACTCCCTGCAATGCAAGCACGTTCCATGGTGGGATAACTGGCTGGCTGGCTGGGTGGGAAGGAGGACTTGCAGCACTAACCATAGTCACAAGCACCTCCCCTCACACCCCCCAACACAAACTCCACAGAACCCACCTGGTAGAATGCAATGCCCCCCATCCTAACACAAGATCCCACAAAGAACCATCCACCCTGGGTTATGTTGTGTGAAGCACAGGGACACTCTTGGGACTCTTAGCCAAACAACTGCCAGGACAACACTCCCAGCCATCCTGTCAGCACAGCCAGCCCACCCCACAGGGAAGCAGAATCAAAAGGAAGGAAGCATGGGCATGCTGGGAAGGGGGTGGAGGCAATAGCATGATGGGAGTCGTAGTCACTGATATTGGTCACCCCCACAACTGGCCCATCAACACCACCCTGAACCATGCTCACATCACAGGGAGTGGAGAAGGACTCACAAGATGGCTGACACTGGCTACTGCTGTGGGGAGCACAAGGCCCTGCTGGCAACTGTGCACCAACAAACAGCAGGACACCACTGACTGACATCCTGAGAGACAACTCACACTCCCTGCAATGCAAGCACGTTCCATGGTGGGATAACTGGCTGGCTGGCGTGGGAAGGAGGACTTGCAGCACTAACCATAGTCACAAGCACCTCCCCTCACACCCCCCCAACACAAACTCCACAGAACCCACCTGGTAGAATGCAATGCCCCCATCCTAACACAAGATCCCACAAAGAACCACCACCCTGGGTTATGTTGTGTGAAGCACAGGGACACTCTTGGGACTCTTAGCCAAACAACTGCCAGGACAACACTCCCAGCCATCCTGTCAGCACAGCCAGCCCACCCCACAGGGAAGCAGAATCAAAAGGAAGGAAGCATGGGCATGCTGGGAAGGGGGTGGAGGCAATAGCATGATGGGAGTCGTAGTCACTGATATTGGTCACCCCCACAACTGGCCCATCAACACCACCCTGAACCATGCTCACATCACAGGAAGTGGAGAAGGACTCACAAGATGGCTGACACTGGCTACTGCTGTGGGGAGCACAAGGCCCTGCTGGCAACTGTGCACCAACAAACAGCAGGACACCACTGACTGACATCCTGAGAGACAACTTACACTCCCTGCAATGCAAGCACGTTCCATGGTGGGATATCTGGCTAGCTGGGTGGGAAGGGGGACTTGCAGCACTGACCATAGTCACAAGCACCTCCCCTCACACCCCCCAACACAAACTCCACAGAACCCACCTGGTAGAATGCAATGCCCCCCATCCTAACACAAGATCCCACAAAGAACCACCACCCTGGGTTATGTTGTGTGAAGCACAGGGACACTCTTGGGACTCTTAGCCAAACAACTGCCAGGACAACACTCCCAGCCATCCTGTCAGCACAGCCAGCCCACCCCACAGGGAAGCAGAGTCAAAAGGAAGGAAGCATGGGCATGCTGGGAAGGGGGAGGAGGCAATAGCATGATGGGAGTCGTAGTCACAGCTCTACATCCCCCACCACATGGCCCAGCAAGCTCACACTCACGCATGCACATCCCACAGAGAGTGGAAAGGCCCATCAAAGATGTCTGACACTGTTGCTGTGTCGTGGGGAGCACAAGGGCATGCTGGGTACTGCACACCAACCAACAGCAGGACACCACTGTCAGCCATCTTGCCATTGCTCTCACACCCACACACACTGAACTCCACACAAATGCAAGTAAGTATGGGAATGCTGGGAAGTGGGGTGGAGGCAATGGCATGATGGGAGTCGTAGTCACAGACATAGCTCACCCCCACAACTGTCCCATCAACACCACCCTGAACCATGCTCACATCACAGGGAGTGGAGAAGGACTCACAAGATGGCTGACACTGGCTACTGCTGTGGGGAGCACAAGGCCCTGCTGGCAAATGTGCACCAACAAACAGCAGGACACCACTGACTGACATCCTGAGAGACAACTTACACTCCCTGCAACGCAAGCACGTTCCATGGTGGGATAACTGACTGGCTGGGTGGGTGGGAAGGAGGGCCGGCTGTCAACCAAACACAACCAATGCAGACCATGTTCACACCCCAGAAAATACATAGAAATGCCCAAATAATGCAGGACAATGTGCCACACCAATATCAACCCCTGACTGTGACGACTTAGGACAATGCAATGTACAGGCCCGCACCCAGAGGCACAGTCACAACTGTCATGTGTGTCAACCATTGATGCCTGCAGAAACATAACATACATTGTTTGTGTCTCCCAAAAACAGGTGATGATGGGGACACAGCAGCAGACGCTGAGGAGTCCCAGTCCCAGGCTCAAGAGGATGCCGAGCTCACTGGCGTCGTACAGCCTCTGTCCTCCTCGGACGATGAAGACCAACCTGGCACATCCGGTGCAAGTCAACATGCAGCACCAGCAGGACCACCAGCTGCAGCACCAGCAGGACCACCAGCTGCACCCCCTGCACCCACCCCTCCAACGACTGTCACCACGAATACCATCCCTGCCGACATGGACAGAACAAGGAGCAACACCAGCACAGTGACCCTGGACCAACCTGGGGCCATGGACACCACCACCACCACCAACCCCCAAGGTGGACCAGGGTTATCTGTGCGTGCCACTGCACACACTGCACATGTCAGCAGGGGTGGTGGGAGGGGTGGGAGACAGAGGTCGCTGCTTGCAGACGTTGCTGGTGTGCATGATGACCCACAACTGGTACGCATAGCTGATGCGTACCAGTCCAGCACCGGAGAGCTCAGCCAGGTAGTGGGGCTCCTCAGAGACATTAAACAGCAGCAGGCTGCCCATCATGCCCGCTTGGACTCCCACATGTCCCACGTGGAGTCACACATGTCCCGTGTGGACTCACACATGTCCCGCGTGGAGTCCAAGTGGGATGCACTGCATGAGATGACGGCGGTGCACAGGGACATTTTACAATGCCTCCGCCAGATGAACAGCAACCAGTCCACACCTCCCTGTGTGCCAACAACATCTGGTGCCGAACAAACTGCAACTGCCACAGGGAGGGAGGAGGACTCTGGCGGAGAGTCCCCTGCACCGCAGCAGCCTGTACTTGAGGGGCCCCCCCAAGAAGAGGGGTCGTCCGAGGAGGGAAAAGTGAGAGGCCGATGGCCAAGCGCAACTCCCAGGAAGCCTGAACCTGTTCTGGATGTTCGCCTTTGTGCACAGACTGTTCACCCTGTTGACGGCAACACTACTCCCACACATTGCATGGGGAGTACAAGTTGGACCAATGTGTCAGACAACTGTGGCCCCGATACTGGGGATCCTGTCTACCAGGACTTTCAATTCACCTAGGAACTTGGGATTGCAAGATTTATGTACAGCACAACCCATCCTATGCACTATTAACACAAATGTATCACAATAAACACACTAATACACCATACTTGCCTCTGTCGTGATTCCAACGTGGGTGCTGTTATGGGGATGATGAACTGCAAAATTACACTGTGTATGCGAACTGCAACAGCAAGGACAACACAGGCATGTGAGTACAGGCAACGTGACACACATGAGGGAGACACACCACCAGGGCTACACAACACATACACACCTAGGCCATCTGACTCATTGCCTACACTGATGTTGCCAGGGAAGACGGTGCAATGCACAGACACCACACCCATTCCCAGTTGTAGTCAAGTAGCCCACAGGTGCAGTAAGCAAATGGCAGTCAAATGTGTGACCACAGACAACGCACATCACAAAGTGGAGCACAGGTTTATTACACAGTTGCAACATGCCGTAACCACTACAGATGCAAGGTAACCCCACCTGGCAGCGGGCACACAGTCAACAACTGTAGACGGAAGGAAGTCCATGGGTGTGGCGCACATCACCTGTAGGGACACAACAGCTACCAGCCTGGATGTGCAATCACGTCGTCGGTGGACACAGTTGACCAAACGAATCTGAAAGTACCCTGTGAAGGACAGAAATGACACACAGTCAAAAGCAATGGAGTACAGGACAGAACAGCAAAACTCATGCACAATACATGTTACAAGATACCCACCCAGAACCAAGTTAGCATGTCAACACTGTTGGGGAGTACAGCCCACCTGTCACCACACATCGCAACACACATCCAGTCAAGTAGCCCATGGACACACTCCAACAGCACCAGAGCACCACCCACACATCATGCCAACTCACATCATTGACATGACACCTCAGGATACTCACATTCAGCTAAAGAAGTTGGTGATGAGCTGTGTGCGGACATCACCATCACCATCATCATCATCATCGTCACTGGCATCGTGGTCCAGGCCAGGATCCTCCACAGGTGGCGGATGTTGGTCATTGTCATCCTGGATGAGAGGCAACTCCTTCCGCACTGCCAGGTTGTGGAGCATGCAGCAGACGATGATAATCTTGCACACTTTCGCAGGGGCATATGGGAGGGACCCTCCGGTCTTGTCCAGGCAGCGGAAGCGGCTCTTCAGGAGACCAAAGGTCCGCTCAATCACTCTCCTGGTCCGACCATGTGCCTCATTGTAGCGCATCTGGGCTGGTGTCACAGGGTTCCTGAGGGGTGTCAGCAACCACGGCATGTTGGGGTATCCCGAGTCACCTACGGACAGACAAGTGCACATTAGCTGACTTGGAAAAGTGGGCGGAATACTACAGATCAGATCACACACAATGGCACAAAGTCAGTACACACCGACAAGCCAGGCACGCTGGTTCTGCATCTGTGCCATCATCCTGGGGATGCGACTACTCCTCATCACAAAGGCATCGTGTGCTGAACCAGGGAAACGGGCACACACGTGTGTGATGGTCATGTCTGCAAGACACACCACCAGTGCATTGACCGAGTGGTAGTGCTTGCGGTTACGGTAGGCCTGCTCCTGGGCCTGTGGTGGTACCAAAGCCACATGTGTCCCATCAATGGAGCCAATGACATGCGGCATCCTCCGCAGGGCATAAAAGTCACTCTTCACGTCAGTGAGTCGTCGCAGTCTAGGGAAATAGATGTACCGGTTCAGGAAGAGCAACATTGCCGCCAAAACATCGCGGAGCACACGGCTGAACATGGTCTGTGACATCCCACCAGCAGTCGCCACAGTATGTTGGAAGGTACCAGTGGCAAAGAAGTGTAGGGCTGCCATCACCTTCACCTTGGGGGTCAGCGCTGTAGGATACGGCCGGCCAGGCTGCAAATGTGGGGACAACTGCACTGCCAAATCCTCAATCAGCTGCCTGGTGAAGCGGTACCGTCGGATGCTGTCCCGTTCCACCATCGTTGCCAGGTCTGGGAATGGCCGATGGACAGCAGGAGCCCTGCAGTGCAGAGGAGAAGTAAGCAAGATTGTCAGTCACCCCACATATGCGGCATTGAACACACTGAAGATCCCAACATACATCATTATGATGCACAACTACATGAAGTGTGCAGTACCGGAAGGACATGTATGGTACATACATGGCCAACATCTGTCAACACGGTCCAACAGGTGGCATCAATTAGTCCCAGGTTGGCCCATTGGATATCATGAGGCCGTGTCACAGTTCCCATCTCCTGCTGCCGTGTCACAATAACCCCCCACAGTGACATGTGAGGACAGATGTGCCCCAGGCACCACAGCTCAACGACAGGTACATTCCCAGGGACCCTGTAATGCCACATGGACACTGGCATCACATGGAGTATCATGTATACACCACAGCAAAACAACCATGACCCCCACAGGTAGTGGCCCCACTTGCCACGGCAGGACAGACATGGACGTCTGTGACACACACGCACAACATCAGAGTCCATGCACACACAACGTGGATGTGGAGACTGTCTCCCATTGTGCACATGAAATCAGAGACATTGTAAACATTACATGCACAAAGACTGTGGAGGACCATCACTATTGTGCCACTGGGACACCCTGGCTCAAACATACCGTCCCACATGGGACTCACGGGGTATGTGACATGACATACACATACACCACTGTGAAATGTGACCATGGCACATGCACAGATATGAACAGTTGCACATCACAGTGGTCATGTACACGTAACACCCAGGATCCTGTCCCCATGAACACGTGCACAGCCTGGGGGTGGCTGCCCACAGGTGACACCCACAGGACAACATGTACACCAACATACACACAATAGGAAATGCATCCTTACATGCCTTAGGATAAAGTTTGGACAGGCTGTCGTGATGTAGGTGTGCCCCTCACTCCCTGGGAGCTATCTGTGGCTGGCATATGTCCATCTGAGACAGGCATGCTGACATATGCCAGTCACATGTACAGTGATGCGTTGAACCGCAATGGACCGATCGGTGCCTCCGGCCGGCCCATTGCATTCAATGTGTGCGGGTACGCGTTGGACCCCTGTGCGCCTTGAACCGCAATGGACCGATCGGTGCCTCCGGCCGGCCCATTGCATTCAATGTGTGCGGGTACGCGTTGTACCCCTGTGCGCGTTGAACCGCAATGGACCGATCGGTGCCTCCGGCCGGCCCATTGCATTCAATGTGTGCGGGTACGCGTTGTACCCCTGTGCGCGTTGAACCGCAATGGACCGATCGGTGCCTCCGGCCGGCCCATTGCATTCAATGTGTGCGGGTACGCGTTGTACCCCTGTGCGCGTTGTACCGCAATGGACCGATCGGTGCGCACCCATTGACAATGGGCTTGCCTGGCAACGGACGCGTTTTCGAATTTCGAACGAGTCGGTTGCTGGAAATTCAGTTGGTCACCCACAACAATGTTGCAAAATCATGTATGTCATGAAGTTGAGGATTTGAAGGATGCTGTGGGCGTGTTTTGGTGCTGCTATTCCATGGATTGGCCAGATTCAGAAGATGCAAACGACTTGGACCTATCACTTTGGACACAAGGGACAGTATCTGCCTCTCCAGCACATATATATTGCTGGCTATTCCCCTGAGAGCTCACTTGCCTGCACTACATGCTCCAGGACGACATCTGCCACTGCACTGCTGCTGTCTCTGCCCCTCTGGACCCTGCAATGGCACGTACTGTGGAGAGAGCCCCAGCCTTCAGCCTTGAAGAGAACCAGGCCCTGCTGGACAGCCTACTTCCACAGTACAGCAAGCTGTATGGGACACCAGGGGAGCAGGTGAGTGTTCTGTGCACTGCCTTTCTGAATGTGCATTTTGTGTGACTAGCAAGGCTGAGAGTCTGCACGCCACTGGCTAGCAGGCTCACTGAGTAGTTGTCACCCCCCATAGTGTGTAGTGACTTGCACTGGACAGGTATGGTGCAGTGACAGTGCATTTGAACATGGTTTTACTTCCCATGCAATGATACCATGTAGTGACGTCTGGCAAACTGTCCATGGTCAGCTTTGCACTGCCTGTGTACATCATGTGCCCCTGTGATTGAGACATGTATATACAACTGTGTCATGCACGGATATGTTGCATGTGTGGTAATGGCCTTTTCACTTTGTCATCCTGACAGGTTAATGCCCATCGGAAGCAGGAAATCTGGAAGGACATCGTCCGAGCTGTCCGGTCCGTGGGGGTCTACAAGCGCCGGATCCGCAACTGCCAGAAGAGGTGGCAGGACCTTCGGGGCTGGACCCGGAGGATTGCACGGGTCCAGCTGAAGCTGTCGCCTCCTCGCAGGAGGGGCGGAACACGGACCCTGACCCCCACATGCTCCAGATCCTGGCGGTGGTGTTTCCAGACCTGGATGGGCAGCTGAAGGCCAGACAGCAGCAAGGAGGGGGTGAGTCAAAGACTGCACTGTGAACTCTGTATTACATGCTTTGTGCCCTCCTCTGGCCTGGTTCAACTGCCACAGTGCAGCAGTCATGTTGTCCAGGAGCCATGTCCCTCTATTGTGCACTGCCCACTGCTCATCTGATACCCAGGTGTGGCCCTTACATTCATGGAATTGTGTCACTTGGGACTGTGTCCTTGCAGTTTGCTTCACTAAAGGTGGGGGACAGCATCTGTTTCCCTAACTCTGTTGTGGGCATCATGGGTGGGTCCATTGTTCACACAACGCCTGGGTTTGGACATGTGATCTGCGTGTTGCTTTGATATGCGGTCCACTTGCTGAGCTGAGCCACCACATGTGCCTGGGGTATGTGGCACACGCCCATGCAGCGGGTGGGAACAATGTTTGGGCCCCAGGAGTGTGCAGATTACGTGTGTCACACATACATGGCCAGCTATCCACTGTCCAGGGCACATCCCTCATTCATGTGGAGCAGGACAGTCATGCCTACTCCAGGCCATGCAATGCACTCTGTACTCCCACTCCCGTGTATCAGCTGACACATTGTGCACAGTGATTTGACCCCTCAGGTGTCTGCCTCTGTGTCAGTGTGCTGTGGATTAGTTGCCAGGACTGCTGGGGTGTTTCTTGGTAGGGGCTCAGCATGCCCCTGGAGATGTGACCATAGCAGACGATACTTGTGTGTCACATAGGTGTTTGATCAGCTGCCCGTGCAGACTGGGGTATGCGAATGTGAAGTTCAGGCAGCTGTTCCCCATTCACAGCAAATTGTGAGGGGCTCAGGTTCCAAGGGTAGTGTCACAGGTCTCCCATATGTCCAATAGGTGTGACCTGGACAGATGAGGGTTAAGATGATGTGTTGTGTGGGGGATGTACATGTGCACTTGTGCAGCTCCAGGACTTGCATTCCCCATGACCTACTGTTGTGACACAGTGCATAGTGTTGTTGTCTGGCTGCCAAGTCATACATCACTGAGACAGTGATGTATGACTTAGCAGTCATGCCTCTGCCATGGCATGTGTCAACTTATTGGTGGTCCTGCAGGGGAGTGACATGTGCTACATGCACACCATAGTGGCGCTGGCTATCAGGACATGGGTGCATCATGGTGTCTGTCGCTGGTATGCATCACATGCATTTCCTATTTGACTCTGGGCATCCCTTTCATCCGGGAACCTGTACTGACTCAGTGGCAAGAGCTGTGATGTGTGCATGTCCACATGCTACACCGTGTCCTCTGCACTGTCCAACTACTGTGTACTTGGTGCATGTGTCCACACTGGGGTGTTGCAATCCAACAGACACCAGACAGATGGGTGCAAGGCCATGTGGGATGTGAGTGCCATGCTTGGCATCAGACTGACAATTGGCTTCTCCTGTTCAGTTAGGGCACTTTTAGCAATGTACAAGTAATGATGCCAGGGCTTGCTCTGTAATGTGCAGTGCTCACAGTGGTATGTGCGTTTGGTGCAGGTGACTGATGTCT
Source organism: Calotriton arnoldi (assembly GCA_963921515.1). Classification (NCBI taxonomy): domain Eukaryota; kingdom Metazoa; phylum Chordata; class Amphibia; order Caudata; family Salamandridae; genus Calotriton; species Calotriton arnoldi. The sequence goes on from CAWUFW010001115.1 coordinate 1,138,661, forward strand.
ATCTGTTTCCCCATTGTTTGCAGATACATCCACGGCCACGGAAGGGGACAGCTCCACGGACCAGGAGGAGCCAGAGAGCCAGACTGGGTCAGCAGCCGAGGAGTGGTCGGAGGGACCCAGTGGCACGGAGGGCGAGGGGAGCCACACCGAGGAGTCCTCAGCACCATCCACCTCAGCTGAGGACCAGAGCAACTCGGAGGATGACTCCCTTGTGGAGGCGGGTGTCAGCAGCCACCACACGCCAGCTAGTGTTGCTGTCCCCGCCACCACCAGCACCACCACCGCCCTCCCATCGGCTCCCATTCCCCAGGTCCGTGGAGGCTCCCATGTTCGGGAGCGTGTCTCCTTTGGCCCAGGCACCGCACCCCTGCCCCTGTGTCCCCTGCTGCCCTGAGTGAGGAGTCTGTGTACCTCCTTCGCCAGCTCCATGTAGGGCAGACAGCCATGCTGAGTGTCCTCCATGCGCACACCGCACTGTTGACTCAGCTGGTGTCGTTCATGGAGGGCATCTCATCGGGCATGTCTGACCTACAGAGGGGCAACAGGTCCATGGACTCCTCCCTGACGGCAGCAGTGTCCCTCCTCAGACAGTCCCTCACCCCTCCTGCCTCTGCTCCATCCACACTCCCCAGCACCTTACCCGTCCCAAGCACACACACACCGGCACAGGCACACACCAGCACACACACGTCCAGCACACAGACACACACGCCACAAACTAAACGCACACGCACGCACAGTCAGGGGACTGAAACCAGACTCACAGGGGATGGGGCCCTGGTACACACACACGCATCCACGGGCACTGCGCAGTCCTCAGTTGCCTCTCCCTCCAAAGCACCCTCCCTTGCCTCACCTGCAACCCCAAAGACCCAGCGCCTCTTCCTCAGTGACCTCGGCCTCTTCCCCTCCGATCCAGCTGCCCCAGCATCCAGGGGGAAGAGGAAGCCCCCCACACAGAGCAGAGTGCCCCTCGCCCCCGGACACCCTCCCCCAGGCGCAGACAGACTGAGGCCCCCACCCGCAAGTCCCCCGGAGTGCTAAGAGCAAGACCCCGCCGCCGCCCTGCAGCTCAAGCACCAGGTCTCCTTCCTCCATCCCTCAGGCCCCCACTCCACAGGTGCCCCCACCACACCCTGCCCCAGGTTCCCCCACCCACAGATATACCATCCCCAAGAGGCTCCGGCCTTCTCCCCCTGCCACTTGCTCTCCCGGAACCACACCCCCGCTGCGCTTGTCTGTGCCACTGATGTGGTGAGGGTGTCCTCCCCCTCTGTCCAGCCCACCTTGCCTGTTCCCCATTCTCCTCCCCTGGTGGTAGGCACTGCAGTGGAGTCCACTACCACCCTGTCTGACTTGGGCACTGCAGTGGCGGACCTGTCCACTCCATCTGCAGGGTCCACTGCAGTCGTGCCGGCACCCACAACATCTGAGCCATGCCCCCAGTTGTGCCGGCACACACCACGTCAGACACCTCCACTGCAGTTGTCAGTGGCTCTTCAGCACCCACCACCCCTTCCCTGCTTCCTCCTGGTGAGCCCTGATCCTGTCCCTGCGGTGCCTGGCCTACCCCCCGGTTGCCCCTCCTAGTGGATTGTCCCTGGTTTTGTGCAGGCATGTGTAGGGTGGCATCTGCCACTGTCACCCACTTGTGACTTTGTTGATGGACTGGCCATTGGCCTTTGTTTATGTTCTACCGGACTTCTACTTTTAATGCCACATATGCTGAATAAAGCAACTTTCTGTTCTCTAGTGCTTTTGCTTCTGATGTACATGATGTTGATGATGCTAACCATGCCCTTGCTGCAGTGATGGTGATATTTGGTCTCATGATAATGAAGTGTTTCTGTGCAGGAACCCATGTGGTCCAGGGGGAATGTGTCCTATCCTGTGGTGTATCCATGTCATCCATAGCAGCATCTGAGGGTGTCATGTGTTCAGTATTTGGCAATGGGATTTCCTACTTAGATTGGCAATTTCACATCTGTGGCTTCCACCCCTGCACATCTGTTGTGCCTGCCATTGTTCTATTCGTCTACTTCCCTGACCGTGTGGCCATCTCCAGTGAACATGCAGGTTTGGGCATCAATGGGGAAGGACTCATCTGTGTTGTCAGTGCAACATTGCTATACAAGTGTGTTGGATCTGTGCTGATGATTCCGTTGGCACTTCCATGACCAGGCTGATGGGACGGGAGCCCTCATTTGGTGCTAATTGTTGATTGTGTGTCCCATTGCTGCCATGGTATGGTATCTGTTCGCCTCACATCTGCAGTCTCCACAGGGTATCTGCATGTGTGTGCCCATTGGTGCAAATATGTGGGTCTGCATTCGGATGGTCACTTCTGTCATTGTGTCATTGATGATTGTTGACGGTGTCAGCCCCCATGGGTGTTGTTTGTCTGCACATGGCCAAAGTTATGTCTTATTTGCACTGCAGGATTTGGCTCCCCCAATTTATGTTGCAATGGGACACATACACTACTTTGCCACTGATGTGTTTGTTGTTCTGTGACCAGGAATCATCCATGCAGTTTGGCAGTTGCACCTCTTACTTTGTCAACACTTACCTTTTGGTCACTGTGATGATGGGGGTTTGGACCCCATTGCCACAATGTTCAAAATGTGCTGCAGCTATGGACCCCACACTTACCTTTTGGTCACTGTGATGATGGGGGTTTGGACCCCATTGCCACAATGTTCAAGATGTGCTGCAGCTATGGACCCCACACTTACCTTTTGGGCAATGTGATGATAGGGGTTTGGACCCCATTGCCACAATGTTCAAAATGTGCTGCAGCTATGGACCCCACACTTACCTTTTGGTCACTGTGATGATGGGGGTTTGGACCCCATTGCCACAATGTTCAAAATGTGCTGCAGCTATGGACCCCACACTTACCTTTTGGTCACTGTGATGATGGGTGTTTGGACCCCATTGCCACAATGTTCAAAATGTGCTGCAACTATGGACCCCACACTTACCTTTTGGTCACTGTGATGATGGGGGTTTGGACCCCATTGCCACAATGTTCAAAATGTGCTGCAGCTATGGACCCCACACTTACCTTTTGGTCACTGTGATGATGGGTGTTTGGACCCCATTGCCACAATGTTCAAAATGTGCTGCAGCTATGGATCCCACACTTGCCTTTTGGTCACTGTGATGATGGGGGTTTGGACCCCATTGCCACAATGGTCATGGCCTGCTTGCGTTGTGTGTGCCACACACATATTTGTGTGGCACATGTGCTAGGGGGTCACATTGTATGTTCGAAGTCATGTTCGGTGTTGTAGGCATTTGACACAGTCTACACACGCTTGTCATGGTCTTGGGGGGATGTCTTCTTCTTGCATTCCCTAGGTTGTGGTGTGCTGGTTGTGTCATGCATTGTCCATCCTATGGGTGGGGGTGGTAGTGGTGGTAGGCATCCAGCCCCCCCTGGGTAAGGGTGGTAGTGGTGGTAGGCATCCTGCCCCCCCTGGGTGAGGGTGGTAGTAGTGGTAGGCATCCAGCCCCCTGGCTAAGGGTGGTGGTAGGCATCCAGCCCCCCTGGCTAAGGGTGGTGGTAGGCATCCAGCCCCCCTGGCTAAGGGTGGTAGTAGTGGTAGGCATTCTGCCCCCCCTGGGTGAGGGTGGTAGTAGTGGTAGGCATCCAGCCCCCCCCTGGGTGAGGGAGGTAGTAGTGGTAGGCATCCAGCCCCCCCTGGGTGAGGGTGGTAGTAGTGGTAGGCATCCAGCCCCCCCTGGGTGAGGGTGGTAGTGGTGGTAGGCATCCAGCCCCCCCTGGCTAAGGGTGGTGGTAGGCATCCAGCCCCCCCTGGCTAAGGGTGGTAGTAGTGGTAGGCATCCAGCCCCACCTGGGTGAGGGTGGTAGTAGTGGTAGGCATCCAGCCCCCCCTGGCTAAGGGTGGTAGTAGTGGTAGGCATCCTGCCCCCCCTGGCTAAGGGTGGTAGTAGTGGTAGGCATCCTGCCCCCCTGGGTGAGGGTGGTACTAGTGGTAGGCATCCTGCCCCCCTGGGTGAGGGTGGTAGTAGTGGTAGGCATCCTGCCCCCCTGGGTGAGGGTGGTAGTAGTGGTAGGCATCCTGCCCCCTGGGTGAGGGTGGTAGTAGTGGTAGGCATCCAGCCCCCCCTGGCTAAGGGTGGTGGTGGTGGTAGGCATTCTGCCCCCCTGGGTGAGGGTGGTAGTAGTGGTAGGCATCCTGCCCCCCTGGGTGAGGGTGGTACTAGTGGTAGGCATCCTGCCCCCCTGGGTGAGGGTGGTAGTAGTGGTAGGCATCCTGCCCCCCTGGGTGAGGGTGGTAGTAGTGGTAGGCATCCTGCCCCCCGGGTGAGGGTAGTAGTAGTGGTAGGCATCCAGCCCACCCTGGGTGAGGGTGGTAGTAGTGGTAGGCATCCAGCCCCCCCTGGGTAAGGGTGGTAGTGGTGGTAGGCATCCTGCCCCCCCTGGGTAGGGGTGGTGGTGCGCATTCAGGCCCCTGTGTGCATATGTGGCATTGGTGATGGGCATCCCGCCCCTATGGTGCTGCTGTTGCTGGTGTAAGTATATTCTGCATCCCTGTGTGTGTGTGTGATGTGTCGTGTACGTGTTGTATGTGTTTTGTGGTTGGTGTCTGGCTTACCTTCTGCGCCGTACGCGTCCGTGCCTGTTACGGTAGTATATGTAGAATATTGGTATGATCGGGACGAAGGGATTCATGGTTGGTTCGTGTCGTTCGTCCTTCTCGTTGTTTCGCGTCGTCCTCGTCGCTTCGCCTCGTCCTCGTCGCTTCGACTCGTCCTCGTCGCTTCGCGTCATCCTCGTCGCTGCCGTGTTCGTCTCGGAGCCGTGGATCGTGTTGTGGCGCGAATCGGAGCTTATGTGCGCCTCTCCCGGATGCTTTGACGTGCCGTGCGTAGCGACGGGTTCGGCGCGTACGGAAAGCGCATCGTACTTGTCCGGCCAGACGGGGCTGCATTTTTCCTTCCGTGCGACTCGATTCGGCGTTTCCGGATTCGCCTCGGTCGGAGAACAGGACCTGGTTTGGGTGAGTACGGCTCGGCCGGATTCTTTGCTGTTGTGCGCATCGTACTTGCTCGCTCGGTGTGCTGTACGGATCGGTCGGGAAACAGGCTTTCGCATGGCTTTTTTCCCGACCGAATGGTATTGGGTGCGCCTCCGACCGAGATCGGAATCGGCCCCTTAACGTGGTTATGGGAAAACTGCCCACTAAAAGTGAGCAGATGCCATTGTGGATAGCTCAGAAAATCACACAGTTAAAGGCAGTGTTCCCAAACACAAGCCCCGAGAAAAACACAGAATGCTAACAATTTGCTTGCCAATGGGGACAGCTCCTCCAATATAAGATTGTACCTCTTGGGGTACATTTTTCGCTCCCATCTATACCAGAACTCATGGTATCCCTTCAATAGCAGTGATACCAGACATATTAAGACAGATACAGAATGAGTATGGAGCAGAACCTGCTCTGAACTTCGGGATGAAATTATTAGGTAATTTTACCCAGGTATCCATGATTATATTGGCAAACATAAAAGGGGAGGCAGCAGCGGTGGTAATACGCCAACGCTTGAGGGATTTCACTCCTGTACAACAGGAGCGTGAATTACCCAAAATTATCGAAGAGCAACAAAACCTCAACTCATGGGTGGACCTGAAAAGGATAACACCAAGCAAGCACCTGATTTTTCAAAGAAGAAATGGGATAATAAAAAACAAACAAATAGAAATAATAGATCACAATCAAGGGGTGGGTCTCCTCAACAGGAGCCCTCCGAAAGGAAGTACAACCTAAGGAATCGTGATAACAATAAAAAACCTGACAGGTATCAGGATATTGATACACGTTCCTCTCCTTCTTTCAGGGTTCATCACAAAACTCCAAGAGGTAAGGACGGTCAGAACACAGATCAGAAGAAAGAACAAAGTCCAGAGATACACATCGTACTTCAGACTATAATATCAAAAAAGAAGATAAACCAAAATCAAAAACTCAATTTAAAATGAAGAAGGTAGCTGGCCTTAAAGTAAGAAATGCCAAGGATACTGAGGACTCAACTTCTGAACTGGGAATGGGCCCTGACGATGCTAGGCAGCACAGCAGAAGTAACAATAGAACTTGATTTAATTTCTGGTGATAGCGGCATTGAATTAACATATCATGGTGGAGACACCTGATACTAGGGTAAGTGTCCCACACCTGTTATACGAAATAACACTCCAAATAGAGGGGGACAAACCCAATAAAATTAAAGGTCTCTTTTGGGAGAACCTGACTTATGGCTATGACATTCTTTTGGCTGAAAAGGTTTGGTTGCCTGAGATTGTTATGGAGTGCCAAAATGGGGAAACAGTAATTTTACAGCCCTTTTCCCACCTCGTTCCAGTATCATTAAACATTCATATACGCAGGAGTGGGTGGTAGCACTTGCTCCTGCATTATATTGCAACCATGTAGAGTGGGATGCTGAGTCACCTCATCATGTAATCCCAGTAAAAACTACTCCAACTCCACAGAGACAGTACCCAATAAAACAAGTAGCGAAAAAAACAAGTCAGGGAGATCTTAGATCAACTTGAATACCAAGGTGTAATAGAGAATTGCACCTCTTCAATGAATAATCCTTGTTTCTCGTAATTAAACCTGATAATTCATATCGTCTAGTTTTAGACTACAGATATCTGAACACATGCACAAAGACATTTGCAGTACAGAATGCACACAGTGCTGCATTAATGAATAACATCGTGGGGGAAAAAATATAAAACACCACTAGATATCTCAAATGTTTTTTTCTCCAAAATATAGTGCCTGAAAACAAATATTTGACAGCATCCTCATCCCTAGGCTCTCAGGGTCAATTCTGTTGACTGCCCCAAGGGTATAAGAACAGCCCCAGGTTGTTCTCAGCTAGGATAATAGAATTACTTCAAAAGTTTGATGAGGAGACATTGTCCTATGTAGATGATATTTATCTGAGGGATGATGATTTATTGGATCATTTGACCAGGGTGAGCAACATAATGTTGGGATTCGCCTATGATGGCTATAAATTTAATTAAAAAAAATCGAAAATAGCCCACCTCAATGTCCTATTTTTGGGATACAAGTTATCAAGTGAAGGAAAAAGCCTAGCAGCTAACTTTTTAGAAAAGTGCGCACTGCTCCAACCTAAAAAAACTCTGAAAATCTTACAATCCATTTTAGGATTCCTAAATTTTGTCAGAACATACATTTTGGATTACACAGAAAAAGTAAAACCTTTCTACGATTTAATCAGACCTGATTTTTCAATTAGACATTGGACATAGGAACACACAGATATCCTTTGTTCCTTACAAGCTGACATGATAGCCTTCCAAACACCTACACACACATGTAAATATGACAAATCTTGTGATCCGTGTAATCACGGGTCAATAAGGGTACACTTACGGAGCCTTCAATGAAGGTGAAATGGTACCCATAGCATACAAATCACACTTGTACACAAATGCTGAAATGCGCTTTGCTTCTACAGAAAAAATTATGACAGCTGTACAGACTGCCGTAGTGAGAGAAATAGCACGGGCACATGGGAAACGAATATTGTCGTAACTCCGGTACTGGCCTTAGAGGCTGTTACAAAGGCAAGCGTTCCGAATGCAAAAGCTTTACATCCGCGATGGATAAAATGGGCTAATACTCTCACTGCGACAGATGTAGACTACAAATTTGATTCTGCATTAAAAACACAAGCCTTCCTGCAATACGAACAAGAAAATCCTCTCCTGAATGAAATAATGCCTCTAGATCAGTATGAATACATTATTTACACTGACGGTTCTGCTCTCCCTACCATAGGAAATAAACAGCAATACAACACAGCTTGTGCGATTGTAAAAGGACGTATGCAGGAAGGCAAATTCCATCCCCGCAGTACGAGGACGCAGTCTCTGGGAGACTGCATGGCACAGCTGGCAGAATTAAAAGCCCTATTACTGGCACTAATACAAATGGATCGGGAATTCCCCACACTTATAGTGTGCGATTCGTCTTACTGTGTCCAGTCTTACAATGAATATCTTCACTACTGGGGTCAGAATGGGTTTGAAGACTAAAAAGGTTGCACGATAAAGCACAAATTGCTTTGGGAAAAAGTGGCAGAGCTGAAAAAAGACTTGCCAAGAGCTCACGTGATACACACGCTGAGTCATCAATGTGATGGCGTTCATGTTGAAGGGAATTTATTGGCTGATGAAGCCGCCAAGGCGACAGTGCAAACTGCTGCAGTAGCTGCAATCACTCATTCTAGCATGAGAATAGACGGACAGATAATGGTAGCTGTCATTGCTTCACGCAAAAACAGCTCAGCCATGCCAAAAGGCTTTCCACTCAAGTACTCCTACAAGTTAGATGCAAAAAATATTCCGTATGCTCAAATTCCAGGAGTGGGAGATAGAGTAATACCAAACATGGATCGCAGACTAGGTTTAGTTCTAGCTGCACATGAGGGTCTGGGTTCTGTACACGCAGGGATTTCCACAACAGTTTATCTACTGAAACAATGCTATTGGTGGCCAGGTTTAACAAAACAGACAAAAGCATTTGTCCGTAAGTGTGACATCTGTCAGCAGATGAAGGGTTCCAACGTAGCACGTCCGGCGCAAACACCACTACTAATATCAGACAGACCGCTCACTTGTGTCTATTTGGACCACTGCGGCCACTTACAATCTGATGGGGCTTACAAGTACATCTTGGTGGCAGTGGATTCATGCTCTAGATTCCTGTGGATTTGGCCTCAACACTCGGCTGATGCCCAAACAGTTATAAAGGATTTGGGAGTCTTCATAGGGACATACGCAATTGGCACATTACATTCTGACCATGGCCCCGCGTTCAGCTCTAGGGCTTACAAGGAAGCCATGGGAAGATTAGGTGTAGCATTGCGGTACTCATCTCCGTATCATCCCGAGGGGATTAGATTGTGGAGAGGAAAAACCAGGACTTAAAGCAATCCTTAACAGCAAGGGTATTAGGCTCGGGTGGTAGTTGGGTCAATCGCCTATATGGGGTCCAGAGGGCACTTAATCACATGCCAAGAAATTCCCTAGGAGGCATCACTCCTTACGAAGTCCTATTTGGGACAAGAATGTGGGTACCTGACTTCGATTGTGGCAGCACAGTGGTGGATGACAAAGCAATTGACATCGATAACCGTTTGGCTGTTTTACAGGAACTCAATGAATTCTGGGCACTACAAAGCAATGTCCAAGTAAAATGCACCACCACTGGGGAAGTAAAAACAGTAACAGCAAGACCTGCCTGGGTCCCAAAAATCGGGGATCTGGTCAGAGAAAAGATTGTGGGCAAGAAATAATTTGGTCCATCTTACAGAAAGCCTTTACCTGTCCTGGCTGTCGAAGAAACAAGAACAGTACTTCTTCCGCCTCTTGCCGGCAAGAAAGAAAAGAAATTCTTCTCCATTGATCTGATCAAGTCACACTATGTGGTCGATACTGAATAGCAGGCTGCTTTGGCTCCTGGGTAGCCGCCGATCTCCTCTCGCTACCATACAGGAAGTTCAGACAGAAAGACTGATAACATTTGAAGAGTCTCCTATACGCAGTAATGGAATTACTACAATGAAATGGAACTCGTTTCTATTGAAATTGAACATCAAAATACAAATGAAACACAGATATCAATTCAGCCTACCACCGACATCTACGTCAATATGCCTCTACAGGAGACATCTGCAAGTTCAACATAACCTGCTGAGCTACCAAAGATAGATCGAACTGCAATTGGCTGCTTCATCGATTTTGACACTTTTTCCCCTGATCCAAGTGAACCTGAGTCACTGTCAGCTCCAGTTTCCGGCAAAAAACAACTTCATGATTTCTACCTTTGGCTGAAAAAGGCATAGCTAGTCTCACCATGGCTACAACTCTGGATAGCAACTGGCATACTGTTCCTACTCTTCTGGATAGGTTTAGTGACTGTCTTTTTCTTGCTTGTAAATAGACACTATCTCCCAGAATGATCCCCAGGTATGTCGCCATATCCACTCACCGAATATAAAGATAATCAATGTTCTTAGTACAAATTATCGGAGTATTCTCCTGATTCAATAAATGTCCTGAACCTCAACCATATTCCACTACCATACCTTCAACCTCCTTCATTGTGCTTTCAGGATCATTAGTTACTATGGCAGTATGGTCTGCGTATGCCAATACCTTTGTTTCATGGCCATTCGTGATGACCGGTTTTATTTTCTGATTGTGTAAAATTTGCCCAATGAATAGGTCAATATAGAGGGCAAATATATTGGGAGCACAGGGACATCCCTGTCTTATTCCTCCGGCCTATTTACCACATTGGACCAACCTTATGTGAGGTCCGAGGGAGTGGGAGAGGGTTTTGTTTCCCTTTGGGGGAAAGGGAACCATTTTGTGTTCTCCCTTAAAAATATGAAAACCACAAACAGACCCCTAAATCGCTGGCCCTACCTTAAGGCTTGTCACACTTTAGTGTATAGGTATTTCCTCAGTAAAAGTGAAAGAAATAACTGGTCACTTTCCACTTCCAATATTTCCTAATTCACATCAATGTGCAATAAATGGATCAGGATGGACTCACACATCCCCTGAGTGTCAGGCTTCATCATTGGCCATCCTACATTCACCAAAGAATCCTCTAATGGCAAATGAGCCCTTTTATTTGGGCAATATATCGGTCATCAGATGGAAACTAAGGGAAATAAAGGGAAATGAGTCCAATAAAAATCCCTGCCACCTACCAGCCAAACCTTTCTACTCTTTATTTATTGGTGGAGGAGGGATATTAAAAGCAAATGAAAATTGGACACTAGCAGCTCAATTATGGTGCTAAAATCCACTACTAGTCAACATGTTCCAGCACTTCTAATGGCCCCTGAGGCCTTTCTTCAGGACTAAATTGGACCCTGTTCAATCCTGCACTATCTTTTTACACATGCATATCCATTCTACGCATACAATACCGGACTGCCAATTGGTTCAACCGGAGTCATTCTGTTGTAGGAGATTACAGTTAAACAGATTTTTCTCATGTCATATTTATTGTCAACAAGACCCATGCTGTATTTATACAATTGTACTTTGACCAGTGTGCAGTGACCAGAGTATGATATAGTCCACTATTATTATTGCGTGACTACTTAATACTGTGTTAGTCACGTCCTACATCGGTAATTCAATGATATAGGTACTTACATACATGCTTCTAAATAGTGTTTCCTTCATACTATACTCCAATTTATTCTTAGCTCTTAGCTTTTAGTTTACTCAGTCTCATACCCTATTAGCAGTTTCATGAACTCCTTACCCTTATTCCGGGGATATTATACCTCATGGAGGGGCAGGTGAGGGAGTCCTGTATTCGCACACTGCGCCAGTATAAATAATAGAAAAGGGCACAGAGTTGAAAATACAGCGGTAAAATGCCTGCAAACATGCTTGGTTTATGATTAGCCAAAAAGGAGTAACCAGAAGTGTTCAGAGACCATGGTTTTGGTGACATTTCACTTACTTCGTCAAGGACCACACTCGCCGGATCACCTAAAAAGTATCCCTTTCCTCCTCCCGACATTACCGTGTTTGCCACTTGGCGTCTTGATAAGGGCTGAGCTAGGCACTCGTTCATGACGTGTAGCCCATCGCCGAGCTGTGCCTCACAGGAGATGTAGGTTTTTGGATTTCCAAAGAGGATCAAGCAGCTTAGTTTTATGTTAGCAGGGACTATAATAGGATCCTCATCTTCTGACCAATTATTTATTAATTACAATCAAATTATGGGGGTATAGTACACTGTTACATTTGCCTATGGTAGGAGCCTGGTTCAATTCTGTTTGCCCCACCTTCGTCCATTTGCCTCATGGGAATTGTAGTATCAAGCTACTTAGAGTTATACGCACAGCTCGGCGACAGTCTACATGTCTTGAACCGAGCATCCCATACAATACCTCGCGGGGCACTGTATCTATTGATATCAAAACAACTGTCCGTCCAGTTTCTCACTTGCTCTAAAAATGCTGCATTGGCCAGCAGTTGTCTATCAAAAGTCCATTTATACTAGTGCTTAAAGTTCCCTTGGACCACTACATCAAGAACCAAGGGGTTATGATCTAACATTAGCATTGGGAGTTTTCTAATCACTGCTTTCTCCAACATTCTGCCTGAAACCAGGACATAATCCAAACTAACATATTTTTTGTGTGGATAAAAGAAGTAAGTATAGCTAGGGTCCAAAGGCTGTTTAATGCCCCAAACATCGGCTAAACCATGGCTGACCATAAGTGAAGTCAGTGCCCTATGTACAAGTTTTTTTTTTCCCTGATATGTTCTCGTGTGGGTTCTATCCACTGCCTGATGTATGTTCAAATCCCAGAAAATTATCAGTGAGTCTGACTAGGATGCTATTCCACCTCCAAGTCTTCCAACACTTTTGGATCATCCTGATTTGAACCATAGACAGTACATACTGTTAATCCCATATCCAACTCCACCAATGCCCATCTGCCACAGTTGTCCACCAATTTAAGCCTCAACTACCCCATTTTATTCCTAGCTAGTATAGCTACCCCTCTGATATTAGAGCTCTGAGAAGAGCAAGCCAATAAAATATACCCTTTAATCATTAACAATTCCCTCCTACCCCATGGGATATGTGTCTCCTGTAGACATATATTTAGCCCACCCACATTAACAGAGCATATAAATACTCTACCCATTTAGTAACAAAAAAATTGGCATTGTGCTCAGACTCTTGATCATATTTAGCCAGGATTCAGTGAAATCATTTTTGCTCATTCTCTGGATTTTTAAATATGTTTGCCCCCACCCATACTACCCCCACCACCCCCACCCTTACCCTACCCCTCGCATTTTCTTCCCATCCACCCCGGCCTTCCCAGACCCCAGGCCCTCACGCTCTTCCCCTTCCCTTCACCCCCCAGTCCTGAGATGCACATCGGTCTGCAGGGGAGATGGAGGCAGGCTCTTTGAACCATGGCTGTTCATTATAAACAACTAACGACTCTACAGCACCAACTACCTACTCGATCGGCGGCAAGGTTCTATTCAACCAACTATTGAAAACCTCAAATCCCTTTGTCAATTATTCAGTGCAACCCATAGAAAATAGTGAAGAAGAAGAAAACCCATCCCAAAATAGAGAATTCGGATGCACAAAGGAGAAAAAGGAAAAAAAAATGAATTCAGAGGGAGGGTAAATACACCACCTCCAATTGCACCAACGATCCTATCCCTATACTCTTATCTCTGCTAAAAATTCCTTTGCCTTAATTTCTGAAGTCAAGAACCATTTCTGACCCCCCCCCCAGATCACTTTTAAGCATACTGAATTGACCAGGTATGCCTGAGCACCCTTGTCTTGAAAGGGCCTGATACTTGCCACAAGCACCACCGTATTTCGACCATTATATGTAGGCTGTCTGGTTTTAGGTTTAAAAACAAGATCCCTTTGGGTTTCTTTTGAGCATACAAATACACGCTGCTTTCATACCCACACAACCTAATCACCAATAGTTGAATAGAAACCAAAAAATATAATATAAAATGTTTTTATTGGCAGGATCCTTTCAGGTTTCAAAGAATATAAAAAGATTTAAAAACATATGTATCATCATTTATATCAAATATTCATATAAATTAAAAACAACTCATTCAGAAAACATGGGAGAATATCACAAGCAATAATGACATCAAAACCCGATGGGTCAAATTGGCACACCAAGTACAGAAAACAGAAATTGATAGCCCTGGTTCAACACTTTATAAAGTTCTTTTCTCCTGGTAGAACCGGTACTGCTTGGGTGCGTTTTCAACACAAAGCGACGCGTTTTGGTGGTATAGTTTGATCCACCACCTTCTTCAGGCTTACAAATATAGTTTAGTGTCTCCCAACAGATTCATCGAGATAGATAATAGGACAAAATGTTGGGGGAATCTGTATTCTCCCCTGTGGAATCTTCCTTCTCACATGAACCTCACAGTATCGATGTACTTGCGATAAGGGTTTTCACATGCTCCCTTTATCAAAAGTTCTTCCGTTGACTTCACAGGAATAAAAAAGGTGTGTGTAGGGATAGGAACGAGCCTTCCCTGTTATCCTTTTGTTAAAAACTCATCTGGGTATGGCCACTGAAGCTATGGCACCAAATGCGACGATCTCCTATTTCATGTAAACTTTCCAATCCCTGGTACACCACTATAAGGTGCAAATTAATGTCCTGGTCAAACTGCCAGTACCGGGACTGAAAAGTCTCCTGCCGTGCTCCTGGCTTCCTCCAATTTCACAATAAATTGGATAACAGGGAAGGCTCGTTCCTATCCCTACACATACCTTTTTTATTCCTGTGAAGTCAACGGAAGAACTTTTGATAAAGGGAGCATGTGAAAACCCTTATCGCAAGTACATCGATACTGTGAGGTTCATGTGAGAAGGAAGATTCCACAGGGGAGAATACAGATTCCCCCAACATTTTGTCCTATTATCTATCTCGATGAATGTGTTGGGAGACACTAAACTATATTTGTAAGCCTGAAGAAGGTGGTGGATCAAACTATACCACCAAAACGCGTCGCTTTGTGTTGAAAACACACCCAAGCAGTACCGGTTCTACCAGGAGAAAAGAACTTTATAAAGTGTTGAACCAGGGCTATCAATTTCTGTTTTCTGTACTTGGTGTGCCAATTTGACCCATCGGGTTTTGTTGTCATTATTGCTTGTGATATTCTCCCATGTTTTCTGAATGAGTTGTTTTTAATTTATATGAATATTTGATATAAATGATGATACATATGTTTTTAAATCTTTTTTATATTCTTTGAAACCTAAAAGGATCCTGCCAATAAAAACATTTTATATTATATTTTTTTGGTTTCTATTCAACTATTGGTGATTTGGTTGTGTGGGTATGAAAGCAGCGTGTATTTGTATGCTCAAAAGAAACCCAAAGGGATCTTGTTTTTGAAATAGTGTCTATTTCTGGTGTCCTGTCCCTTTGGAGGGAAGGACTTGTCCCTTTGGAGGGAAGGACCCCTCTCTCTAATTTATGGTTTTAGGTTTAAACCTATAATAACTGATAAAACCCCAGCAAAAGGGAAATAGCCCTCACCAGTGTAAATATATAAACACTGAAAAAACACCTGCACTACCACAAACTAAATGTCATTCAAAGAAAGGAAACGGAGGGTGAAAGAGTCATTTTCCTTCTTCCTGAAGGGCCCAATACAAAATAACTTTGTTATACAAGGTTGCAGCAAGAAAGACTGGGCTAACATTATTCTGCTTGAGTTTTGTTGTCTAGGGATGTCACTAAAATATTGTTTCTTCTTCCTTTTGATTTTCTCAGTTTTGTGGTCTTTGGTTTAAAGTTGCAGTATTTAGAAGCATATTTTAGGTCTTGTTTAATTATTTTATAATCTGTATAGACTCAGGAAATATCAAAATCATATTTGATATTTTGGCTGTGTTTGATTCTTTTACTGATAGGTAAAATGGCTGGTTTCATAATAATCTTTCCAATATGTGCAATCACATTTACCCAGAGAGAATGGGTAAAAACCCTTGATACATCAACCCCCAGTTTCTAGTGAGTCAGTATTGATAGTAGGTAAATTGGCAACACCTCAGGCTTTAAACATTCAATGCAAGGTATAGTGACAAGTATATGTGAAAAGAGCGCTATACCAAGCATCTGGGATAGTGGTGAAAAACATGACACAGGAATTTTGGAAAACATGGAATGCAGTGTCACTTGAAATGCTGCTGCAAAAAGGTTCTTTCCAAGTTCAACAAATATTGGAGTAATATTGTTTGTATTTGCAGTGATTCAGCTACATATATGAAAAAGTTGTTTGATGACCTGTCAAAACCAATACCTGAGCTGAAGTGCTTCCCTGTAAGAGATCCTTGCCACTTGTTAGATGGTATGATGAAAGCATCCTTACAATCTTCAGAGTTAATGAAGAATGCTTTTGACTTTCTAGTCCATTTTGATGCACTGTTTTGTTATGCACAGGAACTAAAACGAAAATATTTCTCATTTTGTGCTTCGTGTGGCATCAAAGAAAGAGTCATCCCAACTGTGTCACTTACACTTAGCTGATGGTTTCAGTCCAAGGGAGGGGTCTGTGAATGCTATATTATCCATGTGGCAATCGTTTACAGAATTGTTGCTGAGTGATGATGCCAAAGGCAAGAAATGTGAGGATCTTTGGACACATTTTGATAGTGATGTGAAAAGAAAAGAAAACTCTACTGCATTCTTAAATTTTTACAGGAGAACATAACTGCTGTTGTGGACATAATAAAAAAATTAGAGTCTGAAAACACTCTTGTCTGCCAAGTGTTCAGCATAATTGGTGTAGATGTGAAACATCTCCTTGAGAGTAGGCTGGGCGACACCTTTAGTGAATTTGGCACTGCAACATGTTCCAAGTTAGAGTGCTTGCAACTTGGTAAGCAAAGCAATGTTAAAGAGCAATTCAGGAGCTTTTATTTTACAATGTATGAGAAATGGCTTGCAATGATGCATAGAAATGTCCCTTCACCAACCATGGCATTTGAAGTCAATGAAACCTCACTGTGGTACTCTGTACAAGTTCTAGTTCCCTTCCATAGAGGGGAATTTTCTCCGTAGTTTCAAACTTGCTGCTTCATTTTTGACCGCTTTAATACCTCTGAGGGCATAAGCGGCCAGTTTAATGCAAATGTTGCAGAACCTGCCCAGAGAATCGCAATCTTCAAGTGCACCAGTATTGGCATGGAAAGCTATGTCAGTGGCCAGAGTTAGAAAATTGTGTACTGGCTGTTTTGGCGTTGCCCGTCTCAGGTGCCAATGTTGAGAGGGCCTTTTCACAGAAAAACGTTTACATGAGAAGGAAAGAGCGAGCGCACATGACCAAAGACTCACTGAAGAAGTATTGTATGGTGTACTACAATAAGTTTGATTTGCGAAAATGTATTTGGACCTCATACACACATACACATATGTCTATATACCGTGCACTATCTGTGCAGAAAGCAAGTAATAATGAAAGCAAAACGTTCCACAAACACCGGAAAAACACTGTTTCTGTTGTTTTTAATGGCGTGAAAATGTGTAACCACTGATAACTACTGTTTTTTTAAGGTATTGAAATCACTTGAAAACACTGAAAAATCCCCACTAGAATTTACCAAAAATAGAAACTGAAAACAGGAAAGCCTACTTATATGATAAAAGTCAGGTCTGACAAAGAATGAGACATCGCCACTGTTAGATTTGGGGGTCTCTAGTTGGCAGAGGTAGGTACCTTTGACCAAATAGTGACCCTTGCGTCTAGTCAGGGTAAGGGGGTACACTCCTAAAATAACCCCTGCTCACCCCCTTGGTAGCTTGGCACGAGCAGACAGGCTTATCTCAGAGGCAGTGTGTAAAGCATTTGTGAACACATACAGTAATCAAGTGACAACACTACAGATGGACACCACACCAGTTGTATATTAAAAATAAGTATCTTTTATATAGATTTAACACAAGACCACAAATGACAAAAATCCACAATACTGTACATCAAAAATGGTAGAATTAGCTTAGTTCTCTTAAGATGTAAAATGCGACACTTTGAGTTCAATGTACCTTTGGATGCGTAACGCTATACAACGAAAGTGTTGCAGGGAAGATGATGCGTTGGTTCCTTACACGCAAGAACGGTGATACGTCGGGTCCCTACTGATGCGTAGGGGATGCCTCGGTTCTTCTCAGCGTGGGGAGGTGATGCGTCGGTTTCTTGCTGAACTTCCGTGGCGATGCGACCAGCAGCGCCGTGATGCGATGAAGAGCTGGTGCAATGCGACAAAGATGGCGTCTTCTTCTTGATGCGACACGATGCGTGCACGCCCGATAGCCGTGTGGCGACTCAACGATTCTTCTGAGCCGCGACAGGCCCTGCGACCCGCTTCCCGGTGATGCGACGGCTTCTGATGCGGCGGCGTCTGATCCGACATCGATCCTCTTCTCCGGCGATGCGAGGCGCTTCGGCAACGATGCGACGGCCGTGCGGTGACTCAACGATTCTTCTGAGCCGCTACAGGCCCTGCGACACGCTACCCAGTGCTGCGGCGGCGTCTGATGCGACGTCGATCCTCTTCTCCGGCGATGTGAGGCGCTTCGGCAACGATGCGGCAGCGGCGGCGACACTCTTCTCCGTTGATGCGGCGGCGTCTGATGCGACGTCGATCATTTTCTTCGGCGATGTGAGGCGCTTCGGCGGCAACGCATCTTCTTTGTGAGTCGCGCTTCCAGCTTCATGCGACACGCAGCCCCTCAGAAAGTCCAGCACAGCAGCAGGCACTTTCCAGAGAGACTCTTGGGGAGCTGGTTGGTGACGTCTGTTGGCCCTGAGACTTCAGCAGGAGGCAAGCTCTATCTCAAGCCCATGGAGATCCTTCACAAGTTGATGAAGGTACACACAAAGTTCCTCTCTCCTTTCTTTGGCAGTCAGGCAACCACTGCAGGCCAATCCCCCAAACAGCACTCAGCTTAGGGATAGTCTCTTCCTCAGTTTCTCTGGTTCCTCTCCTCAGCAAAGGTTTCTTCTTGTTTCCCAAAGTGATCTAAAGTTCTGGGGTTTGGGTCCCCTCTTTTATACACCAAGATCCTTTGTCTCTGAAGGCAGAGAGGCCTTTGCCTAGTCCAAACCAGTTCTGGTCAGTCCTGGAGCACTTTGTTGACAAGACTCCTTCTTTCCTTTCACAGTGTAGGCCAGGGACATCAGACACACCACAGGAGGTGGAGCCAGCATTGTGGAGGGAAGGCACAGCCCTATTCAGGTCCCAGGTGCAACTCCTCCCACCCATCTACATGCAGATCTCTCTATTCAGCCCTGTGCTGACTCACCCGGTCTCCTGGAATCCCCCAGCCCCTGTCACTCACAAACCAGACAAGGAATACACAACCTAGCAGAGGCAGGCTTGGATAGTTAGGCAAGAAAATACCTACTTTCTAAAAGTGTTATTTTCAAACACAGAATGTTAAAACCAACTTCACTAAAAGATGTATTTTATCATTCTGAGTTCAGGCATACTAAATTCGTTTTTCTACCATGTTCCCTGGGTCAGTTAGGATTATAAGATGTAATAATCAAACTGCCCATTCTGGCCTATGGGACACAGGTAGCCTTGCAATAGTGAAAAACGAAAATGGCTGTAATTCACTATTAGGGCATGCCACACACACCAGGACTTGTCCTACCTTATACTCTACAATGCACCCTGCCCTTGGGCCTACCATAGGGGTGACTAATATGCAGAAAGGGAAGGTTTAGGGACTGGCAAGTGGGTACACTTGCCCAGTCAACATGGCAGTACCAGACTGCACACAGGCTCTGCAATGGCAGGCCTGAGACACACTTTTACAGGCTGCTTCTGTGGGTGGCACAACCAGTGCTGCAAGCCCACCAGCAGCATTTGGTTTACAAGCCCTGGGCACACTCAGTGCACGGTACTAGGGTCTGACAAGTAAACCAAACCAACCAATCATGGAGTCACTAATCCATACATCAATTTACCATAGGGAGCACTTGCACTGTGGCACTGAATAGCAGTGGCACAGTGCCCAAAGCATCTATAACCAGCAAACACACATGAGGCAACAGCAAAAAATGGAAGGGAGACCCACGCCAACAGTGCCAGGTCTAACAGCCACTAATCTGCTTCGCCTCAGGCCTGGCTTTCTCAAAGATTAACTATCTCAGGAGAAAGTTCCCAAAATATACCAGGATGGCTCGAGGCTTTGAATCCTCTTTGACCGGCTGTCTCGAGACGAAGGGCACCCTGTGGACTCGTTAACCTCTTGAGACCAGTTCCATCCCTCTAGCTCTGGGAAAGCTGTGCATAGTAGTTCTACCGTATATATACGGATGTCTGTTCCCTCCTTGCCTTCTAGCACAACCAGCACCCACAAGTTGTTACTTCATTGGCGATTCTCCAGATCCTTGAGCTTCCAATGGATATCGATGAGTTGTGATTCATGCGCCTCTGTCTGCACGCAGGGGCCTGCCAGTTTTGTTTCAATGGCAGTGGCTGTTGTTTCAAGGTCCGTCAAGCGTTTGCCTATGGCACTTTTCATATTGCAGCTTGAGACCTACGACTATCCTGTCATGTTTCCTCTCAATGTAATAATATAGATTGGAGGATGGTGTCGAGTGTGGGAGGATTTGAGCTAAAGGTGTCTTCTTGTGCCGGTATATGCTGAGTCCCAAATAATTGTTCTGTTGGTGAGTAATTCCATTTCAGAGCCTTAACACCTAATGTTTGGTGACCCATCTTTTTAACCGTCTTACACGCTGTCATGGCAAAAGCACCTCCACCAACATCTGGATCACTATTGTTATCGCTAGACCTTGTAAGAGAGCCAGATTCGTCCTCTGACAATTCTGTGCAGTCAGATAGAGAAAAGAAACAGTTGTTATGCTCCATTTCAAATCATTCCCCCCCACCTTCAGCCCCCACAGGACGGGCCACCAGTTGCTGGAGTACTTTTGATCTTTGGGCTCTGTCTGAATGGGGTAGGTCTGAAGAATCAAGATGAGTCGAGCTGTTAGCAGGAATACAATGTTCTGCTGTGCAGCTAAGCAGAGGAGTCTTATTCAAACTGACCAATCCTAATTGTTGCAAATTCCCCTTCTTTTTATCTGGGCCCCCACACACTGCACTCTTAATGCCCTCCGTACTCGCATTGCTATCGGGGTTTGTTTTTCCTGATACGGGTAAGCCAGCACAATCTTTTACTTTATTTACTGAAAGATGAGGAATTAAAACAGTCATACCTCTGTCCTGGGGAACCGGAGTCGTGGTCTCTGCTGAAACCTTACCCACGTTGGGCGGAGTTGTCTTACCATCTGGTGCTCTGAGATCTGCTATTTCTGCCGTCAGTTTCTCAGAAGGAGGGAGTTCTGTCATATCATCAGGTCGGGTGATTCCAGGCACCTCCTGTGACACTGAGTCGCTCTGCACCCCGATTGAGCCTCATAGCATCTCCAGTACTGTGGAGCCTGTCGGGCACTGACTCGACACAGCCCTGCCTTTCCCCCTCCTCTCCAAGGCGGTCTCAACCCTAGATGCTGGCGCTGCACGTCTCCCACTCTGCCGTGGCATTGGGCCACCCGTGGTCCCGGCTACAGCTGCAGAATCCACAGGCCCGGGGGGTCACCAGAGGAGGGAAGACTGCCTTCCCCTTCTGAGTAGCTCTTGCCACTTTGGGGCCCATCTTTGCTGTTGTCGGGTAACCGCGGCAAACACCGCAGTCGGCGTGGTTCAACACAGCTGTGATCTGGTGTCCAAGAGCAAACAGGCTCTCTTGAATCAGCACAGCCCTAGAACAACCGCCGGACGAACCACAACCGAACTGCCCAGAGTCATGGCCGCATTGCTAGGTGAGTAGAGTCTTTCCCCATTCATTCCGCCATGATTCGAAGTACTGCCTAGTAACCACCGCAGATGGCCGCCATCTTGCTTCAATCTGACTGCGTCGTCTATCAGTGGCGGCTGGTGGAATTTGAAACTGGTAGGGCATATGCAGAACGAATCAACGTATGCGAGCAAGCACAGCAAGCGAGCCCGACAGCAATAAGGGGGGTTCGGGAGGGTTCTCCCCCCGTGAAGGAATTTTTTAAAAATTGACATCTTTTTGGTGTGATTTTCAGCACTATTTCTGTGATAAATGGACTAAAAATTCAGTTCTTCTAGGCATTCATAAAAGAAAACTCATACATTATTTCATAGAATTTCTGGGTTGCCAAGCAAGTCTGACTTCTGAAGAGGGCTAGGGTACTAAGCAAGACTGCTTTGGCTCTACCCTTTCCAATAGAAAACACTAGTTAGCGATGTGAACAAGTTCAATGGACAAACCTGGGGTCTAGGGAGAGTCCCTCTCCTGAGAAAGAAATTAAAAAAGATTGGCAAATGGTGCATTTTAAAGCAAATGAATGCAGCAATAAAGCAAGGCTTATTAAGCAGTGGGAACGTATAGTCTTGAAATATTAAACACATTAAAAACTGCCCCGTATCTTCTTGCATTCATTTGTTCAACAGTTACTGTAATATGTAAATTGTTCTGCATGACAACTTTAGCCCTTTAAAATGTATGCTTGCCCAGTGTCTTGCATTGCATGAAGCATTAACTTTGGAAAAATATGCTCTAACTAGTCTTCGGGAAGCACCCACAGCTGCTGGCTGTAACCAGTCATATAGAAATATGCGCAGACAGGTCTTTAAGTGAGATGAAAAAAGTGGGTGCTCCCTATAAAGGAACATGCCAAATACATTTCTGTGATTCCCATAGTTTGCCATCAGACCGGTATTTTGGTTTCTCTCTGAGATGTAATTTTATCCAGATAAATGGCACAGCAACTGACATACGCCTAAAGCCTGTCAGTATGATTGGCTTTGTCACTGGGTGTTAGCTGTTTAAGCTAAATGAGTAACAACAATGATTTCTTATAAATAATTAACATTGAAAATTCTGAAATTCTGAAATAGTGAGTCTGTGAATTAAATAGCATTGAGGCCTGTGGAAGGAGTTTTGGACTTCAGTTATGTGTGCTTTATGTTAGATATGTATCTTCTTTTTCTCTGCATATCTTGTCCATCTGCACATCTTCAACCCCCTCTCTTTCCTCTTCAGCATCCTCTTTTCACTCTTCCCCGAATGCCCTTCCTCACATCTCTGTCACTTCACCGCCCCAACATGCACTGCACTCCCTCAAATATAAGCACTTTAATTTCTCTTACTTTTGCCTTGCAAATATTTTGACATCAGTGTACCCCCTTCACACACATTTCCACAGAATTTCAGATGCAAAAGGAATACACAAATATTGTTCTGTGTGCTCTGCAGAGAGGCCAACCCACTGACAGGCACTTTGTTTGGCTTTAGCCTTAGCGCCTGCGTGCTCAATCCAAAGCCCCTCATAAACACCTGGCATGGCTCAAGCCTCAAAGTATGCACAGAAAACAATACAGATAAACAACAACATTATAAAATAGCTAACTCGTGGGGAATGCAAGATTAAGTAAACATGTAAAATAAGAGAGGAACTAAATCGCTGAAATGCATTCCCTCGACGTTTTTAACATTCATTGTTTGCAAGTCAGTCCATATTTTTGGCATCAGTGTTAACTTAGGGGCATGTACACAGGGCCAGTTTTAATGCCATACATCAGAGGACTGGCCACTGTAAGCACATGTCACACAGTAAGCACATATCTCTCGCTTTGGGCCTGACTCGGATATTTGGATCTATTTCACAAGGGAGCAAATGCCGCAGCTGAGGTGTGACAATGGCATGCCAGTTCAAGTACGAGTCTCAAGCTGAAGGCCCATTCTCTAACTCTTTAGCTACCAATTACAGGTAAAGGTCTCGGTGGCTACCCTGGGACCTCCACAAAGATTTTACTCCTGCTGCATCAGCGGTTACATTGTTAATATTTCGGCCAGAGCTATTACATGCCAGTGTGCAATACTCCTACTGCTCACAGAGCACGAGCCATGTGAGCAAGGAAGAAAGAACCTGCGTCCTCTTGACTGGTATCCATTAGGTGTATAAGGCCCCATTGCTTCCCCTGCTGTGCACGTTATTGCAATGCACTGGCAGAGGTACAATTTCTTTCAATAATGGGTTGCACATATACCTCTCTGTAACGTGCTATGTCACGAAGTGCAAGAAAAGATTTCTTCATTCCACGTGAGCAGCACCTCTGAGCGGTTTGGATGAAGCTGAGCCCATGCCCACGGGCCGAACAGAGATTTTATGGGTTTCTTACTGGCACTCAGTAGCAGTTCGTTTAGCCAGAGGGCATCAACATGCATGTTTTCACTTGAACTCACCATTATAGAGAGGTAAGCTAATGTGCTGGCACATGCAATGTTGTGCAGTGGTGGGTGTTTGAGTTTTCTGCAGATGCCAGCAGTAGTGTTCAGCAGATTTCAGATTTCTGGTTCATGATCACCTCACTGTAGATCATGATATGGGTAGTTAAGTGCTCCTGCTACAATACAACTATCCTCTGTAAAGCACGCTTCTACACCAAATACCAAAACAAATACCACAACGGAAACTGTCCTCCATGTTTCAAGTTACACAAAAGGAACAGTTTGTTGGCTTTAGAGAATTTCTGGTATAGCACCTTCTACATTTCTTTGGATTCATTTTCTAGTTTAAATTTCTTCTAAAATCCATCTCTTCCTACAAAGCAAAAAAACTCCCCCATTGCCCTTTTTTCAACCCCTTCTGAGCATTATAATTCCACCTAATTTTTGGTGAATAAATACCTCACTAAAAAGTCGGATTGACAACGTGGCCCAGAACTTTAATGATCGCCTAAGGAATCAGAAATGTAACCTCTAACGATCAGGGCCGGACTGGGAACCGAAACCGGCCCTGGCAAACTGCTCAGCCGCCCCCCCCCCTGGGGGTAGAGGGGTGCAGCCGAGCTGCTTGCGACGGCCGTTTTCGGCCGATTTTGTTACTGGGGGCAGATATTGCCGACCCCCGGTAACAAAAACGGCCCCCAGGGGCCCAAAACCGGCCCCCACCCTTGTGGCCCACCGGGGAAACGCCCGGTGCCCGCTACGGCCAGTCCGGCCCTGCTAACGATCACGAGCAAGACCTGCTGCTAACTGCGGTTATCAATATTTAAACAGTGTTCCGATTTCCTTATAAAGCAACTTTTTCTGAAATCTGTAAGCAGTCCCAGACTTGGCATATGTGTCAAACAGCAACTCTGGGTTTTTGTTTTCAGAGGGCTGCCACTTGCTGCATGGCTGCCTGTCAAGCGCATCCAACCTGCGTGGCACAGGCCTCTATCAATCACAAGATGGCATCCACAGGCTTTTTTTTTCTCTTTGAAAATAATGAAATACAGTATTTCTGATATGACTGGACGTTCTATGGATTTTGGCCTGAAGAAAAGGTGCCAATCCTGGACCCAAATCTTTCTGACACGCACCAGCCGGGTGTGAAATTGGATGGAAGGTGGCGCCGCGTTTTTGTTATTGATTGGAAAGATGGTGTAGCATCCAATTTATTTTGCTGTCTGCTTTGGACTTTAGCAGTAATGTGCTGCTATTAACTCTTCCCTTATCATTGTCCTGACTTGTACCGTAGGGATCGCAATTCTGACAAATGAATACAGTGCTTGACTTGCTGCATGCGCTGTTTTTTTTAACCTTATAGCTTTGAGGGATTTGTGCATTACCTATACTGTATGTGAGATGTGACTATCTTGCTTATCGCTGTAAGTGGGTTGTTGTGATCCCTGCTCCTATGTGCTACACATCATGTGTGGGTTATGGCCATAGCTACCAGTCGCGGCTCGCATACTCACAGGGGGAGGTGGGGGTCGGGGGGGTTAAAATAAAGGAAACTTCTTACCTGACCGGACCGGGTCCGCGCCGCCTCTACTCCTGGGCCGGGGTCCCACCGCGCGTTCTGAGGAACAGGCATGCTGCAGCTGAGCTAGTTGCTCCGCGCTGACCCAACTCTAATCCGGCCATTTCTAACATTGGCCCGGCTCGCGACCAGCTGTGGAACGCTTCCTAGATACGTGGGGAGTGTGGCGCTTCCCCTCGCGGGCGGTGCTGCTCGTCTCGTCTCCGTAGGGCCTTCTTCATTCTTGACTCCATTGTCTCACGGGCAGGGCAGTGAGTGCGCGGTCTCACTCTCAGCCAATCCAGACGCTGCATTAGCAGCGCCAGGATTGGCTAGAGCAGGGATACTCCCCGCCCATAGGAGACCGGGGGCTGCTGCGCCTCGCTCGATCTCCTAAGGGCGGGGAACTTCAACTTGGGTTAAGGCAAGGCAGGGGAAGGCTAGTTACAATGCGCATGTTCGGGCTGGTCATAAAAATGACCAGCCCAAAACCGAACATGTGCACTGTATTGCTGGTGCTGCCGCTGCGGTGCGCTTGGCCTGGCTGTCACTCAAAACACAGGAGTGCTGCCGCAGCCCCACCCCCTTCACGTCCGATTGCCTCGGGGATGTGGCCCGGTTCATTGTGAGCCGCGGCCCGGCCTCGAGTTAAATTACAGTAATTACTCAAGCAACAACCGGAGCGAACGGAGAACAATGAATGGGGCTGCATTAGTGGGGCACCATTTCATTTTCATACAAATTTATCAATGCATTCCAATTGTACTCAAACCAAAGTTCAGCCAGACATTTGAAGTTTGGATTGTATCTTCTGTTTGGCTAGAATCCTCTTTCTCTATTGAAAATTATTTAGACCTCAAAATTAAGGTTGAGCACTGTAGACAATAAATTAATAAATCCATACTTGTAAAGCCTGAACATATCACCACTTCAGGTTTCGAGGTGCTGGGGGCCTTTGGGGAGATTAAGTGAGTCACATGATGCTGAGCTGCAGCCGATGATTGAACCAAGACCACCCGCACTCTGGAGTCAGCCGCTCTAGCCGCTGTGCCACACCTCTCCCTCTACTGGACCTGGAATATACTCACTAGTGACCCCACAATAGGTCACACGATTCAGGAAAGACCCATAATCACCTACAGAGAGGGACACAGTTTGAGGGACATACTCGTCCATAGTGCCATTACTATTAGCAAACAAGTGAGAGAGCCTAACCTCCAAGGTTTCTTCCCATGCGACCACTGCAACGCACGCAGAAAGAGCTCCATTCACAAAGAATTCGGTACACTGAGATTTCCATTTCCTCACATGTAGCTCCACGTGTGTCATATACATCCTGGAATGCCCTTGCGCTTTGAGATGCAAAGGGAGCACTACGCAGATGGTGAAGACAATGCAGCTTTCCTTTACTACAGTGCTAAACTGTATGTAATGTATACATTATTTCATATATAATAATTACTCAGATGTATCTTATGTATGCATAAACTAGCATATGTGCTATCTATATTATACAATTTAGTTTGTTTAGACTTTGTAAGTGGGAAGTTCTTGGGGTCTACTGATACTATTGGCCTAAGTCAGGGGCGGAGTCGATGGATTGGGAGTGCACGTCACATGAGTCATACAGACAGTCCTACTTTGGGATTCCTTCCATGGTGAGTGAAAGTCACCTAGGATGTCAGGGGGCAGTGTGTGAGCTAGGCATGCTTAGGTTGATGGGCAGCAAGCCAGACTGGCAGTCGGACCTCAATGATGGTGGGACTCCATGACTCTTCTGCTGCTGCACATTCTCCATCTCTGCGCAATGCAGTGAATGTTTGGAAACTTGGGAAGAACTTTAGAATGACGATAGTGAACATGCATGAAGCTTAGCGCTCCGACCACCTCCACTTGCTAAGCATCCCAAGATCTTCAAGGCTAGAGCGGGTGGCTGCTCCTTTTGTAATTTAGCCTTGAAACTCTGGAACCTTCTCCCTGAGCACATCAGATGTACCTATATATATTAAATAGACCCACCTATATAAAGAGACCTAAGTCGGTGTGCGTCTTATTTTTACCTAGCGTCAGGATGTCCGTTTGGAGTGGCTGATCACGCTTTATGAATTCCATTCATTCATTCATTCGAGGAGCAGTATTGGATTGATACTCAGTAGATATTTTTCCTTGCAAATTATTATTTGTGCTTTACTATTAATGTAGGTAGCACCATGTCGCTTGGCGATGAAATATAGGAGCAAGATCCACTTCTTATAATGGAATGTATCTTTATTGACATTTCATGAGTTGAACTCACTCCTTTATTACTTATAACTGTCCGTCTTCTTCTTCTGTCCAGGGTCTTGGAAGCTTCCACCTGTAGGCGCCCTCGACAGAAAGGAGAGGCCAGGTAAGTCACTGCTACTGGTCTTTATTTGTTCTCCGCTTTTTTGTGATGTTACTTCAGTGTAGACCCTTTCTATTTGGGATAAGGTGTGCAGTTAATAAGGGACGCACCTCAAAAAAAGAAAGTAGAAAGTGTATTATTTTCCCAAAGAAAATCACTTTAAAAAACACATAGTAAACGACTTCAATATGTACTTAGTTCTGACCATTAGTAATACTGGCCCCTGGAAATCCACCTTTCTTTTGTCATTTCCTACAGAGGTAAATAGGCTTGAATGGCATCTCCAGGTGACGGACCTTTCTGCCCCTTTCTCTTCTTTGTTGTGCCCCTTGGACACAGGATACCATTACAGGACACAGCAGGTAAGTCTTAGCCTTTTATTCGTGGGAACAACGAGCCACCGCTCCTCTCACAACAGGCGAGAGGCACCAACTGTCATTAGTGGAATACCCTACACAAGGGTACTATGGCAACATGTGGAAGTTCTGGTAAGAACATCAAACAAGCATAGCTAAGTACAACATATTACCTCTTTTTTTTACAAATAAATACAAAGACATAAAAAAATGCTGTTAGAACAACAGCCCAGAAGATGAGCAACAGCAAGGCAATCAAAAATAACAAAAGAAAGGAAAGAACAAATGACTGTAAGAATACATGAATAGCATCAAAGGAAAAACGAGAAATGCAGGTAGGAGTAAACCATAATAAATTATCGTAGCTTCCAAGGGACACATCTAACTCGACGGGACCTCCTTAGCGCTTCACTAGTCACAGTGGACTCTGAAGTGGGGTAAGATGACACACCATCATATCTCCAAGAACAGTTCGAAGAGCCCATGTCACTATTGGTTGCTGCTTGAACTCTCACTAGTTTGGATGCATTCCACCAATGTCCACCTCTTACCATAACAGCACCCCCAGAAACTTTTTCAACACAAACAGGATCACCATAGGACGCATCCCCTTTTTTTAACAAAATTTGCATATTTGATACGAACCATGTCACCAGGATGCAAATCAACAGGCTTTGCCGACTTCCTTTGATTATACCTGTCAGACATCTTCTTCTGTGCCACTTCAACCCTGGATTCCAAGGCAACATGATCAATCCAGCACAACACCTTGTCACAAACAGTTCTTAAAAGCCAAGCCGGGTATAAAGCAGACGTGGGTACCCGACCTCTTAGTGACACAAAGGGTGCCACCTTAGTGATAGAATGTGGCGTTGTGCGGTAAAACCACAGCATGGATCTGACAGCACCTTCTACCTCGTATCCATTGTGTTTTGTCCATTTGATACATTCCACAACAACCCTGTTCATTCTCTCAACCAAACCATTGGTTTGAGGATGTCCAACTGAGCTTCTTAAATGCTTCACACCAGATTCATTAAAAAACCCACTCATTTCCTGATTCACGAACTGCACACCATTATCAGAAACAACTGCTTCTGGAAAACCTTCCCTCATAAAAATCTCTTTAAGGAAGAGAATCGCACTTCTTGCCGTGGGAGAAGCACAAAATCGGACTTCAGGCCACTTGCTGTGAAAGTCCATCAACACAAACGCAAAGCGTAAGTTGTAAGGAAGAAAATTAAACGGACCCACCAAATCAATCCCCACCTTAAGCCATGGCTTTTCCGGAAAAGCTATGGGCTGTAAAGGAGGTGTGACGACTTTAAAACCCTTTTCAGCTCCACAACAGACAACACACTCTTTGACTCTTAACTCGATGTCCTTGTCCATAGAAGGCCACCAATAGTGCAGTCTGACATGCCTTTTAGTCATGGTTGCCCCTAAATGTCCATCATGTGCACAATCAACCAACTTGGTGCGTACATTAAGAGGTGGAATGCACCTACCATCCCTCATAATCACCCCATCTTCAATGGACAGTTCGTCTGCCACTTTCTAGAAAGGTTGGATTTCAGGAGACACACACCTCTCTCTAGGCCAACCTTTCACGATATATTCTTTAACTCTTGCAAGTGTAGGATCTTCACACAACGCCTCTTTCCATTCACTCTCACTGCAAGCCTTATTTTCAACCGTATCAACAAAGGCAATAAAACAATCCTCCTTGTCCTCCTCCACATCAAGTTCATCATTCTCACTTATAGGAAGTCTGGACAGCAAATCAGCTCTGACGTTTTCCTTTCCTGGGATGTGTTTAACAACAAAATCATACTGTAGAAGTTTGGTGGTCAGCCGTGCAATATGAAGGGTGGCATATTTGAGATGTTCCCCCCCCAGAATGTATACTAGGGGCTTATGGTCAGTTTGGATGACAAATTTCCTGCCCCAAATGTAAGTTCTGAACTTTTCACATGCCCAGTAGCACGCCAAAAGCTCCTTTTCGATCACAGAGTAATTAAGCTCTGGATCACGCAGTACTCTGGAAGCGTAACTGATGGTAACTTCACTCACGCCAGAAGATTGAGTCAAAACTGCCCCTAAACCATAGTTACTAGCATCCACAGTAATGGTAGAGGGAACAGCCGGGTCATATGCACTAAGGGTTTTAGCATTAACCATTTCTGACTTAATCAAGTCAAAAGTATTCTGACAGTTCACATCCCAATCAAAGGTGACATTCGTCCTTAACATGTTTGAAAGGACCTTCATTTTACTGGCATACTCAGGTATGAAACGTGAGTAGAACTCACACAGCCCCAAAAAAGAGCGTAACTCGTCCTTGTTTTTCGGACAAGGACATTCGACAACTGCTTTCACCAGACCTGGCCTAGGGCTGACACCATTAGCGGAAACAAGATGTCCCAGAAATTCTATTTCTCTCTTCCAGAACTCACATTTATTTTTTTCACAACAATTCCCTTCTTCTCAAAAATGCCAAGTACTGTCCTCAAGACCTTATCATGTTCATCTAAATGTTTCGAAAAAATAAGCACATTGTCTTGAAAAATGACTACACCCCTCACTTCGTGTAGCACTGTCTGCATTATGCGTTGGAACACAGAGACTGCAGAGGCAAGTCCAAACGGCATCCTACAAAATTGAAAAGTACCAAAAGGGGAGTTAAAAGCAGTATAATGTCTTGATTTATCATCCAACAAAACTTGATGGTACGCAGAGGCAAGATCTATCTTTGAAAACCATTCTGCGTCCTTCAGTTCTTCCAACAGGTCTCCAATTTTAGGAAGAGGATGTGCATCTACCCAAATTTCTTTGTTAAGACTTCTCAGGTCGATGCACAAACGTATATCTCCATTCCGTTTTCGTGCGACGACCAGAGGACTTAACCACAAACTAGATTCTACAGGTTCAATGACCCCACAACTTTGCAATTTTTCCAATTCTGTCTTAAGATCTCCCCTAAGGCTAAATGGCACAGATCTGACCTTGTGCTTCACAGGTATAGCTTCTTTTTTTAACTTTTATCTTGTGCTTGAATCCCACTATCTTTCCAAGTGAGTCAGAAAACACTTTGGGAAACTCATGTTCCAAACAGAGAGAATCAGGATTGTCCTTAATAACTAGGACCTGTTCGCTGGTACCAGGGCTTAACACCATTCCGAATAGCCCCTGATGATACCATCCAAGGATGTTTAGTCCCCGGACAGCCACATAAATGTTCCCCTGAATTTTTCTCCCCCTGAATTCCAACACATCCTCAATAAACCCCTCTAAATCGATTTTACGTCCTTCATAAGATACGGGTGCTCTATCGGGAGGAAAGAGAGACCTGTCCCCCCAAGATTTCTTGAACAAATCATACGTAATCATTGTTATGCGGGCACCAGAGTCTACCAGTAACTTCAAACAAACTTCACCCACAAGCACATCTACATAGGGGTCTACACACTCAGACGGATCACCAAAGACTACCCCTTCATCCATGACTGCCACAATCATGTCTTGAAAGTTTTTGACCAGATCACTTTCACATAACTGTTCATCCTGTACAATACAGTTAACGTTGTCATTTTTACTAACATTAGACTGACACACTTTAGCAAGGTGTCCTATTCTACCACATTTGTGGCACTTAGCATTTTTACCAGGACAAAATCTGTTGTCTTTACCATGTGGAGAATATCCACATCTATAGCAAATGTTTTTTTTTTTGAATGCCCCTTTCTCATATGGTTTGTCTTTATACACATTTTTGCTGGGGGCATTTGCTGCTGCAACCGCATTAACGGGTTCCTTTGGGGTGCAGTTCACATTAAGCTCTTTCACCGATAACTGTGCTAGTTCAACACTCTTTGCCACCTTTATAGCATCTTCCAAACTAGGGTTGCCCATAGTAAGCAATTTCTGTTGAATCTGTTTGTCACAACAATGTGCAATGAATTGATCTCTTACAAGCTGGTCACGATATTCCCCAAAATGACATTCAGCACACAATTTGCGCAAAGCACTTAAATTTGTATCTACATTCTCACTTTGTAACTGTATACGTTTAAAAAATTTGTGCCTTAACACAACTATACTGGGTTGCACATCAAATTTGATCACTAATTTCTTAACCGCTTCTTGATATTCATCGATGACTTCGCCCTCCCCCAACACAATATCTGGGAGATGTTTAAAAACTTCTCTTCCCTCAAAACCTAAAGAGTGAAGGAGAAGACACTTCTTCCTTTCTGCCCTGAAACGGGAAGCCCCTATAGCACCCAAATACGTTTCGAATGCATCAAACCACTGCCTCCATTGAATGTGAGGAGCACCAGGACTTTCCAAAAATGGTGGTGGAGGATTAACAGATTGCATTCTAGTAAATAAAATAAAATGGAACGAAACGTCTACCTAAAACAAATTCAATACACCCACATCATACATAGTATAGTGGAGTATATGCACTGTTACCCAAACAACACAGGTCTAAAGATCAAAAACATTAATAATGCTTAAGAGTAACATTCCAGTTGCAGAATAAAATCTGTTAACTTTACATAGCTCAATGATTGATGATGACAATGTTTCACCACATCCCGACCTTGACTGCAGGCAGAATATCTTTCAGTTTTATCTCTTTAAGATTTCAATACTTTGAATACAGAAAAATACTTGCTAAACAACTTGTTACCGGCAGACACAGAGGTGCGATGATCACTTTATCTTCACAGCTGTTCTATAAAATCTCCGTTACCCTTCAATAAAAATAACTTTTGAATGACTTTTCTCTAGCAGGCTCTGAAGCTCAAAGATCACTTTATCTCCAC
Organism: Calotriton arnoldi; assembly: GCA_963921515.1. Taxonomy (NCBI): domain Eukaryota; kingdom Metazoa; phylum Chordata; class Amphibia; order Caudata; family Salamandridae; genus Calotriton; species Calotriton arnoldi. The sequence continues at coordinate 1,171,706 of CAWUFW010001115.1, forward strand.
AGCTGTAAAACAAAATCACTGTTACCCTTCAATGCGCGAAGCTAATCCCATGAAATGAACCAATAGCGCTGCAGCGTGTCAATGCGTCATGGGTTGCCACACGCAAAGAGAAATAGAAGCACAGATGACGCGCCGCCGCCGATCACCAATCCCCTCGGTGCATTCGAATGCGTCATCAGTAGTTACTTGCACAGCTTGGAGCAGGAGCTCCTGCTCCCAACGAACACGTTCAACTTGTGCACCCGATCTGAAGTTTAACGGAATGCAGACACACCGCAATTACTTTTAACAAGACCCAGCTTGACAAGCAGCTCACACGCAGTCAATTTCAAATCCCTCCCGCACACCTCCTCACCCAAATCTTCCTTTCCGGATTCAGCTTTCTGCCGCTGGAGAAGTGAAATAAATCACCTTCCCATAAGTAATTAATTCAGCCGCTGGAGGAGCTTAGCACGGATGCCAGGATATTAACTCTTAAATTTCCAGCAAGTGTGTTTTTGAATCTGCTGAGCTCTTTCATCACACTCTTTTCTTCTATAATGTTGCAGTGGCTCGCCCGCTCGTCGCCAAAAAGATGTTGTGTCCCTTGGACACAGGATACCATTACAGGACACAGCAGGTGAGTCTTAGCCTTTTATTCGTGGGAACAACGAGCCACAGCTCCTCTCACAACAGGCGAGAGGCACCAACTGTCATTAGTGGAATACCCTACACAAGGGTACTATGGCAACATGTGGAAGTTCTGGTAAGAACATCAAACAAGCATAGCTAAGTACAACATTCTTCCTGTTTGTTTTCTTCTTTTTTGACTTCTCGTTCTCTCGCTGCTCTCTTTTTAGTAAAGGGTAACGCACCTGCGGCAGCCACGCTCCTCCGGAATCTTTGGCAGCTGGTCGGGTGGGTCTCTGTTCCCGAAATGGTGGTCGGCTTCGTCTCTCTCCCTCTGGGTCCTCCTGGGACCTTTAGCGTCTTGTCCGGCATCTCTGAAAGCGCCGTCTCCACATCCCGTCTCCTCTTCTGGCCGCTCATCTCCCGCTCTCTTTCCTCTGCTGTGCATGTTATCTTCCGTTCTCTTCCCAACCTCCTCACTTAGCCCCGCCCTCTCCACTCTTTCCTCAGGATCACTCCACATCCCTCTGAGGTCTGCCTGACTTCCAGTAGTGGTCTCCTTGCCGGCCGATCCTGCAACACAAGAAGGGCACATATGTCTTCAGCAGGGCATGACAGTCTCTCCTCCTCCCCAGGTTGATGACACACTAATCATCAGTGTCTTCTTTTTCTTTCTTCCTCTCAGGACCACCAAATTAGGAGAAGACGACCGGGGCCACGTAGTCCGCCAGGGCTGACGACGGTGATGCCGCAGGCACTGCTTCTCAAGGCACTCCCTCTGGTAAGTCAATCTTGGTGATTTAATGTTATTAGATTTAACAATCTATCTCACCTAATGTACAGTATGGCCTTCTATATTTTCCAGTTTTTCTATTTTTTTATAACTGTTTCTTGACTTTCCCTTTATCTGCTGAGACGGATACTCTCCTTTTTGCCATCAACATTACGTTCTTTGTTTGCACTAGTGTGTGTTGCAGGTGCCTGACTCTCGTTTGGTGTTGTCACCGCCATCTTGGAAGTGCGGTTTTCAAGTTTATGCTTTATACCTTTCACACTGTTTAGTTAGTTTGTTTTGCTTTACCAGTACTTATGTTCAACAGGGGAGCCTGTGGAGCATACCAGGGGTTGCTGGACCCGAGTTCTTCTTTTGTGTTGACCTCATGTTTTTAGTTTTAATCGCACCAAGGAGTGCCTCATACCCCGTCCCCTTTACTCAGTTACAGGGCTTTAAAGCCTCACTCTCAGCGCGTCCACAGTAAGCCCGCCTGCGCCCGTCCACCCACAGGCCACGCACAGTGCCAGCCACGCTGCCGGTTCTGGGCCAGGAGGGGCCTCGCTCGTCAAGATTTCATAATTCTGGGGGATTTTAATATTCATCTCAAGGCCAACGAGGATCCCGGCATTGCAACTCTAGGACAAAATATGACTTCCTTTGGCCTCCTCAGCTGGCCGCCACTCCTACGCTTTTGGCAGGCCATGCCCTCGATGGTATTTTCACCAACAATTCATGTCTAGTGGACGTGGACACTCTTATGCTTTCCTGCTCCGATCATAGGGCCGTCTTTTTTTAACTCATTAGTACTCTCTCAGTCACTCCAACCCTAGCATCTCCATCTTGCATTCTATCTCGGGCTTGGCACAGAGTCCAAGCGAATGAATTCTCTCAACTTCTTATGGAAACTGCACCTGTGGTCACTGATAATGCGGAACTGGCATTCGAAAATTACACCCAATGGATTGAAGCCGCTTCCCTGACCTTAGCACCTGAAAAAAAGGTTAACATTAAGAAACTTCATAGTACCGCCCCATGGTTTTCAGAGAAATTAAGGATCTTGAAACAGGCCTGTAGAAGTCAAGAAAGATTGTGGTGAACTAGTTATTACAGCAGTGATAAGGCCAAAAATAACCACTGTCTGTCTAAATACAAATCCACTATTCGCAAAACAAAAACTCTTTTCTTTACTAATAAACTAGAATCAGCTGCAAACCCTACTAAGGCACTTTTCTCTACAGTAAAGAAACTAACCTCGGTCTCTCCACCCCAGCCTACTGTTTGCAACCAAGACTTCTGTAAGCCAGTAGCTAAGGCCTTCCGACTGAAGGTGAGGGATGCTTTTAACAGTTTTTCATCCATTCCCATCAGGGCAGGACTAAAAAACTTCTCCTTCAATCTTCCAGCTCTGAATACTGATTTTACCCGCTTTGTATCCCCTTCTCACACAGAAGTAATTAAGCTTCTTAAAGCTGCCAGATCAGGTTCTCCTGACGACCCTTGTTCCCGGGAATGGCCATCCTTGTAGCTGAGGTCATCGGTCCGAGGCTGGGAGAGAACTTTCAAATTCCGTGTACCACTGGCCTGTCCCCCTCAGCTTGGAAAAAAGCTGCAGTCCTGCCATTGATCAAGAAACCGTCACGCAATCCTGACAATCGCAATAGTTATAGGCCTATATCTTGCCTCCCTCTTCCAGCTAAAATATTTGAAAAGACTATGAACACATAATTGAGTGAATATATTAACATCAACAATCTCCTCGATCCCACACAATTTGGCTTCCAAGCTGGTCACAGCATGGCAGCCGCACTTATCAAGGCCACAGAGGAGATCAGACAGTCTCTGGACACAGGTGGCCTGGTTGCTCTGATCCTACTCGACCTATCAGCAGCTTTTGATATGGTTGAGGGAGATTAGTGTGTCCTGCTCTACCTGGAAGTTTTTGAGTTCCTTTCTATCCGGACGAGTTCAATCAGTTAGACTGGGGAGATTCATGACCCCGGCATTCTCTCTACCATGCGAGGATCCTCAAGGATCATCGATCAGTCCTCTCTTGTTCGACGTATACGTGATTCCGCTAGCTGTACTTATCAGATCATTTGGCTTTGATATCATGCCTAATGCAAATTGTCGTCTCACTTGCTTCTGGTAGCAGGGCAGTGGCTGAAAAATTCTGTAGTTGCATGAGAGCAGTAGGCAACAGGATGGCTGAAAACTGCCTTAAACGGAATGCCTCCAAAATGGAGGTCTTGGTATTTGGAGCCCAGCCTCCATTCTGGTTGCCAGATTGCATCCCCCCTGACTCCTGCTAGGTGCATCAGGAACTTAGGAGTTTTGTTGAATAACAAGCTCTCCTCTGTTGATCAAGCAAACACCGTCACTTCCGCAGCATTCTTCACTTTAAAAATGATTTTAAAAAATCTCCACTTCTTACCTGCTGACTTCCAAAAAACAAAGATCACTTCTCTAGGCATTTCTATAGACTACTGCAACGGGCTCTATCTCAATGCTCACAATCACGCGTTGAACAAATTGCAAATGTTACAAAATGCAGCAGCATGGCTTCCAGGCAAGATCTCCAAACGGCAATCAGTGTCCCATTTCATTGCTAAGCTTCATTGGTTGCCTATAAAACAGAGGATACTATTTGAAGCCTTATGCACGGTATATAAGACCTTGCAGGGTACTGGTCCTGTTTTTCTGCAAAAATGCTTTTCCTGGTATTCTCCTTCTCGCACCCTTAGATCCGCATCTGCCAGACTGGTCTCAGTCCCCAGATTTAAACTTGCTGACTGGGGGGGCAGAAGTTTCATGCAAGGAGTCTCTAAGGCTTGGAATGATCTTCCTAGGCCCATTAAAGCTCAACCCAATCTTTGGGCCTTTAGGAATGCTCTCAAGACTCGGCTTTTCATCGCCCAATAACTCAGCTGTTTTATTCTTTCTCCTCTCAGCTAGCACCAAGATACCCCTGGGGCATACGAGCACTTTATAAAAGTGTTAAACAGAAAACTTTTTAGCATAACATAACATCTATTTTAATGTCTGTTAACCCTATATCCATATTTCCTTTTATATTCCCTTCGGTTTCCGCAACCTACTTCCTCCTGTCTCTTTAGTGTTTTCGCTTCCTATCTCTTTTTTCTTAGTGGGGCAACAACTGCTCCTTTACTCCTCTTTTACATTTCTCCTCTCCATTCCCTTCTCCTTCAATAAGTGTTTTTATGATCCTCTCTAAGTCAACACCCCATTATTAAAACTCTTTTTAATATGATTAAATTTTATGACTATTTGATTTTTTAAATGTAGACGTAAATGATCCAAAGTGATACCGTACCCAGCACAGAAAGTGCACAAAAGTGATATTATTCAGGTGGTCATGGAAAAAGTAATGTCACACAGTGCAAATAGTAGTATGTGAATTATGTATAAAAGAAATCCCAGACTTTACCCACAAGGATCCCAAAACAAGATATGCAGCAACTTCAAATGATATGTGATCAATGTATGTGAAAAGAGGGAAACCCAGAGTAGCAAAGAAGGGGTTGCAGAGAATGACGGAGAGAAGCAGATTGGGTCTTCCAGATATATATACTATTTGATTGTTCACTAAGGTAGATAGAAAAATACTAGCCCTTAATGGAGAAGAACTTGATGGGTAGACTCCTTTGGCATATTACATGGTTACCAAAAGAAGACAGACCTAAGGTAGCTTATGCTTCCGAGACAATGAGACCCCTGCTGGAGGTTTGCGATTCGATATCTAGATCATCCTTCATAGCGACATTTCTCTCCCCATAAACAACTGTGTTGAATACGTTTACGTTTATTCTAGCACTCAACAACATACAATGCACAGCCTGGCAACAAGAAGATTCCATGATGTTGAGAGAGTTCTTACACAGACAAATCATTAAATCATTCACTCAGTGTAAAATGGATTTTGCGCTACCAGAACCCAGAGACTCGGATATCAATTGTGACACTCGGCGCTACACCCAGTAAACAAAGTAGCACCCTTTGAAAAATTGTTTTCCAATTATGAAAAAACTAAAGTTCTTATTTCTGGGATGCATAGCTCCTTGAAAGCCCTTCCTGATACTCATAGGTGATTCTACATGCAAGAATAGGAGAAAGTATTAGGTGCAGAGACATCTCAGGAGAAGTGCTATAGACTGTGACAGGGTATAAGATAATATATGATTGGTATTTGACCCCCACATAAACTGAAGCAAATACTCCCAGCCAATGAAAGCTGATGCTGGAGAAGGTGCAGGGAAGAGGGCATGACATTGCATGTGTGGTGGGCTTGTTCAAGATTTAAGGCTTTTTGGAAAGACATTTTGAGTGATACAAGTGAAGTCACAGCCTTCAGCCACCGCAGGACTCTGCCACAGTGGTTCTGGGAGTACACCCTTGGGCTGGGACAGGGGTGAGAGAAGAGACTGGACTGTAAGCTGGGAGAGGCTCCTGGCTGCTAAACAGAGGCTGACAGAACATTAGAAACAGGCAAAAATGCTGGATATTTCAATGTGGGCCTGCAGACATGGTCCCTGATGACCATGGAGATGTTGTCTTACACCTTCATTATTTATTTATTATTATTATTAGGATTTGTATGGCGCAACAAATCATCCCCAGGGGGATCTCTCGGTGCCTGGGTGGCAGACAGCAGATTGAAAGTGGTCTTTAAAACATCCAGGTTTTGAGCTGTTTCTTGAACTGTGCCAGGTTGGAGCAGGCTCGGATCTCATCTGGCAGTCTGTTCCAGTGGGTGTGGGCTAGATGGGAAAAGGCGCGACCGCCCATTTTAGCTTTCCTGATTCTCCGCGTGCAGAGCAGTTTCCGGTTACTCGATCTCAATTGACGCACGGGGATGTAATGTTTTAATTTTTTCATAAGGTAGGTGGGGCCCGTCCCCTGAAGTGATTTAAACACTATACACAGGAGCTAAAGACTGCTCTCTTCCTAATAGGGAGCCAATGCAATTGTCGCAAAAGAGGTAGTGACGGGGTACGTGCAGGTTTGTTGAGAGCAAGACGCGCTGCTGTATTTTGGACAACTTGCAGCCTTGATAGTAAATCGTCCCTCGTTCCTACTAGTAGCGAATTTCCATAGTCTAGTCTACTGACTAGAAGCGCCTGTATGAGGGCTTTTCTGGCCACAAGGGGAATCCAAGGGAAGATTTTTCTCAGCATTCGCATCATTCCGAAGCAGGTGCCTGAGATGGTCTTCACATGCTCCTCCATGGAAAGTTTATCATGAATTATGATGCCCAGGTTCTTTGCCTGCTTTTTTGGTATAGGAGCTTCCCTGAGTTCCACGGGCCACCAGTCCGAGGTCCACAGCTCCTCAGCTTTCCCAAACAGCAAGATCCCCGTTTTATTGGAGTTGAGCTGAAGGAAGTTCTTACTCATCCATGTGGCTATTTTTAGCATACAGGTCTTAAACTTTGCTCTGGTCACCGCAGGATCCGTCTCAATAGGGACTGTCACTTGAGTGTCGTCCGCGTACGAGATCGTCTCAAAACCGCATGATCTAATGATGGTAGCCAGAGGAGCCACATAGATATTGAACAATGTAGGGCTTAAGATGGATCCCTGGGGGACCCCCTTGTCCACTAACGTAGTCTGCGACACAAATGTGTCCAATTGGACACATTGTGTTCTGTCGGTCAGAAAACATTGCAGCCAGTTTAAGGCCATTCCTCTCACACCAATCTCTCGTAGCTTATCCAAAAGGATTCTATGAGAGATGGTGTCAAAAGCTGCCGACAGGACAAGAAGTATTAACATCGTGGGAGTCCCCTTATCCAGTGACATCCTTATTGTGTCAGTTACTTCAGTCAATGCAGACTCGGTGCTGTAACATGCACGGAAGCCCGACTGGGAAGGATCAAGTAAATTATTTTGTTCCAGATATCCAGAGAGTTGTTTATTAATCAGTGCCTCCATAATTTTAGAGCAGCATGGGAGAAGAGAAATCGGTCTGTAGTTTTGCAAGTCTGCAGGGTCAGCTAGTGCTTTTTTCAACAGAGGTTTAATTTGCGCCTTCTTCCACTTAAGAGGGAACGTGGCCGTGGCTAGTGATATGTTACAGACTTCCGAAAGCGAAGAGGACAGGACCGGAGCAAGTTCTGAAATAATAAAAGGAGGGGCCAGGTCTGATGGGATAAATACATTTGAGGGGATCTGGAAATCAGTAATGGATTTATTCTAAGAAAACTCATCAAATCTAGGATCCCGAGGATACCAAGGGTCCTGAGACTGAACTGGTCCCCGGAAGAGTCGATGTGAGAGTAGCCAATGCAACTGTTGGAGGGAGGCAAGAGGAGGGGAAAAGGTTCATGGATGACATCTTTAGTGTTTACTTTCTTTCTTACATGTCAATTCTCTTGGCAAGACTGGAGTGTTAGGGGGTATGGAGGGGGACAAAATTGTTGTGTTTATTCTAATGTCATACCTGTTTCTGTCCAGAAAAACAGTAACATTGGTTTAAAAGAAACAAAATTCAGAGGGGGACAGAATCATACTAAAAAAAATTCCAGTTGCCCTAGACAACCAGTTATATTCTGTGGCCGTCTGAAGCAACACTGTGTGGGTGTCTGACTATACAAGCATATGACTGCAGTGGGTACTACAATTCATGTTCCTTTCTTCTTTCCTTAGACCATTCAGCTGTCCCTACTGCTTGCCTTGCCCTGGAGACTCAGGTTAAAGAGGCCAGGAACCAGTGGGAGATGGACATATCAGAATCAAGAGTGTACCCTAGGACCTGGGGTTGGGAATTATTTTTTGAAGGAACCAGAGTCCCTATCACTTAAATTGTAGAGAGCAATCAAGTCTACAGTAAATGCACAAAACAAAGAAGAAAATATAGGAAAATTATTACCATAAATAAAAAAATGAAAGATTTTTAGGGCTAGATTTTGCAAGTGCTTGCAAGGGCAGTGCAAGCCCTCAAGTGAGATTTACTGTAGCTGAGTAAATCTGGAGTATCGCAAGGCAGCAAAAGTCACTGGCTTGAGTTATTCTGCCCAGAGAAGACATTCCATGGGTGGCACGTGACTTTTCCCATGCATCCGGCCACGGTTTTTGGTGCATTCCCAGATTGACTAACACTAGTAAACCTAGGAATGCGTCAAAATGGTACGCCTTCCTAGGGAGGTGTAACGAGGAAAAATATGTTTATTTCTCCTCATTTCTTCCTCTTTCTATGTGTGCAGCATTCTGTAGCACACAGAGAAAGAGAAAAAGGCCTCAGTGGATTGTTTTTGCGCAGGAAGGTGTGTCTTGCTCCAGAAAACTGATCCTGGCTGTAACGCAGGAACAAGTGCGCCAGCGCAGAGGGAGATCAGGAATGCAACATATCTTAGTATATATGGCACATTCTTGCCCTATCCATTTCACACAGTGCGCCGTTGCACCAAATATTTGTAAATATGCCCCTACTTTTCTTTAGCCACAAAGAACATTGCAGGAGATCTAGGTCCAGAGTTACAAAGGGCTTGATTTGCCCTTGCGTCAATCAAGGTGATACACGGCAACACAAGCCCTTTAGTGGGATTTACCATCCTGGCTCTGCATGGCTTAGTGAATTCAGCATAACACAAGGTACCACAAATTATTGCATTGGGAAGGTGTTCCATGAATGCACCATGGGCCTTCCCTTGCATCCACCCATGGGTTTTGATGCAATCCCAGATTTACTAAGGTTTGCAAACCACGATTCTGTCAAACTAGTCCACCTTCCCAACAGAGGCATAACGAGGAGAAATATCTCCTTGTTATTTCCTTTCTTCATGTGCTGAATTCTGAGAGAGGAAAATGCCTCAAAGGATTGTTTTTGTGCAGGAAGGTCTCCCTTACTGCACAAAAACAGTCCTACCTGTTACACAGATGCCCTTGCACCATTACACAAGGGTGCTTGCATCAGTGCTAAACAGCACTCATTTCACCAGCGCAAGGAGAGAGCAGGGATAGGTCATATATTACTAGATAGGGCACATTTCTGCACTGTCCCTATCATGCAATGCAGCACAGCAATTTGTCTTGCTGCGTTGTGAGACTATTTGATAAATGTGCCCCCTAATTCATAGTTGTGTAATCACATCATTTAAAAGTTGTTGAAAGTGTTCAGGGCTCAAAAGTGTCATCTCCCGTCAAACAATAAAGTCAAACGATCGAGACCATAGCAGTGGCCTTCCATCAGTCGGTGATTCTGCAAAAGTAGCAGGAGGAGGAAGAGGAGGAGGAAGTGATGACTGCTTTTTCCAGAGCCCTAGTGGTGGAACACAGATGGGACCACCATTTCCATGACCATCTGTCCGCAGGCAAGAATACCAGCCTCCAGAGCAACCCAACACCATTCCCCTCTCAACTACAGATGTCTTTCAAGGCCAGGAGGAAGTAAAGGAGGCCAGAAGAAGGTTTTACAGAGAATTGACATTTTAGACAGGCATTTTAATTAAGGAGGCGGTGGACCTGGTGTGGGTGGAGTGCGTAGGAACAGTTGGGGAAGGGGTACATTAGATTTTGCATTTTTAGGATTTATAGAGGGCATGAGCCTGTTGCGGGTGGTGTGACTGAGAACAGACGAGGAAGGAGTAGACTAGATTTATTGTTTTACGGTTTATGAAAGGGGTGTGCCTGTTGCAGGTAATGTGGGTAGGAACAGTTTAGGAAAGTGTAGATTGGATTCAGTCTCTTTTAGGGTTTGTGGAAAGGTTGGGTGTGTTACAAATGAAGTGGGTTGGTTTATTTTTATCTAAAATAAATAGTTTTTCTTTGAACTTGTTTGTTTCTATTATTATTATTATTATTATTAGTTGTTTTATTTGTTTTACTGTTTACTGTACCATCCCCATGTTCCCAGTATCTACAGTCAGAGCAGATGCTGAGCCCTGAAGCTGGCCCATGACAAAGAAATTATCCACTTATCCACTCTCATCACCATCTCTCTAATTTCTACTGGACCTGAGCTCTTTTCCCACCCTAACCCCAATGCAGGCACAGCACTGTGCATTAGCCATTGGGCCTTTTACAACAGAGGCCCTGCACCTCTCAATTAACACATTTTGCTGGTATAAACCCTTACAGTACCTGCTATCCACCTCATTCCAGTCTCCATAATTTGTTCCAAGAGATCAGGAGAAAAGTTCTTCTTGTACCTGGCATCAAAAACTTGGATCTCCCTCTTCACATCAGAATAAACAAAAATCACTCTTCTTTGAGGAAACAGATAAAGCATCGCCATTTTGCCAACAACTTACTTTTACCCTTTTCTGAATCTAGTGCTAGGATGCCCCTGGTATCGGAGATCTTTACAAAATCAGTTTCATGTATTCATCCATTCATCTATTCAGTCCTCCAGTACGTCCTTCTAAAATCATTGTTGGAAAAAAATGATACATAACCTTTACCTCCCCCTTCGTGACTTCTTTCATCCAAGCGCACTCTATCCCACCAACTGCAAGTACTGTCTATGCACTGCCCTACCATCTGCACTTAGTCACAACTCACCACTAAGGAATATTATTTACAAGGCCCATGGAATAGAGATATCACATGATCTCATCACATTATGCATATTGCAAATTCCAAATCCCAATCCCAACCTCTCTTTCCTTCTAGTAGTTAGTAGGGGTGGGAGAAGCCCACGGAATTAGCAGAATTTGGTAGCAACACGTTACTCTTGTAACGTGGAGTTCTGGCCACATTCCATCATACGCAGTGAGGCAGAAATCTTGCCTCACGAGGCTCAAAAAACATAAGCTGAAAAGCGCAGGGTATTTTGCATACCGTGCATGATTTTCTAACGAGGGTAGTTGTAGGTGGTCACGGTCAGTAGGTCACTTCTCGAGTAGATTTGCTGCCACTCAAGTAGATTTTCCACTCAAGTAGATTTTCTACTTGAGCGAATGCAAAATGTATTCCAATAGCCACGCACTCTTGTGCTCTGCTTAATGCAGTTAGCGCTGATTTTGCAGTACTGCTCGTGCTACTGGCACTAAATTGCAGTGCGAGCAGGGCGACGTACATATTTTACGCCCATTGGCAGAACTCTGTGGAACTTTTTATGTAACTTTGTGGAATTCCACAGAGTGCACCTTCACAAGTTACGCCCACCCTTAGTTGTTACCTAGGCAGATTGGTATAAATTTGTTGACTCATGGCTTATTTTTAAAGGGAAGAACTGCAGTTGTCCCTACCGCGTTCAAACAGGTAAGATGCTGCAGAAATATATGGATTTTCATTTTCTGAATGAAGCAGATTAACCAGCGAGAGAAAGATTCTCGTTCTGCCACATGAAACTAACAGAAATCACAGGGTGAGCTGAACATCTGAGACAAACACCAGAATAAATCAACATAATGTAACATTCATTCACTGAAGCAAGTGTAATGAACATTCAAGTCTCTGGATGAATTTACTTTGGAAGAATTCTCAGGTACATTGATTGATTCTCTTTGGAGTGTATATTGTAGAAAGACAAGTACACACTAGCTGTCTTTGACCTCCTGTTGCTATAACTTATTTTCTGAACTATGATGACCCTTCTTGCCAAAGTAAAGAGTATGGTGAGGGCAAATTTGCAATATTTTTTGTAACCTCTTCCTGTAACAGTTAGCTATACTTATATTATGCCAGCCATGCCAAATATGAGATATGTTGATGGTGGAAATAGAGAACATCATAATAGACTTCACAATGTAAGCTAAGATGGGTAGGATATCGAAGTTTGGGTAAGCAGAGAGAATTAGGGAAACATTTAGAGGCATTCAGCAACTACATGAGCATGGCACAACGGTCATGGAAGGAAAACGAGCAGCCAACAGATACCCATGTTAGTTAGAGTTATTTAGGCTGGATTACAAAATGGTGAGAAGGATACATCCAGTTCAAATTTTTCTGTAATAAAAGTGAAGAAAATTATAATGCATTCAAATGTGTAACTGCATTCTTCTAGAATAGTCAATCTTCAGAGCAGCACTAAACCTCAGAGCGAAAGCACCATGGAGGTTCCTTGCAGAAGAGAAGATTTGTAGCATCAGAAAAAAAAATGGCGATACTTTAAAGCCAAGATAAACATGGTGTGCTAGAAGTCAGAAAAGCATAAGCTGGTGCACAGTTAACTAAGGGCCAATCTAGTACCGAATGATCCTATACAACGAGACAACAAGATGGCTTCATCAACCCTGAATGACTGATCAGCTTTACAATAACAATAGGTTAGCTCCGACTATCATATCCACAACCACCTAGGATTTTTCACTATCCAACAGTCTGCATTATTGTAAACAAATCACCTCTTTCCAGTACACAGATTAGTCCTCTTTGACTGTTTTTCCCCATAGAAGTAAATAGGCACTGGTCCTTTTACTGAAAGTGGTTCTAGATTTTATTTCTTCTAAAGAGAGACAGACCTGGTGAGCAAGAAAATGAAAAAAAAAATGTTTTAGTAGAGGTAAACTGACAAATTTCAAAGGAAACAAGAGATTGCTGAAGTGGAATTAACAAAATGCCTGTCAAGTAAGACTCCTTGGGCGTTCATCCAGAATGATCACCTAAACATTAAAGTTTACTTAAGCCCTTCCCATACATCACAAGAATCATCATTTGGCATTCGTTGATGCAAGTTACCTAATCTGAATCTAAGTGTGGTATTCATCTACCTTTCTGTGAGTCTCTTTTGCGATGAAAGTGAGCGAGTGACATGCATTAGTAATGTAGTCCTTTAAGTCTTCAGTTTGAACATGGGAATAAAATGAGGGTATGGGAGAAAGGCAATTTGTTTTTTAGGAAATGAAGGTGTCCATTTCAGACTTAGATACCATTGCTAATTGCAATGTCTACTATTGACCCTAGAGCTGAATTAGTTTTTTCTTTGGCATCTTTCCCCACTCAGTCACTAGGCCAAAATGGCTGTGTACTCCTCCTCCTTCATTGTCTATCTATGGTGTGCACATTGTTCTATGTAAGTTTGTTTTCCATTAGTTGCACACATTAAATAAAAAATGAAACTGATATTTGTTTTCTTTTTTAAAGTGGCATTTCCGTTGTCTTATTAATATTTCTTTTAAGATGTAATATACAGATTATTCTCAACTTCAGTAAAGTGTCTGGAGGATGATCACTAGCCACACATAAGATATCTGAGAAATTGGCTTCATCTACGGTTGTGTCTTATTAAGCTTTATAATTTTTGGGTATGGATTGTTTATTCATTTTCATCATCATCAGGCACTCCACATTTGGAGGAGATAGACTGGTTATTCTAACCATGACAACTGTCCCAGCTACACTAAACATTTACTCTGAGGAAACACTGGCTATAGGACATACACTTCATCACCGTCCTACTGATATCTAGCCACTGTTTCTTTTCCTATGCTAATGGACCAAAGTCTGGTAATCCAACTAGACTTCCGTTTGATCATCCAAGTAGTCATGTACAATCTTTCCCACTGTCATAGTTGTGGACCTGGGTGGTTTCAGAGTTGCCTATGTTTGTGCAGTTGATTAAAGTCCTGGAGTGTCCATACATCAACCCTTTGCAGAGGTTAGAAGTGGAAGCGATGTTGTTGGTGTTGTAGGTTTAGTAGCAGGAGATTGTGTTACCATTGGTGAAAGCTGAAATTGCAACATGCTTCTGGATTTTGAGCCGCAACTGTGCTCTCCAGAGATTGAAGGCAGCACTTCAGTTCTGCTATGCCATGGAAGTTGCAAACATTCATCTTCTAGATCATTCACGTTTGTGACTATTCAGGCCTTGTAAATGGAGACTTACACTGATGAAAAGGGAATGAACAAGGGTAGCCCATGTGTGTACCATGGATCTAGTACTGGGACACACATATACAATCTCTTTTTGCAGCCTTTTATTTGTGTTCACAAGAAGTATTAGCCTGTTGACGAAATAAGCTGCTTCTTCAATGACACTGGTGCATGTTTGTTCCACCTTTTGCAAATGGTCCTGCAGCATGTGCAATAATGGACTGGCTTATTTCTTTTTTTATTTTTTTATTTGTAAACAGCTGGCTTTACAGTATATAGTAACATGACATAAGACAAAATCTGACATTGCCCGGCATACATAGTGGCAGTGCTGGCAATGGTGTGCATTATAAACAAGAAAGCTTCTCTGGCTACAGTACCATCCACAGAACATAAGGTAATCAGCTGATAACATCACTACATCAGACTAATAGCTAGGGTCTCATAAAATTAAGTGAAGATCTGTCTTAAAGCAAATTTAGATGGCAGGTTGCAATAAAAGACATATGTCAAGCATCACCTTGTATGTGCAAAGTGTGTTGAGGGTCCATATCCAGGGTCACATCTCTACGAAGGAGAAAGGAGGTAAAGGGTTCCCATATGTCTCAGGGCAGGCTCTAGGAGGCGTCAACTCCCAGTACGCCGAGAGCTGTTCATGGCAGTATGTAATGTCTGTAATCCAGTCTTGTGTCTTAGGGGCCCTCGTTCCGCCCCAATGGAGTGCAATTCTGCACTTCGCAAGGACAAGCATTAAGGCAGTCAATTTAATATATTTCTGGGGAACGTCTTTCACATTTCCAAGTAGGCCAATGAGTGGGGAGAGGGGGACTGCCGTGTGTTGATAATCTCCGCAATCGTACTAAAGACCATGGTCCAGAAAGTGGCAACCACTGGGCAATGCCAGGCCAAGTGCAGGAAGTCCGAGAGGGGCGCATGGCAACAGTGGCAGTGAGAGTCAGTGGAGAGCCCCATACGAAATAGTTGCATTGGTGTGCGATACAGTTGTTGCAAGAATTTAAAATGTATGAGATGGAGCTTATAGTTGGGGGACAACATATCGAGCTGAGCATAGCAGTAGGCCCACTGAGTGTTGGTCAGAGGACTAGGGAGATCTGTGTTTCACTCCAGCCACGGCCTTGGGGTGAACACTGGGGCAGTTTGCTGCATAACGCGATAAAGGTGCTTTATCAGCTTACACTGTGAAGAAGTTGTATATATGTGCTCTAGCGCCAAGAGGGTTTATGGGAGATCCCGGAAAGTGCCGTGGAGCACGCGACACACGGCACGCACCTGAAAGTACAAGAGGGTATCCAGTGACGTGACAGTGGTGGGGCCAGTAGAACTCAGAGGCTCAAGAAAGTGATCAGAAGGGTAGAGATCAGCAAATGTATGAATGCCTAACCTCTCAGCGCATCCAGCTGCGCCCCTGTCCTGGAGTGGCGGCAGTAGCGGGTGATCGGCGTCAGGGACAGATGGAGTGTGAAGCAGTGCGCAGCCAGCTCGTCTCCTGAGTCCGGTCCACGCCCATCGCAGACACTGTGTTGTAACAATGTCCTCCCAAGGTGGCTTGTAAGGGAGACACAAGGCCGTAGTGAGTGGCCAGGGAGTGACTCTGTCTAATTCGATAGCAACATGGGGCTGGCACGGCCTAGGGTGTATCTAATAATGGAGGAATCGGGCCTGGGCATATTAATGTAGATCTGGAGCACCCATTCTGCCCTGCGATTGTGGTAACGTAAGCAACTCGGGGCTGCTGACCTGCCCACACCAATGAGATCATGCAAGATCGCAGGCATCTAAAGAAACTGACCATGAGTGGAATTGGGATGTTCACGAATAAGTAAAGGAATTTGGGCAGCACGATAATTTTCGCAATTGTGATGCGGCCCGCTAGCAACAGGGGCAGTTTGGACCATATTGGGATGCTATTTTCTAGCCGATCTATGGCCCTGCCATAGTTGGCAAGTCAGAGCTCCTCGACGTCTCTGCAAATCCAGACACCCAAGTATTTTATTGGACTATGAGCCCACTGCAGGGAGTACTCAGAGTAGTGAGGAGAGGTTGTCTCAGTCAAGGGGAAGAGAACGGACATAGTCCAGTTTATATGTATCCCTGAATGAGGGCCGAATCTTACCACTTCACGGATCAAAGGTGACAGGTTAATCTGCAGGTCCCTCATGTAAAGAGTGATATCGTCTGCATATAAGGATACTACTAAGCCCCGAGAGGTAAACCCCAAGCCCCTCTTAGCATGATGCAGGTGCGCGGCAAGAGGCTCCATTGCGATGGCAAATAATAAGCGGGACAGCAGGCAGCCCTGTCGCGTACCCCGAGTGACTGGGAATGGGCTCGAAATGTGCCCATTGAGGCGTACAGGTGCAGTGGGAAGAGTATACAAAAGTCGAATTTGTGCAAGGAACCGGGCCCCCAAGGCCAATCTCTCCAGCAAGGGGAAAGAGATATTCCCATTTTAGCGTATCAAATGCTTTCATAGCGTCCAAGAGAGTGGCTGCAGCCTGGAACTGTGGGTGCAGGTTGTGGGACGTCGACCTGCCCCGTATAAAGCCAGATTGGTCAGGCCACACCATGACAGGTAGGGGCAATTACAGTTGGTTGGCTAATATCTTAGCGTAGATTTTTGAGTCTGTGTTTATCAGAGATAAAGGAAGGTAAGAGTCACATTGATTCGGAGACTTGTCAGGTTTGAGGGTAATGACTATTACGGCTTCCCACAGGGACGGGGGAAGATGCCCCATCTCCAGTGCATCCACATACATATCTAGGAGTTTGGGGGCAAGGATCGTGGAATACTCTTTGTACAGGGCTGCAGGCAGCCCGTCCAATCCCGGGGCTTTGTCGGGGGGGAGGCCAGAAATTGCCTGGTAAACCTCTTCAATTGCAATGTGGGAGTTCAAGAACTCTCGTTGGGCATTAGACAACCAGACCAGCTGTACATCATCCAGATACGCTTGTAGGACCACAGCACCTGCTAAAGGGTGGTGGAGTAAAGGTGAGCAAAAAACACCACCATAGTTTGCAGGAGATCAGTAGGGGAGGTGCATGCACAACCTTCCACATCCAGTAGCTCAGCTATGTGGGACATGGTGTGCAGCTTCTGAAGTAGGTGAGCTACGGTCCTGCTGGGGTGGTCACCCTCACCGTATCTGCGGGCTTGGAACTCGCAGCCCAGGAAATGTGTTTCACGTAGCACCTCATCCTGATATTCAGACATCTTGCTACGAATACCAGCCAACGTGGCCGGGTCATTAGACTGGGTGAAGTCTGACTCCAGCATTGCGATGTCAGCTTCCAGCCCCATGAGCGTGCCCCGGAGCGCCTTAAGAATGCCGTTCTGCTTGGAAATACACACGCCCCAAATAACGACTTTAAAAGCATCCCATAGTATAGAGGGTGAGCTGACCGAATCAGTGTTTAGCTCAAAATATTCTACAATAGCCGCCCGAACCTTCTCGCAAGAAACGGCATTGCTCAGGGTGCCCAAAGGGAGTCGCCAGGAAAATGCAAATGGCAAAGCATGAGGCAGCTGATTGGTCTTTGGCCAGTTGGACTGGGTGTGATCAGAAAGGATGTATGGGAGATTATTGACAGACGTTGTCCATAGCTGTGCATCCCTAGTGGTGAGCCAGTTATCAATTCTAGACCAAGCCCTGTGCTGCATCAATAAACAAGTGCCAGCGTGAGCCACTCGATGCATGCATCGCCAAAGGTCAACAAGGTGATTGTCAGTAATTAGTGTTTGAAGGGTTTTAGCCGCGTGGAGGTGGGGACGTCGGGAGCTTCCTACTCTGTCAAGGATGTCGTTGAGAGGGACGTTGAAGTCACCCCCCCAAAGCATCGTCCGGGGACCACTATCAGTAATCAGCTGTCAAACCCAAACAAAGAAATCGGGGTCATCTGTGTTGGGCCCGTATAGGGCAGCCAGAGTGACAGGGGTGTTGTGCAGAGTACCCCCCAGGATGATGTAGCGACCATCTTTATCGCTAATGCAGTTAGTGGTGTGCCACGCTAGGCCCCTGTGTATGAGGATACTGACCCCCCTGGCAGAGTTTGAGTAAGTCGAGGAGAATGTCTCCCCCCAACCCCTGGTAAGTAGATTGGGTAGTGGGACCTTGGCCAAATGAGTTTCCTGCAAGAGGCAAATGTCAACCTTATGTCTGACTAAATAAGAGTGTATCAGCCGTACCTTACGGCCATTGTTTAGGCCACGCACATTCCACGTGAGACAGGTAACTGTGGACATCCTATTCAGTATTGTAATGCCGGTACACATGCATGGCCAGAGTGACGAGTGATGCAATAAAGGTGTAAAGTATAACAGCGAATATTGCTGGACATTTTTCCCATGCACCATTAAAAGCCAGTAACTTTTTAACGTTTTCAAACCCCTCCCACCCCAGACCCAAACAAGACCTATGCGTACCCCATCCCGTCCCCCACCCACACCAACCCCCCAATTAGGTTGTGTTATCCCACCCGCTAACATTTGAAACTGGGAATTATCCCGTAGGGCAATGGATGCGCCGAGCTGGCAACCCGCCAGAGAGGCTGGATGACCAAGTACAAAGAGGTATCTAGGTAGCCAATGCAGGTGGATAGCAAAATAAAGGAGAAATCTATGTTTTCAAGTAGACATTCAAACAACAGCAATTTAAAGACAGTGTAATAGGCAAACATCTGAAATAAAAAGGCGTTCCTAGAGACCGCCTAAGAACAAATAGGAAAAGAGGGAGAAACCTCCAACAGTATGCATCAATCACACAGGGAACAAAATGGGAAAGTGCAGTTTCAGTCATTGTCACTTAGCTGTGCCCCAGTCGAGGAGCGCGGAGAGCCCGTCAAGGATCTAGCAGACCTGGCCTGTTGCTTGGCAAATTTCAGAGCCTGCTTGGCATCCGTAAAATACTGTGATTTGCCCTCTCGCTTGACCTTAAGTTTAGCCTGGTATAAGAGGGCTTATGGCATGCCTAGTTGCTGCAGTAGGAATTTGGCAGATAGAAATTCATGGTGGGCAGTCTGTACAGCCACCATGAAATCAGGATAAAAGGACACAGTGTTTCCCTGATGCTGCAACTTTCCTTTTTCACGGGCCAGCCTAAGAACCACGTCCCGTCCCTGTAATTCAGCAACCGGGCAATGATGGGACGCGGCGCAGCTCCCACCGGAGGGCTAGGGCCAAGCGATCTATAGGCTCCTTCAACCAGGAACATCTGGGACAGGTTGGCCCCAAAGAGGTCCTTAAGTAGAGTTTCCACAAAGTCCTCCATTTTAGACATTGCCGTGGTCTCAGGCACCCCTATGATGTGAATGTTATTGTGCCTCGAACGGGGTGCGAGGTCTTCATTCTTGGCCTTTATTAGTTCCAAAACTCTGTCCATGCACAGCAATTGCTCCTTGGCTACAGTCTGGCCTTCATCTTCTATTTCTGAGACACGGGCCTCCAACTGCTCAATTCTCGCATCATGTGTGTCCACACGTTTTTTGACATGATCCAGTGGTACTGTAAGCATGTCCAATTTGGAATCCATATTCTTCAAACTGGATTTTACCTCTATTAGTATTGCAAGGAGGTACATCTCCTGCTCGCCAGGATCTCCAAGTTCCAGTGCCTCGCCATCTGTGCCCTCCTTATGGTCAACTTGTCGCGAGACATGGCGCTTCTCAAAGGTAAGCTTGCTCTGCCTCCCGTCGTTTGCTCATTGTAATGAATGTGACTTCTCACCAATAAGCCACACCCAAACCCTGCACTCCCACTTTGGAGGCAAATATACCACTGCACCTTTAAATAATACACTTTGAGCAGCACTCCCTAAAGACGAGGAAAAGACGCAGCACTCCCTTTAGGCGAGGCAACAAAACAAATCCAGGTGCATTTAAAATAACACACACAAGTTTATTAATGCAACATTTTGGAACGGTAGGCCAAATATATCAGTAAATGCAGATTCCCAAATATCAAGTGACTAAAATGTACAATTAGAATAAAATGCAGTATATACAAGTAGCAAAGAGTAGAAAATATATACAAAATGGTTAGGAACACCTCACCGATCGATTAAGCAACATCCTTGCCAACTCAAGCTGGGGAAGCCCTTCACCAGCCCAGGAAGGAGTTCGATCAGGACTCAAATTCCGTCACCTCCACAGCAATACGTCTATTCTGTGGTGAGCTTCCACCTGGCCCTCGAAGGTTCCCAGCTTAAATACCATTACTAAACGTGAGGCAAAGCTTCTAAAAAACCTCGCCCCCTTCTCATTAGAAAAAAACCGAGCTGGCTGTACCAGTCTGCGTCAAGGCCAAGACGGAGGCTGGCCAAGCTCCCGTATTTTGACTCCAAAGCAGAGTTGTACATTCCACAGATAATAACCAGTTCACTCTGGTCAGTGAAGAGCGAAAAACAAGTGAGGAGCAGAAACATGCCCTCCCCACTTTGCAGCTACGTGCGAGCACAGAAAATGGCGTCAGTTCAGAAAATGGAGTCAGTTATGCACAACGGAGTTAATGGTCAATACACTTTTCTCTCAATCACTACATTCCACCCTTTGGCCATTGACTCATATAACACACTGGTCTAAAATCAGCTACTTGGAGCATAGATAAAAGATTATGCACACACTGAATACAACAACATAATGATATCAAGATACATATTGCTAATGCTATCCCACCTAGAACAAAACGAAGTTTACCAAATTCTGGCAACCGCCCAAACAACTTGCAAGCACTGCTGTGCACGCAGAAAAACTGCAACAAGGCAAAGCCAGGGAAAAAGGATGACATGAGGCCATGTCAAAGCCAATAGTAAGACCTTCATAATTCCAAACAACTTGCAAGCACTGCTGAACACGCACATAAGCTGAAGCAAGGCAAAGTCAGAAAACAAGATGACAAGAGGCCATGTCAAAGCCAATAGTAAGACCTTCATAATTCTCACCAATGTACAACACAATGCACATTTCTGCACAACTGCTTATAGCATCACATACTTTATCTCTCAATATACAACACCGAGCACATGTGTGCACCACCGCTCACAACACTGCACTTCGAAACCAAAAAGTACATTCCACACCTCTCTCTTCCTCTCACGCTTTCAAATGCACATCCCACACCATCTATTCTTGGCAAGACTTTTCTACTCCATGACAGGTCCCACTGAAAGACAACAAGATTACAAGAAAGAAGAGAAGCAGGCATATGCAGGACCGTCTCATATATCCAGGCTATGGTAAAATAACACACTAAAGTAAATTAAAATGATGGTAGTCGAAGGTCATCATAGGGTGCCAAACCACAAGAGTGTCTCTTTCACTACACCCATGATGTGCCAACAGCTCCCAGCAGCTGCCTGCAGACCCCACGCCGCGTCTTCAGCCCGCACTACGTTTGCAGACTTTCTGGTGGCCACACAGGAGGAATGCATGGAAGAACGGCTCTGCAGCAGGCGGGAGAAACAAGGCTTCAATATGGTTTTGCCACCCCGTCAATCAGGCATCAGCAACCAATTGACACAAGCCAAGTCCAGCAACCGCAGAGGAAGAGAGGCGAAGGGAAAAGCCAACCATGTCCCCCTCGCAGCAAGGAGAGGAAGGTCAGCAGCAAATCACCGCTCCACGCCTATAACATTCCCACCTTGGCTTGTTCTCAGAGGATGTGGGCCAGGCACAGGCTGCAGTGCCGGGGGAAGATGCAGTCCCAACATCTGAGCCAATAACAGATAGTGATGATGAGGGGGTCAGGGGGCACAACAGCTCCTACTGTCAGGACTGGTCAATGTGGCTCAGGTACAGGTCCCATACGTTGTGGTGTCAGGTCAGGCTTAAATGTTTGGCAGGAGAAATCGCCGCTTACCTGGAGACAACTGGTGGCTCAGAGATTCCTGGTTCATTAAAAGAAATGCAGCCGCCGCTCTCGCGGAATTCCAAGATGGCGGCCGCTACTCTAGCAAGGTTAGAGTTCTAGTGGTTTAGGTTATGTTGAAGTTTAGCGGTGATCGTGCTCGCGCTCTAGGAGCGCTGCACACTTCAACCGTCATTCAGTTTGAGGAGACAGCGTATTTTTCCTGCTCGCCGTCTTCTTTCAGTCAGGGTAAGCAGAGGGAACAGCACTTGTTTCTTGGACTCTGCCGTTCAGTACTGCTTGACTAGAGGTCGTCTGGCAGTTATCATTCCCTTGTAACCCCTTCGCTGGATTTCCAGGTATTTTCGTTTTGAGGCAGTGTTTTGTGCTGCAAGTAGCTGTTTCATCAGTGAGCTACTATTTCAGTCAAATTCTGTAGCTTCTCTGAAAGGACATTGATTTTTAGAGTTGGGTCCAATACTTATTCAACTTCGACACCAGCAGCATATCTTCTGAGCAGTACCAATTTACTTCAGGTGCACTTACAAGACTTAAATTCGCTCAGCAGTCTGTTTGAACTCTGTTTGCACCTGTTGTTTGAACTATTGCTGCGCAAACATTTTTTGTCATTCAAACCATTCAGTCAGGAACAAATAAAGAATTGTAGATATAAATATATATATATTTGTACTTACCAACTATCACCAATTGAATCCTGGAGTGTTCAAGACAGAATCTGGAAAAGACATAGAGACTGAATTAAGTACTTACAAAAGACTTGCATCTTCAACCATTAAAATGAAATAAGATAATAAGAGAGAAGCTATCACCACTGTATTTACAGGTAAAAGGTTTGAAGGAATTCTGGCAGTGAGGGAGGGCATGTGATAATAAGATTTGGAAGGTGGGTTTAGCCTTGTGAGAACTAGTAATCTTGTGCTCTGTGTTACAGGTGTATGGAAGCCCCCCCAGACAGGTATTCCAGTAGAACAGACACCGCAGTGGCAGTCTCTCTTTTCTCCCATTCCCCTTTCCCCCTCTTTACTGCGAGTTGAATTTATTTCGGCTGCAGTGGAGTTGAGGAGTTGGGAAAAGTTCTTCTGATCCCGTGGAAGCAAGGTTCAGGTACTCAGCCTCGACAGATTGAAGTGCCCAGTAGACATCTTCCACCCGGTCAGAATGGCTGAAGGTTTAGACGTCAAAGCTTTAGCGTCAGTTTTAGAAGGTTTGCAGAAACAACTAAGTGACACTATGGAAGAGGTCCGAAAATCCAGTCAGGAGGCTAGTTTCCTTCGTCGGAGGTTTGATGAGTTTGTAGCGGGCTCCAATCCTTTGCCTAAGGAGCACAGTTCCCAACAATTTTCCTCTTCCCCATCTGCTTCTGAGTTATCCACACAAGTAATACACGTAATCTCCCCCACTATTCCATTGGCCGCTCCCGAGAGATTTAATGGTGATCCTCATAAGGCTCAGATTTTTCTCACGCAGTGTTCACTACATTTTCTATGCAGACCAATTATCTTTAAGGAAGATCAGTCTAAGGTGGCCTTCGTACTGTCTTACCTGAGTGGAGATGCTGCGGCTTGGTCGATGCCATTGGTAAACTCAAATGATCGTGTGTTATATAACTTTGAAGAATTCAAGTCGGAGTTTATTCGTATATTTGACCGAAGAACCATTTCTCAGACTACAGATAACGAACTTTTAGATTTGAAACAAGGAAACAGAGAGTTGGTGGCGTATTTGGCGCAATATAACAAACTGATTGTGGAAACCAATTGGCCAGAAGCCAAAAGAGCTGCAATCTTTTACAGAGGTCTGAAAGATGAGCTGAAGGATGGTCTGGCACAAATTCCCAAGAGACCCACAGATGTATCGGAATTAATCAATTTGGTCTTGCAGATAGATCAACGCCAGTCTGAGAGAAGAAATGAGCGTCAAAAAGATTCTAGACAATTCCCACCTCGATTTGATAGGGTGAAATCTGAAGTTGTCAAAACCAGTGATCCTGGGTCAACCGAAGAACCAATGCAGATTGGTACGGTGAGAGGTCCGTTAACCAAGGAAGAGCGTGAGAAGAGAAGGAGTTGCAAGCTATGTATGTATTGCGGCAATGCTGGGCACTTTGTTAAGGAATGCCCCAAGAGACCAAAGACCAGCACTTGGGTAAAAGACAGGCCCCATCAGTAGAAGGAGTTGCTCTGGTGGGAGCGTCTGAGGAGACAACTCCAAACACACAGTTACTAGTGAATACTCTCCAATCTTCAGCCCCTCATTTGATAATTTCTAGTTCAATCAAATTTAGGAATCAAGAAGTCAACGGAGTATCAGTCATGATTGATTCCGGGGCAACTGGAAATTTTTGTGATATTAAATTTGCTAAAACTCTTGGAATCCATTCCATCAAGAAAGGAAGGCCGGAACCTGTTCGTGCAGTAGATGGCACCAATCTCTCCTCCGGTCCTATTACTTATGACACCGAAGAGATAATTTTGGCTGGTCCAGGTCATCATCGATCCATTTTGAATTTTTGTCTAATTGACGCCCCTCAATTTCAGTTTATTCTGGGATTGCCTTGGCTCACCGAGCACAATCCGAAGATTGATTGGGCCAAGAGAACTATAGAGTTGAATTCGGAATATTGTTTGGGGCACTGTTTTGATTCTGGTCCATTAGATTCTCAGCCATCTCCTTCATCACTTTTGGCGGAACAGACGCGAACGATATGTGCAGTGGATATCCAAGAGATTCCAGAAGAATATCTCGACCTGTCACCCGTATTTGACGAGCAAGAGGCCAAGAAGTTACCCCCTCATCGGGAGTACGATTGTAGAATTGAACTTGAACCTGGAGCGTCTTTGCCGTGTAGTCGAATCTACGCTCTATCTGAAGCAGAGAATTGTCACCTGAAAGAATATCTGGATCAATATTTGGCTAACGGTTTCATCCGCCCTTCGCAGTCCCCAGTCTCATCTCCTTTGTTTTTCATTCCTAAGAAAGATGGAAAATTGAGGGCTTGCATAGATTATCGCGCACTCAATCAAGTCACCAAAAAGAACCGTTACCCCCTGCCCTTGATTTCTGAACTTCTGGATCAGGTCAAGGAAGCTCGTATTTTTACAAAATTGGATCTGAGAGGGGCATACCATTTGGTGAGAATGGCTGAGGGAGATGAATGGAAGACAGCATTTCGCACTAGATTTGGCCTGTTTGAATACCAGGTCATGCCCTTTGGCCTGTGCAATGCTCCCGCTGCCTTTCAGCACTTTGTGAATGACATACTTCGAGAATTCTTGGATCGATTTGCCGTCGTTTATATTGATGATATCCTCATTTTTTCAGCTAACATGAAGGAACATGTCATGCACGTTCGTTCCATTTTGGAAAGGTTGTTGGAAAATCAACTTTATGTCAAATTGGAGAAGTGTGTCTTCCATGCCAGTCGAGTTGAATTTCTGGGTTTTATCTTATCACCAGAGGGGGTGTCTATGGATGAGTCCAAGGTGAGAGCAGTGAAAGATTGGCCTTCTCCTCGGAATGTCAAGGACATCCAGAGATTTTTGGGTTTTGCCAATTTTTATCGGCGCTTTATCCACAATTTTTCTGATAAAGTTAGTCCCATCACTCGCTTATTGAAGAAGAAAGAAAAATTTGTTTGGAGCATAGAGACTGAGAAGGCATTCCAGCTGTTAAAAGATATCTTTACCTCCGCACCAGTGTTGCTGCATCCGGCATTAGGGGAGCCATTTTTTGTTGAAGCAGATGCTTCCAATTTGGCCATTGGAGGAATCTTATTGCAAAGACATAAGGAGACTGGCCAACTTCATCCGGTGGCTTATCGATCCCGTAAATTGACTCCTGCTGAAATCAATTATTCTATTGCCGACAAGGAGTTGTTGGCAGTAAAAGATGCCTTTCAAGAATGGAGACATTATTTGTTGGGAGCGAAACATGAGATTACTGTTTTCACCGATCATAGAAATTTACAGTTTTTAAAGTCTGCTCGAACTCTCACTCCAAGACAACTAAGATGGTCACTTTTCTTCGCTGACTATAATTTTGTCTTGACCTATAAGCCAGGAGCAGCCAATGGTAAGGCGGACGCTTTATCACGATTGAACACCGAGGAAGGGAGTGAAATTTCCAAAGAAGGATTTATAATCCCTGAAGAAAAGATTGTCGGTACCATCCAGTATTCCGAGTTGGAAGAGAAGCTCCAAGAAAGTCTCTCTGAAGTTGAATTGTTAGATTGGGTCAAGGGTGGATCCAACAGAGAAGTCAAGGAAGGAAAACCATATTTTATGGGAAGACTATATGTACCGAATCAAGAATTATGTTTGGAAATCATTCAGCTGTGCCATGACAATCCTTTAGCCGGACATAAAGGAGTAAAGAAGACATTGGATCTAGTAAAAAGAGAGTTTTGGTGGCCCGGCATGGAAGCTCAGATGAGACAGTATGTTGCTTCTTGTGAGCAGTGTGTCAAGGGAAAGGTCATCAGGCAGGCTCCACAGGGGTTGCTTATGCCTCTACCCGTAGCCCCTTATCCGTGGCATACAGTCTCCATGGATTTTATTGTAGATTTGCCTTCAGGTCAGGGTTATACAACTATCTGGGTGGTTGTTGATCATTTTTCTAAGATGAGCCATTTCATTCCCTTAAAATCCATCCCCAATGCTTCGCAATTGTCTACACTTTTTGCGCAACACATAGTCAAATCCCATGGAATTCCAAAGGTTGTGATTTCCGATCGGGGTCCACAATTTGTTTCCCGATTTTGGCGATCTTTCCTGAAAAGTCTAGGAGTAGATGCTCGTTTGTCTACCAGTTTTCATCCAGAGACTGATGGACAGACAGAAAGAGTAAATCAAGATCTGGAGCAATACTTGCGACTGTATCTTATGGATCAAGAAGGGGATTGGCCCACGTGGATTTGGGCAGCAGAGTTTGCCTATAACAACGCCGTACACACCTCCACAGGTTTTTCACCGTTCTTTTTGAATTCAGGCAGACACCCAAACATGTTAGTAGGAAAGTTGGAAAGCGATGTGCCAGCAGTTGAAGAGGTAATACAAGAGTTGCAGAAAGCATATCAGAGAGCCACTAAAAATTTAGAGAAAGCAAAAGATTCCTACAAGAAGCAGGCGGACAAGAGAAGGAGAGAGAATCCAGTTTTTGAGCCTGGAGATCAAGTCTGGATTTCCACTTGAAATCTAAGACTAAAAGGGAACTGGAAATTTCAGCCTCGATTTGTGGGTACTTACCCAGTTGAAAAGATGGTAAATCCAGTTAGTGTTAAGATCAAACTTCCTAGTAAGCTTAAAATACACTCTGTGTTTCATGTCTCTTTACTTAAGAGAAATCCACCAGGTTTGGGAAAAGATCTGCCACCAGCCCCAGTTCAGGTACAGTCAGAAGAAGAATTTGAAGTTAAAAGAATAATCGATTCAAAGGTCAGAGGTGGGAGGTTGTTCTACTTAGTCGATTGGAAAGGATATGGTCCAGAAAAAGATCTTGGGAACCCAGTTCCAATGTTCATGCCCCTAGATTAGTGAAAGAGTTCCATAAGACAAATCCTAAGAAGCCAAAAGAAGGAGGAGGAGGGTTTTTGGTGGGGGTACTGTCAGGACTGGTCAATGTGGCTCAGGTACAGGTCCCATACGTTGTGGTGTCAGGTCAGGCTTAAATGTTTGGCAGGAGAAATCGCCGCTACCTGGAGACAACTGGTGGCTCAGAGATTCCTGGTTCATTAAAAGAAATGCAGCCGCCGCTCTCGCGGAATTCCAAGATGGCGGCCGCTACTCTAGCAAAGTTAGCGTTCTAGTGGTTTAGGTTATGTTGAAGTTTAGCGGTGATTGTGCTCGCGCTCTAGGAGCGCTGCGCACTTCAACCGTCATTCAGTTTGAGGAGACAGCGTATTTTTCCTGCTCGCTGTCTTCTTTCAGTCAGGGTAACCAGAGGGAACAGCACTTGTTTCTTGGACTCTGCCGTTCAGTACTGCTTGACTAGAGGTCGTCTGGCAGTTATCATTCCCTTGTAACCCCTTCGCTGGATTTCCAGGTATTTTCGTTTTGAGGCAGTGTTTTGTGCTGCAAGTAGCTGTTTCATCAGTGAGCTACTATTTCAGTCAAATTCTGTAGCTTCTCTGCAAGGACATTGATTTTTAGAGTTGGGTCAAATACTTATTCAACTTTGACACCAGCAGCATATCTTCTGAGCAGTACCAATTTACTTCAGGTGCACTTACAAGACTTAAATTCGCTCAGCAGTCTGTTTGAACTCTGTTTGCACCTGTTGTTTGAACTATTGCTGCACAAACATTTTTTGTCATTCAAACCATTCAGTCAGGAACAAATAAAGAATTGTAGATATAAATATATATATATTTGTACTTACCAACTATCACCAATTGAATCCTGGAGTGTTCAAGACAGCATCTGGAAAAGACATAGAGACTGAATTAAGTACTTACAAAAGACTTGCATCTTCAACCATTAAAATGAAATAAGATAATAAGAGAGAAGCTATCACCACTGTATTTACAGGTAAAAGGTTTGAAGGAATTCTGGCAGTGAGGGAGGGCATGTGATAATAAGATTTGGAAGGTGGGTTTAGCCTTGTGAGAACTAGTAATCTTGTGCTCTGTGTTACAGGTGTATGGAAGCCCCCCCAGACAGGTATTCCAGTAGAACAGACACCGCAGTGGCAGTCTCTCTTTTCTCCCATTCCCCTTTCCCCCTCTTTACTGCGAGTTGTATTTATTTCGGCTGTAGTGGAGTTGAGGAGTTGGGAAAAGTTCTTCTGATCCCGTGGAAGCAAGGTTCAGGAACTCAGCCTCGACACCTACGGCATCAATTAGCAGCCCGTATGTCCAGCCAAGGGCCGCCTCATAGGGAGAGTGGGAGGCCGCGACCCAGCCGCCACGCCGGAGGCCTCACTCATCACAATCACAGCCCACAAGCCACCGAATCGGAACCTGCAGAGGTGCCCTTCAGCGCATGCCGCGGACACAGCCGTGCACAGTTCCCACACCACTCTGTCCCCCCACAACCGCAGCATCGCACCGGCTCCTCAGCTATACCCCCTGCCTGCCACAGGGTAATCCACAGGCCCCCGCCGGGAGCCGCCACGCAGCGCAGATACTGCCCCACATCCCAGGGGGCAAGGCCCACAGGATTCCTCTTCGTGCACGTCGCAGGCATGACCGCACCTAGCTTCCCCTTCGCTCCGCTCCCTGCAGCGGCAGCTGCCCAGTCTCACCGGCTTTGCAGCTGCGGGCCGGGTCCACCGCCAAGAGAGGAAAGGAGCTGATCGTGCAGTGATCCCAGGCAGGCGGATCGAGAGCTGTCCGCCACTGTCCCAAACACACCCTGCAGGCAGCACCCAACAGGGTCTTGGTCGCACCTCAAGCAGGCCTCCCATGCTGCCAGCTGGCGTTAGCCGCTGTCAGCCTACGCAGCTCAGAAACAGGGCCCAGCCAGTCCCGGAGCATCTCAGGTGAAAGGCATTTGTCATCATAGCATGTATGCTGCCAGGGCACCCCGAGGTGAGCAGATTATGCAGGATTATAGACTTGGCCGGAAGAGCTCACCTAAGGCGCAGCCATCTTGCTGCTCGGCGAGACCACGCCCCTGGAATGGCTTATTTCATGGTAACAATCGTGCTTGCCTGCTTCCCATGTCGAAATCTGAAAAAGCAGTAGCATTTGGATGAGTCACTTCACTAGCCAGCCAGTGTTAACATCCATTGCCATGGCTTTGGTAGTTACACTTAGTCTCCACCATACTGCTCAAACAGGCTTTGCAGCACATAGAATGTCATCTTCCACCTGGGTGGTACCTACTTTATGAGGGCTTTTACAGGGGCTCTTAGCACACTAAATGAGCCTTGGTTGCTTGCTTTGAAAGAATTACTTGAATGAGCATAAATCCTGTGACAAGTGATTAGCATGTTACTGACTACTTCCTTTTTTAGGAAGTGCTGCACAATTAGGTTGATGCAATCAGCTAAATTCCGAAGTATTGTGCATCAGTCATGGCCATTATTAGTGCCATTGTCAGTTGCAACAAAACCAATACTGAGACCTCTGGGTTGAAGCTAGTCATACAATGTAGTATTATATTCTTCCAGGATATTGGCATTTGAATATGATTTGTCCTGTGATAACATTGAACTGTTGCATTCTGGCAAATACCTTGAAACACACTAGCAACAGTGAGACCAGTGGCTAACCTGTTCAAAACTCCTTGAAGGAGCCCCAGTGTGAATTGATACAACTTGTCCATATATCTGCTGTGAGGTAAATGGACTGAACAGTGCCCTCCTTTATTTATAATCAGCTCCAGCATTTAATGTCACAACAGCAGTTTAAAAATAGTTCCATCTTTGAACATTCCATTTTGGGTAGAGGGTCTCTACAAATTCCTGAAACACGTCACCTTCTATAAAAAAGGGGGTCATAATTTTGGCCGGCTTCCCATTGTATAAATCAACTAGATGTTGGTTTAGTGGCTTTTAGCTGCTAGGATTGTGCTATAAAAATACCACATACCTACTTACATACATACATACATACCTACTTACATACTTTGACTCCTTGCTGTAGATAGACTTGATAGTGGGTTGTTGTGTTTGTTGTTTCTTTTTTGACAATCCCACCTCAATTCACCCATGAGGTGGAGGTAGGTTGCTTGGATAATTTGGAGTGACTTTATATTTCTTTTCCTTGTGCCATGTTGCGGTTGCTGCTGGTGATGAAGTCACACTAGGGGGCAGGGTTTCTTAATCATTTATTTTTGAGGTTTTGGAAGAGAACATGTTCTTCCCCAGCAGAGATTACACTTTAAATCTAGGCTAAATCAAGGTCTTTAAAGCTTTTCTGAACTTTAATAATGTGGTTTGAGTTTGAATCTCAAGGGGAATCAAATTCCAAAAGGTGGCATCATAAATCCAAAATGATTTGCCACCCCAATTTTTGTAATAAAAGCAGAGAACTCTAAGTAACTTTTTTTGAAAATCTCTGGTTCCCGATAGGAGCATATTTTTTAACTTTGTTTTGTAGGAATTTGGGGCTATGCCATAGTATAGCTTGTGAATTACACAGGATTTTTAAAAAAAAACTCTTTCTCACTGGCAGTCAGTGATGTTGATAAATATGAGTGAAGAAGGAGTCAATCTCTTTGAGACTAAAGATTGATGTTACTAAGGAGTTTTGGATTTTTGGGAGATGGTCAATATATTTAGAATGGAGGCCTGCATAAGCGCATTGATTTAGTCAGAAGTGAGTCTACAAATGCATCCACTACCACTATTTTGTGGGAGAAACAGATAAAAGGGAGGATGCATTGTAATACTCTCAGTTGATGGAAACAGGTTTGAGAAACCTTCTCAATCCGACACTCCAGTGTATGCTCAGAGCCCAGAATGAAGTCTAAAATATGGACTGAATAGATCAGATTTGAGCAGATACAAAGCTGTCTTGGCCAAATGGAGTTATCCCAACGATTAAGCTTGCTAGTGATAGGCAAGATCTCTGATATTTCAATGGCTTTAGTTTCAGGTAGTTTTGATTGATTCATTAATTCAACGTTGCAGTCAGGATGCAAGACAATCATAGACAGAGGCTAAGTTTTCACATTAAAAAGTAGGGGGGGCAACTAAGAGCCCCGTGGAAATCCCCAAAGCAGTGGGGTGGCTATAGTTGAGAAGGAGCCATTTGAATTTGTAGGGTTCTTTCAGTTAAAAAGGATTCCAGCCAATTCAACGTGTTTATTCTTAGCTGACAAAGTTTAAGCTGCTTAAGCAGGATTCGGTGGTGGGTTGTGTTGAATGCTGCAGATCGATCCAGATGTATTAGTACTCCTGATCCACCACTATCCAGTGGCATTCTTGGCATGATTGCAACATCTTCTTCTTCCTCATCACTACTACCTCCTTCTATCTCTTCCAATTCTTCTCCTCTCTTGGCAGAAGCTATCCTTTTGAGGAGCTCTTTCCAAACAACTGCTTGTTGGTTTTTCCGATGGGCAAACTGATCAACGTACAATAATGTCGACCTGGCTTCCCACAACATACTGGTTTACAGCAAAATGTTCAATCTGTGAAGTGATCCTCATTAGGCCTAACTGTAAAGAAGTTCCAAAATTCCTTATTGAGCTAAAGCCCCAAAAACTTGATGAGGTGGAGTTTTCCAGTTGCGTTGGCCTTTCCTTAGGGTGGGCTGCAACTGCAGTAAGGATGGGGTTTGGTGGTACTCAATAACTCACAGTAGATGAAGCAGAAGTGATCTTTAGTTTCTCTGTGCCACTCTCCACATGGGCAATCACTGGTTTATCTTCATCATGTCCAAGGCTTTCAGCAAATTTCTTTTTCACTAGCTTCCCTTAGCGGTTCTCAGGGGTTCAATCTATGACACTATTACCTGATGGTGGGCTTGGAGAAGATGAGACAGTGCTGTTGTTTTCCTCAAACGAGATAATAAAAATGATGTGTCTAGTGGAAGATCAGTCACAACTTTCTTCTCTGCTCCTACCTCCTACACGTTAGGTATAGCAGACTTTAGTTTTTGCGTTTCCTGGGAAGATTTGGTTGGCTGCGAGGGAAATTTGATTTTAGTCTCACTGCTCTCAGCCATGACTGCCTTCACTGCAACACTCAGAGATATCTGCTTTGGTTTTCGTAGTGCTAGTGGTACCCTTGTTATAGCCAGGGGTGATCCTCCCCCAAGTACCTTCCTGCTCAGAAGAGGGTACAGCAGGTGTGGTGTACACTCAGACAAAGGATGAGGTCTTGATGGCAGTAGTCGTAATAGACTTCTCCTTACTGGCAACTTTCCTATCAAGATCTGCTTCTTAAGGTTCATCTTCCTTAGTTCTTCTACTCTTGGTTAGCAGCACGAGCAGACGCAGTTAGCAGAAATGTCTCTGGACTCTGATGTCAGCTAATTCAAAGACTTCTCTCTATCTCTGTATCCTCTTGGGCACCTGTAGTAAAAAAAATGAGAAGGAAGAGTGTGAGACTTGGCAATTCTAGTCAATGTAATACAAGGCATCACCATCATCATAACAATATTATAGAAATCAGTTTAATTAATAGCTAAATACCTGGCAGCGGACGGCAGGCAAACATTGAATAAATTAATTTAAAAAACTGAGTGTCCCTCCAGGCAGGGCCATTGGACCTGTATGGAAGCTATGGGAAACAGGCAACAAAGGATTCAATTAATTAATAACAATAACCAAGTTCTACAGACTATTGCAATCAGCCACATACACAAATAAATACAACAGGAAAAATATATAAAAATGTGATAAGTGAACAAATATAACACAGGCTTCTAAAGGGTCAAAAAATCAATGCTCCTAGCAAAATACTTTTAAATGTGGCATAAAATGATTACTAATCAGGCACACATATTGCCTCCACAAAATGGTGTCTGTAAAAGAACAGTAGTCCCACATGTAAAGCTATAAACACCTGAATGAAATAGGTATGGAAGCAATGAAACCTATACCTGTTGTCCAGTGGACAGTTTGTAAATTATTTAATTTGCAAATATCAAACAATAGTGTGTGATGGAAAAACAAAACAAAATGACAGTCAGTTTGGACTACAGAGGCTCAGGCACATACATGTGACAAATTAAACTCAATGGGTGTAGTCACAATTCAAAAGTACCACTGCTCTTGTGTTCAATAATATCAACATTTACAATTGAGTCTAGGTACTAAAGTCGACAACGTTTCGATCCTTAGAATATCAGTGGATCATCATCAGGACATAGAATAGTATGCAAGAGGAGGAGTCACAGAAATTGTGAAAACTCATACGGCCCTAGTATTAAATTGCATCTTTTTCCCATAGAATCATTGTACTGCGCAATTTTCCATCTTCTGTCTGATACGGACTTCATCTCCATTCGGAAGACAAGTTCCCCCAGCTCCCGCTGATATGCTTATTCGCTTCAGGCTCTGTGCTTATTATTGGCTCCACCCATGGACATTGTTTTCCTTGTACCGTAAGGTAATATCTCATTCTAATATGGATGGTACCCCAAAGGACCCATCCTCGTTTGACTGGGACACACATATGCCTGGCCGTAGACACATAATGCATCTCTTCCACACACAGACGGATAGTGCTTTACCCCACACCAGGACATGGCAACTAATTCTCTTGCTTTCCTTCCTTTTTTTACCCTCTTCTTTTCCCTTTTAGTTCATGTGGTTTACAATTTCTGTCCTAGGTGGACCTCTATTCCTTCACTGAACACAACTATACACCCTAAAAGGACAGCAAACCAGATGTCTGAGGCAGACATTGACAATCTACTTCAATACAGAACAAAATCCCCACAACACACAGAACCTGCTTATGAAATACAGACAATAAACATAAACACTTCTCAGGAACAATGAACCATAGCTTCTACTATAAACCACTCAAACCTAAGACAGATCACTCTCATCCCAGGGAATGAAAATAGGAAGGAAGAGCCTAAAAAAGTCACTGAAATGCTTGTTGCATAACTGCAGATCAGCGGCTAAACATGCCACTGACATAGCTAACCATATCATGTTACACTATCTAGACATAGGAATCCTAACAGATACCTAGTTAATTGACTCTTCAATGCCACTATTAGATATCTTAGTTCCACCAAACTGCAACATTATAAGAGCCAACCGCACACTAAAACCAAGTGGAGGCATTACATGCATTCACAGATCAACCTTACAAATTATACCTTTTCTAACAGAGAAGTGATTCTCCTGTAAAGGTATTGGAATTAAAGTCCTCATAAAGGGCCGATCCCTCACTAAATTACACATTATCAACCACCGTCCTGGAGACAACCAGACTTTCACTGAGCAACTAACGGGAACTAACACAAAAGAAACCGTACACCACCCAAACACAATCCTTCTAGATGACTTTAACTTACACTGGAATGAAATTGAAGACCCACATGTGAACATGCTAAAATCTTTCATCAAATACCATAATCAGGTACGATCACGCATAGGACCAACAAACAACAAAGGAGCAACGCTATACCTATTCATCTCAAAGACAGAAGCGCTATGTGTAGACTCAATACCCGTATGTGAGTGGGACGATCACCACTGCATCTCATTCCACATCACAGTTCCTGAAGCAAAGGCCAAGAGACAGGAGGTGAAACCTAGATGGTGGGTCAGAGACACTTGAAATATGAATAGAGATGAACTATACGATCTGTGCCAAAGAAAACTTTATCCCTAGGAAATCATTTCTGATGCACACAAACTAATGGAAAACTACAACAGAAAAGTGAATGACATTATGAGCACTGTAACCCCCCATGACAAAAAAGGACCAAAAACAAATTACCACAACCAAGGTAAAACAGTCACCTAAATGAAGAAAGGAGGAAATTCAGACTTGCAGAGTCTATGGAGGCAAGTACCATCCTCATCACACTTAATAGAGCTCAGAAATCTGAGAAATGTTTACAAAAAAGTAAATGCAATACAAAAATGGAATACTTCAGATCACAGCTAGACATAGCAAAAAACAACCCACGCAACCTGTTTGGAATCAATAGGCAACAATATCCCACAGGAAATGACCACATAGTGGAACTGTGAAGACTTCTTAACCTTCTTCAATGAAAAGATTAAGAAAATTCAAAGTGCAATAACAAAGGATTAAGCACATTTACATGCAAAGTTTCTTTCTGCCCACCGCCCACAACATAAGGAGACAGAATGTCAAATCTGCCAACACTCTCCTTCTATATGAAAGCAAACTATAAAGCCACCTGGAGTGAATTCCAGACACTCAGTGAAAGGGCAATTGAAACAAAAACCCTGCTATGAGCGAAGCCAACAACACACTTCAATGACCCAATACCTTCTAAAATCCTGAAAGACGTTAGAACTCTTTCCTCCACTCTGAACTAACATTGTGAACTCCTCTCTAACACAAAGATCAATGTCAGATTGTCTTAAGACTGGTCAAGTAACACCACTCCTGCCTGACTCTGATCCATCAGACATAAATAACTTTTGTCCAATATCCTCCATGCCGTTCCTCATGAAACTGCTGGAATAATGTGTACATACCAAACTATGCCAGTCCATTAGTCTATTAGACCGGTCCCAATAAGGCTTTAGACCAGGCACAGCACGGAAACAGTCATTGTACATATTATGGGTGGCGTCCTAAAAATACTCAACCAAAATGACTCATGCCCCTTGATACTCCTGGACCAATACTGAGCATTCAACATGGTCAGACACGACAATCTCCTAGAACCTCTAGAAAACAGAATGGGGTGGCAGAAAATGTACTGAAATGGTTAACCTCCTTTTTCCAGAAATGATTGCAGAGAATTAGGCTTAATGACTCACTGACCAATCCCTCCCCAGTTTCAATCGGGGTTCCCCAAAGATCCACCTTATCCCCCAATCTGCTCAGCCTATACATGGCTCCACTGAAAGAAATCCTTAAACAAGCTAACATATTTTACCACATGTACATAGATGGCACACAGCTATACCTAAAGAGATCATTTCTGGAAGACATCAGAAGACTCACTCATGGAAACACAACATTGGCTGGCACAAAAACACCTAAAATTAAACACCCTAAAAACAGAACTCATATGATTATCCCTATCGCAAAGGTCTCCACCAGCTGAACAATGGATAAACAACTTAGTAGCCCTCAACTGCAAACCAAACATAATTTAGTCATTTAACATCACTTGAAATAACTCTAGACAAAAACCTCAACAAGAAAGAGCACATCAGTGCAGCCACAAGAGGAACCTTTTTCCAAATGAATCTCCTCAAGAAAATAAAACCTTTCCCACCACCCTCATACTTCAAAACAGCAGTGCAGTCCCCAGTCGTATCCAGACTGGAATATGGGTGTGCAACACAAACAAGACTGCAAAAAGCAAGGACTGCTCCACTCAACGCTTCTCTTAACACTGTGACTAGGCTGAATAAAGGATCAAGACGCTACAACCACATTACTCCTATGCTCAATCACTACACTGGCTCCCTTTTGAGGCCAAGATTCAACTGAAGATATTTTGTATAAAACACAAATCATTACCTCACAACACTCCCTTATACCTGGCCCAGAAGCTCTCAATCACAGGAGGCAGTCGTACTGACAAGATTGCCAGCTTTTTGTTGCTAAAACCTCTGAAGTTCAGAAAAAAGAAGAGTCATGACTGCACATTCTCATGGGTGGCACCAAAAATCTTGAACTCTCTCCCACTGGGGACACTGACTAAACCTTCTTCCTCAGCTTTCAAAATAGAAGTCAAATCCTAATGAACAGATTCCTCAGAAAGTTGCCATCTTTAGTGTCAGGGACGACTATGGAAGTGTGTGCTTTTTAAGACAAAAAAACACTTTTGCTTTTAGCTAATTTTGTTGAATGAGGAGGACCTGGCAGCTTCTCCAACAATAAAGTTTTGGCAAAAACTATGACTAAGGAAAACAAGCATTGATAAAGTCAAAAGCCTGGCTGCCAACACCAGACCATTGCCAATGTTTGTTTTATGCTTGCATTGAAGCAGGCACTGGTGGCAGCTGCAGCTAGATTGTGTAAAAAATTAACAAAAACATATCACAGCAAATGAACCAGCTGAACGGGCATTTTGTTGTTGGAAAGACAAACGTGTCATTCATACTATGGCTCTTCACAGGTACCCTACCATGCAGGTATCACCCTGTCAATATAAGAGATTTTGCTTGTTTCTATTTTTTAGTTTTTTTTTTACGGAGTTTTATATAGCGCAAACTTGACCCGAAGGTATGGCGTATCAGAGCGCTTTACATAGCACCAGTGAGGACACATTCATTTTTGTTAGGCACGGGGAGATTAAGTGATTTGCCCAGAATCACAGGATGTTCAGCGTCATTGCCGAGACTCGAACACGGTTCCCCAGATTCGAGGTCGACCGCCCTAGCCGTTAGGCCAACTCCTCTCCTTGTTTAGTCACCACTGTTATCTAACTGAGGTAGCAATATCATGCTAAAATGTATTTTGGGCCAGATGTACATTGATGTGGCTTCAATAGTGGTCACCAATTGTCGACCAGTACAGATTTTAAAGAGCCGGCCTGTGTAATATTAGGTCTATTATTAAAAATCTGAGCCATAGTGCATTGCAATCTTAGCTACATCATGACATGTAATGAGATAGGTTGCATATTGAGACTCACTACGGTTCGAGGCCATCACTAGGATGGTGACTTACAAAGGGTCAGCAGACCACCATGTCTATAATTGCATTTAAAAACAGCAAACTTTTTTAATGCAGCCTTTTTCCTTAAAGGAAACCAGGCTCTGTTTAAAAATCAAAGTTTATGTTTTTAAAATGGTGAGAGTGTTTCTGGACCTCTGCCTACTCCCCAGCAAACTTTTTTAACATTCAGAAAGAGGAAGGGGCCCTCAAGGGACCCATTCCCTTTGTGAATGAGTTGCTATCCCATCTTGGGGGTCAGTAACCTTTCAATGTTTGTAGGTATTCAAGTCTCAAACCATTGATCTATATGGGCAGGAATCGCTCTCTAGAAGGGATACCTACAAAATGCACCTTCCAAAGAGCAACTCTCTAGAATGGCGTTTCTAAAGCTTTGATGTTGTGAGAAGATTCAAAGTACCAGAAAAAAGATGGCTGGACATTGTTAGTAAGGATAAGTAGCCAGTTTGGGTACCCACAATGTGTCTTTGTTTAATGCCATTATGTTGATGAGTCTTTTTTGTAAAAAATATATAAACATATTATATATTTATCATTTAAGTATAAAATATGGGTTATTAAATATTATATAGTTAAATAATACATATGTACTATTTATATGTATTTTTAACAATAATTTATATTTATTCATATATTCACCTATTTTAAATAATCTACCTTAATTTCGTATTATTTCCTATGGGATTGTATTTAAAGTCCTTACCTCCATTATTTTCTATGGGAGGGTGTTGGAGGACCATTGGTTTGGCCAGGTGTAGTGCTGTACTTACCACAAAAGTGTAAGTTACTACAAAAATGTAAGTTATTACAAATGAGCAGTTTGTGAATAGTAAAAAGCAGAAAAGTTACTCAAAAGTGTAAACTTACTCAAAAGTGCTATTTGTGAATCAGGCCCTAGGTCTCCACTCTTCTAGAGAGAGGGTACATTAGTCATTGCTACAAGACTTCAAATAGTAAGAAATTAGATTATTATTTGGACTGGGTGAAACCCCAACTCTCTTTTTTATATTAATCTTTATTTGATTATACATTATAATCATATAATCATAAAAGATAACAAAACTTTAAAAAGAGACATGTTAAAACATTAATATCCTAACTAAACACAAACCAATACAATTCATTTAAATAGGACAATTCATAAGCGTATAAGAACCTTACAAAATCAGCTGCCCAACCTAACATATACATCACTATTTACTAGGCACACATTATTTTATTCCAATGTAAAGCACCTTTTAGATAACCAATAACTGCCGACATCACCGCCTGATCCAGTAATAACTGTAAGTATAAAAAGGCAGGTCGAAATTGAGTAAAACCCCTCACTTTTAAAAGTGGTAGTTGATACCTTCTGCGCAGAAATTCATTAAATTTACAAAATAAAACCAGATATTTTAGGGTCTGGGGAGAACTGTCGTCACAAGGGCAAATTAAAAGGGCATGGGGATCAAACTGACCCCCGGAAACATATCATTGTACGGATAGTGCCCAAACAAAATTTAGTAAGCAGAGATCTATCCCTGCGATGCTGAACTGCTGTAAGATAAATTTCAGGACCGATAACAGATTTCAACTGTAGAAAAGATCTGATGGAATTTTTCTCCAACGCCCAAGCTTCCCTTTCTTCTTTAACCTTATTTAAAAATCATTCCTTAAAAAGACCACAATCACCCTTTTTAAGGAGGTGTGGCCTGTCGAAAATATCCACACAGCCAAGGGAACGGACAACAGATTTTATATAGTTTATCCACGGTATCGTTTGTCCATACGTGCATTCCATACAGTCCTCAATCACAATCCTGTTGAACCACAATCTCTTGTTGACCGAAACAGAAATCTAGAGTAGCAGTGGAGACAGTTTAACCTGATCCTCCACATAGTTCAAGCCCAATTCCTCATGGGTGACAATTGAAGAACTGTTTGGACCCAACCCCAAAAGTTTCCTACAGAATCAGTCCTCTTCCAGCTGGATCCCCCTACACTTGC
Source organism: Calotriton arnoldi (assembly GCA_963921515.1). NCBI lineage: Eukaryota > Metazoa > Chordata > Amphibia > Caudata > Salamandridae > Calotriton > Calotriton arnoldi. The sequence goes on from CAWUFW010001115.1 coordinate 1,211,973, forward strand.
TGTACCCCAAAATGGCAGCACCATAAGTCAGGACTGGGAGACACTTCATTCTATTGATTTGTAACAGGAGCAGAATGGGCTTATTACCCACCGACAGTGAAAATCTAAACAAGGCGCAGCAGGCTTGTGTGAATTTGGAACAGCAACTTGAAATGCAAGAAAGCCAATTATTCTGATGGTCGAATGATATCCTCAAATAGGGAAAGGTCAAAACCCTTGTGATTTTTTTTTCCCTTTAATGTCAAAGGGTCTTGTCTTGGCTGTGTGCCTCTCACAAACCACATAATGTGTCTTTGAGATGTTAGTATCTAGGTCCAGATCATCCATGAACTTCACAAACTGGTCCACCAGAAGTTTTAACCCATTAGCTGTTCTGGCCATCAATACGGTGTCGTCGGCATATAACAGGGTAGGCACGCTGACAGACTTTACCCTGGGCAGATCAGCCCGTTTTTAACTCAAGCAGGAGTTAAGGCTATTAATATATAATAAAAACAATATTGGGGCCATCACGCATCCCTGCCTAACCCCCCACGAAAGGCTAAAAGATTCAGTAGTCTACCCCTCTGTGCCGTATCTGACGCAGAAATTTATGTCCGCGTGTAGAGCTCTAAGAAAATTAATCAATTGAGCTGACAGTCCCATTTCCCCAAGAATATCCCAAAGCTTAGACCTGTTCACCCGGTCAAAGGTACTCCATGAATGCAAGGAAAATGGATCCCTGCTTTGCCACAACATATTTCCCTATAATAAGGTTGAGGTTCAGGCATTGTTCCACTGTGCCCATCCCTTCCCTAAATCCATATTGGACAGGGCAGATAATATCTTGGCCTGGGCCCAAGCTTCCACTCGCTGAAGGGCGATACGCCCTACCACCTTTACCACTGAGCTTAACAGAGAAATTGGTCTGTAGCAGGTAGGGTCCTGCCTATTCCACTTCTTAAAAACAGGGACTTTGGTAGCTGATTTCCAAGTCAACTGTAGGCCTAGCTGGGTCACGGCATTAAGAACATTAGTCAGGACTGAAGCCCAGAGGTGAGGTTCAGCCTTGTATAAGTCCATAGGTATTCCATCTGGCCCAGGTGTTTTATTGGACGGACTACACATGATTGCATCATATACCTCCTCATACTCAAACCTGATCTCTAGTGGATACAGGTTATCTGCATCACCCTGGTTATAGAGGAGATTTTTATCCAGTGCGTACACCTCATTATAGTGGGCGACCCAGAGGGCTGGCGGGATGGAGGAGCCTATATCATCTAGCGCAGCCACATTGGGATGCCTTCCATTAACCACCACCAAACACCACCTGGAATCTCTAGAGGAACGAGTGGACACCAGCCAGTCCCAAGATGCTTCTTTGAGCTCCGCCTTACGCTTCCCTAATGCAAATTTATAGGCCCTCCTAGCCTCCTTAATAATATCCTGATTACGGGGTTTAATGTTCAGGGCCTCCCGCAAATAATTGCCCGCGGACCTGCATGCTTTGTCAAACCCCTGGGTTTATTCGCCATATCCTTTATAATATTAGCGGTAGACTCGTTTAGCTGGTCAAATGTTTCCACCACCAGAGCAGGTGATGTATCAAGGGCTAACAGGGGCTCCAAGATAATAGCAATATTCCACCTGATTACAGATTTATTCACTTTGGCAATTGGGAGGTTACGCCACTTTACCCTAAAACCCCCATCTTTTGCAGTTAAGCCAATCAGGCCAGGATCAGGAATTACGCCCAGGTCAACATTAATTCCTAGTGCAATTTCTTTAGGGTTATGGTCACTAAAGTTAGTTTCATGGACCACTCCTGGGCTAACAAGACAATCAAGGGACCTCGAGATAAAAAATATAATCAATGATGGTCCCTTTACCCCAACCCACAAAAGTGGGCAATTCCCTGGACGGACTGAGGCCCCCAGGCAATACATTCCTTAAACCAGCTTGACCAAGAGCCTCCGATAGCTTACAGCCCCTCTGGTCGGACTTGTAATCCCTAAACACAAGATCTTCTAACGCAAAAGGGTTACCATCGTTAGAATTTTGTCCTAACTTAGCATTAAAATCCCCCCCTATTATTATGCTAAAAGATTTAAAATAAGCATATGATCTAGACTCTAGGAGCGACACTACTTCAAAGAGCGCCTCAATCTGGCACCCAGGGTCACTGATAGAGTTATAGAAATTCACAAGGAAAAAGTTAAAATCTTTAGAAATGAGAACCCAAAGGATTTAAATACCGCTATGTTTAAGGGGGATTGGAAATACTCTCAAATTGGCTGAAAATCGTACTAAGGTGATTAGACCCCCTCGGGGCCGATGACCAAGGGAGGGAGTTGCTGCCACACAAAAACTTTCATATCCGTCCCGTCCAACCTGATCAAGTGCCCAAGTCTCCAGAAGAAAAATGACATCAAACTCAGTAATACAATTATGCCATTCAGGATCCTCTAGCTTATCCCTGATACCTGCTATGCTCCAACTTAAGATTTTTAGTGAGCGTCCTGGGACACTTAGAGGTGCAGGCTCAGCAGGTGAAATACTTGGGTAACCCTGTCTAAGCTGGGGGGACTAACACTAGAAGTACATGGAAAGATATCCTGGAGTCAATTTTTTGGTCCAAGGCACAGAGGGGATCAACTCTATTACTCACAGGGATTGCTATTTGTGCAGAGGAGATAGCTGCATGCCTATAAGAGCAATGAATCATGTTGTCCCTTGAAGGGGGATGGGGCTTTAAGCAACGGTAGAAGAAGCCAAGCAGGAGGATGTTAATATGTGCATCCTTGATGGTCAGTGGGACAGAACTATGGAGAAAACGCTTGGCCAAATCAGGTGACCTACAATTGATCACAAACACACTCCCCCTCCAGGGATTTGGGCATAGGTCCAACCCACCCAACCCTTCTAACAAACAAAATATCAGCATAATCCTTATAGTCAAATTGAACATTATTTGCCAACCAATGACATACTTTGTTTTTCAGTTTGCGGTGTTAACATTTATACCTGGAACCCCTTACAAAATAGCTGGGTAAGGACAACAATCCGGCGGTAGATTTAGGCAAGGGAGCAGTGCATCCTGCTTGACATTCCTGCCCACCGGCTCCCCAAACACTAGTTGGTCCACACGAATTCTTCAGGACCTGTCCCCTCCAGAGAATTTCTTGCTGCAGATAAAACCGGAGGAGCCAAAGGCTGGGAGAGCAACCGAGGTGTAGTGTGGGTGCAAATATCCACCCCTTCTGCAGCTTGACCCTTAGGCAAAGTATCTCGCAGAGTATCCCTCCCATGGGTAATAAGCTGATCAGGCCCCGTAACCCTTCCTCCCAAGGAGCAAATTGAATTCATGACATCCTTAAATGGATCAAACCCTACAGCTAGTTTTGTTATGGCTGACCACAGGGCAGATAATCTTTCAATCAAGGGGGGAAAACTTAGTTGGATCGTGTCCTTAAGCTTGCCAATCATATCAGACCAGTCCAAGGCAGCAAGGCTCACTGGGGCCGGGCAATTTGTGCTGGGCCGGGTTGCAGATGTATTCAAGAGTCCTTTTGTGCCCTTCCCTTCAGGTGGTTGTTTGGTTTGCCTCTTCCTTTTAGGCAGAGGTGAGCAAATGCTGTTGTTAGGGGTTTCCATGACAGGGTTGTCAGAAGGATGAACCAGAGGAGGGATGGAAGAAAGGCTTTGCTCGATCTGGGGCGCTGTGTGACCTTGAGAGGCAGACTGTAGGGCCTACATAGCCGTCCCCCCTAGAGAAGGTCCAGGTGGCCCCCCCTCCTCCAATGATAGCCTGCGTTCAGCCAAGTCAATTTCAGTAGTGATAACCTCCACTGCTCTTGCCAAGAAAGAATCCAAAGTGGTGCTATTTGTAAATGTAATACTTGACTCTTGTGGGCCAGGGGCTTTGCAATTCCCCATTTTATTCCAAAGTCCACCTTTGACTAGAAAGCAGAGAATAGAAAGTCAGACCGGGGTTAAGACCAAATCACCCAGGGAACAAGATACGCTGCTTAGAAGTTGGCAAATGGATTACGGGAGACTCACCACTGGACCCCAGGCTTATGGCTTCTTTTCACAGCTCCACGGGGGGGGGGCCCTGCCCAGCCTCCTCCAGGCAAAGACGGGCCCGTTCTTGGCCCGGTCTTGGCCCAGGCGTGACCCGCATGCATCCCGCGCAGCGGGAGCCCAAGCCCGGTTAAGTATGCGCATTCAGGCGCAGAACAGCTGAGGCGGCTCTGACGTTGGCAGCTGGAGCCGCAATTACAACTGGGGCATGTAGTCCAGCCCCCACCTCCAGAAATCGGTACACGGTGTCCAAATGATCTTTGAAGCACTCCCGGTGATTAATCCCAGCACCCGGGTCACCCCATACCTTATTTTCGGTGCCTCAGGGGACTGTCAACCCCAGCCGGGCCCTCCTTTGTGCAGGCAGTCAGGCAGTGCCAGTTTTCACAGCCGGCTTCTCATATGTAAAGGATCTCTGAGTCTACCAGGCATCTCCTTCCCTGGGCAGTCGGGCCAACTCCTTCCAGGGCCATTACCGATGCTGAGATGATCAATAGTCCAGACTGCGCCCTGGGTCAATGTCTGACCAGGATCTACAGCCCCCTCCGGCATGCCGGTCGATGCCTATGAGTTCTTCAATTGGAGGATGCCTGGGACATGCCAACAATTGAAAAGCACTTCTTACCCTGGGGCTCTGATCCTCATGTGCGCAGATCAGTCCGGTCGGCCCACGAGATCCAGCCGCAGTTCCCGGCCTCGGTCGCGTCCCGCTCACGGCATCACACTCGCTCCCGCTGGCCCAGCAAAGTCCACACTTCAAGTCGCAGCAACAGCGGGACCTGCCACCTCAGCGCCTCACTTTGCCGCACCCAGCTGGCAACCCTCAGGGGAGACCTGCTCGGAGACATCCTGGGAGTTGGTACATTCAGCAAAATGAAAAGTTGAGTAGCATTTCTTTCTGTTTGTGCCTGGCTCTGTGAAGTGTCACTGTCACGGTCGCATCTCATGGAATAATCACAACTCTTGACAGGGGGAACCGTTAAAGTAACTAAATTACTAAATTAACCTGAGTTCAATCCTATAGAGGCTATGACTCAGAGCAGACAGGCTTAACTTAGGGAAATGTGTAAAGTATTTATGCAGTACCAAAACAGTAATAAAGTCAAAACAGACAAAAATTTTAAATCTCAAACTGAATTAGATAAATAGAGACACATTCAATAAGAAAAATGACAAACATATGAATTTTTAAGGATTTAAGTCAAAATAGCAGCAAAAAGTTCAAAGAAACAATGTTAGTGAATAGCAGCAGTAGACCGGGAACATAGGCACTTGAGGCCAACTGTTATAGAACCTTTGTTGGTTGCACCGAGTGGACTAGTCCCAGTAACATTCTGGAAATCAAAAAGCTTCTAAGTCCTAATCCACAAAGTGCCTTTACTGGGTTTTTTGTCAGAAAAAGCTGTCTCCCCAAAGGGCAAATCTGAAAAAGCATCCACTCTGTGAAAGTGTCATCCAGATTCCTGCTGCAGGCTTTCAAAAGTTTCCACACAAATACAGGACTACACTTCCAAACCGTTGAGGACCTCAGAGAGACACATAGAGACGCTCATGGTGCCAGTCAGAGACCACCAGAAAAGTACAGCCCAAGTTCCAGTTGGCACTGGTCAGTCGGGAATGGTAGGGAAAAGGCCTCTTGCAGCATTTGTGTCCCTGGAGACACACAGCACCAGGATACTCCTTACAGAGTGACAGTCCTGCTCTATAAATACACAAATCAAATCAAATCAGGAGGTAGGACAACTGACCCTTGGGGTCCACCTCTTTGTTGTGAGTACAAAGAGGAGCAGGTCCAGTCCTTCAGAGCTCCGCCAATATCACAGATAGCAGGTCAGCCCTCTTCTGTTCTTCTTCAGGTCCAGAATGTGTTCTATCTAGGTGCCTTAGAGGACCACATTTATGTTTGGCACTAGCTAGTCAGTGGGGTTAATTCCTTGGTAATCTATAACCAATGGGATAAAAATTACTGGGGACGCGGGACGTGACATTACTGTGCCGACATCACTGAGCCGGGGCACAGACAACAGCCCCCAGGCTCCTCTGCTTCTCTTCCCGTCATCCTCGGGTGCCAGGAGGTGCACAAAAGCCGCTGAGAGGCCCCGCTACGCAGAACGTGACATTACTGAACCGACATCACTGAGCCGGGGCACAGACCACAGCCCCCAGGCTCCTCCGCTTCTCTTCCCATCATCCTTGGGTGGCAGGAGGCGCACGAAAGTCACTGAGAGGCCCGCTGCGCGGGATGTACATGGGCCGCACCCGGGCAAAGCCTGGGCCAAGGGCGGGCCTGTCCTTGCCCGTCACTGACCGGAGAAGGCCGGGCTGGGCCCCCCCTCTGACATCTGATATCCGAGGCCCAATCTTTGGAAGGTACTATTTTTTAATTGTTTTCACGGCTTGGTTTCACTGCTTTAAGTTTCCAAAAGAGTACTGGTTAAGCATTGGCTGAGTAGCTCCCTTCCCAAGTGGCACACCTATTGACTGAGTTATAACCCGTTGGACTCAATTCTTTATTCACGTCATCAACGGTTTGTTGTACCTTTATGATTTGCTTTATCGACTGGTGAAATCTTAAGCGCTTTTTTTCTCCTCACTCTTGTATTTTCTTGTGTACAGGCCATCATGGGTAAACGTAAGGCAACAAATAACCTGTCAGTTCCTGAGAATGCCCGGACAACCATTGATTCTTTTTCAGTACAGGAGGTCAATGTGATCTCTCAAGAGATAGATATAGTAGAGCGGCGTCTCTCAACAGGAGGAGGGGCTGGGGGCGGGATTGTTGGGTCCCCTGTAGTTGGAATAACTACACCACTAGTAACAGAGACCCAGACTCGGGAAACTCAAGGCCCTAGTGTTGCTGCTGATTTACCAATTCAGACCAGCAATGAGGCAACATTAATCCCTAGTTCAGATAACTGAATAACTTTAGACCATTCCCCTACTCCCAAAAGGAAAAGGAAATGTAAGAAGGCCATTGCTATAACTGGTGGATCACGTATCCCCTAGACAAAAACCCCACCATGTATAGAGGCTGCGACACGTATAAGTACCCTTGGGGACCTACAATGGGCTCCTTAGTGGCAGGAATCACCTCTATAGTGGAAGCATTGTTAGCACCTATTCAGAGAGTCCTTAATAGCCGAGGTGAAACAGATTATATTACATCATCCCACTCCTTCTATAGAGCAATCGAAGGAGGTGCCTGATAAGACATTGGAACCAATTCCAATCTTTGACTCTCTGAGGGCCAGCATAGTGACATCAAGAGCCAATATTGAGAAATCGCAGGTTGTGGGTGTCATGACTGAATCTACCGCCAGAATCTGTGAACGATTACCGGTTTCTATATCTCAAGTAGACCAACAACCACAGCAATCTAACACAAATAATGCACATTTGATATTAAGCGATACCTCGCGAGTCAATAAACTAGTAAAGGGACGTAATGCCAATATACCAGAAGCACAAGTCAACATTAATCTACCCCCAGAAAGTTGCCCTTATGTGGCAGTCATTGTTAATGTGCCCCCCTTGCGCCCGGGCCAAAAAGAATCCTACGACTTATTAAAGAATAGAGTGATACATTGGCTTAATTGGAATTGCCAATACCCAGTAGGGGATGCCCATCAAATCCTGTTCACAAGGAGAGTGAGTTGGATCGGCCCCTTGAGAAAACATTGTAACAGGGATTGTATAATAATTAATTTTAGAGAACCAAGGTGGGCAAAGGGAGTCCTAACGGAGATGGCACGTCACCTACATCTAGAACAGAAAATATCATTGCAGCCTTTGGGTTTTTTCTACAGGCACCTTCAGCCCCCTGCACCCCAACTGAGTAGAATAGGACCAAGAACCAACTACCCTGCCACAGATCACCCTTTATACCAGCCAATGGCGGTTACCAACAGATACCAAATATTGAGTGATGTCCAGGACATTGATTGACATCAGACAGGGCATTACACAGTGAATGAGCTTCCACCCCACGAAGGGAGGGAAGAGGATACTAACCCTGTTACAAAGGGTACTTATAGTATTACTGATAATATATCTGTTGCCCCATTGTTAACTTGTAACAACATTGTGGACCCTACACCCTCAGCAGTTGCTTCACTAAAATTGTTACCACCTAGTAGTACTGACTCAGGGATGGAGGGTGGCTACAAAATTGCGACCTGGAATGTAGGAGGGTTAGCAAAAAAACAGGGTACACTATGGTGGGTGAAGTTCATAAGTGACCTGGACGTAATATGTATCCAAGAAACTTGGTGTACCATGCCTGTCTATTTCGAGTGTTTCTCAACACCCTGGCTGGAGGCTGAGCCATCGACTGCAGGGAGGGCAAAAGGGGGGCTCATGGTTCTTATATCAAACAGGCTCCCGATAAGTATAAAGAAAAAAATAATCATAGGCCCTCATTCATTAATCTTATGGTTAACTTTCCGGGGTGGTCGGCACATAGTTTTGGTTAACTTTTATAATAATGTTTTTAATAGTACCCGGGGCAAGGTGGCTGCAGCCCTTGAAGGGGGTTTGGAGACTTTACTCTAGTCCATTACTAATAGTTTTATATTGATTTGGGCAGGTGATTTTGATCTTCACCTATGCCCACTTTCCGCTGCATGGGTCTGTGGGGTTAATGATGAGGCTGGACTGGATATTTACACTTCCCTCACGATGATTATGGTGATCAATTGAATTATTTGATTACCAAGTTTGAGTTACATTTACTAAAATGTACCTGCGATAGCAATGGGGACCCCGTGCCAACTTTTATAGGGAGGAATTCTACATCTATTATTGATTATATCCTAATATCAGCTAATGCATGCAAGTGGTGTGCTATACCAAGGGTTGTGAGCCCGGGCCTGAGTGATCACAACTGCATTATACTGACAGTTTTTTTCTGGGACAAGACCAGTGACACACCTCCTAGTTGTGTTACTGACATCGCACCAATACGACCAAATGGGACTCGCATCAACGGGAAGGATTGGACCCAACCCAAATTTTACATGACATTTGCTCTAGGGGTTATAATGATATCATTTGATGCTTGGAAGATGTCATTACCCCGAACCAGTTACTCCATAGCTTTACTGGCATTACCGCCATAATAGATGCATTTATGACTCGCCTGAATAAAAAGGGTCAGGCCAAACGTAGAGGATGGTTTGACCATGCATGCAATACAGCCTACAGGGACCTGAAATTGGCCCTCTGCAGTCAACCTAGAGATAATCTGTTGATTAAATTCCTTAGATATAATTTTAAAATGGTGCATTTAGCCAGAAAAAAAGAACTCCGAGATGTGCATGGTCCAAATTATCACAGGCTGCGGATACAGAGGATAGCTAATTATTCTGTGATACTGTTAATTCCCCTTTCCTAAAAGACGATTCTTTCCCTGAGTTATTGTCACATGTCACCTGTGATACCTGGGTTGTTCACTTTATGGAAATGTTAGCTCTCCGAGGGCAGAAATGGTGTTTACCCATAACTCGGAACAGTTGATCCGGTCCCCCTTACCCCAGGACATTACGATACAAGAAGTATCATGGGCTTTGAGGAAAAGTAAAGAGGGTAAAGCCCCTGGCCCAGATGGGGTCCCAGTAGATGTCTTTATGCTGACTGATGATTTATGGGACCCAATTTTAACAAGAGTTTTTAATATGGCTGAGATGACAGTGATTCCTCCTACATCCATTATAGTCCCTATTTTTAAGAATGGCAATAAATCTGATCCCAAGAATTACCACCAAATTTCATTGCTACACTCCTCTGTGAAAGTGATCAGCGGAATCCTGCTTAAGAGACTAGAAGAATGGGCTCATGATTGCTCAATTCTTTCACCTGTGCAGTTTGGTTTTAGGAAAGGTGTGGGGACCCTGGAGCATTGTGTGAATCTGGACTTATTAATTGGTATATATATCCCTGCCAAAGCTGGAAGATGATATCTCTGTTTTGCTGATTTGAGCAGCGCTTTCGATCTAGTAGACCACGCCATCCTTTGGCCTACCCTGCTCGCTGTGGGGGCGCCTAGGCCTATTATTTGCTTTTTGGTAAGATTATTTGAGAATCTAATGTGTAAATTACGCTACGGTCCACGAGGCGAATGTACCAATAACTTTGCTGTTAAACGTGGTATCCGGCAGGGCTGTGTACTTGCCCCTTTACTATTTTCTTTGTTTATAAATGGGGTGGAGCAGACATTACAATCAGTGCATGCCGACGCCCCCTAGGTTGCTGGGTGCCACACCCCAGTCCTCCTGTATGCAGACGATGCCGTCCTGCTGGCTAGGACTCCAGTGGGGTTACAGCGCTTAATGAATACCTTCAGGGATTTTATCGCAGCCAGGAAATTGATTATCAATAAAAGCAAAACTTATACAATGATTTGTGGGCCAAGAGACAAACAATGTAGAACATTTTTTATGAACAAGATGCTGGTGGCCACTGTTGATACCTTTTGCTACTTGGGTGTCACCTTTTCAGGTACTGGATCATGGTCCCAGGAAGTTATTAATGTCAGGAGTAAAATGAATAGATGCACTCATGGTATTTTTAGATTTTCAGCCAAGTTAGGCCCAAGGCCGGTTAAGGAGATGATAGCTGTTTATAGGGCATGAGTACTATCTATTGCAACATATGGGGCTGGTGTGTAGTAAGGCGCTGCAGACGAAGGACAATGATCTCCTCAAACGCCTTCTTAGTCTGCACGCCTCGGCCTCCTCCGAGATCATTCATAGTGAGGTAGGGCTACAGTACCTTACAGATATTGTTGCACTTTGCCCCCTGCTGCTTTGGCATTCCATATGTCCCAAGTATGATTCCAGTTTTACCAAGTCAATTATTTTAGATTGTTTGTCCTTGGACAATGTAAAGGCGATTCCTTGGTTAAGTTATATTAATTCTCTGTATAGTTTATTTTTTAAGATTTCTGTAGGGACTAACCTTTATTGGTAACATCACTCACCAAACTGCTTATCAGAGAAACCTTTTTGACCCACAAAAGGGATGTTCGGTTGAATTGTGAGAGAAGGAAATCAACTGTCAAGTTTTATTTAACACTTACTTTTTCTGAGGGCTGTAAAGAATATTTGACTTATATTCCCAATCTCATGCATCGTTTTGTACTAGTTAGATTTAGACTGGGAATTGCTCACCATCTAGTTACCTTCCCCAATATGAAAACTTGCCCTTTAGATTTGACCCCTTGCCCATGTGATGGCCAGAGCAAGCAAAGCACTATGCACTTTATATTGTTTTGTGGTTTTTATGCAAGTTTTAGAAGCTAATATTTAAAACCACTCCTGCTTGCAAAAGGTATTAGATCGCATATTGCCGCCTTAAAATATATGCCTGAATTAAATGACGCCAAGGAGTGTCTTAATGTGACGCTTTTTATGATAGATCCAATCAATATATGCAAAAGTATTGTTCTACTGATATAGTGATGACCTTGCAGATATTTAAATGGCGATTGTACTTCCTGTTAATATTTTTAAGTGTTTTTAGAGTTGATCAATTTTGGTATTATGTCACACACTGGGTACTGATTTGTAGCATTTTTTATATTTTACATTAATCATGTGTAATGTAATCAGCTTTTTATCAATGGGTACTTTTATGGTTGTTTTAGACACACCGAATAAAGTTTTTGAACTGAACTGAACTGAACTGACTACCTTACCTCTTTTTCTGTAGTTCATTTTTGCCTTACTGCAAATAGGCCCAAGATACCAAGTGTCAGGACATTTTCAAGAAGGTGATTGTATTTGGTCATACTTGGGCTCTAAGGGGGGTGGGTGTAAGTGCACTATGGTGCTCACTTCTGTCCTCCCACATCTAACACTAAAAACCAGTTTGAAGCAAGCACTGTATACACACAACAAGCCCAGAGACAGACTTCTGGTAGAACAAAAGCAGGGTCCTTCAGCATCCAGACAGAGAATGCGAAAGAATTGTCCTGCCATCTTGGATCCTCCCTTTAAATTATATGAATGTGTTATATGTGGCACTACAGTCCTGTCAGGCGGGATTTGATACTGTGATGGTAACAGAATGCCCACAGCCCTAACCCTGTTTTTTCGATTGAGCTCACAGGAGTCATCTCTGCCCATTCAGGCCAGCATATTGTGTGCTTCAGGGAATAAATTCACACCTCTTCCAAGGCTGAGCATAAGCTGAGAGTTTCTTGAGAGTTAATGCAAATTAGCCTACAGAAATTTCAGGCAGGGAAAAGGTAACTTTTTTAAATGTAACTTTTCCTTAATGTTCATTAAAAAATCTCTCTTCACTATTGAATTGGATTTTTAATGACTATTAAAAATAGTGGTTTCATTATTTTTCTAACTCGTCCTGAGATACAGTATTAGTGTTTTAATCTGTCCTCTGATTTTCTATATAGGATAGCTAGGTCTGCCACAATGAAAATAGGCTTTATGGCCTTTTCACTGTAAGGTCATTGGTAATCTACCTGACCCACTTTTAAATACCATGTACACTGCCTTGTGTTCTTCAAGGCCTACATGGGGTAACTTACTAATACTTAAAAGGGAGGTCTATACCTGTTAAAAAAATGATAGTTTGAGAGGTCCTGCTGCAGGTTTTACACAGCAGCAGGCATGCTACACAAGTTAGGTCTGAAGTCATGAAGGCGTGGACCATGGGAGGCACCAGGAAAAAATAAAACCCAACCAGAGCTGGAGAGAGCTCTTGCCACCTTGCTCCTTTGATAGGGAAACTGTGACTTCAGTGTGCCTTGCGGCATGCTGACCCCACAGATGGGTGGGAGGGGTTTTGAGGACTGAAGTGGATGCGATTCCGCTCTGCCCCCATCCTTTCTTAAAAAAATGGAATCTTCCACTGCAAGAACCGGAGGATCCTTTTAATGCCTCCCCAGTTTCAGCCAAAGGCTGAAGCCCGCATTTAAGCGGTTAAAATTTATATGCATTTTATAGACATACAGACATGTATATAGCAATGATTTAGACAAAGACATATTACTGTTGTGTGTAATATGTGATTTGGGAGAGCCAAAATAACATGTATTCAAAGGTGTCGCATGTTACTTGAGGATTATGTGCAATATCTTTATTTGGCCAAGAGAAGTCTTTCTTACAAATAACCTTGATAGTTTTGCAAATGTCTGAAGCATCCATCAAAGTATCAATGTATTTGTAAAACACGATTACTAAATCGACTTGTTTTAAAAAATATATATATATTGATAAAAATAGTACTTTGAAACACTTTCAAGTGATTCTTCAAAAAAATATGAACCCAAAAAAGATTTAAGCACAACAAAAATGTCTTTACCAAATATTTGTCCTAACTAACATGTGGGGAAAATAAAGAATATTTACGATAGCAGTATGTTTGTTTCAAACAATTGATTTAAAAATAACATAGTGTGAGGAGGAGGCACATCAATTGTTAAAAATAAAAAATTGCCTCCAATTCTGTTTCGTAGGAGTGGCTCCTCATCCATATCGGGTAGCAGCAAACCAAAACTTTGAAGCATCATGTTCATCTTGACCGAGTGATTGGATAAGGCTGCGTGGGTGTGTTTGACATTATAGTTCCAAGACTGCCAGGTGACGTGTGGAGGATTAAACACTATGGATGCACCAACAGAAGCAGAATTCTAAATTGGGCGGGCAGGTTCATGGCTACAATGCCTCTATCAGCCACTTTTAACCCAGTACTCTGTTGAAGGACTACAAGGTGAGCGGTGGAGATGGCGAAGTTTAGATGGAGATTCATCGGTTTTACTGCTGAGATCGAAATCATGCTGTCAAACAGTCATGATGGAGGACAGCTATAACAACCATTTTTAGAGGTTCATATGCATATGTCAAACTCTAAATCAGGCCCTAGGTCTCCACTCTTCCACAAAGATAATGTACATTTGCTATAGGATAAGCCTATCTTTTTATGTGAAGAGTTCTCTGCCTCAACTGCCGAGTCTCCACAGTAATAAAGTTACTATTCAATTGTTTGTTAATACCTAAAAAGAGTAAACTTACAAAAAAGTGTAAGTTTACCTTTGTTTATCGAGCTCCATGTGTTCAAGAAACACAAATATTGTCTAAATATATTTGAAGAACTTGTGCATCACATGAGGCCACTCAATTGCTATTCACCCTCAGACAGTCCTATAAAAAATACGTTCAGAAGACAAAATCTAATGGAGCATCAAAGTTGGGCAATATTTTATAGAGTTGAGAGTTACCAGAAGCCCACTTTAGTCAGAATTATTATTAAGGTTTTCTAGAGTTGTATGCTGGTGATTGCTAGCCATCAAATCTGACTTAGAAAGGATTTATATCTGGCAAAAAAGCTGCAGAAAAAAGAGATTTCCTCTTTACTCTCAATTCTTTGCACCCTTTCAGTTTGTGATGAAGGCGGTCATTCTGGCTATGGTTCTTGTTACATAGGGCTTCTAACTGCCAAATATATTTTTATTGTTCATTTTCTTATTTTCTGAAGGTCATATAAGTTGTTATTCAATTGCAATAGCTGATGCATGTATTTTTGTTACTATTCAGCACTGTTCATCATATTTATTATGTGGTTCAGTAATATGCTTTACTTGACATATTAATGTATTCATTTGAATAGATGATGCTTAGAAGAAAAGAATGCAAATAACTTTAGAATTTCACAATGTTAACAATAAACAAATAAATAAATAATACTATAAATCCAGTTTCACCAACAGTAGGGAAAGTGTTGGACTTCAGTGGGGTTACATTAACTATTACCACTACATTCTAAGCAAAAGTAGGGACAGTAATGGACTTCGGATGGGTTATGTTTAGTATTGCCACTTTTACACCAAAGAAAATGTTGGATTACGGAGTGGTCAGCTTTACAATTCCCTTTCCAGTCAAAGCAACAGTAGGGAAAGCGTTGGACTTCAGAGGGTTTAGATTTACTATTCCCACTCCAGTCTAAGCAACAGTCCTAATCATTGATTTACTATTCCCACTCCAGTCTAAGCAAAAATCCAAATCATTCTCTAAAAATATTTTAATGCCAAAAAATAAAATATTAAATTATAGCAAATAAATATTATATGATTTAAGAAAAATATGAATGTTTTTCTAAATATAAAACAAAAACAAAAAAGAAAAGAATATAATTGCTTATAACATTCACTTGCCTAGCTACAAAACAATTACAACATTTTAAAATAAGCTCCAAATTATTTCATTTAAATGAATATTTAAAAAAACAAACACAATTTAAAACCAAAAACCATTCCACAGACACAGTTTCAAAAACACTTGCCATTAAATGAATTAAGAATCCAAATAAATTAATAATTAACATAAGTACAATAGTAAAATTATCAATTGATCAATTACATATAAATAACAATTTATTTAAAAAAATTATAACTTGAATATCTTCCCACCATAATACCCTACAAAGCAACACAGTATTAAAAAATACATGTGTAATAAACATATAAAAATAAACATATACATTAAAAGAAATATATTACTACAAAAATTAATCCATTTACATAATTAATATTCAATGAAATATGTAATTACCATTAAAAATAAGTTAATATTAAATGTAAATACATTTTGTTTTAATTAACTTTACACCTATTCCCCTACAAACTAGGCCCAGGAATAATTTTAATTATGCTGGCATAATCGAGTAATTTTGATAATTCACCCTTACTCTTCGATGCAGAATTACTGATAATAATGTGTAATTAAGAGTAATTTTGAGGGAAACAATCCTACTATGAGAGCACACTTAGCATCCATGAGTGACTGCTCATGCTCGCTATTTGTGTTCTGCTGCATTTAGCTCTATTTCCAGTTTGTATGCAAGCGTGCACTTTGCACTAAGAAAATAGCGCTAGATTCCAGGAGTACGTTGGGGGTAAAGTTCTACCCAACAGCATGTTTGGTGCTATTTCTTAGCGCAAAATGCCTTTTCGCACCCATTTTGGGTGTGAGGAAGGCATTTTGTGATAAAAAAATAGTTCTAAAGGTGGGAAGTAAGTTGAGTGAATATCCTACACCAAGAGAAGATTTAGTGAAGCCTCTGGCACTTGCTATTCATGTTCTGTTGCATTTAGCACTAACTCTTAGAGTAAAAAGCATTGTCACACCCATTTTGGACACAAGGAGGCATTTTTGCACTAGAAATTAGCTCTAAATGCAAAATCACTACATCAAAAAAAACAATTTAGAGGAGTTTTTTTAGATGTGGTGAAAGAAAGCATATGACAAACCACAAAGGCTGCCCAGATTTAAAAATTGTATGTCAACTCTGCTTAAAGAAAGGTCATTGTGTAAAGTTTTGTCATAGAATGAATGGTGAAAGAATTGTTAGGTAAGTGTTATATGATGCAGACGCATTTGTGTTACAAATAGAAGCACAGGGATGTGGGAAATGGAAGGTTATATGTGTAATAGTAAATTGACATATAAAAATATAGAGATCAAAGTCATAATAAAGGTGGGGGAAAGGTGATTGTTTATTGAGTTGGCCTCACCAGAAGCTATTGAGTGTGCTCTTGTACCTCAATATTTATCCACAAACACAACTCAATGAGATAAATGTATGGGATATACAGGGATATGTTCACAAGATAAAACTGAAATGAAATGCTAAGACTGTAATATACAAATTAAGGAATATACCTATGGCTATCAAAGAGAAGGTCATGACAAAAATTTTAAAAAGTATTAGATTTGGTAGTGAAAGAACCCATTGAAGCCACAGAATGGTTACCTCTTGTTGTTATAGCAACTAAACCAGGGGAAGAGAATTGCCTCTCCATTGATTCGAGAAGTTTCAATAGGAATGTAGTGGAGTGTATTTCTGAACTTATAGAGGCCAAAAAGTTTCAATAAGCTTGATCTAACATCAGCGTACCATCAAATTAAACTCTGCCATGATTCTCAAGATCTCACAGCATTCATAACCTCTTTTGGAACATTTATGTTCATTAGGATGCCTTTTGGGTTAATTACTGCAGCATCAGCTTTGCAAGAGCTTATGGCTGGGTTGTTTGGTAAATTAAAGAGGGAGCAAGACTTCCAATATGATATTCCAGTTTTTGGGAGTGATTTCGATGAACACTAGAGTGAAAGTGATCCTTGATAATTTCCAAAGAAGTAAATTGACTGTGAAAGCATAAAAATATCCATCTACCAAACCAGAAACTGAATATTTAGGACATTTAATAACTCAAGACGGAGTAAGACCCAACAGGAATTTGATAGATAGTATAATAACCTTAAGAAGTCCAACTAAGAACGAAGAGCTTTTGTCATTTTTAGGAATGGCATATTTGTACAGTAGATTCACTGACAATTTTTCAAGTATAACATATGTACAGAAGTTGGCTGGGATGATGAATGTAAATGTGAATTTGTACACAGAAAAGAGAAACTGATATGTGCTCCTTGTTTGCATATGATAACAACAGTGTACCAACCAATCAATCAAATTCTCTTTATTTCGGTTAATAAAAAACCATAAAAGATACAACCACACAAGTAATAATTGAATACATTCTGAGCTAAAAGCAACATTCAAATGGCGAATGGAACAATTTGAAGATAAAAAATGGCTGTGATTGGCACAATAATAACAACGTGCAAAAGAGCGTAAATGATACATTTCTCAGGTAGGTCATAATTTTGATGTCTCCAACAATACAAGGCAGGGCAATAAAGCCACATAACTAAAGTGCAAGTGCATTCGGATATATTGTATGAGACAGTCACCAAGTTTACAACCCAAACATAGGGCGGCAGTTCCTAAAAGCTCCTTTTTCTCTTAAAATCGCCCTTACTCGTAGTCAAACAAATGACCGAGTTAAAATGGATAAAATAATACTAAAAGGACAACTATTTACAATATAAAATAGTAGCAGCATTGGGGATTAATCCTCACTCGACTGGTCGTCGCATTTTTCATTTTAGCTCTCAGGACCAGACAAGGGAGTTAGCAGCGCCCTCCTTCTAATCGCCCAAAAGTGGCCTAAAAATTTCGCAGTTGCGCAAGCGAATGAAGGTCTAGCATCTGATTTCAATATGTGCAAGGCCTCTCTAGAGTTTTGGGTCCTAAGTTGTCTGCACACTGGAGCTAGCCATTTGCTCCTTGGTTTCACTTAGGCTGTGCAAGCAAAGAAAACATGGCCTATTGATGTACCAATATCACGATGCTAGCGAGAAGGGTTTAGAAGCTGTGCTAATTCAATAAGGCATCAAGAACACTAACAATGAGATAACATTTTCATTACGAGAAAAAAAGGCTCTTCGTGTTTCATAGGCCATAAAGATATTTAAGTATTTTTGTGGGGAAGGAATTTCAATGTGGAAACAGATCATAAACCACAAAGAGAAATCTTCAATAAAAAGGGACTGGACAATGTTTCAGCAAGAACTTCAAAATGGATTGTAGTCCTGTAGGAATATCATTTTGGAGTTACATATCTGCTGGGTTGAAATGAAATAAAACTGCAAATTGTTTAAGTAGATTGGGCAATATTAAAACTGATGAGGCTGAGGAAGGTGAGTGGTGGTATGATGTGAAACTTTCTGAAGCTACTGTAGGGTGCATCCCTCAGGAAGAATGGTTGCATGAAATGACAAATGATGAAATAATGAATGTTTGTAAGTGGATCAAAAGCAGATAGCCAGAAAAAAGGAGTCTAACAGAAAAGTACCTGCCATACATCAAAATTTGGGATTAATTGGCATAGAAGGAGCTTTTGATGTTTAGAGGTATAAGAATAATTCCTCCATTATTCCTTGGATCTAAGTTATTCAAAGTGGCACTTGAGGGTCATTTCGAGGACAGTAAATCCAAAGAAAGAATAAGATGTGAATTTTGATGGCCAGGGTTGGACTGTAAGCAGTGTCAGTTGAGTGACAACGTACAGCTCCAAAGGTTTCTAGATATCTTCCTCAGCAACAATGGGAAGGTATACATTTAGACATTAGTTGTAATGGATGTAACTACTAGAAGAATAATACCATTTTTGGATCAGATTGTTTTGAGAGAAGGTTTCCCAAAGAAGTTGCAAACAGACAATGGTCTGAAGTTGGTCTATAAGAGGAAACATTACAAGATAATGGGACAAGGACAGGCCTGCTGTTTGAAGTCGGACGTATAGCAGCAGCAGTGTTTCCACCCATGGTTGTTGGTATGGCACCTGATCCCCTCTGAATGGGAGCTCCACAAGATATCCTTTGATTTCAGACACAACACACACAATTATGGAGGAACCTTGGTGAACACTGACTTTTTTGACTGAACTAAACTGGGATGCAGAAGACAAACACTGGCTGATGGATAATATCCACTGTTGAGCACCAGCAAATACTAATCGAGCTACACGCACCAAGCAAGCACCATTCAAAGCCATGAACTTTAAACCTGAAAGTCATTTCTTCCATTGAGTTTACAAACTTGTCAAAAATATCATAGAAAGCAATGTGTGCCTCAACGGATGCTGCACATTTCATCACTCTTACATCCCTAGAAGCATAGTTCTGCTCTTTACAGCTCTTGTGAAGATGTGTTGTAGAGTAAGCACATAATCCATGCACAGCACAGCACATAATGCACTTCAGTAAACACCCAGCTTCTCCAAGAAGCTCAGAGTGTACTGTGTGCCTCAGCACCCTTTCAGAAGCATTCACAACCTACCACACAGTAAGATGCACAGCTCAAGTGAGAGTGGATGATTACACACGAGCAAAAACCTCTGCATGCTTCATCGCTCTAAGTACCCTCCATCCAAGGCTCTGAAGTTCTCTGTCTTTACATCTGTGAGCTGAGCACAAATTACTAAAATTCAGGAATCATTTGAAGACTCGGTGATACTCCCAATACACTCTACTTTCATCCACTGAAAGCAAGTCCTCTAGTGCCTATACACTCTATTACACAACCTTTGGTGCCCTTAACAAATAAATAGTTTTTTTAATAAAATCCTTACAGTAAGCACATTGATTAAGATATAATGAATGTTCACACCAGGAAATTATTTAGCAAAAATATGCGATGACATTGCAGGATGTTGTAGTTATGTAGCCTAGGGTTCTTCCTTACAGATAGGCAGTGTGTATAACAAGCATTGGTGGGAGAACAGATGTTCTGACTTCAAAACAGGTAACTTGAGACTTCAGGCAGCCATCTGGTGTTTATGCTGTTTCGATATGCACAGTCAATAGGATACCCATCTTAGGGCCAGGTGTGCTGTAGAGTTCTGACAAAACCATTTAAAAACTATTCTTACAGTAAAACTAAATACCAAAAAGATTGGTTTCTGAATATAATGAATGTAAGAGAAAATTGAATGTGATAAAAGTGTGATTATTAAATGCACATTTCAGGTAACATATGCCAGCTGGATGCTAGATGGGATCCGTACTTAGATTAATATGGCGAGCACAAATCACTTTCGTTGGAATTGTTTTTAATTGAAATTGAACCTTAACAATTGACTAGTTTTAAACTTTGCGCTACATGCACTGAATTGGTGGGGGCAACCAATCAGCATCAAGATAGGAGAAGCAGGATAGAGCTCTCCCCTCATCTTTTTAACCCGTACATCTGCCCCAGTACAGTCCATAAAAAATGAATGTCAGAATATATACCTACGCTGATGACATGCAGTTACTTTTCACCTTTGATAATTTCATGGAATCAAAGAAAGCTTTCCAAAACACAATGCTCTACATCCATAACTGAATGAACAGCAACCAATTAAAACTAAACTCTGATAAAACAAGTATTTTTATCACTAAAAACAAGTACAATTTATGGAACCCTTCCGCCTGGCCCCCTGAGATGAGTGCACCCCCAACTCCCAAGAAATCAGTAAAAAGCCTTGGAGTCCTCATAGATGAGGATACATCTATACAACCTGACTAGGAGCAGTAACCTCCTGCATCCTGCCACTCTAAAGAATTAGGAAAATGAGAAAGCCTCTCACTTTTGAAGCCATTATTCCAAGTCTTCATTGTCTCAGTCATCTCTTGGATAGACTACTCAAACTCTCTCTACTTGGAACTCCCAATAGGTCTAAATAGCAAACTACAATTAGCACGGAAATGGGCAGTAAAGGCGGATTCCCAACATCTTAGACACTGCTGCATCACACCACGGATGAGAAAGCTACACTGCCTTCCGGTAGCACAAAGGACTGTCTTCAAAACTGAATGCATTATTTTTAAATCTCTCCAAGGAAGAAGTCCAGAGCCAAAGAGCTACCCTTTCAATCTCCTGTCAATCTCAAAATTCAGAAAATGGGTGGTGCTAGATTGCCTATACTTGTCCCCTGCATATGGAATTCCCTTCCTGCTGACATTAGATCCACACTCAACCATGCGAGATGCAGGCAGCTCTTTAAACAGGCTTATGAGTAAACCACATGCTGCTGTATATGCACTTGTTACCCAAGCGCCAAGAGACCAACCCGGTGCACGTGCACTCAATAAACACTCAGTAACATAACATAACATAACATAACATGACATGACATGACATGACATGACATAACATAACACAATATAACATAACATAACATAACATAATATAATATAACATAACATAACATAACATAACACAATATAACATAACATAATATAACATAACATAACATAATATAACATAATATAACATAACATAATATAACATAACATAACATAACATAATATAACATAACATAATATAACATAATATAACATAACATAACATAATATAACATAATATAACATAATATAACATAACATAACACAATATAACATAACATAATATAACATAACATAACATAATATAATATAACATAACATAACATAACACAATATAACATAACATAATATAACATAACATAACATAATATAACATAACATAATATAACATAACATAACATAATATAATATAACATAACATAACATAACACAATATAACATAACATAATATAACATAACATAATATAACATAACATAACATAACATAATATAATATAACATAACATAACACAATATAACATAACATAATATAACATAACATAACATAATATAATATAACATAACATAACATAACACAATATAACATAACATAATATAACATAACATAACATAATATAACATAACATAACATAACATAACATAATATAACATAACATAACACAATATAACATAACATAACATAACATAATATAACATAACATAACATAATATAACATAACATATCATAACATAACACAATATAACATAACATAACATAATATAACATAACATAACATAATATAACATAACATAACATAATATAACATAACATAACATAATATAACATAACATAATATAACATAACATAACAACATAATATAACATAACATAATATAACATAACATAACATAACATAAGAGGTGAAGCATACTCCATTATGGATTGCCATGAAAGCACTTTCAAGGAGTTTGAAGCAAACACCAAGCAGACAATGTAATCATGTTGATGTTTAATTCACCCCTGGGGGCTGATCCAAGAGGATATTGATGATATTTCAAGCCGATGGATTAAGGGGCAGACACAAACTATTCTAAGCATATTGTAAAGACCAGTTGTTGCAGACAGGAGCATCATTAAGCTGTATCTAAGAGACCTGCAAAGCCTCTTCAGTATTCATCTCTAGCTAGCTGTCCTGAAGTTTCAGCTCTACCATCTCCTACTCATTTTGTCCTCACCTATCACACAATGGATTTACCGTTATCCTATTTTGCTTATCTTATGTTTTCCTATTATTACTATCTTCATTTTTATAGAGATTCCACATCTCCCATCATTTTTACTTTGTATGAAATGAATATTCTTCCATAGTGGTCCTTTTGTATATCTTTAGACTGTGCACGAGGGGCTACCTGGAGGCAAGATGGCGGCCGTGAGTGCGGCCGTGTGAGCTTTAGCTCCCGGCGTTTGCTCTTTCCCATAGGTTCCATGATCCTATCCTGGCAGTATTGAAAGGATTAACCGAACTTAAAACGTTTCCCGATACCGATGGCTAGTTAAAGGATTAAAAAAACTTACGGGCATGCTCTAGAGTCTTTGGTTTACTGTGGTGCTATCTCGGGTGTCTCTCTTGCGGCGGCTGGGGCTGTTCTGGCGGACTTCCGGAGAGACGTACACTTGTGGAGTGCGGAGGTCACGCACGGAAGATTGGCAGCGGTCCGGAGGCGGCTGTTTGCGGCGATTTGATGCGATGCCCCCTAAACCCGGCCGCGTTAAGGTCCGCAGCACGATGGAGAACTCTGGCATCGTTGGACTACGGGACGGGGAGAAGAAGAGTGATCCGGCATCTGTGAAGAAGGATGGCCCCCGTGTAGAGAGCAGCGGTAATAATAACGTTCCATCTTTGTTTTTTACAAACAAAACAAAGAAACATCCCCTCCCAGTACAGGCAAGTCCGGAAAAGGTCCAAAGTGGCAAGAACAATAAAGGGGGAGACAATTTACCGTCACATAGTTTACCTAATCAAGCTGGCTTAAGGGATGACACTCTAATGGGCGAGAAAGAGAGTGATGGGGACATTTTGGAAGATGTACACCGAACTGCCGAGACAGCCCCCGAAGCAGCTGATTCAACAGGACCCCCATACAATGCTAGTGCCTCAAATTTTTCAACTAGTTTGATGAAGGATCAGGAATTTGTACTTAGCAACCACGAGGCTCTCAATGATAAAGATAAAGATAATGTTGTTGATTCAGCAGACAATTTTTTTTCTCTGTCTGATCCCTCCGATACTTCAGAGGATGAATGTGATGCAAAAGTACAGGCTAAGCAAAAAGTTGGCTCTTTCAACAGTGGGCTTAGGGGGCTAAGTAAGCTACAGCTGAGTGACCCTGGGACTGATCTACTAGGTACACCTGACAATAGCCCTATAACTGTACGCAAGCGAGATGAGCCTCGTATGGGGCTCCAGACCACTGAAAATATAGAACCCCTACAATGGGATTATTCCTTTCTAGGCGAGTCTGGGATACATGGAGAGGTTAAGGAGCCGCAATCAAATGCATTGGCCCTGGAGAAACAAGAGGACATTTCACTTGCTGTTATATATAAAAGTATAATGGCTCACAGAGAAGAAACGCATATTGAAAGCCAACGTACACAGGGAGCTTGTCGGAAATTGCAGAACTCTGTAAAAAGGATTGCTAAATCATGCTCCGAATTTGTTGAAAGGTTTAATGTGGCTGAAACACGCATTTCAAACCTGGAAGATGAGTTAGCCATACAAAAAGCAGCAACGGAAGCTATGCGCTCTGCCAAAGATGATACCCTTTGGAAACTTACAGACATGGAAAATCGCCTACGACACAATAACTTGCGGGTTTTGGATATTCCTGAGGGGGCCGAAGGGCAAGATGCTCGGAAATTTATTATTGAGCTTTTCTCAGAGGCCTTCCCGGGGTTAACTCAGTGGGACTGGAGTAGGGAGATCCAGCGGGCACATAGATTCCCCTTTATACAGCGTACTAGACCAGGACAGGCCACCTCTCAACCAAGAGCAATTTTAATATCATTAAATAATTATTTGGCTCGCGAAGCAGTTTATGATTTGGCCCGCCCTGATCGAAAAAAGAAGGGGAAAGGGATAGAATTTTTGTCCGCCCAGATTATTGTCCCCTAACAGTTGAAAAGAGATGGCAGTTAAGACAGCTTATTACGCCGTTTCAGGATAAAGGAGCTCAAGCCTATCTATTAAATCCCGCTAAGCTGAAGGTCATTCATAAGGAGCATGTTCGGTTTTTACTGCTGAATTAGCTGCTAAAGAATATTTGCAATCCTTGTAATTTTTGTGAAGGCAAGTGGGAAAAATAGTGTAAAAATAATTGAATGTAAAATTAGTCATAATTGGCAGGATATATAGGATGTTTTTTTTTTTTCTCTCTCTTTCCCCTGATTCCTTCCTCTTTAGTACTTTGTTTGTTTTATCTTGGTGGGGAAGGGTTGGGAGGTGGTATATAAGGTTAATGGGGAAGAGCAACCCGGGGGGGCAGTAGCTTGTTCCATCTTAGAGACCTTGAGTCTCTCAGCCTCGTGTTTTGGTGGGGGTGGGGGAGGGGCAGGGCCGCGTCTGAGGCCCTGCAGGGTCTGGGGTTTCAGGGGGCACAGGGTGTGGGGGGGTGCACAAAGTAAAACAATCCATGATGAGGATATAGTAATACAAAATACGAACTACATGTATACAAGGTACAGGATCCTAATGTGTAAGGATATGTTTAGAATCGATGGGTGATAAGAATGTCAGATCGGGTTTACGGATATGTACCCTAAATGTTTCTGGGTTAAATAACTATGGGAAGAGACAGAGGGTGGCAGCAGAGTTGCGGATGCTGCAGACAGATTTAGTTTGCATCCAAGAAACGCATATTGCATGGGGTAAAAGAAAATTATTGACGGAGCTAGGTTTATCAGTATTGGTTTGTACTCAACAGTCAACTACAATACGTGGGGTGGCTATCTTAGCAAGAAAATACCATTCAGGGAATGGCAAGAGTTTTGGCTGATAAACAGGGGAGGTGGGCTATAGCCGAATGTATAATCGGCAATATTAAATGTACAATTTGTTCTGTATATGGCTCGAATCTGGATGAGGTGTTAGTATTAGAGACCCTGAATTTGGAATTAGCATCGTGGCCCACGCCATTAATTTTGTGTGGAGACTTTAACATCCATTTAGAACCACAGGGCCTGCAATTCCCGGTTAGCCAGTATAAGGGAAGGAAACCCAAAGTATTTAAAGCATTACAACATCTTTTGGCGGACCATGGCTTGGTTGATGCATGGGCCAATTTACGAGGGTCCGAGCATGGATATACATTTTATTCACACCCGCACCAGAAGCTTGTACGATTAGATTATTTTTTCGTGTCAAATACAATATTGTCACAAGCTGATATAGAAGTGCACCCACGGATCACTTCAGATCATGGACCACTGGTTCTGAGTCTGCGGGCTCTCAGGATAAGCGGTAGGCCCAGATCGTTTACCTTTGACAGGAAATTGTTATTTGATGAGGAGTATGTGGGACATATGAAGGGGTGGATTAATCAATTTTTATCATAAACCGTAATTCTACTGGGCCTGGCTTTGTTTGGGATGCTTTAAAGGCTGGATTTAGGGGGAGACCCTTAGCTTTGGGATATATAAGCAGAGGAAACTGCAAGCAATAGCTGTGGAATTGTGTAAAAACTTGACAAATGCTGAAGTCAATCTTATGCGGGGGATACATGCAAAAAATACAATGGATGTAGCGTTATTAGAGGCAGAAGTTGCTCGCTGTAAGGCTAAAATAAACTCACAGTGGAGCAAAGAAATAGCTATGAAATACGCGATTAGTAAACAACAAAGCTATGAGTATGGTGAGGCAGTTGGGCGTTGTTTGGCCCAAAGACTTCGGTCAAGGGAGGCGGCCCAAAGGATTGGATCCGTAGTTAACATTCTGGGCGATTCAGTAGATACTCCTGTCGGGATTCTTAAAGTATTCCACGATTTTTATGAGGCCTTGTGCACCGGAGAGATATATGATGGACAGGCAAGTGAGACACTTTTGCAGAGCCTTAATTGTGGGAAGTTGAGCTCCCAAGATATAGAAATGTTGGAGGCACCTATAACGCTTGAAGAACTAGAGGCAGCAATTAATAACTTAGCGAGTGGTAAAGCACCAGGACCTGATAAACTTCCTCTGGAGGTTTATAAAACTTTTTTTGGAGAGCTGAAAGCTGATATGTTGGCTATTTTCCAACAAGCACAATTAGGTGTTGCCCCTCTGACCTGGGACGAGGCTAGTATAATTGTTTTTTTTTAAAAAGGCAAGTCACCAGAGATGCCAGTTTCTTACCGCCCTATATCATTAGTGAATGTTGATGGTAAGATTTACGCTAAAATCCTTGCGACTCGATTGGCTGATGTTGTTACCCCATTGGTTATGATTCGACAACACGGGTTTATACCCAAGAGGGATACAACCAATCATATTAACAGGGTGATAACCCTATTAGATATAGCTAAAGTTATGGAGAGTAAATTCGGTCTGATTTTATTAGATGCCGAAAAGGCATTCGATCGGGTCGCATGGGAATTTTTATGGGCAGTTTTACGACAGCTTGGCTTTCAACATGGTTTTATCACAGCTATTCAGGCCCTATATAGACACCCGACTGCCAAAATTTGTTTAATGGGTCTTGAATCGGATTCGGTATGTATTACACGGGGTACAAGGCAGGGCTGTCCGTGTTCCCCTTTGTTGTTTTCTTTATTTATTAATCCCTTTTTAATGATGCTAGAAAAGAACCCAGGGATAGAGCCAATACTTTGGAGGCAGGAGTACTATCGGGTGTTCGCGTATGCGGACGATATTGCAGTGGTCACAACAAATTTAACTTCCGCAATGCCGAAGATAGAACAGTTGGCCCTTGAGTTTGGAGCAGTGTCTGGTTATAAACTCAATGTGTCTAAGACACAAATACTCTCTCTGAATCAGGGAAACTATAGTGATCATCGTGTAATGAGTGAAGTAACATATCTGGGCGTTAAACTGAGGACCTGTTTGGACACATTAGTAGAAGTAAACTGGCAGACTATTTTGAGATCCGTTCGTAATCAATTAGATCGCTGTGAATGCCTACATTTGACGCTAGTGGGTCGATGTAACGTTTTGAAAATGTTGGTACTACCCAGGGTTTTATACTTCTTTCGATCTGTTCCGTTAGAAATTTCCCGTGCCCAGCTATCCGTACTTCAGTCAATCTGTGCTAGGTTTTTATGGGCTCAGGGGAAGACTCGAAGAGCTATGCGTTTTATGGTCCTCCCGAAGGAGAAAGGCGGTTGGGCTGTTCCTGACTTTACCCTTTATTATTATGTGTGCATGCTTCAAAATATGTGCATCTTAATGACGGGAGAAGAGGTCCATCCCAGATCAAATCTTCCGTCCATTTATCAGATGTTACTGGGTGATGAGGTTAAAAATCGGCTGTTTGTGATGCTTGAGCCTAGTTACTATAAAAAAACTAGGTTCAAGGTTTTAAATGCTGCTTATAAAGTTTGGAAGATTATTCGTAAATCCTATAAATTCACTAGGGTGTCTTATTATACGTCTATCTCAGCAACAGGGTTATTACCACCTATATTTTGGGATAGGATAGTAGACAATTGGAAGATGAAAGGCATTTTATTTGTTGGTGACTTGTATGAGAATGGGACTCTGATGTCCTTCGAGATGTTAGCCGAGAAATATAACCTGCCCAGAGTTGAATTTTTAAATTTTTACAAATTCGTGATTATTTAAGTAAGAGTCAATGGAGGATTGAGGTGAACCCTCTTGTAGAAGCTATTAGGAAAAAGGCACGGATTGGCACGCTCTATAATATATTATTGGACACCCAGGTTGATGACTTAGATAAACATAAGACTAAGTGGAATAATAGGCTTGGGTGTCAGGATGCTCGTGTGGAAGATTCTATTGAGATGGCTGGGAAGCTTTTGATGACGGCGAATCTTCGGGCACAGCATTATAAGACTATATTTAATTTATATTATACTCCAGCTAGAATGTTAAAATGGGGAGGTGTTAATGATGGGAGGTGTTTCCGATGTGGTACCGAAGAAGCTGACATCGTACATATTTTTTTCTCTTGCGGGCACCTAAATAATTTTTTAATGTATATAGAGTGCTTTTTAGCTGAAATAACGGGGAAGCCATAATATTATCTGCCTCTCATATGTTGTTGGGGGTAGCAGAGAGCGAAGGTCGGGATCAGATGGGCTATAAATTTCGATATTTGATTTTTTTAGCTATGGCCACAGCCAGACTTTGTATTGCATCAATGTGGTTACAGAAAGACGCCCCGACCTTTGAGTTATGGAAGGCTAGATTTTTCACGATGTTTAATTTAGAATATGGTTTATACTCTCAAAAGGGCTCTCGTAAGAGGAAGTTGGGGATGGAGATATGGGGTCCTCTGTTGGTATATATGGAGGACTGAATATTTATGTATTTCATTTTGACTATGTTTAAGCACTAGCACTTTGATATATTCTCAGGATATAGACATGGTGGTATTTGAAATGTGTATTGTAAAAAAAAAATAATAATTAATTGTTAAAATTAGCACTTATGAAATCTTGGTAATAATATGAAATATGTATTTTGTAGAATTTAATGAGTTATTTTTTCTCTGTATATTTAGGATCATGTTCTATAAACTTTTAATTACTGTGGTTTTATATATGTAATTAAATCATCATGGATTGAATAAATAAATAAAAAAAATAAAAAAAGACTGTGCACAAAGATGATTCATACTTTCATTAAGAAAGATTCCATTATAATTATACTCCTGTTAACTCTGTATATAACTGCGTTGCCCTAAGGGCCATGTTTACTGCAACAAAAGAATTATATTAACAAATAAATAAATAATGAAGGAGGCCACTTCCCTACCCCCGCGGCCCTTAACGTAACACCAGTAATTCTTCCTGTAATGATGAGTGAACAGTAAATGGATGTTTTTTACTCTTGGGATCTCACAGGTGAATTTCCTCTGGATCACACAGCTCATAAATTCATCGCTCCTGGGAAGAGGGATTCATCTGGCAGCGATATGTGCGGGACTGATGATGAATGATTGCTGCTATGCTGTGCTAAACTCACTAAACTCAAGAATCCACTGGAGTTCAAGTGAGTATTGAACTCTTTGAGCTCCCACTTGGTGCTGGAGCCACATTCACCCAGGTCACGCAAGGGCAACAAATGTGCACAATTTTATTTATTAGGCAGAAAATACACACAAAAAATAGGTAGAGCACAGTGGAGGAAATGATGTACAGAGCATACTTGTGGAAAAGTGATCCTTTCTGGAGGCCCTGACTAGTGGTGGCTGGAACGAGCCGAGTGAATCTACGGTTCTACAGAAAAACTTCGCAGTATTCCATGGAATTCCGCCAACGGGCGCAGAATATGCAGCTCACACTTCATTTTAGCGCCGGTAGCGCGAGCAGCGCTGAAAATCAGTGCAAAGGACACCATGCATTGTGAAAGAGCGCACAGCTATTAAAGAAGATTTTGCTGCTGCTCGAGTATAAAATCTACTCTTGCGACAGATATTCTACTCAAACAGCACCCCTCTGACCACGACCGCTAGTGAGCGTCAGCGACCACCCACATTAGAAAATCGCGATAGGGGATGCCAAATCTCACTCACATATTCTGAAACCTCATGGGAGAAAAATTCGGCCTTGCAGCAATCGGTAGAATTTGGCCAGAACTCTGTGTTAAAGAGAATACATAATGGCAAAAATTCTGCCAATTCCGCATGGGAATGGAACATTCCTCCCACCCCTAGTACTGACAAAACTCTCACCTGTGTTCAGTACTACTGAGCATGGGGCTCCATGAGGCCAGCTGTCATGGCCGGAGAACACGCGTGACCATCACTGGCTGTGTCCTGAGACAGAGAACTCCCAACAGTAACAGGTAACAACCTCAGCTTTTTCAAGAAGGATATCAATTAATGCAAAGTTGGTTAATCTCACCCACACTTCTCAGTGGCTATGGGCATGGCAGGGTTACACAACGAAGTGATGTTTTCTTGCGCTGGTTTCACAGACTTCCTCAGTTATGAGCTCCACAAAATGAGTGCGACCACAAATTGCATTCTTACTGATACTTGTGGGTTGATTTTTTGGTTCTTTACAACCATGTGTCTGGAAGGCTCTGTTTTTGTACATCAGTAACGTTGAATTTATTATTTAAAAAAATAGAATTTATGATACAATTGAAAATAAAAGTAGAAAAGACACGTGTTGAAAGTGCTAAAATGTAGCAAATATAATTTGCATCCTTTTTGAGTGCAGACTGCCCTTGCTCGTTCTTGCTACAGCAGCTGCCATCACTGTGTAGATCCTCAAAATACTGTGGCAAAATGTGAAAAATATTGGAAAAAAATATTAGAAAAATGGAAGAATGCTGTCATTTTTATTTATTTATTTCCAGTTTTATATAGCACGAACCAGACCCACCAAGGCAGCAGAGCACTTTACATAAGAACAAATGGTACAATCCAAGCTCAGTATAACAGGACCAGTGGAATTATATGGCAAGAGAGGGCCAAATTATGTGGCCAGGTTGACTAAATTATGCACAAGTAAAGGCAAATTATGCGACATATGCAGCCCATTTTTGGAGCGTACTACTTCAATATTTTGTCTTTTTATTGTACACTTGTAAACACTGTCTGAGCATAAGTTGCACCTCATAAGTACCAGTTTAACACCCAAATATAGCGATAAGCAACAACAGAATGGTGACCAGTCAACATTTGCAAAGGGCCTTCCACTGCGCTGCAACACATGTCCATGAACTTTTAGTACCTTTTAAACCCTTTCACCTAAAAACAAATGTTTTTGTTAAAATCTGCAAATTATGCAGGCAGATGATGGATCAATGGCAAATGCGGCAAAGCCATAATTATGCGAAAAACGCTGTGGCCGCTCAATCACATAATTCCACTAGCCCTGAGCATAACAGCAGGTCGATGATGTAAAATTAGCCTTACATCATCTTATGCTGGTTCACTTCCTTCGTCTTTGTCTTCCTCACAATCCCTACTCTACACCACTTCTCATCCTCGAACCTGAGTGTTGTTCTTCCAGACGAGTCTGCCTCCCCGCTCACACCTCTATTTCTCACACCTTGTCCCGCCCGCCCTTTACACTCCCTTGTAAGGCTGTGAAATGCAGGGCAGTTGTGAATATGGGTGATGCAGTTGTGTATGCACAAGTCACACCTTCTGGCTGGTACTTTGTATAGTGCATTTTCAGTCACTTTTCACAGTGCTCCACCACTGTGTGAGAAGAGATTTGGGGTAGTTTCCTCATGAGGCAGAGGTGGAGTGGAGGTCACCTGCTCTGGGACTGAAAATACAATGTTGCCTTGTTTTTTAAATAAATAGTAACTGCTCATGCAGTCCATTTATACTCATATGTTTGCTCACTTTTCTTCAAAGGATATGTTCAGCAGTGTTGGCCTGTACACCAAAATAAAAGTGGCCCCCATTGGTGAATCAGATAGCTAAACAAATCATCCACATGTGCAAATTTGGGCAGTCTTGAGCTTGGAAAGACACACTGTATATGTGTTTTGCAAGCTATGGAAGACTACAATGATTTGAGCTTCCTGTAGACAATGTTTGTTTTAATATCAGGAAAATAAACAGTAAAAACTGTCCCAACAAACCCCAAAACAGGCCACAAAAACTGGGTGCCACCAGATTGCCCTAAAGGCCAGGTCTCCCTTGGTATTCAGATTTTCTTCCACATGGGAAACAGGGCATCCTGCAATCCAAAGATTATTTGTTTCATTGGGGAGCAGTGCCCAAGTCGCGTTCCCTACATATGGATTATTGGCAGCATCCATCCCTGTCTCACGAAGGACCACCCAGGCCCTTGAAGTGTACATTGCATGTTTGCAATCTCAGGCAGACTGCAAGAACAGCTACATTCATCGATAATATCATGGATAATGCAACAGAGTGGTAAAGTTTTACATGTTTTTGTGATTCGGTTCGTTAAGCAAGTGCATTTTTGTTTAGTTTCTGTAAACAGTCTTTGCCAATCGAATGTTCATTTATGTGGTACCTGTTTTATACTGATGAAGTGTGAATTATCATTCTAATATATTAAGACATAAATGATTACTGAGGTGTTGGAAACATGTTTTAATAAATTACATTAACCTGTATGGGATGTAAATGGAGTTTATGCTGATTTCTATCTTGTCTCTTTATCTCTCCACCTTAAGGTTTGATGGGGTGCACTTTTGTTGGATAAGGTATCCACATCTGAGCCAGTACACCACACACACACACACACACACACACACACGCACACACACACACACCCACACACACATACACACATACACCCACACACACCAACACACACACACACATGCATACACACATACACACCAACACACACACATGTGTGCACACATACAGACATACATGTGCACACAAACAAACACACATACACGCAAATGCACACACATACACACACACATAAAATGGGGTCTTAATTTTATGTGTGTCTTTATGCAGACACCCCTCTCACTCACTCTCTCTCTCTCTCTGTTTCCCTCGGTCTCTCTCCCCTCTCCCCTCTATGCATAACGGGGACTTCATTTAGTTTGTGTCTTATGCAGACACCCCCCCTCTCTCTCTCTCTGTCCCCTCTCCCCCTCCCTCTAACCCCACCCCTTGCCATGCCTGACACATGACATAGGCCATATATAACTGGGACTCAATTTCATATGTGTCATTATGCAGACCTCTCTCTCTCTCTCTCTACCCCCCCACCCTTGCCATGCCTCACACATGACGTAGGCTATATGTAACTGGGTCTTCATTTCATTTGTGTCTTATGTAGAGAGCTACCTTTGTCTCTCCAACAGAACAGCAGTGGTTTTTATACTCTTCCTCTAAATGATTTTGCATGAAGTATAACAGGGCGCACATCTCATTCATCTTGCATGTCACAGGGGCGGATGTTACAGCGCCCGGGGGTCCACTGCGCCCAGAAGCCGCCGAGAGCCAGAGGGTCTGCCCAGGCCTTCTGTAAAGGTGTCTGATGTATGCAGGGTGCCTCTCACTTGTGCATCACCAGCGCCCCAGTGCCACCTACAACGGAGGTATGAAGGGCCCAAGCTGGACTTGAGATTCTTATGAAAGTGGATCATTCCAACCCTCTTTAGCATGCTTCCTGAAGAACAGATAGTTCAATAATTGATTAATTGATTAATAGATGGTTTTCTATTGCAACTGAGATCCGACCACAATGTGCCAAACCCCGGATCACCTAGAGTGTTACAGATGTGGTTGAACCAAGGAGGGTAGCCCCACTTTTTGTAGATAGCGGATCCTGCAGACCTTGTTAGCACCTTCTCAAGAAGGGGGGTGTGCCATAATCTTGTGTAGACTATAACCTGGCATAATAAGTCTGAAATAAATGCACTGAACCCACAATTCTGCTTTGAGAAACCTCAGGGCAGAGGATTTATGGAGATTCAACTTTTCTGAAAAATGAGTTCTCTAATTGTGCTAAGGGTCTGCAGGCCACACAGCTGCAACATTCTGTCCCATACGAGGTCGTGGTCTTAATATGACTGGAATATTTCCAAGGGGCAGCCAATAAGGATTTTCTCCAGTTTATTTATAAAGGCGAAAGGCTCATGTGCGGAATTCAATCCTTGACTTAAGGAGACCAAGATCTCTCACAAATTGTATGCCTAGGTAATTGAAATGGTCAGTAGCATGTATTCTGATGTTCTTTAATGAGAGGAGTTTATTCTGTGCACAAGACACGAGTGACCTAAACCTTGCGCATACAGTGCATATTTTCTTAAGACTTTAGCAATCAAAGGGCCAATGATGCCATGAAACCATGATTAACCATCTCACCAGGCACGCCATCCATCTACCTGAACCTTTGGTCCTGAATTGCATTTCTTTCTCTTCCCTGCTGGCTTTAAAGATGTTATCCTGTCTGGAGTCAGAGACTCAGGGATCATTTTTTACTAGTCTCTGACTTCTGTTCAGATGATCTCGGTGCTTACTTCCAGTAACCCATGGTGATTGCCATTCAACTTTGAGGTACAGAGGTACTTTGGGAAGGACCTCAAGACCTGACTCTTCGACTGAACACTGTAGCACAGACGGATCAGCAGCCCACCACCTCCCAGCACCTCAAGACCCTCACGGGTGAGTAGCCACACTTTACAACCCTGATTGATTGATTGATTGATTAAAGGTCTTGCATCTTTCGGGCACTCATACAAAAATTCTGTTATGCCTTATTTTACGCTAACTGTGTATGGTATGGCAGGCTTCGTGCTCTTCTGCTGAAGACAATTTCTTTGCAAGCATGTGAACATTTTAAATGGTTCCAACCAAAGGGGCAGTAGCCTATCAAATGTGACAGTTTCAGTGGCCTCAGTTTCTAGACACACATCACAGGGGCTGATTAGACGTGGCCAGTGTTGGCTGCAATAATTAATGTAGTTGATTAAATTCGCCACCAAGGACTTCCAAATTTATCGGTGGCCTGCTGGTGTCGGTTTCACCGCCATCGTAAAGCACTTCTCCGCCCGCCAAATTACAATGGCGGGCGGTGTGCTGGTCGACGTAAAGTCCGTCCGCCACAGGTCCGCCACAGGCAATCGTTACGATTGCCTGGCGGACCTACCCTGCATCAACAATATGGTGGCGGTGCCTAGCAGGCAACGTCCGCCATATTACGATGCTGCCTCCCCACCAGCCGGTATATGGCGGTGTAACCGCCATTCACAGGCTGGCGGGGATTGCATTTGGGGGTCCATAGCGGGCCCCCTTGTGTTGGAGGAGGTGAGTGTGCACTGGGGGGTACCTTTGGTACCCCCCTACATTTCCCTGCACCAGGTGGCAGGCACCGTGTGGTGCCTGCCACATAGTGCAGGGAAATGCAAACAGTGCATTTCAGACATTGCGGCGGGTGTTGAAGCCAGCAGCACCCTCTGCAATGTCAGAGATACACGAAGTGACCGCCACGGTGGCGGTCGCATCATAATCTCATGTGCAGGACCACCGCATTACAGGCGGACGGTCCCAAGCCCCGGCACGATGGAGGACGGACAGAAGTCCGTCCACCATCATAATGACCCCTTAAATTACAACAAGAAGTTACGTAGTCAAATTAGAGAATATGTTATGCTTTTAGAGCTAGTTGCCATAAACACACGCAACAGGAAATTTGTTGAAAACGGAGATGAAAGATGGCAGTCAAGCACTTTTTTTTTTTAGAGTTTTATATAGCGTGAACTAGACCCGAGCCATCAGGTATCAGAGCACTTTACATGAGCACCAGTTTCGTTACAGATGGACACATTCATTTTTGTTAGGCACGGGGAGATTAAGTGATTTGCCCAGAATAACAGGATGTTGAGCGCCGTTGCCGAGACTCGAACCCGGTTCCCCAGCTTCGAGGTCGACCGCTCTAGCCATAAGGCTACATCCTCTCCCCTTTTCTTTACAGATATTATGAACTCAGATTCATGGATGTTGCATTACCCTTAAGAGATATCAGTTGTGTGCACATTTGTGTTCCACAGTGACTCCACTCACCCCCTTAGGTGCCTCCAGAGAGGTTAGCTTGAGAGACAAGTAAATTGATATTGTTTTTAAATCAGTGTCAGGCTAAAAGCAAAGAGGACATCCTCATTTTATCAAGCCATAGAAGTGAGTTTATAGATGTCTTGTAACAGGTAGTTAATAAGCTTCCTAAATGTGATGAGCTCACAGAATCAGTTGTATGTTGGACCATCACCATGTACTTCAAAGTCACTGTCTAGAAGCTTCTTCCACTATCCAGAACTAGGGCAGCAGGGTATAATAAGCATCTGCAAAGCCAATAGTTCTCGCCTATGTGATTGCAATGTTGTAGAGAAGCATGGCTGCTGTGCTTTATTGCTAAAAGTAAAAAAACAAAAAACGCTATGATGCGTGAAGTGCTGGCTGTAGTTATAGAGCTGTTTTACGGTGGGTAGGTGGGGGGCAGCATCGGCAACAATATAAAATAGTACCTGAATCACAGCTCCAGCAGCGGAAGGACTCTAATCAAGATGAAGCTATCTGAGCTTGGTCCATGCTGTAGATGAAAGTAGAGGTAGAGGTAGAGGAAGTGAAGCTGACTCACGCAGCCCAATTAGCTGTCAGCAAATGACGCTGACAATGATACACACGAATGGTAAGCAATGGGCGGGCTCCAAGCCCCTTCTAGTGTAGGAAGGGGGAATCTGACTACATGGTTGCCCCCACTTGTTTCCTGGTGTTTTGATGGTTTTTGGCTTAGTTTGGCTGGGAACCTGCTATTCAGGTCCCCAGCCTATCTGCTTTGTCTCTAAATTGATTCCATGTACCTTAAGTACACTTCAGATTGGATTCTGGGGTGCCCTTATAAGTCCCTAGTATATGGTATACTATGTACCCAGGGCATAGGTACCCCAGAGGCCTACCAGGGGCTGAAGCATATATTGTGCCACCACTGGAAGGCCCTCCAAAATGACACCACAGGACTGCTACTGCAGCCTGAGTAAGGTGGTGCATGCACCCCTTACAGAGATATAGGTTCACTATATCTCACCTATCACTGCACATAGAAACCTATCAGTCACCCCTATGGCAGGCCTTATCAATCCTGAGGGCAGGGTGCTTGGTTTTATGTGAGAGGGTGCCCATGCATGAGCAGAGCCCCTCTGCAGCCTTCGGAATCTCCTCTCCGGGGTTGTCTGTGGTGCAGCCTGACCATATACTCTTGAGTGCATTATATCCCCGCGGTAAATGCTAACTTTGGGATGGCTGCACGGAAACATGTCGTATTTGGTGTCAAACACCTTGGAATCATACCCCCACACCAGTAACTGGTGTGGGAGTATGATCCCACCCTTCTAGAGGGAGAGACATGACAGCACCGGTATACCCGGTACCAACTAAACAGAGCCTGGCATCACAAAATGGATGCTGCAGCCACAGACACGAGTCTGGCCTCCTGCTGCTGACTGAAACTCCGGCAGGGGAGGCCTGGACAATAGGTTTCCTGTCACAGGGAGGTGTTACCACCTCCCAGACAGGCCTTAGTGGATTGTGGCTGGGTGGGTGCACTCCAAGAGTGCTTTGAAGTCCTGCACTGGGGCACATTTGGTGTCCTCGTGCATACCCCAGTTCAAACCGGTTGCAGGGGCTGCCAGCCCCTGCTCTGGCATGAAACTGGACAAAGGAAATGGGTGTAGCCACCCCTCTTTCCAAACCCTCCCATAGGTGGGTCCACAGAGTTAGTCCAACCCCTTCCTTAGGTATAAGTAAGGAACCCCTGGCAACAGGACTTTAGATATCCCTGGACGAAACTCTGAAACTGAATCCTGGAACTTCGACGCTCTACTAAATACTAGAGGATTGAAGAAATCTCCCTTGGGGTCAAGAAGTGACTCCCCTGCTTGCCAGGCACCAACAAAGCATTTGCTGGTCTGCATCTCCGAAGCTCCCGCCGGACTCTGAAGTACTTGCAGCCCAGGAAGAGGATTTCCAGATTTCTCAGAGGCCAGTCCGAGTCCCCAACAAAGCTGAGACCCGCAGCCCTCACGAGTGACGTGGAACCGGAACCCCTGGACACGTGCACATTTGCTAGTGCATCAACTTCTCGACAACTCTTGAAGTCCTGCTTTGGGTTACTTGTAGCCCAGGCCCCGAGCACCATTCGCACTGAAGATTGTGAGCCTACACTCCACGAGTGTTCCGTGGACCTGCTCCTTGCATTTCCGCTCAAGGCTCCTTTGCGATCCCTGCTCCATTGACTGGTGGGTCCCTGTGAAGGCAACTCTGATTTTCTTTGGGCTTCCTTGATTGCTCCAGATGTGCCCTGACTCCCCACTGAGTGGTGAGTCCCTCAGACCTTGCTGGTTTGCACAGAAGCATCTTTCTCCTTTCTGCGTGGGTTGCTGTTGCCAAGGTTTGTTGTGTTCAATCTGGACACCAATGCTGCAGCACTCGACATCCTTTGTGGAACAGCTCGAATCCAGCTCCTGGTTGTCGTCGATGCCTCCTGGTCCTCGTGGCTGAAGAGTCAAGCTTCACCTCTTTCACCTGAAGCACCCGACATCGGTGGGCATTCGACTATCAGGCCCCTGGTCACTGGCAAGTGACCCAGACTCTGTCCCCTCTGCTTTCAGGTTCTTCTCATCTCCGATCCAGGCTGTGATCTCTTCGGACACTTCGCATCTTCCCGGCAGCAGCACTTCCTTGCAGGCTGCCATTGAAATCGACGACGCGACCCGACACCATTCGACACCTATGCACCCGGCTTCCCTGGGTGAGGTAACTCGAGTACTCTGGTGCTCCCGTGGGTGTTGACCCTAGAACTGTCTAAGTACAAGAGGGTTTGGTCCTAATCCATTTCTAAGTGTCCTTAAACTCTAAAACTCTAACTGCAACTTTCCCATAGACTTTAACGGAGCTCGCGGCTGTGTTCACACACTGCACACAGCCCCCGTGGGTCCCCTGTGTCACTACCTTGGGTGGTTCCTTGGGGTCCCAGCGATTCTACAGGCTCTAGGCCTTGTGTCTACTTAAGTCGTGGTTCTTATACCACTTTCTTAATATATGGTTTGGTACGCCCCTAGGGCTAATCGTATATTGTGCTAATTTACTGTGCTATTTGACTTGTAGCTTGTGTACTTTGACCTCTAGCCTCATAAAGAGACTATTGGATAGTGTTTAGTAATACATACATATATTTTATATATATACCTGGTGTGGTTCTCCTTTCATTTAGTCATTCATGAGATTATAGACTGGTAAAACAAACAGCTTAACACTCCTTCAAGACTTAGCCTGAAGGCTGCTCTCCATAGCTACCACTAGGATAGCTTTCAATAAAGGTTGTCTTTAAACCTATCATCAATAAAGGTCGTTTGGACTGGTGCAAGGTGCCCACTATAACTAGTGGATAGCATATGCCAGGCCAACTTCTCACATCTAGGACATGATATCTTTTGCAAGTAATGCCACTATGCATGCATGGCCGGAAGCGAGACCTAAAAGCTGGCCTCATTAGTGAAGCAGATGTCTAAAAAAGTGGCCCACATTTGCAAATCAGTTTTGAACTTGTAAAGACATGCTTTGTAGATG
Source organism: Calotriton arnoldi (assembly GCA_963921515.1). Classification (NCBI taxonomy): domain Eukaryota; kingdom Metazoa; phylum Chordata; class Amphibia; order Caudata; family Salamandridae; genus Calotriton; species Calotriton arnoldi. The sequence continues at coordinate 1,251,805 of CAWUFW010001115.1, forward strand.
TTTTGCATGTTATGGGAGCAAGCATGTATGTGTGCTTGCTGCAGATACTGTGGTAATATCAGGGAAATTCATAGCAAAACTCGCCCACTAGACTCTAAAACAGGCCGACAAACAGTCCAAAAACTGCCCACACACAGACCTGTCAGACCATTCCTCCTGGCATTGCCAGATTGCCCTATAGGCCAGTCCGACAGGGGTAGAATGTACATAGCCTGGGGATGAGAGTGAGAATAGTTAAGTGCTCTTAGGGCCAAGATGCTGGACTGCATGTTCTTTCTCTGGACCTAAAATTCCAAAAGGAAGAGAAGTGTCCTAAGGTATAAGGCTGCACTGGTGACTATAGAACCAGGTTCGAGCCCGGCTCTTGGTACAACACCCTGTTACTCATTCGGAAATCACTTAACCACCCTGTGTTTCCATAGTAACATATTCCACTCTGATTTAAAACATGCACTGTTATAATGTAAAGGGCGTTGTTAGGCCTGCAAAATATATATAAGAAAACTTACTATTAAAATGCAGTTTTGTGAATTCCAAAATAAATAAAAAGTGTAATGTTTCCTTTGTGAATCAGGCCCTGTGTATCCTGTGTGACGTCCTTGGCAGGCACTCTATTTATGAAATGACAGGAACATGTAAGGGAAAGGACTTAAGCAAAACATTAAAAACAATGTATAATGTGGGCATGGAAGAGTAAATAAGTATCACTGTCAAACGAGTCCTCCTGGCACTGCCGGACAGCCCTATAGGCCAGTCTGACCTGGGGTAGAATGTACATAACCACCAGCTTCTTTAGAAAATACCCCATTGCTAGAAAGAAAAACTGAAAACAGACGGGATATGTTGAAGACATACCCTTCAAGCACTTCTTCAGTCTTGCCCTGCTGAGCTTTACCTTCTCAGATCATTTTCCTCAGCAATATTTCTAAGTCCTAAGGTGAGCGCTGACCGGGTCCAATCCACTTCTTGTGCCCTAACTGTGCTCCCTCGCAGATTGCTTGTTTGTCGCTTACTTGCATTGAGGAAAGATCACAATAGAGAATAAGTGGTTCTCACTATAGGTAGAAAATATAATGACTGCTCTTCATGTTTACTAATTGTGACTGAAAGAGAATATTCAACAATTCAGATTATCATCCATTCCTAGTAGCGGATGAAGTACAATTGTAAACTACTTCTCAGTCTACTCAGGAACATATTCCAGTTGAGACTCAAAGTAGGGATAAAGCTTTCAAAGTCAAAGTGCATGAGAATAGAAAACCAACTTAGACTAAACCAAAAACGATTAGGCAGGGGATAAGAAATCAGGTGAAACTGGTGAATCTGAATCTGTTGTATTGGCCAGAAGTTTAGAACAATCATATTGTTTCTGTCAACCAGAACCACTCAAAATTAATTCCAACAGTAATTGAAACGTCAGTGCCCAAACAGTCATGAGATCCTGTAGCAGTGCTGGGGCCAATAGAGGTTGACAGTCAAACACCAGACACGGCACTGAAGTCTAAGCCAAAAGTCTTGTCTGATAAAAGCTTCCTGACCCAATGAGAATATCAGTGAGGGAAGTTTAACCTTTAACCCGGCTTAAGTACAGTAGCCCTGGATTCATTGTGAGATACCAGTCAAAACAGTGGACAATGGTGTTGGGGAAACAGACACAATGGACATATGTGAAGACAATATGTGGAATTCCATTCTTAGTGGCTGTGATTGTACACAATGTTGTTTTTCTTCCCATGTGTGCATGTTATACAATCCAGATGACAGAAAACGTTTTATGAAGCAGAGAGGGTAACATCCATGAAGGTATGCATGAAAATAAGTAAGGCCCTAATATATAAAGCAACTTTGCTGTCACAAACCATCTAATTTGCAAAATAAATGGCTTGGCACCATATACTTCCAGGTGGGAATGTAGAAAAGGCACACAGTTGAGGTGGAAATATATTTCCAACTTGCAAACTACATTTTGTGATCCATAGTGAATTGCAAAGGAAAGTGAGTATGTAATGTTCATTCTCTCTCCTTTTCAATTTGATGCAATGTACTCATGCCTTATGACCACATTATTAGCAACTCCAAAAAGGGAGTGCAAGGAATACTCCAAGCATAAACAGTCCCTAAAGAACTGCTTCCATCTTGTGAATGATGGCTGTCTGCCTTAAAGGAGCCAACATTGATTCAAGAAACTGCTGCAACCTCTCCATAATACGTATCACTGAATGTCTCCTTTCATTTTTAAAAGCAGTAGCAGTCCAGGTCCCTTTGAATAATTATTTACAGCTGCATTTATATATTTTGGCATATATTGTGTGTATTACTGATTTAGTACAGTAACTGATTTTAATTTAAAATCATTGTTGAAATATTATTTTTTAATGTGTTCATATATTTTAATAGAATCTGTAATTCATGATGAGCAGTAGGATACTTATGTTACTGGAAGCAATTCAGACAATACTGAGTAATAAGGATTTTAACTATATAGTTAACTTTCCATTTTTACAGGCTGCGGGTTCAAGCCACCAACTCAAATCAACTACCAGAAAGAACTAATTTAGCTTTGGTTTTGAAGGCCTGTTATTATTGAGAAAGTCGATGTAAATATAAACAATGATACATTCATTTATAACAACGAAATTGCATCTCTTTTGACAAATTTGCCCGATATGAACTCCACATCAACACCGACTCAGAAGTACATGGTCAGGCAGGCCCTAAGACCCAGGCTTTAGGTCACTGATTGACAGATCACAGGTGGGGTGGCACGTAGCTGGCAGACAAACAGGCGGACAGGAAATACAATATATATCCCACAGATAGTCACAGCGACACCATATGATCCAGGAAGATTGACCCTAATAAAGCACACATGGACGAAGGGGAACGCACGTTCCCAAAACACCATAAAGTCAGATGCTACATGAAGTTAGGAATACATATCCAATCAGGACACAGCACACACAGTATATGCAGTGATCACGTGCACCCCATGTCGGACATCTGAACATGTTACCCACTGTCCATGCAATGTCAAGGCCCACCTGGATTCCTCATCAAAAAACATTAATTTATGGCTCTAAAGACAACGCCTCGCATTCCTTCCCAAAAAAAGGATTACCAGAATTGTTTTATTGCATCCAACAAATTATGTAAAATCAATGGCCGATCGATTGTAAATTGAGACAGTCCTCAGACCCTATGCCTGTAACTGTTCTTCCGGCCACACTGTATAATTAAACAAACTATTCCAGTTTTGCCAAATGCCTCGTCCCTTGTTTTTTTTCAAGGTATTTCACGTTAAAGCAACAGGCCAACCAGGATATTGAAAATAAATTAAATTCTCATGATATGAATTGCTTTTTGTGAGAAAAGTTTTTCAGGGCAACAACATATAGGAGCTTGTAGGAAGAGAGATGGTGATGCTCAATTATGGACAATCCATTGAGGCTTTTCAGAAGATTTCAGTTCCTTGAGCTTGAGGAAACAATGATTTTATGCTGCATGAACAAGCAACACTAAACTTGGGAGGTGATAACTGTAGAAGGGGAAACAATCTTTACCCCGCAGCCACAACAACGACTAGCCTTTACAACACAGTCACTACTCCGACTGCGACATTACCATGCTTTGCTTTACTTTACCACGCAAGTTGTTACAACAACTTGATGTAGGGGTGCACTGTTGGACTGGTGTTGTATTTTTAAGTCCAACACCTTCCCTACTGTTACGGTGACTGGAGTTGGAGCAGTAATTTATACTATTCAAAAGTCCAGCGTCCCCTAAAGCAAGTCATTGTAACAACTTGCGTGGTAAAGTAACATGTGGTAACGGTGGGGTAGTGATTACGTTGTAAAGGCATGCGGAGTTCCGTCATACAACCCTGTAGGAGTCACCATCTTTAATACGAGCTGTCGTCCCAGGTGTATACGAGATGATGGAGACCAAAGCTCATTAGTTGTGATGTCAAAGCTCATATCCGAGGAAAAGAATTTAAGACCATAAAAGTAATGTTTCTTAAAGCTCCATAAAAAATAATTCTACATTGCTATAAGGCAACATTTTAGATTGCTTTTTATAAGTCAATGTAATGGAAACAAATCATCTTTTTCTATTTAGCAAAATGCAAGAATTGTGGAAAAAAACATTCATGCACTAACATTAAAAAACACATTTAAAATAAAATGCAGATCAGTACATAAAAGGTGTTTGTAAAATGCACGCCCTCCCAGAGGGGTTTTGTGGTGATAAAATAACAGATAGTTATTGTTACTCAGACCAATGATGCGCAGTGTATTGGCCTTGGGAGGATAAAAGTCTGGGGAGACAAGCTTTGATCTGAACTTGTGGCCACATTACAGAAGTGCTGTTTATTAACTGTATAGCAAGACTATCTACATCTTTTACTGAATTTCCAGTGACACTTAAGGTTTCTATTTCAAACCTTAGGAATCAACTTAAAGGTCTAGGTGACCTCCTCCTCCCTCTGTGATTCATTGATTTAATTGATGTAACTATGTAACCTGTAACTCTGGGTGGATACCAAAACTGTTTGTACTTACCTCGGTGCACCAGCAACCTTGGCCGATGCCCGGTGGAGCTGTCATATGCAGCTATAGAGGAGTCTGGCCCTGGTTTCACCCCCTCGGCCGTCACCTACCCAGCCGGTCATCTGACATTGTTTTTCCTCGTTTCCCCGTTGTGTTTCCTTCCCTCCCCCTCCTCCTCCCTCCGTGATTCTTTGATTTAATTGATGTAACTATGTAACCTGTAACTCGCTGATTCTCATGTAAAGCGCTCTGATACCTCCGGGTCTAGCCAGCGCTATATAAAACTTTTCAAATAAAATAAAATAGGTGAAGCCTGCAATGGGAAAGGAATATATGCATCACTATGAATCAAACCTAAAACTGAAACTGAACTCTACATTAGTAAGATGAATTGAATTATTCATTTATTTGTACGTGTTAGATTAAGGTTGACCAACATTTATTTGAAACTTTATTGAAGCTGGTAGTTACACGCATGTAAATAGGTTCATGCACAGTAATATCAAATGTATTAAGTTTATTTGAAATAAGCATGCTAGTTTGAAATGACCTTAATTATATTTGATGTTATGTCCTTATAAATTGTAACAGTACACAGGTGTAATAAATATTGCATATGTAAGCATTGTCACACTGCTTTCATAAATATGTAAAGCAGTTATTGTGAATGGAGGAAATATATTACTGATGCATGATCTCATGTTACACTGCTGCTTTAGTTCACTCAAGTACATGCATTGACACCTATCCTCAATTTAGTTCTACCCTCGTAGGAAGTGTTTATGCCAATCTACACTCAGGTTAACAGAGAATGTGAGAAAACTGTTGCTGTTTTACGCCTGCAATGCCAACATATATGAAAACTGTATCTGTATTATATGTTATTAAAGGTGCTACTATGACAAATAAAGTTTAAACTATCAATTGATTAAGTGTGTCCTCTTCTTAAAAAAATCATGGTTGAGATCTTTGCCTAGTGGGAGTCTCTGCTCATTATCCATGTATTTGATCCTTCTCCCATGCGCCTTAACTGGATCAAACCCTGCATAGATAGAATACTTCTAGAAGAGGCAACTAAAGGAAAAAATTTAGTTGGGCAAGTGGAGAACAGGAACTGAAGAGAGATTACAGACTTGCACCTTGGAGGTAAGACGCACCTCACCGATCTCACTAAATAATTCCTTATGAACACCCTTTACATGTAAAAGCAAATCTTAAGTTACTTGGTGACTTGTGTATGTGAACTCAGATCTGAGATGGGAAGCATTATTTGAGGTACAATATCTGACTATATTGTAGTTGCTTCACTTGTACTAAACAAAATAAGCTTTTTAGTGTGACTGATTGTTGGAAATGACCATCTTTTCTGTGCTATTTCCCCAGATTCCTATCTTCACTACCTACCCTATTCTCCTGCTGAACCCATATTTGATGGCTTTAGGGGGGTCTGCACACTTTACCCCTGCTACCCAGAGGTGCTTGTGCTCTCCCTTCCAACAATGGTACATTTTGTACACACCTGATTGGTGCCTTTTTATTTACTTATACGTCTCTAATATATGGAACTACCATTACCCAGGTCCTGTAAATGAAATGCTACTAGTAGGCTGCAACACTCATTGTGTCTGCCACCAACTACAGTAAAACATGATTCAGGCCCGCCATTGCAGTCAGTAGTGCAGGTGAAACCTGCCAAAATAAACCTTATTCTAGGTCAACTTTTCTTTTTAATACTTACCCCTAAGTTAGGCCTGACCAGCTCATAGGGCAGAGAGCATGGTATTTAAAAGGTAGGACATGTATATTTAAAGTTTAAATGTCCTTGCAGGTAAAAAACACACCAAATTCAGTTTTCACTGTGGTATGGCTGGATATCCCATAGAAATGCTCTGGGTTACAGTATAACACCTTATAACTACAGTATGAGACTAGCTGCAAAAATGAACCAAAGACTCATTATAATATGGATTTAAAATCCAACCTAATGGTCAAGCCCAATTTTAAATTACTATTTTGAAAATGTCAGCATTTTCTGGCCTTAGCCAAATGTGCCTTTCAGCTAGCGTCCATAGTCTCCTGACAGTTAATGGCCCTCCTGTGGCGTAAGTGTATGGCTCCCAGACTGCGGACAAAGGACCCGGATGCAGAGAGTTATGAGTCTTCCTGACAGGACAGCTGTTTTGGAGCTGTCCCTGCACTGATTGTACTTCAACAGGTAGCCTGGGGGCTGTACCTAGCCCTTCCTGATTTCCGAAGACCATACCCTGTCACTGGAGGATGCAGCTCACAACTCGACCTTCCTGCCCTTAGTTTCACTAGCCAAACTGGAACCAAACCCAAGGGAAAGGGGGGAACTGACCAGAGCCAGTTTTACTATTAGAGAAAGGTTTGCCCCCCACCAAGATTACTGCACTGGGCATAAAAGTTGCATCCCCAGAATCTGAAATCAGAACACTCCTGGAACTGAGAAGATTCAGGGAAAGGACTGCCTAGCTGTCTGAAGAAGGGAGGTTGGACCTGCTTGCCTAAAACCAACAACCTAGAAGTGACTCCATAGGTCAGTTGACTGGCTTCCTATTCGATTTACAGGGACACAACAAGCTTCCAAAGGACTTTTCTGCTTAGCTCTGACCAGACACAACTGGACCTGACCTGATCCCCTATGATGGCCTCTGTGGGAGTGAGTTCTGATCCCCAAGTGCTGACCTCAAGGTCCTGAACCCTTGGCAAAAGTCAAAGTGTACTTATCCCTTCTTAACTGGTCGTTTCCCCTAATCCGACAAAGGTGCAGGACCTCGCACTGCAGCACCACACAGCTCCTGATCGGCAGCTTCAACGGATCTGAAACAGAGTGATGCAAAGCTTTGCATCAAAGCACCATGCAGCTCCTGATTGGTAGCTTCACCAGATCTTACTTAGAGTGGCACAGAGCCTGGCATCACAGCATCATGTAGCCCCTGATTGGCGGCTTCAACAGACCCGATGCAGAGTGATGCAGAGCCTTGCATCGCAACACCTCACAGCTCCTGATCACCTGCTCCATTGGACCTGATACAGAGTGACGAAGAGCGTAGCATTGCACCACGGCACAGAAAATGCACCAAGGACAGAAGTACACTTTCCAGTGGAACAAACCTAGTCCTGTACCCGGTCTGTGCTTCCTTTGGGTCAGTCTGAACTTGTGACTTTCTACCGGTCTGGTAACCGGACACCCGCAGTGGAATTTCATAGCTTTTGGCACTATTTTTAATCTTAAGCTTTAAAAATGTAAAGTGTGGTATCTACTGATTGAATTTTGTCATTTTGGTATAATTCTATTTAATACATTTGCTCCATTTTTCTGAAATTATTCTTGTGCTGTGTTTTCACTGTATTACTGTTTGTGTATTCCATATGTACGCTATGCATTGTCTCTAAATTAAGCCTAACTTTTGTGGTTCACCCTGACCAGGATTGTGATTATTATTTCAAGTGGCTTCTCACCCTCGTCAACCAATAATCTAATTTCTTACTTTCATGTAATCCCTCCTCAGTGTGTTTACAGACATACCCCCTCAATGCACTCTTAATTATATTAAAGTCTGGATAGTTGCTGGCACTGGTTGCATAATGCAAATGAAGTTATCGCACAGCTTCTAAACCTGCCTTCTCTGTTAAGCTCTTTTCATCTGTTTCCTGCAACAGTTGCCATCACTCGATCAGTAGTCACTCCAGCTGCAAACATTGGATTTAGAGCTGCTTCAATGAGAAACTGTCTTTCCTGCTCTTGAAACACCTACAGACTGGCAGCTAAAAGCAGCATCTGTTTGGGTATTTTGAAAACTATGCTGAAATCATGAACGTCAGAAACTCCTAACCTACTTATTCAGCACACACACCAACTTTTTACTTATAAGCCACTCAGAGGCTGTGCCAGCATGCTGGTGTTGAAATTAGTTAGCACACTAGGTGTCTGGCAATTGTTGAGCAAGCAATGGACTATGAACTGATTGTTAAATGTAAACCACAATTGCAATTCAGCAGGAGGTAGCATTTAAAATCAGGAGTCCCTGGATTTCTTTCAAATAAAATGTGATAACCCTGATCCAGCGCAAAACCAATACCTGTTCAGGGATCAATATTCAATGATATCACAGAACAATGGCCCATACACATTCACCCAAATCCCTGATGCGCTGGGGTCAATTTATATATGTTCAAATCTTTTCCATCTAAAATTCATGTATGACATTCCAGAATAGTTATCTAACTTATACATCAACTTTCCTTCTATTTGGTTGATGAACCAATTAGTTGAATAGTTGATGGTAATGATACTACTATCTAACTAACTTTCAATCAGCTAAATAAACACAGACTCTCGTTAAAGTTAATAAAGTTTTATCTCAATTAAATGATAAAAAAATAAAATGCTCAATGCATACAGTCACAAGTGCAAACAATGAACTCACAAAAGGGGAGAAAAACATCAGCAATTTCAGATAGAGACAAACTCATCAATCAAATAATGACATGTGCATGAAGGAGTGGATAGATAAAGAGACAAAAGTTTCAGAGACAAAATACATTTGCAGGTAATTTTGCAAGAACGAGTCAGAATAATACACACCCAAAGGATCTGTAGAAACCACCCCTCTGGCCAAAGTGATGGTGGGGATCCCCTGAAATAGAGTCAGGGAACAAAGATTACAGGGACAGGAACGGGACAGGACAGGAACAGCTAGGCCTCTCTGCAAACCGACAGATAGCGACACATCTCCCCTCTCTCCCTCTCTGTAGCCAGCCTAACCTCTCTTCTCTAACCACACCCCTAAAGGCACCCCAGTTATAGCCTAAAACCTACATGTCCGTCCCACATCAGTTGAAACATTTCACGAAACTAGACAGATGATTGGAGAGTTTGGGAGGTGGTATGTCACACCACTGTGACTTCATTCAAGGTTCGGGTTTATTCATTGTTCTATACCTATTCTATACCCATTCCCATGATTTCATAATTGTTCCGTTCACACGATTTAATTGATGTTACAATTGTACATAATTTTAAGCGAAGTCCGCGGAAGGAGTCTTTTTGTCCCACGGTCAGTCACATCACTTGGCAAGCGATCATCACGTTGGCCTTCAACCCCTGCACTTCTTCTGCTGTGCTCAGCGCTTCAGTGTGCCACTGACAGATCAATTTCACTTGTTTATCCTGCCCCTCCTTTATCCAGCTAAGTTAAGGGAAAATAGCGTCTCATCCAGCTCACTATAGCAAATGGAAAATGAACATTCATTAATTATATGATAATGTAGTTTCACTGTTTGCCACCCACCTTGGCACTATTCCCTGTTAGCGTTTTTCCTAGCATGGCTTTATGCAAAAGCAGTATTATTTATCATTTCAAAGCAAGCTGCAACATGCAAACTACGAAATGCACATGCGGCCTAGTCATACATTATTTCTCGTTTCTTTCAAAGCACAACGTCAATATAGTTTTAGTTCTTTCATATATTATCTCACGTTAGTGCACACATGCGCAAAGCTATTTCCCTCGTGTTTATGTAAGGTGCACGTTAGTTTTCTATTACTACTTATTGTTAGTACGTATTATGGGGGTATTCATTCGAGCAGGTTTCTTTTTGCGAAATCCTGCTTCATCAATCCCCCTTTGATGGCTTTCTGGAGCCATCATAAAATTACCTACCATACAGAGTGCCATCTTCATTTATCTAAAACTCAGTATTCTTCTCCCTTTGTCTCCTTGATTAATTTTGAGCCAGGCCATAATATATGTAGGAAAAGCATTTATCATCAACAAAAGAAGGAGGGAATGAGAGGAGTGGGCTGTCTGTGATTGCTTCCCTCCAACCAAGTACTATATAATCAACAGGCAATCAGGATGTAAAGGTTATTGCACAGAAGATCATTACATTTAGAGGCACTCTAATGTATAATTTGTGGTTCTCTTAAACGTTTAGAGCAAATTCGCCCCCACTAACCTAGCTGGAAAGCTTCCTCGTTGGGTTTGCCGCATTTGTCCCAAAGTCTTCTAGGGACGGGTGGACTCCCACTTTTTAGGGGGTGCTTTAATGTGGTGGCAGATGTGCCTCCGATTGTTTATGGTTGGAATCCAAAACGTGAGGTAAAAAACCCCTAAACATAATCCAAAAGATTTTTCTAAAGATCGATTGTAGCGTCAAACTTTCACAACTCACCGAACTTCAATGGAAATGAGGAGAGTTGATTTTTCTTTATTGGTAGAGCACTATCATTCACAGAGAGCACATTTTCAATTTAAATAGCCAACAACTTTGCACAGTTGTACAGCTTTATTTATAAGAATTATATAGCATATAGCACTAAAATGATAATGTTTCTGTGAATATTTATCATTTGTGCATCACCAATTAAAGTGGCTTTATTTGTTTTTGATACCATTAAAACCTCTGTTTCCAGCACACTTCAGAATTACAAAAAATTTACTTAATTTTTGCTTTTCTAACTGCTGAATATATACAGTTAATTTACAGGCATTTACATATTGTTGTGTGATGCAAAAAACAAAGGGGCTTTTTTTACAAGCCTCTTGCGCTCCTGGTGCGTCACATTTAATATGGGAAAAAGTGACGTACCGGAGGCACAAACGGCTTATAAATAAGACCCAAAATCCTAAGATTGTCACATAATTCACTTTAAAATTCCTCTCACTTTGCAGTCAGAGACAGAAAAGTAAACACCTAACTCATGTTAAAAGAACAAGAAGTCATTTGTCAGAACATAGCCTGACATTTTACCTCTGTCGTTGAAGCACTGCAAATGTGACCAGATAAACAGAATTCAAAGGCATTTTCATTTATTGCTCAGACATTCTCAACTCACCAAAAATCAGGGATTGCTAATGGTCCCACATCTCCCTAGGTCGACATGTTTCAGCTGTGCAACCTGCCCCGCCTATTGTGCTTGATTCCTTTCAGGACTTAGACCCCGATTGTTGAAATTAACTACAAGGTCTTTTATATGTTATGGTGTTCAAATGGAATACTAACACATACACATGAAACTAGCATCCACATTTAGTCATATACTTACGTTATTGTTCGAGTCTTCCGTGAGGAAATCCTGTACAAACACAGATTAAAAGTATATGAGACACACATATAAAGACAGACATTAAGGGGCCGATTCCGATCTCGGTCGGAAGCTCTCCGAACGGGATCCGGCCGGAAAAGTACAAGCCGTACGCGTTTCTTCCGACCGACTCGTACAGCTGTCCGACCGAGCGAGTACGATGCGAATGTACGCGTGTGTTCCGACCGAACCGTTTCCGGATCCGGACCGCTCCGACCGACTCGCACGGAAACGAATCGCACCACGCAATGGAGACGTTATCCGACCGAGCGAGTACGATGGACGCGTCGGACAGCCGGATCGAGTCGGAGCGTCCGGCTCGAAAAGCTCCTGGAGCCGGACTTGGGGTCCGTGCCGGACCCCTGCACCCGTCAGCCCGTACGAGTCAAACACAGGGGGACCCAAGGGTCCCCCTAAACATGCATATACGGTGCGAGTTGCACCGACGCGTACACACTGTAGGGGGCGCACCTGTTTGCGACATACCCATTGAGTCACTGGGAGCCCATGTACGCGTTGTACGACCGGCTCCCATTGACTTCAATGGGAGTCCGACCGAATCGAGTCCGGCAGCATGCGGCCGCATCGCACTCGCTCGGTCGGACTGTAGGAGTCCGGCTCGGTCGGAAATCTCTCCGGATCCGGCTCGGTCGGAGAGTTTTCCGACCCAGATCGGAATCGGCCCCTTAGTAGCAATACACCTGGGACCTGATTGTGAGTTGAGGAGTTATTTATTGGCTCTAATTAATAATGACACCATGGGGTACGTTATTTATTAAATGTGATAAATAAGACCTAATGTGAGTTTATGAGAAATAAAATGCGGATTTTAGTGTTTAATGCATCAAAGTCCGCATGATACGGTAATTGCCATATGTTTTAGCCTGTTACAATTTGCAGGTTTGACCTGCTGAAATTTTATGAAGGTTGAGTTATCTACGCATCCAATAAATATCGACTGCGTTAAATACCTTCAATCTCGTAATACCGACCCAAGCGTAAACAGGGGATAACATATGGGTTGGAATATTACGAGCAACTCAAACTCAGGCCCTAGGAGTTGAATCACTCCATGCACTTCAGATAGACAAACAAACCAAAATCACTAGAACGCCACATTGTAGTCACATCCAAGGAAGCAATATTGTACATTTCGAAAGCACCCCTCCTCTGTGAACTTGGTGAGGCTGTGACATTCATACTCTTCTCAGTCTTACCAAAGTCAGGTTGTTTGTACGGCCCCAAGAAGGGAGGTATATGGGATTCTCCTTGTAGTCGTATACTAGGCTAAAAACTGAATAACCCTTATGCCCTGGTTGCCTCTTTGATTCTATAGAGTTGGAAAATCAATCTGAGTAAGATTGCAATAATGTAATGTTTGATTTCTATTATTGTGCACCAGAATATGGTTGTGAACATTTAAAAAAAACATACAAAAGATGATGGGAGGAATGTTTGCAACTTGTCTTATGACTGGCAATTGCTCTAGGTAGCATCCCAACCCATCATTCTTGTCCATGTGTTTTTGTGCCCATTTTATGGCTAGGGTCCTCCACCAGTAAACAAGTTCTGATAACATAAGACTCCAATTCCCCTCATCTTCAGGTCTCACTACCACGGAAATGATCACTCTGATATCCAAAAACAGCAATAGTCTAAATTAATATTTAATTCCTCTTTTTTGTCTTTTTTTCTAGATAATAGCCATGTCAAAATCAGACTGCTCAGGAAACACGACTAATGTTGCAGAATTCCTGCTTGTTGGACTGCAGTTAATCCCACAGATAAAACTGTTCCTCTTTCTTGTATTCATTACTATGTATTTGTTGACTCTGTCAGGAAATGGCCTCATCATTCTAGCTGTGTATCTAGAAGTCAACCTCCACTCTCCAATGTACTTCTTCCTTGGGAACCTGTCACTGTTGGATGTCTGTGCAACGTCCAATGTGATGCCCACCTTACTCAGTGGGCTATTGACAGACAGTAATATAATTTCTTTTTGCAATTGTTTGACTCAATATTTCTTCTTTACGTGGATGGTATCTGCTGAATGCCTGCTCCTGACAGTAATGGCCTATGATAGGTATGTGGCCATATGTTATCCTTTACATTACCTAAAGCTCATGGACCGGAGGTGCTGTCTTCAACTGACTGTTGGATCTTGGATGACTTCCTTTATTTTGATGGCGATTGTGCAGTCTCTAGTGAGTACAGCACAATTCTTTGGCATCAATGAGCTGGACCATTTCTTTTGTGATTTTGAACCTCTTCTCAAAGTAGCCTGTTCTGACACAGCCCTGATTAACTTGGTTGCTTTTCTCTTATCAGCTGTTATAGTATTAATCCCTTTCACATTTATCATTATATCTTATTTATATATTATATCAGCAGTCCTTAAAATCAAGTCAGCTAGAGGAAGGAGCACTGTTTTTTCTACATGTAGCTCCCACCTAGTGGTGGTCAGCACATACTTTGGCATGTTGATTATAATGTATATAGTGCCGTCAACCGGACACTCAATGAATGCAAACAAAGCATTATCGCTGCTCTACACTGTGGGTACCCCGATGACTAATCCAGTTGTTTATGCTCTGAGAAATAAGGCAATAATGGAGACCTTCAGGAAGCATTTAAAGAAGGTGTTGTGATCTATACATGTCTAGGAATCACAGCCTTTGTTTTTAAATAGTGAATGTATGACCGATGGTTGTAATTGTTATTAGTTGCATCCTGGGTAGGTTTTGCTTCTTTATGTTTTGTGTGTTGGCATAGAACATTATCTTGAACATGTGTAGTGCGCTGCAAAAGTATGTCCAGTCCTTAAATTCATTTTTCTAAATATTGATGGTTTGATCTGGTTATAGCTCTAGATTTTCTTTTGAATACATAGTAGGCTACACTGTCTGGAGAATTGTGCATATTGCCAGAAAGAATTGCTTACAGAATCATAGCACCTGGAAATAAACTCGGCACTGGTGGTGAAACTATTACTCCTAAAATTAACATATAAAGTGCTAGATTATTTAAAATAAAAAGTAGGTAGCAAAGGTTTCACAATTATATACAGCACATTACCTACTGGCAGTCACCAGTAGGTAGTTATAGCAAGGACCATCTTTCCATAGGAAAAGCATTTTCTGACTTGCCTATATCTGTGGCGGCAGTTGATGCATCTTGACAAAACTTTCCCAAAAAATGTGAAGCTCGCTTCAGCTACTGACTGGAATGTTTCGGGTGATCTTTCAAGCGGGGGCTGAGAAAAGGGGGGTCCAAAACTCATTTTCCCCATTTTATTTCCCACAGAGATTTTGAACATGACTGCATCCCAAACCTTTGAACAAAATTACACCAAATTTGGTAAAAAGCTAGCTTTTGGTTCAGAAAGCATGCTTTATGTGATTTGGTCAAAATCCGTTCAGTAGTTTTAGAGATATTAACTGAAATCCAAATAAGTATATTTAGGAGCGTGGATTAACCTACGGGGAATCTGCAGCTCCACGCACCACAGCAGAGCCCTTATTGGCTGGCTGCAACCTGAGGGAAAAGTTGCGGCTGCCATTTTATATGTCGGCAAATGGTCTCTTGTGCTGAGAAGATGGTTGAATATTAAGTGAAGGGGTCAGGTGAGAGCTTTCCTGACGCCTTGTGTATGTTAACAATGAGGGGCAAGCATATGTACGTGGGTCAAAAATACCCAAAAAGGGTTTTTTTGCCACTCACGAGATCTGCGGACCAATCGCAGGGTACATCACTGTCCCTGTGTAAATCTGTAACTGATCTGCGGATCTTGCTTGACTCAAACAAAAACCACTCCCACACCGATTCATATATGCATAGAGACACTCTTATACCCACACTTATACCCATTAAGATACTCTCCCACCCATTGACATACTGATACAGACACTATCGCACCTACTCACAAACCCATGCAGGTACTCTCACACCCACTCAAATACATATACAGATACTCTCACACCCACACACATATGCATACAGACACTATCACGCCCACTCACATACCAATACAGACTCTCTCACACCCACTTACATACCCATACAGACACTCACCCACACACTAAATTACCCATCCAGACACTGTCATACCCACACCTACACCCATACAGACACTGTCATACCCAGTCACATACCCTTGCAGCTGTGTCAGAGAGTACAATTGGTTAAGAAGTATATATGCTCCTCTCTTAGGCTGTATCCTATTTATGAGAAAGAGATAATCTGCCCTAAGCGGAAGTTTACAAAGGAATTGGTGGATGTTCCTCAAAAGAAGCAAAAGTAAGACAAGGAAGAAGATGTTAACAACAAGAAAAAACTGCAAAATCATGTATATATTGTAGGTTTCCAGTTGGAAAATAGTAATGGTGTCAACTGCTATGCTAATATTTTTCCTAATGTACTCTTCCATTTACTGCATGTTGTAAGTGCAATTCAACATAAAGCAGACAACAGATTCTGCTCTCAACTGTGTCATTTGCTGGAACGTTTGCATAGTGATAGGACTGTAGTACATTTTGCTTTAAACATTACAGATCTAATAGAAATAGATAGTGGATCTGTAGTATTTATTCTCAACTATTCAACAAGATACACAGGAAATTATTATGGTCATCCTTGGAGTTTTGGAACAAGAAGAAGTAAATCTTGAGAACTGAGCTACACATGGAATCATGCCTGTGAAGATTGCTCTTTTACATCTACCACTCAAATCAATTCTGAATGAATTTTCTACTTAACATTACCGGATTCCAAAACTGTGCCTTTTGACAGACTGTTTAAATAGGCTAGCCAAAATATGACCTGCTCAAATTGTAGATCGGATTGTATGTCTTCAGTACAGTTACAGAGAAGTGGAAAATACGTACTATTAATTTTACAATGACGCAGAGCAGATGGATCTAAAATGGAAACTGAAATTAAAAACTTCAAAGCAGGACAGATTTTAATTTCAGAAAGGTTGTACACTACAGTGGGTATCATATTTGATAAAGAACTTTGTATAACTTCAGGACACTACACTGTGTGTTTAAGAATGTGTAAGTGAATGGACAGAATGCAATGACAGCAAGCTTACATTGAAATAAAATCTGCCTTATAAACTTCCAAATTCATACCTCTTCTTTCTTCAACTAAAGTTCTGTTTAAAAAGTGGTATACACTGTTTTCTCTTCATGGAAAATCACTGTTTAAGACATCATTCCGCCTACCAGGGGTGATGCCTTCAAAACGGACTCCAAAATTCCAATGTGCTTTACATCTATCTTGAGCAATGGACTACTTGTAATATCATAACAGTTTATTTTTTCTGTTTCTTTAAATTAGTTCAGTAGCTATAGTTAAAATAATCTATGAATTATTTGTAGTGAGTGCAATGCATAGTGTCACTTATTTATGGTGTCATACTGTGCAGTTCTGTTTTTTTTGTACCATCTACGTGATTGTTTTTTCCCCTCTGTTCAAGGATGAATATTTATGCAGTACATGGTTCATGGCGTACAAGTATGCAAGCTGAGAACACAAAAAAGTTGTTTACAGTGTTACAACTGTGTAATGCTGTATTAATAACATACACATTGAATTGCAGACACTTAAACTTTACTGTGCAAGTTTTTAATATGTAACAACAACTTCTATTTTTGTTTTCTCTCTATTTACAGAGCTCAATTGAATTTTTTTACAGTTATATAGGTGACTAGTTACTTCTTTAAGCTATATAATACATCAAATAAGGCATATTGGCCGACACTGGACTGCTAAACTAAAGCGCACACTTATACAGCTAATAATATAGGCAGGCACACACAGATGCATTCAGTGAGACACCCTGGAATACACTTATGAATACTTTGACATACCCAGTCACACACTGATTCATACACTGAGACAGCCACGCATAAACCTATTCATACAGTTAACTACCCAGGACACACACATGCATACACTGACACACCAAAGCACACACAAATGCATTCATTGACTCACTCAGACACTCACTCATGCATACACTAAGACACCCCATGAAACACTCATACCTGTGCTTACACAGCATAGAAATACAATGATGCATTCACTGACTCACTCAGACACTCACTGATACATACACTCAGGAACCCTGGGACACATTCATACACACACTGACACACCAAAGCCTACACTGATGCATTCACTGAAACACTCAGACACTTAGGGCCCGGTTACAACTACGGCAGAACATAGGATCACCGAAGTCGCGGAGGCGGTCCGCGGACTGCCACACTGGCGGTCCGACTGCTGCATCAGAAGTGCAGTGGTAGGACAGGCACAGGACCGCTGCAACTGCTGGGGATCAATGATCCCGCAGCAGTGGTGCAGCGGTTAGAGGCCGCAATATGTTGGCAGTGCCACTGTTGCACCGTTAAGCATATTATGAGATTCTCAAAGTAACCTTTTTTATGGTGGTGAGCCTGCCATGAAAAGGGTGGCGATGAGGAAACTAAGAGGGCCCTAGAGGGCTCCCTGCTGCCTCTGGGTCTGATGGTGAATGCAGGGGGGGGCACATGGTGTGCCCCCTTGTTTGTATACACCCTTTGTTCCTGCACAGCATGGACTACACAGTGCATACCATGCATAAAGGTGCTTTGGTGCTCCCAATAGTGCTGCCTTTCTAAGGCTCACATATGAGCCTTAGAATGGTACCACCGGGGGCCCGCCAAAGCAGGACCGCCCGACCTGGATTCCAGTCGGACTCCAGAAGGCAGTCTGACTATGAGTTTGGTGGTGTTGCAGAGGGGAGTTGGTATGGTGGCCTGCTGCAACCCACCAAACTCGTAATAAGGCTCCTAGTCATACATACATTTAGGTACTCACTTATATAAACACTACTACACCCAAACACACACTGATGCAGTTACTGATACACTCACACACTCAGTCATACATACACTGAGACACCCCAGAAGACACTCATACATACACTGAGACAGCCAAGCAAATGCTCTGATGCATTTTCTGATATACTCAGACACTCACTCATACATGCACTCAGACACCCTGGCACACACTCATACATATACTGGTACACACACTGATACATTCACAGACACAGTCAGACACCCACTCATAGATACACTCAGACACCCTGGGACACACTCATATATACACTGATACCTCAACGCAGGCACTTATTCATACATCTATCTACATACAGACAAAAATACATAAGAATAATGAAGACTCAGCTCTTTGATTAATTCAATAGTGGTTCTAAAAATAACCTTTTTTAATTGTTTTAAAAAATTTGAAATTGTTCTTGTTCTTTTTTTCCTTAATAAACTAACCAAAAAACAAACAAATAAACTGGATGCAAAAAGGTGTTGTAGAACATTAGCATGAAAGTAATATGAAAAAAACTAACATCGGTGCTAGTTTACTTCAACAAAAAATCTGAAACATTCTGCACTTTCATTGCCACAAGTTTGTGACAGATCCATGCCTTCTAACTTTGTAGAGGTAGCTGGCAGGAATTACTGCAGGACTCCTATTTCCAGAAGAGATTGAACCACCTGTAGCATCTCCAGATGTAAACTCCCTCTCCCTCCGCAGATAAGACCGTTCATGTATGGCCTTGATGTGTTTCCACATACTTGATGTTCCATGGCTGTACTTTTTTCAGTGCCACGTGATTACTCCTTCCTACAGAGTTTGCTTTTCACAAACCTGGCAGATAACTTCTTCACTCCAGACAGTATAGTGAAATACTGCCTCACGTTGCTCTCCTTCCTATAAGTAGATAGCACTTCTTCTTCTTCTTCATAGGCAATAAGTTGAGGGTCTCCAAATGAAGGTGGAGCATTCCCTCAGCTATAGAAAAAAAAATGTAACTGGAAGAAACTGCAAGCAATGCTTCTCCTGCAATAGATTGAAGAACTGTAACTGTTTTAGGTAAGCCTTAGCGGAGTTTGAGGAGTTCCACTACGCAAACTCCGCAAAGTGACCAAAACACTCTGCCTCGCTACGCAGAGTTCCACAAGTGGTGGAGAGTGCTTGGTCAAGCCAGTTTGCATTGATTTTCAGCGTTGGGTGTTTGTCCTGTGATGGAAAATCAACATGAAAGGCACCATGTATATCGCAAGAGGGTGCTGCTTCTTTTCTGCCGCTCGAGTAGATTTTCTACTCGAGCTGCAACTTTCTCAATGAGACCGGAAGGTTTCTCAATGCGAGCAGCCGTGACCACCCGCGACCACCCCATTGAGAAATCCGACTGCCGGCATTCAGAAATCTCACCTGGAGGTTGATTTTTCTCACTCTCGCTCGCCAAATTGACGTTGGGGAGCGCGAATGAGGAAAATTCTCGCCAGGAGGTGATTTTCCATGCTCGGGCTTGCCAACTTGATGTTTTTCAGAACTCCACATGCTCTACAGAGCAGAGCGCGGAGTGAGGAAAACTCAGTAAACTCCACGAACAGAGCAGAGTGCACCACCCGGGCATAGATTTAGGGAGAGTTCCCAATGAAAAAATGGTGTGGTTTAACATGTGCCAATTGAATGAGAGAATCTCCCTTTCACATTTAGCGGTCCACTGTTCTCAGCTACAGATTTGCGAGTTCGCCAAAATCGAGAAAACACTTATTATTTATAAATTAAATATACTGTAGGTACTTTGTGCTTCCAAACATGTGCAACCTTATACTACATTTGCAAACAGAGTCTCCTATATACTTAAAAATATTTTTGGGAAATTTGATGAATCACCGGCTTGAAACTGTGGCTCTGTTCTGATCACGTGATCAGAACAAAAACCACAGAGTATGGCCGATCTGTGTTGTAGTACCGCGGAGGAACCACAGAATCTAAACATTTATAAAAAATGTATTAAAATAGTACATTTAAAAAGACACTACCTTCATTTTCTTTTTTAACCAACTATTTAATGTTACTGTTTCACTCATCTTTTAAGTGCATTCTCGTTGCTTTAATTCCACTGTTTCATTTGCATGTCATATATTACTTGACTGTCTAAGCTTTGCTTTCCCCTCTTTCTAAATTATTTTTTTCATTTTGCACCCATATTTTAAATCAACAGCCACACCAACACTCAGACACCCAGTACCACAGGTATTCAGCTACTCTCACATTCACTCCCAAACCCACACACCCACTCACATACTCATTCATCCAATCTTACAACCACTCATGCACCCACTCACAGACCAGTACAGCTACTCACACACAGTCATACACCCACATAACCACTCAGAAATCCACTCAGAGACACATAGGGTCACTCACAAAGCAAGTCAGTGACCTACAGGGACACTAACACACCCTGGGACCAATGTACAAGAAACTGGTAGAGCACTGTGTTATGCCAGAATTGGTAACGCTGTGCTCCGTAAGTTTCAAAATACTGGGATGTGCGGTATTTACTAAAATACGGCGCACCCTTGTGTTTCCCCTAGAGCTGGTGCTAAAGAAGCTGCCTAGCGCCAGCGCAGGCCCCCCAGCGCCATTTTGCTAGGGTGCCTGCACTGCAGGGGCAATTTGCTCTATCCATGTGTGCTGCAGGATTCAGCACACATGGAAAGAGCAATATGCAAGGAGAAATAAAACATTTCTCCTCGTATTGCATGTTTAAGACTAGGTACTTTCTGGTTTTATTTGGCACTGCCCCATACCTGGTAAATATGGGGCAGTGTCAAAAAGCAATGGGTTTTGTGGTGGAACGCCTACTGCAACACCCATTGCCCGCCTCTTTCATGCTAAGTGCTACGTGAATAGGGGCATTATTTCCAAGGTGCCGTTAAGCCACGTTAAGTCACGTTAAGTGGATTAACGCAGCCTTGTAAAAAAGGCAAGGACTTAACACCACCAGAACGTCACAAAAAGTGATGTTCTGGTGCTGTTGACCCCTTGTAAATATGCCCCCGCAGTCAAAGTTTAGAGGTTGCAGTTAGGATAAAAAATTTAAAAAGCTCTGAAATTCACAAAAAATGTAAAAGATTACAGGTATGTTGTCGGAAATAGGATTTAAAAAACCTTTTGAAATACACCCAAAAAACAAAGGTTTCAGCGACGTTGTAGTTAGGCAATAGAATTAAAAAACTGAGGAATACACAGAAAAAAACAAAAGTTACAGGGACGTTATAGTTAGGCTCACATTTCACTCATACAAAACCATTAGAATTTAGCAGTTATAGTTACCTGAGCTAACTATAACTTACGCCCCCGCAATGCACTGCTTATGACCTCATATATTATATCATTCATGACATGGTCAGTGACATCACAGGTGACATCACTGATGATATCTCAAATGACATCACTGATGACATTACTGATTACATCATCCATAGTACCACTCGCATACCCTTTCATACCCCCATACAACATCTCATACGCCCACTCACTCACCCACACAAACACTCACATACCCATTCGAAAACCCATTCAATGACTCACATACACCCACTCACTCATTCATATAGTCACTAACACAGTTAAATCACCCACCCATACTGCCACTTACACACCCACTCATTCACCCATCCAGTCACTCACACACCCACTCACTCACTCATACAGCTACTCATACTAGCATTCACTCCCCCATAGAGCCACTCACAGAGCCATTCACTCACTAATAGATCTACTCACAACACCACTCACTCCCCCACACAGCCACTCACACTAGCACTCACTCACCCATACAGCTATTCATAGAGCCACTCACTTACCCATACAGCTACTCATACATCTATTCACTAATCCAGGTAACCACTTGCATACCTATTCACACATCCATACAAGCAGTCACATACCCATTCCTTCACCTATACAGTCACTGAAACAGACAATTAGGGCCTCATTTACAATATTTTGATGCACAGCAGTGCAACAAACTTTCCTGATGCACTGCTGTGCGTAAAATAAAAATGCAGAAATGCATTGTATCTAAAAGATAAAGCGCATTCCAGTCTTTTTCCCCTGTGCTGGTGCACAATGGGCTTCCATGCGCCAATGCAGGCTTCCTTGTGACATGGTGCAACTGTGTCTGCATTGCAGGGGTGATTGTTTTTGTGGAGGAAGGGACACCTTCCTGCACAAAAAATCATGAGAGGTGTTTTCCTATTTCTATGTGTGCTGCAGAATGCAGCACACCTAGACAAAGTAAAAGCAAGGATAAATAAAAGTATTTCTCCTCATTGCCCCATCCTTACCCTGGGGAGGCATAGGAATGTGACACATTCCCAGATTTACGAAACCTTGCAAATCTGGAAATGCGTCAGGTTCCAAGGATGTTGCGTGGGAACACCAACAGCAACACCCATGGAATGCCCCTTTCATGCAGAGTAATGTGTGAAAGGGGGCCATAATTAGAAGGCCATGAAAAGCCATGCAGGGTGGCTTTACATGGCCTTGTAAATATGGGCAGGCACACTGCGCCACCGATGCATACAAAATAGTGATGCACCGGCAGCACAATGGGCTTGTATATAAGCCTCTTACTGTGCAAACCAGGCACTCACACAATCACTTACCCATACATCCACTCAGTCACCAAAACAGCCACTCACACACTCCCCCACCCATATAGCCACTACGGCAGCTACTGACTGACCTCATTCCCAGGTTTATGAAACCTTGTGAATCTGGAAATGCGTCAGGTTACAAGGATGTTGCGTGGGAACACCCACAGCAACACCCACGGAATGCCTCTTTCATGCAGAGTAATGCGTGAAAGGGGGCCATATTTACAAGGCCTTGAAAAGCCACTCAGTGTGGCTTTACGTGGCCTTGTAAATATGGGCAGGCACACTGCGCCACTGATGCTTACAAAAAAGTGATGCACCTGCAGCACAATGGGCTTGTATATAAGTCCCTTACTGTGCAAACCAGACACTCACACAATCACTTACCTAAACATCACACTCAATCACCAATACAGCCACTCACACACCCATAAAGCTTCTCACACATCCCACTATTCACCTATACATCCAATCACATACATACAGCACTCCTATGCTGATACAGCCAGTCACACACCCACTCAGATGACATATGTTAGAAAAAGTATCACTCATTATTAGTTTAGAAAAAGTATTGATTGACTTATGTAGTAACTTCCTATATATCTTTGTCTCAGAAACATTTATGAAACACTTTCACTCATTGGATGATAACATCAGTGATGTCATTAGTAATATCATTTGAGATGTCATTAGTGATGCCACTGACCATGTCATGAGTGATCTAATATGTGAGATCATAAGCAGTGCAGTGCGGGGGCATAAGGTATAGTTATTTCAGGTAAATATTACTGCTGAATTTGAACGGTCTTGTACAAGTGAAATGTGAGCCTAACTATAACACCCCTGTGAATATTTAATGTATGTACATGTGTCCATGCAGAAAATAGAAATGTGTATCCCTGGAGACAACCTGATTCAGTATAGTAAAAGATATATGGCAGACAGTTTTAGGGTCAGTAATGTTTAAAATGCGAGTAGTCCTTTATTCAAACAAGAGAAAGGATGACCTTAAGTACTGTGATCTGCACACCTATGAAGAGAACGTAAAGATTCTGCTTCCAAGACACTATTAATCTTTGGATTTCTGTGTAGATGCTGAAGTTAAAGAGTTGTTAAGGAGTACAATTGACAGTTTCTTTTTAAAGTTGAGATTTATAACATGCACATATGTATAGCTAGAGTTTCAGTGAAAACTTTGAGACATTAACACTGTTGAAAAAAATAAAATGTATCATTGACTCATTTGCATGGATTTTAACGTATAGTATCATTGGAAGCGCTGTTCTTAAGGTGTGCACTATTGTGCTCATTTCATGAATATGTTTAGTATTTTTTTTTTAACAAACTACGAAGGGTTGTCCTTAGAGCCTCAATAAACATGCTTTTTTTAGTGTCTATTCTGAAATAGTTGACAAAAAACTCTATATCATATGAGGCAATTAACAGTTGCGTCTCATTAAGGTAAAAAATGACTAAACCCTACTTTGAACGCAATTCAAGGTTTAATAAATAGCTCAATACATTAATGTAAACAGCGATGTAATATTTCTTACAGATATGAATATCAGTTTGAAAGCATAATATCTACTAAATATGTTTATTTTACAGATATGCCTCATGTCCTATGTGTTGCGCAAGATTACACTGCCGTGTAGTTCCTAGGAATCCCCAGGAACTGCGCATTTTGGATGACATAAACTGAGGGCTTGGTGTCCAAACCGACTCCGGACACCCCCACAGGATATGTCAGCTGTTAGACCAGCTAGCTCTATTGTGCCAATACCACCCCCCTGTATTCTACAGTGGTGTAGGTAGTTTCTGGCAACCACTGAACATGACAACCCAGATTCCTCAGGGATGGTGGAAAACAGTACAGTACTTTTCGCACATTCATTCATGTTTGCTTATTCTCAGGTAATACACAGGATGGTGATTAGGACGTTTTCAATAAGTATTTATTGGTCCAGTGACAGTCTTGTGTAAAACAAATTTGCTGCGACAATCAGGAGACGGAAGCATACAAAA
Organism: Calotriton arnoldi; assembly: GCA_963921515.1. Classification (NCBI taxonomy): domain Eukaryota; kingdom Metazoa; phylum Chordata; class Amphibia; order Caudata; family Salamandridae; genus Calotriton; species Calotriton arnoldi. The sequence goes on from CAWUFW010001115.1 coordinate 1,277,016, forward strand.
GAGATTGCTAGTACCAATATAGTAAATAGTACATACATTTCGACCATAGTGCTAATAAGATGAACATAAGCAGTTCAGATAAAAACAGTAGCACTTGCATATTCCTAAAATGCGCGCCCTAAGCAATTTGCCTAAATGTACCTAGCCTAAATCTGTATGTGTAGCATGTATATGCATGTATGTAGCCAAGAAACCCCTAGGGAAGAACTGCCCCCTCACCTGATGGTTGAGAATGAAGGACCCCGTCTATGCTTCGAGGATGACACCCCGCAAGGGATGTCAGACTGCTGCGTGTCGAAGATTCAGCATGCAGGACCCTGTGTCAGCTTGGAAGGAATTCTCATCTAATTTGCAGGGGGAATAAGGGTCTTATATACTAGAGTGATCACTCCAGGGTTTCTTATAGAATCTATGTTTTGAAAACAGTCATGAATGTTTTTAAAACAATCATAAATGTTTTTTCCAAACAAATGCGATCATCGACAGTTGGCTGTTTGCCAAGGATGAAAAAAAGCGGTGACCCTTATACAGAGTAATTATGCCGAGCCTAAGGACATGTTCATGTACGTCAGGTACAGGGATTAGGATAGAATACTAAAAGCCTGGTGTCGAAGAGACAGGAGCAAGCTACTAGGTAAAAGGTCACCTGTTTCAGAACCGTTATTGTTGTGTGGATGGAACAATGTATGTAAAAAGGGGTATACATGACAGGACTAGCCCAAAGGACATGACATCCACTCCAGTCCTCACCATAAGGTCAATAGGGTCAGTTAAATAATAATAAAGCTAAATCCATAAAAAGCATAAAAATCTTTTAGAACTAAGAACATAAAAAGCAATTTCTTTAAAAAGCCTGCTAAAAAATGTCCATGAGAAAAACAATTTTCTCTAAAAGCGTTCAAAAGGTCCTCTAAACTGATATAACTGGTTATTATTTCACTGAGCACCCTGAAAGCCACTATGCTCAGTTAGAGCAGAGAAGAAACAATAAAACAAAGTCATTTTCCGACCTTCAATTTGGTAAATGTTTAAAAAGTTGCCAATTAGATCCCAGCACAGGAGAGGCCAGATTGTTCATGAATCCTGCGCTGAAGACTCAACATCACTGAACATCGTATCCGCAGGTGGCAATCCCTCCAGCACTTCCAATATCATGTTGAGTGACCAAAGATGGTCATCTCCAGTTCCCACAGCAGCCACCGGGGAAGAATTAGATGCCTGCACACCTCGAACCGATGCCTGTACCTCTGGAGCAGAGTTGATTTCCCTTCCAACAGGAGTGGAAGCCTCCCTTGGAGGCTCTAGAAATGCCGTCATCAACATGGGAATACGCTGTGGACAACTGTACATGTGGGCCTGCAAGTGCTCCATGAGCACTTCTATGTCCGGCGGTGCAACCGATTGAAGTGTCAGACACAAGTCCAACCCGCAGCCAAATCAGCAGAAGAGGCAACGGAACACAGGCAAGACACAGTCTAGCCAGACTGGTCTAAAAGACAGGAACCAATGCTCACTCAGCTCTCAAAGCTGAGGTGTACCAAGGTAGAACACCATACGCTCACTACAACATCATTCCAGCAGTGTTCTCTCCGTGTCTTGAGGGATTGAGACATCCATTGCGAAGCAATAGGATTAATATCAGGATGCCCGCTACCAATAGCAGGACCAAAGGAAGCCCTCCAAAAACGCTTCCAAGTACGGAGTGTATGAAAGATGGAATTACTTTGAATATGGTCTGAAAGGTGGTTAGGAGACCTGATCCAAGATGTTTAAATAAGTGTACGATCCCACTCGTATCAGACATGTTAAAGATACGATGAACCATTTCTCTGAAATGGATCGGGAAGTTCATATGGACCAGGATCCTGTATCTCTGCTGAAGACCTTGCAACCTGGAGATCAAAAGTCTCTCGGGCTGAAGTTAAGGCCACATTCTGTTGAAACAACAGGGCTTTCAGTCTGCTCAGCAAATCAAACCTTATACCGGAAACATTTAATGAAGGCCACAATGGTGCCTCCCTAACTGTGCGAGCTGGGGGAAACAATACTTGCTTTCAGCAAACAACCCTGAAGTTTACTGTGACTAGCTATGCAATGCCAGGTGCCATCCCGCAACAGCCTTGATCATTCAGCATTAAATAACTTCCATTCAAAAGTAACTCAAAAACCGGATGAATCACGGCAGCTGGGGAGCCTTTCAAGTAGTAAGATAAGTTTGCTATCGAAGCAGTACACGCTCCATGAAGCGAGACCTCCTTACACACTAAAGAACCACTTAAAGCCTTCTCACAGTCTGTTCCACTTAGGAAAACTTCAGTGTCCTTAATTCTACACCTATATCTGTACGGTAATTCCCAGGTTTCTTGTATGTACCCTTCACCCAACGATTCATACCTGCCTGCTTGGATGTATCTAAGGCAGTGTTGGAACTGGAATGTCGTGATTGGCGGTGTGATATATTCATGAACTAACATTCTGTAGATGGTGACTCTGCTACCGTTAAAGTTAACTTCTCTAATTTTTCAATGAGCAGCCCATGGTCAATTGTCTGTCGGTCAGATTATAAGCCGAAAACAAATTTGTGCTGTTAATGTACCACCATGGCACATGGCAAGAAGTCAATGATTGTAGCGTCCAGCTCAAAAGCAGAATGGAGCGCAAATAAGATTGCTGATGTTGTAGAATAGACAAATCTTGTTCCATTATGTCAATATCTGAGGACACAATGTTGCCCAGTGAATAAATACGTGCAGAAAGTGTGGTCATACCATTGTCTACCACAGCCAAGGCCTTTTCTAGGTTAATTCTATCAATTTCACGTAATCTCTCAGCAGCATCCTGTTGGGAGACTTTCCACTTTTCATTGTAGATGGCATGCAAGAAGCGTTTCTTACGCAGTTTCTTGTTACCTAACAAGAAATCCCTAAGATCCATGTTGTCAGGTAGAATGGATGAGCGTTGTTTCACCTGTTGTAGTGTTGAGGTTTTTAGCCATTCTAGGCACAACTTCCCAACACTATAAGAAATCACTACCCCTGGGTCGTCTGTGTGTACATAGCGTGGGTCAGGCCTATGGATACTAAACCCTCCAGTGATACCCTTGAATCTTGATTGACACCTATTTGTGTCGGTAGGCCAAACCAACCATCCCGTCCAATTGGGAGCTGATGAATTGTATTTACCATTCTGTATCATTGTTCCCAGTATCCCCTCACTCATCAGTGCATCATTTCATATGCCTTCAATAGGTATGGGCGAGTAGATGCATGGTGTTCTCAGGTCTTTTATTTTTGCAAACCCGTAGCACGTACTCTGTTGCACTGTTCTGTTCAGGAAGAATATTTGTAATGGTATGAGGTAAGCTCTAAATAAAGCCTCTGTCCCCAGATAGATTTTATGTCTATCGTGTCCCTCCAATAGTCGAAACCTTGTATAGACAGTTGCGAGATAAAAGGTGCTGAATTTATGAGCTTGGTGTTTGTCAGCATCATTTTCTTCGCAGTTGCATTAGTCTGTACTAGCTTATAATAGTATGACATTGGGTCTGATGTATTGAACCCTGAAAAGTATGCAAATTTCTGTGCGAATGTGGCAGAACTTCCTTTTGGTTGTGCCGGACAATGTTCCCATTGATGGTAAGTGTTTACAGTGTGTGGAACACTAGCTCTGTGCAAAAAGTGATGTCCATAGTGCTGGTAACAATACATACTTTCGAAGTCAGGTGTATCTTTATACAATTCCCTTTAAGAAAATGCAGCAGATTGTTCTAAATCTGAGAGCATAGTATTTACAGTCTCAATGTCCCAATCATCAGAGAGTCTACTCGGGGTAATGAAACCATTCAATGAAATTTTCAATGCATGTGGAATTTTCAAATGTTCAGTAGGACCAAATACATCATATGAAACCCTATCCCAAACTATACCATCCGGTACTGGAACTGCTGTAATGTTCACAAGGGACAGGTCTCTTTGTTCACGGTATGATGACGTATGATGTTTCAAGACCAAGTTCACAGGTTGTACTGCAGAGCGTTGTGGGAGGTAATGTCTATTCAGTAGTAGGAAAAAGACAGTTACTATACCAATACAAATTAACAAGAACAGGATCCCTAATGCAAACCAAAGATGCAACCAAGGGGACACAGAGTAAGTCTTTTTCAGCCAGAGATAGAATTTTTGGAGCTTTCTTTTTTAGAAATGGGTGGCAATTGCTTAGGTTCTGAAGAAAAGTAATCGAAGTTGATGAAGTAGTGAGACGCAGGTTGATCCATCTTTGGGAGCTCAGCAGTATTTGTAGAACTGGCAGGTGCTTCTTGTGAAGGCACATTGATGTAGAGGTCATTATTGGGCCGAATTGCAATTTATGTTTCATGTATTTGGATGTTTTTCAACTTCAACTGGTGTAATTTGCACTCCGTTATTTGACACTCCTGCATCTTGTGCAGAGGAGTCTTGAAATGTTATTAGTCTTTCCATCTGAACTTCCTGTATAGTAGTGAGAGGAGATCTGCAGCTACTCAGGATTCCACTTAGCCTGCTGTTGAGAATCAGCACATAGTGTGGTTTGATCAGATCAATGGAGACGAACCTTTATTCTTTTTTGCCGGCAAGAGGCGGAAGAAGTACTACTCTTGTCCCTTGAACCGCCAGGACAGGTACAGGTTTTCTGTAGGATGGACCAAACTCCCTCTTGTCCATGATCAATTCTCTGACCATGTCCCCAACCTTCGGGACTCAGGCAGGTCTTGCCGGAACTGGTTTCACTTCCCCAGTGGTGGTGCCTTTTACTTGGACGTTGCTTTGTAATGCCTGGAATTCATTAAGGTCCTGTAAAACAGCCAAACGATCATTCAATTTAAATGGTTTAACATCCGCCACTGTGCTGGCACAATCGAGGTCAGGAACCCACATTCTTGTTTCAAACAGGATCTCATAGGGGGTACGTCTTCCCAAGGAACTTCTTCGCATGTTGTTTAGTGCCCTCTGGACCCCATATAGGTGATTGACCCAACTACCACCCGCATCTAATACCCTTGCAGTTAAGGACTGCTTTAGGTCCCAGTTTTTCCTCTCCACCACCAAATTTCCTCGGGATGGTAGGGGAGGAATACCACAAGGCCACCCCCATATTTTCCATGGCTTCCTTGTGATCCCGAGAGCTAAACGCAGGGCCATGTTCGGAATGTAACATGCCAATTGCGTATGTCCAGATGAAGACTCGCAAATCCTTTATAACAGTTCGAGCGTCAGCTGAGCGCTGAGGCCAAACCCATAGAAATCTAGAGCATGACTCCACTGCCATCAAGATGTACTTGTAAGCCTAATCTGAATTTAAGCGGCCGCAGTGATTCAAATAGACACATGCGAGAGGTCTGTCTTAAATGAGTAATGGTGTTTGTGGTGGCCGTGCTACGGTGGAACCTTTCATCTGCTGGCAGATGTGGCCTTTGTTTGTTTAGACAAACCTGGATACCAGAATCTCCACTTTAGTAATGAAATTGTAGCAGTGACTATTGCATGTGCTGAGCCCAGACCCTCATGTGCAGCTAGTATTAAACCTAATCTGCAATCCATGTTTGGTATAACTCTATCCCCCACTCCTGGAATTTGTGTGTACAGTGTGTTTTGCGCATCTAATTTATAGGAATATTTGAGTGGAAAGCCGTTCGGGACAGCAGAGTCATTCTTTGAGGCATTGACAGCTACCAATATGTCTCTATCTATCCTTGTGCTAGAACAAGTGATTGCAGCAATTTGCACTGTCGCTTTGGCGGCTTCATCAGCCAGTGAATTCCCTTCAATGTGTACGCCAACAAGTTGCTGACTCAAGGTGTGAATAACTTGAGCCTGTGGCAGGCATGCTTTCACCTTTGCTACTTGTTCCCATAACAATTTCTGTTTAATTGTGCAACCCTTGGAATCTCTAAACCCATTCTGGCCCCAGTAATGAAGATATTCATGGTAGGACTGCACACAGTAAAATGAATCGCACACTATCAGTGTGGGGAATTCCTGATCCGTATACTGTAGTGCCAGTATCAGGGCTTTCAGCTCTGCCAGCTGTGCGGTACAATCTCTTAGAGATTGTGTAGTCGTATTGCTGGGATGTAACTTACCGTCCTGCATAAGTCCTTTCACTATAGCACATGCTGCGCTATACTGCTGTTTGCTTCCAATGGCAGACTGAGCAGAACCGTCAGTGTAAATGATGTATTCATTTTTTTCTAGAGGCAAGATTTCATTCGGGAGAGGGTACTCTTGTTCGTACTGCAGGAACGCTTGTGTTTTCAGTGTAGAATTGTATTTGTAATCTACATCTGTTGCAGTGAGAGAATTAGCCCATTGTATCCATCATGGATGCAGTGCTTTTGCATTTGGAATGCTCGCTTTGGTAACAGCTTCTAAAGTTGGTACCGGGGTTACAACTATAATGCGTTTCCCCTGTGCTAGTGCTCTTTCTCTCACCACAGCAGTCCGTACTGCTGTCAGTATTTTTTCTGTGGCTGCAAATTGCATTTCTGCATGTCTGTCTAAATGTGATTTGTATGCAATTGGGACTGTCTCACCTTCATTGAAAGTGATGTATGTATATCCTGATAAACCCGGGACTACCCGGATCACCAAGTTGGTAGAATTCACAGGTGTGTGCAAATGTTTTGATGCTATCATGTCAGCCTGAACTGAACGTAGTATATCTGTATGTTCCTGTGTCCACTGATGTGCTGTGAAATCAGGTATGATTAAGTCGTAGAAAGGTTTTACATTTTCTGCGTAATCTAGAAAGTATGTTCTGCCAAAATTTTGAAATCCTAAATTAGATTGCAAACCCTTTAGATTTTTTGGAGGTTGGAGCAGGGCCACTTTTCTAAAAACTTGACTGCCAGGCTCTTGCCTTCACTTGATAGCTCATATCCCAAAAATAGGACATTGAGATGGGCAATTTTTGGTTTCTTGAAATTAAATTTGTAGCCCAAATTGGCGAAACCTACAATTATGTTGTTCACCCTGCACAAGTGTTCTAGTAATTCATCGTCCATCAGATAGATGTCATCTACATAGGACACTGACTCCTCGTCGCATGTTTGTAATATTTCTGAGACTCTTGCTGAGAATAGCCCCGGGCTGTTCTTATACCCCTGGGGCAAATTACGGAAGTGAGGCTGAGTGCAGAGGGCAGAAAATGCTGTCAAATGTCTGCTGTCTGGAGCTATATTTTGGCAGAAGAATCCATTTGATATATCTAATGTTGTTTTGTATTTTTTCCACACAATGTTATTCATTAATGCAGCACACTGTGCGTTCTGTACTGCAAATGTTTGTGTGCATGTGTTTAAATGTCAGAAATCTAAAACTAGATGATATGAATTGTCAGGTTTCATTACAGGAAACGAAGGATTGTTCATCGGGGAGGTGCAATTCTCAATCACACCTTGGTATTCAAGTTGGTCTAAGACTTCTTTGAACTGTCTTTTTGCATCGTTTTTAATACGGTACTGTCTCTGTGGATTTGGAGTAGATTTTAATGGTATTTCATGGTGTGTAGACACCACGTCCCACCCAGCATAGTTGCGGTATAATGCCGGAGCTAGCTCTCGTGCCCACTCCTGCGCGTATGAATATTTTAAAGATTCTGGAACGAGGTCGTAGAAAGCAGGCAAAATGACGCTTTCTCCTTTTGGGCAATCCTTCACAAACTCAGACGGCCAATCTTTTTCTGCTAACAGGATGTCATATCCATATGTTAAGTTCTCCCAAACTAGACCTTTAACCTTTATTGAGATGTTCCCTTCTATTTGTAGTGTAATTTCATACAGTCTATGCGGGACACTAACTCTGGTATCAGGTGTTTCCACCGTGATATGTTCATTCAATACTGTTGTCACCAGAAAATCCTTCAGATTCTGGTGAGCTATTGTTACTTCTGCCACGCTGTCTAGCATCATCAGAGCCCATTTCCCATTCAGAAACTGAGTCCTCAGTAACCTAGGCATGTCTAATTTTTAAGCTAGCTACTTTCTTCTTTTTGAATTAAGGCTTTGTTTTAGGTTGTTCTTCCTGTTTGATAATATAATCTGAAGTATGATGTGTTTCCCTTTTTGTCTTTGATCGATCTTTATTCTTTTGTTCTGATTGCCCGTCCCTCTGCAAGTTTTTTGATGAACCCTGGAAGGAACAACAGGAACGTGTATCAGTGTCCTCCTGATACCTATCAGGTTTCCTTTTGTTATCACGATTCCTAAGGTTATACCTCTTTTCAGAGGACTCCCGTTGGGGAGACCCACCCCTTGATCGTGAATTCTTTTCTGTATTGTTATGTTTTTGATTGTTTATTCTCCCATTTCTTTATAGAAGAAGCGGGTGCTTGCTTTGAGTTGTTTTTGTCGGGACTACCTGCCATTTTTGCCTTACCTAGTTTGGTTCCCAAACTATCTCTACCCAATGTGGCATAGGTTTCTTCGATAATTTTTGGTAATTCTCGCTCCTTATTTATAGGTGCTATTTCCCTTAGGCGGCTGTGTATGGCCACTACTGCTGCCTCCCTCTTTATGTTGCTCAGCATTATTGCAGAGACTTGGACAAAATTACCCATCAGTTTCATCCCCAAGTCCAGGGCAAGTCCTGTCCTCTACTCATTCTGTATCTGTTTCAATACATCAGGAATAATCGCTGTGGAAGGGGTAGCGTGTATTCTGATGTAAACGGCAGCAAAGATTGTTCCCCAAGTTGTACAATCCTAGATCAAGGGAACCATCCCCATTGGCAAGCAAATAGTTAGCATTCTATGTTTTTCCTGCGGACCCATATGGGTAAATACTGCTTCTAGCTGTGCTATTTTTTGTGCAATCCAGAACGGAATTTGCTCCTGTTTGGAAGGTATTGTCCCTATTATTGATTTCAGTGTCTGTGGGCTAACTGTTGGTGTTGCTTGATGTGGACCGGCTGGAGCATTTCTCGTAGGTTGGACTGTCAATGTTCGCATGACATACTGGACAATGTGTCTGTATAGCCACTTCATCCACTGGTAGTGTATCTATCTTGGAATGTGGGGTGTATGTCGCTAAGACTGGCCAGGTGGCTCCTTCTCTGCTGAGTGGACTGAGTCTCACGACAGATGTTGTGTGTGGGAGGTCACCTTTAAACCAGTTTCTGTGTTGCTGGTAAGTTAACAGGACTTCAATGTCTTCGTATGGAATGTATTCTTCCAGTGGTTCAACTACAATGTATGTGTGAAACAATTTAGTCCCCTGATCTGCAGGTGGGTACTGAACCCAAGAATAGAATACCTTGTGTGCCTCAATCACGAAGGTAACACACCCACCTGTTGCTGGTACGCCGTTTCTAACAATTTCATAGTTACTGCATGTCTGCAGTTCTCTGTAATGTTGAGAGCATTTGCAAATTGGTCTTCCCCCGAACTACTCGCAGGGTCAACCATTTTTAAAGGAGAGGGTTTGCACAATGTGGGAACCTTTTATCCTTACAAGCTTTTTTAAAACTTCAGCCAATACACAGAGTATATCTGCTCAGGTGAGGTGTATTCCCTTCCCATTTCAGACGTCTCTGAGAAGTGTGAGTAGGGCTTTCTGAGAAAGCACAACTGAACTACTCAGATTTGCACTGTTAACATAACAAGCAAACCAACGTTGGTGGCGCCATGTCGTATAGTTTCTAGGAATCTCCAGGACCTGCGCGTTTTGGATAACATAAACTTAGGGCTTGGTGTCCAAACCGACTCCGGACACCCCCACAGGATATGTCAGCACGTAGACCAGCTAGCTCTTAAGTGCCACTACCACCCCCCTGGATTTTACAGTGGTGTAGGAAGTTTCTGGCAAACACAGAACATGATAACCCTAATTCCTCAGGAATCATTAAAAACAGTACAGTACTTTTTGCTCTATCTTTCATGCTTGCTTATTCTCAGGAGATACACAGGATGATGATTAGGACATTTTCAATAAGTATTTATTGGTCCAGTGGCAGTCTTCTGTAAAACATATTTGCTGCGACAATCAGGAGACAGAAGCATACAAAAGAGATTGCTAGTACAAATATAGTAAATAGTCCATACATTTTTACCATAGTACTTAAAAGAAGAACATAAGCAGTTCAGATAAAAACAGTGCGATACAAAAGGGGATGATGGACGGAACGTTTGAGCCAATCAAACACTCACCCCCAGTCAACTGATCTGGGTTTAATCCATCATCATTCTTTAGCTCACTCCACCACCCCAGTTCAGACATGGCCATATGCAAATCAGTCTGACCCTGTGCCTCATGGGAACAGTCCAGCCCGAACTGCCAAGCCATGTCTTCCCTGGACCGGAAACAAGCATCCTAGGACCGGTTTCTGGCATTTCAGCCGTCATCAGCCAGGCTTGCTTGAATCCAGTGGCAAAGTGAGCAAGGGACCCACGTCTGGGCATACCCCGCCAACTTAGGGCGACCAAAGCGATACAAAGGGGATGATGGACGGAACGTTTGAGCCAATCAAACACTCACCCCCAGTCAACTGATCTGGGTTTAATCCATCATCATTCTTTAGCTCACTCCACCACCCCAGTTCAGCCATGGCCATATGCAAATCAGTCTGACCCTGTGCCTCATGGGAACAGTCCAGCCCGAACTGCCAAGTCATGTCTTCCCTGG